>CM067302.1:22678516-24021016 GCA_034231615.1 Meghimatium bilineatum
ACGCTGGTGAAGGCGATCACGAATGTCCACAACTGTCCATCCTCGTGGGCGATTACTTATGTTACTGTTTTTACTTTACCACTATTTCATGATTAGATAACTTGCAACTGTTGCTAGATTCGTGTCTCTCGACTGTATACGAGACCTTTACACAGAATTAATTAGGACTTTATCCGTTACGTTTTTTTTAAATAATTGCCATGATTTAACAGTTGGTCACTATTTATATACTTGTGAGTCGCCATGTCTATTTTTGGCATACGATTCCAAGCATAGAAATAGTGACCAATGGAAACACGACAATAATTTAAAAAAGGAACGAATAAAGGCCTAATTAATTCCGTGCAAAGGTCTTCTACACCCGTGACGGACATGCTAGATAATACCTTCAGGCAGTGGAGGGACAGGCAAGGATTACAGGGTCTGACTAAACAGGAATTAGAGGCAACTCTACTGCACCCGGAAACGTCAATAAATGAATGAATGATTCAACCAACCAACGAATCAATCAACCAGCCAATCAGTCAATCAAGTATCTTGATTGTTCTTGATTAGAAAACTGGCCCCACAGCACGTGGGGCATTCCCATAAGTGATCCGCCCTCTGTTCCAGCAGCCATTCGACTCGATGGTGTTTCGAGTCCAATGCCGTCGAAACAGACGTCAACATCAGGGCACAACTCTGGCCCGTGCGACAAGTTTCTTTGTTGTTCCGCTTACTCACGCCATGCCCGCAATTAGTTCAAGCAAAAAGTCGGCTTGTCGGAACAACATGGTAAATGTTATCGAAGGTTACTACTACGGGATTGTATAGATGGCATGCCATAAAGCTTCTATAAGAAGATAACCTCAATATAAAGGCATGTCATCTACTAAGGTTTTCTGTTGCATGGTTGGTTTGTCTAGTGAGTCATTGGTGAGATCCACAGACGCAACCGCATGCGCAAAGTATTAAAATAAAGTATTAAAATACTTTGTCAATAAATTAATCAATCAACTAACAATCATCCAAAAATCAATCATTCCCTTGGACCTCACAGGGCGAATATGACAATGAAAAGGATATTCAATTTGCCTCATGCATTTGGGGTGCAAAGGGTCTCGCTTTGCTCTGGTGCGGACCCAGGGTTAACAGATAACCAAAATCCTAAAATTACCTCTTCGTGGTGCACCCTGGAAACAGAAATACAGATGCTTCTGCTGTATTCCTTGTCTAACACTTTTAAGCTCGTGTCTGTGGGTGTAGATGCTGTAGACGGAACAAGAATTGCCTGCAGAGAGACAGTAAATATGTCCGAAACATTTACACCATTACACCCAACATCACTGTCGGCACACAACATCACTGTCGGCCCACAACATCACTGTCGGCACACAACATCACTGTCGGCACACAACATCACTGTCGGCACACAACATCACTGTCGGCACACAACATCACTGTCGGCCCACAATATCACTGTCGGCCCACAATATCACTGTCGGCTGTGTAAATCAATTCAGTGGCAACGGAGCCACAAAAGTCCAGCACGAGACCGACTGGTGGAAGTGCTGTTCATTTAGAGAACACACAGAAGCCCACATGCCCCATCATAATTGAGCCCCTTCCAAGTATGAGTCATGACTCAGGTATTGGAAACGCCAACTTGAACATGCACTCCTGGGTATGGAAAATATCTTTGGATACAGCTCCCAATTGCACACAAGACAAACATAAAATGTCGGGGACTGCATTGTTCAATTGTCTGACCGAAGGAGTGTGAGACTCGAACTCTGGACACTGCTGACAATCTTAAAGGAGGATGTGGCGCTCCTTTCTATCTCTCTTTCAGTTAGGCACTGTGTGTATCTCCCTGGTCGAGTAGTTAACTCGTTGGCTTAGTGCTCAAGAGGTCGCGACGTCGTCGAATCCCGCTCACGACATCTTAAGTGGATTTTGTTTCTGAAATCCCTGGGGATCATCGCTTGAAGCTACGGAATTACGTTCTCTGAGTTGTATTCTCTTAAGGTGACATACCTCTTCGCTGAGAGGGATGGAGTATATATACGATAACTAAAGTATAATAAGTCAATCCTCTACAACCTGTGAGCCTGTTTTGAGTTAGGCACTGTCGTCCGTCCTCTTATTCAACGTCCAAATAATTCCTTTATTCATAACATCTATTATCAACCGCCATATACCACTAAAGACGGATATGTCGGGCCATTGGTGGAAATAAAACGGCGACACAACGAATTTCCATTTCCTGGACTACATCCTGTTATAAATCTAGGACTATTATCCTGTTGCATGAGAGATCCAGCGGGAGTTTGAGAATGAACGTTGAAGAAGAAGAACAGCTATACTGTTTCTTTATTGTTCTATTGTTGCTGTTCTACCATCTATTTTTGTTTTGTATCTGCTTTATAAGACATTTTTGTCGAAGCGTCGATTTGTTCTAATTTATTTTGTGATGAATACAAGTATATTGTTTTTGTATATTCGTATCTCGACATTAGGGAGATAGTTAATAGATTGGAAAAGTTGGGGGTCCAAGACCTCGCTCTGCCCTCGTCCAGGGGATGTCATTTTATAATAAGTTTATGCGGCCGCTGGACAGCGTGAAATGACAGGTTTATGCGATGTTGCTTAGCATGACTGTCTCTTGAATCATGTGTTGACGGGATTCTGGGACGGATAATGTGGTTTCTGGGCTAGAATGAGAATATTTTCTTTTCTCAAGAGTAATGGTGACATTCTCAGGGACATATCTGCTAGTAATTCCTCACTTGGTGGTGCCCTCTGCTAGACTGTAACCTGTCCATCGTGTGATATTACTCTCCCACTTGTATCTCTGCCTACCTCTTGCTCTCTTCCCTTTGACTTTACCCTCAAGTAAGGTCTTCAATAGGGTGTCATGTCTTTTAATGTGTCCAAATTATTATATTTGTCTGATCTTTATTTCTCTTAGTATTTCTTTCTTCATATTAAGTGTCTTTATCACCTCTTTATTTGTTTTCTTCTCTTTCCATGATGTCCTCCCTATTCTTCTATCTACCCACATCTCAAAGGCATCAATTCTGTCTTCTAATTGTTTGTTCAATGTACATGTTTCTGAGCCATACATTAATATAGAATAGATGTAGCAGTTTATAATTCACATTTTTATCTTGTTTGTAATTTGTTTCGAGAATTGATGCCTTTGAGATGTGGGTAGATAGAAGAATAGGGAGGACATCATGGAAAGAGAAGAAAACACATAAAGAGGTGATAAAGACACTTAATATGAAGAAAGAACTACTACGAGAAATAAAGATCAGGCAAATATAATAATTTGGACACATTAAAAGACATGACACCTTATTGAAAACCTCGTATGGTAATAATTTTGAAGGTAAAATCACAGGGAAGCGAGCAGGAGGTAGGCAGAGATACAAGTGGGATAGTAACATCACAAGATGGACATGTTACAGTCTAGCAAAGTGCACCACCAAAACAAGAGATAGGGGATGTTGGAGGTCTGTTGCAGCCAACCTTCGTTGTGGAGACGGCACTTAATGATTATTGTTATTATTGATGTTACTTACAAGTAACAATAGTTACGTTATCCCAGTTGTTATCCCAGTTGTTATCGCGCAGACATGTTCATTCACGTCCCTGTGTTGCCGGGGCCCGAAAGGGGAGCAAAGAATAGCAACACTGTTTACCTTCCACGCATGTCGTAAAAGGCGATTAAGGAGGTTATGGGATAGAGTTGGCTGTCCCATCCCATGTAGGGTTAGTGATCTAAAGCCATCCTGAAGTCGGATGTGTTAGGCCGAAAGGTGCAGATATCGCAGCAATGATGTAAACCATGACACAACGCATTCCGTTCTCCGGACTACATAATGCTAACCTGCAAGAGTTTGAGAACGAACGCAGAAGAAGAAGAGATGTTCCTTCAAATTTTGAAATTATATTTTCTCTACTAGATGTGAGCAGAAGATTGATAGGGGTGGTAGTTTCACACGCCTGTACTGCCACGCATTAATTATTCAGATGGTAGTGTTTGATGCGGAAGTACATACAATTAGTCGACAGTGTTGACATGCGCGTGCAGACGTTGGACGTGCGTGTTGGGTTCTGCTATTTATGCGTGATGACATTTTCCGTCATGTTCTCACACTCCAGGGATGTGTTAGTCACGGATCAATATCGCTGTCCACTGTCTAGTATGAAGGTTAAATCATACATGAGGGCTACCATTTGGGTTCGGTCTATCATGTCCGTCTTTAGATATGTCCTGTGGACTACGTCACTAATCTTTGCTGATCCGACTTATTCCATTTATCCATTGGTTACTGCGTGTATTTGGTGTCTCCGTTAAACGAAAGAAACGGACCAACCAAATACCAGTTCAATATTTACAATACATTATCTCAGGAGGTCGTGGTGACTGGATTAACAGAAATTAGACTTTCACTTATAAAAAAAAAAAGGTAAACTGTTCTGATATAATCTAATTAAACTAACGCCCGCGGTTGAAAGTAGCATGCCCCACCACGAGAAGGACTTTTTATTTAAGCACAATGTGGTGTGTTATCAGTTTGGCTTGACCATTCCGAAGAAATATAGGCATTGCCAATAGGAGAGATGAAGGCAGCACTGCTGGTTCACGGACAGCACTGCTGGTCCACAGACAACACTGCTGGTCCACAGACAACACTGCTGGTCCACAGACAACACTGCTGGTCCACAGACAACACTGCTGGTCCACAGACAACACTGCTGGTCCACAGACAACACTGCTGGTCCACAGACAGTACTGCTGGTCATCATACAACACTGCTGTGCACGGACAACACTGCTGGTCCACAGACACCACTGCTGGTCCACAGACAACACTGCTGGTCCACAGACAACACTGCTGGCACACGGACAACACCGCTGGTCCACAAACAACACTGCTGGTCCACAGACAACACTGCTGGTTGGGGGCTTCAGAAAGGTGGCTTTGTGAACTATGATGTGATGTATATCATAACGCTTCTTGGTAACTGCTAACACAGTCAACAACCTTTTTTTAGGCATCGCGAGGGAAGGGACCCGAAAAGAAATGTGCCAGAAAAGGGGCCACAAGCCGAAAAAAAGGTTCAGAAACACAGACATGATGAATGATATCAGCACGCAGGATCTATATTATGGAGAAGGGTTTGTACGCAAGTTTTAGCGATACGGTGTAATGTACGCAAGTTTTAGCGGTACGCTGTAATGTACGCATGTTTTAGCGGTACGGTGTAATGTACGCAAGTTTTAGCGGTACGGTGTAATGTACGCATGTTTTAGCGGTATGGTGTAATGTACGCAAGTTTTAGCGGTACGGTGTAATGTACGCATGTTTTAGCGGTACGGTGTAATGTACGCATGTTTTAGCGGTACGGTGTAATGTACGCATGTTTTAGCGGTACGGTGTAATGTACGCATGTTTTAGCGGTACGGTGTAATGTACGCATGTTTTAGCGGTACGGTGTAATGTACGCATGTTTTAGCGGTACGGTGTAATGTACGCATGTTTTAGCGGTACGGTGTAATGTACGCAAGTTTTAGCGGTACGGTGTAATGTACGCATGTTTTAGCGGTACGGTGTAATGTACGCATGTTTTAGCGGTACGGTGTAATGTACGCATGTTTTAGCGGTACGGTGTAATGTACGCATGTTTTAGCGGTACGGTGTAATGTACGCAAGTTTTAGCGGTACGGTGTAATGTACTCATGTTTTAGCGGTACGGTGTAATGTACGCATGTTTTAGCGGTACGGTGTAATGTACGCATGTTTTAGCGGTACGGTGTAATGTACGCATGTTTTAGCTGTACGGTGTAATGCTGTTAGAAGAAGCCGTTTACTCAAAATAGTTAGGAATGCTGTGTAGATAAATAAATGAGGATAAAGCTGTGTGGACAGGACTGTAGATGTACCCTCCTCAGTTGGGGAGGGGGTCATTATGAGTATGATTAAGAAGGTACAAGTGGGTCTTGTTCGCGAACAGTGGATTGAGGCCTTGAAAAATGCGAGGTTGAAAGTGGTTACATTTATTTTCGTGCCGGGACATGTGGGTGTTCGAGGCAATGAAAGAGCAGATCAACTGGCGTCGTGCGCGATTGTGAAACAGGGCGATGGGGCAATGGATCGCGCTGACGTTTTGAACTCCTTACGAGATATAACACGCGTAAGTGAAACTAATGTGGATGATGATTCCTTTTCAATGGCTAGGATTAAAGATCAGGGATTGAGATGCGGTGTTGCTAGAAGTGAACATTTTGGAGGGCGCAGAAGAATGATGGTCAACCAGCATAGGACTGGTACTGTCAGCAGAAGTGTAATGGCGGATACACTCAAGGAGATTATCGATCGGAGCAACTATGGACGTGTCCAGTTTGCAGTGATGGTGATCCGACCACTAACTAACTAACTAGGTTCTCTTTAATAACAAAGTTTACACTAAAATAAATTTTACAATATTTTGGTCATATCAGACGTGACAGTCTAAAGAAAAAAAACCCCGATCTAATGATTACAAGCAACGAAAAGGAGGTGGACCACGAAGACTGCTCCAGATATCAAAGACCACATGAAAATAACATTCTTAGAAGCAGGAGGATTAGCTAAAGACCGGCAGGAGTTTGAATGACTGCTACATCCTGTCCAGGATATGTTAACCGATTATGATATTTGTGGATGTTATTTTGTCTTTTTGACAGATTTAATGAAGTTATAAAGTTGGCTTAAAACAAGGCAAAGTGGCAACCGTTCTACAGTGTTGACATAATTGTCAGAAAAAAAGAGTGGCAATAACAGCAGACATTGATCTTTGGCTTGAGTCTAACTAGAGGAAAAATGTCTTGTTGATTTCGTCAATATCGCTGGTCGTGGTCACGTGTTTGCAGAGAACACATGCCAGTTGGTAATCTGGTTTGTCACAAAAGCTGTCCTCAAATATTGTAGCTTTTTGCGACTACAGAGAAAAGCCAAACCAAATCGTGTAAACCACATATTTTAAATTTGGCTTGTCAGGGGATATTGGTGCTGCATCTGTTTGAAACCATCACATTCTTATAAGTCTCCTCCTTGTGCTACCGAGGCCAAAATGGGGAGCAAAGATTGACAAAAATGTTTGTTATGCTTGTTGTAATTTTGATTGCTTGATTAGGATCCGGCATCACCGCACGAGGGGCATTCCCATAAGTGCTCTGCTAGCCATTATGTCAGACATCTAAAAGTGTATAATCTCAGTGCCCCAGTCAGTTGTTGATTGTGGGTTCTTCTAATCTTTCCAGTTAGGGCACACTTTGTACAATCTCCACGTGGTCACTCCCATTTCTATTATTGTCTGAACATGTCAATTGTTTCATTAAGCATCCTCGTCAATGTTTTGTATGACCTCATCAAGTTGTAGTTTATCCATGACTTCATGAAGTTGTATCCATGACTTTATCAAGTTGTAGTTTATCCATGACTTTATCAAGTTGTAGTTTATCCATGACTTCATGAAGTTGTATCCATGACTTTATCAAGTTGTAGTTTATCCATGACTTCATCAAGTTGTATCCATGACTTCATCAAGTTGTAGTGTATCCCTGACTTCATCCAGTTGTAGTTTATCCATGACTTTATCAAGTTGTATCCATGACTTCATCAAGTTGTAGTGTATCCATGACTTCATCAAGTTGTAGTGTATCCATGTCCTCATCAAGTTGTAGTGTATCCATGACTTCATCCAGTTGTAGTGTATCCATGACCTCATCAAGTTGTAGTGTATCCATGACTACATCAAGTTGTATCCATGACTTCATCAAGTTGTAGTGTATCCATGTCCTCATCAAGTTGTAGTTTATCCATGACTTTATCAAGTTGTATCCATGACTTCATCAAGTTGTAGTGTATCCCTGACTTCATCCAGTTGTAGTTTATCCATGACTTTATCAAGTTGTATCCATGACTTCATCAAGTTGTAGTGTATCCCTGACTTCATCAAGTTGTAGTGTATCCATGACTTCATCAAGTTGTAGTGTATCCATGACTTCATCAAGTTGTAGTGTATCCATGACTTCATCAAGTTGTAGTGTATCCCTGACTTCATCAAGTTGTAGTGTATCCATGACTTCATCAAGTTGTAGTGTATCCATGACTTCATCAAGTTGTATCCATGACTTCATCAAGTTGTATCCATGACTTCATCAAGTTGTAGTGTATCCCTGACTTCATCCAGTTGTAGTTTATCCATGACTTTATCAAGTTGTATCCATGACTTCATCAAGTTGTAGTGTATCCCTGACTTCATCAAGTTGTAGTGTATCCATGACTTCATCAAGTTGTAGTGTATCCATGCCTTCATCAAGTTGTAGTGTATCCATGACTTCATCAAGTTGTAGTGTATCCATGACTTTATCAAGTTGTATCCATGACTTCATCAAGTTGTAGTGTATCCATGACTTCATCCAGTTGTAGTGTATCCATGACTTCAACAAGTTGTAGTGTATCCATGACTTCATCAAGTTGTAGTGTATCCATGCCTTCATCAAGTTGTAGTGTATCCATGACTTCATCAAGTTGTAGTGTATCCATGACTTCATCAAGTTGTATCCATGACTTCATCAAGTTGTAGTGTATCCATGACTTCATCAAGTTGTAGTGTATCCATGACTTCATCAAGTTGTAGTGTATCCATGACTTCATCAAGTTGTAGTGTATCCATGACTTCATCAAGTTGTAGTGTATCCATGACTTCATCAAGTTGTAGTGTATCCATGACTTTATCAAGTTGTATCCATGACTTCATCAAGTTGTAGTGTATCCATGACTTCATCAAGTTGTAGTGTATCCATGACTTCATCAAGTTGTAGTGTATCCATGACTTTATCAAGTTGTATCCATGACTTCATCAAGTTGTAGTGTATCCATGACCTCATCAAGTTGTAGTTTATCCATGACTTTATCAAGTTGTAGTATATCCATGACTTCATCAAGTTGTAGTGTATCCCTGACTTCATCAAGTTGTAGTGTATCCATGACTTCATCAAGTTGTAGTGTATCCATGACTTCATCAAGTTGTAGTATATCCATGACTTTATCAAGTTGTATCCATGACTTCATCAAGTTGTAGTATATCCATGACTTCAACAAGTTGTAGTGTATCCATAACTTTATCAAGTTGTATCCATGACTTCATCAAGTTGTAGTGTATCCATGACCTCATCAAGTTGTAGTATATCCATGACTTCATCAAGTTGTAGTGTATCCCTGACTTCATCAAGTTGTAGTGTATCCATGACTTTATCAAGTTGTATCCATGACTTCATCAAGTTGTAGTGTATCCATGACCTCATCAAGTTGTAGTATATCCATGACTTCATCAAGTTGTAGTGTATCCATGACTTCATCAAGTTGTAGTGTATCCCTGACTTCATCAAGTTGTAGTGTATCCATGACTTTATCAAGTTGTATCCATGACTTCATCAAGTTGTAGTGTATCCATGACCTCATCAAGTTGTAGTATATCCATGACTTCATCAAGTTGTAGTGTATCCATGACTTCATCAAGTTGTAGTGTATCCCTGACTTCATCAAGTTGTAGTGTATCCATGACTTCATCAAGTTGTAGTGTATCCATGACTTCATCAAGTTGTAGTGTATCCATGCCTTCATCAAGTTGTAGTGTATCCATGACTTCATCAAGTTGTAGTGTATCCATGACTTTATCAAGTTGTATCCATGACTTCATCAAGTTGTAGTGTATCCATGACTTCATCAAGTTGTAGTATATCCATGACTTCATCAAGTTGTAGTATATCCATGACTTCATCAAGTTGTAGTGTATCCCTGACTTCATCAAGTTGTAGTGTATCCATGACTTCATCAAGTTGTAGTGTATCCATGACTTCATCAAGTTGTAGTGTATCCATGACTTCATCAAGTTGTAGTGTATCCATGACTTTATCAAGTTGTATCCATGACTTCATCAAGTTGTAGTGTATCCATGACTTCATCAAGTTGTAGTGTATCCATGACTTCATCAAGTTGTAGTGTATCCATGACTTTATCAAGTTGTATCCATGACTTCATCAAGTTGTAGTGTATCCATGACTTCATCAAGTTGTAGTGTATCCATGACTTCATCAAGTTGTAGTGTATCCATGACTTTATCAAGTTGTATCCATGACTTCATCAAGTTGTAGTGTATCCATGACTTTATCAAGTTGTATCCATGACTTCATCAAGTTGTAGTGTATCCATGACTTCAACAAGTTGTAGTGTATCCATGACTTCATCAAGTTGTAGTGTATCCATGACTTCATCAAGTTGTAGTGTATCCATGACTTTATCAAGTTGTATCCATGACTTCATCAAGTTGTAGTGTATCCATGACTTTATCAAGTTGTATCCATGACTTCATCAAGTTGTAGTGTATCCATGACTTCAACAAGTTGTAGTGTATCCATGACTTCAACAAGTTGTAGTGTATCCATGACTTCATCAAGTTGTAGTGTATCCATGACTTCATCAAGTTGTAGTGTATCCATGACCTCATCAAGTTGTAGTGTATCCATGACTTCATCAAGTTGTAGTGTATCCATGACTTCATCAAGTTGTAGTGTATCCATGACCTCATCAAGTTGTAGTGTATCCATGACCTCATCAAGTTGTAGTGTATCCATGACCTCATCAAGTTGTAGTGTATCCATGACTTCATCAAGTTGTAGTGTATCCATGCCTTCATCAAGTTGTAGTGTATCCATGACTTCATCAAGTTGTAGTGTATCCATGACCTCATCAAGTTGTAGTGTATCCATGACTTCAACAAGTTGTAGTGTATCCATGACTTCAACAAGTTGTAGTGTATCCATGACTTCAACAAGTTGTAGTGTATCCATGACTTCATCAAGTTGTAGTGTATCCATGATTACTCTAATTAACTAAGTCTCTTCTCATTGATTTATCACCCACTATAGTTTTGTCCACCAATGAATCAGCTTTTCCGTTGCTTCTGACTCCCCCATGACGTCATCAATAAATCACCCGTATGCAATCAATCATATGCGATCGTTCAAAAATCAATCATTCACTATTATTATGCGCTGACTATTACAATCGACTTAGCCAAATCAACATGAAGTTTGTATTTTTTTTTAGGCATGAGAAGGGAGCAAAGAATGGCAACACTGTTACCTGCCATGTATGTCGCAGAAGACGACTAATTATGTTTTGAGGGTGGAGTTGAGTGTCCCATCCCATAGGGGAACAAATTGTCCCAGTCGTGATGCTGAAGTCGGATGTGTCGTATAAAAAGGCGCAGATATCACAGCTAATTTATAATTCTCTGTACAACGCATTCCACTACTGGACTGCATCTTGCTAATCTGCAGGAGTTTGAGAACGAATGCAGAAGAATGAGTATTTATTTAACTAAAATAACCAGAGTTCTAAATCTAAACGTAAATCTGTAAACCTACATACGCTAATCAATGATTGGTCTATCCAGTCAAAGATGAAAGCTGATTGGTTTGGCCATGAAGTCAGCTTACTACGCTAATCAATGATTGGTCCATCCAGTCAAAGATGCGAGCTGATTGGTTTGTCCATGAAGTCAGGTTACTAACCTAATTCGCTGTTTTTACGTCACGAGATGCTTCTATCAGGGGCCGTAACTTCCCTGTTACAGGGTAACAGTAACAGGATTCGCCAAAAGTTCGATCTGGAGAAGTGATTATGGTTCCTGTTGTCAGTGCCTGGTAAAAGTGCCGACGTCAAATGTCAGATTTAGAGCACAGTTTCAGTAGCAACGCTAGACGTAGAATGTTGCACCAATTCTAAAACCACTATAGTACCACAACCACATTTTGGCCTGATGAATTATTAAGTATAAATACAAAAACATTCAATCCTAGTACTGCCGTAGCCCGAAAAGGGAGCAAAAATATCGCCTTTTTTTTTTTACATTTCATGCCTATAGCAAGAGAGGACAAAGCGGATGATGGAGATGGAATCGACTGCCTTATTCTATACGTCAAATTGACCCATAGACATTGCTGAAGTCGGATGTTTCAGACTGAGATGCGCAGATACCGCAGCTAAATTGTAAACAATGATACAAAGCATTCCGTTCTCTGAGCTGCATTCTGTTAATCTGCAGGAGTTTGAGAACTAACGCAGACGAATAACCCGGAAGTCGGATTTGTTGGGACATTGTCAAATAAAACGGCGATACAGAACATATACATTTTTGTTAATTGATTTTGTGATGGTGCCATTATTTGTACTATTTTTTATTGTTTATCTTGTAATTTCTTGGAAAAGACTTTAAGGTTGAAACGTTGAAACTATCTGTATACTATTATTTGTATGTTTTCATACCTATACCGTATAGTCTGATTGTCTGTGTGTTCACTGTCAAGCTGACCGACATTGTGTTTTATTACGTCAGTACTATGGTATAAGATGGAGCCTATGGCCGCGTGGTTAGAACGCCGTTCTCAGACCATTGAGGTCCTGGGTTCAATCCACGGTTAGGGCACGATATTTTCTTTCGTAGGTACAATCAAAATCCTTCCTGTGCATGTCACAGCATCTGCTATTGTGAAGCGACCATTATTTCCATAGCCCATAGAAAGCATCCCTGCACTCCTTCACAGAAAAAACACGCAGTAACAAAAGTTCACGTTACTGTGTTACACAGACAATTTCTCCAAATGTATTTGTAGGATATCTTGACAGACACCATCGAGGCCAGCTCCTTGAAGTGGAGATGGCTCCTTAAAGTGGAGATGGATCCTTGAAGTGGAGATGGCTCCTTGAAGTGGAGATGGCTCCTTGAAGTGGAGATGGCGCTTAGTCCAGCCAACAGAGAATAGATACAGATTGATCGGGCCAACCCAAAAATATCAAGCACGACCACAGTCCTGCCCGAGCAATGACAGGTACTGAAGTCAAAGATACCAGGCCGAGAGGTGCACAAGCAACCATGGTATGCAACTCGACTAGTTGCATGTCTGCGCAACAGCTGAATAAAAAAAACAACCCGCCTAAGTACTGTTGGTATACAGTTTTACCGCAGTCTTACTGATAAGATACTTTATTGGTCTCTGTATTTTTTTTCCTGACATCTTTGTCTATCCCCCCCCCCCCCCTGTCAATGTTACTGTCTAGATATGTATAGAATCAATCTCCTGTAGGGCTGTTTCACCGAGCACCTGTAAGGCTGTTTCACCGAGCTCCTGTAGGGCTGTTTCACCGAGCTCCTGTAGGGCTGTTTCACCGAGCTCCTGTAGGGCTGTTTCACCGAGCTCAAGTAGGGCTGTTTCACCGAGCTCCTGTAAGGCTGTTTCACCGAGTGTAATCAAGTTTCCATTCACTTCATTTATTCTGTTGCATCTTTTCTGCATGTATATTCAAGTCTATTTGCTTGGACTTAAACTTTCTCTGCGCTCGTTCTTAAACTTCTGCATATCAGCAGGTTATAAATGAAGAGAACGGAATGCGGTGTTTCATGACTTACGGTCTGACATATCAGACTTCAGCATAGTTTCTGAGTCACTTAACTATTTATTAGTTGGGACAGTTTTTAAGTCCCTCCAATATAAGGGCGAACTGTGATTTGTCATTAGACTATTAATCTTTTTTTTCCCAGTGTATCTGAGTGTAGTTGTGGGACATCATTGCAAGATCGTACGCAAAATTCAAATCTTCTAATTGTGTCAACAGACAGAATTGATGCCTTTGAGATTTGGATATGCAGAAGAACAGGGAGGGTTTCGTGGAATGAGAAGAAAACATAGACAGGGGTTCTAATAACACTTCGTATGGAAAAAAAACACAACGAAATAATAATAAAACAAAAAAAGTATTTGACATATTATAAGGCCTTGTTGAAGACATTACTTGAGGTTAGAGTCAATCGGAGGCGAGCAGGAGGTAGGCAGAGATACAAGTGGGAGAAAAACATCACGAGATGGACATGTTACAGTCTAGCTGAGTGCACTATCAAGATAAGAGACAGGGGATGTTGGAGATGCGTTATAGCAAACCTTCGTAGCGGAGACGGCACTTAATGAATGAATGAATGAATGAAACTGTTTTAACACGGTCTAATGAATTCCAAATCTGTTCTTTATTCATGTTGATTCTAAATATTTCTTTTACAAACAAATACTAGTCTACTGTATTTAGGACAACCTCTTTTCCTATTTCATGCTATCCATTTCTTCGTAATCATAAATTTAATCTTCATCCAAACATTATGTTATAAATGTCAAACATGGACACTAAGTAAATAACAAGAGAGAAAGCTAACAACGTGTGAAATGAGATGTCTAAGAAAAGCATCAAACAGAACAAGAAGAGATCATGTGAGAAATGAAGAGATTACAAGAACTGTTGGAACAAAATCTGTGGTCAAATATATTGAAACATTGAGACTGAAATTGTTCGGCCACCTAATAAGAATTAATCCTTATTGGTCAGCGGCAAGAGCATACAACATGAAAATGGAAACAGCAAGATACAGAGGAAGACCAAGAAGAAGGTGGATTGAAGGAGTTACCAACATTTTGAGACGTCACAATGTTACTGCATATCCAGCTACCAAACGTGTCATATCAGGCTACCAAACGTGTCATATCAGGCTACCAAACGTGTCATATCACGACAACCGATCGGCATTCAATTCTGCCCCGACTTACAGCAAAATCAGAGACAAGACAATAGATAGAAAGATATAATTTCATCTTATCCTGTTTCTGTTATCCTGCTTCTGTTATCCAGCTGCTGTTTTCCTGCTGCTGTTATTCTGTTTCTGTTATCCTGTTTCTGTTATTCTGTTTCTGTTATCATATTTTTGTTATCCTGTTTCTGTTATCGTGTTTCTGTTATCCTGTTTGTTATCCTATTTCTGTTATCCTGTTTCGTTATCCTGCTTCTGTTATCCTGTTATCCTGTTTCTGTTATCCTGTTTCTGTTATCATATTTCTGTTATCCTGTTTCTGTTATCATGTTTCTGTTATCCTGTTTCTGTTATTCTGTTTTTGTTATCCTATTTCTGTTATCCTGTTTCGTTATCCTGATTCTGTTATCCTGTTATCCTGTTTCTGTTATCCTATTTCTGTTATCATATTTCTGTTATCCTGTTTCTGTTATCCTGTTTCTGTTATCCTGTTTCTGTTACCCTGCTTCTGTTATCCTGTTTCTGTTATCCTGTTTCTGTTATCCTGTTTCGTTATCTTATTTCTGATATGCTGCTTCTGTTATCCTGTTTCTGTTATCATGTTTCTGTTATCCTGCTTCTGTTATCCTGTTTCTGTTATCTGGTTTCTGTTATCCTGCTTCTGTTATCCTATTTCTGTTATTTTGTTTCTGTTATCCTGTTTCTGATATCCTTTTTCTGTTATCCTACATCTGTTATCCTGTTTCTGTTATCCTGCTTCTGTTATCTGGTTTCTGTTATCCTGCTTCTGTTATCCTATTTCTGTTATTTTGTTTCTGTTATCCTGTTTCTGATATCCTTTTTCTGTTATCCAAATTCTGTTATCCTACTTCTGTTATCCTGCTTCTGTTATCTTACGTCTGTTATCCTACTTCTGTTATCCTACTTCTGTTATCCTACTTCTGTTATCCTGTTTCTGTTATCCTGCTTCTGTTATCTGGTTTCTGTTATCTTATTTCTGTTATCCTACTTCTGTTATCCTATTTCTGTTATCCTGCTTCTGTTATCCTATTTCTGTTATTCTGCTTCTATTATCCTGTTTCTGTTATCCTGTTTCTGTTATCATATTTCTGTTATCCTACTTCTGTTATCCTACTTCTGTTATCCTACATCTGTTATCTGGTTTCAGTTATCTTATTTCTGTTATCCTACTTCTGTTATCCTATTTCTGTTATCCTGCTTCTGTTATCCTATTTCTGTTATTCTGCTTCTATTATCCTGTTTCTGTTATCCTGTTTCTGTTATCTTATTTCTGTTATCCTACTTCTGTTATCCTACTTCTGTTATCCTACTTCTGTTATCTGGTTTCTGTTATCTTATTTCTGTTATCCTACTTCTGTTATCCTATTTCTGTTATTCTGCTTCTATTATCCTGTTTCTGTTATCCTGTTTCTGTTATCTTATTTCTGTTATCCTACTTCTGTTATCCTACATCTGTTATCTGGTTTCAGTTATCTTATTTCTGTTATCCTACTTCTGTTATCCTACTTCTGTTATCCTACTTCTGTTATCCTACTTCTGTTATCCTATTTCTGTTATTCTGCTTCTATTATCCTGTTTCTGTTATCCTGTTTCTGTTATCTTATTTCTGTTATCCTACTTCTGTTATCCTACTTCTGTTATCCTACTTCTGTTATCCTACTTCTGTTATCCTACTTCTGTTATCCTACTTCTGTTATCCTATTTCTGTTATTCTGCTTCTATTATCCTGTTTCTGTTATCCTGTTTCTGTTATCTTATTTCTGTTATCCTACTTCTGTTATCCTATTTCTGTTATCCTACTTCTGTTATCCTACTTCTGTTATCGCCAATTGATCTAGAAAGAACTTTGTCACATTCAATATTCAATAGTCGTATTCTCGTGTGCCTGGTGTTCATACATTTCGGTCGATATCATTTATTATGAAATCTGCTGTGTGCCAGGTTAATTAGCTCTATGCTGTTTTTATTTTCCGCCAAACTTCACCCTAGCTCTTCCTGACTAAAGAGAGAGAGAGAGAGAGAGAGAGAGAGATAGAGAGAGATGGCGGAGGGATAAGCAGAAATAATGAATTTAACTATATTTGTATTGTCACCGGAGTTGATGGAATATTTAAACAGTGAAACAGGACGATGTATAGATTGTTGTTGTGATTCACAGATTGTTGTCGTAACTTACAGATTAATGTCGTGATTCACAGATTAATGTCGTAACTTACAGATTAATGTCGTGATTCACAGATTAATGTCGTAACTTACAGATTAATGTCGTGATTCACAGATTAATGTCGTAACTTAAGATTAATGTCGTGATTTACAGATTAATGTCGTGATTTACAGATTAATGTCGTGATTTATAGATTGATGCCATGATTTAGTGATTGCTACCTTCTTCTTCTTTCCTTCCTTTTTTACCCTTTACGGGTGTCGAGGGAGATACAATGTTCTTGTTCTCGCTTTTCTGGCAGCTTCAGATAATATTATTCGGTGTTCGTGTAATGTCTCTTTGATGTTGTCGATCCAGCGTACTCTAGGTCTACCCTTGGCTCTTCTTTCTGCTTCTCCTCTCTTCGTATATGCTTTATAAACTAATGAATCACACGGAATTCTTTCAAGATGACCAAACCATAGTGATTGGCACCATGATGTACAAATTAGATGTTATTTGGTCACGTCACGCATACGTTATGCCGACAGTCATTGAACAACACGGAGAAAAGTCTAACACATCACTTTAAAAGGATGATTCTCCGCCGAAGACCGGTGTGTCGGAACACTGGCGCAAATAAAAAAGGCGACGTTACAATGCATTTCCATTCTCTGGACTACATCCTGCTGGAAATCTAGTACGACCATTGTCTTGCTACAAGAGAGAATCACCGGGAGTTAGTTTGAGAATGAACGATGAAGAAGTAGAAGAAGAGGAAGAAGGATGATTTCAAAGAAGCCTGCAAGTCGTATATTTGTAATTGGTCACGCTTAGCGACCACCTTAAAGAGATCCCCAAAGGAAATTTGATAAATCATGGAAACATTCGTGAAATGCTAATAAAACAAGTAGTTAGATATATGTACATGTAGGGAGCTTACGATCGAGGGTCTAATAGGATTTGACGAGAGTTATATTTCTCCTTGCTTGTACCAGTCCTACTAGTGTATAAAGCTGAACAGGCACGCAGTCAAGATTACATCTAATGCTAACCTGGTGGTGCTGGGCTCTAGAATGGGAGCAAATAGTAATAACCCTGTTATCTGTTATGGATTTTGTATACAAGGAATAACGAGCATTGGGAGTGGGATTGGATCTTAAGAAGCCAGTGTCATAATAATGCAGGGCTGAAGTCGGATGTTTAATGCTAAAAGGGTTTGATATCGTCGCTAAACTGTAAACTACGACGCTATGTGCTCTGTTCACTGGATTACTTGAGTAAAGGGGCTGTTCGTAAATTACGTCAGAGAAATAATAATGCGGCACACAGGCTATAAACCAGGTGTACTCAGATGGCACCGAAACGCCTCACAACTTTAGTAAACACGTTGTGCGTCTTAGATCACACCACACAACAACAAAAATCTTACTAAAATTGTATCGGGAAATGTGTTGACTTTACTTGCGAAACGGGTCTGCGAGTAGGTGAATAGGGGGGAGGGTAGGTGAGTATGTGAGTTGTTGAGTATGTAGGTGAGTAGGTGAATAGGTTAGTCGGTTAGTAGGTGTGTAGGCGAGCAGGTGAGTAGGTGAATAGGTGAGTAGGTAAATAGGTGAGCAGGCAAGTAGGTGGGTAGGTGAGAAGATTAGTAGGTGAGTAGGTAGGTAGGTGAGTAGGTGAGCAGGTGAGCAGTTGGGTATGTGAGAAGATTAGCAGGTGAGTAGGTAGGTAGGTGAGCAGTTGGGTAGGTGAGAAGATTAGTAGGTGAGTAGGTAAGTGGGTGAGTAGGTGAGCAGGCAAATAGGTGTGCAGGTGAACAGTTGGGTAGGTGAGTAGGTAGGTAGGTGAGTAGGTGAATAGTTGGGTAGGTGAGAAGATTAGTATGTGAGTAGGTAGGTAGGTGAGTAGGTAGGTAGGTGTGCAGGTGAGTAGTTGGGTAGGTGAGAAGATTATTAGGTGAGTAGGTAGGTAGGTAGGTAAGAAGGTGAGTAGTTGGGTAGGTGAGAAAGGGAGTAGTTGGGTAGGTGAGAAGATTAATAGGTGAGTAGGTAGGTAGGTGAGCAGGTGAGTAGTTGGGTAGGTGAGAAGATTAGTAGGTGAGTAGGTGAGTAGTTGGGTAGGTGAGAAGATTAGTAGGTGAGTAGGTAAGTAGGTGAGAAGGTAGGTAGGTGAGCAGGTAGGTAGGTGAGCAGGTGAGTAAGTGAGCAGGTGAGTAGGCGAATAGGCGAGTAGGTAAATAGGTGAGTGCACGAGCAGGTGTATAGTTGAGTAGACGAGCAGGTGTATAGTTGAATAGACAAGCAGGTGTATAGTTGAGTAGACGAGCAGGTGTATAGGTGAGTAGACGAGCAGGTGTATAGTTGAGTAGAAGAGAGGTAAGTGAGTCGGCGAGTAGGTGAGCAGCAACGAGTAGTTGTTTAAACATGCTTCACGCCGTGACAGGTAAATTCGTCCAGAATCATGAGAAGTTTAGAAGATCCATAAAAGACTACATTCTGGAAAGAATATGTTACCCGAAGAAGAAGAAGTAGGGAACTAGAGTTCACAGGAAGAAGTAGGGAACTAGAGTTCACAGGAAGAAGTAGGGAACTAGAGTTCACAGGAAGAAGTAGGGAACTAGAGTTCACAGGAAGAAGTAGGGAACTAGAGTTCACAGGAAGAAGTAGGGAACTGGAGTACACAGGAAGAAGTACGGAACTGGAGTACCCAGGAAGAAGTAGGGAACTGGAGTACCCAAGAAGAAGTAGGGAACTAGAGTACCCAAGAAGAAGTAGGGAACTGTAGTACCCAGGAAGAAGTAGGGAACTAGAGTACCCAAGAAGAAGTAGGGAACTGTAGTACCCAGGAAGAAGTAGGGAACTAGAGTACCCAAGAAGAAGTAGGGAACTGTAGTACCCAGGAAGAAGTAGGGAACTAGAGTACCCAAGAAGAAGTAGGGAACTGTAGTACCCAAGAAGAAGTAGGGAACTAGAGTACCCAAGAAGGAGTAGGGAACTAGAGTACCCAAGAAGAAGTAGGGAACTATAGTACCCAAGAAGAAGTAGGGAACTAGAGTACCCAAGAAGAAGTAGGGAACTGTAGTACCCAAGAGGAAGTAGGGAACTAGAGTACCCAAGAAGAAGTAGGGAACTGTAGTACCCAAGAAGAAGTAGGGAACTAGAGTACCCAAGAAGAAGTAGGGAACTAGAGTACCCAAGAAGAAGTAGGGAACTAGAGTACCCAAGAAGAAGTAGGGAACTGTAGTACCCAGGAAGAAGTAGGGAACTAGAGTACCCAAGAAGAAGTAGGGAACTAGAGTACCCAAGAAGAAGTAGGGAACTAGAGTACCCAAGAAGAAGTAGGGAACTAGAGTACCCAGGAAGAAGTAGGGAACTAGAGTACCCAAGAAGAAGTAGGGAACTGTAGTACCCAAGAAGAAGTAGGGAACTAGAGTACGCAGGAAGAAGTAGGGAACTAGAGTACCCAGGAAGAAGTAGGGAACTAGAGTACGCAGGAAGAAGTAGGGAACTAGAGTACCCAGGAAGAAGTAGGGAACTAGAGTACTCAGGAAGAAGTAGGGAACTAGAGTACGCAGGAAGAAGTAGGGAACTAGAGTACCCAGGAAGAAGTAGGGAACTAGAGTACCCAGGAAGAAGTAGGGAACTGGAGTACCCAGGAACCCCAGAGCGGCTCATGAATACTTCTAATGTTTAAAATTTGTAAGCATATTTTAAACATAGAACCTGCCACGACGGTCCTGAATTGGCGACCAAATGACATTTGTACTCATGCCCGTCTGCATAATATAGAAGACCTCTGCACAGAAAAGAAACAAGCCTATATTCCTTACGTTTTTTTAAATAATTGTCATGTTTCTCGTTGGTTACTATATTTATATACGTGGAATCGCCAGTAAATCGCTATTTTTGAAATGTGATTTAAGTATATAAATAGGGATCAATTAAAATCACGATAACAATCGAAAATGTAATGAATGAAAGTTCGTTTACTTTCTGTGCAGAGGCCTTCTCTATCTTAGTCTTCTTCTGCGTTCGTTCTCAAACTCCTGCAGATTAGCAGGATGTAGTCCGGAGAACGGAATGCGTTGTGTCATGGTTTACGGCATTGCTGCGATATCTGCGCCTTTCCGCCTGACACATCCGACTTCAGCATGTCTATGGGTCACTGACCCTATATGGGATGGGACAGCCAACTCCATCCCGTAACCTCCTTAGTCGCCTTTTACGACATGCGTGGAAGGTAAACAGTGTTGCTATTCGTTGCTCCCCTTTCGGGCCCCGGCATCACACGGGCATGCATCTTAGTACAGGGATGAGCCGTGGCCTTCAACAATAAAAGACCAATCGACAGGATTGAATCAAGCCTTGTGGGTCATGTTGTCGACTAATCTCGTGTATTTCGTTAGTTAGCGGCGACGCACGAACGGCACAAAGTATATAAATAGTGACCAACAAAAATCACAACAATACTCAAAAACATCATGTAAGAAAACTGACCCTGCTGTTAGGTATGATTTGGCAATGGATCGCGGATAGACGTATGAAAAGACATATCGCCTCCCAACACAGCCACTGGCAACACACACATACAAACAACGGACCTATAAATAAGAGTCGTGCCGTACTATGATGGAGACAGGCGGCCGCATCACGCGTACCAATCAAAATACATTGTCGGGGGCGTTATTTCGAGGAAAAACTATTTAAGGGAGTGGGGCGGCATGTCAAAAACTTTCATCATAGTAAGAAAATATACCGCCCTTCATTGCTATACATCACAGATGCACGGGCGGGCACATAAATATATATATATACTGACATAGGAGGGGCTATAATTGACACAATCACCCACAAACAAACAGACCTCAAACACCCACACAATAATCCAGCATTGACGACTGTCTCATAGCAGAATCCTTGTAAGTATTATGTACACTCGAAAAGCATTACATGAAATCTTCATCGAGACATCGACGAGGGGCGAAATCACACTACTTCTCGCCGAGTTATCTTACCGTAGCTATCTTTTCGAGTTTTCAAGCTCGCGAAATATGTTTGCTCATTAATAATTGAATACCTTCTCAAGGAAACGTAATCGCAGCTTATCTGCGGGAAGATCACAGACTAAAGTTTCAACAGACAAGGATTGGTATAATTGCAATAGTACTAATATTGATATGTAAAGAATCCTTGTTTAGAATATTTGTAGCAAAACCGTAGATATGTCCCACTAAAATTGGGGATAGAAAGGTTATTTACCCATCCTAGTGTGTAATCCCCTCAATTTCATGACAAACATGATGCCATTTGTTGTTGGATAATTTTTTTTGGGGGGGGGGGGGTTTAGGGTAGGGTTTGGAAGGAATGTATGTTTACCCACATTTTTACTAAATTTCTAGTAGTAATCGTCACATTCTGATTTCATATGGGGAAAATTCCCATTTTCTAAAGTCTTGTTTTATGGTACGTTGTATAATTCTACGTTTCGTGCACAACTGCAGCCTTTTTAGCATTCCCTTTTAATAATAATAATAATAATATATTCTAGCGTTTATGTCGTCTTATTTTCCTGTCCTTATTTTATCATTGATTTCTACACAAACATGACTCACATTTTGTGTTTTTCATATTTTTCTTCCATTTCTAATCTTTTTATTTCTTGATACTCCTCATCTTCATCATCTACAACATCTTCAACATCTTCTTCATCTACAACATCTTCAACATCTTCAACATTTCAACATCTTCAACATCTTCAACATCTTCAACATCTTCTTCATCTACAACATCTTCAACATCTTCTTCATCTACAACATCTTCAACATCTTCTTCATCTACAACATCTTCAACATCTTCTTCATCTACAACATCTTCAACATCTTCTTCATCTACAACATCTTCAACATCTTCTTCATCTACAACATCTTCAACATCTTCTTCATCTACAACATCTTCAACATCTTCTTCATCTACAACATCTTCAACATCTTCTTCATCTACAACATCTTCAACATCTTCTTCATCTACAACATCTTCAACATCTTCAACATCTTCAACATCTTCTTCATCTAAAACATCTTCAACATCGTCAACATCTTCATAAATTTCAAGAGCTTCATCATCCTCATCATCTTCAACATCTTCTCACTGACGCATACACTTCCTCTTCATCTTCTCGTTTTCATCGTTATCATCGTCACAAAAACAAACTGCTGAAACAGATAAAAACAGAATTTACAACAATATCCTGAGGCTTACAAAAGTTTGACGCAATCACAGCCAAACCTACAATAGAGCTGGTGCTTCTCCACTTCATCTTCAGGTTTACAGCCTCATTTTCAATTATTCAATATAATATTATACCTGTCAGCCTCACTCATTACTTGTCAGCCTCACTCATTACTTGCCAGCCTCACTCATTATTGTCAGCCTCACTCATTACTTGCACAACAGGCAAACAATTTGGAATGAAAATCAACATAGACAAAACAGAAGTAATGAATATTGCAAGAGAAAAAGAGAACATCAACATACAGATAAATAATAAACAACTAAAACAAGTAGATGAATTCAAATATCTGGGCGGCACATTGAGATATGACAACAAACAAGAAGCAGAAATAAACGCAAGATGTAATAAGGCCTGTCAGGTCATTGGTCAACTAACAACTTTATTACAAAACAAAGAAAGCGCGTTTCAACACCATTTTCTTACCAACATTGTGTTATCAGTGTCAAACTTGGACATTAGATTCTAGAACAATACATAAGATTAACACCACTGAAATGAAATGTGTGAGACGTATGATTGGAGTTAGCTTGAGAGACAAAATCAGGAATGACACACTAAGGAAACAATTAGGGATCAAGTCAACAATAGAATACACCCAGAAACAACAAGTTAAATGGTTCGACCACATAACCAGACAGAAAGAGCAAAGTATTATCCGAGAAACCCTTAACAAACGATACGAAAACAGGCGACCTATTGGACGCACTCGTAAAAGGTGGATAGATAGTGTATTAGAGACACTCGGAAATATAACAGCAGAAGAGGCAAATAGAAGGGCAAAAGACCGTACACTCACTCTCCTCTCAACACCGAAAGGTACACGAGGACAGAAAGAAGAAGAAGACGACTCATAACTTGACACTTAGCCTCACTCATTACTTGCCAGCCTCACGCCTAATTTGACACTCAGCCTCACTTGCTCTTTCAATGTGAAAATTGAAGAATTGTTAAGTTTTGTTAATCGTTGGAAACACACAGGAGGCCTGCCCCCATCAACATACTCAGCTCATACATTCAGTCTCAACACATATAACGTGCCCCTACAGCCTCAACACATATAACGTGCCCCTACAGCCTCAACACATATAACGTGCCCCTACAGCCTCAACACATATAACGTGCCCCTACAGCCTCAACACATATAACGTGCCCCTGCAGCCTCAAGATACTCGGTGTGTCACCTCAAGTTTCCCTCCTTCACTTTCACTTCATCGGAATCACGACCTCATCCTCACCCTTCAATATCATCTATAGTCTACAACTTCAACTTTTACATCAGCCTCAGCAAACACCCCCCCCCTCAACGAACTCCCCGTCTCAGCAAGCACCCCGCCTCAACGAACTCCCCGCCTCAGCAAAGACTCAGACTCAACGAACTCCCCGCCTCAGCAAACACCCCGCCTCAACGAACTCCGCGCCTCAGCAAACACCTCGCCCCAACGAACTCCCCGCCTCAGCAAACACCCCGCCTCAACGAACTCCCTGCCTCAGCAAACTCCCCGCCTCAACAAACTCTGCGCCTCAACAAACTCCCCTCCTCAACAAATTCCCTTCCTAACAAACTCCCAGCCTCAACAAACTCCCCACCTCAACAAACTACCCGCTTCAACAAACTTCCCGCCTCAACAAACTCCCCACCTCAACAAACTCCCCGCTTCAACAAACTCACCGCCTCAACAAACTCCCCGCTTCAACAAACTCCCCTCCCCAACAAACTCACTATCTCAAAAAACTCCCCGCCTCAACACACTCCGCGCCTCAACAAACTCCTCGCCTCAACAAACTCCCTGCCTCAACAAACTCCCTGCCTCAACGTTTAACTATCTTCACCCCAACCCTTGCTAAATTTGTCACCAAATCCTCAACTGCTAAACTAATGGAAGATTTAGTTGAGTCTCCTCAGCCTGAAATAATACACTCACCTAAGCCTGAAATAATACACTCACCGAAGCCTGAAATAATACACTCACCTAAGCTTCAAATAATACACTCAACTAAGCCTCAAATAATACACCCACCTAAGCCTCAAATAATACAATCACCTAAGCCCCAAACAATACACTCACCTAAGCCTCAAATAATACACTCAACTAAGCCTCAAATAATACAATCACATAAGCCTCAAATAATACACTAACCTAAGCCTCAAATAATACTCTCACCTAAACCTCAAATAATACACTCAACTAAGCCTCAAATAATACAATCACCTAAGCCTCAAATAATACAATCACATAAGCCTCAAATAATACACTCACCTAAGCCTCAAATAATACACTCACCTAAGCCTCAAACAATACACTCACCTAAGCCTCAAATAATACACTCACCTAAGCCTCAAATAATACACTCAACTAAGCCTCAAATAATACAATCACCTAAGCCTCAAATAATACACTAACCTAAGCCTCAAATAATACACTCACCTAAGCCTCACCCCCCATCCCCTACCAAATCATCTCCCCGCTCACTTCGGTCTCCCCAACCTATTTCTGTACTGTATAAATTCAGATTCCAACATTTTGTCCCGATTTATTACCCCAAATTTCCATTGTTGATTCATTCAGTACACGGGAATCATCGTCCGTGCGTCAATTTGATGTCAATAGAGAAACATTAATTTGCAGTTGGAAACACCATGATTGACAATATAAATGACATTATAGTGCAGCGGTTTCCAAGAGATTGTTCATCAAGGAACCAAACATTTACTCCAAGAATGACTTTCAACCCATTTTTCTGAGACGGGTTATGGAGAAGATAGTTGACTTTTTTTTCTAGGACTTTTATTACATACGAATAATATGAATAAAAACCATAATCTGCCAGGGCCGTAGGGGTATCATTTTTTCAGGGTCGTAGGGATATCACATTGTCAAGGTTGTAGGGAGGTAATATTGTCAGGGTCGTAGGGATATCACATTGTCAAGGTTGTAGGGAGGTAACATTGTCAGGGTCGTAGGGATATCACATTGTCAAGGTTGTAGGGAGGTAACATTGTCAGGTTCGTAGGGATATCACATTGCCAAGGTTGTAGGAAGGTAACATTGTCAGGGTCGTAGGGATATCACATTGTCAAGGTTGTAGGGAGGTAACATTGTCAGGGTCGTAGGGATATCACATTGTCAAGGTTGTAGGAAGGTAACATTGTCAGGGTCGTAGGGATATCACATTGTCAAGGTTGTAGGGAGGTAACATTGTCAGGGTCGTAGGGATATCACATTGTCAAGATTGTAGGGAGGTAACATTGTCAGGGTCGTAGGGGTCTCATATTGAGACAATTGATGCAGAAATATCCCCAACATCTCTATTCTCTACCATCCTGATGAGTTTGGAAACTTCACATCCTGTCCATTCTTTGATATTATCCAGCCATGATTTTTTCTGTCCACTTCGTCTTATTCTACCCTCCATACATACGAATAATTATTTTGATAAAATAAAAATTTAAATTCTAAATTTAAATGTAAAAGTAAATTTAATAAACAAATAAATCACAAATTACATATTATAATTATAAAATGTTACATCTATTCTATAGTAATGTATGGGTGAGAAACATGGACAATGACAACCAGAAGACAGAATTGATGCATTTGAGATGTCGATATATACAATAGCAAGACTTTTAATGGAACGAGAAGAAAATAAACAAAGAGGTTCTAACATCACTTCGTATGAAAAAAAACGATTAAAACAAACAAAGATCAGGCAAATGAAATATTTTGGACACATTAAAAGACATGACACCTTATTGAAGATGTTACTTGAGGGTAAAGTCAAAGGGAGGCGAGCAAGAGGGTGGCATAATACAAATGTGAGAAACATACAAGAGGTAGGCAGAGATACAAGTGGGAGAGTAACATAACGAGATGGATAGCGTACAGTCTAGAAGAGTGCACCACCAAGGCAGGAAACAGGAGATTTTGAAAGTCGTTGCAGCCAACCGTTGCCGAGACTGCACTTGATGATGATGGTCACGTAAAAGCTAGTGATTTCTTTCTGGGACTTGTTAATACATACAAATACATCATTACATTTGTTAATACATACAAATACATCATTACATTTGTTAATACATACAAATACATCATTACATTTGTTAATACATACAAATACATCATTACATTTGTTAATACATACAAATACATCATTACATTTGTTAATACATACAAATACATCATTATATTTGTTAATACATACAAATACATCATTACATTTGTTAATACATACAAATACATCATTACATTTGTTAATACATACAAATACATCATTACATTTGTTAATACATACAAATACATCATTACATTTGTT
Source organism: Meghimatium bilineatum (assembly GCA_034231615.1). NCBI lineage: Eukaryota > Metazoa > Mollusca > Gastropoda > Stylommatophora > Philomycidae > Meghimatium > Meghimatium bilineatum. The sequence goes on from CM067302.1 coordinate 22,705,961, forward strand.
AATACATACAAATACATCATTATATTTGTTAATACATACAAATACATCATTACATTTGTTAATACATACAAATACATCATTACATTTGTTAATACATACAAATACATCATTACATTTGGTTCAAGTAATTACCTTTCTGTTGCACCCTCCCCTAAGACGTGTCTGTGCCCTCCTTAAATTTCCCTATTTTTTCGTGAGGCGCCCCCCCAAATCTCCTCTACAAACTCGGAGGAAACCCTAGTACTTACGTAGAACACAGGTTTTTCAAAGTTTCACTTGAACAATACAGACTATCTCTAAGGGATACTTAGACAAACCTGTGGTCTACGTAAGTACTATTGTTGTTACGTTTCACGTATTATTACCGTATATAGATTAGGGAAACCCTATGACACAGGTTGAGAATCACTGTACTGAAATATATGGGCGGGGATATAAGCTGTTATGTGAAGGGATTTTTGTAACTTCTCATTGATTTGGTTCCGACTTGCAATGTCAATGACGTGGATGCCCTTTTCTGCGGAGATTTAAGGAGAATGAGGCGATTGTTACACATTCTACCAACTACCATCAGAACTTCTATAAGCCAAGATCAAAATTGAAACTAAGAACTAAATAGGATGGACTATTTTTACATCAAAATTATAGTTGTATTGAAGCATAGCCTTCTCCACAATAGTGTACTGTGTGTTGATTCCAAAAACAGCACCATTTATCTTGAGTGATGATTGGTCACATTGTGCCGTCAGATAATGATGACATGACATCAGTGCATGACATTCTATCAGATGACATCAGTGATGTCATTCAATCAGATGACATCAGTACACGCCATTCAATCAGATGACATCAGTACATTACATAACATTAGATGACACCAGTGCATGACATTCAATCAAATGACATCAGTACATTACATAACATTATATGTCATCAGTACATAACGTTCCATCAGATAACAGCAGCACATCACATAACATCAGATGACATCAGTACATGAAATTCAATCAGATGACTTCAGTACACCACATACTACCAGGTGACATCCGTACATCGCATTACATCAGATGACATTAGTACATGACATAACATCATCTATTCAGGTAGAAACAGGTAATAGAGATTGAAAAACAGAATCATGCAGTTGAAAGCGATATTTCAAAAAATGAAAAATATACGGTGTAATATGTCACTTTCATAGTCACATACGGGTGTGTCGGGCCATTGGCGCAAAGAAAACGGAGATACAAGGCGTTTGCATTCTCTTTACTACATCCTGCTGGAAATCTATGACCGTTGTTCTGCTGCAAGTGAGATCCATTGGGACCGTAGTCTTGTTACAAGTGAGATCCAGTGGGACCATTGTCCTGCTACAAGTGAGATCCATTGGGACCGTAGTCCTGCTACAAGTGAGATCCAGTGGGACCATTGTCCTGCTAACGTGAGATCCAGTGGGGCCATTGTCCTGCTAAAGTGAGATCATTTGGGACCATTGTCCTGCTACAAGTGAGTTCCAATGGGACCATTGTCCTGATACAAGTGAGATCCATTGGGACCGTAGTCCTGCTACAAGTGAAATCCAGTGGGACCATTATCCTGCTAAAGTGAGATCCAGTGGGACCATTGTCCTGCTAAAGTGAGATCCATTGGGACCATTGTCCTGCAACGAGTGAGATCCAGTGGAAGTTGGAGAATAAACGCAGAAGATGAAATTTCTCTGTCAATAAGAAGCGATGAAGAGTGTTCATCAGAGCTATATAGCAATAATTCTAACATATGGATGCAAGGCTTGGGCAATAAGTAAACAGGATAGTAGAACATTAGAGGCAAGGGGGAAGCGTGGTTCTATAGAAGATGATCCTATGATGATATGAATGTTGAACTCTGTGATACAAATAAAGAAATGGAAAACACTGTCCAGTGTATACAAGAAATAAGAATGCAGATATGAACATTATTAGCCAACTACAGAAGAAGAAGTGGCATAACTGATATTTTGCATTTCTATTTCCAGTCAAGCATTGTCTCATTCGCTGGCTGGGAGGAACATTGCCTTTTGAATGTTGTTTGTTTGTGGGCCGAGTGTTGTTTGTTTGTGGGCCGAGTGCTGTTTGTTTCTGGGCCGAGTGTTGTTTATTTGTGGGCCAATTGTTGTTTGTTTTGTGAGCAGAGTGTTGTTTATTTGTAGGCCGAGTGTTGTTTATTTGTGGGCTGAGTGTTGTTTGTTTTGTGGGCCGAGTGTTGTTTGTTTGTGGGTCGAGTCTTGTTTGTTTGTTTTTGGGCCAGGTGTTGTTTGTTTTGTGGGCCGAGTGTTGTTTGTTTTGTGAGCCGAGTGTTGTTTGTTTTGTGGGCCGAGTATTGTTTGTTTTGTTGGCCGAGTATTGTTTTTTTTTTTTTGGAGCCTAGTGTTGTTTGTTTTGTGGACCAATTTTTGTATGTTTGTGGACCGAGTGTTGTTTGTTTTGTGGGCCGAGTATTGTTTGTTTTGTGGGCCGAGTATTGTTTGTTTTGTGGGTCGAGTGATGTTTGTTTTTTGGGCCAAGTGTTGCTTGTGGACTGAGCGTTGCTTTGGTAGTCATGAAATGCAAACAGCTATATATCAGCCCTGTGACATGTCATGCATGTCTAAGAGGCTACTAAGGAAGTTTGAATGCGTTGTTACATGCCCTATTCTATAAATTGTCAAAGTGACCCAAAAGGCATGTTTGAGTCGGATGCCAGCCCCAAGTCGTAAATAATCGCATAAAGCTGTAAGCCATGACACATCGCATTCTATTTTCTGTACTACATCCTGCAGTTTTTACGAGTTTGAAAACAATCACAGAAGAAGAAGGGGAAACGGATGTTAACCATATGTAGTACACGTCATGATAAAAAGCACCGAATGAGAATAATAATAATACACATGTAATGTATTGTTAAACTATATCCACTGCCGCCCCAGCCCACGTAAGACTATATCCACCACCGCCCTAACCTCTGAAGGCTATATCCACCTCTGCCCCCCCAGACCCAGTACTACTATGTTCACCCGCGCCCCCAGACCCAGCAATACTATGTTCACCCGCGCCCCCAGACCGAGCAATACTATGTTCACCCGCGCCCCCAGACCCAGCAATACTATGTTCACCCGCGCACCCAGACCCAGCAATACTATGTTCACACGCGCCCCCAGACCCAGCAATAATATGTTCACCCGCGCCCTAGACCCAGCAATACAATGTTCACCCGTGCCCCCAGACCCTGCAATACTATATTCACATGCGCGTCCCCAGTCGTTGTAAGACAATATTCACATGCGCCCAGAGCCCAAGTAAGACAATATTCACATGCGCCCAGAGCCCAAGTAAGACAATATTCACATGCGCCCAGAGCCCAAGTAGGACAATATTCACCTGCGTCCCTAGCTCCGGTAAGACTATATTCACCTTCAAAATTTCCCCTTCTTTTCACAAATTGCAGTTAAATTTTTTGTAAATTTATATTTTAATAATTACTGCCATCTTTCTCAAATGCTTACAGTAAACTAACAAAAATAAAAAGAAGCCCACAATAGGACAACCATAAGCGAAAGCTTGAAGCTATTGTTGGCGCCTGATTTTACTGTAATTACCTTTTAAAGTAAACTCGACACGAGATGTTGACGCAGAATGCTAGACAAAAAAAAAACTGTTTACTAATTACAACATTGCAAAAAAAATTTAGAAATATAAAAAATGGCTGCGAAAATTTGTATAAAAATAGACAAGTAATTAAGTTAAAAAATTGTGTCAGAAGGGTTAGTATTTGTTTGATGGTAATGTTAGGTTTCGTGAACTGATTACAATGACAATATTGTAACCGAGGATGAAACGAGGGCTGAAAGATGTCGGGAAGTGAGTAACTATATAGCTTTCCGATCGTTTCGTTTATGATTTTGTTATGTGATTACGGTAAACACAGACGTCAGTTGGAATATGTTTCAAGCGAATCCATCGACAATTATAGTCATGTGGACATCGGTTTTCATCTTTTGAAAGTGAGGGTTTTTGACATTTCCGTGTTATTTATTGGTCAATTTGTACATTTAGGCAGTATGCAAAATGACACAAGATGTATATCTACCAGAATTGTCTTGGCATCAAATGCGTTCAACCACCTAACAAACATATGGAAATCAAAAACAATAAGTAAATATAACTAACTAGGATTTTTTTTAACCCCAGTGTAATATCCATATTAACATATAGTTGCGAAAATTGGAAAATAACTAAAGCAAGGAATAAGAAATGACATTCATTTGCACATATGTCTCTTAGAAAACACTTTTGTCTGGTTAGGAAGAATTCAAGTCAAACAAGAAAGTAAGAGAAGACACCAAACAACAATATGTTTCTACAAGTAAGAGAAGACACCAAACAACAATATGTTTCTACAACAAGTAAGAGAAGACACCAAACAACAATATGTTTCTACAACAAGTAAGAGAAGACACCAAACAACAATATGTTTCTAAAACAATATGAAGAGACTAATGGACTTATGTCGGACATGTACTTTGAATGAAAAATAACAGACAGCCACAACAAACATTAAAATGGGTACCAGATGGCACAAGACAAATAGAAAGACCAAGAGAAACTCTTCACAAAACAACCATCAAAGACGGTATGACTATGGGTCTCAACAACATACAAGAATTACACACAGCAGCATCACATCGCTTGAACTGGAGACCTCTACTTTCTGCCTTATGCACCGTATTCGGCGCTGAAGTAATATAGAAAGATGACATTACACTAACCGAAAAATTAGGGTTTGATCCACAGACTTCTCGTCGTCGTCGGAACATAGATATACTTTTTGTATACTATTTGTCGACATCAAATGAAAATCACGTGAAAATCACCATTCAGATGTTCCTCCCTCCACTCTTGCTACTGCTTGTATTTGTGATATAGTGTTTCAATAAGATGTATTAGATGTTTGGGGAAACCCATGTCCCCCACGATGGACCACTTCTGGTGATGTTTAATACAATCAAACGCCTTGGTGTAGTCTATGGAACACATATGTAGATCTAAGCTGTATTCTCTATATTTCTCAATTATATTCTTCATGTTGAATTTGTGGTCTCTTGTACTTTCACATTAGTAAGCATTGTGGTCTCTTGTACTTTCACATTAGTAAGCATTGTGGTCTCTTGTACTTTTACATTAGTAAGCATTGTGGTCTCTTGTACTTTTACATTAGTAAGCATTGTGGTCTCTTGTACTTTTACATTAGTAAGCATTGTGATCTCTTGTACTTTCACATTAGTAAGCATTGTGGTCTCTTGTACTTTTACATTAGTAAGCATTGTGGTCTCTTGTACTTTTACATTAGTAATCGTTAATCAACAAAAATTGTCGTAGTTATTATCTGTTTTCACCTCCACACATTATCACATGGACATCATCATCATCATCAAGTGCCGTCTCCGCAACGAAGGTTGGCTGCAACGTATCTCTAACATCTTCTGTCTCTTGTGTTGGTGGTGCACTCTGCTAGACTGTAACTTGTCCATCGTGTGATGTTACTCTCCCGCTTGTATCTCTGCCTACCTCTTGCTCACTTCCCTTTGACTTTACCACCAAGTAAGGTCTTCAATAAATATCTTGGACACATAGCCACAAATGATGGCAGATGCGAAACAGAAATTAAAAGGAGTAGAGATAGCTAAAAGTATCTTCAGTGACATGAGGAAAATATTAACATCTAAACAAATTACAAACAAGTTAAAAATAAGAATTATAAAATGCTATATCTATTCTATATTAATGTATGGATCAGAAACATGGACACTAAATAAACAATTAGAAGACAGAATTGATGCCTTTGAGATGTGGGTATATAGAAGAATAGGGAGAACATCATGGAAAGAGAAGAAAACAAATAAAGAGGTGCTAAAGACACTTAATATGAAGACAGAATTACTAAGAGAATTAAAGATCAGGCAAATAAAATACTTTGGACACATTAAAAGACATGACACCCTATTGAAGACCTTACTTGAGGGTAAAGTCAAAGGGAAGCGAGCAAGAGGTAGGCAGAGATACAAGCGGGAGAGTAACATCACACGATGGACAGGTTACAGTCTAGCAGAGTGCACAACCAAGACAAGAGACAGGGGATGCTAGAGATCCCTTGCAGCCAACCTTCGTTGCGGAAACGGCACTTGATGATGATGATGATGAAATCTCCACCGATTTACGTAGTAGTTTAGTATGTGATATAAAGAAGCGTTAACATCTCCACCGATTTACAACGTAGTTTAGTATGTGATATAAAGATGTGTTAACATCTCCACCGATTTACAAAGTAGTTTAGTATGTGATATAAAGAAGCGTTAACATCTCCACCGATTTACAACGTAGTTTAGTATGTGATATAAAGATGTGTTAACATCACCGATGTACAAAGTAGTTTAGTATGTGATATAAAGATGTGTTAACATCACCACCGATTTACGAAATAATTCTCCGAACTATCCACACGTGATGAGAGAAGCGCTACACTTAGATAATTATGTAGTCCCCTTGGGCATAAAACACTTTTTTTTCAGCCCAGGAATGCGACCAAATTGCCCAATTTTGATGATCGCTAATCGATACACATTTCTTTCTCTCTTACAGACTGTAATATTTGAAACATCTCTTTAATCTTTACACACACACACACACACACTATTCCTCTCTCTCCCGCTTCTGTGAAACACACCCACATACACATACACACAGTATTCTTTTCTCCCACTTCTGTCAAAAGATATCCCCCCTGATTCTCTCATTCTTCTGTGTATGACCGTGTTCATGTTCCAGAATGATCCTTCATATTTCAACAGATGAGTGCTTTCCTGAATATTTGCTTGCCAGTTCTAAGGTTGTTTGTTCGATTGCTGGTCCATGTATGTGTCCATGTGTCCACGAGTTTCCACTCTGCGATGTCAATATTGATATTCTAGGATTCCCCCCCCCCCTCCTCGTTTTGTGGTTTTACTTTACACGTCAGTTGTTACTGAAACGATTTCCATCTTGTCGAGATGTCAGATAGTTCCTTACGTGTTGTCGTTACGAGTTTCTTTTTCTCAAACTCCCACTGGATCTTTATTTGTAGCGGGATAATGATAGTGCAAGATTTCAAGAAGGGTGTAGATATGAGAGCTGGTATTCGTGTTTCGCAGTTTTATTTAAACCAATTATCTAATATATCCGACGTCGGAAGTGCTATGTATACATTCAGTGGCACACATTCCACTGAAGGGTATAAATCCGTAGCCATATCTTTAGGAAATCAGCCAGTGCGTCACTGTATGTTTATCAGTATTTCTCGCACAGCACGCTAACCTTCTTTTACGCTTATACGGATTAACACTGTCAGCGTTTCTGGAATTTTTGTCGTTTTCCGAGTGACTATCGACAAAATCACAGACACCCACCCCGTCTATATATCCATACATCTCTTAGCTCCCTGCGAAGCACAAGTCTGCAACACACCCCGTCCATCTTGTCCTGTATTTAGATATTGCTTCAAGATTTCCATGTTCTACCCAACCTTTCCATGTGCTACCCAACCTTTCCATGTGCTACCTAACTGATCCATGTCCTACCCAACCTTTCCATGTGCTACCCAACCTTTCCATGTGCTACCCAATCTTTCCATGTGCTACCCAACCTTTCCATGGCCTATCCAAACTTTCCATGTCTTGCCCAACCTTTCCATGTCCTACCCAACCTTTCCATGTGCTACCCAATCTTTCCATGTGCTACCCAACCTTTCCATGGCCTATCCAAACTTTCCATGTCTTGCCCAACCTTTCCATGTCCTACCCAACCTTTCCATGTCCTACCCAACCTATCCGTGTCCTACCCAACCTATCCATGTCCTACCCATCCGTTCCATGTCCTACTGAACCTATCCATGTCATACCCATCCTTTCCATGTCCTACCCAACATTTCCATGTCCTACCCAACCTTTCCATGTCCTACCTAACCTGCATATTTCTGCATCTTATTCTATCCTCGATGTATTTTTTGATCTTTTTCTTTTCTTGTGCGATACAAAACAATGTTTATGTTTCCGTTTGTTTTCTTAATCGCCACGTATGTTGTTGTTGTTTCTAATCTCATGTTGTGTCCTCTTGTTGTTTCTAATCTCATGTTGTGTTCTCTTGTTGTTTCTAATCACATGTTGTGTCCTCTTGTTGTTTCTAATCTCATGTTGTGTCCTCTTGTTGTTTCTAATCTCATGTTGTGTCCTCTTGCTGTTTCTAATATCATGTTGTGTCCTCTTGTTGTTTCTAATCTCATGTTGTGTCCTCTTGTTGATGCCCAGTGTGAGTTTATTTTCATTAAGTGGTCGACGAATGAGGTTTTGCCGTGAGGTTGGATATCTAATCCCATATAGGATTAAAGTGAACCAGAATCCATGCTGAAGTCGGATGTGTCCGACGGAGAGGCGCACATATCCCAGCTAATCTGTAAACCATGACAAAGCGCACTCCGTTTTCTGGATTTCAAGTTAGTGAGTTGTAGGAAGATAGTGAATGATGTTTGTGAAAAAATACCCATGCTGTTGTCACGTCATATTTGTGACAAAACACCCTCATGTTTGTGACAAAATACCCTTACTGTCGCATTGTTATGTTTGTGACAAAATACCCTTGCTGTCGCATTGTTATGTTTGTGACAAAATACACTTGCTGTTGTCACGACAAGTTTATGGCAAAATACCCTTGCTGTTGTCACGACATGTTTGTAACAAAATACCCTTGCTGTTGTCAGGTTATGTTTGTGACAAAATACCCTTGCTGTTGTCAGGTCATGTTTGTGACAAAATATCCTTGCTGTTGTCAGGTTATGTTTGTGACAAAATACCCTTGCTGTTGTCACGACATGTTTGTGACAAAATACCCTTGCTGTTGTCACGACATGTTTGTGACAAAATACCCTTGCTGTTGTCAGGTTATGTTTGTGACAAAATACCCTTGCTGTTGTCAGGTCATGTTTGTGACAAAATATCCTTGGTGTTGTCACGACATGTTTGTGACAAAATACTCTTACTGTGTCACGTAGGGGTGTCACTGTGTCACGTAGGGGTGTCACTGCGTCACGTAGGGGTGTCACTGTGTCACGTAGCGGTGTCACTGTGTCACGTAGGGGGTGTCACTGTGTCACGTAGGGGTGTCACGTAGGGGTGTCACTGTGTCACGCAGGGGTGTCACTGTGTCACGTATGGGTTTCACTGTGACACGTAGGGGTGTCACTGTGTCACACAGGGGTGTCACTGTGTCACGTAGGGGTGTCACTGTGCCACGCAGGGGTGTCACTGTGTCACGCAGGGGTTTCACTGTGTCACGTAGGGTTGTCACTGTGTCACGTAGGGGTGTCACTGTGTCACGTAGGGGTGTCACTGTGTCACGCAGGGGTGTCACTGTGTCACGCAGGGGTGTCACTGTGTCACGCAGGGGTGTCACTGTGTCACGCAGGGGTGTCACTGTGTCACGTAGGGGTGTCACTGTGTCACGTAGGTGTGTCACGTAGAGGTGTCACTCTGGAAACATCAACACAAACATTCCACCATGCCTCCCATTTCTCAGATCCTTGTTTGAGTGAGAAGAATCTTAATCCTGTCCAGTCTTTAATATTATAAATCCATACTTTCTTATGAATTTCTCTTTTTCTTCAACCCTCAACTGCTCCCTGTAGGATAGTTTTGGAAAAGGAATCGTGAATCACCACGTGGCTAAACCACACTAGTTTACGACGCCTCACCAGTCAATGAGATATTCTTGGTAATCTGCAAGGGTTTTTATTGTGTTTCTCGCGTATATGTTGGTTTTATGTTCTGTATAACGTATGCGCAATATTCGTCTATAACATTTATTTTCACAAGCATGTATTCTCGTCTCCATGTCCCATGTAACTGTCCAACACTCACAAACATACAGCAGAATATATTATTATTAGAGTTTTATACAGGTTTGTTGTCACTGTTGTATTTAGTCTGTTCTGTAATACCATGTTCAATCTGGACATTGCAGGGGAGACTATTTCATACAAATATTTCCGGAATCGAACAGTGTGCTAACCCCTCTGCTATGCAACATACTTAATATTGTCACTTAACACATTACAAAAAGATACATTTTTTTTTGAGTTACGTTGTGAGACAGGTAGGGAAGGGAATTTTGGAGAGTATAGTGACCACAGTCAAGATTGAAGGCAAAAGTATAGTGACAACAGTCAAGATTGAAGGCAAAAGTATAGTGACAACAGTCAAGATTGAAGGCATGAGAGATAGGATGACAAAGTGAGAAAATATCAGTGTTAACATCATGATACAGAAAATATCAGTGTTAACATCATGGTACAGAAAATATCAGTGTTAACATCATGGTACAGAAAATATCAGTGTTAACATCGTGGTACAGAACATATCAGTGTTAACATCGTGGTACAGAAAATATCAGTGTTAACATCGTGGTACAGAAAATATCAGTGTTAACATCATGGTACAGAAAATATCAGTGTTAACATCATGGTACAGAACATATCAGTGTTAACATCATGGTATAGAACATATCAGTGTTAACACCATGGTACAGAAAATATCAGTGTTAACATCATGGTACAGAACATATCAGTGTTAACATCATGGTATAGAACATATCAGTGTTAACACCATGGTACAGAAAATATCAGTGTTAACATCATGGTACAGAAAATATCAGTGTTAACATCATGGTACAGAACATATCAGTGTTAACATCATGGTACAGAAAATATCAGTGTTAACATCATGGTACAGAAAATATCAGTGTTAACATCATGGTACAGAACATATCAGTGTTAACATCGTGGTACAGAAGATATCAGTGTTAACATCATGGTACAGAAAATATCAGTATTAACATCATGGTACAGAAAATATCAGTGTTAACATCATGGTACAGAAAATATCAGTGTTAAAATCATGGTACAGAAAATATCAGTGTTAACATCATGGTACAGAACATATCAGTGTTAACATCATGGTACAGAAAATATCAGTGTTAACATCGTGGTACAGAAAATATAAGTGTTAACATCATGGTACAGAAAATATCAGTGTTAACATCATGGTACAGAACATATCAGTGTTAACATCATGGTACAGAAAATATCAGTGTTAACATCATGGTACAGAACATATCAGTGTTAACATCGTGGTACAGAACATATCAGTGTTAACATCATGGTACAGAAGATATCAGTGTTAACATCATGGTACAGAAAATATCAGTGTTAACATCATGGTACAGAAAATATTAGTGTTAAAATCATGGTACAGAAAATATCAGTGTTAACATCATGGTACAGAAAATATCAGTGTTAACATCATGGTACATAAAATATCAGTGTTAACATCATGGTACAGAAAATATCAGTGTTAACATCGTGGTACAGAAAATATCAGTGTTAACATCGTGGTACAGAAAATATCAGTGTTAACATCATGGTACAGAAAATATCAGTGTTAACATCATGGTACAGAAAATATCAGTGTTAACATCATGGTACAGAACATATCAGTGTTAACATCATGGTACAGAACATATCAGTGTTAACATCATGGTACAGAACATAGCAGTGTTAACATCTGGGTACAGAACATATCAGTGTTAACATCATGGTACTGAAAATATCAGTGTTAACATAATGGTACAGAAAATATCAGTGTTAACATCATGGTACAGAAAATATCAGTGTTAACATCATGGTACAGAACATATCAGTGTTAACATCATGGTACAGAACATAGCAGTGTTAACATCTGGGTACAGAACATATCAGTGTTAACATCATGGTACTGAAAATATCAGTGTTAACATAATGGTACAGAAAATATCAGTGTTAACATCATGGTACAGAACATATCAGTGTTAACATCATGGTACAGAAAATATCAGTGTTAACATCATGGTACAGAACATATCAGTGTTAACATCATGGTACAGAAAATATCAGTGTTAACATAATGGTACAGAAAATATAAGTGTTAACATCGTGGTACAGAAAATAATCAACAGCCGTAATGATTTTAATTCATTTTGAAATATAAGTGTTAAGATCCTCTGACCTCCTACGACCTCCTACACCATTCTGCGCAACATCTCATGATGATGATGCAAGCCTGTCATGGCACGTTTTATTGACATCCTAGGAGGAAAAATTAAAATCATTTTTCATAAGACAAGGTGGCATCGTCTCCATGTTGCGTAACCGGCGAGAGTAGCGTTCCCTTCGAGAACAGATCTGTCTCCTAAAAATAATCGGAAACGAGTGAAGACGTTGGCAGTTGGTATAGATACAAGCAAATAAACTAACAAACAAACAGACAGACAAATAGGCAGGCATGTAGATAGAAAGGAAGACAGTTATTTAACAAACAGATATAAAGACAGACACTTTTAAACAAGAACACAAATACAGGCACACAAACATACACGCGCATTACGTCACTAATAGCTGTGTAGTTCTCCATAAGATAGTTTAGTGCGTCATCAATTGTTGTGTAGTGACAGTTTAGTACGTCATCAATATCTGCGTAGTAACAATAACCTTCAAAGACAAAAAACAAACTGTTTCTACATGGCCAATATCGGGCCAGATGCATAATCATTGATCGCTGACGTAGGTGTATGTGTGTCTACCTTATCTGATCAATTTTCTATGTCTATTTCCTTATCTTATCTTCTTAAAGATCCTTTATCTTCTCATAATATCCCTCTAATCTTTGTTTAAAAAAAAAAACTGGCAATATCATATCTGCTCGCTAATTACGCCTCGACACGTATTTTGTGTCCTTTAGTATGAACTTTTATTTCCCTATCGCTTATCTTCATGTACTTTAACTTGTCAAAGCCGGAGTTCTGTATTACAACTTTTATCCCATCCTTATTTCTATCAAGGAAATGTTTTTTTAAGAAAGAAATTCCGTCAGAAACCTCATTTCATTCACACTTTCCCCGAGAGTATTTTTTTTTCTTTCAAGGGGAGCCATTGCTTATTTTCTTCGTGATTGCGTCCCTTGCTATCAATAGAAGTACATTATTTCGTATTCAAACTTCGGTTTATGCGTATTACGTCATGTATCCCCAATGATTCTGAAGCCGGTAGACTGAGAGAATTTACGCAGGTTGTGGGCTAAATTAGAAACATTGTATACCAGCGGTTCTCAAGATTTTTATTGTCGCAGAACCCTTTTATAAATTTTACTCTGCAGTATATACCGCTAAAATATTCCATGCTTGATAATGTACAGGAATGAACTATCTGTCATGTGACACATTATGTGAACTATGTATCATGTGACTTATATCACGTGACATATTCTTTCCAGAACGTAGTCTTACTTATGGCGATTCCGAACCCCTCACAAACCTCGACCAGCTGACCTGTATCTGCCGGTGCCATCTGTAAACACTTATATTTATCCGATGTCCATCTTCTGCTTGGTCGAGGTCTGTCTCTGTGACGTCGAGCATGCCTTCCATAATTAGTCATTCGATATCAGTGTTTCATAATCTTTTTTTATACCTTACCCCACCCCCACTGGGGTCTTTCTAAAATTCTGAGGCCCCACCTTCTTCTATATAACATCCTTGTTACATATAAAACAATATTATTATTTCCTCCCCCACCCCACCCCTGAATCGCCCCTCTGAACGATAAAATTGCCGCCCTCTTTGTGGGGCGTGGGTCCCACGTCGGGAAACATTGCTATATACTTGTTACCTAATTGTGCGCCGCGGCGTCAAGGGGCGCCGCTAAGTCTCCAGGGGCGACAGCCTCGCCAAAACGAAAATAAATTGAAAAATATAAGTTTTGCTTCATATTAAGGGCGTCGCCGGAAATAATCTCAACGTTAAGGGCGCCATGGCTTTAAAGAGTTTGGAAACCCCTGCTCTATACCATTATGTCTTCTGTATATGTACGAATGAATTGTCTGTGTGTTTTAGATAGAGGGAAATATACACTTTGTCATCGACTGTATACTGTCAACAAAACTAGCCCTACTATCATCACAGCACGATTTTCATTTATGGAGTGAAGGAAGCAGGTTTTGGCTTTATGATGACCGCTGTATCGACTTGCTGTCGCCAGGACATTTACAGGGTGAGTTTTGAAATCTCCCCTCCGACTAAAACAAACCCAATTCTTACCATGAGTCGAACCCTGAACCTCACAGTTGTGAGCATAACACTCTACCCTATTTCTATAGTAACCTTTTACGAAATTACTGCAAAGTAGACGATTTTTCTATTTGAACCCTGAACTAGATGCCCAGACAAAGTTGACACACCGCCGTTCTAATCTGATAAACAGACTGGTCCCTATATTAGAGTTGTAAAATACGTTGTAGAGCATTCCATTATGTTTATAGAAGCACCTTGCGACATGAGAACACCCTGGTGGGCATGAGAACACCCTGGTGGGCAAAGTTCCAGTAGACATTCACATCAGAAATATTTTACCATATCGACTCTACATACGGAATATAATTCGCATTTTTTGATATGTAATTACCTCCCTGGAGTTCCAAGTCCGATAATCTACCTTCAATGTGAACTTTCGTAACTTAAACCAGGCAATCTCATGCGCCCTTGACATTTCATTCCTCCTTGAATTTCTTGAAAGGTACACATTTAGAGTTAAAGAATTAGCCAGTGGGATAAATTGAGATAATTCAAGCGATGATTATTTTATTTTATCTTCTTTTGCGAATGTTGGTTTCAATGATTTTGTATGCCTGTTTTTATGTCGTATGATTGTATGATTGTATGATTGATCGCTGCTTTACTTAAGGTCGTGGTAACTGGGATACGACGGCCTCCAATATTTTTTATAGTAACGAGCTCTGATGTAGCTAATTTTGACTATTTGCCCATGGTTGAAAGAAGCGTGTCTCGCCATTAGAGATATATGTTACTAAACCAAAATCGCTGCTTATGTAGGGAGAGTTGGAGGGGAGAGAGGGATCGCTGCTTATGTAGGGAGAGTTGGAGGGGAGAGAAGGATCGCTGCTTATGTAGGGAGAGTTGGAGGGGAGAGAGGGATCGCTGCTTATGTAAGGAGAGTTGGAGGGGAGAGAAGGATCGCTGCTTATGTAAGGAGAGTTGGAGGGGAGAGAGGGATCGCTGCTTATGTAGGGAGAGTTGGAGGGGAGAGAGGGATCACTGCTTATGTAAGGAGAGTTGGAGGGGAGAGAGGGATCGCTGCTTATGTAAGGAGAGTTGGAGGGGAGAGAAGGATCGCTGCTTATGTAAGGAGAGTTGGAGGGGAGAGAGGGATCGCTGCTTATGTAGGGAGAGTTGGAGGGGAGAGAGGGATCACTGCTTATGTAAGGAGAGTTGGAGGGGAGAGAGGGATCGCTGCTTATGTAAGGAGAGTTGGAGGGGAGAGAAGGATCGCTGCTTATGTAGGGATAGTTGGAGGGGAGAGAGGGATCGCTGCTTATGTAAGGAGACTTGGAGGGGAAAGAAGGATCGCTGCTTATGTAGGGAGAGTTGGAGGGGAGAGAAGGATCGCTGCTTATGTAAGGAGAGTCGGAGGGGAGAGAGGGATCGCTGCTTATGTAGGGAGAGTTGGAGGGGAGAGAGGGATCGCAGCTTATGTAAGGAGAGTTGGAGGGGAGAGAGGAATCGCTGCTTATGTAGGGAGAGTTGGAGGGGAGAGAGGGATCGCTGCTTATGTAAGGAGAGTTGGAGGGGAGAGAGGGATCGCTGCTTATGTAATGAGAGTTGGAGGGGAGAGAGGGATCGCTGCTTATGTAAGGAGACTTGGAGGGGAGAGAAGGATCGCTGCTTATGTAGGGAGAGTTGGAGGGGAGAGAGGGATCGCTGCTTATGTAAGGAGAGTCGGAGGGGAGAGAGGGATCGCTGCTTATGTAGGGAGAGTTTAGAGGGAAGGAGGGAGGCGAGATATATTAAGTGAGGGGTGGGGTGGGATGGAGGTGAAATGGGAGATGGACTTACAAGGAAAGATGGAGACAGATAGGGAGAAGAACGGGCCGACAAATTAGCTATCCTCGCTACCATAGCAGATGGTCAGTCTATGGGTCGATCGGACACACTCATTTCTCTTCGTGAGTCCTGCACGATCAGAGGATTTTGAGATTGCTGAACGTGAGTCAATATTGAGAATGCACGAATTGGGAGCGATGATGGCGTGACCCGTAGAGAACCCCTGACAAAGATTTCAAAAAGAACAGTGAACCTGCATAGACCGGAACCATCAGCCGTTATACCCTGAGAGATTTACCGAAACGGAGATCGGAGCACCTATAGACGTGTCCGGTGTGAGAGGAGGAGAATCAATACACTAATACCGAAATAGTGACCAACGAATAACCCGACAATAGTTTAAAACGTAACGAATAAGCACGACTGTGCCGTACTATGATTCAGAGAGGCGGCCGCATTAGACGACATCAATCCAAATATATTTAAGGAGCAGAATTTCGAAGAAAAATCTTTTAAGTTGGGGGGGGGGCGGGGCCGGCGGCATTTCTAAGACTTGTTTAATGCTGAGAAAATGTCCCATACGGTCTGCGAATGAGGTCCTAATTAATTCAGGTGAAAGGTCTTATTTGAATTGTAGTAGATCATGGTTAAGACACTATTCACGAATACAAACCTTTTTGTATTTCTGATCTTGTTCACTGAGCCTTAAGGATGCAAATATGAGAGGAACATGAGAGGAATATTTTAGGAACATGAGAGAAATATGATAGGAACATGAGAGAAATATGAGAGGAATATGATAGGAACATGAGAGAAATATGAGAGAAATATGATAGGAACATGAGAGAAATATGAGAGGAGCATGAGAGAAATATGATAGGAACATGAGAGAAATATGAGAGGAGCATGAGAGAAATTTGAGAGGAACATGAGAGAAATATGAGAGGAGCATGAGAGAAATATGATAAGAACATGAGAGAAATATGAGAGGAACATGAGAGAAACATGAAAGAAACATGAGAGGAACACGAGAGAAACATGAGAGGAACACGAGAGAAATATTAGAGGACCCGAGAGAAACATGAGAGAAACATGAGAGGAACACGAGAGAAACATGAGAGCAACACGAGAGAAACATGAGAGGAACACGAGAGAAACATGAGAGGAACACGAGAGAAACATGAGAGGAACACGAGAGAAACAAGTCTGCAACAATATTAGATAGTTGATTAACCTCTTCGCACCCCGGGCACCTCTATAGTTGCTCAGATCTCCGCGTCAGTAAATCTCCCAGGGTATAGCGGCTAATATGTGAGCATGCCACCAAAACTGCACTCTATGAAACGATAATCAAACCAACACTATGCTTTCAACGTCAAACATGGACACTAACATCAGAGTCCAAAAGGGGACTTTTGGTGACATGATTTGTCTCTGCAGTGAGGTTGTTAAAGACCATGTTTGACACTAGTAACAAAGTGTTGGTATGAAAACTGCAGATATTATCTGTCTCTGTATGCCTATATTGATCTTTCGATTCAGGAGTCCACTGAAAGATGGATGTGTCGGGCCATTGGCGCAAATAAAACGACGAAACAACGCATTTCCATTCTCTGGACTACATCCTGTTGGAAATCTAGTAGGACCATGGTCCTGCTGTAAGGGAGATCCAGTGAGAGTTTGAGAATGAACGCTGAAGAAGAAGAAGAGTATTATGTTATTCATTTACCCATGTCACATCTGAAGGCAACGTTGTTTATGTTTATGTTTATGTTATTTATGTTTACTAGGAGACCCTATTCATCATTGTAGTATAGTACCAAGACATTCTGGCGTGTGTTATGTTAAAATGTTTGTGGTTCCTAGGGAATATACACACATATGCAGTGTACGCGTCGATCTTGTCTGTGTGTTGTTTTACCTGTACATATTCACTGTAATTTGGGACACGTTGAAAGTCGTGACCAATATTGTATCCTTTTTGGGAGATGCTGTGTGGTCGAAGGCGGAAAACGTGCTGACTCAAGCTGCTAAGCGAGTAGGTGTCATCTGAACGGACCTGGTTCAAATCTCGTTTGTTGAAATTAGGATTTCACTTTCTTCAAGATATCTTCACTGCGCGTTTTATTTGTTCATGGGGATCTCGCCATTCCTCTATAAACCCTCATAACGTTTTATTTCTTCATGGGGCTCTCACCATTCCTCTATAAACCCTTATTCTTGATAATTTTCTTTTTCTTTTCGTCTGATAATCCAAGATTCACTTCCGTATGCTACGCCGGGCTCTGTGACGGCGTAGTCAAGAGCTCATCTGTGACGACCACGGTACCGGGTTTGAATCCCGCCAGCCCACAGGCACTTGTGCATCCGGATTGTTCAGAAAGCAATTGCAAACTGCTGAACGTATTTATATTGCCTATAAATCACAACAATAAAAAATTGCTTTTTTTTGATGGCCAAGTCCTGAATAAGAAACACTACCAATGTAATAGTTTTATTACAATGATTAATCATTATTATTACAGATGGCCGCTGTCTATTTCAATAGGATAAGGTGCCGAGGTTATTTTTAAAAATTATACAATCATATTGAGATCCGCCGAAGACGGATGTGTTGGGCCATTGGCGCAAATAAAACGTCAACACAACGCATTTCCATTCTCTGGACTATATTCAACTGGAAATCTTGTAGGACCATTGTCCTGTTACAAGAGAAATCCAGCGGGAGTTTGAGAATGAACGCTGAAGAAGAAGATATTGAGATATGACGGCAGACAAGAAGCAGAAATAGATACAAGATGTAATAAGGCATGTCAGGTCATTGGTCAACTAACAACTTTATTACAAAACAAAGATATTACACTAGAAACAAAGAAAGCGCTTTTCAACACCATTTTCTTACCAACATTGTTTTATCAGTGTCAAACTTGGACATTAGATTCTAGAACAAATACATAAGATTAACACCACTGAAATGAAATGTGTGAGACGTATGATTGGAGTTGGCTTGAGAGACAAAATCAGGAATGAAGCACTAAGGAAACAATTAGGGATCAAGTCAACAATAGAATACACCCAGAAACAACAAGTTAAATGGTTCGACCACATAACCAGACAGAAAGAGCAAAGTATTATCCGAGAAACCCTTAACAAACGATACGAAAACAGTCGTCCTATTGGACGCCCTCGTAAAAGGTGGATAGATAGTGTATTAGAGACACTCGGAAATATAACAGCGGAAAAGGCAAATAGAAGGGCAAAAGACCGTACACTCACTCTCCTCTCAACACCGAAAGGTACATGAGGACAGAAAGAAGAAGAAGAATATCAACGATAGAATTTCGATCAAAATACGATGTATTTCCAATCTATCCATTCTCAGAAAGAGAGAGAGAGAGAGAGAGAGAGAGAGAGAAATAAAGAGACAAACCCCTGAATATAAATTGGAACCAATTTGCATTGACCTGACTTAATATTGAAAAGTGAAAATGAAGAGTCGATAACTCGATTCACTGTCATTCAATGACAATTGCTTTTGACACAGTCGTGATTAATGCCCATTTTTTTCAATGTCAGCTGGAATAATAATAGCAAAGGTGGGGTTACGTGATTGGCAGGAACATGTTCTGGTAGAGACAGTTCCTGTTAGCGGAGTGATTTCCTCATCAGCCTGAAGCGGTTGTCGGCCAAAGATTTGAACATATGTATTCTCGATAGGACATGTAGCGCACATAGGCTCAGATAAAAATGTTAAATGTAGGGGGGAAAAAACCCCTCAAAAAAACCTTCAACTGCATGGGGCGGAATTATGGCAACATCGTGATGAATGTTTGTGACAATGTACATACATCTGGCATTTTCTCGTTTCTTAAAATGAAGGTCAACTTCACGCCATGTGTATATTCGTCAGCATTTAGTGCCGTCTCCGCATCGAAGGTTGGCCTCAACGGACCTCTAACTTCCTATGTATTTTGCCCTCGTAATGCTCTCTGTTTGTGCCTTATGATCCCCAACGTTAGTTTACAGTAAAATCTTCAACAACTTATCGTATGAAACAATGCTGAAGTCGGATGTGTCAGGCCGAAAGATAGCGCTGCTAAGCTGTAAACCAACCTTGACACATCATAATCAAGTGCCGTGCTGAATGACGTTGGCGATGATATTTCTCCATGTACATCGATCTCTCATATATGTCATCATCTCTGTTGGTGTCGTCAATCGAAGCCATTTAGTCAAACTGTCCAATATCTTTTCTCTTGGTCTTCCCCTTGATCTTTTCCCCTTCTATCTTTCCTGTTGTCACTATATCCCCAATGCCTCCTCTTCTCACGATGTGCCCAATAAATGTTGACTGTCTTTTTATTATATTATTAATAATGCATTTTTTCACATCCATCCTTGACACAACACATTCAATTATCTGGTCTACATCCTGCGAGCCTGCGGGAGTTTGATCATGATAACAGAAGAGAAAGACGCAGTTAACCAGCACCACGTGGTTTGAGTCGGAGGGAATATGTTGTACTACGGTTTGAAATCCGCCATATAAATCTAGAATATCTGTTCTCGGCATACTTTTGATTTGGGTGGGCTTTCATAGGCTGTGGGCAGTGTCCAGCCTGTCGACAAGTGGTGTGTGGACAGTGTTCAGTCTGAGGACATGTGGGGTGTGGACAGTCTTCAGCCTGACGACATGTGGGGTGTGGACAGTCTTCAGCCTGTCGACATGTGAGGTGTGGACGGTGTCTAGTTTGTGGACATGTGAAGTGTGGTCAGTGTGCAGTCTGTGGACATGTGGGGTGTGGACAGTTTCCAGCCTGTGGACATGTGGGGTGTGAACAGTGTCGAGCCTGTGGACATGTGGGGTGTGGACAGTGTATAGCCTGTGGACATGTCGGATGTGGACAGTTTCTAGCCTGTGGACATATGGGGTGTGGACAGTTTCCAGCCTGTGGACATGTGAAGTGTGGACAGTGTGCAGTCTGTGGACATGTCGGATGTGGACAGTTTCTAGCCTGTGGACATGTGGGGTGTGGACATTTTCTAGCCTGTGGACATATGGAGTGTGGAAGGAAATGTATGATGTTGTGGTTTATCAAATAATGGGTGTATCTATGTCATTGTTGTTAATCATTATTTCTGGATTTCCGATTGGTCAACTGGTTTTAAAGGTGAATTATTTACATCGGAGATGAGTGAAGTATTGGAGACCTCACATTGCTGGGTGAGAAGGTCAGTGTGAAGTATTGGAGACCTCACATTGCTGGGTGAGATGGTCAGTGTGAAGTATTGGAGACCTCACATTGCTGGGTGAGATGGTCAGTGTGAAGTATTGGAGACCTCACATTGCTGGGTGAGATGGTCAGTGTGAAGTATTGGAGACCTCACATTGCTGGGTGAGAAGGTCAGTGTGAAGTATTGGAGACCTCACATTGCTGGGTCAGATGGTCAGTGTGAAGTATTGGAGACCTCACATTGCTGGGTGAGATGGTCAGTGTGAAGTATTGGAGACCTCACATTGCTGGGTGAGAAGGTCAGTGTGAAGTATTGGAGACCTCACATTGCTGGGTGAGATGGTCAGTGTGAAGTATTGGAGACCTCACATTGCTGGGTGAGATGGTCAGTGTGAAGTATTGGAGACCTCAAATTGCTGGGTGAGATGGTCAGTGTGAAGTATTGGAGACCTCACATTGCTGGGTGAGATGGTCAGTGTGAAGTATTGGAGACCTCACATTGCTGGGTGAGATGGTCAGTGTGAAGTATTGGAGACCTCACATTGCTGGGTGAGATGGTCAGTGTGAAGTATTGGAGACCTCACATTCCTGGGTGAGATGGTCAGTGTGAAGTATTGGAGACCTCACATTGCTGGGTGAGATGGTCAGTGTGAAGTATTGGAGACCTCACATTGCTGGGTGAGATGGTCAGTGCCACGGTATGGACACTTCTTAATAGAACTCTATATATTAACTTTCAATTTCTCATACTTGCTAACTGTCTTAATCTACAGAACAGCCAACCTTATCTCCACGTGTAGCAACCGAGTCAGCTTGGGCTTACACAAATCTGAATATAATCCCTAGTTCTTCGATTAGCGCTCCAACCACTTGATAATGCCAGAACTCAAGAGCCTCCAGAAACAGGTCATAGAAAAAGAAATAAAGCTATTCCCTCCCTCCCACAGCCTACAAATAAAATGAAACAGAAGGGGATGAAATCACTAAGGATACACGGATCGACACGAGCTAAAAGGCCATTGATTGACAGAAAGGAAATGTAATTTAATCCTTAACTGGTGTCTTTTAACGAGCGGAAGATGAGGGCTGGATTGTATTTTCACTCCTGGGATTAGCAGTTCTCGTAATGTGAGTCGCGAGGGCTCATATAATGTGTGACTTGTTGATTAAAATTTGTTTCCAATAATGAAATACGATATGCGCAACTCATAAATAATATCTTGAAGTTTGTGATAAGGGCGTGCCATATTAATATAATATGTAGCTATTTGATACATTCGGTGAGTCGTAGTTTAAACAAACTACTAGAAGACGGGATTGATTCCTTTGAGATGTGGGTATTTGAGATGTGGGTATTTGAGATGTGGGTATTTGAGATGTGGGTATGTGAGATGTGGGTATGTGAGATGTGGGTATGTGAGATGTGGGTATTTGAGATGTGGGTATTTGAGATGCGGGTATTTGAGATGTGGGTATTTGAGATGTGGGTATTTGAGATGTGGGTATTTGAGATGTGGGTGTTTGTGATGTGGGTATTTGAGATGTGGGTATTTGAGATGTGGGTATTTGAGATGTGGATATTTGAGATGTGGATATTTGAGATGTGGGTATTTGAGATGTGGGTATTTGAGATGTGGGTATTTGAGATGTGGGTATTTGAGATGTGGGTATTTGAGATGTGAGTATTTGAGATGTGGGTATTTGAGATGTGGGTATTTGAGATGTGAGTATTTGAGATGTGGGTATTTGAGATGTGGGCATATAGTAGAATAGGAGGAACTTCGTGGAAAGAGAAGAAAACAAAATGTATAACGACACTTTGTATGAAGAAGGAATTATTACTATAAATATAGATCAAACAAATAAAGTATTTTGGATATATGAGGTGAAACCTGACATGACACCAAGACATGACACCTGACATGACACCTGACATGACATCAAGACATGACACCAAGACATGACACCAAGACATGACACCAAGACATGACACCAAGACACGACACCTGACATGACATCAAGACATGACACCAAGACATGACACCAAGACATGACACCAAGACATGACACCTGACATGACAGAAGACATGACACCTGACTAGACACTTGACATGGCACCAAGACATGGCACCTGACATGACACCTGACATGACACCTGACATGACACCTGACATGACACCAAGACATGACACCTGACATGACACCTGACATGACACCAAGACATGACACCATGTTGAAGAAATTACTTGAGGATAAAATCGAGTGGCGGCGAGCAAGAGGTAAGGAGAGATAAAAGTGGGAGAGAAATATTACAAGATGAACAGGTTACATTCTAGCAGAGTGCATCACCATATCAAGATACAGGGAATCTTAGATTTCCGTTACAGCCGAACTTCGTTGCGGAGACGACACTTGGTGATAATAAGATTATAATACTTTATATATGTTCCTTCAGTGCAGAACATAGTGCATAGGTCAGAAACCAAAGCTCTGGAGTTCGAACATTGTGCTGCTAGGTTATGCAGTTCCTGTATAATCGTTCAGACTCCTTGTCATACCCTCTCTGAAGGTTGTTCTACGACAATTTCATCTTGGTATTCCTCATTTATGTGCGTGCAGTCTGGTACCCATTTTAATAGTTGTAATCAGGGCACTACAAACGTTTTTAATAAGGAGAAAATTTTACCTAAACAAAAAAACAAAAAAATCTTAACAAAAAATCATTTTTAAAAAGTCATTCATCGGTTTACGTGTGTAATTTCCCCAGTGTGATGCAAAATATAACCACGGTTTTTGGCTATACATGGCTACGTGTGGGATTTTATTCACATTTTGGCTACATTCATAGTACTAAAAGTCATGTTCCCTTCACTCATGTAGTAACATCATGTTCCCTTCACTCATCTGCTAGTATTATTTGTCATGTTCCCTCACTCATCTACTAGTACTATTTGTCATGTTCCCTCACTCATCTACTGGTATTAAAAGTCATGTTCCCTCACTCATCTACTAGTACTAAAATCATGTTCCCTTCACTTATCTACTAGTACAAAAAATCATGTTCCCATTACTCATCTACTGGTATGAAAAGTCATGTTCCCTCACTTATCTACTGTTTTGCATTTTGTTACCACTACCACCAACACTACCACCAACACTACCACCACCACCACCACTATCACTACCACTACCACCACCACTACTAACATCACTACCATCATCACTACCAAACACCACCATCGCCACAACCAACAACACAATTTTACCACAACCACTGCTATCATCACCACCAGCAACACACACCACCAACTACAATCACCACCAAAACTGGAAACAAAACATTGGAGTCCTTCTTCCTATTCGTAATTTCTCAAATTCCTTTACAGTACCAGGTCGTATTCCATAGAGAACTGTCATGTCACACAGTTTACAGCACAGATGAGATGTGTTGTTTCTCTCGGTCTGACACATCTAACTTCAGTATGGTTTTTTCCATAACTTTGACCTTGACCCATAAGATGAAACAGCCAACCTCATCCTCAAACATTCTTAGTACTCTCGTTGGACATGCATTACTGGTCAGAGTATTGCTGTTGTCCCCGTTTCCATCCCGGCAACAAACGGACGAGACAGCATGGATTGACTATGCTGACAAGCGGAAACTAGTACATGAAATAAAGGATTGAGTTTAGTTTTTGAAACAAGTGCTCCGGAAGGAGCTGAGTAGATTGTTATTACTAATTCTTATTTTATGTCTTCAGCGTTCATTCACATAATTCTCAAACTCCTGCGGGATCTCCCTTGTAGCAGGACATGGTCCTACTAGATTTCTTGCAGGATGTAGTTCAGAGAATGGAAAAGCGCTGTGTCGCCGTGTTATTTGCGCAATTGGCCCGAAACATCTATCTTCGGTGGCATTATTGTGAGGCCTTGAATGCTTGATTACCATGCGCCGCTAAATGCAACCTAAATTGTTATACGGTTTTACCCTATAACGGTAAACCGTCACCGTTATCTGAGTGATATAACAATTTTTAAATAGTTTCATGTGTTCTCAGGGTGGCACGCGTGTGCTACGTCTCTTCCAGCTAGGCAGAAATGTCAGCACCCAAATACATTTTACACTATCACAAATTTAGAAATTCTAGTTACCAATTCTCAGATGGGTAGACTAGAGAATGTGCTATACCGGGAATGAGAGCTTGTTTAAGGATCAACCCCCAGCTGTAATCGATGATGATAGAGCGAAGTCCCAGGGTGAGGAAGTTTGGAAGGATGCACATGCGTCACTTCCGCATGTTGTTTCCCAGTTCGATGTCTCTAATCTACTCCAATTTCTAGAATCTCATTTCATTCAGCGGTTCTCACACTGTGTCAGAGTAATAATTTCAACTTGAAGATCTGCGCGAACATCTAGAAAAACTCGTAGTAGCAACTGCGACGTCATAATAACAGTCGGTTTTCAATAAACATTTCCGTATTTTCTTCGGGATTTTAAAATCTTGAACAAACTCTAAATAGTATAGATGGAAAGCAATTCTATCTGTAAGTTTGTCTTGCGCGATAATATCAAACAGTGGCACATCTCTAGGCTTATTTATATCTTTACTTTCTTGGGGGTTTATATCTGATCTTGGCTTATTTATATCTTGACTGTCTTGGGGTTTATATCTGATCTTGGCTTATTTATATCTTGACTGTCTTGGGGTATATCTGATCTTGGCTTATTTATATCTTGATTTTCTTGGGGTTTATATCTGATCTTGGCTTATTTATATCTTGACTGTCTTGGGGCATATCTGATCTTGGCTTATTTATATCTTGACTGTCTTGGGGTTTATATCTGATCTTGGCTTATTTATATCTTGACTCAGTTTAAGTAGATCTCTGAGGGTGTAGCTGCTGGTCAGACCTCAACGTAAGTAGATATATCAGGGTGTATAGTTCTTTCTAGTTGTGATTTGATTGAGTGTCCTTTTGAAATATTCGTAAGGTGATGTTCCCATGCGACTCTTATCCAGACTTTCAGTTCTCGCGTTCTCGATATTGTCTCATGTTCATTACCACGAAATCATCCAAACGTATAGACTCTCGTAGAACATTGAGTCGAGTGCGTAGACTCTCGTAGAACATTGAGTCGATTGCGTAGACTATCGTAGTCGAGACTTCGGCAGTAAATACATCTGGCCAGAATTCATTAAGACCATTCTTTACGTTGTTGATTCTTGTCGTGGTTTTCGTTGGTCACTATTTATATAATTGGAGTGACATGCTTCCAACGAAATGCATGTAAATAGTCAAAATGGATCTTCTAAGTAATGTTTACATTTTCTGTGCACAGGTCTGTATTGTCAACGGTCACGATTGAGTATGCCTGCTCTGTCCAAAGTTTGCCAATCAGACCTGTAGAAAAGAAGGAGTGGTCAGCCCCTCCCCCTCAAGGAAATAACATAAATTTTAGTGTTGAAATTTAGATAAACTGCTCCACTTCTCTCTCAATTCAACCCAAAAATGTTACTAGTAAATATAATCAAAATTAAGGAATTAAACGAAAATTTGGTCTGAAATACATTTTATTAAGGTAATTGAAAACGTATATATGACCCAGTTGGTGACCTGTAATATACGTAGAAAGTTGGCAAGCGTATTCCCCTACAGGTTGAACATCTCTGCAACAAACTTCAACCATCGATCACAAACTCAATAAAAGATATTTAATCGTATTAATCTTCCAGCCCCACCTGGTCCATACTCTTCTGCCGACATATTCCATCGTTTTCTATAATTAGCTAGCAGGAAAAAAATAAAATAATCACTTAGTATTGTGAAATACAGATATTAATCATATTTAGCTTTAGCTGCGCTCCGTAATTCTACCATTTCGTCTGTTAACAGTCAATTATAATGTACTCCGGTAGATAACGCTCGCGATGTACTCATTAATTAAATTTGACATTTTCGGTCTTATACGATACCAATCCGTTACGATTGTGTATTGTTAGTATATCGATATCGGTAGGTAATTTCAGTATTCGATTATGAAGTCGGAGATTCTTAAATATGGCTTTGGTGATGTTATTAGTGTTTTTGACAAGTAGGAGTCATATCTTTAATGCCAGCGGTTCTTAAACATCGTTTGTTGTGGGTCCATTTGTAAGAGACTGTACATAGATTACGACAATAATTAGAAACAGGGACCCGCCGAAGACGGATGTGTCGGGATATTAGCGAAAATGAAATAGCGAAACAACGCATTTTCTTTCTCTAGACTATATCCTGTGGGAAGTCTAGTAGTACAGGTTGACCTACTCCAGCGGGAGTTTGAGAATGAACGCTGAAGAAGAAGACGAATAAGAAACGTGGATGGGAAGAGGGTGTATGAAAAAGTTTGGCAGCTCTTCACAGGGAGGAAAGCGGGGAGGGTTGTTCACAAAAGTTAATGTCAACAATACTGTGTTTATAGACTAAATAAATAATTATGAACGCAGATGGAGCGCATAACCGTGTGGTTAGAGTGCCGTTCTAAGAGCTTTGAGTTCTCGGGTTCAATCCACGGTTGGGACAGGATTTTTTTCTTTCGGAGGTACAATCAAAATCCATTCTTGTACATGTCGCGGCGTCTGCTATGACAATACGGCTTTTATTTCCACAGCCCATAGAACAGCCCCCCCCCCCTTTAATAGAAAAACATGCATTGATGAAAATTTTTAAATAATTTAATATGAAACAATAATTCTAATGTTTGTGGACTTGTCAGCCTCTTGATGTCTGGAGGTGTCTAGTTTTGTTTGAAGACTTGCCAGTCTCGTTACATCTGGAGAAACAAATGAGACAAGCTGTGGCAAAATAACACTAAAATAACACTTTTAAAATTATGTGTTTTGCCAGCGACAATATAGGGATGCGAGACGGACTTTGAACAAGACAATAATAATAAGGATACATTAATGTTAAATAAAGTGCTACAGACAGATTCTATGAATATCATGGGCAGGGGAAAATAAGAACATGGGAAATTTGAAATTACTGAAAATTACTGAAAAGGACGGTTTCTAAATACAATCACCGCCGAAGACGGATGTGTCGGGCCATTGGCGCAAATAAAACGGCGACACAATACATTTCCATTCTCTGGACTACATCCTGCTAGAAATCTAGTAGGACAATGGTCTTGCTACAAGGGAGAGCCAGCAGGAGTTTGAGAATGAACGAAGAAGAAGAAGTACAATCATAAGAAGGAGGCTACAGTATTTTGAACACTTAAAGCGACATGAAGACATCGAAAGGTTGATTCTAGAGGGCAGATGGCCAGGGTAGAGAAGAAGAGGAAGACCAAGAAGGAGATAGACCAGCGACATAGAAGAATGTATGCACATAACTCTGGCCAATGAAGGCCTGCTTGCCACGAACAAAGACTCGTTCGGAGTGTGCACAACGAAGACAGAGTTCTGGAAAGAAAATGTATATATATATCGCTTAAAAACACACAGGAAAAAAAAGAAAGACAATAGAACTCGCATCTAACAACGTCAAAACTGAATAAGACAAAAAATTAAGTTAAAATATAAAAAGCAAACAGATGTGCTTGTCAACGAAACGTTGCCTCTGCTGTCAATCTATATAATAACATTTACAAACATTACTTAAAATACATAGTAAAGATGGAACATTGTACTTAAGCTTTGCTAATCGTCCGGCTCTGTGGCGGAGTGGTGCAAGGCGCGGCTGTGACAGCCACGGTACCGAGTACGATCCTCGCCACAGGCAATTGCGCAACCGGACCGTTTAGAAAGCAATTACAAACTACAAAACTTTTTTATATTGCCAAGAAAATCACTACAGCAAGAAAATGCTGGGTTGATGGCTACGTCCTGAATAGTATACGCTACTAATCACTGGAAGCATATATACTAATACTACACACGAATTGACGTTTCGACCACAAAGTCTTCATCCATAATACAGTCTAAGCAACAAACAGAAACAAATACAAAAAAAGGGGGGGGGGAGCATAATTGACGTTCATGTTCATAGCAGAAATAAATACACATATAATCCGAAATAGTTAAAACTAGAAGGCCAGAGATGAAACATCACAAACAGAAAATATACGCCGAAAAAAGACAAACAGAGAAATGACGAAACAACAGGATATCATCCATACGACGGATGGGCATTGATCCCAAAGAGTTCAATCGTGCTCTCTCTCTCTCTCTCTCTCTCTCTCTCTCTCTCTCTATATATATATATATATATATATATATATATATATATATATATATATATATATATATATATCGCGGGTCTCAAGCGCATAACGGATCCGGTCATCTGAGAAGCACTGCTTAATGTTGGTCACCTAAATAACATAGGCATCCCAATGGCTCGTGCAATTGAAGTGGCTGGTCAGCAACAAGGTTACTAGTCGTGTGTTTAATGCTGTGCAGATCTTCATAAAAATTCTTTAGACTAACGGGAATTGAACCCCTCCACGACTGAAGACGGATGTGTCGGGTCATTGCGCAAATAAAACGGCGACACACCGCATTTCCATTCTCTGGACCACATACTGCTGGAAATCTTGTAGGACCATGGTCATGCTACAAGAGAGATCCAACGGGAGTTTGAGAATGAATGCTGAAGAAGAAGAAGATGAACCAGTCCGTTCTAACGGCACCGACTCGCCTGGTAACTAGAGTAACTTTCTTTTAACTCCAAAGAAAGATGCGATTTTGTCAGGACATTCAAACTGTGTACTCAAGATCTTCATAGAATCTTTCTGTGGACCATCTTCCAGTCTCACTTATGTACATCATGTTGCAACGCTTACATATGACGTCATAGATGACGTTGCAGACCACACGTGAAACTCTCTTTAATGGTTAAGGTGCTTTTGAGGAATGTGGCATACCGGTCTGGGTGACATATGCATAGGTGACATATTTTAAATACATATCGTTAGTGTGTTCATCACCATTTCTCGTGTAACCACTAGATACTTTTTGCGGAACCACTAGATTCTTTTTGAGAGAGAGAGAGAGAGAGCGGGAGGGAGGGAGAGAGAGAGAGAGAGAAAGACGGCGGAAGTTTGAGATCGAATATTAGCAAAAAAGTAGGTGTACCTGACAACACATATTTTAGACACAGTTTCTCACTTGTGGCGTGGTTTGCTTCAAGTTTGAGAACCGTCGGCTGCAGTGGTATGAGCTATCATTCGTTATTACTTCTCCGTTATTATACCTAAAAATTCAGATTCATGATTAACTGACAAGAAGACAGAAAACATCGACCGTTCAACGTCCGTGGGTGATTAATATACGGCATAGAATATATTTCATGTGATTTAAATGGTTTAATCTCTCAGGAATTGGAAGATAGAAAGGCACATTGTTTTTAGCCCTCGTTACTGGTCTCGTAAAATAATCACTTCAACTTGCATTCATATGCTTTTTTTGTCTGTCTGTTTTCTGATGTCATAATTTCTTTCAGCGTATCTAGAATGGGAATTTAAGAAGCAAAGAAGAGCAGATATTCTGTGCTGCTGGTGCGTGTCGTGTGTTGCGTGTCCTGGAGGTGCGCCGCGTCGTGGAGGTGCCTGTCTTCGGAATGTTTATGCTGGAGGTGCGCGTCGTAGAGATGCTCGTCATGAAGGTGTGTGTCTTGTAGTTGTATGTCATGAAGGTGTGTGTCGTGGAAGTGTGCGTCTTGAAGGTGCACGTCTTGAGGTGTGCTTTGTAGATGTGTGCGTCCTGGAGGTGCGCGACCTCCTCGCGGTGCGTGTTATAGAGGTTCCTGTATGTATATACAACCAACTCTGTAAGTTTTCAACCCCCCCCCCCCCACAAAAACCAAATTGTTGACACCTTTTTAGCGCTGATTCTCAAATTCCTACTGGATCTTTTGTCCAGCAGAACAATGATGGTATGTATTGAATAGTCAAATATGTTGAAAAAACAGACTGACATGGTTCGGCCACTTAATGAGAATGAACCCTTATTGACCAGCGGCAAGTGCGTACAACATGAACATTGAAACAACAATATCCAGCGGAAGACCAAGAAGAACGTGGATTGAAGGAGTTACCAACGTTCTGATATGTCAAAATATTACTTCATATCAAATGACCGAATCTTCTGCAGCCATAAACTCATTGTCATTCAATCTTGCGACGCATTACAGCAAAAACAGAAAAAATACAATAAAATAGAGCGAATGTAATATATATATATATATATATATATATATATATAATGCACAATAATAACATTGGATATGTTAAAGAAATGTAGTTTTATCAGAGGAAGCCATAGAAACTTTTTGTTTACGATCTGCAATCACATCATTAAATTCTTTTACAAAAAAATACAAGTAAATTCATGTGGAAAGAATGAGGATAAATGAAAATAATTAATAAGGCTGACGGGAATTAAACCAGGTCCGTACCAGTGGCAACGAATTTTTGTGGTTGGTAGAGTTCGGAAAAACTGTTTACTTGAGTTGCACGGCGATTCGGTGCCGTTGGAACGGACCTCGTGCAATTCCTGTCAGCCGTATCAATTATTTACAAAAAATTATGCATCTGAAATGGCAAAATGATAAATGTAATCCAAAAGATTATGATAACCATCAGAGTTGAGAAAAAAAATTTAGATATTTAATTTAGAGAAAAGATATTTAGAAGATTATAAAAAAACATGATTAACATCACTGGATGTTTTTAAAAAAACATGATTAACATCACTGGATGTTTACCAAATAAAACATGATTAACATCACTGGATGTTTTTAAAAAACCATGATTAACATCACTGGATATTAAACAAACCATGAATAACATCACTGGATATTTTTAAAAAACCATGATTAACATCATTGGATGTTTAAAGTTTACAGAATAACACCTCAAGTTTAGGTACATCGACGCCCAGGTTTAATTTTTCTGTCGAGATCTTCCTAAACCGAAGACAGGCTAGTGGATGAGAAAAGATTCAGTACCCGATGAGCACAGGCACAAAACGTCTAATTGCACAGAAACGTTCACTGGCTGGAACGCCTCGTGCGAGATAGACGTGAACGACAATCGTCTCGGCGAAGAGTCAATACACACGTGACCGTAGGCAGGATGTCACAGACTACGGAAGCTTACTACACGAATGAAAGGCATGACGAAAACGGATGTGCTGTGCCTCGGATGTTCTGGCCACAGAGTGAGCCAACCGAGGTGCAAATAACACAGTTCAATTGTGGAACTAGCAGAACAAATTACTTCACGCTCCTCGGCGGAAATCACACGATATATTCGTGTTATAAGAGAGCGAACGCAGAAGAAGGTACATCGATGATAAATGGCAGATATTAACAAAACACAATAATGTAGAAGAAATGTGACACAAATCACATATTAACTTAAAATAATAATAACATTATATTAGTGATGTTTAAGTTAATACACAAAAAATAATGCGGAATCAGAGTATAAAAAAAATAAATAATTAAAACATAACATTGGAACAAATCAACACTGCAAACCTGTGAAAGGATGAAACGGTAGGTAACATCAAAGAATTCTTGTATTGATCCGCGCGCTTTGTTTCCCCCGCACTTCGACCTGCCTCAATCTTGTAGGAGGTTGTGATTCATTCGATTGGGAACTGTTGATCAAACTTTATAGATTTGTTTCTTGAGCCTTGCTTATGTTTTTTATTCAGACATTTTATTTTTTGCTTATGAAATAATAATCGAGAAAAAGCTTTGATGTTTGAGATGTAGGGTCCCAAACCGGTGAATTACACGGCTTTCAGAGGGATTCAAGTATCGGGGAGATGCATAATTGTTTATTGAACCATTCTCTCAGAACATTTGCGCAGAATCCTCTCCAGATGTCTTAAGGGTCTGTCCACAAATTACTTCAACATTCAATTGACAATTTTTGACCCCCCCCCTTTCTCGCTAACTTCTTCTTCTTCTTCATCGTTCATTCTCAAACTCCCGCTGGTTCTCTCTTGTAGCAGGACGATGTTCCTACTAGATTTCATTCTCAAACTCCCGTAAGTAAGAGAAGACACCAAACATACAAGTAAGAGAAGACACCAAACAGCAATATGTTTCTACAACAATAAGAAGAAAACGATGGACATATACATAAAATATACTAAGAATGAATAAAAACAAACTGCCACTACAAGAATTAAAATGGGTACCAGATGGCAAATGAAAAAAAAGGAATTCCAAGATAGAATTCCCAGAACAATCGTCAAAGAAGGTATGACTATGAATCTCAACAACATACAAGAATTACACACAGTAACAGCACCACCATCATCATCATCATCATCAGGTGACATATTCTTTCCAGAAGGTAGTATTCCCTATGAATCTCTTGAATTCTTCACGGTCTTCAGCAAGTTGTCCTGCATCTTTCAGTGACATGCGCAGGCATTCTTGAATGTCTTTTGTCCAACGGCGTCTTGGTCGGCCTTTGCCCCTGTTGTTTCTATCATCCCCTCCAGTAACACTCTCTCCATGCCGTCGTGTCTCTTAATGTAGGATCACATCGCTCAAACTGGAGAGTTCTGGTTTCTGTCCCACGCACCGCTTTTAAGGGCCGAAATAACATAGATAGATGACATCACATCAGCCAAAAATTGAGGGTTTGACCCGCAGACTTGTAGATACGTGTATATATTTAGATTTCTGTAGTTGTTCCGCCACGTCCTGAATAAGATATATTACCAACATTAGCTCTAGATTATTAAACCAGACTGCATTGTGCAGGAATAAACTGCGTAGAGCGTCTGATCTGTCTAGAAATACCCGGAACGTTTACGATAAATTCTCAAATTTGCTTAATTCATCAATAGCCGGACAAGCTAAAATGTTAACACCGTCGAGATGGAGTTACAATCTATTTTCTTGTTGTTATTGTCCGGAACTAACCAACAAATGATTACGTCATCAATTGAGTAATCACAATTGCATATTACGTCATCAATTGACGTGTACTCACAATGTATATTACGTCATCAATTGATGTGTAAGGGTAGCGCTAAACAGGGAATTTAAAACTCGTTTTAACAAAGCATGTATTTAAAATGTGGGTTCTTAGTTTGATTTGTTTATGCAACTTTGTTATACACCGGGCTCTCTTATTTGTTCGTAATTTCTAAACACGTTTCTAAATAACTTTGATCGTACAGGTAAACAAAATCACGACAATGCTCGCTTGCCCAGACTTTTGTGTCATTTCCCTAATCCGATCAATTGTTCAAACGATTATTTATCACCTGACGATACAAAAATCGATGAGTTTATTCACTCCTTGATTGATAAAGCAATCAATGAATCAGGGGTATATAGACGGCTACTTCCAGAATGCGAATGGAAGTCGAGACGGTTACTGCTGTCACCCAAGGGCTCTATCATTTACTCCTGCTGTCAGGGCTCTATCATTTACTGCAGTAACCCAAGGGCTCTATCATTTACTGCTGTCACCCAAGGGCTCTATTATATTACATTTACTACTGCGTTCATTGATATTGGAACATATCAGAAGACAACAGATCAAGTAGTTTTCACACGCTTCCAGACTCCCGACATATAGCATGCCACAAATGGCCATGACAAATAGACATTACGGTTATAAAGCCAGAGGCAGACCATGTAAAAGATGGATCACAGAAATCAAAGAAGCTACAGGAACAAGCTTACAACAACACACAGGAAAGCCATCTCCAGAGAACTCTTCTACCCCTGACGCCGCAAGGTAAACAAGAGCAACAGCATAGAGATATATGGATAGACTGTGACATCTGCGCCTTTCGGTCTGACACATCCGATTTCAACATATCTGGTTCACTTTGACCTTAAATGGAATAGAGCAGCCAATTCACCCCATAACGTCTTTAGTGTCATCTTACGCCATGCATGGATGTTAAAATATGCTGCTATTCTTTACTCCTCTTTCGGGTCTCGGCTCCACAAGGATAGTTTTTAATCACTTTCTGTTCTGATATTCCTACTATGCGACTAGCATGTTTCTTCTTCTGCATCGTTCATTCTCAAACTCCCGCCGGATCTTTCTTGTAGCAGGACAATGGTCCTACTAGATTTCCTGCAGGATGTAGTCTAGAGATCTCTCTTGTAGCAGGACAATGGTCCTACTAGATTTCCAGCAGGATGTAGTCTAGAGATCTCTTTTGTAGCAGGACAATGGTCCTACTAGATTTCCTGCAGGATGTAGTCTAGAGATCTCTCTTGTAGCAGGACAATGGTCCTACTAGATTTCCAGCAGGATGTAGTCCAG
This sequence comes from Meghimatium bilineatum, assembly GCA_034231615.1. Taxonomy (NCBI): domain Eukaryota; kingdom Metazoa; phylum Mollusca; class Gastropoda; order Stylommatophora; family Philomycidae; genus Meghimatium; species Meghimatium bilineatum. Next base: position 22,741,522 of record CM067302.1, read on the forward strand.
AGAATGGAAATGAGTTGTGTTCGTATTTTTTTTTACGCCAATGGCTCGGCCCATGCGCCTTCGGCGGTGTTTGGTCTTATACCGTTGAACATCACTGGGCATAACATCACTGGGCATAACATCACTGGGCATAACATCACTGGGCATAACATCACTGGGCATAACATCACTGGGCATAACATCACTGGGCATAAGATCACTGGGCATAACATCACTGGGCATAACATCACTGGGCATAACATCACTGGGCATAACATCACTGGGCATAACATCACTGGGCATAACATCACTGGGCATAACATCATTGCACAACTTCTGAGTATAAAAACATTACCTTTATCCAATAAGATGCAAGATCTTGACGTAGATTATAAAGCTAGAGAAAAAGCTGCTCAATGGTTGGGAACAGTGAAAATGATTATGTGGTTTGAGCAGTAAGGTGGTTACGTGTAGATGCAATAAAGTGGTTATGCAGTTAGAGCAGTTAAGTTGTTTAGTGGTTGGTAAATTAAAGTTGTTAGGTGGTTGGGAAAGTAAAATGGTTACGTGTAGATGCAGTTAAATGGTTAGCTAGCTTTAGCAGTAAAGTGGTTAGCTAGCTTTAGCAGTAAAGTGGTTAGCTAGCTTTAGCAGTAAAGTGGTTATGAAGTTGGAACAGTAAAGTGGTTAGCTAGCTTTAGCAGTAAAGTGGTTAGCTAGCTTTAGCAGTAAAGTGGTTATGAAGTTGGAACAGTAAAGTGGTTAGCTAGCTTTAGCAGTAAAGTGGTTAGCTAGCTTTAGCAGTAAAGTGGTTAGCTAGCTTTAGCAGTAAAGTGGTCATGTAGTTGGAACAGCAAAGTGTCTAGCTTTAGCAGTAAAATGGATAGCTAGCTTCAGCAGTAAAATGGTTAGCTAGCTTGAGCAGTAAAGTGGTTATGTAGGTGGAACAGCAAAGTGGTTAGCTAGCTTAAGCAGTAAAGTGGTTATGTAGTTGGAACAGCAAAGTGGTTAGCTAGCTTTAGCAGTAAAATGGTTAGCTAGCTTTAGCAGTAAAGTGGTTAGCTAGCTTTAGCAGTAAAGTGGTTAGCTGGCTTTAGCAGCAAAGTGGTTAGCTAGCTTGAGCAGTAAAGTGGTTATGTAGTTGGAACAGCAAAGTGGTTAGCTAGCTTGAGTAGTAAAGTGGTTATGTAGTTGGAATAGCAAAGTGGTTAGCTAGCTTGAGCAGTAAAGTGGTTATGAAGTTGGAAAAGTAAAGTGGTTAGCTAGCTTTAGCAGTAAAGTGGTTATGAAGTTGGAATAGTAAAGTGGTTAGCTAGCTTTAGCAGTAAAATGGTTAGCTAGCTTTAGTAGTGAAGTGGTTATGTAATTGGAACAGTGAAGTGGTTAGCTAGCTTGATCAGTAAAATGGTTAGCTAGCTTTAGCAATAAAGTGATTAACTAGCTTTAGCAATAAAGTGGTTAAAAACACTGCAGTTTATCGAGTGGTATTAACCACGACACAATCAAGTGGTCAGAACGCTGACTTTGCATTTCAACGCTACTGACATTGTTATGACGCACCCAGATCTCTGACTCACCACAACATTTGCTCATACCTTCTACTATGAGGCATGCACTGCTTCGCAACCCTACGGCATTATATCTAATATCGTGACATTAACCACCTTCTCTTCCCGTATATCGTTATCAAGTTAACCGTGTACACAGAATTGACAAACACATCAGAAAACATGGGGTAATCAAATCAAATCCATTTGCTGTGATCTCTCTGCTTCTAAGAATGAATGCTGGATAATTGTAAGTTCGAACAATCCCTAAGTCCCTACGTGGTGATAATCGTCGTCTGAAACTCACGGTTTATTAGATGATGGGAGGGATGGAAGCTGCTTTGAAAGGAAAACCCTGGGTACGTGGACATAAGAGAAACGGGGCATGTGTTATATAAGGGTAAACAAGGAGCAGCGAGGTCACAGGAGAATTTGGGATGAGAAGAGACGTGGGTAAAATTATTGAATATGTGTGTGATTGGGGGGGGGGGGGGGGGGGAGGAAATTTGCGGTAGTTAGATGTTTTGGTTGGAGGCAGGTGAGGATGAGGGAGGCAAGTTCTTAAGGGGTATAAACGTAATAGTGCGTTTCAGCATATGTGTATATATGTACCAAAGGGCTCAAGCGATATAGAGGATTGACTTAATTGTAGCCAGATTACACCATATGCACACCGTTCCTCTCAACGAAGCGGCGCGCCACCTGCCGAGAGTATCCCTATTAGCACGTATCTCCGTAGCTTCGAAAGATAATTCCAAGGGCTCTCCGAAAATTAATCCACTTATAAACAAGACGTTGCGAGAGGGTTTCGAGTCCACGACTTCTAGATCAGAAAGCTAACGGCCTAACTGCTACGCCAGATAGATCCTCTTATATATATATATGCGCGTGCGTGTGTGCGACGTATGAGGGTAAACGAGGGGCATATGGAATTTGTAGATTTAGGTGGAGATGAAACTTGTTGATCTGGTCTAGAGAAAAGACAAAGATTGTCGAAATTGTATTGTAGCCAACAGTATGTGGGAGATAATGGAATGTTGGAGTTGTATTGTAGCCAACAGTATGTGGGAGATAAGGGAGTGATGGAGTTGTATTGTAGCCAACAGTATGTGGGAGATAAGGGAATGTTGGAGTTGTATTGTAGCCAACAGTATGTGGGAGATTAGGAAATGTTGAAATTTTTTTGTAGCCAACAGTATGCGGTAGAGATAAGGCAATGTTGGAGTTTTGTTGTAGCAAACAGTATGCGGTAGAGATAAGGCAATGTTGGAGTTTTGTTGTAGCCAACAGTATGTGGGAAATATTTCTTGATCACACCAGATGTTTACTGTTGTTGTTTGAGAGCCCGAAGAATTACTGTTGTTGTTTGAGATCCCGAAGAATTACTGTTGTTGTTTGAGATCCCGAAGAATTACTGTTGTTGTTTGAGATCCCGAAGAATTACTGTGGTTTATGAACTTTCTTTCACAACCAGGAGGCTTCAACTTTCGGCTTGGTGCAATGCCTATTGGAGGAGCCTTCTACTCAATGGGTGGGGGGGGGAGGGGGGTTTATAAATAGACAGATAATGATGGAAATATATAATACAGCGAACATTGGATGTGGAGACGGTGTGGTCTGATGTAGACCAGAGACAGAACGTTTACTACATCTGTTATAGCCACACTTTGATAAGCGAGTTGTACTTTGCTGAAATTGTGCTAGAACTGAAATTGTGCTAGAACTGAAATTAATCATTTAAACTTGAAATGCAATTATTGTGATTTAATAATAGTGGAGGCTTGTGTAATTTCATCAGAATTCTTGTAACATTGAGTGAAATTGCAAATATACAAGTGAGAAATGTAAGCGTATTGCGCAGTTTTTATAATGTTTGGAGTGAGGGGGGAATTGAGAACTGCCCTCGGGATTGGGTTCGGTAAGTGATTCACGAACTGCAAATTCTGAACTATGAGATACTTTGCTACTATCATCTAGACTCGTCCCCCTGAACGATGCAGGAGACCTCCAGCGAGCTGTACAAGGAGTTTTGCATAAATTACGGTAACAATGTTTAGTCAATTTTTATACCCTCGCTGCCATCTTGTCAGCAACTGTGTGAATTTGTACACCCTCGCTGCCATCTTGTCAGCAACTGTGTGAATTTGTACACCCTCGCTGCCATCTTGTAAGCAACTGTGTGAATTTGTACACCCTCGCTGCCATCTTGTCAGCAACTGTGTGAATTTGTACACCCTCGATGCCATCTTGTCAGCAACTGTGTGAATTTGTACACCCTCGCTGCCATCTTGTCAGCAACTGTGAATTTGTACACCCTCGCTGCCATCTTGCCAGCAACTGTGTGAATTTGTACACCCTCGCTGCCATCTTGTCAGCAACTGTGTGAATTTGTACACCCTCGCTGTCATCTTGTCAGCAACTGTGTGAATTTGTCCACCCTTGCTGCCATCTTGTCAGCAACTGTGTGAATTTGTACACCCTCGCTGCCATCTTGTCAGCAACTGTGTGAATTCATCGTCTCACATGATGAATGATGTCAATATCCCCCCCCAACCCCTTACTCCCACGATTAAAGATGTAAATGCGCAGTATTGGCTACACAATCTCGTATAAACTCCGAAGTTTTCAAACAAATCCTTCACCAGACTAAAGTCGGTACTATCACTATCAGGTGTCAATCACCATGCAACCTAGTCCGTTTTCCTGACAATTTCTAATCGGTAATGATTTTTTTTTTAATTGAATTTATTCACCTGTCTGGAGATCTTCATCTACCTGTCTCGAGACATGTTCACCCTGTCTAGAGGCCATCATTTACCTGTCTAGAGATACTTTTTCATCTGTCTAGATACACTCGTCCACCTGTCTAGATACTGATACACCTGTATAGAGTCGCTCGTCTACCTGTCTGAAGACAGTTAGCCACTTGTCTAGAGACACTCGTCCACCTGCCTAGAGAAACTCGTTCACCTGTCTAGAGACACTCATCCACCTGTCTAGAGACACTCGTCCACCTGTCTCGAGACACTCATCCACCTGTCTAGAGAAACTCGTCCACCTGTCTAGAGAAACTCGTCCCCCTGTCTAGAGAAACTCGTCCACCTGTCTAGAGACACTCGTCCCCCTGTCTAGAGAAACTCGCTCACCTGTCTAGAGACACTCGTCCACCTGTCTATAGATACTCGTGCACTTGTCTAGAGACACTCGTTCACCTGTGAAGACATCTACCCACCTTTCCTCAACATTCCATATCTTCAGATCTTCGCTGACCTCTCTCAATACACTTAACCTCATGTCTCAAGACTCGTATCCACCTGTCTTGAGACCCGAGAACCAAATGATATTCCCAAATCCCTCAGGACCATTGATTCAGCGTTCATTCCCCAAGGAATGTTTCATAACTGTCTGAAGAATCCATCTCTGTCACATGTTAGTGAAGCGACTGGATGAGGGGTGCCGATGAGGTGATTTTTTTCCCGCTGATTCATACAGAAAAAAGTATGGCTCCAAACTGACCTCAGACTAGTTCAGTCTGTTTTATTGTCTTGAATTCAACACAGTTTTACAGTAGAACCAATTTTCTTCAGTTATTGATTATAAAATAAAATTCTTAGTTCGATCAACTGTTGATCTTCTGCTCAATGATAAATCTAAAGTCCAGAAAAAAAACCCAGAAAGTATTCCATAGTTTAAAATAAATTAAGGTTTTTATTTAAAATAATAGAATATTTAAGTTTGGTTCAGTATTAAATAAAATCTGGCACGGTTGGTTCTAGATTGTATGAACTGAAGGACATGAGGTTTGAAACTAAATTGACAGTAATGAGAATGAACTTTTGATAAAATAAATTGTGTGGGCTGAGGTCGAACAGTTTAAATCAATATTGCCATGTCGTAAAAGGGAGGGGGGGGGGGGGGGTCTGTGGGCGTTTATGGGCGTCTGTGACCGAGTCGATAGGATGCAAGACAGCGGGTGACAGGTAAATCGTGTGTGACTATGGTTAGTTGTGAGGTTGGTGACCAGTTTGTGCAGTATGGGCACCGGTGTGTAAGTGTGGACACCAGTGTGTAAGTATGGACAGTGTGTAAGTATTGGCACTATTGTGTAAGTGTGGGCACGCGTGTGTAAGGACATCAGTGTGTAAGTATAGGAACCGGTTCTCTCGTACGGCTGGCCGACCAGCGATATGGTTCCACTGCTCAGTAAAAGTTTTAAAAACACTAGAAGCATCAGTTACCACTGCCGAAGTAGGATGTGTCGGGTCATTCACAGAACTAAAACGTCATTACATCACACACAGGAATGAGGCCATCAGATCTCCCATATACCCTTAACAACTTTCGTACATACATCATATACCGTGGACAGTATTCCCTGTTCCCATAGATATAGAAGGATGATTCCAACATGTGTCCTTGTCTAATAATGAATCTTTTTTCTAATAATGAATCTTTTTTTCTAATAATGAATCTTTTTTCTAATAATGAATCTTTTTTCTAATAATGAATCTTTTTTCTAATAATGAATCTTTTTTTCTAATAATGAATCTTTTTTTCTAATAATGAATCTTTTTTCTAATAATGAATATTTTTTCGAATAATGAATCTTTTTTCTAATAATGAATCTTTTTTCTAATAATGAATCTTTTTTCTAATAATGAATCTTTTTTTCTAATAATGAATCTTTTTTTTTCTAATAATGAATCTTTTTTTCTAATAATGAATCTTTTTTCTAATAATGAATCTTTTTTCTAATAATGAATCTTTTTTTCTAATAATGAATCTTTTTTCTAATAATGAATCTTTTTTTCTAATAATGAATCTTTTTTTCTAATAATGATACTTTTTTTCTAATAATGAATCTTTTATAATGTGTTATGTATATATTCCTGGCGAATCAAATGAAAACCCTATGTAACATCTTCTCTTGCTAAATTTGTCTGTGCATGTCTGTGTCTGTCTATCTTTTGTGTGTATATGTTTGTATTTTTTCTATATATGGCTGTAGTTTTGTGTGTATATGTTTGTATATAACTACGAAATATATGCATAAATAATAATCAACATTCAGCCATCCTCGTATTTTATCTATATTTGCATGTATGAACCGTGGCAATGGGTGTCATAGTTCTTCGTTCCATAAGCTATATTAGCAGGATAAAGGGACTCAGCACGACATTACCTAGCCTTTTTATTTTTTTCTTCTGTAGGTTATATTAACCATCATTTTACTCGTAAATGGTCCGTCATATTTGCAATTGGATATCGTAGTTTTCTTATGTAAGGTATAAAAGTAAAGTAACCCATAGCATTTATTAATGCTGTAGGGGTGTGAGATGTTAGCAATCTCACATTTCACAGGCTCTGCAAATGAGGGCGGTAGCCATCTCCTCTCCCTCGCAGTCTTTACTTCCCGGATTAATCCGGTACTCATTTAAGGCTGGGTCGACCTGGGAGCCGTTGCGATCTGAAAACATTTCCGCCTCAGCTGGGGAATGAACCCAGGACCACTCATATGCGAAGCCAGTGCGCTAACCACTGCGCTAACGCGGCTCTCATATATAAGGTATATTAGAATTGGGACAGGGACTCAGCACGACATTATCTAGCCTGTTACAGCTTAATTTTTCTCTCTCTGTAAGTTATATTAACCACCATCTTTCTCGCTAATGGTAATCCAGCTCAGAAAACACTAACTGAAGCCACAGAGCACATAACACACTTCCTGAGGCCACAGAGCACATAACACACTTCCTGAAGCCACATAGCACAGAACACACTTCCTGAAGCCACAGAGCACATAACACACTTCCTGAAGCCACAGAGCACAGTACACACTTCCTGAAGCCACAGAGCACAGAACACACTTCCTGAAGCCACAGAGCACAGAACACACTTCCTGAAGCCACAGAGCACAGAACACGCTACTTTGAAGCCGTAAATCCCAGAAAACACTTCCTCAATCTACAGAGCCCAGAAAACACTTCCTCAATCTACAGAGCCCAGAAAACACTTCCTCAATCTACAGAGCCCAGAAAACACTACATTAAGCCACCGATCCAGAACACACTACTTTAAACCACATAGCTCAGAAAACACTACCAGAAGATGCACAGCTCAGAAAACACTACATGAAGCCACTGAGCCCAGAAAACACTACATCAACCCACAAAGGGCTAAATAACATTTTCTTTGCCCCATGCCACAAGGAAAAAGGCAAATTTGCAAAGGCGACCCAAACAAGGTTGCCAACTTCTGGTTTCAATTAACACATTTTTGTCCATTGTCATCACCGCGGCGATCACCACCAGCCCATCATTATCATCATTGTCATCACCGCGGCGATCACCACCAGCCCATCATTATCATCATTGTCATCACGATTTATTATCCTCACCATCATCAAAATCATTGCCCATCTTTCTCGTCTAATTCTATCAATCATCATCATGATTTGCCAATCTGCCTCTTCCTTGACTATTCACCTCCCGTGTGGTTTCCATCGTCGGACCCGTCTGTCGTTGTAGCCGACGTCGATCTTATCATTATCGCCTTTATCATGGTCATCGTCGTCACCATCATCATCACTACCACCGACTACATTTAACATATCCTCATTATCATCATCATCATCATGCGCCATTTCTGTTGGAGAAAGCTATCACTGATCCCCATAACATTCTATCCGCAGTATCTCAGCTTCATGGATTAACCCCTCCCCCCCCCCTGATCGAGATGACAGTTCATCAAGTATTTATCCTATTTTTAGAATGACCCCAGATTCATCACTTGGGTACGAATCCTTGTGCATAATGAGGTCCCTGTGTTCCTACAAGTAAGACACACTTCTTAACGTACGCTTTCTCTCGAGGCCTGAACAAACAGATCATTGCGTCCGGACCGCAGAATGCGTAAGTGGACCTTAGACTAAACTAAACCGGACAGGTTCAGACCAAAGCTAGGATCGTGTCCACTTCCGGTCACGTTGAAGAACTGGTCAGTATTGATTTTCGTCTGATAGGCAGTCAAATCGATTTGGAATGATTCATTTGACCGGACAATTCCTCAACGACCCGGAAATGTTTTAAAACAAATAAATATACAAATATTTGGATAATTTAATTATCTTTCTGTTCGTTTGTTCAATCTTCGCTCTGTTTTTATCCATCAATCCATCCATCAATCATTCAATTTACACGTTATGATTTATCTTAGTCTGTCCCTCCTGACTATCCCCACTCTCCCCGCCTGTCAGGTTGTCAAACTGCTTCTCGAATCTTCCGTCTGTATAGTTGTGTCTCCGCCCGTCTATGTTTGCCTGTCGTTGTCATCTTACTTGCCTAACCACTTGTCAGTTCACCCGTCCTTCCTTCTTTTTATGAAAACTCTCTGTGTCTTCAAGCATTTTCTTCTCATTCATCAATTCATCCGTCTTCCTGCTTGTCTGTCCATCTGTATAACCATTCACCCGTCTACCTGCTTGTCTGTCCATCTGTCCGTGCATATTTCCGTGCGTCCGTCTACCTGCTTGTCTGTCCATCTGCCCGTGCATATTTCCGTTCATCCGTCTACCTGCTTGTCTGTCCATCTGCCCGTGTGTATTTCCGTGCATTACCCGAGGCTTTAGTTAGATACGGAATGTGTGCGAAATAATTTTACTTCAGTGCGTAAAGTCGATCCAACTATTTCTCTGCATCTCATTGGCTGGCAAAATAAAGACTAACTCAATGACCAATGAAAATTATGGTTATGGGTGGAGCAACTCACCGAAGTGACGCTGCAAACAGTCCTCTTATAACGAGCATCACGGTTGATCTATACACCCATTCATCTATTAGGTATTAGATTCTCAATTAACCACCTCGCGTACCGAATGTCTTAGGTGCTCAGATCACTGCTTCAGTAACCCGAACATCTGTTATGGTGGCGAGGCGCGTTAATAGGCTGGCTCGTTCGTTTACTTTCACACCCGAGTGTCCGGGGAGATCTATCTATCTATCTATCTATCTATCTATCTATCTATCTATCTATCTATCTATCTATCTATCTATCTATCTATCTATCTATCTATCTATCTATCTATCTATCTATCTATCTATCTATCTATCTATCTATCTATCTATCTATCTATCTATCTATCTATCTATCTATCTATCTATCTATCTATCTATCTATCTATCTATCTATCTATCTATCTATCTATCTATCTATCTATCTATCTATCTATCTATCTATCTATCTATCTATCTATCTATCTATCTATCTATCTATCTATCTATCTATCTATCTATCTATCTATCTATCTATCTATCTATCTATCTATCTATCTATCTATCTATCTATCTATCTATCTATCATTCTGTCTGTCTGTCTGTCTGCCTGTCTGCCTGCCTGTCTGTCTGCCTATCTGTCTGTCTAATCCATCCATCCATTCATCCATCCATTCATCTATCCATCCATTCATCCATACATCCATCTATCTATCTAGTCTGCCTGCTTGCCTGTCTGCCTGCCTGTCTCTCTCTCTGTCTGTCTGTCTTTCTGCCTGTCTGTCCGCCCGCCTGCCTGTCTGCCCACCTGCCTTCCCGCCCGCTCGCCCATCTGTCTGTCTGTTTGTCCGCCCACCCGGTTTCCTGGCTGTCAGTCTGGCTACTTGCCTGCCTGCCTACCTGCATGTCTGCCTCTCTGTCTATGTCTCTATCGTTCCATTTGTCCATCTTTCTGTCCATATTTTCATTTGTTCATCTGTCCATTTATCCATCAATCTGTGCATCTATCCACACACCAATTCATCTGTCCATCTTTCCACCCATCTATCCTTGCATATATCCACCAATCTGTCAATCTATCCATCTATCTGTCGATCTATCCATCCATCAATCCATCCTTCTGTCCATCTATACAACTAATGCCCATCTATCCATCCATCTGTCCTGTTATCCTTCTATATATCCATCTATACACCCATCAATCTATCCATCAATCCACCCATCTGTCCATCTATCCATCCATCTGCTAATTCATTCATCCATCCATCGATTCATCCATCAATCCACCCATCTGTCCATCTATCCATCCATCTGCTAATTCATTCATCCATCCATCCATCCATCGATTCATCCATCAATCCGCCCAGCTATTTGTTCTAAAGAAACTGTCAGTTCATTCACCATTCTTCTATTTTGTCATTTATTTGGAGGAATAATGGGAAATGTGGAAGCCTGAACGAAAGAGAGAGAGAGAGAGAGAAAGGAAGGTAGGAGAGAAGTTGAGAAAGGGCAGGAGAGAGGGAGAGGTGAGAAAGAAGGCAGGAGAGAGAGAGGGAGAGAAAGTGAGAAAGAAGGCAGGAGAGAGAAGAATACGATTATTATACAGATAGAAATTACGTGCGCAATGGTATACTTACTCGTATAAACGTACATAGATATCGTTTTCTCCTCTTTTCTCTCTCTTTCTCTCTTTTTTCCCCTCATTATTTTTTCTCTCCTTATCCCTGTCTATGTCTACTTTTTTTGTGGTATCTTTATATCTCTTTCCCTATTTCTCTCTCTGCTCTCTTTATCTCGTTATAAGTCTCTGTATATTTCTCTTTATATCTCTCGCTTTATATCTATTTCTCTTGTTTTTCTCAATACATCTTGCTTTCTCCTGTACACTCTCACGCAATCTCCCCACACACTCTCACGCAATCTCCCCACACACTCTCACACTACTTCCCCTGCACACTCTCACACAACTTCCCTGCACACACTCACACAAATTCCCTGCACACACTCACACAACTTCCCCGCACACTCTCACACAACCTCCCCGCACACACTCACACAACTTCCCTGCACACACTCACACAACTTCCCTGCACACTCTAACATAACTTCCCCGCACACTCTCACACAACCTCCCCGCACACTCTCACACAACTTCCCTGCACACTCTCACACAACTTCCCTGCACACTCTCACACAACTTCCCTGCACACTCTCACACAACTTCCCTGCACACTCTAACACAACTTCCCTGCACACACTCACACAACTTCCCTGCACACTCACACAACTTCCCTGCACACTCTAACACAACTTCCCCGCACACTCTCACACAACCTCCGCGTACACCATCACGGGAATCATGCAATCTATCTATCAATAAACCCGTAACCCATTAGGGTCGTAGGGGTACCACATTGGATGCTTCAGCACACAGTCCTCCAGTGATTTCTCTCTTCAACGATGCGGAGGAGTGAGGAAAAATTTTGCATTGTCCATTCCTTGATGTTGTCTGTCCGCGTATAAACAAACATGCAATATTGACAGTTTATATATATATGTGTGTGTTTTAATTTGTGATTGCCCTGTTTTACCCAAGCCCTTACATTGCCAGTATCAGATACACACAGATAGAGAGAGAGGCAGAGAAATACACACACAGAAAGACGCAGAGAGAGACTGACGCAGTGGAAGATTCAGAGAGAAAGACGCAGAGACATCAAAAGACACACATAGACACAGGGAGAGACACAAAGACACAGGGAGAGACACATATACACAGGGAGAGACACATAGACACAGCGAGAGACACATATACACAGGGAGAGACACATAGACACAGCGAGAGGCACATAGACACAGCGATAGACACAGATAAAAACGCAGAGTGACTCAGCAATAGAGAGGAAGAAAGAGTAGAGAGGGACAGAAATAGAAGGGTAAAGTTAGACAGATGCGCAATGAAAAACGCAGAGAGAGAGACAAAGACATAGATTGACACACAGACACAGAGAGGCAGAAATAAACGCATAAAGTTAGACACATAGGCAGAGAGAGAGACGCAGAGAGAGAATCAGAGAGAGATAAAGACACAGCGAGACACAGAGACAGCGAGAGACAGACATGGAGAGCGACAGAGACACAGATATAGAAACAGCGACGCAGAGAGAGAGACAGACAAAGACGCAGAAAGAGACAAAGACACACAGAGAGAGAGACAAAGACGCAGAGAGACAGAGGCAGAGAGGAGAGAGCGACTGGGAGAGAGAGAGAGTAGCGGAGATAGACGAGTCTAACTGTGAAAAGATTGCAGGCAATAACTAGACAGAATTTTAAAAAAGGAGAAAGATTTAAAAGTGGAAGAAAGTAGACAGAAAAAAACAACATTTGAAAGAAGCGATGGGGGGAAGGAGAAGAGATAATTGAAGAGTGTGTGAAAAGAGTGTGCCAGCAGCAAGGAGTGGAAGAGAGAGAGAGAGGGAGAGAGTGTGGGGAGGATTGAAGGAGAACAATATTGGAAGCAATTAGCAGACAACAAAGTTGTGTCAGAATAGAATAATAGAAGAAGGTAGGAGAGAGAGAAAGAGAGAGTGAGAGAGAGGTATGTGAGTGAAATAAGGAAAGCAGAGAGAGATTAAGAAAGATGAAGTACAACAGAGGATGATGGAGAGAAGAGAGAACGTTTATTTTAATATAGCAATGAGCAGATGGCATAATCTTTCTTTAATCATAGCATTATTTGGGGGGGGGGGAGTAGAGAGAGAGAGTAGAGAGAGAGTAGAGAGAGAGAGAGTAGAGAGAGTAGAGAGAGTAGAGAGAGAGAGTAGATGAGAGAGAGTAGATGAGAGAGTAGAGAGTAGAGAGAGAGTAGAGAGAGAGTAGAGAGTAGAGAGAGTAGAGAGAGAGAGTAGAGTAGAGGAGAGAGTAGAGAAAGAGTAGAGAGAGTAGAGAGAGAGTAGAGATAGAGAGAGAGTAGAGAGTAGAGAGAGTAAAGAGAGAGTAGAGAGAGAGTAGAGAGAGTAGAGAGAGTAGAGAGAGAGTAGAGTAGAGGAGAGAGTAGAGAGAGAGTAGAGAGAGAGTAGAGAGAGTAGAGAGAGAGTAGAGAGAGAGTAGAGTAGAGAGTAGAGAGAGAGTAGAGAGAGAAATAAAAGGAGTGACAGAAATAAAGAGAGAAAAATATATATATATATAGACAGACAGGTAGATAAAGATGAAAGGAGAGAAAATAAAGTGACAGGTAGGGAAGGTTGGAGAGAAAGAAAGGGACATAAAGAGGGAATTTGACGAGATAGAAAAAGGTAGAGCAATGACGAGGGGACAAGAGAGAATGGACGTAGTGAAATGGAGAGAAATGGATGAAAGAAATGAGAGGAACAGATAAGGATGTTCGGAGAGAAAGGGGAAGGGAAAGACTGAAGAGGGAGGAAAAGAGAAAAGTAGGGAGATAAAGAGAGATTGGAATAAGAGGAGAGGGCTAGATAGGAAGAAAGCGAGAGACAGAGAAAGTGGGAGGAAGAGAAACAGGGAGGAAGGGAGAAAGATAATGAGTAAAAACGGGAGAGAAAGAGGAGGAAAAAATAAAGAGAGGAAAAAAAGATAGGGGAAAGATTGAAGAGAATATTATAGGGAGGGTTGGAGAGAATGAGAGAAAGAGGGAGGGAAAGAGAGTCATAATTCATCCTCCCACGTTAACTCTGAGATAACAGTTCTGGTGAGTTACTTATGATATCAAAAATTACATCGTTCTACTTTTAGTGTATACCCGAAACATCTGATTTCGGTAAAGGAGAGGAATTATATATATATATATATAGAGAGAGAGAGAGGAAAAGAGAAGTGAAAGAAAAAAGAAGAATAATAAACTCTCAGTAAATAACGTGTGAATATAGCGAGGTTTTCTACTTGAGGCACAGCCCTGCAGATCTGCATCTGTATAATTTACGTACCTTGTTATTGTACGACATTTAGAAAGACCAGGAGTGTACATCACACTGGGGGGGGGGGGGCCAGAAGAGTTTCAGCATTGACCATGCTCCTAGCTACCAGCGTGTACCTGGTGACAGTACCGTTGATAGGAGGCACGTGAGGTGTGCTGAAATGGAACCCTTTGTAGACGTGACAAATTCCTAGGAGAACCCAAAGTCAGGCAAAATTGTTAGCCCTGCAGAGGGGGAGAGCTTCACTGGATGGCTGCAAGTGTTGAGGTAGGGGAACTTTGTCGTATAAACGGAGAACTTCTGTAGTATAAACGGGTAACTTGTGTAGTATAAATGGGTAACTTTGTCATAGAAACGGGGAGCTGGCATATAAATGGGTAAATTTGACATATATATGGAAAATTGTATCATATGCATGGAGAACTTTGTGATATAAATGGGGAATTTTGTGTTATAAATGGGAAACTTTGTGATATAAATGAGGAACAGTGTGATATAACGAGGGAACTTTGTGATATAAATGGAGAACTGTGATTTAAATGGAGAACTTTGTGATATAAATGGGGAACAGTGATTTAAATGGGGAACTTTGTGATATAAATGAGGAACTGTGTGATATAAATGGGGAGCTGTGTTATATAAACAGGGAACTGTGGCATATAAACAGAGAACTCTCTGTTGGTAGTAATTCCTAGTCAAGACGTCGCGACTTTCCACTGTGTTTTAGCTGTATTGTTTTCGTAGGCAATATGCATACGTACATTAGGCTGCCATTGCTCTATTAACGATCCGGATGCACAGTTGTTAGCGGTTTGGCTTGAAACTGGTACCTTGATCACCCACAACGTGCTCTCTACCATTGCGACACAGATCTGTACGGAAGAACCTTTTCATTGGACCCCCAAAACGTATCTCCCCCCTCCCCTCCCCTAATATACTAGAATTTGTCCATCCCTTGACTTGTGTTGTGTCTGCACACAATTATTGGTAGATGTCCGATCTGGCCATGTAATTACTGGCCAATACTTTCTATAATTTGTTCATTAACCTAGCGTGACTTGTCTTACCACCCACGACCTCACAGTGCCGGATTGAATCGCCTGCTTCACTTGTATTCCACTCTCCTGTCTGCCTTTTAGTCCAGATCAGTGGTTCTAGTCCTTTTGTGGAGTGTGTTCTCATTCCGGGATACGCTTTATTATGTATTTCCCCAGTCCCTAAATCTTTCGACATACAGGTCGAGAGGTGCCACACTGGAGACAAAAAAAAACAACAACACAAAAAGCCTTCAAAACATCTCTATCCGTGGACATTCGGTGGAGTATAGAAAAATTGGAAGTTTGAAAACTTATGAAAAGTACAAGGTTGATGACTACACCCCAAATAGTGCTTGACTGATGTTAGTTAGTTTCTTCCTTTCGTGTCACAGGCGGCACATAGGGGCAGAGGTTTTTATTCTCCATGCGTTGCGATCCGTTGCCTGTACTTTTAGTTCTTGTATAGACTTGCAAACTGTTATTTCTCCTTCTTCAAGTATGATTGCCTTCAAGTATGATTGCCTTCAAGTATGATTGCCTTCAAGTATGATTGCCTTCAAGTATGATTGCCTTCAAGTATGATTGCCTTCAAGTATGATTGCTTGATAGGGTAATTTTGTGTCTTCCTCTTTTTCTTTTTCCTCAGGTGTTCACAGAAAAACTAGCTGTTTCAGTGTGTTTTCATCTAGTCTAAGGACGTGTCCCAGGTATTTCCATCGGCATTTTCTTATAACATTTGAAACATATTCTTGGTGTGTTTTATTTCTTAGGTCGCTATTTGTGACAAAATCGTTCCATTTTATGTTCAATAATTTTCGGAGACATTTGTCTTAAAATATTTTTAAATTTTGGTCCGTTGCCTGTGTTAATGTCCATCTTTCACTATCACAAGTAAATGATGGAATAACACAGGAGTTGAACAGTTTTAACTTGGTGTTTCTTCCCATGTCTTTGGATTTCCAGATACTCGTTAGTTTAGTGAATGTACTTGTTGCGACTGCTATATGTGTATTTCTGTCTTTGATTGAGGCACCGTGTGCAGACATTCTGCTACCCAAGTAAGTCAAGGTGGATACTTTTTTCTAGTATTTGTTTTTTTGTTGTGTGCTTAGATGTTGTTTGATGAACTAGTACGTTCCATGATTTTTCTATTTGGGTGTGTTGATCTGGAGCCCAATCAGATTTACGAGTGTGCATAGTTTGTTGATTTACGAGTGTGCAAAGTTTGTTGATTATATCTTGTGTTTTTTGATGAGCAGAGTTCAAGATTGCGATGTCATCTACAAAAAGAAGGTCAGTTAAGTAGTTGTTCCCGAGCCATCGGATGTAGCTGTTCCATCTTGAACGGTTTTACGAATTATCCTATCGATGACGACCCCAAACAGCATTGTCAATAATACACAGCCTTGTTTTACACCTGTATCTACATTGAATCATTCCGAGTTTCCAGATTCTGTTCTTACACAATAGGTTGCTTTCTGGTATATGCTAAAGGGTTTTTATGAAGTTTATATATTTTTGTTGAAATCAAATCGTAAGGATTTCCTAAAGTGCGGAATGATGTATGCTGTCGAAAGCTTTATGAAAGTCTACAAAATATACTTACAAAGGTGACTGAAACTCAATTGAGTTCTCTATAATAGTTCTGAGAGTGAAGATGTCTTAGGTGATGGCTACATCCTAAATAGAGCTGCGTTGATGGCTACATTCTAAATAGTGCTGGATTGATGGCTACATCCTAAATAGTGCTGGATTGATGGCTACATCCTAAATAGTGCTCAGTTGATGGCTAAATCCTAAATAGTGCTGGGTTGATGGCTACATCCTAAATAGTGCTAGATTTATCGCTACATAGATTATCCAATCTTTAACTTTACTATATCCACTATTACATAGATTTTCCGATCTCCACTTGAGTTTATCCACTATTACATAGATTTTCCAATCTCCACTTGAGTTTATCCACTATTACATAGATTTTCCAATCTCCACTTGAGTTTATCCACTATTACATAGATTTTCCAATCTCCACTTGAGTGTATCCACTATTACATAGATTTTCCAATCTCCACTTGAGTGTATCCACTATTACATAATTCTCCGATCTCTACTTTTACTGTATCCACTATTACGCGATGACTGACAGCTCCCGGTGTTTGTTGGTTGAGAAACATTCTCCTAAGTGCACGGTGCTCTCATTTCAGGCAGTTATTTATTCCGGACATTTCAGGCAGTTATTTATTCCGGACATTTCAGGCAGTTATTTATTCCGGACATTTCAGGCAGTTATTTATTCCGGACATTGATAATTAATTGTCGCCCTCAATCATCTCATTTCCCCGTGTTTTTTCTCCAAATGAATTCAAAATATGACTGTTGTTTCTTCTAAGGAGTTCAAAATATGACTGTTGTTTCTTCTAAGGAGTTCAAAATATGGCTGTTGTTTCTTCTAAGGAGTTCAAAATATGACTGCTGTTTCTTCTAAGGAGTTCAAAATATGACTGTTGTTTCTTCTAAGGAGTTCAAAATATGACTGTTGTTTCTTCTAAGGAGTTCAAAATATGACTGTTGTTTCTTCTAAGGAGTTCAAAATATGACTGTTGTTTCTTCTAAGGAGTTCAAAATATGACTGTTGTTTCTTCTAAGGAGTTCAAAATATGACTGTTGTTTCTTCTAAGGAGTTCAAAATATGGCTGTTGTTTCTTCTAAGGAGTTCAAAATATGACTGCTGTTTCTTCTAAGGAGTTCAAAATATGACTGCTGTTTCTTCTAAGGAGTTCAAAATATGACTGCTGTTTCTTCTAAGGAGTTCAAAATATGACTGCTGTTTCTTCTAAGGAGTTCAAAATATGACTGCTGTTTCTTCTAAGGAGTTCAAAATATGACTGCTGTTTCTTCTAAGGAGTTCAAAATATGTCTGTTGTTTCTTCTACGACAATTAATATTAGGTAATACTGCAGTGAAACGTAACAACAATAGTACTTACGTAGAACACAGGTTTTCAAAAGTTTCACTTGAACACGACGGATTATCACTAAAACTAAGAGGTTATGAGAAAACAAGAAAACATACAAATTACAATACACAAGACATTTTCGACGTTTCGAACCGTCTGGTCTTTCTCAAGAATATATAAAAGAAGAAACAGTGAAAAACAATGACATAATTAAAAACAATGTTACCACCACAGAGGCACTAGATACACTATTGACATGTAAACAATAGCAAGTTCAAGAGGTCAATGATTTATGTAGAAACATGTAACTCTCGCCTCCAACGCATTTAACAAACTCTCAAACATCTGGAGATCGAAGATCGCAAGTAAACACATCAAACTGCGACTATTTAATGCAAGTGTGATTCCATCATTGACATATGGATGTGAAAGTTGGAAATCTACCACAATAATGGATAAGAAGCTAGTTGCCTTCGAGAATAGATGCCTCAGAAAAATCACAAATACTAATTGGAAAAACTTCAAATCAAACAACATACTAAGAGAGGAGACAAAACAGGAATATGTGACGAACATCATCAGAAAACGTCGCTGGACATACATCGGCCACATACTTAGAATGAAGGAAAACATAATTCCACGACAAGTCTTCATGTGGACACAAGACGGGAAAAAAAACAACAGGGAAGACCAAAACACAACGCTCAGAAGAACATTTATGAATTAACTAAAATCAACAGGCATAAATGCACAAGACCTGCAATCCTTGGTAGCTGACCGACAGGCATGGACAATTATGACATCTGCCCTATGTGCCAAACTTGGCAAAAGTGGAACTAACCAATTAGAAAGTTGACCCAACAAAAATGTATGCTGTGCTCCTGACAGGACGGGTAATCCAGGGACACTTGCGCATTGGAATACAATCCTGTTGGGTCTAAACATGCATTCATAAGCAACCACGCCTTTGAGACAATTGAGTATGGGTAACGACTGAGTTACACAACTGAAAACGTGATAATTTTTGTCAGGAAGGCTATTGACTGTCAAGAGCTACCTGCTCACAGCTAAAGGGATTATTTCATCATCATCATGTGTCACGAGCTACCTGCTCACAGCTAATATAATTATATCATCATCATCATGTGTCAAGAGCTACCTGCTCAAAGATGATTATTTTATCACCAGTATCATTGCTACAGCCTAGTCACGTTTTCAAATGTGGATAAAAACATCGCGACAGGCCCAGCATTGACTTTCAACAAATTTTATTCACCATCACAACAATCATTTAAAAATAGCATACGCAAAATCTCATAAGATTATACGCAATGTAGCCACTCAAAAATAACAATGAGAAAAAAAAACAAATTAATTTCTGCAACATTTTTCTTGCTTAAAAAAACCTAACATTTTTAAACATACCTATGCACTGTAATCTTCCATTATTATTCCCTATTTACGACATTCCGATAATGATGTAATATCTCTAACATCATACGCTTATAATAACACAGTCCTGGGAGACGATTATTGAAAAATATACGGTTTCTAGCATGCGACTCAGATTTGAGTTCTTCATTGAAAAATATACGGTTTCTAGCATGCGACTCAAATTTGAGTTCTTCCCTACTTATTCAGAATTGTAGAAACTTGTTCTATTTTACAGAATTCTGGGATTTAATTGCAGGCCTACTAACGCATTGACTCGGATACAAATTCCATGTCGGTTTTAAAAAAAGTTCTTCTTATAAGAAATTAGCCGATTTGTTTTTTGTGATAAGTGCTAGTTTTAAAATGTTGTATTTGTGCTGACAAATATATATTCTTTTTGAAATTATGGAAAAATATACTTGACATATGTTGCTTGTTGACAAATGTGGACGAATGAAGCATGACTCTTTGTTAGTTCTTTTTGTGCCGCAGGCGGCGCATAGGGAAGAGATGTTGTTTCTTCGTGTGTTGCGGTCCGCTGTCTGCAGTTTTAGTTCTTGTATGGTCTTGCAGCCTGTTATTTCTCCTTCTTTAAGTATGGTGTTTTTTAGGGTTGCTTTAGGTCTTCCTCGTTTTCTTTTACCCTCAGGTGTCCACGTAATGGTTTCTTGGTTTATTCTGTTTTCATCTAGTCTTAAAACTAGATGAATGTTCGTTACTTGTTGGAAATTATATAAGAATGGAACTTGACTTTTCATTAATGGAAATTAGCAAGGAATTGAACTTGACTACCATTGTAGGAAAATATGTAAAAACAATTAAATTTGACTTTACATTATCTGGTGGAAATTAGACAAAAATAGAACTCGACTTTTCTTCCTTGTTGGAAATTAGAGAAAATAGAACTTGACTTTACTTTTTTCCCCATTTTTGTTAGAAATTATGTAAGAACTAAATTGGTCTTCATTACATGTTGAAAATTATAGAAAAATTGGAATTTATGTCTTTTATTTGTAGGAATTTATATAAGAACTAAACTTGACTGTTAGTACAGGTCGAAAATGATAAAATTTTGAACTTGATTATTTATTACCTGTTGGAAATTATAGAGGGATAAAAGTTAGAAGTTTATCTTTACGATTGGAAACATTTCGAAATAGAACTATATTGCTTGAGATTGTTCGTTCCCGTTGTACTGGCAATGCAGCTCGATGTATTGTCAGAAATTCAGAAATATTTGAAAAAAGGCATTATTTAATGTATCTTCATAGAAAGACAGCACTATCTTGAAAGAAAGACAGCACAATCTTGAAAGAAAGACAGCACTATCTTGAAAGAAAGACGCACAATCTTGAAAGAAAGACGCACAATCTTGAAAGAAAGACAGCACAATCTTGAAAGAAAGACAGCACACTCTTGAAAGAAAGACAGCACAATCTTGAAAGAAAGACAGCACAATCTTGAAAGAAAGACAGCACAATCTCGAAAGAAAGACACCACTATCTTCAAAGAAAAACAACACTATCTTCAAAGATTCTATGTGCACTCATTTATTTGAAAGCACCCAGGAGTACCGTATTCCTGACACGTCTGGGAAGAATGACTGCCTTCACCTGACGTCGATCGATGGCGAGTGTAGACATGACCTGATGTTTTCTATGTCCTCTTAGAGTATTATCTACTGTCGCGGTATTTCTACCTACATACCAACTTAACCAATACCTGCATACGGCAAATCTACCTAGTTAACCGCAGAACATAACTGACCATATGGCTACCCACCAATCTGTCTAATTATCCACCTACCTATATTTACCTGCCTATACCTACATGCATATACCTACCTGCCTATACCTACCTACATACCTGCATATACCTACCTGCATATACCTACCTGCATATACCTACCTGCCCATATCTACCTGCCTATACCTACCTCCAAGTATCCTCAGTAACAACAAAAATATATAATATTCGTATTAGTTATATATGTTATTCATGTTTGCAAGAAGACCTATCGGCCTTTGTATTCTTCTTCTTCTTCTTTCGTTCACTTGAAACATGTCTATATCTGTAATTCTGTCTCCTTAATAAAACTCACTGTCTTTTGTAGTTCATACAGTGTCCCATAGAGTTTTGATTCCAGTGTTGTTTCCTCTGGCCAATATGTCAGCCTCAGCGTTTCATGCTCAGAACACTCTTGAAGTATAGGCCTTTGTATAACTAATACGGATGTTATATGTTATATGTTGTTTGTTGTTACTGAGAATACTTCAATACCTGTATGGGATGTTCATTGTTGTTGTAATGGTCCTTGTATCGATTGGTCCATTCTCAGTGACTTGAGTGCACAATTTGAATATCTTGACAAAATAGCATCTTTTTTTGAAGATGCGGTTAGTCAAGCACGGAAAATCTCGTGTACGTGAGTTGCTAGGCGATTTGGTGCCGTTGAACGGACTGGTTCAATTCACGTTAGACTCAAGAACTGTTAATTTATTCTCTGGATTCATTCTTGAAATTACCTGTCTACATGTACTCTGTTTATTTTCATCGTCTGTCCGTCTGACCCCCTGCTTATCCTTCTGACCCCCTGCTTATCCATCTGACCCCCTGCTTATCCATCTGACCCCCTGCTAATCCATCTGACCCCCTGCTTATCCATCTGACCCCCTGTTTATCCATCTGACCCTCCTGCTTATCCATCTGACCCCCTGCTTATCCATCTGACCCCCTGCTTATCCATCTGACCCCCTGCTTATCAATCTGACCCCCTGCTTATCCATCTGACCCCCTGCTTATCCATTTGACCCCAGCTTATCCATCTGACCCTCCTGTTTATCCATCTGACCCCCCTGCTTATCCATCTGACCCCCTGCGTATCCATCTGACCCCTGCTTATCCATCTGACCCCCTGCTTATCCATCTGACCCCCTGCTTATCCATCTGACCACCTGCTTATCCATCTGACCCCCTGCTTATCCATCTGACCCACTGCTTATCCATCTGACCCCCTGCTTATCCATCTGACCCCCTGCATGTCGCTCTGATAAGTCTTTCTGCCTCTATAATGTCTTATCTATCTACTTGCTTGTTTATATGACAGCCTACTTGACTTTCTTTTCTACCTGTCTAAAAATCTGTCTTTCTTTTTATTGCCAACAAAGCTGACTTTCTTTCTACATATCAACAAATCTATCTTTCTGTCTATCTACAAATCTTTCTTTCTGTTTATCGACAAATAAATTTCGTTATTTTTCTAGTTGTCTAGAAATATATTTCTCCTTCTGTCTGTCTATAAATATGTCTTTCTTTCATGTGTAGAAAATCGTTCTTTCTATCTGCCTACAACTCTCTGTCTCTCTTTCTACCTGTCTATAAATCTCTCTTTCTATCTGTCTAGAATTCTCCCTCCCTGTCCACATATCTACTGTCTGTCTGTCTACAAATTTGCCTTTCATTCTGTCTACAAATTTGTCTACAAATTAAAACCAGTCTTTCTATTTGAACATAAGCTAAATATTCTTTGTCATGTCTTGCTTAAAAAATTACAACTCTCAAATCAATTTTACGCAATTTTAGTGATTTCACGCCCCCCCCCCCACTAATCGATCCCTCATTCCAATTTCTCCTCAGTTGGTTTTGAACATAAATATTTCAGCTCACATGCTTCAAGTTTGTAAATATTTATCTTCTGCCTACATACCGCACATCCTGGCCACTCGTGCTTGTTCACACACACTCACATACGTAAATCTTCCTAATACACGGCCATGCCCCCTAAAATGTCCTCAATACCCTTCTCCTACACCCATGAAAACGACTTTAAAAAAAACAACACATATGATATTAATATTGCTGTCGTGTCTACACATGACAGATACTCACTATGCCAGAGGGCCTTTGTGAACAAATATTTACGACTTTCTTAGAAGGGATAACAACACGAACCTATTTTCCGTAGTCACGTGTAGTGCCCTCAGATTTTAAATCTCGTTCAACTCTCGTAGTTTGAAGTTTCTGATTTCATTCTGTTTTGTGGAATGTGGAATCTTACGTTGAAATTGTTATGAAGTTGATCGCTACATTTTCTCATGTGTGTATATGTATATGTAAGTGTGTGCGCGTGCGTGAATGTGTGCGTATATTTTTGTTCAGTTCGATAGAAATGTACGAGTCAAGATTATTATTTTGCTTTCGAAGGTTATTGCAGGCTAGGATTCTGATTTGTTCCATGGTGAGAGACCACAGAGGGAGAATTCTGATTTATTCCATGGTGAGAGACCACAGAGGGAGAATTCTGATTTGTTACACGGTGAGGATAATTACAGACCACAGAGGGAGAATTCTGATTTATTCCATGGTGAGAGACCACAGAGGGAGAATTCTGATTTGTTACACGGTGAGGATAATTACAGACCACAGATGGAGAATTCTGATTTATTCCATGGTGAGAGACCACAGAGGGAGAATTCTGATTTGTTACACGTTGAGGATAATTACAGACCACAGAGGGAGAATTCTGATTTATTCCATGGTGAGAGACCACAGAGGGAGAATTCTGATTTATTCCATGGTGAGAGACCACAGAGGGAGAATTCTGATTTATTACATGGTGAGAGACCACAGAGGGAGAATTCTGATTTATTCCATGGTGAGAGACCACAGAGGGAGAATTCTGATTTATTCCATGGTGAGAGACCCCAGAGGGAGAATTCTGATTTGTCACACGGTGAGGATATTGAGAGACCACAGAAGGAGAATTCTGATTTGTTACTCGGTGAGAGACCACAGATGGAGAATTCTGATTTATTCCATGGTTAGAGACCACAGAGGGAGAATTCTGATTTATTCCATGGTGAGAGACCACAGAGGGAGAATTCTGATTTATTACATGGTGAGAGACCACAGAGGGAGAATTCTGATTTATTCCATGGTGAGAGACCACAGAGGGAGAATTCTGATTTATTCCATGGTGAGAGACCACAGAGGGAGAATTCTGATTTGTCACACGGTGAGGATATTGAGAGACCACAGAAGGAGAATTCTGATTTGTTACACGGTGAGAGACCACAGATGGAGAATTCTGATTTATTCCATGGTGAGAGACCACAGAGGGAGAATTATGATTTGTTACACGTTGAGGATAATTACAGACCACAGAGGGAGAATTCTGATTTATTCCATGGTGAGAGACCACAGAGGGAGAATTCTGATTTGTTACACGTTGAGGATAATTACAGACCACAGAGGGAGAATTCTGATTTATTCCATGGTGAGAGACCACAGAGGGAGAATTCTGATTTTTTACACGGTGAGGATATTGAGAGACCACAGAAGGAGAATTCTGATTTGTTCCACGGTGAGGATATTGAGAGACCACAGAGGGAGAATGAATCTGTCGCTCCTGTTTTCTATGTCAGTTGGTGGAGTTTTATTTTCAGCTGCAACCCCACTCACTCATTCACTCACTCATCTCTCATTATTCAACCACTCACTCACTCATCACTCACTCATCCCCTATAATCCTCACTTTCTCATCGACTATATCGTCCACTGACTCGTCTCCCAATTCACCTCCTCCACTCAACACTACCGACTCCACCCTTCATTCCATATATCCTAGTTAACCCGTGATAAAATCCTCTTAAACTTTTCATCCCTCGCTCTGCGCTCGCATAGTTCATTAATTCCCTTCAACAACTAACAACCAAACTCAGTGTAAAATCGCTCGAGTAAACTTTACACGAGTCTCTACTGTTGATCTGTCCCACGTCCGAGCTTTGTGTCAAGTTGTCATCAATCGGATCGATAAGTGTGATCGAACTGTCTGTTTTTATATCGGCTAGTTGTAACTATAGTTAAACTGTGACTCAATGTGAACGTTGGTGTACTGTTGAAGTTGTGCTGTAAACGTATGTTCTATGCCAGAAATCTGCCGTCGGGGATGAAGTGAACTCCGAATGTGCTAAGCCACAGCTACTATTAGATGGGGTGGTCAATTCTCTTTCTTGATGTTATGTGCAGGCTCTTGGCAAAGCAGAGTGTTTCATGTAAATGTTTGTTTAAAATATTTATATCCGAGAAATTAAAGGTATGGTTTCGAACCCCGGTCCCCGCCGACAAGGGATGTTTCGGGTCATTGTTATAAATAAAACGGCGACAAATCGCATTTCTATCATCTGGACTACATTCTGCTGGAAATGTTGAATCTAGACCGTTGTCCTGTTACAGGAGAGATCCAGCGGGAGTTTGAGAATGAAATCTGGTAGGACCATGGTACTGCTACAAGAGAGATCCAGCGGGAGTTTGAGAATGAACACTGAAGAAAAAACCCCGATATTTTTTATTAGACACCAAGAAAATACGACCAACAGACGGCGGTGCATTGTCGGGTTTGAGAGATATGAAATAAGAGAATATGTGACTTGCCATGCATGTCGCAAGAAGCGAATTAGAAATGTTTGAGGGTGTAACTGGCTTTGGTTTGACGATTTCATAGGCTAAAGTGATGCAACACAATCGATGAGGTTTGAGATGTGAGACAGAAATAGACGTCGATGTTACAACCTAGCTGTAAACTGTAACACAGTATACCGTTTTCTGGTATCCCAGCAGAAACTTGTCACTGCTTTGTTCCCAGCAGAAACTTGTCATTGCTCTGTTCCCAGCAGAAACTTGTCACTGCTCTGTTTCCTGCAGAAACTTGTCACTGCTCTGTTCTCAGCAGAACCTTGTCACTGCTTTGGTTCCTGCAGAAACTTGTCACTGTTCAAAGTTCCCAGCAGAAAGTTGTCACTGTTCAAAGTTCCCAGCAGAAACTTGTCACTGCTCTGTTCCCAGCAGAAAGTTGTCACTGTTCAAAGTTCCCAGCAGAAACTTGTCACTGCTCTGTTCCCAGCAAAAACTTGTCA
Organism: Meghimatium bilineatum; assembly: GCA_034231615.1. Lineage (NCBI taxonomy): Eukaryota > Metazoa > Mollusca > Gastropoda > Stylommatophora > Philomycidae > Meghimatium > Meghimatium bilineatum. The sequence continues at coordinate 22,768,092 of CM067302.1, forward strand.
CTGCTCTGTTCCCAGCAGAACCTTGTCACTGCTCTGTTCCTGCAGAAACTTTTCACTGCTCTGTTCCAGCAGAAACTTGTCACTGCTCTGTTCCACGCAGAAACTTGTCACAGCACTGAATAAGCATATTATTATTCAGATTTTATCTAAATCTTGATTTTTAAATTTAGATTTGCACGAACTTGTCTTCCTTCATGTACTTACAAAGTAGCGAGCAGTTTTATTTTTGTGAGTCTTGATTGATTTGAAGTTTCCGTAAACGTCTTTGCCCCCTATCGACCCGTGACTATTTATTAACTCCGTGAAGTGTCTTACTGCTTCCTGAAGTGTCTTATCGCTTCCTGAAGTGTCTTATTGCTTCATGAAGTGTCTTATCGCTTCCTGAAGTGTCTTATTGCTTCATGAAGTGTCTTATCGCTTCCTGAAGTGTCTTATTGCTCCCTGAAGTGTCTTATTGCTTACGGAAGTGTCTTATTGCTCCCTGAAGTGTCTTATCGCCCCCTGAAGTGTCGTATCGCCCCCTGAAGTGTCTTATCGCCCCCTGAAGTATCATATTGCACACTGAAGTATTTTATCACAACATGAAGTGTCCTAGCGCTTTCAGAAGTATCTTATTTTTACTATAGTGTCTTATCACCGTACAGTGTCTTATCGCTCCCTAAAGTGTCATTTTGCTTCCTAAAGTGTCATGGTGCCTTTTAAAGTCCCTGAAATATCTTATTACACACAAAGTGTCTTATCGCCTCATAATGTGTCGTATTCCGCCTGAAGTGTCTCATAATGTGTTTTACTGCACCTGAAGTGTCTTATCGTACCTGAAGTGTCTTATGACATCTAAAATGTCGTATCGCCTCTAAAATGTCTTATCACGTGTCCTATATACCTAAAGTGTCTTATTACTTTATAATGTGTCGAATCACTGCTTAAGTGTCTTATCGTACCTGCAGTGTCTTATTACTTCACAATGTGTCGAATCACTGCTTAAGTGTCTTATCGTACCTGCAGTGTCTTATTACTTCACAATGTGTCGAATCACTGCTTAAGTGTCTTATCGTACCTGAAGTGTCTTATTACTTCACAATGTGTCGAATCACTGCTTAAGTGTCTTATCGCCCTTATGTGTCATATCTCCTGAATTATTTTATCACCTTTGAGATGTCTCATCTTCCCTAAAGTGTTTTTAACGCCCCCTGACGTATCGTATCGCGCCCTGAAGTATCGTATCGCGCGCCCTGAAATTGCGTACCGCCACTTGGAAAAAAACCCTGCATGTATAGTTTTGTTTGTCTATGCAAATCTCATTATAGATTTTCTTCGGACACGTATACTTCATCATTAGGTAAATAAGCTTTCATCTGAATAATTCCTCGTTTGATTCACAAATTAGAATGAAGTGTGGACGATGTGTCTCGCTGGCAGGTTTCTGAAACTTAATGAGACCATTCCAGATGTAAGGTGTATCACCAGAGCCTTGTTTCTCCAAGCTGTTAACATAATTAGTTCGAATTTAGGCTTGACATGGAATAAAGAGGCTGTAAACTGTTGCTAATTAGATGGAAATTTTTGGGGTTTTGTTAACAATCTGTTGCAGATTTCCGTTACATTGATTAGTCTATTCCTTTGTGTGTGATGTTTTTTTCCTCGCAGAATATGGTTAGAAGATCGGCGTTTTAACATTTAAAAAGGCTGTAGAAACCATTTCTTTTGTGATTGAGGAACACGTCCAGGGCACGGAGATTCTAGAAAAGTCTAAGATAAAAGCATTCACGTATTGTTCCCTATCAAAGACAACTCCTTAAAGTGGAATTAGTTAGTCGTTGGATCATCGTCACTGCACTCCAGACAAGTCCAAAGGTGCTCAGATATCTGAGTGTATCCACCATTACATGTTAAACTGACGGTCCATCAACCATGACATCATCCAACATGACTAGACAACATGACTAGACAACATGACTAGACAACATGACTAGAAAACATGACTAGAAAACATGACTAGAAAACATGACTAGAAAACATGACTAGACAACATGACTAGAAAACATGACAAGAAAACATGACTAGACAACATGACTAGAAAACATGACTAGACAACATGACTATACAACATGTTTTCACGACAAAAACAATCAATGTCCTGTTAATTAGATCTCAACTTCGTTAGATCCGGTAACGTTGTCCGCATGCCGGACGTTTGAGTCTTGTAACGTTATCGGCATGCCAGACGTTTGAGTCTTGTAACGTTATCTGCATGCCAGACGTTTGAGTCTTGTAACGTTATCTGCATGCCAGACGTTTGAGTCTTGTAACGTTATCTGCATGCCAGACGTTTGAGTCTTGTAACGTTATCTGCATGCCAGACGTTTGAGTCCGGTAACGTTATTAGCATGGCAGATGGTTGGGTCCGGTAACGTTGTCCACATGCCAAAACGAGCATCTTCTAAAGAGAATGTTCTATGGATGAACTGTGCGTAGGTATTCGTTGATGACAGAAAAAATCCTTTCAAAGACTACTCGAAGACATCTCTAAGCACTGCAAGATTAACCCGAGCTCCTGGGAAACAACATCGCTTGACCCTCCAACGTGGAATGTTCCGAACAATGTCGGTATTAGAAGTTCCGAACAGAGTAGAACATTTCAGGCGATTCGAAAGAGAACAAAACGAAAGTAATGACAAGACTGTTTGTGATAACTTACTGCTGTTGCCTTGATGCTCTTTTTGTTTTGTTGTTTCTTGCTGTTGTTGTTTCCTGCTGTTGTTTTTGCTGTTAGTGGTGCTGTTTTGATTGTGCTCCTGAGGTTGTTTCTTGTTTACATTAATCCTGCTGTTGTTGTTGCGTTACTGCAGTTATTGCTGTTGTTTGTTGCTGTTCGTGGTGCTGTTTTGTTGGTGCTGCTGTTGTTTTATTGCTGCTATTATTACCATTTATTGTATACGCATGAAAAACACGAAAAGACCAATGAAAATCACGAAAACCTCAAATATCATTACCGTAGAATCATGATAACAAATGAGTCCACAGGGCTGTATTGTCGAGAGTTTGATTCAGGTGGTTGGCTCACGTCCTCGACGAAAAATTTCGAATTTGTCCCGCCAACCTAAAAATGTTATCAACCTCTGGATTAGTCACAAAAACAAAGGACATAAAACAGATTAGAAGCTAGCTCACCATTCACAAATTAGAATATACCATGACATTTGAGAAATCGATAATTAGTCTAAACATGGGTGCCATGGCAAACTAATTGAATATAACAGATGAACAATTGTTACGGGTGCTACAATCGATGAATTTCCCAACGGCAACTATGACAGTTACTGCGAACGTAGTTCATGGCCCGAGGACAACCAGCAAGTGTGGGATATATCTGGTGGCAAATAATGTATCCGTTTACGAGGATGTAAGTACTAATTCTGGTCAGGAGGGGCGGAAATTCTACCTCTGGTTAGGAGGGTGGGAAGTACCAACTATGATTAGGGCGCATGCAGTTGCGTCTGTGGGTCCCACCAATGGCCCACTAGATAAACCACTCATGCAACAGTAAACCTTCTTCATTAGAAACTGGCCTCACAGCACGTGGGGCATTCTCGTAAGTGCTTCGACCTCCGTTCCAGCAGTAATGAGACTCGATCATGTTTCTAGTCTAATATTGCCGTAACAGACTTCGACATCATGGCACAACTCTGGCCCTTGCGACATGTTTCTTTGCGTTTCCATCCACCCACGCGGTGCCCGTCCTTTCCCTTCACAGAACAATGACCTCCTCCCTTCACAAACCAACATCATACCGTCCTTCACACATCCCTAAGTTATCCCCCTTCACACATCCCTAAGTTGTGCCCCTTCACACATCCCTAAGTTATCCCCCCTTCACACATCCCTAAGTTATCCCCCCTTCACACATCCCTAAGTTGTCCCCCTTCACACATCCCTAAGTTATCCCCCTTCACACATCCCTAAGTTGTGCCCCTTCACACATCCCTAAGTTATCCCCCCTTCACACATCCCTAAGTTGTGCCCCTTCACACATCCCTAAGTTATCCCCCCTTCACACATCCCTAAGTTGTGCCCCTTCACACATCCCTAAGTTGTCCCCCTTCACACATCCCTAAGTTGTCCCCCTTCACACATTCATAAGTTGTCCCCCTTCACACATCCCCATGGTATCCCCTTGACACAACATCCCCAATTATTTTCCCATACAAGTCAAACATTCCAAATTAAAAACCCTGAACCGAGTGCGACATATTTCAGTCATAATGTCCACGTGTGATCTAGAACGCAGAAGAACAACATCAATCTCACAGACATTTTAAAAGCATAATTTACATAAAACGCACATGACAGATAAACTAATGTCCGTTATTTAGCTGACACTGTCCCAGAATTTGCGTTTAAATTAGTTACCGGGGGGTTTGCTTGCACGTTGACATGCCGAACATGTTAAGTGATTTGTAGCACCGATATACATTTTAATATTTGTTTGAGTTCGAATCCTTGTCAGAAACAAAAGTGCTCAAATTAAGTTGGATGTGGTTTTTAAGAAGAATGATGAAAATTTCATGAACAGCCAAGAAAACTAATGTGGAAGTTTTCAGAGATGCTGGAGTAAAAAGACAGATTATAGCAACAATCTGTAGCAGATAAACAAGATGTTTAGGGAATGTGATGAGAAAAGTAAAACTTGAACATTTAGTAACCACAGGAAAGATCAAGGGGAGAAGAGACAAAGGAAGACAAAGATGGAAATTTCTGGATGGTTTGTGACTGTGGCACAAAAAGATGTCAACAACTGAACTTATTAACAACACAAGAGACAGATAGTTGTGGAGAAACATGATCGCCTATGCCACTAGGAAAGACACTTGATTGGATGGTTGATTCATTGATTCCCTGTTAATGATATCTTCCTCTTCTTCTGCGTTCGTTCTCAAACTCCTGCAGATTAGCAGGATGTAGTCTGGAGAACGGAATGCGTTGGGTCATGGTTTACAGCATTGCTGCGATATCTGCGCCTTTCGGTCTGACACATCCGACTTCAGCATGGCATTGGGTCACTGACCCAATATGGGATGGGACAGCCAACTCCATCACATAACCTCCTTAGTCGCCTTTTACAACATGCGTGGAAGGTAAACAGTGTTCCTATTATTTGCTCCCTTTCGGGCCCCGGCAACACACGGGCGATTAATGATATAATTCTGAGATGTGGTTCCGTAAAATATGTTTCGTATGTTAGGTTTAGGATTAGATGGTGCTGTGAGATGTCTGATTCTTTGACGGCCTCGGTGTACGGAGTTCAAATCTCGCCCCAGGCACACACAAAACAACAGTGACAAACTACTATAGTATTCTTCTTCTTCTTCTTCTTTTGTTCGCCTGGAACATGCCTATATCTGATGTGTTGTTTCTTCTATAAACTTGACTGTGTTTTGTAACTCGTACTGAAGTCCGTAGAATTTTTCTTATATCGTTATTTCTCTGGGTCAGTGTGTTTTTGTCCGAATATTACATATTTCGGGCATTTCTGAAGAATATGCTCCGCTACCGAGATGCCCGTCCACATGTACATATGCCCGTGTTGACAATCTTGAACTCTGCGTACATATAACTGTGGACTCGGTTGTGTTCTGGGGCGCAGAATGTATGAATGTATTTATATTGCATACAAAATCGTTGTCTGCGTCTGTCAAAAAAATATCATTACTGCATTATTTCCGTTAGGGCGATGCAGGGAGGCTGTGAGTGGCTTGTATGCAGGGAGGCTGTTAGTGGCTTGTATGCAGGGAGTCTGTGAGTGGCTTGTATGCAGGGAGGATGTGAGTGGCTTGTATGCAGGGAGGCTGTGAGTGGCTTGTATGCATGGGGGCTGTAAGTGGCTTGTATGCAGGGAGGTTTCGAGTGGCTTGTATGCATGGAGGTTGCGAGTGACTTGTATGCAGGGAGGCTGCAAGTGGCTTGTTTGCAAGGAGGCCACGAGTGGCTTTTATGCAGGGAGGCTGCAAGTTGCTTGTATGCAGGGAGGTTGCGAGTGGCATGTATGCAAGGAGGCTGCAAGTGGTTTGTATGATTAAGGCTGCATGCCCTTGCTTTCGCCACGTACAGGGTTGTTTTTAAAAAAATAATCTCCGGCAGAAAAACACTCAGTTTGCTAATGCTTAATGAACAGTGAAGATGCACAGCCCCCTGTGGCGGGGTTCGAACCAGAGAGATCCAACAGCATACGTCTGAAACTGTTGTCATCACCGCATGCGTCGGACGACTGTTATGGAAAAATGTCATTCCTTATTAAAGTATACCTGTACTGTATCTGCATTTTCTGTGTCTTATCTAGTTCAGATGAAGTACCATCTCCCCACAGAATATCGGCATTAATACCGCATACTTTTTTATCTACTGCAATAAATTGGAGGGACGGATAACTCCACAGTGTAATCACTCTTCAGGCTTCTCATAAACTTTAATTATCTCCCTTCCTCGACGGATTAAGAAATGAAAGATTCCAATAATTAATCTAGTCAATAATCCACCAAGAAGCTGGTACTGCGAGGCTTCCCTACATCATTATAGGCAACGAAAGTATATAATAAATATTAATTGAGACATGTCCTGTATGGAAGAATCAATCTGTCTTGTCCATCGATCCATCTCTATATCCGTCCATCCATCTATCCATCCATTATCCATCCCTATATCAGTCCATTCATTCATCAATCCATTCATTCATATATCTGTCTATCTATCCATCCATTAATCCCTCCTGTTATCAGTACATCCATCCATCCTTCCATCCATATATCCGACCATCTATTCATCTATTCATCCATCCATCCCTATTTCAGTCCATTCATTCATTCATCCATCTATCCATCCATTCATCCATCTATCCATCCATTATCCATCCCTAAATCCGTCCATTATTTCATCCATCTATCCATCCATTATCCATCCCTATATGAGTCCATTCATTCATCCATCTATCCATCCATTCATCCATCCATTCATCCCTCCCTGTATCAGTACATCCACCCATCCCTATATCCGTCCATCTGTCCATCCAACTATACATTAAACCATTCATCCATTCCTATATCCATTCATTCATATATCCGCCCAATTATCCAACCATCCATCCAACCCTGCATCCAACAATCCATCAAACTATGCATCCAACAATCCGTCCAACCCTGCATCCAACCATCCATATATCCCTCCAACTATCCAACCCCGTATCCAAACATCCGTTCAACCATCCGTCCAACCATGCATCCAACCATCCGTCCAACCATGCATCCAACCATCCGTCCAACCATGCATCCAACCATCCATAAAACCATGCATCCAACCATCCGTCCAACCAACCATCTATCCATCCCTATATAGGTCAATCTATCCATTCATTCAGCCGTCCCTATATGCGTCCATTCAACTATACATTAAACCATCCAACCAACCATCCATCCATATATCCCTCCAACTATCCAACCCTGCATCCAACCATCCATCAAACTATGCATCCAAAAATCCATCAAACTATGCATCCAACCATCCGTCCAACCAACCATCCATCCATCCATATATCCGTCCATCTGTCTATTTATCAACCTATCTGCCAGTTTCTCTCTCTGATTGTGGAGTAAGACGTCGTAAGATCGAATGAAGATGGATTTTCAGGTTTTGACATATTCGGTCATTCGATGTGCAATAATATTGTAACGTCTCAGAACGTAGGAAACCCCTTCAATCCACTTTCGTCTTGGTCTTCCTCTGCTACTTTCCTCCTCATAGTGTGTTCTCTTGATGCTGGTCAATAAGGGTTCATGCTCATTACGCGGTCTAACAATCTCACTCTCTGCTTTGTTTTGCCAAAATATTTTACCACATGCTTTATTCCAACTACTTTTTCTGACTCCGTAACTCCAACCGATAATCTTCAGTTATTTCCGACATAAAAATTACTTTGTATACAAGCCGTCTTAAATAAAGATTCGAACACTCGACCTCTTGAACACAAAGCGAACGGCTGAACTTCTACGCTAAGGACATCACATTTACAATTTTTATCACCCCTTACACTCTGATATTAATTTCAACATATTACCTTAAATTCACTTCACATCTATCACAAATTTCCTAAAATTATTCTAAAAGAAAACCTCTATCCAGTGTGCTCGATAGATCAATGTCAACTTTGTCTGTCCTACTCTGGGTATATTTTTCTTCATAGACAGATTGAAACTGCTTATTGTTGCCCGGACTTGGAGACAGACGCAACCATTATACTAGCACGGTTGGACATGAACATCTTAATTTCGCTATAGAAATTTCAATAGCACTCTACCATTGTTACCAGAGTTGATACTATTGTTGCTATGGACGCTAATAGTGGTGTACACGTGACAGAACGGTGCACGCAAAAACACATGACGTCACAGAATGAGTTTGAAGATGGCCGACCGAAGAGAACGTGCATTGAAACTATTTCAACATCATTTTCGCAACTTTTTTACCACAAGATGGACGGCTTACCCAATACACCATACGTAAATACAATAAATAGACACACATGTGTATTTAGTGACACACAACACACTACTTCCTTTGATTTGATTAATTATACTGATTTATCTCCGCCACACGATGTTGTTGTGAAGTTCAGCAATTTTGTGTAACATTGTAACCCTGAACAGATATGCCTTCTACATTCATTTAACCTTTTCTTTGCCTTTTCCTTTGTCTTTTCTCTGCTTATGTTGTGAATCTTCGTAGCGTTGAATAACGATCGGTTTCCGGGCTATTGCACGTTTGGTAGCTTGGTATGCAGTAATACTGTGCCGTGTCAGAATCCACCTTTTTCCTGGTCTTCCTCTGTATATTGTTGTTTCCATTTTCATTTTGTATGTTCGTGCCACTGGCCATTAAGGATTCATTCTCATGTGGTTAGTTAGTTATTCCTCTAGGGCCAAATACGGCACATAGGGCGGATGTCATAGATTTCCATGTCTCGCGTTTCATTGCAATTTGCTTTCGGTCTTCATTGTTTCTGATACCGATGGTGAAACTTTCTCTTGTAATAGTTCTACGTAAAGTTTCTTTTGGTCTTCCTCGTTTTCTCTTGCCCTTTGGTGACCACATCAAAGTTTGACAGGGGAGTCTTTTGGTATCCATTCGTAGCGCGTGTCCGATGTAATTCCAGCGACACTTTCTAATATAGGTGGATACATATTCTTGTTTTGATTCTTGTCTGATAACTGTGTTTGATTTGAAGTCTGACCAACGTATGTTCAGTAGTCTTCTAAGACATTTATTTTCAAAGTAGTTTAGTCTTTGTTCTAATCTTTGTTCTAATCTTTGTTCTATTGTTTCTCGCGTATATGTTCGTTTTATGTTCCGTGTAATGGATGCTCAATATGGATGTGAAGCATGGACACTAAATAAAACAGTAGCCAAGAGAATATCATCATTTGAATTAAAGTGTTATAGAGAGTTATAAGAATACCATGGACAAGGAAAACAAACCAGGAAGTTAAGAACAATTGATGTTCAGGAAGGTTGGCTTCTAAACACCATATTAAATAAAAACGCAAGTTTTTTTCGGTTACATTAACATACACGACGGCATGGAGAAAGTGTTAATGGAGGGCATAATAGAATTCAATAGTGGAGAAGGTCGCCTAAGACGCCGATGGACAAAAGACATTCAAGAATGCCTGCGCATGTCACTAGAATAGGCAATGACAACTTGCTCAAGACTGCGGAGAATTCAAGAGATTCATAGGGAAGACTACGTTCTGCAAAGAATATGTCACTTGATGATGATGATGGATCGAAGTATTCGTCGTGATTTGTTCATAGAATCACCACAGTCAACAATATACTGGGCTGACGGCTACGTTGACATCAAGGTTATACAGTCAGAGGCAGACCATGCAGCAGACAAATCCCAGAAATGAAAGAAGCCACAGGAACAAGCTTACAAACAGCGTACAAGAAAGCCATCACCAGAGAACAAGCTTACAAACAGCACACAAGAAAGCCATCACCAGAGAACTCTTCCACTCCCCTGACGCCGCAAGGCACACAAGAACCGCAGCGTAGAGATCGATGGCTAATCCCTGAATAGGATACGCTACCAATTAAAAATAAATAAATATTTTTTTATAATGGGTTGGCAATATTCATCTGTAACAAGTGCTTACGAAAGCCTATATTCCTCTCACCATGTCTACCTAAGAAGCATTATACACTCGGAACACCACTTAGTAGGAAGACATTTTCTTAAATCATTGCGTCCCGAGAGGCGAAGTCTTCCGTGTAAGAAGATAAGAACACAACTCTGGAGGGACCTGCCGGTGGCTGAGATCGCCTCCCTAAATTAAACATAGGAGTGAGCGGTGGCTTGGATCGCCTTCCTAAATTAACATATGAGTGGACGTCAGTGGCTGGGATCGCTTCCCTAAATTAACATATTAGCGGGCGTCTGTGGCTGGGATCGCTTCCCTAAATTAACATATGAGCGGGCGTCTGTGGCTGGGATCGCCTCCCTAAATTAACATATGAGCGGGCGTCTGTGGCTGGGATCGCCTCCCTAAATTAAACATAGGAGTGAGCGGTGGCTTGGATCGCCTTCCTAAATTAACATATGAGTGGACGTCAGTGGCTGGGATCGCTTCCCTAAATTAACATATTAGCGGGCGTCTGTGGCTGGGATCGCTTCCCTAAATTAACAAATGAGTGGACGTCAGTGGCTGGGATCGCTTCCCTAAATTAACATATGAGCGGGCGTCTGTGGCTGGGATCGCCTCCCTAAATTAACATATGAGCGGGCGTCTGTGGCTGGGATCGCCTCCCTAAATTAACATATGAGTGGACGTCAGTGGCTGGGATCGCTTCCCTAAATTAACATATTAGCGGGCGTCTGTGGCTGGGATCGCTTCCCTAAATTAACATGTGAGTGGACGTCAGTGGCTGGGATCGGTTCCCTAAATTAACATATGAGCGGGCGTCTGTGGCTGGGATCGCCTCCCTAAATTAACATATGAACGGGCGTCTGTGGCTATACTAAGAGCAACACAAGACATCAGCAAAAATTGTCAATTATACGGTGGCTACGGTTAGCTTTGATCGTGTTGACCAGCGCGTAAGTACACAAAGCGATTCTCTCGTACGTCAAGTCTACGAGTGATATGGTTAAATACGCTTACCGTTGAGTGGAAGTAGTAAAAACACTAAACGTATTAAATAGCATCGTAAAAGTCTGATGTGCTGAGCCATTGGCGATACAAGACGATAATACAACTAATTTCTGTTCTCTAGACTACATCCTTCTGGGAATCTTGTAGGAACATTAGTTAGTCGACGGATCATCATCACTGCAAACTGGACACGTTCATAGCTGCTCCGATCTTTCCCTGAGTGTATCCGCCATTACACTTCTGCTGACAGTACCGGTCCTATGCTGGTTGACCATCATTCTTCTTTGCACTCTAAAAAGTTCACATCTAGCAACACATTGAAAAAGAATCATCATCCACATTAGTCTCACTCTCGCGTATTACATCTCTCATGGAGTTCAAATAACATATATCTACCACATCTGTAAACTAACAAGTAACAACGAAGAAGATAACATAAAAGACAAATTGAACGAACTACTCTTTGCAGACGACCAAGCACTAATAGCAACTTCAGAAGAACAATTGCAAGACCATATGAACAGACTCCTCACAACATGTAAAAAATTCAACATGAAGATCAATATTTAAAAGACTGAAATAATGGCAATAGCAAAGAAAGAAAGAAATATCACTATCTCCATCGATGATAAACACCTTAAACAAGTAAATGAGTTCACTTACTTAGGAAGCATTATATCGAGTGAAGGGAAAACCAGTAAAGAGATACAAAATAGATGCAACAAAACATACCAGATCCTAGGACATATGACACGCATTTTCAAGAACAAAAATGTAAACATAGACACTAAAGTTGCATTATACAAGACTATTATTATTCCATCACTATGCTACCAGTGCCAAACCTGGACAATGACAGCACAAGACAAAAGAAAAATAGTGACAACAGAAATGGCATGTCTACGAAGAATACTCGGAGTGTCATTAAGAGATAGAATTAGAAACGATAACGTCAGACAGATAACCAAAACAATACCAGTATTGGAACACATCAAAAGACAGCAGATCAAGTGGTTTTCACACGCTTCCAGACTACCAACATATAGCATACCACAAATGGCCATGACACATAGACATAACGGCTATAAAGCCAGAGGCAGACCATGTAAAAGATGGATCACAGAAATCAAAGAAGTCACAGGAACAAGCTTACAAACAGCGCACAAGAAGGTCATCTCCAGAGAACTCTTCCACCCCTGACGCTGCAAGGCAAACAAGGGACACAGCGTATAGATAGATAGATAGATAGATGGAGTTCAAAACGTCAGCTCAATTGTTCCATCGCCGTGTGCCACAATCGCGCTTGGCGCCAATTGATCTGCTCTTTCATTGCCTCGAACACCCACATGTCCCTGCACGAAAATAAATGTAACTACTTTTAACCTCGCTTTTCTCAATGCCAATCCACTGTTCGCGAATGAGACCCACGTGTACCTTCCTAATGATACTAATAGAGTCACTCAAGATGCAGACCTGCGTTACCTTCTGTGTGTCTACCCACTCAAATGCCCTGGTCACCGCCATAGTCTCAATGGTTATACTACTAGTAGTCACAGTAAAGACCCCCACTTTCCTCCCTAATAGGGATATTGTCCTACAAGAGTGGTCCGGTGGGATTTTGAGAACGACCCAAAAACAACTTGATACAAGAGCTGAATAGAGAGTAAATTCGGGAAACGGAAGCAGATAACAAACTTGTGTACACTCAACCAATCCACTTTATTGCTTATGAGTTCTAGCTCTGTTTACTCACTCACTCACTCACTCACTCACTCACTCACTCACTCACTCACTCACTCACTCACTCACTCACTCACTCACTCACCCACCCGTCCGCTCACTCACTCACTCACTCACTCAGTCACCCACCCACTCACTCACTCAGTCACCCGCCCGCTCACCGGCTCACTCACTCACTCACTCACTCACCCACCCACTCACTCACTCACCCACTCACTCACGATCCATAGTTACATTCTTCTTCTCTCTCCCTCAAACTGTATCCTCATTCATTCTTACCTCTTTCAATCTTCATCCCCTCCATTAACTCTCTCTCTCCTCCTCAACCTCCTCTCACCTCAGCCTCATCATTAACTCAGAAAATTTCTCCTCCGCCTATCTCACATAAAACTAGTAAATTCTGAAAGTCATTGTCGTCTCATCCTCTGAATCTATCCCTTTTTACCGCCGTCTATCGCTCACAAATTCACAGCACGCCTAGGAATGAACCGAAAAAATACAATATAGAATGGATTTTATCCAATTACTCGCTCTGGGCGCAAAAAGGGAGATCGACTTTCAGAGCACGAGAGATGTCCCGGATATCGTCTGAAATTTAAGTGCAAGAACTAGCCAAAGACCTGCTCACGTGGACAGACGACAGATAATGACGTTTTGAGTGTCTGCATTTGAAAATAATACTATTCTATTCAACTTTTGTCAGTTTTCCATTTTTTTTTTGGTTTCTCATAGTGCCATCTTCAATTTATCATATTTGGACGTATTTATGTCTTATATTCAATTTATCACATTTAGAATGATTTATTTATCTTCAATTTATCACATTTATAAATGATTTATTTCTTATCTTCAATTTATCGCATTTAGAATGATTTATTTATCTTCAATTTATCACATTTATAAATGATTTATATCTTATCTTCAATTTATCACATTTAGAATGATTTATTTATCTTCAATTTATCACATTTAGAATGATTTATTTATCTTCAATTTATCACATTTAGAATGATTTATTTCTTATTTTCAATTTATCACATTTACATTAATTTTTTTCCTTATCTTTAATTTTTGCAGATTTGGTACTGCCCATAAAATATGTTAACAATGGGGGGGGGGGGGGGGGGTCTGAAATTTAGAGTTCAGATTTTATTTCATAATTGACAATTTCATAAATAAAATTTCATGTGATAAATTGAAGATACGACATAGATACGTAACAATATAATATATTGAAGTGCGCACTATGAGGGGGACAAATTAGGGGGAGGGTTCCTGATAAAAACGCACAGTTGACGGGGGAGGGAGATGAGGAGTCGACAAAAGTTGATGTCAACAACTGTGTTTTGTACTCCAATACACAATTTTGAATTTGAACATTTATGCTTCTGTGATTTAAAAAAAAGCAGGTGTATTTTTGTGCTGTACTTTGTGTCATGTCTCCGACAATGCGGCGAAGTTCAAATCCCGCCACAGGCAATTGTACATTCGGACCGTTTTGATGGCAATGGCAAACTACTGAGCATATTTATATTGCCTAGAAAGTCACTACAGCCAAAAATGAATGCTGGGTTGCTGTCTACGTTCTGAACAGGATATACTAACAATACTTTCTGAACAGGATATACCAACAATATTTTCTGAACAAGATATACTAACAATATTTTCTGAACAGGATATACTAACAATATTTTCTGAACAAGATATACTAACAATATTTTCTGAACAGGATATACTAACAATATTTTATCTGCAGAAATTTATTTAGAGGATACCATATTTTGGGACATAATTAGGCATGGGGGAGAGGGTGTACCTGAATATGTGAGAAGTGTTTACAAGGGGGGGGGAGGATTTCCAGATTGTTGACGTAATTTATGGACATCCAGGCCCGTAGAATATGGGGGGGGGGTTCGTGAGGTGTATATATAAATGTGTTCTGTTGTATTCTTCACAGAAGAGGATAAATTGAAGATAAGAAATAGATAATTATAATTGTGATAAATTGAAGATGAGGAATAAATCATTCTATGGGGTGGGGAGGGGGTCCCGTGAGGTGTTAACCACCCACCCCTGCAAATCGCAACGTGACTGTTAACACTAGGAACTTGACCAACGGGCTGGTAAAAAAGCCCAGAAAAACCCAGCATTTAGCGATTGCTACACGAAAAGGTCATCAAATCTAACATAAAAAAGTACTATCTGGCTCCTGAAAACACGCGAATTGCTTTCTTTTTAAGTACACCCCCTCCTTTAAGAAACCATATCTACGGCCCTGTGGACAGTCCTTTTTGTTGTCAATATGTCTTATCTTTGTCACAGTTAAACGTCCGTATTTCTTATCTTTGTCACAGTTAAACGTCCTTATTTCTTATCTTTGTCACAGTTAAACGTCCTTATTTCTTATCTTTGTCACAAACTTCCTTATTTCTTATCTTTGTCACAATTAAACGTCGTTATTTCTTATCTTTGTCACAATTAGACGTCGTTATTTCTTATCTTTGTCACAATTAGACGTCCTTATTTCTTATCTTTGTCACAAACTTCCTTATTTCTTATCTTTGTCACAATTAAACGTCGTTATTTCTTATCTTTGTCACAATTAGACGTCGTTATTTCTTATCTTTGTCACAATTAGACGTCGTTATTTCTTATCTTTGTCACAATTAGACGTCGTTATTTCTTATCTTTGTCACAATTAGACGTCGTTATTTTGTATCTTTGTCACAATTAAACGTCGTTATTTCTTATCTTTGCCACAATTAAACGTCGTTATTTCTTATCTTTGTCACAATTCGACGTCCCTATTTCTTATCTTCAATTTTATCACATCTAGACACCCTAATATATTATTTATCACATTCATATTTAGGTATTTCTTATCTTTTACTTAATCGGATGTGTCTGGTTTAAAGCGGTGTATACCGCACCCAAGCTGCAAACAGTGACACATCGAATTTCAGTATCCCAGACCGCAGCCTGCTAATCTGAAGGAATGTGAAAACATAACGCGGAAGAAGAAGATTAACAAACACATTATCAACTGTCCTTAGTAGCTTCTTACAACAAGCATGGCAGTTGAAATTATTACTATTAACCACTCTCCTTTCAAGCTTCCGCTACAGACTTGTGAATGGACGCACCCTAACTTATACAACACGGATTTTTCTTTCTTTCTTTCCACACAGTGCATCTCTCCAATCCTCTATTTTCTATCGTATATCAATACCCATACGGCATGAAACGAGCAGCTCTCCCACGGTTTTCATGGCACTCCTAGCTCCAGGCAATGTTTGAGAGCTCTCGGGGACCCTCATCAGATTCTTCTATTAGGATTTCAGCGTGTGACCAGATCTGTTTGCAAAAATCGTTTCTCTGTACCAGCTCCATTGAAATTTAGCGATCTGGAATCCGTTTTTAAAAAAAAAAAACAACGATAAAGATGATAATAATAATAACAAAAATAATGCAGATAAACAATTAATGATTATAATGATAAGGCAATAAGAAAAACGGAAGTAATAATAATAATAATAATATTAATAACAATAATTTCACCAATAATAATGGTTGTAGCAGTGGAAATAGTTGTTGTAGTAGAAGCAGTACTAGTAATAGTAGTTGTAGTAGTAGTAGTTGTAGTAGTAGTAGTAGTAGTAGTAGTTGTAGTAGTAGTAGTAGTAGTAGTTGTTGTTGTTGTTGTAGTAGGAGTAGTAGTAGTGGTTGTATTAGCAGCAGTAGTAGTAGTAGTGGTTGTAGTAGCAGCAGTAGTAGTAGTAGGAGTAGTAGTAGTAGTAGTAGTAGTAGTAGTAGTCGTAGTAGTAGTAGTAGTAGTGGTTGTAGTAGTAATAGTAGTAGTAATAGTCGTAGTAGTAGTAGTTGTAGTAGTAGTAGTGGTTGTAGTAGTAGCAGTAGCAGTAGTAGTAGTAGGAGTAGTAGTAGTAGTCGTAGCAGTAGTACTAGTAGTAGTAGTGGTTGTAGTAGCAGCAGTAGTAGCAGTAGTAGTAGTAGTCGTAGTAGTAGTAGTCGCCAGTGTGTTGCCGGGACCCGAAAGGGGAGCAAACAATAGAAACATTGTTTACCTTCCACGCATGTCGTAAAAGGCAACTAAGGAGGTTATGAGATGGAGTTGGCTGTCCCATCCCATATAGGGTCATTGACCCAAAGCCATGCTGAAGTCGGATGTGTCAGGCGGAAAGGCGCAGATATCGCAGCAATGCTGTAAACCATGACACAACGGATTCCGTTCTCCGGACTACATCCTGCTAATCTGCAGGAGTGTGAGAACGAACGCAGAAGAAGTATTAGTAGCATCAGCAGTAGTAGCAGCAGCAGCAGTAGTAGTAGCAGCAGCAGTAGCAGTAGTAGTAGTAGGAATTGTAGTCCTTGCAACATTAGTATCGTGATAGTCTAGTTCATAGTGGGCTACCTTGTTACCACAAGGTTACAGAATGCCAGGTTCGAAAACACGCCCGGACAGAAAAAAACAAAATCCGGGTTTTGATTTCTGCGCTTGACGCTACCACTCCTCCAGTCGACTCATCTTGTAAATAAGTACCTGGCGCATGAGTTAGGGGAGGTAAAAACAGCTAGAAAGGGAACTGACCACCACAACTAATAGTTGCTGCGGTTTAGTACATAAGAGTTATCTTCATCCCCGACGGCAGATGCCATGCGACCTAAATTTACTTTAGCAGTATTAGTAGAAACTTATAGTAGTGAAACACCAAAGTGAAACAAGCCAAATAATTTAAATATCTAGGCAGTATTTTTTCCGAAGATGGAAGACTAGACAGAGAAATAGAAATAAGGTGCCAGAAATCAAACACAGTGACTTACCAACTTTCACCATTACTTCTTCATCCAAAGATCAAGATGGAAATTTAAAAAAAAGAGATAATATCTATAATTTAGTACTAACACTGTGCTACCAATGTAAAAAATGGTCCTTAGCAGCCTCGCAGCAAAGAAAAATCGTCACATGTGAAGTGACGTGTCTGGGGAAAGCTGCAATGGTTACCAAACTAGATGAAATAAGAAATGAAGAAATTAGGAAAAGAGTTGGTATAATATCATGTATCGAACATATTGAGAGACAAGCAAGTAAAATGGTTCGGTCACCTTATGAGAATGAAGCCAAACCAAATACCAATAAGAGCATATAATACAAGAATATCCGGGCGTAAAGCCAAAGGTAGACCAAGAAAACGGTGGATAGAAAACATCAAGATAACCTTGAACAAACATGGACTAAATGCAACCTCGGCGACACATCTGGCCTTGGAACGACAGCTTAAGCTACCACCCCTACGCTTAACGGCAAGTGTGAATGCGATCAACAATCATTCACCTGGGGATAGACAATAGACAATTATAGTAGTAGTAGTAGTTGTAGTAGTAGTATTAGTAGTAGCAGTAATTGTAGTAGTAGCAGTTTAAGAACCCTTGATCTACATTATAAATGTTCTAAAATTTATTTCCAGCATTTCTCTTATCCGCGATCCGCATTAGAGATTTTAATATTTACGACATTGATTAAAGTCTTCGTACAAAAATAATATTTCTTCTGGTAAGATTAATCCGGTTCGTAATTGTGTCATTAATCCTGCCTTTAATCTCGGTATATCTTTGTCTTATCGGCTTCTGAAATGTTGGTAATCGTCAGGATAATTCCGTAATCATAAAATATGTAATTTACGTAAATGGAAAATTGTCACATTTAATATTCGTAAATGGAAAATTGTCACTTTAACCAATACACAGTACTTCAGGGGGATAAAGGGGGAACAAAAAAAATAGTGACACTGTCACCTAACGCGCATGTCGTAGGAGGAGATTAAGGAAGATGTGGGGTGGACTTGACTGTCCAATCCCATAAATAGTTATAGTAACTCAAAAATATGCTGAATTCGGATGTGTTAAATTGAAAAGGGCAGATATCACAGCTTATCTGTAAACTACATCACAACGGGTACATCTCTCTGGAGAACATCCTGCTAATCTGCAGGAGTTTGAGAATGAACACAGAAGTAGAAGAACACACTGTATAAATCAATACATAAGCAAACATTTCGATATTTGCTGGAGTGCAGTGAGCACCTATGTGTCTGTAAGATTATCTTCCCACTTTATCCTAGGAAGTCTCTAGATACCAGCACGCGCGAGGGGGGGGGGAGGGATTTAGTACTCTGGTGTGTCTGCTGTTCACTGTCCATGTTTCACATGCTTATAACATGCGTGGAAAGGATTTAGTACTCTGGTGTAGCATAACGTACATCACGCTCCCCGCACACTATTCTTGATAGTTATGAGAGAGCGAACG
Source organism: Meghimatium bilineatum (assembly GCA_034231615.1). Lineage (NCBI taxonomy): Eukaryota > Metazoa > Mollusca > Gastropoda > Stylommatophora > Philomycidae > Meghimatium > Meghimatium bilineatum. The sequence continues at coordinate 22,787,352 of CM067302.1, forward strand.
CATAAGAAGAAGACAAATAACTACGGAGTTACGTGCTATGACCGATACTCTTGGCGGACAGCGGTCTATGGTGTTAAGAATGGCGGAGTAGATATGATGAAGCTCGAGTACAATGAAATCAGTCCTCTACGCTTTTTGAGCCTTTTTCGTACTACATTCATAAACATAGGGTGGGGGGGGGGAGGGTGCAAAGGGTACCACACTGCTCTTAGCGCACCGAGAGTTAGCAGATAACTAAGATACCAAAAGCACCTCCTCGCGGTGCAGCCTGCAAACAGATATACATCTGTTCGTGCTGATTCTGTCTAGACGTTTTGGGAATGGTGTCCATGAATGTGCAGACAGCAGATGGAAAGAGAATTGACTGCAAAAGAGACAGTCAATATCTTCAACTCCACTGCGCCAACTGCAAGTGGTACTGTCAACACACGGTGATCTAGTCATAGTCTGATCAATGGAGTGGAGGTGGGTAAAAACGACACGAAAAGGTAGATACATGCGAGATACGAAAAGATAACACACTTAGTACAATGAGAGGGCAGCACAGGACCAGAGGACAGCGCTAACTGCAAATAGAACGGGAAAAAATTCCAAGGAAATCGGAACTACAAGCTATGTTAGCTTGAGACAAGCTTCTGGTTACCAGTACTCCTTATTGGCAGAGACCCAGACTCAATCGTGGGTGCCCGGCATAGAAAACAGCCCTGGCCCAACTCTAATGACAAGCTTTCCTATACCTGAAACATGCTTGCGGCGAGAAAAGGTCCTGTATCCGATGGGCTCAGGTACAAACGGGACAACGAAAGGAGCCCTGGCCCAATTCTACTGTCAAGCTTTCCTATACAGGAAGCATGCTCGCGGAGATAGAAGGGTTAAGTACCCTATGGGCAAAAGCACTGAACATCGAAAAATTGTACTTACTGCACAAAACTAAAATCTAACAGGTAGATCCAGGAAAAAGGTAACTTAGTTTTGCTAACACTAGATAACACACACAAATCAACGTTTCGACCAAAAGGCCTTTGTCAAGACAGACAATAAACTTAAAACATATAATAGAAAGCGAGCAGTAATAATAACGACGGTCACATAGGTATGGGTAGTCTGGATTCAAAAGCACTGAACGTCTGATTACATGACGCAAGTTCACTAATGGTGGAACACCTGGTGTGATCAGGGCGGGTTTAAGACTTGATAGGGCCCTAAGCTATTTAAGATATGGGGCCCTAAGCTATTTAAGATATGGGACCCTAAGCTATTTAAGATATGGGGCCCTAAGCTATTTAAGATATGGGACCCTAAGCTATTTAAGATATGGGGCCCTAAGCTATTTAAGATATGGGGCCCTAAGCTATTTAAGATATGGGACCCTAAGGTATTTGAAATATGGGGCCCTAAGCTATTTAAGATATGGGGCCCTAAGCTATTTAAGATATGGGGCCCTAAGCTATTTAAGATATGGGGCCCTAAGCTATTTAAGATATGGGGCCGAAAGGTATTTGAGATATGGGGCCCTAAGCTATTTAAGATATGGGACCCTGAGGTATTTGAAATATGGGGCCCTAAGCTATTTAAGATATGGCGCCGTAAGCTATTTGAGATATGAGGCCCTAAGCTATTTAAGATATGGGCCCTAAGCTATTTGAGATATTGGGCCCTTTAACGATTAAGAATATAGGAATAGTGAAATGAAAAAAAATATTTTGGGGCCCCCAAAAATGTGGGGGCCCTAAGCTATAGCTTGTTTAGCTTATAGGTAAATCAGGCACTGCGTGCGAGATAGACGTGAACGAAAATCGTTTCGGTGAAGAGTCATTACACATTAGCGCGCCCGTCGACAGATAGGCAGGCTGTTACAGGCTAGAAAGCCCACTACCCGAAATAAAGACATGACGAAAACGTATGTGCTGGACCTCGGATGTCCAGGCCACAGAGTGAGCCAACTGAGGCGGAATTCACACAATTTATTTGTGGTGGTTATAAAAGAGAGAACGCAGAAGAAGAAAAAACTGCCAGGGGCGTAATGCGTTAGGGTTGTATGGTCGCGCCATGGTCGCAGGGGAACTACATTGAATGCGTCAGCACACATACTCCTTCTACGTTTTATATCTTCAGCGTTTCCGATGAATGTGGACAATTTTGACCGATTAAGTCTTTTATATTATCCACCCATGATTTTCTTTGCACCACTCTGCTTCTTCCGGCCTCAACTGTACCTGAAATATTGTTTTGACAGGAATATCATGTCACCATACATTTCAAAGCAAAGAAACAGTATGAATACACTGAATGACCTTAAAAAAAATGTTTGGTTAGAAAATCGATGACCAACTACGGTGATTACTTCACGCGACCTGGCAAATGTCAACAATGTGAGAATAATCATGTGTAATCATATTTCAGTAATCTTAATAACATACAATAATCACACACACACATACACTCGCTCGCATACACACAATCACACAGGGTTGAAACCACATCTACAAGAATGCTACTAGTAAAAAAAAAGGGGGGAGGGGACTAGAATCAAGTCCATATTAATTTCTAAACAAACAACACTTTGATGATCAGAGATGACACCGTAAAAGTATACCTCGAGTTGTTACTACTTACCTGTAAGGTGATCCCGTATTACTAGAAGTAGAATCAACAAAATGACATGTGGATCGATGTCATGAAGTTTACTTTCTTCATCTACGACAGGTAGGTATCTCCAGAGATTTGCCAACAGGAAACTAAACAGACATACTTGGTTGGCAATGTTACTGCTTTTTTTCTCAGCGCCATGTGTTGTGTTTGTGACGTTATTCCTAGTTTTCTCTCAATGCCACATGTTGTGTTTGTGACATGCGTGACATTTTTTGTATTTGTGACATTGTTCCTAGTTTACTCTCAACGCCACATGTTGTGTTTGTGACATGCATGACATTTATTGTGTTTGTGACATTGTTCCTAGCTTCCTTTCAACGCCACATGTTGTGTTTGTGACATGCGTGACATTTGTTGTTTTTGTGACTTGCATGGCATTTGTTGTGTTTGTGACATGCAGGACATTTGTTGTGTTTGTGACATTGTTCCTAGTTTACTCTCAACGCCACATGTTGTGTTTGTGACATTGTTCCTAGTTTACTCTCAACGCCACATGTTGTGTTTGTGACATTGTTCCTAGCTTCCTTTCAACGCCACATGTTGTGTTTGTGACATGCATGACATTTGTTGTTTTTGTGACTTGCATGGCATTTGTTGTGTTTGTGACATGCAGGACATTTGTTGTGTTTGTGACATTGTTCCTAGCTTCCTTTCAACGCCACATGTTGTGTTTGTGACATTGTTCCTAGTTTACTCTCAACGCCACATGTTGTGTTTGTGACATTGTTCCTAGCTTCCTTTCAACGCCACATGTTGTGTTTGTGACATGCGTGACATTTGTTGTTTTTGTGACTTGCATGGCATTTGTTGTGTTTGTGACATGCAGGACATTTGTTGTGTTTGTGACATTGTTCCTAGCTTCCTTTCAACGCCACATGTTGTGTTTGTGACATTGTTCCTAGCTTCCTTTCAACGCCACATGTTGTGTTTGTGACATGCGTGACATTTGTTGTTTTTGTGACTTGCATGGCATTTGTTGTGTTTGTGACATGCAGGACATTTGTTGTGTTTGTGACCTTGTTCCTAGTTTACTCTCAACGCCACATGTTGTGTTTGTGACATTGTTCCTAGTTTACTCTCAACGCCACATGTTGTGTTTGTGACATTGTTCCTAGTTTACTCTCAACGCCACATGTTGTGTTTGTGACATTGTTCCTAGTTTACTCTCAACGCCACATGTTGTGTTTGTGACATTGTTCCTAGTTTACTCTCAACGCCACATGTTGTGTTTGTGACATTGTTCCTAGTTTACTCTCAACGCCACATGTTGTGTTTGTGACATGCGTGACGTTGTTCTTAGTTTTCTCTCAGAGCCAGATGTTGTGACATGTGTGGTGTATGTGACATATGTGACGAAGTGTCTAGTTCTCTCTTACCGCCAGGTGTTGTACTTGACGAACAGTTAGAATGACTGACGTACAGCAAACAATGATGACTGATACCTGTGCGTTCAGTAACTTTGCTGCCTCATAGAAACATGAAGTTGCAGGGATGGTGAGAATAGTATCCTGTGTACTATTATCTTCCATATACCCCCTCTGAGTAGAAGGCTCCTCAATTAGGCATTGCACCAAGCCGAAAGCTGAAGTCTCCTGGGTATAAAAGAAAGCTCGGAGAAACCTCCTTTATGCGCATTGAAAGCAAAAACTAATCGCGCGTAGTACCAGGGTTCGAAAACAACAAGCCACGTTTCTTCCACGTTTCTTCCACGTTTCTTCCACGTTTCTTACAATAAAAGTGGTTCAGCTATGAGGTTTAATACTGGTTTCTCACACTGAAGGGACTGAGGGTTGTGTCAGCTGTCATGCGATTCAGGAAAATAAGATTGAACCCTGTCCGCTTTGTATTGAAGGCACCAGAAATGTGAGGAAACAATAGCAATATTTACTTACCAGGCATGTAATAAGAGGCAAGTAATGAGGAGGGGGATTGAAGTAATGAGGATGTGGGGATGGAAGTAATGAGGCAAGTAATGAGGATGAGATGGAAGTAATGAGGCAAGTAATGAGAATGTGGGGAAGGAAGTCTGTCTCCACTATATCTGAATTGCCCTCTCATCTCACACATCGTCACTTATCTTGACTGATCTTTTAATTTGTATCGTACGTTTGATTGGCCACACAAAGTATGCACAAAATAAACGATAATCATTCGCACGAGAACAGGCCACATCAGACTCAAACCCAAACCACACACATGTACAGCAAGTTTGGAGTTGGTGACACCGAAGTGTGACCCTGTAGACTATTTCCTGCAAACAGAGAAAAAAGAACTGACCACTGTACCACATAATTAGAAGAAAACTATGGTCAACCGAATCAACTGTGACAAACAAGCCCGTCGGTCCTTGTCTCGAAGCTGGTGACAACATTGATGAACTGCATTTGAGCGTCTAGCTTCGACTGGAGAAAAAAGTCAAGACCAAGTGGCCGTGTATGCGATCAACTCGCATGGTCCTAAATTCTGGAGCAGGACTTGTAACACGGATGTGGTGGAGACACCAATGTCATTGGGCAAATGATGAGTGGAATCTTCATGTCAAGTCTGTCTAGGTTTGTCCTCTTAGTGTCGTCTGCACTGAGACCTGTTTCTTTTTTTTTCCATTTTGTCTTATATTTTTCTCAGTTTCTGTAATATCTATATTTCACAGTTTCTACGAATTGTACTGTACACTTAGTTAGTAGAACACTTTTGTTGTTGGTGCGGTCCTTATTATATTGCTGTCCATCTCGTATTGGGTAATAGTTTGTTATATCTGTTATCATATCCCGTCGTCCAATTTTCAACAAAACCCGTTTCCATGACTACTTGTTTTCATATACATCATTGTCACCTTGAACTTTGTGTTGTTTACATGTCAATAGTGTATCTAGTGCCTCTGTGGTGGTAACATTGTTTTTCACTGTTTGATTTATATATTCTTGAGAAAGTTGACGGTTCGAAACGTTGAAATTGTGTGTTGTCATGTGTATGTTTTCGTTTTTAAGTCTTTCTCCACTATATCTGACATGCGCTCTCGTCTCCCACAGCGTCACTTATCTTGGCTGATCTTTTAATTTGTACCTTCTATGGGGAATGAAACTAACTCTTCATGTACCATGCCGCCACAGCTTCTATTAGATGTAGAAGGGGGAGTGCCCTTCCGTGCTGTCTTTACCTTCCCTAACTCATGCGTCAGGCACCCATTTACAGCTGGGTCGACTTTAGGAGCCATAGTGTCAGACGAAAAATCACGACACATATATTTGTGTGTACAGACGTGGTTTCGAACCTGGAATACTGTAGCCCCGTGATAGTAAGCAAGCTCACTATCGACTAGGCTACCGCGTTCACAACGTGAAGGCATGCGAACAGAATAAAAACAAGCCTTCACGTGTATAAACATTATATCGACAGACTAGACAAACCAACAAAATACACGGGAATAAACGGAAAACATGACATATGAAAGCTTGTTTTAGCTCTGCTCGTATGCCTGTTCTGTCAATAGCCACGTATCTTATCTACTGTTTACATCTACTTTATTATCTACGTTATTATCTATTTTTGGCATAACTAACAACGACAATCTCAGCTCTGAACACGCAATTATCTGGCTTACTAGATCATTCCATATTTCTTTTTTTTCCAAGTCCTAGGCAGACCAAAATGGAATAAATCCGACATTCAGAAATGGCTTTTAATTTATTACACCAATTTATCCAGTGCTAAAGAGTAATTTCATTTGACAACTTGGCAATTGCCATCTATAATGCATCATTGTTCTACACAGTTATTTTTACACATTATTATGTCTGCAGGATGAGATTATGTTATACGATGTTCATAATTTACGTTCATCATCAAAATTTTTTAATTCTCCATCAAACTTGATCATCTCCATCAAACTTGATCATCTCCATCAAACTTGATCATCTCCATCAAACTTGATCATCTCCATCAAACTTGATCATCTCCATCAAACTTCCCCATCTCCATCAAACTTGATCATATCCATCAAACTTCCCCATCTCCATCAAACTTGATCATCTCCATCAAACTTGATCATCTCCATCAAACTTGATCATCTCCATCAAACTTGATCATCTCCATCAAACTTGATCATCTCCATCAAACTTGATCATCTCCATAAAACATGATCATCTCCATCAAACTTGATCATCTCCATCAAACTTGATCATCTCCATCAAACTTGATCATCTCCATCAAACTTCCCCATCTCCATCAAACTTGATCATCTCCATCAAACTTCCCCATCTCCATCAAACTTGATCATCTCCATAAAACATGATCATCTCCATCAAACTTGATCATCTCCATCAAACTTGATCATCTCCATCAAACTTGATAATCTCCATCAAACTTCCCCATCTCCATCAAACTTGATCATCTCCATCAAACTTGATCATCACCATCAAACTTCCCCATCACCATCAAACTTCCCCATCTCCATCAAACTTGATCATCTCCATCAAACTTGATCATCTCCATCAAACTTGATCATCTCCATCAAACTTGATCATCTCCATCAAACTTGATCATCTCCATCAAACTTGATCATCTCCATCAAACTTGATCATCTCCATCAAACTTCCCCATCTCCATCAAACTTGATCATCTCCATAAAACATGATCATCTCCATCAAACTTGATCATCTCCATCAAACTTGATCATCTCCATCAAACTTGATCATCTCCATCAAACTTGATCATCTCCATCAAACGTGATCATCTCCATCAAACTTGATCATCTCCATCAAACGTGATCATCTCCATCAAACTTGATCATCTCCATCAAACTTCCCCATCTCCATCAAACTTCCCCATCACCATCAAACTTGATCATCTCCATCAAACTTGATCATCACCATCAAACTTGATCATCTCCATCAAACTTGATCATCTCCATCAAACTTGATCATCTCCATCAAACTTCCCCATCACCATCAAACTTAATCATCTCCATCAAACTTGATCATCTCCATCAAACTTGATAAACTCCATCAAACTTGATCATCACCATCAAACTTGATCATCTCCATCAAACTTCCCCATCTCCATCAAACTTGATCATCTCCATCAAACTTGATCATCTCTATCAAACTTCCCCATCTCCATCAAACTTCCCCATCTCCATCAAACTTGATCATCTCTATCAAACTTCCCCATCTCCATCAAACTTCCCCATCTCCATCAAACTTGATCATCTCCATCAAACTTGATCATCTCTATCAAACTTCCCCATCTCCATCAAACTTCCCCATCTCCATCAAACTTGATCATTCCTTACCTTCCTCATCACCATCAAATTTTCCCTCATTCTCAATATCCCTTATCATCACCACCATCTAATTTCCTCCTCATCATCATCACCCTTCCCCATCACTAATTACCCTCCTCATGACCATCTAACTCCCTCTTACTCAATAGCCCTCCACATCACACCAACTAATAAGATTTGAAACGTGTATACATTACACACTCTGACATTAATCCGTGACAACAAACGAGCAAGGTATTCCTTCAATAACTGGACCAGCCAGCTTCATTGATCACAAACCCGTTATCTTGGAAACAAGAACGACGGGAGGTGCTGTCCCCTTTGTTCTGCTTGCCTGCACGACCGGACATCCCCCCGGAAAACGGACAAAAGAGGACATCGCTTTCAAGCATTGTGGTCTTTTGTTCTCTTTTCAAGAACATTGCAAAGTTGTTTTCTCTGCTTGGCATGTATGTGCGCGTGTCAGAGAATAGTTGGCCGCTCCTCCCTCCAGAGAATAGTTGGTCGCTCCTCCCTCCTGAGAATAGTTGCCCGCTCCTCCCTCCTGAATGGATGAAGGGATGCCTTCAATCTTTAATTACAATACGCGCGTTAGGCTTTATCTACACTTGCCTTTTTTGTACTCAATTGTCTCATTATTCTCATCTGCACGCTCTTCCTCCTCAGCGATATTTTCTTCTTCCTCAGCAGTATTTTCTTCTTCCTCAGCAGTATTCACTTCCTCATCAGCAGTATTAACTTCCTCCTCAGCGGTATGCTCATCCTCCTCAGCAGTATTTTCTTCCTCCTCAGCAGTATTCACTTCCTCCTCAGCAATATTCTCTTCCTCCTCAGCAGTATTTTCTTACTTCTCAGCAGTATTCTCTTCCTCCTCAGCAGTATTTTCTTCCTCCTTAGCAGTATTCACTTCCTCCTCAGCGGTATTCTCTTCCTCCTCAGCAGTATTTTCTTCCTCCTCAGCATAATTCACTTCCTCCTCAGCAGTATTTTCTTTCTCCTCAGCAGTATTTTCTTCCTCCTCAGCAATATTCACTTCCTCCTCAGCAGTATTTTCTTCCTCCTCAGCAGTATTCACTTCCTCCTCAGCAGTATTTTCTTCCTCCTCAGTAGTATTCACTTCCTCCTCAGCAGTATTCACTTCTCAGCGATACTCTTCTTCCTCAGCAGTATTCTCTTCCTCCTAAGCAGTATTCTCTTCCTCCTCAGCAGTATTCACTTCCTCCTCAGCAGTATTGACGTCCTCCTCACAGGTATTCTTTCTCCTCAGCAGTATTTTCTTCTCCCCCTTAACAGTATTCTTTTCCTCCTCAACAGTATTATCTTCCTCATTGTCTCCATTTTCGTTGTGCACTGAATTTTCACGTTCATTATCCACAGCCACCTTCTGTCTCATTATCCTAATCTGTATTATTCCCTGGCTCATTAAAAAAAAAGCCACCAAATATTTTGAAAAAACTTACAAAAAAGTCAGAAATTACCCTTTTGTTTTTAGGTAACCCCATCTTTCACCTAGGACGTACGTACGGCACTGGTTGAGGGCGTTAAGGCATAATAGCTACATGAAAGTGGGTGGTGTTAGGAAAGTGTTTCTTCCTCTTCTTCCGTGTTCATTCTCTAACTCCCGCTGGTCTCTCTTGTAGCTGGACAATGAGCATACCAAATTTTAGGCACGCTGTTATTCTAGACAATGTAAGTGCGGTGTATCGCGCTTATGGCCCGACACATCTGTCTTCGGTGAGGAAAGAGTTGAAGAAACAACGATTTAACTAAAATGACTGACCACTTTAACTCTTTGATACGGAATATGTACAACGTATTGTTATCACTTTACGTTCTCACCTTCATTATGTGGGAACTTGTGGGTGTGTTCTCACCTTCATTATGTGGGAACTTGTGGGTGTGTTCTCTCGTTCATGAAGGAACTTGTGTGTGTGTTCTCACCTTCATTATGTGGGAACTTGTGGGTGTGTTATCTCTTTCATGAAGGAACTTGTGTGTGTGTTCTCACCTTCATTATGTGGGAACTTGTGGGTGTGTTCTCACCTTCATTATGTGGGAACTTGTGGGTGTGTTCTCTCGTTCATGAAGGAACTTGTGTGTGTGTTGTCACGTTCTTGAATGAACTTGTGGGTTTGTTCTCACGTTCGTGTAGGAACTTGTGGGTATATTCTCACGTTCATGAAGGAACCTGTGGGTGTGTTCTCTCGTTCATGAAGGAACTTGTGGGTGTGTTCTCTCGTTCATGAAGGAAATTGTGGGTGTGTTCTCACGTTCTTGAAGGAACTTGTGGGTGTGTTCTCACGTTCATGAAGGAACTAGTGGGTATGTTCTCACGTTCATGAAGGAACTAGTAGGTATGTTCTCACGTTCATGAAGGAACTAGTAGGTATGTTCTCACGTTCATGAAGGAACTAGTGGGTATGTTCTCACGTTCATGAAGGAACTAGTAGGTATGTTCTCACGTTCATGAAGGAACTAGTGGGTATGTTCTCACGTTCATGAAGGAACTAGTGGGTATGTTCTCACGTTCATGAAGGAACTAGTGGGTATGTTCTCACGTTCATGAAGGAACTTGTGGCTGTGTGATAAAGGCTGCATGACATTACTATTGCCACCACGTATACAGTGTGTGTTTAAAAATAATTACACTTGGCACTTCAAAAGAAAAAGAAACCCACTTCTTATCGGGATTGAACCCTGGACACCGCGGTTGTAAGGCCAATGTTCTAACCTCCCGATCAAGAAGAAGAAAATGAATAAAAACGTATATCCATTTGCTGAAAGACACTACGCAGCTAGAGGTCAACACGGAACACGATCCCTGCTAACGAGGAACTAATCACACATAAATCACCGACTTCAGAAAAACCGGAACTATAAACTCAAGCCTCCATTTTATTTATCGTCCGTCTAAGGGGGTTTCCATATTTATCTCCATAGCCGTTTCCGCTTTTTTTTGTTTAAATGTTGCAACTGCCTAACTTATTTTAATAAGCTCTGTGATTCCGTTGTTCCCAAGCTCTGCAACAACAGAACATCTGGAACATAGAACATCGGGATGTGTTTGTTGAAGGAACATAATACGGATTTAACCGTGTGTGGGTGTGGTATCAATGTGGGTGACTAGGTAACACACTTTACGTTTATTTTGTAATTTGTTGTGACATGAATTCTGGTGTGGGTTGAACATCAACTGTTGTGACATGAATTCTGGTGTGGGTTGAACATAAATTATTGTGACATGAATTCTGGTGTGGGTTGAACATCAACTGTTGTGACATGAATTCTGGTGTGGGTTGAACAACAATTGTTGTGACATGAATTCTGGTGTGGGTTGAACAACAATTGTTGTGACATGAATTCTGGTGTGGGTTGAACATCAATTATTGTGACATGAATTCTGGTGTGGGGTGAACATCAATTATTGTGACATGAATTCTGGTGTGGGTTGAACATCAATTGTTGTGACATGAATTCTGGTGTGGGTTGAACAACAATTGTTGTGACATGAATTCTGGTGTGGGTTGAACAACAATTGTTGTGACATGAATTCTGGTGTGGGTTCAACACAAGACACTAGATGTTTTATTATTGATATGACTTGCTGACTCAGTCATTGATCTAGTGACTCACACACAGGCAAAATACGTCCAATTACACGAGGCAAGTTCATAGACAATGGAACACCTCGTGCGAGACAGACGTGAGCACAAATCGTCTGGGCGAAGAGTCACCACATACATGCGTGCCTGGCGACAGATAGGGAGGCTGTCACAGGCTAGGGTAGCCCACCCGAATAGTCAAGGCATGCCGGAATCGGATGTGCTAGGCCCACAAGGCGCACAACGGTGGCACAACGTAATCACGCTCCCGGCGGAAATCACACGGATATCTGTGCTGGTTACAATGAAGCGAACGAAAGAAACAAAAACACACTGACTCACGCAGTGACTCACGCAGTGACTCAAATTTACATGTGAATCGTAACTCACGCATTCTGTTACGTATGTACCCATTCACTTACTCATTCACTCACTCATTCACTCACTCATTCACTCAAGCATTCACTCAACCATCCACCCACTCTGTTACCTACCCTCCAACTCAATCTCCCACCGGCTCAATCACTCACTAACTAACTCACCCACTGACTAATTATTTATACAATTACCACCACAACAAACCCACTAAAAACCCTCTCACTCACTCAATCACATTCACTTCACTTACCCACCCACTAATATCTAACCCACTAGCCCAACAACCACACACTCTCTCACACACTCATTCACTGTCAACATCAATGAACCAATTACTCACTCACCCAGCCACACAACTCTCTCTCTCTCTTTCTCTCTCTTTCTCTCTCTCTTTCTCTCTCTCTCTCTTTCTCTCTCTCTTTTTCTCTCTCTCTTTCTCTCTCTTTCTCTCTCTCTACGACCTATTTATTCATGTCTACACTCATCCACCGGCTAACTAACTCACACACCCTCCCAATACCCACTCACTCTCCTACACACTCACTCAGTCACACCACTCACTCACTCATTCACTCACATACACACTACTGATTCACTTTACCACCAACTCACTAGTTGGCTACACTCACCCACCCTCTAACTCACTAACTTGCTACACTCACCCACCCTCTAACTCACTAACTGGCTAAACTCACCCACCCTCTAACTCACTAACTGGCTACACTCACCCACCCTCTAACTCACTAACTGGCTACACTCACCCAACCTCTAACTCACTAACTGGCTACACTCAAGCCACCAACCAACACAGTCGCTTACTCACTCAACCTCTCATTCATTCACACAGTTACTCACAATCCCTCACTCATTCAATCAATCTTTCACAGTTTCACTCAGTCAATCATTAAATCACTCACTCGATCACCAACTCTTTAAGTCATTCTTTTCTCCCACTCATACAAACAGTCCCTAAGAAAGTAGTCCCCAGTCATGAAAATGACCACATCGCCCTAGCCCCCTATTTACCACAGAAAAATATGGCTCTAATACTATATTGACCATACACGAAACAGTGTAGAAATGACATTAGCCTTGCATAGAAGCATACACGGCCCCCTTCAATCACAAGCACCGCGCCACTTTCTGATACTGACACAGAAAACTTCAGATAACGCAATTAATGTCAATTTTTAAAATGTGTGTAAATGCTCAGACATAAACGACGCATTGACGATGTTGGTGGACGTTACCTCACCTAAGTGGGAACACCAACAATAGTCCAACTTCCCTGTCGAGCGTTCCTATACAGGAGCGTGGCTCACAAATGACAAATATTTACGTATCAAATGGCACAGAAGCAAAGAAAGTATAATTATAAAACGAGATAGACGTAGTCGACCAAAGTTCAACTCCCTGCTTATACTTTTTACACCCAGAAACTTACTCTCAGAAATATGCTTAGAATTCAAAAATTCAAGGGTGCCAATCGCGATAAACCGTCACTACTAAAAGCTGATACACACCCGTCGCATGGAGTAGAAAAGAATGTAACAAGGAGTCCGAATAAATCGGTGGGGCACCATAATCGCATGTGATGGGTAAATAAGATGCAATTTAAACCGTATCACAACACAAATCGCACCCACTAGCGGAAATTTAACCCGTGTCACAGCGTAGATCGCGCACCCTAGCGGAAATTTAAACCATGTCACAACGTACATCGCGCCCCTAGCGGAAATTTAACCAGTGTCACAACGCACATCGCGCCCCCTAGGGGAAATTCACACGGATATTGGTTCTGGTTATTTGAGACTGAAGGCAAACAAACAAACACACTCTTAAACGTTAAAGCTGTTGTTAAAACAGATCTGCTACTACCACTACTGCTACTATTGCTACTACTACTACTACTACTTCTACAATTACTACTACTTTTACAACAATAACAACAACTACTACTACAACTACTACTACTATTATTACTAATACTACTACTACCACCACTACTACTACTACAACTGCAACAACAACAACAACAACAACAACAACAACTACTACTACTACTACTACTACAACTACTAGAACAACAACTACTACAACAACTACTACAACAACAACAACAACTATTACTACTTGCACAAACAAATGAATTCACACAATCTACAAACCGAATCATTTACCATATTTATTTCGTCAGTTTTCTCTGTCAACTTGTCTCTTTTCCATATCAACAAATATGTCTATCTGCATTTCTGTCTTTCTGTAAAATATCTCCCCAAAAGACGCTCGATCAGAAACTAATTGAAATCCGGAGTTAATTCCCATTCATAATCCAATTATCTCCCATAATGAGAAATGATAAGAGATATTCTGTGAATGTCAGCCAAGGCGGAATAATCGAAGGAAAGGCAGACTGTCAGAATTGTCAGGGAAGTTCCGTGGGAGTTTTTTTTGTGGTGAACTTATATATCGTTGTATTCTTTCTTTGCTCTTCTTTAAGCTTGTTCCTTCTAATTCATTGCTAGTTTTTTTTTTTATTCGTGGCAGAATTATCAGTGTCTAATGAGTATAGTGTAGACCCCAACATTGACTGTTCGTTCCATCCATCCACACATTGAAATTCATTCATTCATTCACAAATATCATCAATTCACACCCACCCACATCCACAATCATCATCAATTAACTCCCATCCATGCATCGATTTCGATCCATGCATATTCATACATCGATGTACATACATCCATATATTCAAATCCACCAGTCCATATCCATTCAACCACATCATTCCATCAATGCACATGCATCTGTAAATTTATATCCATTAATCCACATCCATTCAAATCCATTCATCCGCATTCGTTTATTTATTGGACAAGTCTATTTATCCACACCAAGCCATTCATTCATCAATTACTTCAAATTATCTATTCCCATCCATCCATCCATATCCTATATCAATGTACAACTATCCATCACGTGCATCCACCTTATTCATCTACCCGTATCCATCGATGTATTCATATCTATCTATCACACAGTATCCATCAACATCAATCCACTAATATACCTCTGAAAAAGCCCTCCAATATATGTTATACTCTGAACAAGCCCTCCAATGTATGTTTTACTCTGAACAAGCCCTCCAATGTATGTTTTACTCTGAACAAGCCCTCCAATGTATGTTATACCCTGAACAAGTCCTCCAATGTATGTTATACTCTGAACAAGCCCTCCAATGTATGTTTTACTCTGAACAAGCCCTCCAATGTATGTTTTACCCTAAACAAGCCCTCCAATGTATGTTATACCCTGAACAAGCCCTCCAATGTATGTTATACTCTGAACAAGCCCTCCAATGTATGTTTTACTCTGAACAAGCCCTCCAATGTATGTTATACCCTGAACAAGCTCTCCAATGTATGTTATACTCTGAACAAGCCCTCCAATGTATGTTATACCCTGAACAAGCCCTCCAATGTATGTTATACCCTGAACAAGCCCTCCAATGTATGTTTTACTCTGAACAAGCCCTCCAATGTATGTTATACCCTGAACAAGCCCTCCAATGTATGTTTTACTCTGAACAAGCCCTCCAATGTATGTTTTACTCTGAACAAGCCCTCCAATGCATGTTATACCCTGAACAAGCCCTCCAATGTATGTTATACCCTGAACAAGCCCTCCAATGTATGTTTTACTCTGAACAAGCCCTCCAATGTATGTTATACCCTGAACAAGCCCTCCAATGTATGTTATACCCTGAACAAGCCCTCCAATGTATGTTTTACTCTGAACAAGCCCTCCAAATTACGCTCATCCGGTAAATATTCTTTCCTTCGTGGTCGCAGGTGCAGCGTGGGGACAGCCTAAACAGGCAATGAACACGATCTACAAATCTGCAAGTCTTGGCGGTCAGCAAGTTCTTCCATGTGACGTCACCTACCCATCACACCAGGGTGACCTCCAGTATGTGCTGACCTGGAAGAAAGGCAGTCTGGGATTAAAGCAAGTATTTTTGTTATGTTGGTATTTAAGACGTGGCATTCATCAAATATACTGTACTACTGACTTACCGCGGGGTTATCCTTCTAAAAGTGACACTTTTGACCAGTGATTATCATTGGTTACTTTGCGTATACTGTGTGTCGAAAGCCAATCAAAATCACGGAAAAATTCGCATTCGTCATTTTAGAAGGATGATTCCCAAGTTAGCCCATCGGTTTTATATTTACTGAAGGCACAGTTTGTTGAGTGTTGACAGTAGGCTATGGGAACCAGCTGCATACATAACCCTAACCTTGATCAAATTAATTCATTAGCTGGGAAACCGGAACCATTGGTGACAATCGTAAAACTTCACAAACTCGGATGGTACGGGTTCATGATGAGATATTCCTCGATGGCAAAAGATGTTCTTGAAGGTAGAGTGAGGGGGGGGGGTGTAAGAAACACAATCATTTAATAACTGCCAGAAGGTCTCAATACTAAAATAACAAAATTAGGCCTACATGTAAACATAAATAACATACAAAAATATACAAGGCTGCTTCAAATGTGACATGGAGCAATGAACAATATAATTCAGAAATACCCAGGATTTATTAATAAAGAAAAAAAATAATGCAGTAAACGGGAAATGAACCAGGTCACAGGCAAACATTCCACAAATTTCAAAGCAGAAATGGAAGCCATAACAGAGGCAGCCAAAATGCTCACGAATTGTTTACCGAATCACAACAGACATGTAGTATTTCTAACGGATGCAAAGTCAGTATTGCAGGCAGTGAAAGATCCAAAGAACACGAGCATGAATGAACTTACGGCCTGCTTACTACACCTCAGCAGTACTACCAAAGAAACAGTACTGCAGTGGATCCCAGGTCATTGTGGCATACCTGGAAATGAAAAAGCTGATCTCCTGGCAAGGAAAGGGGGATCACTGGAACAAATAGAAAATGATAATACGTACTATGAAAGTAAGACCATGTTAAAAGCAGAATATAAGAAAAAGTGGAAGCAGATGCACCCAACTGCAGAACCAAATGACCCCTACCACCAAATGTCACGCAAGGAACAAACCATCATTTTCAGACTACGAACTGGTCACAACAGACTGAGAAGTCACTTGTTCCGAAAGCTGAAGATTGGTGAGACAGACCTGTGCAACTGTGGACTGAGCCCAGAGACTGCAGAACACATTCTTCATGACTGTCAACTCTACCAAGAAGAGAGGGAGAAAATATGGCCTACTGAGACGGCACTGCTTCCAGACTTGAGGGGTTCCATGGATGATCTGAAGCGAATCACACAATTCATTGAAGCTATTGGTGCTGTAACCTGATATCTGACTGAAGCTATTGGTGCTGTAACCTGATATCTGACTGAAGAACGATGAAGAAGAAGAAGAACCAGCACTCACTGTTGATCGACCGGTCCACTTTCATAGTAGCGTGAGAATACACACGTAGGAAGTCTGACTAACATCGCATCTTTTCTATGTACACTTTTCATGCGAGTAGGTGTCATCTAAGCGGGCCTGGTTTAAATCCCATTTGCTGAATGATTTTTCCTTATGAATAAATCTTCGGTAGGTCTATATTATTTTATTCATGATTCGGACTAGAATATAAACTTCCGTGGTGCGATCAAATGATGAGATATTCCTCGAGGACGAAAGATTTTCTTCAAGGTACTGTGGAGGGTTGAAGAAAACTAGGTTGCAAGAAGAAGGCATGACTGGATAATAACAAAGACTGGAACAGGGTGTGAAGTTTCCAAACTCATCAGCATGGTAGAGGATACTGGTGCTTGGAGATCTTTCTGCACCAAATGTCACAATATGACACCCCTACGACCCTGTTGGGTTATGTGCTTTATTATTATTATTATTATTATTACTATTGTTTTATTGTTATTATTATTGTTATTATTATTATTATTATTATTATTATTATTATTATTATTATTATTGTTATTATTATTATTATTACTGTTATTAATATTAGTATTATTGTTATAATAATTATAATAATAATTATTATTGTTATTATTATTGTTATTATTATTATTATTATTGTTATTGTAATTATTATTGTTATAATTATTATTGCTATTTCTATTATTATTATTATTAATATTATTATCATTATCGTAAATCCAGTACCCAAACACGATATCATCATTGTGATGGGTGACTTTAACGCCAAAATTGGTGATAATAACAGAGGAGCAGAAAAACATGCTGGAAAATATGGCATAGGTGAACTAAACCAAAACGGAGAAAGATTAATTGAGTATTGCGAAATAGGAAAAGTTGAAATTTCGAATACATTCTTCCCGCACAAAAATATTCACAAGATTACTTGGAACTCACCTGATAAAATAACCAAAAACCAGATAGACCATTTTTGTATTAGTTCAGCTGTACAAGATTTAAGAGCTTTTAGAGGAGCAGATATTGGAAGTGATCACAATCTCTGCATAGCTAAGCTAAAAATCAAACTTAAAAAACATCAAAAGACCATCTACCACAGAAAAATCAATACAAAATGTCTACTAGAAAGTAATTTACAAGAATACAACACCAAAATCAACAATCAATTCACCGCCTTAGATAAGCCATCTGAATTAGTAAATCCCATAACATCCATAGAAACGAAATGGGAGAATTTTAGAAATACTGCAATAAATGCGGCTTTGGATACAGCCGGTCTCATGCAAAACAATAAGAAGAAATGGATAAGCGAGAAAACTTGGTCAAAAATCCAAAACCGTAAGGAGATGAAGCAAAAAAATACTTGCTGCAAAAACCACTCAAGACGAGGAACAAAACAGACTCACATACGCACTTTTAGACAAAGAAGTTAAAGCAATCGCTAGAAAGGACAGGCAGAATTATATAAACAACTTATCATTGGAAGATGAATCAGCTTCGCAACACAACAACAGCAAGATACTACACCACATAACCAAACAACTGAGCAACCAGCCACTTATCCCAAACAAGATACTACACCACATAACCAAACAACTGTGCAATCAGCCACTTATCCCAAGCGCATCTATTAAAGACAAAAATGGCAAAGTTCTAACAACAACTGAACAACAAAAGCAAAGATGGGCCGAAAATTTCCAAGATCTTCTTAACAGACCACCACCCCAATCTACTCCATATCTAGAGGAAGAGGAGACCATGCCACCATTAAAAGCTTCGATAGAAAATTTCACCCTTGAAGAGGTAAAACAAACCATTAAGAAATTAAAAAAACAATAAAGCAGCAGGTCAAGATGACATCACAAGTGAAATGTTAAAAGCAGCAAATGATGATATCTTGTCATTTTTACTGAATATTTTCAATATGATTTGGAAAAACGAATGCCCAGCCCAACAATGGAAAAATGGCATCATTATCAAACTACTAAAAAAGGAGACATAACAAACTGTGATAACTGGAGGGGAATCACACTACTATCCGTACCTGGCAAAATCTCTTTGTAATATGATGCTTGCAAGATTACAGTCATCCTTAGACAAAAGACTTAGAGAAGAGCAGTCAGGCTTTAGACCAGGTCGTTCCTGCCTTGACCATATATTCACTCTTAGAACAATAATAGAAGAATGTCTAGAATTTAGATCTAATCTCATAATAAACTTCGTTGATTTTCAAAAAGCCTTCGACAGCATCCATCGACCATCGCTTTGGGAAATTTTAATAATATATGGATTCCAAAATAAATATATAAATGTGATAAAATCATGCTATACCAACTCAAAATGCTGTGTTAGAACAGAAAAAGGCAATTCAGAATGGTTCCCTGTGATTACTGGTGTTAAACAAGGCTGCCCTATGTCACCATTACTATTCAATATCGCAATTATCTGGGCTATGAGAAAAAGCACAACCAACACAAATTTAGGAATCAAATGGATAAATAAAACAACATTAGAAGACCTGGATTTTGCCGATGATCTTGCACTATTGAGTGAAAACCATCAAGATGCTCAAACAAAAACTGATAGATTAAAACTCATCGCAGGACAAATAGGTCTCCAAATCAATTCAGCAAAAACAAAAATTATGGACTTCACCAATTCACCTACGACATTACTTTAAATGGACAACAACTTGAAAAAGTACAGAAATTCTCCTATCTAGGAAGCAAATTAACACTCGACGGTGATGTCATGCCAGAAATTACAACTCGCATTGTCCTAGCACCAAGTGCATTTAATAGACTGTCTAATATCTGGAAGTCAAAGTCAATCAGCACACGCACGAAAATGCGCTTATTTAATTCCTGCGTTATTCCGGTGCTATCACATGGATGTGAGAGCTGGAAAAGCTCTTTATCTTCAGAAAAGAAATTACTGAATTTCGAGAACAAATGTCTTCGTAGGATAACTAACACCAATTGGAGTGACTTCAAATCGAATGGTAAAATCAGAGAAGAGACACATCAAAATTTCATCACAGATGTTATCAGAAAACGCCGTTGGTCCTACATCGGGAATGTCCTACGCGCAGACACCAACAGAATACACAACCAATCTCTTGAAGGATACCTACAGGCAAAAGAGCAAGGGGTAGACCAAAAGAAACACTCAGAAGAACAATACTTAGAGAAAGTAAAACAACCAATATTCATAATATTCAAGAACTGCACAGAATAGCTTTGAACAGACAGAATTGGAGAGATCTGACCTGTGCCCTATGCGCTAACTTCAGCGCAAAAAGAAAATGAATGAATGAATGAATCATTACTATTATTATTATTATTATTATTATTATTATTATTATGTAATAACTGTTATTTACCTGAAATGATCGATTGTGTTTTTGTAGCAATGATCTGTTGACGAAGGTGGATGGCTACAGTCCCACAATTTTGAAGGACTACCAAGAAAGACTGTCAATCGTAAACAAAGCATCTTTGCAGGTTAGTCAAGTTAGTCCAGTTAGCCAAGTTGTCAAGTTAGTCCAGTTAGTCAAGTTGTCAAGTTGTGAAGTCGGTCAAGTTGTCCAGTTAGTCCAGTTAGTCAAGTTGTCTAGTTAGTCAAGTTGTCAAGTCGGTCAAGTTGTCAAGTTAGTCAAGTTGGTCAAGTGTTAAGTTGGTCAAGTTAGTCAAGTTAGTCAAGTTGGTCAAGTTGTCAAGTTGGTCACGTTATTCTTTTTTTGGGGGAGTTAACATTCTCTCATTTAACATCAGTAAGAAAATGATACACAATTGAAATGAGTACAACCGAAAGGCGCAGATATAGCAGTCGCTCTGGTAACTATAACAGAGCATTGCATTTCCCAGGATACATCCTTCCTGAAAAATAAATGGAATAACTCAGGTAGTAGGTCATTTCGGTATTCTTGGCGACATATGTAGGACAATCGCACAGTCTTAAGTCTCACAATCTGGTTGTTGTTCAGACACAGACAAAGTCACGAAACAATCCCATAGTCTCAACTCCCCCTAATGTTCTGGCTATCAACCCAGCGTTTAGAATGTAGCCATCAACTCAGCATTCAGAATGTAGCCATCAACTCTGCGTTTACAATGTAGCCACCAACCCAGCATTCAGAATGTAGCCACCAACCCAGCATTCAGAATGTAGCCACCAACCCAGCATTCAGAATGTAGCCATCATTCCAGCATTCAGATTGTAGCCATCAATCCAGCGTTTAGAATGTAGCCACTAACCCAGCGTTTAGAATGTAGCCACCAACCCTGCGTTTAGAATGTAGCCATCAATCCAGCGTTTAGAATTTAGCCACCAACCCTGAGTTTAGAATGTAGCCACCAACCATGCGATTAGAATGTAGCCACCAACCCTGAATTTAGAATGTAGCCACCAACCATGCGATTAGAATGTAGCCACCAACCCAGCATTCAAAATGTAGCCACCAGCCCAGCATTCAGAATGTAGCCATCGACAATGCGTTTAGAATATAGCCATCAACCCAGCGTTTAGAATGTAGCCACCAACCCTGCGTTTAGAATGTAGCCACTAACCCTGCGTTTAGAATGTAGCCATCAACCCAGCGTTTAGAATGTAGCCACCAACCCTGCGTTTAGAATGTAGCCACTAACCCTGCGTTTAGAATGTAGCCACCAACCCTGCGTTTAGAATGTAGCCATCAATCCAGCGTTTAGAATGTAGCCACCAACCCTGAGTTTAGAATATAGCCACCAACCATGCGATTAGAATGTATCCACCAACCCAGCATTCAGAATGTAGCCACCAGCCCAGCATTCAGAATGTAGCCATCGACCATGCGTTTAGAATGTAGCCATCAACGCAGCGTTTAGAATGTAGCCATCAACACAGCGTTTAGAATGTAGCCATCAACCTAGCGTTTAGTATGTAGATATCAACCCACAATATTTTGGCTGTAGTGATTTTTAAGGCAATATAAATATATTCAGCAATCTTGCATTTCTTTTGTGCGGTTATTGTTAAATCAATTGAAAGATTTACATAAAACAACCGTATTAAATATGCAAAATTAAAATCTCCATTGCTGATGTCGTATCAACGGCACTGTATTCATCGTTGGGAACTCCACCAATCCACCTTCTTCTTGGTCTTCCTCTGCCACTTGCTGCTTCCATGTTCATGCTGTATGTTCTTGCTGCTGGCCAGTATGAGTTCATTCTAATTACGTGACCGAACAATTTCAGTCTCTGTTTTTCAATATATTTGATCACTGATGTTGTTCCAGCAATTCTTGTAATCTCTTCATTTCTCACATGATCTCTTCTTTTGTTTTTATTTGCTTTTCTTAGACATTGCATTTCACACGTAGCAAGCTTTCTCTCTTCTTCTTTACTTAGTGTCCATGTTTGACTTTGATAACACCTGGTTGGTATGAAGATTGAATTTACTATTGGTTTTTGTACGGGAATATTGTGCCTAGAAATTTCCACTGTTTAGAAAGACAAATAACGGGAAGAGTACCTGGGTAGAGGAGAAAGGGCAGACCAAGAAGACGATGGACTGACGACATTAAAGATAACATGAATACATCGCTAGAAAATGCAAGCCACATCGCCCAAAACAGAGAGAGGTTTAGAGAGATCATTGGGAAAACAATGTTCTGGAAGGAATACGTCACATGACACATACATACGTCACATGACACATACATACGTCACAGGACACATACTTTTGGGTTCACAAGTACTCTCTGCCACAACTCTTATGTAAAATCTCCACCACTTTGTGTACAGTAAAATCCCGTTATAACAACTTGATCCGGACCAATGAAATATGTATGTAATAACAGAAATTAGCTATATAAATTACAAACAATCAAAAGGAAATATAACTGGGGATTTTGAATATTGTTGTGATATAGGGAAATTCGTTATAAAAGAATGCGCTATAGAGGGATTCCACTGTATTAAAACTGTTCGTTATAAAAGAATGCGCTATAGAGGGATTCCACTGTATTAAAACTGTTCGTTATAAAAGAATGCGCTATAGAAGGATTCCACTGCATTAAAAACTGTTCCATTTATCTCCGCCTCTGCAGATTTCTCATATAGAAGCCAAGGACCAGGACTGGTACGAGTGTTCCATCTTGTTCACCAACGGCAAGAAGGAGACGCCCATGAACAATACGTGGATATACCTGACCGTACATTGTAAGTTGACTCTGTGTGTCTGTGGTCCTTTCCTGTACCTTCTGTTTCTCTCCTTTATACTTCCTTTCTCCTTGAACAATGGCGAGATTCGAACCCGCAACCTCTTGTGTACAAAGCGTATGGTACAACTACGATCAGGAGATACAAATAAATTTATAAGTCGAGCAGGACTACAATCCTGTCCAAGCAAGAACATGTGCTGAAGTCGGAGATACCAGGTGAAAAGGCGTAACCAAGTTATTAAGCAACACGGTTAGATACCATGTTTTCACAACAGAAAAATCTAGAATGTGTATGAATGGAGAGGATTCAAAACTGCGTGAGTTTTGTATTCCATGCACATTGAGCAGTTACTGCGGAGTCTATTGCAGATGTTGACTGTCTCGTGGAGAAAACAAGAATCCATCATCACATTACTAGGCTGTCAACAGCCCCGCGAGTTTCCAGACAACAGGATCACAGAACGCTGCTTCCCTTTGGTGAATGTCAAGGCCGACCATATTTCAACAGCGTTGTGACGTCAAATTGTTCGTCCGCACCAAAATCGCAAGTACAGAACACTCTTGACATCTTTAACAATAATATTGACAGATTACAAGACAATGTCAGGCTTGGTTAGTCTAATTTCTAGAACTGTTTTAAGATTTTCACTTGAAGCACATTCCTATGGCAAACACTGATAATATATCTAAAACGTCATTTGATGTGGAGACGACACTTGATCGTGTTACCGAATATCGTTGAAGAAATTATACATGTATAAATATTCTGTACAGTATACGTTCTTGTCTCTAGAGTCATTGACGCAACTTTAGTCATGGTGTTAGATAGTCTTAGTCTTGGTGACTGACTCTATATTAGTTACTGCTCTATTTTACCTACTGACTCTATCTTAGTTACTGACGCTGTCTTACTCATTGACTCTAAAGTTCTCAATAACATGTCTTAGGCATTATCATAATATGAAAGACAGTACTGTCAATTGTTTAATAATTATGTTAGTAAGTTTGTATTCTAAGGTGTGGCTGAAACAGTGAGAGTGGAGTTAAATTGGGGATAAAAGTGAGAGTGGAGTTAAATTGGGGATAAAAGTGAGAGTGGAGTTAAATTGGGGATAAAAGTGAGAGCAGTGGTAAATTGGGGATAAAAGTGAGAGTGGAGTTAAATTGGAGTTAACAGTGAGGGTGGGGAGGTATGGCCTTTGAAAAATGTATAAAGTATGGTCGTTAAGAGGGAAATGTATAAAGTGGGGTTGTTAAGAGGGAAATGTATAAAGTGGGGTTGTTAAGAGGGAAATGTATAAAATGGGGGGTTGTTAAGAGGGAAATGTATAAAGTGGGGGTTGTTAGGGGGGTTGTTAAGGAGGTTGTTAGGGAGGTTGTTAGGGGGGTTGTTAAGGAGGTTGTTAGGGAGGTTGTTAGGGAGGTTGTTAGGGAGGTTGTTTGTGAATCTCTGCTGTACTATACATGATGAAAAACGCAGACATTAACTAGTTTCCGATTTGCGTGATATCTATTGGTTGGCCTTGATCATTTTTGGAATGCGAATCTAATTATGTAAAAAGCGACCAATGAAAATACAGCAATAATTAAAACGTAACTAACTAGGTCCAAATTAATTCAGTTAAAAGGTCTGTAATATTGTCGGTAGCCGCGGCATACATTATCCTCTCCATCTTCTTCTTCTTCTTCTTCATTTCTTAACAAATCTATGACCGCCATAATTAAGTCAGAATTCTCTGTTGCCACTAATCAGGGGCGAAACGCCGAAGATGGATGTGTCGGACCATTGGTGCAAATAAAACGGCGACACATCGCATTTCCATTCTCTGGACTACATCCTGCTGGAAATCTAGTAGGACAGAGATCCAGCGGGAGTATGAGAATGAACGCTGAAGGAGAAGAAGAAGAAGAGGGGCGAAACTAAACGGTAGACAGCGAAGTTGGGTGCAGTAAAGAAATGTATGGAATATCACAGCAGAAATTAATTTAGCATATTTTAGTTGGGGGAGGGGGGACTGGGGAGGAGGGCAGTGAAGTTAAATGTTGTGTCCCTGGTGGTAAAATGTCTAGTTCAGACGTTACATATGCTGTATCATCAAACACAGCTCCCGCTGTCTTCTGTATCATGAAACACAGCTCCCGCTGTCTGCTGTACCATCAAACACAGCTCCCGTTGTCTGCTGTACCATCAAACACAGCTCCATTTGTCTTCTGTATCATGAAACACAGCTCCCGCTGTCTGCTGTACCATCAAACACAGCTCCCGCTGTCTGCTGTACCATCAAACACAGCTCCCGCTGTCTGCTGTATCATCAAACACAGCTCCCGCTGTCTGCTGTACCATCAAACACAGCTCCCGCTGTCTGCTGTACCATCAAACACAGCTCCCGCTGTCTGCTGTACCATCAAACACAGCTCCCGCTGTCTGCTGTACCATCAAACACAGCTCCCGCTGTCTGCTGTACCATCAAACACAGCTCCCGCTGTCTGCTGTACCATCAAACACAGCTCCCGTTGACTGCTGTACCATCAAACACAGCTCCAGCTGTCTACTGTACCATCAAACACAGCTCCCGCTGTCTGCTGTACCATCAAACAGCTCCTGCTGTCTACTGTACCATCAAACACAGCTCCCGTTGTCTGCTGTACCATTAAACATAGCTCCCGTTGTCTGCTGTACCATCAAACACAGCTCCCGCTGTCTGCTGTACGATCAAACACAGCTCCCGTTGTCTGCTCTACCATCAAACACAGCTCCCGTTGTCTGCTCTACCATCAAACACAGCTCCCGCTGACTGATGTACCATCAAACACAGCTCCAGCTGTCTGCTGTACCATCAAACACAGCTCCCGCTGTCTGCTGTACCATCAAACAGCTCCTGCTGTCTACTGTACCATCAAACACAGCTCCCGTTGTCTGCTGTACCATTAAACATAGCTCCCGTTGTCTGCTATACCATTAAACATAGCTCCCGTTGTCTGCTGTACCATCAAACACAGCTCCCGCTGTCTGCTGTACGATCAAACACAGCTCTCGTTGTCTGCTCTACCATCAAACACAGCTCCCGTTGTCTGCTCTACCATCAAACACAGCTCCCGTTGTCTGCTCTACCATCAAACACAGCTCCCGTTGTCTGCTGTACCATCAAACACAGGTCCCGCTGTCTGCTGTACCATCAAACACAGCTCCCGCTGTCTGCTGTACCATCAAACACATCCATACAGAAAAAAAATATCCATGAAGAAAAACGGAACGTAGCAGACGAATAAGGTTTAAATCCCATCTGCTACCTTCTGATTTGTTGTTGTCTATAACCACCCCTACCCCCCCCCCCCAGGTCTGGTTCTGTGTGTGGCACAATGTTTGTCTGTGACGGCCAAGGTGTCGTGTTCGAATTTCTCCACATACAACTGTGTATCCGGACCGTTCAGAAAGCAATGGAAAACTACTCAGCGCATTTATATTTCCTAGAAAATCACTTTGGTAGCATATCCTATTCAGGACATGATCAATCAAGGAAAGATGGATTACATTGTGACAACAGGCAAGGTGAAGAGCAAAAGAGGTAGGGGACGGCCAAGAGAGAAAGTGCTTGACAGTCTGTCAGTGTGGCATTGGAGAGAGCATCAATATTGGAAATGATTGGCAGTACACGAAATAGAAGGCGGAGAAATGACATGATAACCAACGCCCACACGGCGTGTACTATACGGAGAAGATTACATATCAACATTGATAAAAAGGAACATCACAATATTCCATATTGATTTCATTTTATCACTATTAGACGTTCCATTGTGTTTAACGGATTTACATCACGGTTCGTTCGACCTTATTTAATTCGACAAATGTGTTCAAAATTGGATACTGGAACGTAAGAACTATGCTTCAAGCTGGAAATAAACAACAGGAGATTCATCAACAGAAATATTAAACAGTATTGCACTGGCTGCAAACGCATACAATAAACTATCAAATATCTGGCATTCAAAAACGCTAAGAAATAAGACAAAACTCAAAATCTTCAACTCCTGCATAATTCCAACATTAACATATGGATGCGAAAGTTGGAAAGTAACATCAAACTTAGAGCAAAGACTAAACACCTTTGAAAATAAATGTCTTAGAAGGCTACTGAACATACGCTGGTCAGACTTCAAATAAAACACAGTTGTCAGACAAGAATCAAAACAAGAAAATGTATCCACCTATATTAGAAAGCGTCGCTGGAATTACATCGGCCACGAGATACGAATGGATTCCGAAAGACTCCGCTGTCAAGCTTTGATGTGGTCACCACGGGGCGAGAGAAAACAAGGAAGACCAAGAGAGAACTTACGTAGAACTATTACAAGAGAAAGCTTCACCATCGGTATCAGAAACAATGAAGACCTAAAGCAAATTGCAATGGAACGAGAGACATGGAAATCTATGACATCCGCCCTATGTGCCGTCTTTGGCCCTAGAGGAATAACTAACTAACCACAAGACGCTGAAAACACAGCCAAGCTGTAAAGACTATGATGAAACATATTTACCCCCCCCCCCCCCCCCGGGACTACATCCAGCTATCAACATTAGTTTGAGAACGTCTCAGAAAAATAATCAACAACACCGCAGAAATGAACAACAATATACATTTATCACTGTAAACATCCATCCACTTTCTAACCAGATTATCAAAATGGCGTTCAACATCCTGTTTGGCGACATCGCTAACATGCAAATGACCTGTTATCAACATCTTATCGCTATGAGAATATTTACAACTGTCTCAATATTGAGAAAGCTGATTTTATTCTCGCCCTGGACAGATAATATTTTATCGATAATCTATCCCGGAGCATCTGTTTTGCCTGAAAGCGTTTAATGACAAGCAGGAAATAGAGAACTGTTGAATATTTCTCCAGATTTTGTTACGCTTTTCAAAAATGACAGCCAAATATGAATTCTCTATTTGGCATAATTCGTACCAACATATGCATAAAGCAGGCATTGCTTATCAAATGTTTTCAAATATTTGTGAGATGATTATTGTTCAGAAGGCGTCAATATTGTGCCGGGGCCCAAAAATGAAGCAAATAAAATATTAAAAACAGTGTAATTTTTATTTAAAATATTGTACCATACGTTGTCGGGGCTTGAAATGGAAGCAACGAATAATGATACTGTTTTCTGTCATTCATGTCATAAGAGGAGAACAAAGATGCTTTAAGGGTGAGATTAGTTGTATTACCCATTATAGATTTAATAGAATATAGACGACATGTGGAATTTGGATGCATGCCGAAGACGGCCACCTAGGACAATGTTTTAGCCTGAAAAGTCCAAGGCACAATAAGTGATAAAACGTCACGGTGAAGATTCTACACACATCTATCCAATGACGACAGATGGGAAGGCTGTCAAACTCGTTGATAGATATGAAGGCTAGGGAAGCTCGCGCGAATTAAAATCATGACAAAAATGGATGTACTGAGCCAGAAGGCGCAAACTAACGCAGCCCTGCTGTGAAATCAACAGAACAACGTACTTCAGGCTCTCCGGCGGAAACCATATGAACTCTAGTTTTGGTTATCAGAGAGCGAGGAAATCACACAAACTCTCGTGTTGTTTATGAGAAAGTGAACGCAGAAGACAAGTAAGAAGAATGATATGTCAGCTAAAAGTCACAATATATCATCAGCCAAGCTGTAAACCACGACACAGCCCATTCCGTTCTCTGAAGTGTATGTACACAGTGCACAAAAAAGATAATTATATTATGTCTATACTACATTGGTAACATTTAGGTGGACAGCATTTTACTTGGTGGCAACCATCTCCTCTCCGAAACTTCCCATATACACAAGCAGAAATAACTGAACTTGAAATTATATAATGGGATGATATGTATATATATATAATTTCCGAAAGCTCCGTTAATATGAAATGAAACTCAATGCATCCATTCAGCCAAAAAAAGACAATGCTATTGAAAATAGATGAGGATTGGAAGGAGGGAACAATGATTTTTAGATTGAGAAATGTCGCAACATAAACAAATTATGTTCGGGTCGTCCGAAGTTGGCACGCCCACATGTTGCCAATCTCCAGAAGTAGGCACGCCCACATGTTGTCAATCTCCAGAAGTAGGCACGCCCACATGTTGCCAATCTCCAGAAGTAGGCACGCCCACATGTTGCCAATATCCAGAAGTAGACACGCCCACATGTTGCCAATCTCCAGAAGTAGGCACGCCCACATGTTGCCAATCTCCAGAAGTAGGCACGCCCACATGTTGCCAATCTCCAGAAGTAGGCACGCCCACATGTTGCCAATCTCCAGAAGTAGGCACGACCACATGTTGTCAATCCCTAGAAGTAGGCACGCCCACATATTGCCAATCTCCAGAAGTAGGCACGCCCACATGTTGCCAATCTCCAGAAGTAGGCACGCCCACATGTTGCCAATCGCCAGAAGTTGGCACGCCCACTTGTTGCCAATCGCCAGAAGTAGACACGCCCACATGTTGCCAATCTCCAGAAGTAGGCACGCCCACATGTTACCAATCTCCAGAAGTAGGCACGCCCACATGTTGCCAATCTCCAGAAGTAGGCACGCCCACATGTTGCCAATCTCCAGAAGTAGGCACGCCCACATGTTGCCAATCTCCAGAAGTAGGCACGCCCACATGTTGCCAATCTCCAGAAGTAGGCACGCCCACATGTTGCCAATCTCCAGAAGTAGGCACGCCCACATGTTGCCAATCTCCAGAAGTAGGCACGCCCACATGTTGCCAATATCCAGAAGTAGGCACGCCCACATGTTGCCAATCTCCAGAAGTAGGCACGCCTACATGTTGCCAATCTCCAGAAGTAGGCACGCTCACATGTTGCCAATCTCCAGAAGTAGGCACGCCCACATGTTGCCAATCTCCAGAAGTAGGCACGCCCACATGTTGCCAATCTCCAGAAGTAGGCACGCCCACATGTTGCCAATCTCCAGAAGTAGGCACGCCCACATGTTGCCAATCTCCAGAAGTAGGCACGCCCACATGTTGCCAATCTCCAGAAGTAGGCACGCCCACATGTTGCCAATCTCCAGAATTATGCACGCCCACATGTTGCCAATCTCCAGAAGTAGGCACGCCCACATGTTGCCAATCTCCAGAAGTTGGCACGCCCACATGTTGCCAATCTCCAGAAGTAGGCACGCCCACATGTTGCAAATCTCCAGAAGTAGGCACGCCCACATGTTGCCAATCCCCAGAAGTAGGCACGCCCACATGTTGCAAATCTCCAGAAGTAGGCACGCCCACATGTTGCCAATCTCCAGAAGTAGGCACGCCCACATGTTGCCAATCTCCAGAAGTAGGCACGATCACATGTTGTCAATCCCTAGAAGTAGGCACGCCCACATGTTTCCAATCTCCAGAAGTAGGCACGCCCACATGTTGCCAATCTCCAGAAGTAGGCACGCCCAAATGTTGCCAATCTCCAGAAGTTGGCACGCCCACATGTTGCCAATCGCCAGAAGTTGGCACGCCCACAAGTTGCCAATCTCCAGAAGTAGGCACGCCCACATGTTGCCAATCTCCAGAGGTAGGCACGCCCACATGTTGCCAATCTCCAGAAGTAGGCACGCCCACATGTTGCCAATATCCAGAAGTAGGCACGCCCACATGTTGCCAATCTCCAGAAGTAGGCACGCCCACATGTTGCCAATCTCCAGAAGTTGGCACGCCCACATGTTGCCAATCTCCAGAAGTAGGCACGACCACATGTTGCCAATCCCTAGAAGTAGGCACGCCCACATGTTGCCAATCTCCAGAAGTAGACACGCCCACATGTTGCCAATCTCCAGAAGTAGGCACGCCCACATGTTGCCAATCGCCAGAATTTGGCAGGCCCACATGTTGTTAATCTCCAGAGAATACAGAATGTATTTTACAGAAATATCCACAACACAACAGAAAGAAAACCATGACCATCTTAAACATCTCTGACGAACACGTTACATGGCCCTGCCTCGACATCTTAAACATCTCTGACGAACACGTTACATGGCCCTGCCTCGACATCTTAAACATCTCTGACGAACACGTTACATGGCCCTGCCTCGACATCTTAAACATCTCTGACGAACACGTTACATGGCCCTGCCTCGACATCTTAAACATCTCTGACGAACACGTTACATGGCCCTGCCTCGACATCTTAAACATCTCTGACGAACACGTTACATGGCCCTGCCTCGACATCTTAAACATCTCTGACGAACACGTTACATGGCCCTGCCTCGACATCTTAAACATCTCTGACGAACACGTTACATGGCCCTGCCTCGACATCTTAAACATCTCTGACGAACACGTTATATGGCCCTGCCTCGACATCTTAAACATCTCTGACGAACACGTTACATGGCCCTGCCTCGACATCTTAAACATCTCTGACGAACACGTTACATGGCCCTGCCTCGACATCTTAAACATCTCTGACGAACACGTTATATGGCCCTGCCTCGACATCTTAAACATCTCTGACGAACACGTTATATGGCCCTGCCTCGACATCTTAAACATCTCTGACGAACACGTTATATGGCCCTGCCTCGACATCTTAAACATCTCTGACGAACACGTTATATGGCCCTGCCTCGAGACTGGTGCCCACAGATCATTGATGGGACCCATATTAACAACTTTTAAAACTTGATAGCCATAATTCTTGTTGTTGATAGCCATAATTCTTGTTGTTGATAGCCATAATTCTTGTTGTTGATAGCCATAATTCTTGTTGTTGATAGCCATAATTCTTGTTGTTGATAGCCATAATTCTTGTTGTTGATAGCCATAATTCTTGTTGTTGATAGCCATAATTCTTGTTGTTGATAGCCATAATTCTTGTTGTTGATAGCCATAATTCTTGTTGTTGATAGCCATAATTCTTGTTGTTGATAGCCATAATTCTTGTTGTTGATAGCCATAATTCTTGTTGTTGATAGCCATAATTCTTGTTGTTGATAGCCATAATTCTTGTTGTTGATAGCCATAATTCTTGTTGTTGATAGCCATAATTCTTGTTGTTGATAGCCATAATTCTTGTTGTTGATAGCCATAATTCTTGTTGTTGATAGCCATAATTCTTGTTGTTGATAGCCATAATTCTTGTTGTTGATAGCCATAATTCTTGTTGTTGATAGCCATAATTCTTGTTGTTGATAGCCATAATTCTTGTTGTTGATAGCCATAATTCTTGTTGTTGATAGCCATAATTCTTGTTGTTGATAGCCATAATTCTTGTTATTGATAGCCATAATTCTTGTTGTTGATAGCCATAATTCTTGTTGTTGATAGCCATAATTCCTGTTGTTGATAGCCATAATTCTTGTTGTTGATAGCCATAATTCTTGTTGTTGATAGCCATAATTCTTGCTGTTGATAGCCATAATTCTTGTTGTTGATAGCCATAATTCTTGTTGTTGATAGCCATAATTCTTGTTGTTGATAGCCATACTTCGTCCTGATTATAGCCGTAATTGGTGTTGATTTTAACCATAATTGTTGATTATAGCTATAACCCATGGTGTATATAACAATAATTCATGTTAATTATAGCCATATTTGGTGTTGTCTATGGTTGAAAGAGATAACTCTTCAGTGACTCAGAACTTCTTTTTCATCAGTATTCATTCTCAAACTCCCGCTGGAACTCTCTTGTAGCAGGACAATGTTCCTACTAGATTTCATTCTCAAACTCCCGCTGGATCTCTCTTGTAGCAGGACAATGTTCCTACTAGGTTTCATTCTCAAACTCCCGCTAGATCACTCTTGTAGCAGGACAATGTTCCTACTAGATTTCATTCTCAAACTCCCGCTAGATCACTCTTGTAGCAGGACAATGTTCCTACTAGATTTCATTCTCAAACTCCCGCTAGATCACTCTTGTAGCAGGACAATGTTCCTACTAGATTTCATTCTCAAACTCCCGCTAGATCACTCTTGTAACAGGACAATGTTATTACTAGATTTCATTCTCAAACTCCCGCTAGATCACTCTTGTAACAGGACAATGTTCCTACTAGATTTCATTCTCAAACTCCCGCTAGATCACTCTTGTAGCAGGACAATGTTCCTACTAGATTTCATTCTCAAACTCCCGCTGGAACTCTCTTGTAACAGGACATGTTCTTTCTAGATTTCCAACAAGATGTAATCCAGAGATTGGAAACGCGTTGTGTCGCCGTTTTATTTTCGCAAATGACCCGACACATCCGATGTAGGCTGTGACTAAATAAATAATACGGGATTCGAACAACGACCTCTTAAGCACAAATCAAAACGAGCTTCACAACTACAATTCCAGATTGATCTTCTAAAATGTCATGATTCATTTGTTGTTAAAAATGTATCCGTGTGTTAGAAATTCTGTTTATGTAACTGCAATATTTTGAACATTTTTCTTAGAAATCATATTTCAATAGCCTTCAAAGACTCGATGAATTCATCAAGTACCACACTTAATCCTCTAAAATCGTCTAAACTCCGTACAATTAACAATACAATTAACAATAAAGTGAACAATACAATCAAACCAAATCTGGCAGCATATACCGTGTTGGAAGAAATACAATAGCAAGCACAGCATCACAGAGTGACAGAACAATTGGTATAAAGTCTGGCCTATGTTAACATTCGTGTCAATGATAATGGCTTCTAAGAGATTTGAGAATTCAGAAAAGAAGTATTTGAGTAGTACATGAAATCTGCGAATCTAACACCTGAAAGCTGTTTGAAATATGATTTGAAATCAGTTCATAGTTATTGTTGCTGCTGTGTTTTTATGTTGTTCCCCGATTTCCAGGATTACTGGTCTTTGTGATGGTGATTGTGAAGTGATGTTTTCTGAGTTTCTTGATACACATATTATTCTGTTTCAATTCTTCTTCTTCTTCAGCGTTCATTATCAAACTCCCGTTGGATCTCCCTTGTAGTAGGACCATGGTCCTACTAGATAATCAGCAGAATGTAGTCCAGCGAATGGAAATGGGTTGTGTTGCCGGTTTATTTGCGCCAATGGCCCGGCACATCCAACTTCGGCGGTATTTTTTAAAATTTAGTAACTAATTTTTATAATATAGAAATAGAAAAGGCGTAGTTCTGAAGTGAATAAGTATTATTATTGCGTTTAGTCGCGTAATATGCAATAATATTGTTACGTCTCATAATTATGGTAACTCCTTGAATCCTTGTTCTTCTTGGTCTTCTTCTGTATCTTGCTGTTTTATTTTCATGTTGTATGCTCTTGACGCTGGCCAATAAGGGTTCATTCTCATTAGGTGGCCGAACCATGTTAGTCTCTGTTCTTCCAATATATTTGACCACGGATGTTGTTCCAACAGTTCTTGTAATCTCTTCATTTCTCACATGATCTCTTCTTGTTCTGTTTGATGCTTTTCTTCTCATTTCACACGTAGTAAGCTTTCTCTCTTGTTATTTAGTTAATGTCCATGTCTGACAGTGATAACACAAGGTTGGTGTGAATATTGAAATTATGATTCACTGTGTTCATTGATGCCGGATAATATATTTGTGTCCTGTGAATTGTTGATTTCCTGACCTTTTATGAATTTTCTCATTTTCTCAAGTTCCTGCACAATATCTTGAACATATTTTTGTAAACACACAAATCATCAGCCAATACATTTCGAATAATACCTATTATTTTGTACGAATGAGAGAGTTGGACAATGGAAATGGAGACGAGAATAAATGCTTGTGAAAATAAATGTTATAGACGAATATTGCGCATACGTTATACAGAACATAAAACCAACACATACGCGAGAAACACAATAAATACTCTTGGAGGACAACAGGAACCATCTTGCATCGTTTGACAAAGTACGCACCATCTTGCATCGTTTGACAAAGTACACACCATCTTGCATCGTTTGACAAAGTACGCACCATCTTGCATCGTTTGACAAAGTACGCACCATCTTGCATCGTTTGACAAAGTACGCACCATCTTGCATCGTTTGACAAAGTACGCACCATCTTGCATCGTTTGACAAAGTACGCACCATCTTGCATCGTTTGACAAAGTACGCACCATCCTGCATCGTTTGACAAAGTACGCACCATCTTTCTACATCGCAGGATATAGTAGTATATCTATGTCCTTTACAGAACGTTGTCCTCACTGCCACTCTGTACACCTCCAGGCTCTGCGCAAGCTGCCAAGCCTCTTCCACTTTCATGTTCAGAAGGTCTTCGATATCATGTCTCCATCCTAGTCTTGGTCTGCCTCTTGTTCTCTTTCCCGGAACTTTTCCTTCCATGATTCATCTTTATAAACCATTCTGTACTTTTATATATCTGAACTATTGTGACCTTGCATTTCGTTGATACTTTTGAAAAGCCAATCTTCATCTATTTTTATATCTTTGGGGACATCTGGGTTGGCTCGTCTTTCTGTCCATGATATCCTTATGACATTTCTATAACATTTAATTTCTTCTCTCCTTCCCCTTTTACCCTTTACGGGTGCCGTGGGAAATACAATGTTCTTGTTCTCGTTTTTCTGGCAGCTTCAGATAATGTTATTTGGTGTTCGTGTAATGTCTCTTTGATGTTGTCGATCCAGCGTACTCTAGGTCTACCCTTGGCTCTTCTTTCTGCTTCTCCTCTCTTCGTATCTGCTTTATAAACTAATGAATAACACTGCACTCTTTCCAGATGACCGAACCATTGTATCTATTGGTTTTGTATGTATTGTAGAATTGATATGACACCCACTCTTTCTCTTATGACATCGTTTCTAATTCTGTGTCTTCTGGTCACTCCTGTGGCTTTTCTCAGACATCTCATCTCTGTTGTAACCAGTTGTCTCTTATGTTTTGTTGTTAAGGACCATGTTTGACATTGGTAGCACATTTCATTTCGAATGTCCATATTTTATCTTTTCCATTGCGGATATCATTGTCCGCGACTCAGAACGATATATTGACATATAATAATAACAAAACCCATAACCTATCAGGGACGTAGGGGTTTCGGCATTGAGACATAACCTATCAGGGACGTAGGGGTTTCGGCATTGAGACATAACCTATCAGGGACGTAGGGGTTTCGGCATTGAGACATAACCTATCAGGGACGTAGTGGTCGACAGTGACATAACCTATCAGGGACGTAGTGGTCGACAGTGACATAACCTATCAGGGACGTAGTGGTCGACAGTGACATAACCTATCAGGAACGTAGGGGTGTCAACATTGAGACATAACCCATCAGGGACGTAGGGGTGTCAACATTAAGACATAACCCATCAGGGACGTAGGGGTCGGCATTGAGACATAACCTATCAGGGACGTAGGGGTGTCAACATTAAGACATAACCCATCAGGTACGTAGGGGTGTCAACATTGAGACATAACCCATCAGGTACGTAGGGGTGTCAACATTGAGACATAACCCATCAGGTACGTAGGGGTGTCAACATTGAGACATAACCCATCAGGTACGTAGGGGTGTCAACATTGAGATATATATGGTGTAGAAAGATCTCCAACCACCTGTACCCTCTACCTGCTGATGAGTTTGGAAACTTCATAATATGTCCAGTGTTTGATATTATCTAGCCATGTCTACTGCTCTCCACCTCGTCTTCTTCCACGCTCTGCCGTACCTTGAAGAACATCGTCTCTCATCGAGAAATGTATGATCACGTGCTTGCATCACCAGAATTTCCGTTCACATAAAGAGGTTGGCCTGGTAAATGTTTACATAGAGAGGCTGGCCTGGTAAATGTTGACATATAGAGGCTGGCCTGGTAAATGTTGACATAGAGAGGATGGCCTGGTAAATGTTGACATATAGAGGCTGGCCTGGTAAATGTTGACATAGAGAGGCTGGTCTGGAAAATGTTTACATAGAGAGGCTGGCCTGGTAAATGTTGACATAGAGAGGCTGGCCTGGTAAATGTTGACATAGAGAGGCTGGTCTGGTAATGTTGACATAGAGAGGCTGGTCTGGTAAATGTTGACATAGAGATTCTAGCCTGGTATATGTTGACATAGAGAGACTGGTCTAGTAAATGTTGACATAGAGAGGCTGGTCTGGTAAATGACTTGCACTGCCACCTTGGGTTTAACCGAGGAAAAAACGAGTACATAAATATGGTCGCTCAATCCCCAAAGCTAGACATATGGCGCCGCTGACGTCTGCTCTGTGAGGCCGTAATGTGAATAAGAATGTACCTTCATCTGTGAAGATCTGGCGGGGTCGCAGACAAAATAGTAGAAGATAAGGCAAGACAATTGAATCTGGGGCACTGTCTTAATATATTCCGGGTAGATTTGAAACATTTCACAACCCCTTTATTATTTCTCTCAAATTATTCTGTCTTCCATTTTGTTTTCTCCATCCTATCGATCTCCCCCTTTTTGTGCTATTTCTGTTGCTGCCGCAGACACCTTCCCGTTGGGTTATGATGTAATTTGGTTACGGGCATTCAAATTCTACCGTCCTTTCGTGTAGTTATGCCCAGTTTGTGCTCCCTATTTCAATCTTTTTCCTGCCTCCTTTTTTATGGAAGTCTGTACTTCCGCCCAGAAAATGACAGACGGTGACAGATCTGTCTATCTATCTATCTATCTATCTATCTATCTATCTATCTATCTATCTATCTATCTATCTATCTATCTATCTATCTATCTATCTATCTATCTATCTATCTATCTATCTATCTATCTATCTATCTATCTATCTATCTATCTATCTATCTATCTATCTATCTATCTATCTATCTATCTATCTATCTATCTATCTATCTATCTATCTATCTATCTATCTATCTATCTATCTATCTATCTATCTATCTATCTATCTATCTATCTATCTATCTATCTATCTATCTATCTATCTATCTATCTATCTATCTATCTATCTATCTATCTATCTATCTATCTATCTATCTATCTATCTATCTATCTATCTATCTATCTATCTATCTATCTATCTATCTATCTATCTATCTATCTATCTATCTATCTATCTATCTATCTATCTATATATCTGTCTGTCTGTCTGTCTGTCTGTCTGTCTGTCTGTCTGTCTGTCTGTCTGTCTGTCTGTCTGTCTGTCTGTCTCTCTAGTCTGTCTGTCTGTCTGTCTGTCTGTCTGTCTGTCTGTCTGCCTGCCTGCCTGTCAGTCTCTGTCTTTGTTTCTCTGTCTGTCTGTCTGTCTCTGTCTTTGTTTCTCTGTCTGGCTGTCTCTGTCTTTGTTTCTCTGTCTGTCTGTCTCTGTCTTTGTTTCTCTGTCTGTCTGTCTCTGTCTTTGTTTCTCTGTCTTTGTTTCTCTGTCTGTCTCTGTCTTTGTTTCTCTGTCTGTCTCTGTCTTTGTTTCTCTGTCCGAAAACGTGCCAGCCTGTTTACTTGTCTATCTATGCCTACCTGCCAACCACCAACCCTTTGTAAAAATCTACACCCATTCTTCCTCCCTCAACTAATTCACTTCATCATAACCTCTACCTTCCATCCCCAGCTCCGTTTGCCTACCACTACCTGCCTACGTCCGTCTGTCTACCACTGTGTACCTACATCTGTCTTTCTACCTCCGAATAACTACCTCCGCCTGCCAACCTACTGACTGCCTACCTCCGTCCACCTATAACTATTTGCCTACCACTATGTGCCTACCTCCGTCTGTCTACACACTGTCTGCCTACCTTCGTCTGTCTACCCACTGTCTGCCTACCTCCGTCCAACTATAACTATGTGCCTACCTCCGTCTGTCTACCCACTGTCTGCCTACCTCCGCCTGCCTCCCTCCGCCTGCCTACCTCCGCCTGCATACCTCCGCCTGCCTCCCTCCGCCTGCCTACCTCCGCCTGCCTCCCTCCGCCTGCCTACCTCCGCCTTCCTACCTCTGTCAATTCAGCTCTATATGCATAATGCTCGTATTTATCTACTGGTTTTATCAACATAAAATCTGGATGGAACTCAGAGACCCCCAATGAAACTCGAAGAAAGAGATTCTCTTGATTCTTGATTAGAAACTGGTCTAACAGCACGTGGGGCATTCCTATAAGTGCTCCGCCCTCTGTTCCAGCAGCCACCGAACTCGATGGTGTTTCGAGTCTAATGCCGCCGAAACATACGTCGACATCAGGGCACATCTCTGGCCCTTGCGACAGGTTTCTTTATTGTTCCGCGCACCCACGCCGTTCCCGTAACTAGTTAAAGCACAACGTCGTCCTGTCGGAACAACTTGGTAACTGTTATCGAAGGTTACGACTACGGGATTGTATAGATGACGTGCCATGAAGCTTCTATAAGAAAATAATCCCAATATAAAGGCATGTCATCAAACAATATTGATGGAAGAAAGAGAACCCAATTAATCTCGAAGAAATATATCCCGGACAATCTGAGAGAAACGGATATCTTCATTAATGTGAGAGAAACGGATATATTCATTAGTCTGAGAGAAACGGATATATTCATTAATCTGAGAGGAACACGCAGACCCTAATCAATAATCAATCAATAAAACCCACAACCCTTCAGGGTCGTAGGGGTACCACATTGGAAGCTTCAGCACACAGAGTCCTCCAGCGAATTCTATCCTCAGCGATGCGGATGAGTGTGGAAATATCTAGCCCTGTCCATTCCTTGATGTTGTCTGTCCATGTCTTTATTTGCCCTCCTCTGCTTCTTCCACCCTCGACAGTTCCCTGCAGTATTGTTTTTGACAAGGAATCGTGCCTGCATACATGTCCGAACCATGCTAGTTTTCGTCGTTTCACTATTGAAAGCAATGGCTCCTGGACACCTGCACACATCTCTACTTTATTTCTTACGTACACATTGGTCTTATGTTCCATATAGGAAATTCGTAGAATTCTTCTGCAGCATTTATACTCGAAAGCCTGTAATCTTCTCTCCATGTCCGCAGTGAGTGTCCAACTCTCACAACCATACAACACAACGGAAAGCACCAGCGACCTATACAGTTTGATTTTCACTCCAACACTGATGTTGCGCAGACCCTAATAAACCAAGACGAATACGTGAACAACAGTCAACGTTAGAAATGTGAAATTCATCGAAGCTACTGCTGTAGTGATTTAATCACTGACAGAATAACAACGACGATGTCCAAGTCCAGAAATTAACCAATCTTCAAAATAGCCTATCAGATCCGGAGAAATGAACCCCCTGCTCATTATTCTACACATCACCATCTGAAAGGCTCGTGGGATTTCTAGCTAATCGATACTGGTCGACAAATGGTTATCATATCTATCTCTAACTGTATCTAACATATCAACAACGCAATTCTATTTATATTTTTAGCGTTTACATTAAATCAGCTTTGTACGTTAAAAAGGATGTCAATTATGCGGTCTGCGCATACCCGGAACAGGAAATTGTAATTATAGTAAGTGGTTTCGATCACTCAAGCGAAAAGTATATCACTTAAGTTATCGATTATTTCTTCCTTTTATCTTACCCTATCTATGTGACTGTTTGACTTCCAATTATGAATTATTGAATACGTTTCTATAGATGTCTAATAATGCCATTTATGTGGCAAGGAGGGCGTGTACTGGCAACTT
This sequence comes from Meghimatium bilineatum, assembly GCA_034231615.1. NCBI lineage: Eukaryota > Metazoa > Mollusca > Gastropoda > Stylommatophora > Philomycidae > Meghimatium > Meghimatium bilineatum. The sequence continues at coordinate 22,828,517 of CM067302.1, forward strand.
GTGTGGAAATGCGGAGAAGGTACCTGATTGGGTCTGATTTTTACTCCCCTGGTGAGATAGAAACGTGAATAAATGTATTAATTCCTACATAACCACGCAAGCAGACGCGTGTCTTTTTTATCATTCAATTCCCAATGGGGCATATGATCTTTACCACAAGTCTATCTGTTTTTGTTGTCGTTAGTTGGCGCTTCTAGATCTTTCTATGTCTTCTCTATTTGGCGCTTCTAGATCTTTCCATGTCTTCTCTATTTGGCGCTTCTAGATCTTTCTGTCTTCTCTATTTGGCGCTTCTAGATCTTTCCATGTTTTCTCTTTTTCTTAGACTTTCAAACTTATTTCTAAATTATTTCGGTTCATTACAGGGAGATGTGGCCACGTCACGTAGTTTCATTTCAACTTGTTAATATTATACTTGATTTCATAGAGCTTTGTGACTCGGAGATTGAAAACTCGCAGCATATCAATTTATCTGCGCGATTATAGTGTGTTTCGCGCAGATTGATGGATGCGGCGTTTTATGCGTCTTTAGCGAAAGTTCTTTTCCTTAAATTATGTATTGTTTGTTCCGTTAAATAGTGGCCACATCTCCCCGTAATTAAGCATTATTCCACATTTCCAACTTATTTCTAAACTATTTCATATTTCTAACTTATTTCTAACTTATTTCTAACTTATGTCTAAACTACTTATTATTTCTAACTTATGTCTAACTTATTTCTAACTTATTTCCAACTTACTTGAAACGTATTTGCAAATTATTTATAACTTTTCAAATATTTCTACATTATTTCTAAATAACTTTATATTTCTAACTTATTTCTAACTTATTTATAGCTTATATATAATTTATTTATATATTATTTATAGCTTATTTATAATTTATTTATAACTAATTTATAACTATTTATAACATATTTATAACTTATTTACAACTTATTTATAGCATATATATAATTTATTTATAGCTTATTTATAACTTATTTATGTCTCATTTATAACTTACTTATAACGTATTTATTACTTATTTATGACTCATTTCAAATTTATTTATACATTTATGTCTAACGTACGTTACTCCTGCTGTAATTACTCGTGTCTCTAAATGTGTTTTTTTAATGATTGTTTTGAGCCAATCAGATTCTATGTTGATAATTATTTTGAGCCAATCAAATTCTATGTTAATGATTATTTTGAGCCAATCAGATTCTATGTTGTGGACTGTGCGGACGTCTATGTTGGATCAGCTCTCAGTCCACGATAATCTTCAAGAACTAATCATCATCATGAGCTGCTGAACTTTTGTGTTGATATAACATTTGATTTCAAATTTAAGCCATGCACAATTCTAGCTTAAATGTTAAATTTAAGTCATGCACAATTCTAGCTTAAATGTTAAACGAACTCATATGGGCTGGAGGTATAGAAGACATTCCAACAGAATTAATTAGGACCTCATTCATGAAGTTTCTGTTTATTGTTGAGCTTTCGATTGGTGACTATTTATATAACTTCGAGTCGCCGTAGCTATTTTGTACATGCGACTCCGCGTATTTAAATAGTGACCAACCGAAACCCAAACAATAATCACAAACTTCACGAATGGTATCCTAATTAAGTGTTCTAATTAATATTCTGTTGAAAGTCTTTATCAGAAACGGCAACAAATGCTAGGTTGATAGCTACGCCCCTGAATAGAATATGCTGCAAATCTAAAACAAAATGGCTGGGCTGTACACAAATTAGGTCAACAATTTGACCACCTTCTCCCTCCCCCCCCCCCCCCCCCGATCCCATGTCAAGATTTCAGGTACCCAGGCACTGCTTATCTTAATAACATTCAACTCTTCCCCCCCCCCAATTTTTTTTTGTTGTTGCAGAAAAGTATGAATAAAAGCGCTACATGATTGATTTGAGAACTTTAGCAAAACCTTTCAAATTCAATCCATTTTATTAACCTAGGAAAAACAGTGTTGCCTCCCCTGCCCGCTCCCTGTCAACAACAGTCTCCCTTTTCTGTATGACTCTTCTCCCCTTATTGTGAACGTAATGTATGCATAGCCCCGTAGCCACACGACTAGCGCTTTTACCCACCTGTTCTTGCATTGAACATAACACATCAACAATAAACTCCACCTGCCAAGTGCCTCCTGCCAACTTCCACCTGCCAAATTCCACCTGGTGGATCCAGGAATAGGGTAATAAAGTTTTGCTAGTTAAAGACAAACATAATAAGACACACATCGACGTTTCTATCAAAAGGCCTTTATCAAGACAACAATTGAAACAATTAAAACATGTAACAGAAAACTAACAGTAATAACATTGACGGTCACGTTGGTATGTGTAGTATCGATTGAGCGGAAGAGGCGAAATGACACCGGACAAGGAAAATACAAAAATGACCACAAACATGTGACACGAAACAAACAGAAACTATGGATCGACTAAAGTTATACATGAGACATGCGCTCATTAATACCGTCGGGCTTAAGAGATCATTTCCTCACGTCTGCTCTGTTAACAATACATACATGTTCAAATTAGTATCACACAACCATTAACACGACCTCGTTACTAAGTTATGGTTGATTCGAATTTATCGGATGTAAGAGTTACTCCTTCATCAGTTACACAATCCCGTGGACTTACACAATCATCTTAGCATCCTTCAAAAATGACGTTATTTGACTTTTCCCGCAATTTTCATTTGTCACTTTGTGTCGTGGCTTTTGACAGTACAGGCATCCTAGCTGAATTAATTTGGACTCATTTCGTTACCTTTTTGATTAGTGTTGGACTTTTATTTGGTCGCTATTTACATTCTTGGAGTTGTATGCCAAAAATAGTCAAGGTCAACCAATGGATTTCACGCAAATCGGAAATGAGTTCATGTTTACGTTTTAGCGAACAGGTCTCCTGTACGCCAACGGTCGCGCTTTGTGTATACTATATGTCGAAGCCATCTTGTTATAGTCCATGCCACGTGGCGTCATGCCGTGTGACGTCAGGTCGCGTGGCGTCATGCCGTGTGACGTCATGCCGTGTGACGTCAGGTCGCGTGGCTTCATGCCGTGTGACGTCATGCCATGTGGCGTTGGTTATCTTGTCGTTCCATGGCCTTCTATTTCGTGTGCCTGTCAATCATTTTCGACACCATTGTTTTCCCATGCTACAATGCTAGATTGTCAAGCACTCTCTTAGTCTAGCACTACATCACCCCTCTCCCTTGCTCTTCCACTTTTACCTTGTCACAGTATGTTCCCTCTTCCCATGAGCTGTCCAAATTGTGGACTTCTTTGTTCTGATGTGGGTAAGCGGCTCTCTTTTTGAATTAACTACTTTCATTCATTGCACATGGTATTCTTAACATTCTTCTATAAAACATCTCTGCTGCCTCAATATAATGTTTCACTTATCTGCTGAGTGTCCATGATGCACTTCCATACATCAGACTTGATTCTATATAACTTCTGAGAACTCTTTTCTCATCACAACTGAAATATATATTTTGTATACGACGGTCTTCATCTTGTGAAATGTTGCCTTTGGCTGGACAATCTACATCTGTTTACTTGTGTTGCAAAGCGATTCGGTGCTGCTAGAACGGATCAGGTTCAATTCCCGTCAACTGTAAGAATTATTTTCATTTATCCTCATGCTTCCTACTTGAATTTACTTGTATAAGATATTATTTGAAGCAATATTGTTATGTCTCTATGTTATTTATGTTTACAAGAAGACCTATTGGCCCTTGTGTACGAATATGCATGTTCTGTGTTTGTGTTCCTGGGGATACTTTAATACTTGTACGGGATGTTCGTTAATGTTGTAATAGTCCTTGTTTCGATTGGTCTGTTCTCAGTGACACAGGCTGAAAGTCTTGACGAAACCACATCTTTTTGGGGGGATGTGGTTGGTCAAGTACGGAAAACCTGTTTACTTGTGTTGCAAAGTGATTCGGTGCTGCTAGAACAGACCTGGTTCAATTCCCGTCAGCTGTAACAATTCTACATTTGACTTCTTTAATACATCTTCCATCTGATGTTTTAAATTACCCAAATATTTCAATAGCTCCATGGAGTTTTGTTCAGACTAATCCCATCTACTTTGATGTTGAATCCTGAAGAACATTTATTCTTTGACAGTGCCATTACTTCAGTTTTTGTGCTATTCAAATTAAACCCTTTGTTTTGACTTTCTTTTGCAATAATATTCATAATTTCTTGCAACCGTTTCATTTTCGGCTATCAAAACTGTATCATCAGCATCGAGAGACACTCAAAATCACAGGGAAAGTCAAGAAGTGACTTTTGAAAGAGTACAACCATGAGGTGATTTTAATCCCATGAGGATTAAAGAAGAGGCCCTTTAAAAAAGGAATAAGTTAGATTAGCCAAGATTAGTGACGTGAGGATGGTTTAGTGCGCAGGTCTGATTTAATCTCATGTTGGTCATAGTTGATCCGACTGTTCTTTGAACGGCAAAGTAAACTTACTCAAAAGTGTCCAATGAAACAGCTCGGTTCAGTCGCATCACCAAAATTTAGTTCCGCTCTGTGTGTGCGCATGCTGCGAGCGCGTGTGATCAGCACGTGGAGGACATATTTGGTGAAGGACTTGATAAGACAGTTAAACAAAATCCCCGCTTCTCACTCATAGGCGTTGGCTGGGGGGTGTGGATATGATCTCCTCAAGAGGGGGGGGGAGGAGAGGGGGGGGGGGTAACATTAACAAAAATGTCATTCGTGCGTTTTCCTGTTGACAGATCGTTAATTTCTTCGTCTTCAGCATTCATTCTCAAACTTTCACTAGATATCTCGTGGAGCAAGGGTCCTTGATGTGGATATGTGAATGTGTATTGAATATAGTTATGAATGTGTATTATATGTTAGTGTAAATCTGTATTGGATGTTAGTGTAAATCTGTATTGGATGTTAGTGTAAATCTGTATTGGATGTTAGTGTAAATCTGTATTGGATGTTAGTGTAAATCTGTATTGGATGTTAGTGTAAATCTGTATTGGATGTTAGTGTAAATCTGTATTGGATGTAGGTGTGAATGTGTATTGGATGTTGGTGTAAATCTGTATTGGAAGTTGGTGTAAATCTGTATTGGAAGTTAGTGTAAATCTGTATTGGAAGTTAGTGTAAATCTGTATTGAATGTTAGTGTAAATCTGTATTGGAAGTTAATGTAAATCTGTATTGGAAGTTAGTGTAAATCTGTATTGGAAGTTAGTGTAAATCTGTATTGGAAGTTAGTGTAAATCAGTATTGGAAGTTAGTGTAAATCTGTATTGGAAGTTAGTGTAAATCTGTATTGAATGTTAGTGTAAATCTGTATTGGAAGTTAGTGTAAATCTGTATTGGAAGTTAGTGTAAATCTGTATTGGAAGTTAGTGTAAATCTGTATTGGAAGTTAGTGTAAATCTGTATTGGAAGTTAGTGTAAATCTGTATTGGAAGTTAGTGTAAATCTGTATTGGAAGTTAGTGTAAATCTGTATTGGAAGTTAGTGTAAATCTGTATTGGAAGTTAGTGTAAATCTGTATTGGAAGTTAGTGTAAATCTGTATTGGAAGTTAGTGTAAATCTGTATTGGAAGTTAGTGTAAATCTGTATTGGAAGTTAGTGTAAATCTGTATTGGAAGTTAGTGTAAATCTGTATTGGAAGTTAGTGTAAATCTGTATTGGAAGTATATTGATGACGTTAAATTTGAGTGTGTGTTGTATAAATGGTATCATGTGACGTGTTGTTTCCGAAAATCACCGCGGTCTATGGCAAGTGGTCTCGCCTCAACTAACGACAAGTGCAAGCATTCCTGAATTGTCCAGCGGCGTTTTGGTCGACTGTTGCCTCTACAGCCTTATATTAGCTATCACAAGATGTCAACGTTAATGATGAAGTGTATACAAGGATTGCCAAAGGCAAGCAACACTTTCGGCAGATTGTACGCAAATGTGTGGAGTAGAAATGGCATTAACCTACAGACTAAGCTGAAAGTCTACAGAGCAGTGGTACTTCCAGTGCTGGTATAAGCTAGTAAAACATGGACTGTGTATAGACGACATGTGAGGAAACCCAATCACTTTCACACATCTTGTCTCAGAAAAGTTATGAACATCAGATGGACAAGATTCCAGATACCACTGTCCTTGACAGATCTGGTATTCCCAACATTGATACTATCCTGATGCAGACACAGATGTGTTGGGCAGGTCATTTGGTACGTATGCAAGACTATCGCCTGTCAAAGATACTTCTCTATGGTGAGCTGGAGAAGGGTAAACGATCTAAAGGTGGCCAAAAGAAGTACACAGGACTCGCTAAAGACCTCACTGAAAGCCTTTGAAATAGACCAAGACACATGGGAAGAACATCACAAAATAGATCTACATGGCGTTCTACAATCAAAAAGAGCGCATCATCTTGTGAAAAGAGGAGAAATGCAGCAGCTCAACAACGGAGAGTAGCTAGAAAGTCACGGATAGATCACAATCCGCCTACAGTGGTCATTCCATGCCAGAACTGTCCAAGAACATTTACAGCTCGAATAGTGGTCATTAGCCAACTACGAACTATTACGCATGGTCATAATTCTAACTGAATTTTAAAAAATGGATGTAAAAATGGTCATCATCATCATGTGGTGGACGAACACACACACACATATCGCTCCGATAGCACTTTCAATAACATCGAATCTCCGACCCACAAAAAAAATATATCTTCCTTCTTAATAATATGGTGTTTAAAAATTCAACCTTCTTGGACGTTAATTTTTCTTAGCACGTCTTGTGTAGTATTTCTTGCTGTCCAGGGTAATCTCAGAACTCATCATTAACGCCTCATTTCGAAAGCCTCTATTCTCTTGACTGTAGTTGAATTTATTGCCCATGGTAAACCTGAAAACTAATCGAACTTATGACTAGACACAAAATTCGGGTAAACCTGAAAACTAATCGAACTTATGACTAGACACAAAATTCTGGTAAATCTGAAAACTAATCGAGCGTATAACTAGACACAAAATTCTAGTAAACCTGAAAACTAATCGAACTTAAACGTAGACACAAAATTCTGGTAAACCTGCATTTAACGAGCATGTTTCTTGTGCGTGCGTACTTACGCGTGCATTGAAGAAGTATATTATCTTTTGTTTGTGATGTGTTAAATGTTGAAGACTGTATGATCGATACGTTGTAATATGAAGGGGTAGAAGTGCCATTATATACCACATTATCCTCTCAGATTTTCTGTTGTTGCGGCGTCTTGTTCCCGAGAAATAGCTCCACAGAAACCGCGGATAAACATCGGACGAGTGTGGAATAGACTCTTGAGCGATACAAAGAAAATAATAAATCTATCTGTCTATATGTTGTGTCTCTTGTTTGCCTTGCGGCGTCAGGGGTAGAAGAGTTCTCTGGAGATGACCTTCTTGTGCGCTGTTTGTAAGCTTGTTCCTGTGGCTTCTTTGATTTCTGTGATCCATCTTTTACATGTTCTACCTCTGGCTTTATAGCCGTGATATCTATGTGTCATGGCCATATTGTGGCATGCTATTTAGTAGTCTGAAAGCGTGTGAAAACCACTTGATCTGTTGTAATAATAAATCAACGGAATAAAAGGAAAGGTTCTTGTTTGGAACGCGTACCCCCGATGTGATTATTTGCAATGTTTGCCAGTATATGTTTATTCTTTATTAATTTTCATATTAATTTATATAGGGTTCAGGTTAGTTATGTATAACAAAAACAACCCAAACCATAAACAAATTCACAGTGAACTTAATAATTGATAAATAGCAATTGGCACACATTGCCAAGGGAAATAATCAAATTAGTAACCACATTGCTTGGGGGAGGGGGCGGCGAATACACGTTCCAATCCAGTACCAAAATAATTTTTTTAAATTCATCATCAAGTGCCGTCTCGGCACCGAAGGTTGTCTGCAACGGTCCTCCAACATCTGTCTCATGTATTGTCTCGGCACCGAAGGCTGTCTGCAACGGTCCTCCAACATCTGTCTCATGTATTGTCTCGGCATCGAAGGCTGTCTGCAACGGTCCTCCAACATCTGTCTCATGTATTGTCTCGGCATCGAAGGCTGTCTGCAACGGTCCTCCAACATCTGTCTCATGTATTGTCTCGGCATCGAAGGCTGTCTGCAACGGTCCTCCAACATCTGTCTCATGTATTGTCTCGGCATCGAAGGCTGTCTGCAACGGTCCTCCAACATCTGTCTCATGTATTGTCTCGGCATCGAAGGCTGTCTGCAACGGTCCTCCAACATCTGTCTCATGTATTGTCTCGGCACCGAAGGCTGTCTGCAACGGTCCTCCAACATCTGTCTCATGTATTGTCTCGGCACCGAAGGCTGTCTGCAACGGTCCTCCAACATCTGTCTCATGTATTGACTGTGTGCTTCAGTATAAAATACTAATACTGCAGGGAACTGTCGAAGGTAGAAGGAGCAGAGGGGTCAAATAAAAGCATGGATAGACAACATCAAGGACTGGATAGTACATGATGTTTGATCACTCGTCCGCATCTTTGAAGATAGAAATCACTGGATTGTGTGTGTTGATCCATCTAATGTGGATGGATTACGACCCTGGCGGGTTACGGGTTCATAAGTAAAAAGATAGATAGTACTCTGCTGGGCTGTAACTTGTCCATCTCGTGATGTTTCTCTCCGACTGATATCTCTACCTACCTCTTGCTCGCCTCCTTCAACGCTACCCTCGAGTAAGTCTACCCCCCTTGCTCACCTCCCTTCGGCTTTACCCTCAAATGAGGTATTCAACAAGGGGTCATGTCTTTTAATGTGTCCAAAATATTTTATTTGTTTGAAATTTATTTCCTTTAATAATTCTTTCTTCATATTAAGTGTCTTTAGCACCTCTTTATTTGTTTTCTTCTCTTTCCATGACGTTCCCCCTATTCTTCTATATACCCACATCTCAAAGGCATTAATTCTGTCTTCTAATCGCTGTTCATTATCCATACTTCTGAGCCATACATTAAGGATAGAATAAATGTAGTATTTTAGAGTTCTCACTTTTAGCTTGTTTGTAATTTTTTTAGGTGTCAGTATTTTCATTATGTTATTAAAAGTACGGTGCTATGATCGTAGTGCAACCCCCGTTTTCGTTATTGTTTCCCATTAGTGCCTTCTAACATATTTTGTGATTAATTGATCTAAATATTATATCACTAAATACTCAATAATTAATTGAAATATTCATGTTTTATGGTTAGTGTTAGGGGTTAGGGTTAGTTATGTTTTACTTAATCCTAAATATAATTATATTTAAATTAATAAATGATAAACATAAACAGGGAAGGGAAATAATCACACAGGTAGGCACTAATTGGTGCAAAGGGGGTTGGACTACGATCGTAGTACCGAAAGAACTTTTAGTCATTCCTAAAGGGTTAAAAAGGGTTCAAAAGACGTAGAGGATTAACTTAATTGTATTAGGTTTCCCGTATGTACTCCGTCACTCTCAAGGAAGCAGCACGCTGCCTGCCTAGAGTACCACTCGTAGCACGTAACTCCGTAGCTTCAAGTGATAATCCACAGGGATCTCCGAAAAAATCCAACACAAGACAACATGAGTCGGATTCGAACCCATGACCTCTTGAACATAAGTCGAACAGCTTAACCACTACGCTAGGGAGATTCCAATTCTCCTTTTACCTTCTGTTTCATATCTGCCATAATTTGTGACTATGTGTCCATGATATTGGTAATGTTCTACTTGTTATAGTTTCTCTCCATGTATGTTTATGTTTATAATCCATTTTCTGTGATTTGCGAATTAGTATGGTTTCTCGCCCGTGTGTAACCGGGGCCCGAAAGGGGAGCAAAGAATAGCAACACTGTTTACCTTCCACGCATGTCGTAAAAGGCGACTAAGGAGGTTATGGGATGGAGTTGGCTGTCCTATCCCATATAGGGTCAGTGACCTAAAGCCATGCTGAAGTCGGATGTGTCAGACCGAAAGGCACAGATATCGCAGCAATGCTGTAAATCATGATACACCGCATTCCCGTCTCCGGACTACATCCTGCGAATCTGCAGGAGTTTAAGAACGAACGCAGAAGAAGAAGTATGTTTTTTTCGATTTGGATATTTCTATCTAGTCAAATTCTTGATTAAGTTTATCGGGTCTGTGTGGTAGAGTTGATAGTGATTCGCCTTGCAAACCTAACTTGTCAAACTAGGGGGTTCGAACTCCAATCATTCACATTACACTATCTATACAGTTAAATGTATTAGTGACGCCTCTAAATTCCACAATAGTTTAGGCCAAAACGGCAATAAAAGTTTATTGGACGGTGGTCTAGTTAGGATTCTTCACCCCCAGTGTTCCTGCAGCATCTCCACGTCAACCAAGACATGTCTGTGTAATAGAATTCTCATGAAATCTCTCCCTGGTACGATAATTTGATCGAATGTAACTATTCAAGGCTGTTCATAAATATCTTTGTTCTCTGACCAGAAGTATAACTGGGTTTAACGTGTGGTCCAGGACAATGGGTTTTTTCATGTGGATTCTGGTAGTCTTTTTTTAAAAAATAGTAGCGTATCCTTTTCGGGACGTAGCAATCAACCCAGCATTTTTTGACTGTAGTCATTTTCTAGGCAATATAAATACCTTCAGTAGATTGCCATTGCTTTCTGAACAGTATCCTTTTCGGGACGTAGCTATCAAGCCAGCATTTGTGACTGTAGTGATTTTCAGGGAATATAATTACATTCTGTAGGCTGCCATTGTCTTCTGAACGGTCCGGATGCACAATTACCTGCTGCGGGAATCGAACTCGGAAGGTACTTTCTTACTTTTCTAAAAGTCAGAAAAGTAAGACAATACTCTTACTTTTCAGAGACACTGTATATGTTACATTTACATGAAGGAATAAATGTTACATTTACATGAAGGAATAAATGTTACATTTACATGAAGGAATAAATGTTACATTTACATGAAGGAATAGCTAAATGAAGTTCTACTCGAACTTAAAGTGTTTCATAAAGCTGCATTTCAACCACACACAACTTTACACGCCAACCACACACAACTTTACACACCAACCAGACACAACTTTACACGCCAACCAGACACAACTTTACACATATTCAACAAGATAACACAAGACGTACTACGAGCATGAATGCGTGTGTTCGCCCATCACATGATGATGATGTGTGTGTGTTCGTCCATCACATGATGATGATGGGTGTGTGTTTTCGTCCATCACATGATGATGATGACCATTTGTTACATCCACTTTTGAAAATTCAATTAGAATTATGACCATGCATACTAATTCGTAGATGGCTAATGAGCCCTATTCGAGCTGTAAATGTTCTTGGACAGTCCGGACATGGAATGACGACTGTAGACGGATTTTGGTCTAACCGTGACTTTCTAGCTGCTCTCCGCTGTTGTGCTGCTGCCTTTCTCGTCTGTTCACGGTAGTTAATGAGTTTACCTCTCTTTTGGAGAGGTGTGCCCCTTTCAACCAGCGAACACAGTCCAATTAGATCTTCTTCTTCTTCATCTCGTTCGGAGTTTGACATGTCTACACAGCAAGTCCTGTTTTCTTAATAAATGCTGCTGTATTTGAAAGCTCCTCAGTGCTCCCATACATCTTTCTGTGGATGTCCATCTCTGTGGGCCAGTGTTCTTCCCTTAACTGGTTTAGTGTATTGCAGTCTTGCAGGATATGTTCAGTGGTCTGTTCTGCCTGCCCACAAGGGTACAGTGGTGATGGGACCAGTCTTAGTCTATTTACGTGGCTGTTTAATCTGTTGTGTCCTGTTCTGAGGCGGAAGATAATAACCTGCTTTGCTCAGTCCAACTAGGTTATATCAGGACACTCTACCATAAAATATTAGAGGTAACAAAGACCTCAAGGTACATAATCTCGTCAGTTCACAATATGATTCGCCCATTTTATACTGTAGAGCGCCATGTAGATCTATTTTGTGCAAGTTTTTCCCATGTAGATCTATTTTGTGCAAGTTTTCCCCATGTAGATCTATTTTGTGCAAGTTTTTCCCATGTAGATCTATTTTGTGCAAGTTTTTCCCATGTAGATCTATTTTGTGCAAGTTTTTCCCATGTAGATCTATTTTGTGCAAGTTTTTCCCATGTAGGTCGCCACTGGTAAGTACTTCGTATTTACGTCTTATTTGTCAGGTTACTGCGGTACTTTCCATTTTGTCGGACCTCCTCCAATATTTCGGTTATTTATATTTATATGATTTGACAACCCACAGGACATCAGAAAACAGGTTTATATGGTTTGACAACCCACTGGACATCAGCAAACATGATTTAGTGCACAACAAATCGCACTTTTCTTTACTTTTCATTCGGACCCGTGTCAAGACCCAGGGGTATGTCTCCATTAGTTTGAGAACCCACTAACCAGTTTGTCGCATCCAGCTTATGGATGCTAATATCATCGATCTCCAACGCAGTAGCCAGGGGCGCGTGTTATATTGAGTATGAGGCGGGTATTAGGATGGCGTTTTGTGAGTAATTATGCCAGGAGAATATTTGAAAATGAGCCAAAGTTAGAATTGTTTTGTAATTTTTAAGTTAAGCTTTGAAAACTAGGCTACATTACATAGGATTTCGAGTTTTTCTTCTGTGAACGATTTTTAAGAAGTCCACATTCGTGGTTTTTGTAATAAAGGAATGCTCATAAATTATGTCAATATTTTGGGGTGGAGGAGGATGTGTGAAACAGTGTGACAAGTATTGACAAGGGGGACAGCGATGGGGAGTTGACAAAAGTAGATGTCAGCAATACCGTCTTCTATATACTTCTTCTTCTGCGTTCATTCTCAAACTCCTGCAGATTAGCAGGATGTAGTCCGGAGAACGGGATGCGTTGTGTCATGGTTTACAGCATTGCTGCGATTCTCTCTCTCTTCTATATACGAATTTAATTGTTTCAATTTGAAATATTTTTCTAAATAGTTTACCAACTAAAAGTAACGCAAAATGAGGTAAACAGGTTACTAAAACACTTACCTAGCCTATTAATAAAAATATATATAAAAAACATACAATAAAACTAAACAGGACAATTCTCCCCGTATCGGCTCAAATTGAACCTTTTTCAAGAGACAAACAACAGATAACGACAAAATAAAAAACAAAAAACAAAAAACAAAAAAACAAAAAACAAAAAACAAAAGATTCTCATTTTTTTTGCCGTTATCTGTTGTTTGTCTCTTGAAAAAGGTTCAATTTGAGCCGATACGGGGAGAATTGTCCTGTTTAGTTTTATTGTATGTTTTTTTAAAATATATTTGTATTAATAGGCTAGGTAAGTGTTTTAGTAACCTGTTTACCTCATTTTGCGTTACTATTTGTTCATTATGTTACTGCGGCACCATCCACTTTGTCGGACACCCTCTGACCATTTGGTTATTTATATTTACCAACTAAAAATCGCGTATTATTTCGTACTCTTTTTGAACTAAAACTCATGTATTTGTCGTCCTTTCTATCCAGCTAAAACTCATGTATTTTTTATTTACTTGTTTTTCAGCTAAAATCATGAAATTTTTTCGTACTGTTTCTGAGTTAAAATCATGTATTTTTTTAAACTTGTTTTTCAGCTAAAATCATGTATTTTTTCGTACTGTTTTTCAGCTAAAATCATGTAATTTTTTTAACTTGTTTTTCAGCTAAAATCATGTAATTTTTTAAACTTGTTTTTCAGCTAAAATCATGTAATTTTTTTAACTTGTTTTTCAGCTAAAATCATGAAATTTTTTCGTACTGTTTCTCAGCTAAAATCATGTATTTTTTCGTACTGTTTTTCAGCTAAAATCATGTATTTTTCTTTACTTGTTTTCCTGCTAAAATGAGGTTTAAGAATATAGAGGTTAATATTGTTTTTATAACTAAGCAAGGAGGAAGGTTGGGGTTGGGTTAGGTGGGGGGGGGCGGTTGTGGTTCCATGGATTCTTGACAGTTGTTGGAAAAGGAGCGGGGGGTGGGAGAACTGAACAAATTAATATCAATAACTTGTTGACGCTATTTATGGACATCCCTCTAGTATGTCCGCACGTCCATACACCTTTTCGTGGAAGGAGGTATAAAGTTATATAGTCACTATAATATTCAGTTATTAAAATTCAAATATTTTATGAACAACGATGACATCAGATGGTAGAAGTTCAACGCAGATAAGAAACGGAATAACAACAGAGATAAGAAACGAAATAACAACAGAGATAAGAAACGGAATAACAACAGAGATAAGAAACGAAATAATAACAGAGATAAGAAACGAAATAACAACAGAGATAAGAAACGAAATAATAACAGATAAGAAACGGAATAACAACAGAGAAAAGAAACGAAATAACAACAGAGATAAGAAACGAAATAATAACAGATAAGAAACGGAATAACAACAGAGAAAAGAAACGAAATAACAACAGAGATAAGAAATGGAATTGCAATAGAGATAAGAAATGGAATTGCAATAGAGATTTAAAAAAATGGAATAAAGCAGGCAGAGGAAACATTTGTATTATAATATTTCACTGTGTAATGTGTCCTTGTCAATAGGGGTGAGCAAGAGAGTTGTTCAAAGCTATATAACACAGATTCTAACATATGGATGTGAATCATGGACATAGCTATATAACACAGATTCTAACATATGGATGTGAATCATGGACATAGCTACATAACACAGATTCTAACATATGGATGTGAATCATGGACATAGCTACATAACACAGATTCTAACATATGGATGTCAGTCTTGGACAATAAATAAACAGGAGAGTGGAAAATTAAAGACATCAGAGATGTGGTTCTATAGAAAATGCTGAGTATCAAGGACAGCTGGAAAAACTAACGACGAGTTACTGAAAGACTTAAATGAGTAACGGTGGGGGTGGGGCGCCGAAAATTTGTCAAAATTCAGGGCCGTAGACAGGAAATAACTTTTACAAAGTTATAAAAATAATCTTTTTCGTTTATGTTTCCGCTTTTTGTGTGTGGAAAATCATTGAATGGAAAAGGGGAAGGAAATAGGATGATTGCTATACTCTGTTCACTCTAAGAATGAAGTGGGTCAGTGCTTCTGATTGGCTGTTGGAAGCAGAACGCATTAATCGATTGTTAAGTGCCCAATTATATTGTTTTTAAAATTTCGTTTTTAAATGTCTTATTTAAATGGTGTTTAAATAATGTTTATAAAAGTTTTAAATAATATCGTTTTTACACGTCATCCGCTGTTTACAAATCACCTGTTGTCGCGGAGTAATGAGGGGATGTGTTTTGACCCACTTCACTCTTAGAGTGAACACAGTATAACATCACTCCCCCAATCCCATTTGGTCTGCGACTTAGTGCTAAATGTCGAGTTCCGACTTCCTAAGAAGTTTCTCGTATACCAAACCATTCTCTCTTCTTAGTCACCTGCGGGTATGTTAAAAAAAAGCTAGATTACACCTGTTAAGGTTTTATATAATAAATATAAAGTACGCAACGGCTCGCGGGTCGACCCGGCCTTAAATGGGTACCGGATTAATCCGGGAAGTAAAGACTGCGAGGGAGAGGAGATGGCTACCACCCTCATTTGCAGAGCCACTGAAATGTGAGATCACCAACATCTCACACCCCTACGGCATTAATAAATGCTATGGGTTACTTTACTTTACTTTACTTTACTTTTACTTTTACTTTACTTTACTTTACTTTACTTTACTTTACTTTACTTTACTTTACTTTGATGAATATATGTTTTCGAAATATTTCAACTGAGTTTGGTTCAAGTATGGAAAAATAAATTGGAAATTTACAAAGGCTATATAAGTTGGGAAAGGTTATATATTGTTGTTTCTCTATGTCTGCTGTATCCATTTCTATATTGGGAAAGGTGTCGCCCTTTGTTGCCGGGGCACGAGAGGGGAGTAAAGAATAGCAAACTCTTGAGTAGGGTATCTTCTGCTTCTGCCATCCAATATCTTCATCTCTTGATACGCCTTCCTTTTGTGTTGTCTAGATACAGGTGTAAGAAGGTAATGATCATTATTGGCGACCTTGAAGTATTCTTTAATCTGAGCTATTTTATGTCTCGATTTGATATTCGATAGGTCTAGGAAATACTTCATGGAAACCTCTGATGTAAGGGACAGAACTCATAAAATTAGCATTTTGAGAATATGTATTAATTGTTTCCCTTTCCGTGCCGTTACATCTGAGTTTAGCTATTTTTATGGTTTCTCGGAGTTGGCGCTACCGTATCCCTCCTCATTCAGATTGAATTATAATATATCTCTAGGTGGTAGGGAGGGAAAGGGTTCAATTCATTCACTTTCCTTTTGCGCTGAAGTTAGCGCATAGGGCAGAGGTAAGATCTCTGCAATTATGTCTGTTCAAAGCTATTCTGTACAGTTCTTAGATAGTATGAATATTGGTTGTTTTACTTTCTCTAAGTATTGTTCTTCTGAGTGTTTATTTTGGTCTACCCCGTGCTCTTTTGCCTGTAGGTATCCATTGGTGGTGTATTCTGTTGGTGTCTGCGCGTAGGACATGCCCGATGTAGGACCAACGGCGTTTTCTAATAACATCTGTGATGAAATTTTGGTGTGTCTCTTCTCTGATTTTATCATTTGTTGTGAATTCACTCCAATGGGTGTTAGTTATCCTACGAAAACATTTGTTCTCGAAACTCAGTAATTTCTTTTCTGAAGATAAAGAGCTTTTCCAGCTCTCACATCCATATGATAGCACCGGAATAACGCAGGAATTAAATAAGCGCATTTTCGTGCGTGTGCTGATTGACTTTGACTTCCAGATATTAGACAGTCTGTTAAAGGCACTTGGTGCTAGGGCAATGCGAGTTGTAATTTCTGGCATGTGATAAAACTAGAACATGCATACTTATTAATACGAATCAAAATTCTAAAGTCCTACTATTCACTGACATGTTTGTGTTCACTATGGAAAGATGTTTTGTTTTGTTTGAAATGTTTGTAGATGACAATAAACTGTTTCACATACACATAAGATGGGGTAGCCAGCTAACCCCAAATATTCTTTAATCTCCTCTTAAGATATTCATGGCAAGTAATAGATTTGATTATCTTTGCCCCTTTGCATCCTAAAAATGCAAGGACGGAATTCCAACCATTCGATGTTCGTCCGCCGTAGCCGACGATGACCATACGGCTGAACTGGGATGATGATGATGATGATGATGTCTGCTGTGTGCCCGACTGTGATTAATGAGTATTTGTTTGCCTGGAATTGTCTACCACACTCTGAGCATGTGTGGGAGAAATGTGTGTGGCATTGAGAAGCTCTTGCATTTCTTCTAGCGCGCTTTTGTTGCGCAGCTTCAGGTTCTCTGCAGCTGCTGCACCACTCTTGATTCTGTGACACCAGGTGAATCTGTCTTGTTCACGATTCTCCCATGAATTTGTATCTTTTTTTAAAGTGAGTTATATGAATGTCTTTAAAATGCTTCTTCTGTGCTCCAGCCTTGCTGGGGTCAGTCTGGAGTTCTCCATATAACAACTTTTACAGTAGACAATGATCGTTCATGCTGATACGTACCGTATAGATACCGTATAATAACGTATAGATAACGTATAGTTATCATACATACCATATATATACCGTATAGATACCGTATAGATATATAGTATATAAACCATATAGATACCGTATATATACCGTATAATAACGTATAGATACCGTATAATAACGTATAGATAACGTATAATAACGTATAGATAACGTATAGATACCGTATAATAGCGTATAGATAACGTATAGATATCATGCATAACGTATAGATACCGTATAATATCGTATAGATAACGTATAGATACCGTATAATATCGTATAGATAACGTATAGATACCTTATAGATGCCGTATAGATACAGTATATACACCGTATGGTACCGTATAGATAACGTATAGATAACGTATAGATAATGTATAGATACTGTGTCGACATCATAAAGATACCATATTGATGTTACAGGTTCTAATTGTAATGTTTTTTTCTCACAGCTCCACCCCACATTACCAGAAGTACAGGGACCTTGCTGAACGTGAACAAAGGTGACGATGCCAGGCTGTTCTGTGATGGCAAGGGTTCTCCTGAGCCTAAAATAACTTGGACTAAAGATGGACAGTTGTTGAACAACAGCGTAAGAACCACTGTTGAAAAGAACGAGGTTCGGATATCTAACGTGCAAAGGGAAGATGGAGGGATTTATACATGCATGTTTTCAAACATTGTCGGGGATAGAAGTCAACCAATCAAATTAGTGATTGAAGGTGAGTGGGCGTGGGCAGTATTGTGATTGAAAGTCAGTGGGAGGGTACAATGTTGTGATTGAAGATAAGTGAATAAGTGTATGCCTAGAATGTGAGTAGATAAGTGTCTGTCTAGAAGACCACTACACTATTTCTATCTCTAAAATACACTTACAATATGTTTACTATCTTTCTAAGAGTTACCTAGATTACCTCTAATATCTCTCTGAGTTACCTAGATTACCTCTAATATCTCTCTGTTACCTAGATTACCTCTAATATCTCTCTGAGTTACCTAGATTACCTCTAATATCTCTCTGAGTTACCTAGTTTACCTCTAATATCTCTCTGAGTTAGATTACCTCTAATATATCTCTGAGTTACCTAGATTACCTCTAATATATCTCTGAGTTACCTAGATTACCTCTAATATATCTCTGAGTTACCTAGATTACCTCTAATATATCTCTGAGTTACCTAGATTACCTCTAATATATCTCTGAGTTACCTAGATTACCTCTAATATCTCTCTGTTACCTAGATTACCTCTAATATCTCTCTGAGTTACCTAGATTACCTCTAATTTCTCTCTGAGTTACCTAGTTTACCTCTAATATCTCTCTGAGTTAGATTACCTCTAATATATCTCTGAGTTACCTAGATTACCTCTAATATATCTCTGAGTTACCTAGATTACCTCTAATATATCTCTGAGTTACCTAGATTACCTCTAATATCTCTCTGTTACCTAGATTACCTCTAATATCTCTCTGTTACCTAGATTACCTCTAATATCTCTCTGAGTTACCTAGATTACCTCTAATATCTCTCTGAGTTACCTAGATTACCTCTAATATCTCTCTGAGTTACCTAGATTACCTCTAATATCTTAGATATCTAGATTACCTCTAATATCTCTCTGAGTTACCTAGATTACCTCTAATATCTCTCTAAGTTACCTAGATTACCTCTAACATACCTGTAAGTTACCTAGATTACCTCTAACATACCTGTAAGTTACCTAGATTACCTCTAACATACCTCTATGAGACATCAACGCTATATGTAACTTTCTCCCCAGGTGGCCCCTACATTATGACACAGCCACAGAACCTAACAGTATTGGAAGGGCAGCGAGTCGTGTTTCCTTGTGGAACTGAGGGCTACCCAAGCACAATTGTACACACCTGGTACAAAGATTTGATGGACATTAGAATAACCGACAGCTACAGGACTGGACGCATTACGTAAGCTATGTCATTCTTTTGTTTCGACTGATTCTTGATTAAATCGCCAGGAGCGTCACTGCACAAGGGGCATTTCCATAAGCGATCTACTTGCCATTCAGTCAGCCATCTACAAGTATATAAGTCCAGTGTCCCTCTCTGTTGTTGGTTGACGGGGTCTTCTGATATTTTCTGTGAGGTTGCACATGTCCCATCTCCCATGGTCGACTCTATTTCTATCTTGTATGTCTATCTTATATTTCTATCTTATATTTCTATCTTATATTTATATCTTATATTTCTATCTTATATTTCTATCTTATATTTATTTCTTATATTTCTATCTTATATTTCTATCTTATATTTCTATCTTATATTTCTATCTTATATTTATTTCTTATATTTCTATCTTATATTTCTATCTTGTATCTTACGACTAAATCACAATACCTATCTGAATTCATTGGGCTAC
Source organism: Meghimatium bilineatum (assembly GCA_034231615.1). Lineage (NCBI taxonomy): Eukaryota > Metazoa > Mollusca > Gastropoda > Stylommatophora > Philomycidae > Meghimatium > Meghimatium bilineatum. Next base: position 22,848,539 of record CM067302.1, read on the forward strand.
ATCCTATGGAAATCTAGTAGGACAATTGTCCTCCTGGAAATCTAATAGGACAATTGTCCTGTTGGAAATCTAATAGGAAGTTGTACTGCTGGAAATCGAACAGGACAACTATCCTGCTGGAAATCGAACAGGACAACTGTCCTGCTGGAAATCGAACAGGACAATTGTCCTGCTGGAAATTTAATTTTTGCCATTGTCCGGATTTTCATAGTCACCTTCTACAACACAGATAGTCAACCCCCAGTCTAGACTGTATAGTCACCTCCTACAACACAGATAGTCAACCCCCAGTCTAGACTGTATAGTCACCTCCTACAACATAGATAGTCAACCCCCAGTCTAGACTTTCATAGTCGCCTTTGACAACATGCATGTCACGGTGTAGCATATATCGTGTACTAGATCGAACCCCGACAAAACACGGCTCAGTAGAAATGTTTTAATGCAAATTGAAATTTGAACTTATGTGTCTGATTACTTCAGGTTCCTGTCACAAATCTAACCAAAGTTTCACATGTAATACATCTCGTCTTGTCACAAATCTAGCCAAAGTTTCACATGTAATACATCTCGTCTTGTCACAAATCTAGCCAAAGTTTCACATGTAATACATCTCGTCTTGTCACAAATCTAGCCAAAGTTTCACATGTAATACATCTCGTCTTGTCACAAATCTAGCCAAAGTTTCACATGTAATACATCTCGTCTTGTCACAAATCTAACCAAAGTTTCACATATAATACATCTCGTCTTGTCACAAATCTAACCAAAGTTTCACATGTAATACATCTCGTCTTGTCACAAATCTAGCCAAAGTTTCACATGTAATACATCTCGTCTTGTAGACTGCTGCCTGATGGAACTCTGGTCATCAAGGCGGCGGTGAAGTCAGACAAGGGCTGGTTCACGTGTAAACCAAGCAACCGACTAGGACAGGATGAAGCTTCTGCTTATTTGAATGTCGTCTGTGAGTTCTCATTGTTTGTGAGTTATTGGATAAGTGGATTCTCATTGTTTGTGAGTTATTGGATGAGTGGATTCTCATTGTTTGTGAGTTATTGGATAAGTGGATTCTCATTGTTTGTGAGTTATTGGATGAGTGAGTTCTCATTGTTTGTGAGTTATTGGATGAGTGAGTTCTCATTGTTTGTGAGTTATTGGATGAGTGAGTTCTCATTGTTTGTGAGTTATTGGATAAGTGAGTTCTCATTGTTTGTGAGTTATTGGATGAGTGAGTTCTCATTGTTTGTGAGTTATTGGATGAGTGAGTTCTCATTGTTTGTGAGTTATTGGATGAGTGAGTTCTCATTGTTTGTGAGTTATTGGATGAGTGAGTTCTCATTGTTTGTGAGTTATTGGATGAGTGAGTTCTCATTGTTTGTGAGTTATTGGATGAGTGAGTTCTCATTGTTTGTGAGTTATTGGATGAGTGAGTTCTCATTGTTTGTGAGTTATTGGATGAGTGAGTTCTCATTGTTTGTGAGTTATTGGATGAGTGAGTTCTCATTGTTTGTGAGTTATTGGATGAGTGAGTTCTCATTGTTTGTGAGTTATTAAATGAGTGAATTCTCATTGTATGTGAGCTATTGGATGAGTGGATTCTCATTGTATGTGAGTTATTGGATGAGTGAATTCTCATTGTTTGTGAGTTATTGGATGAGTGAATTCTCATTGTATGTGAGTTATTGGATGAGTGAATTCTCATTGTTTGTGAGTTATTGGATAAGTGGATTCTCATTGTTTGTGAGTTATTGGATGAGTGAATTCTCATTGTATGTGAGTTATTGGATGCGTGGATTCTAATTGTATGTGAGTTATTGGATGAGTGGATTCTAATTGTATGTGAGTTATTGGATGAGTGGATTCTAATTGTATGTGAGTTATTGGATGCGTGGATTCTAATTGTATGTGAGTTATTGGATGAGTGGATTCTAATTGTATGTGAGTTATTGGATAATGCAAGTTATTGGATTATGTTAGTTCTTGTTGTTCATGGGTTATTGAATTATGTGAACTATTATTTTATGTGAGATATTAGGATTATGTGAATTCTAGTTTGTTTAGTTTTTGGATTGCATTAATTTTTGTTCTTTTTCAATTACTGAATTATTTGATTTCTTGTGTGAGGTATTCCATCATGCGATTTCGTGTTATTTGTGAGTTCTTCGAGTCTGAGATTTCTTGTTGGTTTGAGTTATTGAATTCTAAGAGGTTTGTTTATTGTTTTGGCTATTGAATTATGTGAGTTCTTGTATTGAGATTGAATTATGGGAGTTCCTGCAAGGATCAATAGGTGAAAGGATATACGACCGCATTTTCAACGTCACGACAACGGTTGGCTGTAACCAATAAACACTGCTAGAATTCCCAGTACAATTTTTAAATTTTTTACCTATAATTGAGAAAACTAGAAAATGTGAATAACTTGAATGTCTCGGGTGAACTTTTAGAATTTCGTCAAGATTACGTCGATTATAAAGATTAAGTCAGGATATATCTAGATTCAAAGTCGCCCGTGTGTTGCCAAAGCTCGAAAGGGGAGCAATGAATAGCAACACTGTTTACCTTCCACGCATGTCGTAAAAGGCGACTAAGGAGGTTATGGGATGGAGTTGGCTGTCCCATCCCATATAGGGTCAGTGACTCAAATCCATGCTGAAGTCGGATGTGTGTGGTCGAAAGGCGCAGATATCGCAGCAATGCTGTAAACCATGACACAGCGCATGCCGTTCTCCTAACTACATCCTGCTAATATGCAAGAGTTTGAGAATGAACGTAGAAGAAGAAGATTAAAAGTTCCTTTTAAAATGTTCCATTATATCCACATATATCTGCTACGTTGAACCACCCCAGGTCCCCCCCCCCCAATCAACAATTGTCTACATTGTCGTGACCCTATCCCTCCCCCGGCTTAATTACGTAAAAAAATCCCCCTCTTCCTAAAATACATAAAACAGAAAGAGTCGGATAACATACATATATTGTTTCATATTTTTTAGAAATCACATCGTCAAAGTTCAAACACTTTAAATGGTGTATATACAAGAGGATTGTTGACATCAACTTTTACCAACCTAAATAACAACACTCCCCAAGAACAACAGTAGAAATAAAGGCACTATCACAAATTCAATTACTGTTTGTTCACTGTTTGTCTTGTATTTTCTTGAAAAAGATCTCAAGGTTGAAACGTTGAAACTGTCTTGTATACTGTTATCTGTATGTTTTCATACCCATACCCTATAGTCTGCAAGTCTGTGTGTTCATTGTAAAACTGGTTGACCTTGTGTTTTACGTCAGTACGTTCGTTCTCAAACTCCTGCAGATTAGCAGGATGTAGTCCGGAGAACGGAATGCGTTGTGTCATGGTTTACAGAATTGCTGCGATAGCTGCGCCTTTCGGCCTGACACATCCGACTTCAGCATGGCTTTGTGTCATTGACCCTATATGGGATGGGACAGCCAACTCCATCCCATAACCTCCTTAATCGCCATTTACGACATGCGTGGAAGGTAAACAGTGTTGCTATTCTTTGCTCCCCTTTTGGACGTCAGTACTATTGATATAAAGTTTTACGTTTGTACTATTGATACAAAGTTTTACGTCAGTACTATTGATACACAGTTTTACGTCAGTACTATTGATACACAGTTTTACGCCAGTACTATTGATACACAGTTTTACGTCAGTACTATTGATACACAGTTTTACGTCAGTACTATTGATACACAGTTTTACGTCAGTACTATTGATACACAGTTTTACGTCAGTACTATTGATACACAGTTTTACGTCAGTACTATTGATACACAGTTTTACATCCGTACTATTGATTTACATTTTTACAGCAGCCTCGATATCGATTGTAGTATCTGCCGATATTGGATATATGCGGATCTGGTCTTCTTCTTCATCGTTCATTCTCAAACTCCTGCTGGATCTCTCCTGTAGCAGTACTACTAGATCTCCAGCAGGATGCAGTCCAGAGAATGGAAATGCGTTGTGTCGCCGTTTTATTTTTCCGCCAATGGCCCGACACATCCGTCTTCTGCGGAGATCTGTTCAAATTTCTGGATCATTCTCTCTATGGGAGATGTAACTAATGAATAATGTGATGTGATGAGTGAGTACAAATTTGTAATGTAATAAGTAATTAATGTGTGCAATGTGTGCGTCCACAGATAAGCCGGTAGCTCTGCTTTTACCTTCTCAGCTGATTTGGGCCAAAGGATATACTCAACAAATAGATTGCCGAGTGGATTCGAACCCACCCCTTATGAATACAATCTGGGTGAAAGATAAGGAGGAGATTGATGTTGACGGTCGTTTTGATGTTTTAAGTAATGGTACATTAGTGGTAGGTATTGCTGGTTGTGAGGTGGTTGATGTGGTTATACTAAGGTTGTTGTGATGTTTTCTAGTTTTGTAGTATGTACTTGAGAAGGTTATATTTGTGAGTTTGAGACAGTGGAGATTATAGATGTGAAGTTTGAGACAGTGGAGATTATAGATGTGAAGTTTGAGACAGTGGAGGTTATAGATGTGAAGTTTGAGACAGTGGAGGTTATAGCTCTGAAGTTTGTGGCAATGTAGAGTATAGATGTGAAGTTTGTGACAGTGTCAGTTATAAATGTGAAGTTTGAGACAGTGGAGATTATAGATGTGAAGTTTGAGACAGTGGAGATTATAGATGTGAAGTTTGAGACAGTGGAGGTTATAGATGTGAAGTTTGAGACAGTGGAGGTTATAGATGTGAAGTTTGAGACAGTGGAGGTTATAGATGTGAAGTTTGAGACAGTGGAGGTTATAGATGTGAAGTTTGAGACAGTGGAGATTATAGATGTGAAGTTTGAGACAGTGGAGGTTATAGATGTGAAGTTTGAGACAGTGGAGGTTATAGATGTGAAGTTTGAGACAGTGGAGGTTATAGATGTGAAGTTTGAGACAGTGGAGGTTATAGATGTGAAGTTTGAGACAGTGGAGGTTATAGATGTGAAGTTTGAGACAGTGGAGGTTATAGATGTGAAGTTTGAGACAGTGGAGGTTATAGATGTGAAGTTTGAGACAGTGGAGATTATAGATGTGAAGTTTGAGACAGTGGAGATTATAGATGTGAAGTTTGAGACAGTGGAGGTTATAGATGTGAAGTTTGAGACAGTGGAGATTATAGATGTGAAGTTTGAGACAGTGGAGGTTATAGATGTGAAGTTTGAGACAGTGGAGGTTATAGATGTGAAGTTTGAGACAGTGGAGGTTATAGATGTGAAGTTTGAGACAGTGGAGGTTATAGATGTGAAGTTTGAGACAGTGGAGGTTATAGCTCTGAAGTTTGTGGCAATGTAGAGTATAGATGTGAAGTTTGTGACAGTGTCAGTTATAAATGTGAAGTTTGAGACAGTGGAGATTATAGATGTGAAGTTTATGACAGTGGGGGTTATAGATGTGAAGTTTGTGACAGTGGGGGTTATAGATGTGAAGTTTGTGACAGTGGAGATTATAGATGTGAAGTTTGTGACAGTGGGTGTTATAGATGTGAAGTTTGTGACAGTGGAGATTATAGATGTGAAGTTTGTGACAGTGGGGGTTATAGATGTGAAGTTTGTGACAGTGGAGATTATAGATGTGAAGTTTGTGACAGTGGGGGTTATAGATGTGAAGTTTGTGACAGCGGAGATTATAGATGTGAAGTTTGTGACAGTGGAGGTTTATAGTTGTAGACTTTTTGGTTGTGGAATTTGTTTGTAAAAGTTGCAGCTGTTGAGAATATAGTTGCGATGCTTGCCAAAGTACTGGCTTTTTATGCGATGGACATGTACCAAATTCCATGCAGATACGGACCTAAGAAAGCAGACAACATGAAATCCTGAGCAGACAATATCAAGGACTGGGCAGACAATATCAAGGACTGAGCAGACAATATCAAGGACTGGGCAGACAATATCAAGGACTTGGCAGACAATATCAAGGACTGAGCAGACAATATCAAGGACTGAGCAGACAATATCAAGGACTGAGCAGACAATATCAAGGACTGGGCAGACAATATCAAGGACTGGGCAGATAATATCAAGGACTGGGCAGACAATATCAAGGACTGGGCAGACAATATCAAGGACTGAGCAGACAATATCAAGGACTGAGCAGACAATATCAAGGACTGGGTAGACAATATCAAGGACTGAGCAGACAATATCAAGGACTGAGCAGACAATATCAAGTACTGGGCAGACAATATCAAGGACTGAGCAGACAATATCAAGGACTGGGCAGACAATATCAAGGACTGAGCAGACAATATCAAGGACTGAGCAGACAATATCAAGTACTGGGCAGACAATATCAAGGACTGAGCAGACAATATCAAGTACTGGGCAGACAATATCAAGGACTGAGCAGACAATATCAAGGACTGGGCAGACAATATGAAGGTCTGGACAGGTCGGGATCTTTCCTCACTCATTTGCTTCGGTAAATATAGAAATCGCTAGGGGACTGTGCGTGTTACTGCAACCAGTGTGGTACCCCTACGATCATAAATCTGTATGTTACTGCAACAAATGTAGTACCCCCTTCGATCATAACGGGTTATTGGTATGTAAATGTTGACCTTATTCGACCTTGGATTGCTAATAGAAATGTCACTGAGAATTTATGGGACTCCCCCCCCTCCCCCAAGTGATGTCATGCTTTCATACGAAATACGAATCAAGATTTGCTGAAATGTCACAAAAGGACACAGTTTGAGAATCCCCACTTGTTCACGTGTTGAAAGTAAGTTATAGGTCTCAAAACCATTGTCGGAACAATACGGGATCAAGGGTCCATGTTTACACTGTCAATTAGCGGGATGTGAAACGTGCTGACAAATATTTCACACGTTCAATATATGTGTTCCTTGGTACACGAACATTTAGCGCTCATTGACATGATGTCATTTGCAGATATACGGAGTGCTATAATGAAGGATATACTGAGTGCTATAATAAATGATATACAGAGTACTATAATGAATGATATACGGAGTGCTATAATGAATGATATACGGAGTACTATAATGAATGATATACGGAGTACTATAATAAATGATATACGGAGTGCTATAATAAATGATATACGGAGTGCTATAATAAATGATATACGGAGTACTATAATGAATGATATACGGAGTGCTATAATGAATGATATACGGAGTGCTATAATGAATGATATACGGAGTGCTATAATGAATGATATACGGAGTTTACAATGACTAATATCCTTAAATCTATAATGAAGGATATACAAGTGATATAATGAATTGTGTGCTGAGTACTATAATAAATAATATACTTAGTGTGCTATAATGGAGGATATACTGGGTGCTATAATGAATGATATATTTGCGTTGTAATGAATGATAGACCAAGTGATATAATAAATGATATACTGGCGTTATAATGAATGATATACTGAGTGCTATAATAAATGATATACTGAGTTTTATAATGAGTAATATGCTTAATGCCATAATGAAGGATATACTCGGTGCTATAATGAAGGATATACTGGGTGCTATAATGAAGGATATACTGAGTGCTATAATGAAGGATATACTGAGTGCTATAATGAAGGATATACTGGGTGCTATAATGAAGGATATACTGGGTGCTATAATGGAGGATATACTTGGTGCTATAATGGAGGATATACTGAGTGCTATAATGAAGGATATACTGGGTGCTATAATGAAGGATATACTGAGTGCTATAATGAAGGATATACTGGGTGCTATAATGAAGGATATACTGGGTGCTATAATGGAGGATATACTGGGTGATATAATGAAGGATATACTGAGTGCTATAATGAAGGATATACTGAGTGCTATAATGAAGGATATACTGGGTGCTATAATGAAGGATATACTGAGTGCTATAATGAAGGATATACTGGGTGCTATAATGAAGGATATACTGGGTGCTATAATGGAGGATATACTGGGTGCTATAATGGAGGATATACTGGGTGCTATAATGAAGGATATACTGAGTGCTATAATGAAGGATATACTGGGTGCTATAATGGATGATATACTGAGTGCTATAATGAATTTATATACTGCGTGATATACTAAGTTATATCCTGATTGTTGCGGTTCATACTATAGCTTTATGTGTGTATGTGCTACTTCAGGTCAGTGATGTCACAGAAACGGATGCTGGCAGTTACAGCTGTACACCAGAGAATAACATGGGTCAAGGCCTCAGTTCTAACAGGGTTCAAGTACTTGTCAGAGGTCAGTTGTGTTTCAAGCAGCATTTTATTGCAAATAACATGTAAGCTTGGTCAAACAATCCATGTTACTTCGACTATCTACATTTTTAATAGCCAGACACATTAACATTACTAAGTTGAATTCACGTCTATGGTTGAAAGGAACGCGTATCGTCAAAATGAGGCTTCAGTTTTGCAACTCAATCACAACCCAATCACAACCCAATCACAACCATCAGTTAATGTTATTGTGTAGCTATACTGGACATGTATATATATATATATATATATATATATATATATATATATATATATATATGTATAAAGGCTTGCGGAGTCACTCATCATAGCTGATTCTTCTGTTGCGTGTTTTCAGTTGGTCGCCTTGTATATACTTCTGACGCCAGCCAATAAAAAGTAGAGATACCTCGAGTCAGCAGTGTGGTAATTTTTGGGGTGGGGGGGGGGATAAATATCAGCATCATTAACTAAGTTTACTGCTGTCGATGCTGCCTGCTGGAATGACTGGGGTCAAATCTCATTTTTCGCCTTTAAATTAAAATGAGCAATTAATTTATCCAAAATCATTTATATCTGCATTTGCAACACAGACATTGCCAAGCTGTAATAACAGTTAATTTGAATTGAGGCGTCAACTTTCTAACAACAATTGTTTAATATCGATTTACTGCCGTGATATTTAGAGCCTAGACCATGCCTAGTCACAATCAAATAAATATTCATCTCAGAACTCAATTTTTGCATTAGTTAATTATCAGAGTTACTTGTGGAGAGATTAGTTAATTATCAGGTTTAGTCGTGGAGAGACTAGTTATTTATCAGGTTTAGTTGTGGAGAGATTATTTAATTATTAGAGCTAGTCGTGGAGAGATTAGTTAATTATCAGGTTTAGTCGTGGAGAGGCACAAATCGCGCCTTGTACTGCAAATGTGAAATTTTTGTTACATACAAGTGTACATTAGGATCGTTTAGAAGGCAGTGGCAACATATTGAACGTAAATATTGCATAAAAATCACTACAAAGGATGTTCGATCGTTCGTTACGTCATGAGAAGGAAATACTACCAGTAACCAGGAACATTGACGTCTATAGCATGGAATAACTACTTTATGGTACACTTTTGTTCAGATTTTTTATGGTACACTTTTGTTGAAAGACTTTTATGGTACACTTTTCTTGAAAGACTTCTACAACAGAACAAGTCAATCTTGCGAATCAAAAATAAAACACTCCTATATCTTTGTTGTGACTAAATATGACCATTGACAACGTAACATCTTCTGGCTAATGGGAAATAAAGCCTTCTTACAGAGATTTTCATTGGTCACTATAATTATACTTTCTGTAACAGCCAATGAAAATCTAGGTAATAATCAAATGAGTATTTTTACGGCCGCGATATTTGGATTCGTTTATATTATGCAGTCTTGAATTGACATTAGTCAATAGGTCTGATACTGTAGACGGACACGCTCTATATGATCTAATAAATTAGCATTTATCAGAACAAGTGACATGACAACGATAATTCTATAATTATTTTTTTCTATTGTGTTTTTCTGTTATAACCCCCCCCCCCCAGCGCATGATTAGAAAAGTATTTGTGCATGGAAAAAATAGTGCTGTGTCTACCTTGCAAAAAAAAGTAGTGTTCTGTTTACCCTGCATAATTATTTATTGTTTTTGTTTTTTAATTTGCAATGTCCTGAATTCTTTTTTTTTTAATTTTCCTTATCCATAATCTTATCCTAGACTCTCAAATTTATCATGTCAATTATTTCGTAAGGTTAAATTATCAACTAAATCATTATGAATGTTTTAGATGTAACCAGATTAAGAAAAACTGGATGTTTTAAGTGTAACCAGATTAAGACAAACTGGATGTTTTAAGTATAACCAGATTAAGACAAACTGGATGTTTTAAGTGTAACCAGATTAAGACAAACTGGATGTTTTAAGCGTAACCAGATTAAGACAAACTGGATGTTCTAAGTGTAACCAGATTAAGACAAACTGGATGTTTTAAGTGTAACCAGATTAAAACAAACTGGATGTTTTAAGTGTAACCAGATTAAGACAAACTGGATGTTTTAAGTGTAACCAGATTAAGACAAACTAGATGTTTTAAGTTTAACCCGATTAAAACAAACTGGATGTTTTAAGTGTAACCAGATTAAGACAAACTGGATGTTTTAGATGTAACCAGATTAAGACAAACTGGATGTTTTAAGTGAAACCAGATTAAGACAAACTGGATGTTTGATTAAATTGCCATATATTTTATTGATTTGATAGAAAATTGATCAAAACAATATAAATTTGATAAAACAGCCATTTGATAAATCTGAAAGAGATTTGATAAAAGGGATATAAATTTGATAAAACGTACATATTTCATAAAACCGACGTCAATTCTGTCAGGAATGTTTGTTTCAAGAAAATCAGCTGCTACAATCAACTTTTACAATCAACTTTTACAATCAACTTTTACAATCAACTTTTACAATCAGCTGTTAAAACAGAAACAGGTATTTTCTTCAGCATTCATTCTCAAACTCCCACTGGATATCTCTTGTAGCAGGACACCGTCTCAAACTCCCACTGGATATCTCTTGTAGCAGGACACATTCTCAAACTCCCACTGGATATCTCTTGTAGCAGGACACATTCTCAAACTCCCACTGGATATCTCTTGTAGCAGGACACATTCTCAAACTCCCACTGGATATCTCTTGTAGCAGGACACATTCTCAAACTCCCACTGGATATCTCTTGTAGCAGGACACATTCTCAAACTCCCACTGGATATCTCTTGTAGCAGGACACATTCTCAAACTCCCACTGGATATCTCTTGTAGCAGGACACATTCTCAAACTCCCACTGGATATCTCTTGTAGCAGGACACATTCTCAAACTCCCACTGGATATCTCTTGTAGCAGGACACATTCTCAAACTCCCACTGGATATCTCTTGTAGCAGGACACATTCTCAAACTCCCACTGGATATCTCTTGTAGCAGGACACATTCTCAAACTCCCACTGGATATCTCTTGTAGCAGGACACATTCTCAAACTCCCACTGGATATCTCTTGTAGCAGGACACATTCTCAAACTCCCACTGGATATCTCTTGTAGCAGGACACATTCTCAAACTCCCACTGGATCTCTCTTGTAGCAGGACACATTCTCAAACTCCCACTGGATATCTCTTGTAGCAGGACACATTCTCAAACTCCCACTGGATCTCTCTTGTAGCAGGACACATTCTCAAACTCCCACTGGATATCTCTTGTAGCAGGACACATTCTCAAACTCCCACTGGATATCTCTTGTAGCAGGACACATTCTCAAACTCCCACTGGATATCTCTTGTAGCAGGACACATTCTCAAACTCCCACTGGATATCTCTTGTAGCAGGACACATTCTCAAACTCCCACTGGATATCTCTTGTAGCAGGACACATTCTCAAACTCCCACTGGATATCTCTTGTAGCAGGACACATTCTCAAACTCCCACTGGATATCTCTTGTAGCAGGACACATTCTCAAACTCCCACTGGATATCTCTTGTAGCAGGACACATTCTCAAACTCCCACTGGATATCTCTTGTAGCAGGACACATTCTCAAACTCCCACTGGATATCTCTTGTAGCAGGACACATTCTCAAACTCCCACTGGATATCTCTTGTAGCAGGACACATTCTCAAACTCCCACTGGATATCTCTTGTAGCAGGACACATTCTCAAACTCCCACTGGATATCTCTTGTAGCAGGACACATTCTCAAACTCCCACTGGATATCTCTTGTAGCAGGACACATTCTCAAACTCCCACTGGATATCTCTTGTAGCAGGACATTCTCAAACTCCCACTGGATATCTCTTGTAGCAGGACATTCTCAAACTCCCACTGGATATCTCTTGTAGCAGGACCGTGGTCCTATTAGATTTCCAGGAGGATGTAGTCCAGAGAATGGAAATGCGTTGTGTCGCCGTTTTATTTGCGCCAATGGCCCGACACATCCGTCTTCGGCGGTAAACAGGTATTTGAAATAACCTATGTTCTCATTCTCAAAACGATTCCAATTTTGTTTCTTGTGACGTTAATTTTCTACTGCTCATAATCCCACTGATGACGAGAAATAAACTCGGAGCTTCCTTATGCGAGTAACGCACGTTTACTTTACTAGTCAATAAGAGTTGGTAGATAATAATACGCAGAAAGAAAAGAAAAACATATCCATTTTTTGCAAGTAAGATATTATTACTAGAAAGAAAAACCTAGATTGAGACTTACGCCCGTGCTGCAGTGTCCGTGCTCTGATATTAATATGTCTGTGTAAGCATGAAGGTATATAAAAATAATAGTTGTTTACTAAAAGTATATTAATGGCAGTCGCAGCATAGAAAATGTAAGAAATACAGATTTGATGTCAAGAATACAACAGATCATACAGACTTGATGTCAAGAATACAGCAGACTATACAGAATTGATGTCAAGAGTACAACAAGAAATACAGACTAATAACAAGAATATAATAGTCATACAGATTTGATGTCAAGAATACAACAGGTCTTACATTCATGTCAAAATACAACAAGACATATTGACTAGATGTCAAGAGTACATCAAGAAATACATATTTGATGTAAGGAATACAAAAGGTCATACAGACTTGACGTCGAGAAATTCAGTAGCTTAGGATGTGTGTTATGTTTATGTTATGACCAGGCAGGTCATATTTTGCTCGAATTGTGTAGAGGAGAAAGGCACACGATAATATTAAAGCACAGGATTGGGGGATAAATCTAGGAACGCCAGAGACCTCACAGTTCTTGCTTTTATTTATAGATAACATGTACTTGCCTCTTGTATATTTTGCGTCGCACGACGACGTAAAAGTGCATACGTGAGAGTGGGTGAGTTTGTTGGTTAGTTAGTAGTGAGAGTGGGTGAGTTGTTTGGTTAGTTAGTAGTGAGAGTGGGTGATTTTGTTAGTTAGCTAGTCGTGAGAGTAGGTGCGTTTGTTAGTTAGTCGTGAGAGTGGGTGAGTTTGTTAGTTAGTTAGTCGTGAGAGTGTGTGAGTTTGTTAGTTAGTCGTGAGAGTGGGTGAGTTTGTTAGTTAGTCGTGAGAGTGGGTGAGTTTGTTAGTTAGTCGTGAGAGTGGGTGAGTTTGTTAGTTAGTCGTCAGAGTGGGTGAGTTTGTTAGTTAGTCGTGAGAGTGGGTGAGTTTGTTAGTTAGTCGTGAGAGTGGGTGAGTTTGTTAGTTAGTCGTGAGAGTGGGTGAGTTTGTTAGTTAGTCGTGAGAGTGGGTGAGTTTGTTAGTTAGTCGTCAGAGTGGGTGAGTTTGTTAGTTAGTCGTCAGAGTGGGTGAGTTTGTTAGTTAGTCGTGAGAGTGGGTGAGTTTGTTAGTTAGTCGTGAGAGTGGGTGAGTTTGTTAGTTAGTCGTGAGAGTGGGTGAGTTTGTTAGTTAGTCGTGAGAGTGGGTGAGTTTGTTAGTTAGTCGTGAGAGTGGGTGAGTTTGTTAGTTAGTCGTGAGAGTGGGTGAGTTTGTTAGTTAGTCGTGAGAGTGGGTGAGTGTGTTAGTTAGTCGTGAGAGTGGGTGAGTTTGTTAGTTAGTCGTGAGAGTGGGTGAGTTTGTTAGTTAGTCGTGAGAGTGGGTGAGTTTGTTAGTTAGTCGTGAGAGTGGGTGAGTTTGTTAGTTAGTCGTGAGAGTGGGTGAGTTTGTTAGTTAGTCGTGAGAGTGGGTGAGTTTGTTAGTTAGTCGTGAGAGTGGGTGAGTTTGTTAGTTAGTCGTGAGAGTGGGTGAGTTTGTTAGTTAGTCGTGAGAGTGGGTGAGTTTGTTAGTTAGTCGTGAGAGTGGGTGAGTTTGTTAGTTAGTCGTGAGAGTGGGTGAGTTTGTTAGTTAGTCGTGAGAGTGGGTGAGTTTGTTAGTTAGTCGTGAGAGTGGGTGAGTTTGTTAGTTAGTCGTGAGAGTGGGTGAGTTTGTTGGTAAGTTAGTCGTGAGCGTGGGTGAGTTTGTTAGTTAGTTAATCGTGAGAGTGGGTGCGTTTGTTAGTTAGTCATGAGAGTGGGTGAGTTTGTTAGTTAGTCGTGAGAGTGGGTGAGTTTGTTGGTTAGTTAGTCGTGAGAGTGGGTGAGTTTATTGGTGAAAAACAATGTTTATTCTGATTAAAACTGGGGGTTAATGTTAGTTGTATGTGGATTTTCTACCATAATTTATCATGAGTACTAGGACTACACATTTTTGTGTTCACATTTGGTTAATACCGTTGTTATGTTAAATTTATGTTCACATTTGGTTAATACCGTTGTTATGTTAAATTTATGTTCACATTTGGTTAATACCGTTAAATTTATGTTCACATTTGGTTAATATTGTTATGTTAAATTTATGTTAGTACCGTTGTTATGTTAAATGTATGTTTACTATACAAGCCAGTAGCTTGTTTTTTATCATGTTTGATACACTCTTTCAATCAATTGCTTGCTGGTGATGTCCCAGATAAACCAGGTAGGATTTCTTATTGAGTTTGTTTGTTTGTTTGTTTGTTGTTTGAGAACCGCAGGAAATGCGAGCGATTAGCTCTTACTTCCTATGTGCAGTTTGGTGGATTTTTCGAGCTTTCTTTCATACCCAGGAGACTTCAGCTTTCGGCTTAGTGCAATGTCTATTGAAGGAGCAACCTACTCAGAGATGGTCTATAATTGTATAGATGACATGCTACAAAGCTTCCATAAGAGAGTCTCAATATAACGACATGTCATCTACTAAGGTTTCTTGTTACATGTGTGGTTTGTCTGGTGGACAATTGGTGAGACCCACAGAAGCAAGTTGATGCGTATATGGAGTGTGTAAGACTTTCTCTTTCCTCTCTTTTCACACTCTATCTATCTCACTGTCTGATTTATTCCTCATTGTTGCCGTTATCTCGTTCCTGAGATGGTACATTTCTTTTTCAGCAATTCACAATATTCGCTATATCAGTATTCTGTCTTTCTCTCTATTTTTCTTATATATATATATATATATCTATATATGTGTGTGTGTGTATAAATATATACATATATATATATTCATCTGCTTCTAAGTGTTATATGCTATGTATTGTTGATTGCAACAGGCAGTTTGTATCCATCCATTTTTTGTCTTCGCAGAATTATCCGTATAATTCATGTTAGTTACTGTCAGAATCATCCTTATAATTCATGTTAATTACTGTCAGAATCATCCTTATAATTCATTTTAATTACTGTCAGAATCATCCTCATAATTCATGTTAATTACTGTCAGAATCATCCTCATAATTCATGTTAATTACTGTCAGAATCATCCTTATAATTCATTTTAATTACTGTCAGAATCATCCTCATAATGCATGTTAATTACTGTCAGAATCATCCTTATAATTAATTTTAATTACTGTTAGAATCATCCTCATAATTCATGTTAATTACTGTCAGAATCATCTTTAAAATGCATCAGTGATTGATTGGGCAGGACTGTGGTGCTGCTCGATGTCAGAAATGGTCCAACCAATCTCAGTTTCTAGCCTCTGTCGTCTGAACTAAGCCTCTTCTCCACTTCAAGTTGGCCTCGCTGAACTAAGCCCCTTCTCCACTTCAAGTTGGCCTCGCTGAACTAAGCCCCTTCTCCACTTCAAGTTGGCCTCGCTGAACTAAGCCCCTTCTCCACTTCAAGTTGGCCTCGCTGGGGTTCTAGATTGTATGTAGCATCTAGATAGTAGCTTGTGACATTGAGACGTACCAAAAACCTAAATCTAGATGAAAAACATTCACAGTGTCAACACTATTTCGTTACGGTGTTCTAGTTCCCATGTTTCCCGTTACTATTGTAGGTCCCAGTGTCAGCTCCTCTTGTTACTATTGTAGGTCCCAGTTTCCACTACTTATGTTTCTATTGTAGGTCCCAGTTTCAAATCCTCCTGTTACTATTGTAGGTCCCAGTTTCCACTCCTCCTGTTACTATTGTAGGTCCCAGTTTCAAATCCTCCTGTTACTACTGTAGGTCCCAATTTCAAATCCTCCTGTTACTATTGTAGGTCCCAGTTTCAAATCCTCCTGTTACTACTGTAGGTCCCAATTTCAAATCCTCCTGTTACTATTGTAGGTCCCAGTTTCAAATCCTCCTGTTACTATTGTAGATCCAAGTTTCAAGTATAAAATTATGGCTAGTTAACTATACTTACAATCATCAATCATGTCTGACATAATTATCCTCATTCATTTCTGACATAATTAATCCTCATTCATTTCTGACATAATCATCATTAAATGCATCACAAATTGCCATAACAATAATTATCAATTAATCGTCACAATCTCTCACAAACATGATTGTGTTCATCAATTAATAATCACAATCTCTAACAAACATGATTCAATTCATAGCCACAATCTCCCACAAACATGATTCAATTCATAGCCACAATCTCTCACAAACATGATTGCGTTAATCCATATTTGTCAGTGATAAGATTAACCTGTATCTATAGAGCCTCCTCTGATCACAATCAGCCCAGATCCAAAGTACGTCCGTTCTGCTGGCGAATCTGTAGAGATGAACTGTGAAGCTACAGGGATACCTACAGTATCTCTCCAGTGGGTGAAGGTTCGTATCTAAATGGATGTCTTGTGACTGTTCATGCGTAACCTTCTCCAATGTTTTTATCCCGATCAAGGATATTTCTGCTGTAATATATTCATAAGCCAGTCAATAGAGATGCAGATATTGACAAAAACTCAATCAACATTGACCGTTTTAATCTTTCTGAATGGGAAAATAGGCTAAGCGTGCAGTGTGAGCAATTGTGGTACAGGTTACGATGCACGCAGGACCGTGCAGTAGATTTTCTCAGCATGATGCAAGTCTTAAATACCGCCCCTGACAATGTATTTTGATTGGTGCCGCCTGATGCGGCCGTCTCTCTGCATCATAGCACGACACGGCGGCCATGGACACACGACTGGTCTACTAATAATATGGATGCAGACATTCGAAGTTCAGTGAAATTGGTAAAATACTGAACATCATTAGATGTCACTTCTATGGTCGGCTTTGTTCAACAATTTCAGCAAATAGTACCGCAACATAATGTATCTTCGTTCTTCTAGATATTTCCTGTTGGAGATCTAGCAAGACTATTCTTCTTCTTCTTCTTTGGTGTTCGTTCTCAAACTCCTGCAGATTAGCAGGATGTAGTCCGGAGAACGGAATGCGTTGTATCATGGTTTACAGCATTGCTGCGATATCGGCGCCTTTCGGTCTGACACATCCGACTTCAGCATGGCTTTGGGTCACTGACCCTATATGGGATGGGACAGCCAACTCCATCCCATAACCTCCTTAGTGGACATGCGTGGAAGGTAAACAGTGTTGCTATTCTTTGTTCCCCTTTCGGGCCCTGGCAACACACAGGCGAGCAAGAGTATTGGCATACTACACGGGAGATCCAGAATCTAGGAGAACTTGTAGTACAAGAGAGATCTAGCGGGATTGTTACTGCAACTGAAGATAAGCAAGGACTGTTGACTTGCTACAAGAGAGATCTAGCGGGAGTTTGAGAGCCAACGTTTAAGAAAGGAATGTCAATATTATTGTGATCTATCAGTTTACCCGCACATCAGAAGGGTCTAAGTGACAGTTTTAACTGCTCCAAAACGTAGGCTGCAATAACTCAAGCCTCTTGTTGCTCGCCTCCATTCGACTTTACCCTCAAGTGAGGTCTTCAATAAGATGTCATGTCCTTTCATATCTTTACCCTCAAGTGAGGTCTTCAATAAGATGTCATGTCCTTTCATATCTTAACTCTCAAGTGAGGTCTTCAATAAGATGTCATGTCCTTTCATATCTTTACCCTCAAGTGAGGTCTTCAATAAGATGTCATGTCCTTTCATATCTTTACCCTCAAGTGAGGTCTTCAATAAGATGTCATGTCCTTTCATATCTTTACCCTCAAGTGAGGTCTTCAATAAGATGTCATGTCCTTTCATATCTTTACCCTCAAGTGAGGTCTTCAATA
Source organism: Meghimatium bilineatum (assembly GCA_034231615.1). NCBI lineage: Eukaryota > Metazoa > Mollusca > Gastropoda > Stylommatophora > Philomycidae > Meghimatium > Meghimatium bilineatum. The sequence continues at coordinate 22,866,867 of CM067302.1, forward strand.
AGATGTCATGTCCTTTCATATCTTTACCCTCAAGTGAGGTCTTCAATAAGATGTCATGTCCTTTCATATCTTTACCCTCAAGTGAGGTCTTCAATAAGATGTCATGTCCTTTCATATCTTTACCCTCAAGTGAGGTCTTCAATAAGATGTCATGTCCTTTCATATCTTTACCCTCAAGTGAGGTCTTCAATAAGATGTCATGTCCTTTCATATCTTAACTCTCAAGTGAGGTCTTCAATAAGATGTCATGTCCTTTCATATCTTCTGAGTTCTTTATTTATTTGATCTTTATTTCCTTTAATATTTTCATACTGTATATATGTGTGCGTGTGTGTGTGGGTGTATATATATATATATCAATGATTTGAATGATTCTGTGCAGGTTGGACGGCAGGCCGACAGAAGCAGCAGTCATATGACAGTCACAGACAGGTACATGGAAATTAAGAATCTGACCAAAGATGACCATGGAAAATATGAGTGTCGAGCCATCAATGCTATTGCTACAGTTGTCAGCGCTACTGAGCTGAAAATTGAGAGTAAGTGAAGTGAGGACTGAGAGTGAAGTGAAAATTGAGAGTGAAGTAAATATTGAATGTGAAACAATTATTGAGAGTGAAGTGAGGATTGAGAGTGCAATCATCTAACCTCCGTTCTGGTACGGAGCACCTTTTAAGATCTTCTGGTATATATATGAAATTTTTTGATGCACCATGCACCCTCTACAAACCCCCCCCCCCCATTTAAAGATAATAAAATCTTCTTTTTTTCATACAATTTGCCCACATGTATACATGCACAATCCAGTTTCCAATAAATTATTTCAGAACTAAGAGTGAAGTAAAGTGAGAACTGAGAGTGAAGTGAGAACTAAGAATGAAGTGAGAAATGAAAGTAAAGTAAAGTGAAAATGTGCTTGTTAAGGTGTAGTGCTTTGAAATGTGTACGCCTGCGAGATTATTAGATACATCGGTATGTAATTTTTCTTTCACAGACACAACGCCCCATGCCCCTTTCAATGTTACTGTTGTGCCAGCTGCCTTCAATGTAACTATTTCTTGGGAGACTGCATATGATGGAGGACATCCACAGTATTTTATCCTATGGTAAGTATATCACGCTATTTTTGTATGTGGAGAAAATAAATATCAGATATGGATTTATAGAACAGTAGGGAGATTCCTGATTAGATATGGATTTAGAGAAGAGTAGGGAGATCCCTGATTAGATATGGATTTAGAGAAGAGTAGGGAGATTCCTGATTAGATATGGGTTCATAGAAGAGTAGGGAGAATATGGATTATATATGGATTAATAAAAGAGTAGGGAGATTCTGGATTAGATATGGATTCATAAAAGAGTAGGGAGTTTCTGGATTAGATATGGATTCATAAAAGTGTAGGGAGATTCTGGATTAGATATGAATTTATAGAAGAGTAGGAGATTCCTATCACTAAAGTTAAGTTGGGATATATTATGCTCAAACAAGCATAAAAAGTTGTACAATTTATTATATACAGGGACAACCTCTACGTTAGTCACAGTGCCTTTATCAGGAAACATAAATACAAGAACAGAAATATTAGATGTAAAACAAATTAAATTAAAAATTGTAAATAAAAAATAATAATGTGCATTTAATATTTCTGTTAGTGTTGTATTTATGTTTCTCAAAAAGGTACCATTGACCGAAACGTGAAAGTTCCCATGTTTACGTTGTTTGTTTTGTGCTTTATTCCTTTTTTATTATCTTTTAAAACACAAGATTTCGGTTCTTGTAGTATCTTTGCTTATCTTTAACCACAATGATTCGGTCACCTTATGAGAATGAATCCAAACAAAATACCAATAAGAGCATATAACAAAAGAATAACCAAATTTAGAGCCAAAGGTAGACCAAGAAAACAATAAATAGAAAACATCAAGATTACATTAAAGTAACATGAACTCAACGCAACCAAGTCGATGCATCTGGCCTAGGAACGACAACTAGGCTCCCACCCCTACGCTTAACGGCAAATATGGATACGATCAACCATCATTCACATGGGGAACGACAATAGACAACCCTTAAACTTGGTAGGCCCCCACTACAAAAAAACACAAGCAGAGAAAGACCATAACTTTGTCATTACTTTAATCATAGTAGGTACAAACACAATTAAAAAAAAGACAATGACGTTACAATTACTTTAATCATAGTAGGCACAAACACAATTAAAAAAAGACAATAACGTTACAATTACTTTAATCATAGTAGGCACAAACACAAGAAAAAAAAGACAAGAACGATGTCCTTGATTTAACTATCGTATTAATTACTTTCAGGTTTAAAAAGATTTCTCAGAAGGAATGGATCACTATGCCGGTTCCTGGACAAGCAGTAACAGCTTTCAGACTATATAATCTTCAACCGGATACAGAATATGAATTCAAAATCATGTCTAGGAACTCATTAGGGAATGGGTCGTTCAGCGATGTTGTCAAACAGCGTACTATGGGTAAATTATGTTCATTGCATTTCTTATGGATTTTTGGGTTGTAGAGAGTACAAGCCACATGAATGAGAAATAGATTCTGCATGTATACTTAGGAGAAAGATAGATGAAAAGATAGATGAAAAGATAGATGAAAAGATAGATGAAAAGATAGATGAAAAGATAGATGAAAAGATAGATGAAAAGAGACCTGATTATCTATAGATCGGTAGCTTGTAGAGGCTGTTCTTGACATGAACAAAGATACATCTTCTGCTATCTTATTAAGTTCACCGTTCCAGAATAGAGGACAGATGATTGTAGATGGTTACAGGGGTATCTCTCTATGGTGCCTCAATGTAAAACATCCCTATTTATAACATATACATCCCAATTTATAACATATGCATCCCTATTTATAACATATACTTCCCCCTTTTATAACATATGCATCCCTATTGAACAACACTTTTTCAAAATCCCCAATTATAAGTATTTTTTATTGTTTGTACTGTGTAGTGAAATTCTGTTATTACATACATATTTCGTTATTCTGGATCAAGTTGTTATAACGGAATTTTACTGTATATAGCGAATCTCTGTTATTACATATATATTTCATTGTTCTGGACCAAGTTATAACGAAATTGTACTGTATATAGTGAATTTATGTTATTACATAAATATATCATCTGTCCGGACCAAGTTATTATATAGAACTTGATTGTATGGGCAAGTAACGTAACTTTCCACTGCATTTTTCCAAGAAATTTTGTAATACAGTGTTGAGCCCCTTATTGTGTTATTTAACCAACGGTAGTAGCGTGTGGTGGTTTTTCTAATTGGGGACTAGGTTTAATTCTATTATATGCTGTAGGGGTAAAAATAAACACTTTTTTATTGTGTGCGACCTGAATAACAGCTTCTATTATTTGTGATGGTCCTGATATAACCAAATGGATTTTGCGGTTAAAAAATGGTGCATTACCCAAGTGAGAGTACTTTGTTATTTTTAAAAATGGTGCATTACCCAAGTGAGAGTACTTTGTGATTCTTTAAAAATGTGGGTTTTTTTTAACCCACCAAATTCTTATCATAAACTGCCTTAAACTTTCATGCAGCCAGAATGTTATTATTTGATTCACTTATAACAATGGTCCGGCTCTGTGGCGAAGTGGTACAGAGCGCGTCTGTGTCGGCAAAGTTATCGAGTTCGATCCTCACCACAGGCAATTATGCAACCGGACCGTTCAGAAAGCAATGGCAACCTACTGAACGTATCTATATTGCCTAGAAAATTACCACAGCCAACAAATGCTGGGTTGATAGCTACGTCCTGGATAGGATATGCTACCAATTTTTTTTTTATAACAATTTTAAAGTAAATTAATAGTCATGTTGTTAAAGTAATGTACACTTCACTAAGTTTTCATGGAAATATGAGCTATTCTTTTCTGATTACACCTTATTTTCATAACTAAAGTTCCGAATGAAACTGAATAATAGCGTGAGGACACGACGAGGACACGACGAGGACACGACAACTCTGTATATTTAGATCTGGTCACTAATATCTATTTTACATTAAATTGAGTTACCATTTATAGTACGGGCTCGTCTGTTAAACCAGTCCCTCTTCCACATCTCACATTTTGAAACACACAAATTTTATTTACAATCAAGTGTTGTATGTTTTCTCAAGTTCTCTTATTAGCGAGAACAACTGTGCAGCTTAATAATCACAACGGTATAGTATTTCAGAAGCAAATGTAATTTACTTAAAATCATAGGTTACTATTTACTTATTAAAGGTAAAAGTAGGTCCCATGGCAGCAACCTGCCGTCGGGGATGAAGCTAACTAATTATGTGGAGAAGACGATAGATAGATAGATAGATAGATAGATAGATTAGATTAGATTAGATTAGATTAGATTAGACTAGATTAGATTAGATTAGATTAGATTAGATTAGATTAGATTAGATAGATAGATAGATAGATAGATAGATAGATAGATAGATAGATAGATAGATAGATAAAAGTCGTAAAAGGCGACTAAGGAGGTTATGGGATGGAGTTAGTTGTTTCATCCCATATAGGGCCAGTTACCCAAAGCCATGCTGAAGTCGGATGTGTCAGGTCGAAATGCGCAGATATCGCAGCAATGCTGTAAACCGTGACTCAACGCATTCCGTTCTCCGGACTACATTCTGCTAATCTGCAGGAGTTTGAGAACGAACGCAGAAGAAAAAGAAGAAGAATGATATATTCAAATAAAGCTTTTTTTTAATGTTCTGGTATGTTAACACCGTACTATATTATCCAAAAATATATTTCCTGTTGATCTCCCCAATTTTAATTCGATTTTTATCCATTCTAGATTATTAACTTTATTCAATCATGATACAGAACTATCAACTAGTGCACAATTTTCTTATTTCATCAGAGATTGTATCCACTCTGTATTTAAAACAACCGTATCAAAATTTAATATTTAAATTTTATGAAGTCTATTTGTGCAGAATATGGACAGAAATTGGGGGTCAAAAAACATAATTTTAGAGATATTTTTTTGCTGAAGTACAAATATAGCTTCTTTTATGTTAATAGGGGCACACACATTTATGTTGTTATATTACATAATCTTACTGTTATTTTGTTATACAGTACAAATCCGATTATCCGAAATAATTGGGGATCGGACCTATTCGGATAATCGAAAATTCGAATAATTGGATATAACTCAGGAGGGACGCAAAACAGTGTATATGCTTACAATCATACATTGAAATGAAAGTACAGTAATATGTAAGCAACTATGTATTGCAAATAAATTAGAGAGTAACGACACGTGCGCACTGCCCCGGGAACTCTCTACCGCGTCCGCTAGCGCTCTCGCTCTAAACATAATTCACCCAAATTCGATTCGTTAATTGGAATTCAGATAATCTGATTTCTACTGTACTACACAATCCATTACTGTACTTTACTGTACAATACTGTACAATACCATTAATGTACAATACTGTACTTTATAGAAACATCGTTTCTGACAACATCATGTGTCAATAGGACATCCATGAATATTATGAACCTGTCACGAACCACGAAGGAAGCAAAAATTCTCTTCTGTTGACTAGAGAAACCCATGAAGATATATGCATAAAATCACAGTAATTGGATAAGTCTATTTCTGAATTGAATTCTCTCCATTCGTTCTTTGTTTAATTTTTTTTTAAAATTATTCTCCATTACCCCATGGTTACCCTAATCTTCGTTTCAGAATAAAATTTCTTTTGTTAAATGTGTGCTCCCGCTTAACAGGAAAGTACCGAAATATATAATTAAGACTAAATAAATGTATATATTGTGATTAATCTTCCCGTTATTCATATCTGTACAAATATACTAATAATTGCAAGTTTTCTTGATTTCTGCTGAAAAAAACCCTCAAATTTCACAGTATTGATAAAATATAATTTACTGTAGTTTTCAATTTTATTCAATTTATTTTGCTAGTTACTTATATTGTTATATGTTTGATTATTATTTGTTATATTTCTGCTAATTATATTTTGTGTTTACCTGTTTGCATTACCATAGTTGTCTTACATATTTCACTGTTTTTATTTCACATAGTTACTTCAATTATTTCCCTATTTATATGTAAAGATTTTTTAAAATTTTCACTGTTTATATCTCCTATAAATTACTTGATCTATTTGACAGTTTATATCTCATGTAAGTTACCTTAAATTGTTACGTAGGTACATATTTCATAAAACGTTGTATCACAAACATAGACTTTTCCTTTGAATCAGGAAACACGGGCAAGAGGGACACAACTCCTCCACTCATGGGTACAGTTTATCTATAGCCTGTTCCCCATTAATGCCCCTGATCTTCGTGTTCTTCAGATAGTTTGTCAACCAGTTTTTTTCTGTTGTTTGTAATGTATTTCCTATTTGTTTTGTTTTGTTAAATTTATGGTTCTAATTATAGTAGAGTTCTTTATTAGTTCATTGCAGTGGTTCTCGTTATGGTAGAACCCTATATAGAATAGTTCTTCTTCTTCAGCGTTCATTCTCAAATTCCCACTGGATTTCTCGTGTAACAGGACAATGATCCTGCAAGATTTCCAGCAGGATGTAGTCCAGAGAATGGAAATGCGTTGTGTTGCCGTTTTATTTGCGACAATGCCCCAACACATCCGTCTTAGGCGGATATAGAATAGTTCAGATTATAATAAATATATATTATTGTAATAGTGATAGACCATTTGCGAGTCTTTTTTAGTTTGGACATACTATCCATGTAAATAAGCGAACACAATATGCACATTTATGTAAATTACGGCGTAACTATACTCATTTTGTACTACGGCCGTGATTTAGAGAGGGGGGTTTGGAGACTGTAGAATTCAAATCCACCTCTTATGAAAATACAATTCACCATGACACTAGTATTAACAAAATTTACATAAATACGAGAAGGTAAACGGTTGTGTGGCTGGTTTTTTTCTATAAATAATCGAACAGAATCCTGAAAGCAAAGTGCTGAAAATTATGTGTTCATCTCAAATAATGGCCATGTGGTGCATATAGAGTGGGTAAATACTAAAGTGTGTATAGAGTGGGTAAATACTGGCCATGTAATTTATATAGAGTGGGTAAATACTGGCCATGTAATTTATATAGAGTGGGTAAATACTGGCCATGTAATTTATATAGAGTGGGTAAATACTGGCCATGTAATTTATATAGAGTGGGTAAATACTGGCCATGTAATTTATATAGAGTGGGTAAATACTGGCCATGTAATTTATATAGAGTGGGTAAATACTGGCCATGTAATTTATATAGAGTGGGTAAATAAAAAGTATATAGAGTGGGTAAACACTAAAGTATATCTTCTTCTTCAACGTTCATTCTCAAACTCCCGTTGGATTTCTCTTGTAGCAGGACGATGCTCCTGCTATATTTCCAGTAGGATGTGGTCCAGAGAATGGAAATGCGTTTGTTGTCGTTTTAAATGCGCCAATAGCCCGAAATAACCGTCTTTGGTGAATACTAAAGTATATATAGTGATAAATGCTAAAATTTAATATGGGTGATATTAAATGAAATGTGAGTATTATCTGACCAGGTATTGGCTTATGTTATGGAAATGGTAGGAGTTCAGACAAAAGTCAAGTTTATAGAGACAAAATTGCAGAAATGGGGGCACATTCCACGCGAAGGAAAGAAGAAGATTTGTTTAGGAATATAAACTATTTTTTCACATTCTACCTATAAACTCTATCAATAAATATTTGTTCAAATTATTTATATAAACTCTCCCCATAAAAATTATTTTGTTGTCAAGTTTTCTTGGGTTCTTAGTAAATTTGTTTTCTCCAATTAGGGCTGTCCACCTCTGGGTTAAGTTCTTTGTTTTTTGTTGCACTCAAGTCTTGCATGCTTTGTTAGTCACTTCACATCGTATTTTCCAATTCTACCCAGCCCATGTGGCTCAGTAGGGATTACAGTACAAGCATGTATAGAGTTGTTTGCTGACATCTTGGGATAAACCTTCAGTGTCGGGAAACAACCCGAAACTGGGAAGGGGCTTGGGTAACACAAGACAAATATCAAAATTAACAGAAATAGATGTAAGTGTTACCAATATTAATCAACACAACAAACTAGCAATGAGACAAAGCGACAGAAAACGTTTCGACTAGAAGCCTTCGTCATGACAAAAGACAACAAACGAAGTAAACAATGTGTCATGTCCACTTAGATATACACAAAAAGCAAATCATAGACATAACAGGAAGGGTAATTGTTACCCAAAATAGTCGAGATTTCCCTGTATAGTATTTACTTCTCTAGATTATTCTTGTGTGTTGATCTCACACAGTGTCACTTATCTTGGCTGATGACTGATGGGACAGTGCATGTGTCAGTTTACGTATACTGTATACCATCTGTCCGCCGAAGACGGATGTGTCGGGCCATTGGCGCAAATAAAACGGTGCTACAACGCATTTCCATTCTCTGGACTGCATCCTGCTGGAGATCTAGTAGTACTGCTACAGGAGAGATCCAGCAGGAGTTTGAGAATGAACGATGAAGAAGAAGAAGAAGTATACCATCTGTCAATGAAAGTCGCAGCGAATGTCAGGAATACCAAGACACGTGACACTGTGAGATACCTGACACTCTGTGAGATACGTGACACTGTGTGAGAAACGTGACACTGTGTGAGAAACGTGACACTGTGTGAAATACGTGACACTGTGTGAGATACGTGACACTGTGTGAGATACGTGACATTGTGTGAGAAACGTGACACTGTGTGAAACACGTGACACTGTGTGAGATACGTGACACTGTGTGAGATACGTGACACTGTGTGAGATACGTGACACTGTGTGAGATACGTGACACTGTGTGAGATAAGTGACACTCAATCACTTTTACACAACCTGTCTCAGAAAAAGTTATGAACATCAGATGGCAAGACACGATTCTGGATACCAATGTCCAGTGCGGCACTATGCCAATATCGTCACGTCCGATCAGTAGCATAGAATATACCTCTGGGCCAACTATTTAATTATTCTTCTGTCAGATTTGATGACCCATCTTCAGTGATTGCATATCTAACATTCCCCGCTATCTAGAAATCACAAAAGAATAAAGTTGCAATTCCCACGGAACTGCAACTCTTCGCCACTCACGGAGACCCATTTGGCAGAAGACACAAGTAAGAAATCGAGACAAGGCGTATTATAGTGACAATGATACATTTTTTTCACACGTAACAGGTTGTCAGCCTACCCCTAACCTTCCTTAATCGTCTCCTACAACACGCCTGGAAAGAAGACAGGGCCCTATTTTTTTCTCCATGAACTAAAAGTCCAGACCAGGGTTGCCACCTTGTGAAGATGCTACATATAATAGATTCTATATTAGAGTCCACATTGGATGTACTTAATCGTAAAATGTGTTTTAAAAAGCTCTTCTACTAGAATAATTCGATATAACCAAACTGCACTACTACGGCAACAAGCAAGTAATATAAAAAAAAGAGGGTAACCACCTCCTCCTTATCAAAGTTATATCGACGTTCCTGACGATAAAACTTTAACAAAGTTTCTCCTTTGTTTGTGAAGTCCAGAGAATCGATCGACACATCTACATTAATCAGTGTTGCCATTGTGGTTATATCAGGACAACAATTGATCAACTTAGTTGAAATATCACTAGCCATACAAATATTATTTCGGCAATTTTTTTTTAAATAAATATCTAGCGAATATTCAAATGTTACCAGATGTACATTATTTCTTTGTTTATGCTGATGCAAATATAAACAGTGTGGTCACAATAACAAGTAATGTTGTTGTCGGTAGAATTTATTTTTCTAGTAATATCTGTCACAACAGAAACGGAAAACAAAATACAAATTAACCAACTAACCGCAGTAAATATAATCCAAGTAAATATAGCCACAGTAAATATAGCCACAGTAAATATAGCCACAGTAAATATAGCCACAGTAAATATAGCCACAGTAAATATAGCCACAGTAAATATAGCCACAGTAAATATAGTCACAGTAAATATAGCCACAGTAAATATAGCCACAGTAAATATAGTCACAGTAAATATAGTCACAGTAAATATAGTCACAGTAAATATAGTCACAGTAAATATAGTCACAGTAAATATAGTCACAGTAAATACAGCCACAGTAAATACAGCCACAGTAAATATAGTCACAGTAAATATAGTCACAGTAAATATAGCCACAGTAAATATAGTCACAGTAAATATAGTCACAGTAAATATAGTCACAGTAAATATAGTCACAGTAAATATAGTCACAGTAAATATAGTCACAGTAAATATAGCCACAGTAAATATAGCCACAGTAAATATAGCCACAGTAAATATAGCCACAGTAAATATAGCCACAGTAAACATAATTAGAAATGTTAATATCATTCCAATGAATTCAATACACTTTATTATTTTATTTTCAATATATTTTGTAAAACATTTAGGAGTTTGTCCCTTGTTGTCCCTTTTTAAAACCTAAATTTGTCAATACACATCTCCAAACAATTGGCAACCCTCATATTGCCTCTGTGCTTTTGTCAAATCTGTGCCATTAACCTGTTAATACGTACCTCACCATAATATTTACTGTTAGACATCATGTGTCAATGTATTGTCTAGTCTATGTCATCCTTCTAACAGGATACTCTCCAGACGCAGCTAGTGCACTGCCAACTGATCAAGATGGCAAGGTTTACTATCCAGAGGTTCACGAAAACCACGGTAAGTTTCCCCCGCAATGATCACTTAGTTCGCCCAAATTGTGTGTTTAGGAAACCAGACATCCACCATTCCTTTCGATTTCCATTTAATTTACTTCGAGTGAGCTTGCTGAAAAATAACCAGCTTATATATTATATTTTTTTATGAGCTAAAAAAAATCATTCATAAATTGATCAAAGGGTTGGAAGGTGTTATTCTTCTGTGTTCGTTCATAAACTCCTGCAGATTAGCAGGATGTAGTCCGGAGAACGGAATGCGTTGTGTCATGGTTTACAGCATTGCTGCGATATCTACGCCTTTCGGCCTGACACATCCGACTTCAGCAGGGCTTTGGGTCACTGACCCTATATGGGATGGGACAGCGAACTCCATCCCACAACCTCTTTATTCGACCTTTACGACATGCATGGAAGGTAAATAGTGGTGCTATTATTTGCTCCCCTATCGGGCCCCGGCAACACACGGGGAAAAGGGTTATTAAAATAATTTCTACCGATAGCAGTAGCGCTGTCAACATTACTCTATACCCATAGTAGTAGCTCTGTCAACATTACTCTATACCCATAGTAGTAGCGCTGTCAACATTACTCTATACCCATAGTAGTAGCGCTGTCAACATTACTCTATACCCATAGTAGTAGCGCTGTCAACATTACTCTAAAAGTGTTTACGATTGCCTGCTTCCGAATAGATTATAGAGACATAAAACTAATTCTGTACAGAGTATAGAGAAATAGGGGGTTGTATGTTTACCTTCGAATATCCCGAGTTTCAAATATTTGATGGTGGCAACTCGCGATTAAGTTAAGACTAAAGATAATGATGGCTGCTATGTCAAGGTTCAATATGATTTGGAAAAGTAAGATCAGTATTACAGTAAAGATCGATTTATTCAGATCGATATTGTTATGTATACTTTTAAGTAATGGTGTCCAGCGTTGACACGTAGTGTTACATGTGTCCAGCGTAATGGTGTCCACCGTTGACACGTAGTGTTACATGTGTCCAGCGTAATGGTGTCCACCGTTGACACGTAGTGTTACATGTGTCCAGCGTAATGGTGTCCACCTTTGACACGTAGTGTTACATGTGAATGCTAGACACTAACTGCAGACACATAAAGAAGAAGGATTACAGATTTTAAATACAAGTTCAGCTGAAGACGGATGTATCGGGCCATTGACGCAAATAAAACGGCGACACAACGCATGTCCATTTTCTGGACTACATCTTGCTGGAAATCAAGTAGGACCATTGTCCTGCTACAAGAGAGATCCAGCGGGAGTTTGTGAATGAACGCTGAAGAAGAAGATTACAAGTGCTAGAAGATAGTTCAGAATTAGCTATAGTAGAACACAAGACAAAGATATTTGTGCGGCAGCAAATAAATAAACTTGTGGGTTATCAAGACATTATTTCATGTTCATCAACATCAACATCAACATCAACAACATCAACAACATCAACATCATCAACATCAACATCAACAACAACATCAACATCAACATCAACATCAACATCATCAACAACATCAACAACATCATCAACATCAACATCATCAACAACATCATCATCATCATCAACAACATCATCATCATCAATAACATCATCATCAACAACATCAACATCATCAACAACATCAACATCACCAACATCATCAACAACATCAACAACATCAACATCATCATCATCATCATCAATAACATCATCATCATCAACATCAACATCAACAACATCAACATCATCAACAACATCATCAACAACAACATCATCATCAACATCAACATCAACATCATCAACATCAACAACATCATCATCATGATCATAAATATCATCTTCATCACTAATTCCAATGCTATTTAATCTATTTTCTCCAGGAGCCCAGCCGTCAGCTCCACTGAATGTCACAGCACACGTCGTGGGTAAAAACATCTTGCTTAAATGGAAGGTCCCCTCCAGTTCCCCTGTGCCTTTTTTCTCGTAAGTCTTCACAATATCAGTTTGAGAAATTCTCACAATCTATTTATGTTTATCAGACAACTCCAGGTACATCATACGTTCATATATGACATGTTCAATCAATCAATCAATCAGTCAATCAATCAATCAATCAATCAATAAACCCATAACCCTTCAGGGTCGTAGGGGTACCACATTGGATGCTTCAGCACACAGAGTCCTCCAGCGAATTCTATCCTCAGCGATGCGGATGAGTGTGGAAATATCTAACCCTGTCCATTCCTTGATGTTGTCTGTCCATGTCTTTATTTGTCCTCCTCTGCTTCTTCCACCCTCGACAGTTCCCTGTAGTATTGTTTTTGACAAGGAATCGTGCCTGCATACATGTCCAAACCTTGCTAGTTTTCGTCGTTTCACTATTGAAAGCAATGGCTCCTGGACACCTGCACACATCTCTACTTTATTTCTTACGTACACATTGGTCTTATGTTGCCTATAGGAAATTCGTAGAATTCGTCTGTAGCATTTATACTCGAAAGCCTGTAATCTTCTCTCCATGTCCGCAGTGAGTGTCCAACTCTCACAACCATACAACACAACAGAAAGCGCCAGCGACTTATACAGTTTGATTTTCACTCCAACACTGATGTTGCTTTTCCAAATCACAGTTAGCCTTGACAAGGACGCTAAAGCCATCCCCAGCCTTATTTTTAGTTCTGCTTTGCATTTACCATCGCTGCATATACTGGATCCGAGGTATTTGAAGGTATTCACCTCCTCAAACTTATGTCCATGCATCATGATATTAGTCTGGTTTTCTGTGTCTCTGCTGTTTACCAAGATTTTGCTCTTATCTGTATTGATTTCCATTCCGTACTTGCTGGTAACTTTTTTCCAACTCTGATGTTAATTCTTGCAAGGATTGTTCTGACCCAGCTATAAGATCAATATCGTCAGCGAAACGCAAGTTGCAAATAGGTCGACCTCCGATCGATATAGACGTGTTGTAGTCATGCAATGTCTCTTGTATGATGTGCTCTAAGTATATGTTAAAAAGTACTGGGGACATTATGCATCCCTGTCGAACTCCCACATTTGTTTTGAAGAACTCTCCAATGACATGCTACTTTCTCTTGAAAATGGAATATTTTCCGAGAGACGAAGAAAGAATGAAAAGAAAAGAAACTGTCTGAGTAAGACATTTCTAGTGGTTCCGTTATAGTGTCTCATGGCTGCGCTCGCTGTCTCAATGTTTGATTACTGTCTCAATGATTGACTACTGTCTCAATGTTTGATTACTGTCTCAATGATTGACTACTGTCTCAATGTTTGATTACTGTCTCAATGATTGACTACTGTCTCAATGATTGACTACTGTCTCAATGATTGACTATTGTCTCAATGATTGACTATTGTCTCAATGATTGACTATTGTCTCAATGATTGACTACTGTCTCAATGTTTGATTACTGTCTCAATGATTGACTACTGTCTCAATGATTGACTACTTTCTCAATGATTGACTACTGTCTCAATGATTGACTACTGTCTCAATGATTGACTACTTTCTCAATGATTGACTACTGTCTCAATGATTGACTACTGTCTCAATGATTGAATATTGTCTTACAGGTACAGGATTGAGTACCAGCACGACGGCAAGTGGCAGGTCCACAATCCCAGAATTTTAGGAAACCTGTCAAACAGTGCCAAGCTTACCAACATGCTTAGTGGCACATATAACATTTGGATCCGCTCCTACGGAGTATTTGCGTACAGTCCCCTTAGTAATGCTGTGAGAGTCCGGGTTCTAAATGGTGAGTGTTTTAAGGATCTTCAGACAGTCTTTCACTGCCAGTATATATATATATATAAACAAGATACATTACAACTGTAGTCCCTCGACTGTTTGTGAATAAGTTACTTAACACAATGATGTAGGATCGAATCAAATTGTGTAGGTTACTTAACACACTGATGTAGGATCGAATACAAATGGGGAAAGTTGTGGATTTTGTGATCAGTTTATAAATTTGTAGTTAATCAGAGGCAGGCAACCTTGTCTGTTCGGCTGGTCACCTCCCATGCATCTAGATTCAGGAACGGACTATCTACGCGCGACGTCGCAGACATCTTTATTGTATTCACTCTAAGAATGAAGTGGGTCAGTACTTCTGATTGGTTCTTGGATGCAGAACGCATTAATCGATTGTTAAGTGCCCATTAATGACAAAGCAGAAGAAGACACAACTTCTAGAGAGAGGAACATTCTTGTAAGACCGTTTTCAGTGATAAGACAAGGAAGAACGATAATAACTCCCCATCGAGGTCAACTCATTGAAGTCAAAACGAGGCTTCGTCCAACCAACATAGCCTGGAAACTAAGATTGATCGAGTCATCCCAAACATCGAGCGGTACCACACTCCTGAACAATCAAGCACTATTGCTGAAGTCCAAGATAACCAGGACGAGAGGGCAGCAGCAACCATGTTATCACACAACATGACCAGATAATGTGTCCTCACAACAACAACAATCGCATAATAACGGAGATTGATGTAAAACTATAACAATAGTATTTCCGTAAAACTGTATGAACAATAGCAAATATGTAAAACTTTAAGAATAATAGTACTTATGTAAAACTGTATAAATAATAGTACTTATGTAAAACTGTATAAATAATAGTACTTATGTAAAACTGTATAAATAATAGTACTTATGTAAAACTGTATAAATAATAGTACTTATGTAAAACTGTATAACAATGGTACTTACGTAAAATTATATAACAATAGTACTTATGTAAAACACAAGTACGATCACATTTACAGGGAACGAAAATCTGATTATAGATTACGAGTATGGGAAAATTACAGTACACAGTACACAGTACACTAGACAGTTTCATTTCTATATGTTAATATACATTTTCGGAGATTGTTCAGTCGAGATTAGAAGAAGACTCGCAATTGCAACACCCAAATGAACACAAATGAGAAAGCTATGGCAAAGTAGTAATAACGACACTAAAGTAACACTTTTAAGATCCTGTGTTTTCCCAGTGGCAACATATGGACACTAGACTTGGACTTTAAACAAGACAATATCCAAAAGAATAAATTCATTTGAAATGAAGTGCTACAGAAAGATCCAAGTAATATCATGGACAGAGAGAAAAAAGAAATTGAAGTTTTGAAATTACTGAAACTAAACGAAGGGTGACTTCTAAATACCATCATAAAAAGTAAGTTACAGTAATTTGGACACTTAAAGCGACATGATGGTATTGAAAGACTGATTCTAGAGGGTAGAGTGCCGGGCAAGAGAAGAAGAGGAAGACCAAGAAGACGATGGACCAGCGACAACGATGAATGTATGTACACGTCTCTGACGAATGCAGGACCGCTTGCCCGGAACAGAGAGGATTTCAGAGTATCCACGACGAAGACAACGTTCTGGAAAGAATATATCACGATATACATTTAACTTACCTAGATCTTTTACCATATCGCCGGATAGTCTGTGCGTTCATTATCATCGTTTTCTGCGTTCGTTCTCAAATTTCTGCAGAATAGCGATGGTTGGTTAGTTGGTTGGTTGGTTGGTTGGTTGGTTGTTAATCACACATTTTACATTGCTAAATTCAATATTACCACTTCTTACGTCGTTATATTCAACATTGACACTATTTACATTATTATATTAAATATTAACACTTCTTACCGTGCTATTTTCAACATTGACACTTCTTACACTGATATATTCAATATTGTCAATTCTTATGTTTCTATATTAAATATTAACACTTCCTACATTGTTCTGTTGAACATTGACACTTCTGACATTATTGTATTAAATATTAACACTTTCTGCATTGCTCTGTTGAACATTGACACTTCTGACATTATTTTATTAAATATTAACACTTCCTACATTGCTCTGTTGAACATTGACTCTTCTGACATTATTTTATTAAATATTAACACTTCCTGCATTGCTCTGTTGAACATTGACACTTCTGACATTATTTTATTAAATATTAACACTTCCTGCATTGCTATGTTGAACATTGACACTTCTGACATTATTTTATTCAATATTAACACTTCCTACATTGCTATAATCGATAAATGACACTACTTATATTTTTATATTAACTATTGACACTTATTATGCACTTGGCAACGACACAAATTGTCTTACATTTTATGTTGAATACACTTTTGATATTGCTAAATAAGACACACCTTAAACACGTCATCGTATTGATATTCTCTACATTAGCAGTTCTATACATTTCTTCTTCTTCTTCTGCGTTCATTCTCAAACTCCCGCTAGATCTCTCCTGTAACAGGACAATTGTCCTATTAGATTTCCAGCAGGATATAGTCCAGAGAATGGAAATGCATTGTGTCGCTGTTTTATTAGACCATTACCCCGACACATCCGTCTTCGACGGTCTATATATTTCAAATGAGCACTTATTGTACTATTACCACTGACACAATGTACGAATCGAATGTTAACATTTGCACTATTGTTAACATGTGCACTATTGTTAACATTTACACTATTCTTAACATTTGCACTATTGTTAACATTTTTACTATTGTTAACATTTACACTTTTGTTTATTCTAAAATTCACACTAACCACATGTTAATCATGAAAATATATGTGACACTTTGACACCTCCTACATCAAACATAGACATGTATATCAAACGTTGACATATATATCAAACATAGACATGTATATCAAACGTTGACACATACTTCTTGTACTCGTATATCTAATAATAACAACACTGTTTACATATATAATTGTTAAAATTTCTGCATTTATAACTAGATGGCTTTCCTTATGTTAGATTTTGACACTCACTGTAAACATAGAAAAATCAATAATGGCTTTCGATACCCCCCCCTCCTTCGAGAACGTGTCTACCCGGCCCTGAATAAGAAATGAATTAACGATACGTGCCCAGTGAAATAAACAAGAAAATGTGTGTGTGTTTTTCGACGATGTAACGCGAGATTTTTTCTTGTCAAAAACGATCATTCAGGGAAGATTAGAGGATGCAAGAAGCTGAAGGGGTTAAAGAAACTCAAGGAAAGATAACATTAAAGAATGAATCCATCACAGTTTCTACTTCCGACCTCGTCGATGAAGATAGACATTATCATTTAATGACTCTGCGTGTTGTTGGATGACTGTGTGTTGTTGGATGCCTGCGTGTTGTTGGATGCCTGCGTGTTGTTGGATGCCTGCGTGTTGTTGGATGACTGTGTGTTGTTGGATGACTGAGTGTTGTTGGACGACTGCCTGTTGTTGGATGACTTCCTGTTGTTGGATTACTGCGTGTTGTTGGATGCCTGCCTGTTGTTGGATGACTGAGTGTTGTTGGACGACTGCCTGTTGTTGGATGACTGCCTGTTGTTGGATTACTGCGTGTTGTTGGATGACTGCGTGTTGTTCGATGACTGCGTGTTGTTGGATGCCTGCGTGTTGTATGCCTGCGTGTTGTTGGATGACTGAGTGTTGTTGGATGACTGCCTGTTGTTGGATGACTGCGTGTTGTTGGATTACTGCGTGTTGTTGGATGCCTGCGTGTTGTTGGATGACTGAGTGTTGTTGGATGACTGCCTGTTGTTGGATGACTGCCTGTTGTTGGATTACTGCGTGTTGTTGGATGCCTGCGTGTTGTTGGATGACTGCCTGTTGTTGGATGACTGCCTGTTGTTGGATGCCTGCGTGTTGTTGGATGACTGCCTGTTGTTGGATGACTGCTAGTTGTTGGATGACTGCCTGTTGTTGGATGACTGCCTGTTGTTGGATTACTGCCTGTTGTTGGATGACTGCCTGTTGTTGGATTACTGCCTGTTGTTGGATGACTGCCTGTTGTTGAATGACTGCCTGTTGTTGAATGACTGCCTGTTGTTGGATGACTGCCTGTTGTTGGATGACTGAGTGTTGTTGGATGACTGCCTGTTGTTGGATGAATGCCTGTTGTTGGATGACTGAGTGTTGTTGGATGACTGAGTGTTGTTGGATGACTGAGTGTTGTTGGATGACTGAGTGTTGTTGGATGACTGCGTGCTGATAGATGAGACTGCGTCTATATTCAGTAAATATGCAGTTTTCCTACCAGAGTTGTAGATACGTCTTAAGTAAGTAGTGGGTGGGGGTATGAGCACTCCTACCGACCCCTAAGACTTAAATGTTATGAGTTTTTCGAACTTTGACACATTTGATATTTCAAATATTCACACTTTTGATATATTTAACATTGACACCTGCGACATTCAAACATTAACACTTATATTTGTCATTGACACTTCTTACACGCTGTGTTACCAATAAGCAATGACACTGCTTATGTTGATATATCTATCACTAATATTACTTTATCACTTGTATTCTACCCTCCACCGTCACGTACAAAATGGGCAGAGAAATCTATAGAAACTGCTGGTACCTCTACAACACCCGGTATAAGTGTGTCCAACCACTTGTTATTTGTGTTTTGTTCATTTTAGTGGTGGTCTACGTGCTCTGCTGTCGGTGTTTATTATTCGCTGCTTATATTTACATTTCGTTTCTCTTTGGTGAAATTTTTTAGTAGTGTTTCTTGGGTTTCTTGGTGTGTTGAGTTTATTTGTTATCTTTTACAATGTTTCTGAAGTAAGAATGTGGGCGGAGTTAGAAGGAAGTGGGCGGAGAAGGATGTGGGATGAGTTAGAAGGATGTGGGTGGAGCTAGATGGATTGGACGGAGCTAGGATGTGCGGTTATAAGGATGTGGGCGGAGTTAGAAGGATGTGGGCGGTGTTAAAAAGATGTGGGCGGAGTTAGGATGACGGTTAGAAGGATGTGTGCGGAGCTAGAGGGATGTGGACGGTTAGAAGGATGTGGGCGGAGTTAGAAGGATGTGTACGAAACGGAAAAGATGTGGGTAGAAGCCAATAAAAGTAATATATCTACTAGGCCCCTCACTCATAATACATTAATTAAAGATGTAAATGACTTTAAAAGTTTGTGGGTCCCACACCACGCACGAAAGCTCAACCTGTCCCTCCAACTCAAAATGGGTGCCCACCACTGATCTGTAGTCTTCTGTTCAGCCAATGTTTTGTTTTTTCTGGTAAATATTCGCAATAATCCTGCTCATATTTAACGAAGATGGATTAATTCAAAATAAAATGAAAATATGGACCTACTTGTCCAAATATGAATCAAAATATAGACCTACGTGTACAAATATGAATCAAGTTATATACATACTTGTACAAATATGAATGCTTTCTTAATATTTTATTATTATTCTCATTTTTATTAACTTTTTCTTATAAATATTATTTCATTTGTGAATTTTCATGAAATGAACAAGTATTTTTATTTTACTGTATTTGTTGTTTGTGATTTTCTTCTCTTACTTTTCTTCCCTTATTGTGACATCATCATTTAATTCAGTTTTACGTCATCAATATCTGTGCATCGATAAGAGGTTCTCATAATGTTGTGGTAGTCATGCTTTGTATATCAATATGTTTTTAGGTGTCTTAGTGTCACAGTAGTTCCTGTTATTTATAGCCAGAAAAGTGATACATTTGTTAATCTTCAACAACTTTTTGTTTTACATTAAGAGATGTTTGTTATTAATTTTTATCATAACTGCTCGCAGAGAAAATATTAATCTTCAGATGAAAGATCAAGGTTAATCATTAATTCTTAATATATCTTGCACTGGTATAGAACGCCGAAGCAGGATGGTTGGTTGCTGATCCAGCGGTCCAAGGGCTCATGTCCTTTGACCTAATGCCATTAGATGGCATTATATTGCTGGGAAGTCTGTGGTTTTTCGGCCCACCCCGGGACAGAGCCAGAGAATAACTATCACACCTCCAGGAAGGTAGGTTTCAACCTATGCACTGCGCCTAGCCACTGTAGCCAAAATAGGGTTGGTTCACTGTGCTCATTCCCCGCCACCAATTGACTACTGGTTATGCCGAACTTCTCTATAGCTCCAGGCATGCAACCAAATGTTCAAGTCAAAAGGATTGTCACGTCCTAAGTCTCTGTGCCTCTATGATGGACCTCAGCCATAGGACACACAGTGATGTCAGTTTCCTCCTCCTCAGTGCTGCACAGTACATCTCTGGCTCCCTCCCAACCACAGAGGGTGCATACATATATATATATTCAGGCAAACATGAACCACATTTCACCAACAAAATGAAATCATAATTGTATAACTGACGTGCCATGAAGCTTCTATAAGAAGATAACCTCAATATAACGGCATGTAATCCACTAAGGTTTTCTGTTGCATGGGTGGTCTGTTTAGTGGGCCATTGGTGAGACCCACAGACGCAACCGCATGCGTGCCGAAGCAGGATGTGTCAGGCTATTGTAGCAAATGAAACGGTGAAAACACATTTCCATTCTCTGGATTATATCGTACTGGAAATCTAGTAGGACCATTGTCCTGATACAAGAGAGGACCAGCGGGAGTTTGAGAATGAAATCTAGTAGGAACATTGTCCTGATACAAGAGAGGACCAGCGGGAGTTTGAGAATGAAATCTAGTAGGACAATTGTCCTGATACAAGAGAGGTCCAGCGGGAGTTTGAGAATAGAATATTTTAAAAGTTCGTCGAGCAGAAATGAAACACTATATTCTATAAAACAAACTTGATATACAAACAATGTGACAGAACACAGACTTTATATACAAAATTTGCTGAAAACGGATGTGTCGGGCCATTAGCGCAAGTAAAACTGCGACACAGCGCATTTCCATTCTCTGGACTACATCCTGCTTGAAATAGGTAGGACCATGGTCCTGCTACAAGGAAGATCCAGCGGGAGTTTGAGAATGAACACTGAGGAAGAAGAAGAAAATACACAAACACTGTGACAGAACACAGACGTTTCAAGCGAAGCATAACATGGACGTTACAAGCGAAACATAACATGGACATTACAAGCGAAACATAACATGGACATTACAAGCGAAACATAACATGGACGTTACAAGCGAAGCATAACATGGACGTTACAAGCGAAACATAACATGGACGTTACAAGTGAAGCATAACATGGACGTTACAAGCGAAGCATAACATGGACGTTACAAGCGAAGCATAACATGGACGTTACAAGCGAAACATAACATGGACGTTACAAGTGAAGCATAACATGGACGTTACAAGCGAAACATAACATGGACGTTACAAGCGAAGCATAACATGGACGTTACAAGCGAAACATAACATGGACGTTACAAACGAAGCATAACATGGACGTTACAAATGAAACATAAAAGACAAACTTTAGAAATGAAACATAACGAAGGCTGTGTAACTGTAATTCCAGTCATTCACGCGTGGTTGAAATACTTCAGAAATACAGTGAAACCTGTGACTCAACAGAAATACAAACATTGAAACTTGTGACTCAACAGAAATACAAACATTGAAACTTGTGACTCAACAGAAATACAAACAGTGAAACTTGTGACTCAATAGAAACACAAACAGTGAAACTTGTGACTCAACAGAAACACAAACAGTGAAACTTGTGACTCAACAGAAATACAAACAGTGAAACGTGTGACTCAACAGAAACACAGTGAAACTTGTGACTCAACAGAAACACAAACAGTGAAACTTGTGACTCAACAGAAACACAAACAGTGAAACTTGTGACAACAGAAATATGAACAGTGGAATTTGTGATTCAGCATAGATTAAAATAATAAAGCATGCGAGCCAACATAGATTCGTAATGAACCTTTAAAACAGACATTCAATAACTTTAACACGTTCTCTAGGTAAACAGTTTTCAAAGGTGACCCACTTTCAAGTCAATTTAATTGTCGTGAGCCCACACCCGCTACTTTAAAATAAAATCTTTTATACTTTTTTCAAGGCATAGTATATATTATATATATATACACCTTGCACTTGTATAGACCGCCGAAGCAGGATGGTTGGTTGCTGATCCAGCGGTCCAAGGGCTCATGTCCTTTGACCTAATGCCATTAGATGGCATGGCATTATATTGCTTCGTTTATATTATTTATATATATATATATATATATAATTCAATATTAGAAAAAAAATTTAAAAGGGTTAAATAACTATTTTTTTTCGTGGAGCCATTCACATGCTCGACGTTTCGACCAAAAAGGCTTTCTTACGATAGCTACAAACAGACACGGAATAGGAACCACCACATCAAGCGGAGACTAGATGGCATCCATGAGGTAAATGAAAGGACAGGAATAAAGAAAAAAACGAGACAAAGAGACGTGAGAACGATGGAAATACGAGTGGTTACACGTAAAGAAAATATATTATACAAGGAAAATCTTCTTCTTCTTCGTTCGTTCTCAAACTCCTGCAGATTAGCAGGATGTAGCTCGGAGAACGGAATGCGTTGTGTCATGGTTTACAGCATTGCTGCGATATCTGCGCCTTTCGACCTGACACACCCGACTTCAGCATGGCTTTGGGTCACTGACCCTATATGTGATGGGACAGCCAAATTCATCCCATAACCTCCTTAGTAGCCTCTTACGACATGCATGGAAGGTAAACAGTGTTGCTATTCTTTGCTACCCTTTCGGGCCCCGGCCACACACGAGGGCCAAGGAAAATAGTATAGACAATACACGTCAAAGTCCGAATACTTTTGGAAGCTGACCTTCCTGTAATCCCGCTAGAATGGCCTGTACCCCCCCCCCCCTCCTTTTTTCCAACAAAAAAAAGTTGGCAGTATTTTATTCATGGCAACTAGCAACACGATGTGGGCACATTTGGGATCACGAGACCAAGTTCAAATGCTATAGAATTCCAGTTACTACTCATTAGAAGAATTCAACGTGTGGTGGTTTTTTTTTTTTACAGAAGGTGTGGTGATCACTCAAGCTTTGGTTGGTGGAATTATTGGTGGTATTTTATTTCTCCTGGTGGCTATTCTGTTGGCGCTGGTTGCTGTCTTCTATAGCAGAAGGAAGGAGAGAAAAGCTAAGGAAAAACATTACAGTAAGTATTTCTATTGGTAGGCATCTCATCCAGTACTGTCTGTCTATATCTCATTCTGTACTGTCTGTCTATATCTCATCCCGTACTGTCTGTCTATATCTCATCCCGTACTGCCTGTCTATATCTCATCCCGTACTGTCTGTCTATATCTCATCCTTTCTCTAGAAATAGAATAGTGAAAATTAGAGGCAATACAGAGATATGGTGATTATGAAATAGTCCCTTTAACAGCGAGAACACATCTCTTGGCACATGATAATGGTGAAATAATCCCTTATCCGTGAACAGACAGCTCTTGGCACATGATGAAGAAATAATCCCTTTAGCCGTGAGCAGGTAGCTCTTTACAGCCCATAGCCTTACAGACAAAAGCACAGGTTATTATCAGTTGTATAACTGAGATGACACCTTAACGTGTAAGATTATCTCAAATGCGTGGTTGTGTTAGGGGGGCCTTATGGATACATGTAGTTCCTGAAGGGAGGCATTTCAGTGCGCTAATATCCAAGACTACCTTTCAAACGCTTCAGGACTACCGACAGATATCATTCCACAAATGGCCATGACACATAGATATAACGGTTATAAAGCCAGATGCAGACCATGTAAAAGATGGATCACATAAATCAAAAAAGCCGCAGGAACAAGCTTACAAACAGCGCACAAGAAGGTTATCTCCAGAGAACTTTTCCACCCGTGACGCCGCAAGGCAAACAAGGGACACAATGTATAGATATAGATACAATATCCCAGAATTATGATGCCCTTCCAGGAACACAGTCCACGCTTCTGTGCCAGCTATTTCATCATTATTCTGTCCGATTTATTGACCCTTCCGCGGTGATGGCACATCTAACATCCGCCGCCAATTAGCAGTCTGTAACAAAATGGCAAAGATGCAATGCCTGCTGACCATAATCTCTTTGTCATCCATGGGTATTCTGTGATAGAAGGCAAACGTCAGAAACTGAGACAAGAAGTGTCAATGGTTTTTTTCACAGGTGACAGGTTGTCAGCACATCCCCTAGCTTTCATTAGTAGCCTCAAATGACATGCATGGAGTGGAGACAATGGTCCTATTCTGTGCAGCCTGAACTAGAAGCGAAAGCCCTGGTTGCCTTCGGACGATATGGTTTTCTAGAAGAATATTGAGAGTACAGTGCAGGATTTACCTATAAGCTAATCAAACTATAGCTTGTATAAACGAGCAATGCGGATAAATGATTGCATGATTTTGAGATCGCATGAGCCAACGTTTGCGATCGCACGAACCAACGTTTGCGATCGCATGATTGACCTACTTTACTTTATAGTTGCGGGCGTCCACAGTTCAGCAGAGTTGGTAAAACACTGAATGTATTATAAAACATAGTTAAAGTCGGCTGTGTCGGACTAATGTAGCAATTAGAGCAACGCAACCCCGTTCTCTGAGCCCAAAACATCAACTTAAAAGTATTGATTTTTCTTGTTTCAGATGGCGTAAACTATGGAAAACCAAATGAAATGAACGGGCGATATCAGTAAGTATTGTCTCTAACAATTTATTAGCAGATTACTTGCAAATAAAACAAGAAAATATTGTTGATGAAATAACGGTAACCTATACTTAAACATTCAAAAATCAGTTTCAAAACCAAATGACAACTTATAAATAAGGCGTGAGTACTTCAAATTAAAACCTTAAATCAAAATAAGAAATAAGATCGAAGTGTGATCGAAATAAGAAAAACCATGTTTTTGTTACCTGTATGTATTGCTTGGATTTGAAAGTTAAAAGTCTGCCGCAATAATCGATAAGAAGTTAGTTGCCTTCGAGAATAGATGCCTCAGAAAAATCACAAATACTAATTGGAAAGACTTCAAATCAAACGACATACTAAGAGAGGAGACAAAACAAGAATATGTGACGAACATCATCAGAAAATGCCGCTGGACATACATCGGTCACATACTTAGAATGAAGGAAGACAGAATTCCACGACAAGCCTTCATATGGACACCATACGGGTAAAGAAAACAGGGAAGACCAAAAACAACGCTCAGAAGAACATTTATGAATGAATTAAAATCAACAGGCATAAATGCACAAGACCTGCAACCCCTAGCAACTGATCGAATGGCGTGGAGAACTATGACATCCGCCATATGTGCCAAACTTGGCAAAAGAGGAACTGACTGATGTATTGCTGCTAAGAATGTTAAAAGTGTCCTGAACGTGCTATATCGGTGCAGACGAGCAAAGCAATGTCATAATTACAATTTAAAGAATGGCAGCCCACTATTAACATGCACCAGATGGCAGCTCGTATCAGTATTGCGATGACCACCTTTTACAATCATGTTATGACGTTATGGTCTTCGTCTGCACCTAAATGGCACGTGCAGAACACTCTTGACATTATTATGTCAAGTGGCAATGTCTATTTACATGTTCACCAAAATACACAGAAGAAACGATATCAAACCGAGTCACTTACAATAAACAGAAGCACTGACAAAACACAGGAATACAGATAACAAAAAGAAATACTGATAACAGAAATACTGAAAGTAAATATAAGTATTTACAACAAACAGAAATATTGACTGCAGGCATACAACAAACAGAAATGTTGACTGCAGACATACTTACAACAAACAAAAATGTTGACTGCAGACATACAACAAACAGAAATATTGACTGCAGACATACAACAAACAGAAATGTTGACTGCAGACATACAACAAACAGAAATGTTGACTGCAGGCATACAACAAACAGAAATGTTGACTGCAGGCATACAACAAACAGAAATATTGACTGCAGACATACAACAAACAGAAATGTTGACTGCAGACATACAATAAACAGAAATATTGACTGCAGACATACAACAAACAGAAATGTTGACTGCAGACATACAATAAACAGAAATATTGACTGCAGACATACAACAAACAGAAATGTTGACTGCAGACATACAATAAACAGAAATATTGACTGCAGACATACAACAAACAGAAATGTTGACTGCAGGCATACAACAAACAGAAATATTGACTGCAGGCATACTTACAACAAACAGAAATGTTGACTGCAGACATACAACAAACAGAGATATTGACTGCAGACATACTTACAGCAAACAGAAATATTGACTGCAGACATACAACAAACAGAAATGTTGACTGCAGACATACTTATAACAAATAGAAATGTTGACTGCAGACATACAACAAACAGAAATATTGACTGCAGACATACAACAAACAGAAATATTGACTGCAGGCATACAACAAACAGAAATATTGACTGCAAACATACAACAAACAGAAATATTGACTGCAGACATACAACAAACAGAAATATTGACTGCAGGCATATAACAAACAGAAATATTGACTGCAAACATACAACAAACAGAAATATTGACTGCAGGCATACAACAAACAGAAATAGTGACTGCAAACATACAACAAACAGAAATATTGGCAGCAAACAAAAACAATGGCAACATTTGTGTTTTTCTTTCTTTATGTAACTGCCTCACATCCTTAGGACTAGGAAAGGTAATGTACACCGTTGTGATGTGTACACACTGTGCACATGGTTTATTTATCACTAGAGATGTTGTACAAAAATGTGTACATAGTTTATTTATCACTAGAAATGTTGTACAAAAATGTGTACATGATTTGTTTATTACTGGAACATGTAGTTTTTTTCTGTCATTTCTGCACTTGTGTCTCAATGGACATGGACAAATATCAGTTTTGTATTCCCTTCACGACTAATCAAAAAGTAATTAAAAACATCAAAACTTGAAGATGATCAACTCTTATATGACATTAGAATAAGAGAACTGATATTTTTTTGGCCTAAGAAAGAGAGAGATAATATTAAAAATTGGTCGCTTGTCATATTCTGGACATAGTCATCAACTCAACATTTTTTGAATGTAGTGAATTTCTAAAAAATATAAATATTTGAGTCGTTTGCTATTACTATCAAAATGGTCCGGGTGCACAATTGCTTGTGGCGGAATTCAAACCCAGTACTTTTGCAGTCACAGACACGCCCTGTATCACGCCACCGCACAGAGCCGGACAATAAACGAGACATACCAGCAAGGAAAAAATAATAATGCAAGATATGCTTCCTGGTAGTGACGGGTAATGGCCCTCCAAGACGACGATGGGTAAAAAATATCTCAGATTGTTTAAACATGCCCCTGGCTACGACAGGTCAACTCGTCCAGAATCGTGAGAAATTTAAGAATACCGATAAAGAAAACTAATCTTCATAAACAAAAAATGTAGATTTAAACACCAAAATAACACTATTCAAACGAGTATTATGCCAACGATGTCCTACCAATGCCAAACATAGACAACTACAACACAAGACAAACGTAAACTTGTGACAGCTGAAATGGCATGCGTACGCAGAATCCTAGGAATATCGCTAAGAGACAGAGTGAGGAATGAGGACATTAGACAAAGAACCGGCACCATCTCAATCTTGAAATATATTAAGAGACAACAGATCAAATGGTTTGCACACATCAGCAGACTACCATCAGATATCATACCACAGTAAAGGTCATGAGCCCATGGACCACAGAATCAGCAACCAACCAAGCAACCAACTGTCGATATACAAATGAACAATAAAGATATGGGCTACAATAAAATAACAAAACTAATTTTCCATACAACCTACATATTCACAGTTGCAATATATTAATGTGAATCTTGGACAATTATCAATAAAGTGAGAAACTGAATTGCAAAGTTTGCAACACAATGCTACGGAAGAATCGTCAGAATCCCATTGACCAAAAAGAAAATCCTGAGAGAATTGAAAGTAAAAGAAAACTGACTAAACATCAAGGGTTTTTTTCCCTAGACAATTACAATATTTTTCTCTTTTCAATCACCATGACAGCTTAGAAGTGAATATAATGGAGGGGCTCTTTTCAATGAACATGACAGCTTAGAAATGACTATATTGGAGTGATGATGCCAGGATGTACAATAAAATGTAGTTGATAAAGAATTTGGATGTAAGATATCAAAGACCACCTGTACATGACACAGAGGCGGGAAGATTAGTTTAATAAGATAGGCAGGGGTTTTAAAAGGCCGTGATGACTGCTACATCCTGCCCAGGATATGCTACAGATAATGTGTCGATGATTTTCTGCAAAAAAATGTTCAGTTAGCGTACATTACTTATTTATAATTACTGTTTATTTCATTTGTTTCATGATGAAATCTATTTGTTATTTTTGTGTTCGTCCAACACAGGAAGTATTCTTATTTGTTATAGGCACTTTTTACTTGCATGACATGAAATATCTTTAGTTTATAAGTTCGACGATGAGGTGTAAGGTTATGTCCATACATCATGTCAATAATTAGAGGGGATGGACTCTGTAAGATTTCACGTTGACAAGTAGGAGAGAATGTTTTTTCGTTGACAAGGGGAAGGGAATTTTTTGGCGAAAGTTGGTCTCAAAGATAATGTTTCTTCTACAGCAATTAAATTGATTGAATTTTTAAAAATAGTCTAAAAATGCGTGAAAATTTTAAAAAAATTTTTCTGCAATATTTTTAAGGCATGCTGATTTGTTTTGATAATTAAGTAGTTGGGGATGGAAATGTCTCAGAATTATTAACAATTGTTGACAATTTGCTAGAAAATGTACGAGCACAGTATAAACTGTAAGGGAAGTTCCGATAATCATTGTTTACATCCGCCTGCAACGATGACGTAGTTACCATTGCTTGTATCTAGATGTCCGTGGCCTGTCTCACAATTTTAAGTCGCTTGAATTTGGTCGCGGTTCCGCCCGTTTCTTTACTGGGCATAAAATAGAAGCAAAGAATAGGCCTACAAACACTCTGACTTGTCATGCATATTGTAAGAGACGTATAAGGATGCCTGAGAACGGCGTTTGCTATTCCAGTACGTTGGTAAAGTGATCGAAAATTAATTCTGAAGTCGGATGTGCCATAACACAAGACCAGACATCGCATTACACTGTAAACCATGACACAGTGCATTCCATTCTACAGACTACATTCTAAGAACCTACGGGAATTCGAGAAAGAACAAATGAGAATACGATACCAACAGTAGCGAGAAGATTCGCTTTCAAGTACAAGATGGCTGCCGTCTTTACTGCAGTGCGCAGGCATATCTATTTATATCTGCATATGCATGACAAAAATGGAAGCACACACAGATATTGAAAGAATTACACTCGCTCCTAACACTCACTAACATACACAGACACACACACTAACATACACACGTGATTTCAGTCAAGACTTCTAATGTGTCTATACTCAAGTTACTATAATTATGGACCGATCGATCGAAACACAGACACAAACAACACACATACTGCACAGGTATGTAAATTACTAGAGGAACAAAATCATTTAGCGCTAGTACGTGCCAGCAGGTCTCAGTAATACAAAGGTCATTAGGCCTATTTAAAAACATAAATACCACACAAATAGAAAGAAGGTGTCTTCAGATGTGACATTGGCATATGAATAATATAGATAGTGGGGCATCGCGGAGTAATATAGATAGTGGGGCATCGCAAAGTAATATTAATAGTGGGGGGCATCGCGGAGTAATATAGATAGTGGGGCATCGCAAAGTAATATTAATAGTAGGGAGCATCGCGGAGTAATATAGATAGAGGGGCATCGCGGAGTAATATAGATAGTGGGGGGCATCGCGGAGTAATATAGATAGTGGGGGGCATCGCGGAGTAATATAGATAGTGGGGCATTGTGGAGTTAAGAGAACAAATCAGAAGTTAGCCGAGGGCCGGGAGTTTGAACCAGGCGAATCATGCACAGTATTCAATAATTTCATCATAATTTATTGTATTAAATGTTATTTGCACTAAGTGATATTACTGGTACTGATTGTTGTTACACCATCGAGTTTTGATGTTTTGCTTCTTTGTTGTCTTTGTATAACTTGAACATTTTTCATTCATTGTCGAGGGCAGATGGTAAAAATTTCTGCACGAAAATGTTGTCCTTAATTAAGCCAGCGATACCTGCTCCTCAATAAAAGACATAGTTACGCATTAGTTTTTCTAAAGTCCGAAAATAGAAGTAAAACACAATTGGTAATAGGCATACGGTTATACCTGCTCCTTGGTAATAGACACAGCTGAACCTGTTCCTTGGTAATAGACATACAGTTATACCTGCTACTTAGTAATAGACATAGCTGAACCTGTTACTTGGTAATAGACATAGCTGAACCTGTTACTTGGTAATAGACATAGCTGAACCTGTTCCTTGGTAATAGAAATAGCTATGTCGCTTCATGCAAAAACTATACTAATTTCAGACAACGATATAGGTCTATAAAACAAGAATATACCCATATTAGACAAGAATGTATCGGTTTAAGGCAATACTATACCGTTCTAGGTAAGAATATACACATTTTAGACCAGAAAAACTAAATCCTAAGTGTTAGAAAACAACCTAACGTAATAAAAAATATGAGGGCTTGTGCAACACAGAGCAATGAGGTGAAAAAACAAAGATAATAGATAGTATTGCAGCTACATACAAAACACAAGAATCCGGGTTGCCAGATGAGCGAACTTTTTCACGGCCAAATTTTAGCTAACAGGTGACCAATGAAGTCACAACCTCCTAAATTTGATACAACTAGTAAGAGAACATTAACAAGAAATTCAAGTCCCTGAAATGAAATTTTAAAATATAAATATAATAATAGCATTCAGAAGATTAAGTTAAATAATGTTTCTTTGTTGTGTTTTTACATCAGCTATCCAAGAAATATTTTACAAGCAACTTTATTTCTGTTGTGATTGGATATATCATGCTTTCATCAACTTAAATATTTCATCAACTTAAATATTTCATTATTTCAAATATTTCATCAATTTACATATTTCATCAATTTAAATATTTCATTATTTCAAATATTGTATCAATTTAAATATTTCATCAATTTAAATATTTCATCAATTTAAATATTTCATTATTTCAAATATTTCATCAATTTAAATATTTCATTATTTCAAATTTTTATTCAATTTAAATATTTCATTATTTCAAATGTTTCATCAATTTAAATATTTCATTATTTCAAATATTTCATCAATTTAAATATTTCATTAATTTCAAATATTTCATCAATTTAAATATTTCATCAATTTCAAATATTTCATCAATTTAAATATTTCATCAACTTAAATATTTCATCAATTTAAATATTTCATCAATTTCAAATATTTCATCAATTTAAATATTTCATCAATTTCAAATATTTCATCAATTTAAATATTTCATCAATTTCAAATATTTCATCAATTTAAATATTTCATCAATTTCAAATATTTCATAAATTTAAATATTTCATCAATTTCAAATATTTCATCAATTTAAATATTTTTATTAAATTTAATATTTCATCAATTTCAACATTTCATGAATCATTTGAGCGTGGTGGCCTAGTTGTGAGCTTGCTTGCTATCACCGTGTTACAGTGTACCAGGTTCGAAACCACGTAAGGACAAAAATAAATTTCCAGGTTGTGATTTCTTGCTTGACACGACCACTCTTCCAGTCGACTCAGCTGTAAATGAGTACCTGACGCATAAGCCAGTGGAGGTAAGAGCAGCATGGAAGAGAACTGGCCACCCCACCTAATAGTTGCTGCGGCTTAGTACTTGAAAAGTTATCTTCATCCCTGACAGGTGATGCCATGGGACTACCATTAAATTTGTTAAAACCGGTACCAATAAAATCAAAAAGGAAATATGTTATGAGCAGTAACCAAACAACAACAAAAAATGACTTAATTTTGCAATATGTAACCAAGTTGGCTACCCTGATAACAATATACTCATCCTCATCAAGTGCGGTCTCCGCAACGAAGGTTGGCTGCAACGGACCTCCAACATTCCCTGTCTCTTGCCTTCGTTGTGGCGCACTCTGTCGGGCTGTAACCTGTCCAGTTTGTAATGTTACTCACCCACTTATATCTCTGCCTAACTCTTAATCGCCTCCCCTCGGCTTTAATCTCAAGCAAAGTCTTCAACAAGGTACCATGTCTTTTAATGTGTCCAAAATATTGTATTTGTTTGTCTTTATTTCTTTAATAATTCTTTCCTCTTTTAATTCTTTTAATAACCTCTTGTTTATTTTCTTCTCTTTCCACGATGTTCTCCCTATTCTTCTATATGCTCACATCTCAAATTTATGTCTTCTAGTTGTTTGTTCATTGTCCATGTTTCTGAGCAATACATTAATATAGAATAGATGTAAAATTTTAGTATAGATTTATACAAAACCTATAGGCCTGTCAGTTTTATCCTTGAAGACATGTGTCTAGTATATTTAGGTCATCAATTGTTTTATTCTTGTTTTATATTTTGGTCATTGATTTTTTTATCCTATTCTGTTTTTAGTGAATCTTCGACACAACGGAATAATTGGGAACACAATGGAGGAAGAGACCTTATGACATCCCTTGACAGTGCAGACAGCATATACGTCTTACCTCCAGCTCAGACAAGAAACAAACCGGCAACTACTGTGATGCCCTTAATTTTACTGAACAGACAGGATGACAAGAGAGACGTTTGTGCCGTGGGTGTAGCTGGTGGGAAGGGGTGTGGCCAAAACTCTCGTCAACAGGTGCCTTTGACTAATACAAATGACCATTCACAGACAATATTTCTCAGGTCAAGGTTACATCAGAAACGTCTGAAAAGTCGAAATAAAACATGGCCAAACGAGGACAATAATACAAGATTTCAAGAACAGTTTATGTCAAGGTCTTTAACGCATTCTTTCAACCAGTTTCCAAAAAATCTGGCCCCTTTTCAAGACTATCCGCACGAAGACGATCCAATGAAGCATTCAACCAGTTATGATCTACCCAAGTCAAACTCATTCTCTTCTCACTGTCAAAACAATTCTAGGCAATTTCAACCCCTTACTTCCCAGAAACGTAGTTATATTCCATCGTCATCATCTTACCCTTCATATTTTCAACATAACCACACCAGATCTGCCACTTCCTACCCGCTACACCTTCAAAACATTCAGCGCAAATCTGCGGAATTCAAAGACAGCAGACAACAGTTACAGAAAGACATACATTATAGTACACGTGACCATATTGTGTTCAAGAGTTTGCCACATATTTTAGATCATCAGAAAATTGCTGGATTCTGTGAGAGTAATTCACGGAAGCCCTATTACACGTCTAACAGTGCTCATGAAAACCTAAACCATCTTCGTCCTGTAGCATATTCATCTACTGAACATCTGCCCATAGAGCAACACAATGAGTCAAGATGTAGGTTACCGAAAATTCAGTTTATTGATGTACCTAAATCAAAAATCACAACTGAAAGAACTAATCATATCAACAAAGTCACTGTCAATCAGAAACACATCAATTTACCCAGAAATATCAACAAATGTTCTGATAACTCCAGGTCTTTTGATTACACACTGCACCCTCGACAAAGACCTGCCCATCAGAATTATAAGGTTTCAGGAACCATGTCGTACACTCAACAACCAACGTATTTTCTCAAACCTACAAGCTCAAATTCTCCTCATTATGTTACCCATAATTCAATACGTGTTCCCAGACGTGATCCTGTTGCATCCTCTCCACGAACTGATCCTCTAAAACATGATTATCACCTTAGATTTTCGTGTGGTAGAAAAAACAACGAGAGTTTGAGATACGAACCTCTTCCCACTTCCGATGTTCATACTGATTTCACATTCACTAATTCTGACAAACCCACCAGAATCTTGCCTAACTGTCGTGAACAGATTAACATGGGGGACTCATCCCTTTGTGGTGCTGGCCATTGTGGTACAAATTATAACTTGCCTGTAGTTAGTAAGTCACAATACAGCTCCGCGTCCTATCCAAATATCTCCTCGCTATCATATAACACATCGGGTTCTGAGTTTGAACAGACGTGCCCACAGCTTCAACACAGAGATGGCCATGCTCAGAACTATTATCATCGCTCCTTGTCGCATGAACTGAATATGCACTTGTACGATGATGATGATAAACATAAACATCGACATCCTTATCGTGATGTAGAATCATCATGCGATAATAGAAGCATGACTGGAGCATCATTCCACCAAAGATGTTTGCAACAACATTCTTCTATACCTTATTTGGTAAATTCCAGATCAAGATTTGAAGCCTGTCCTCACAGAGATTCAAATTCTATTAGAAATTCTTCATTTCCATTTATCTGTGATAGCTGCTGCATAGATAGAATGGGTAGCTCTCAGGGCACACGCTTGAACCAGCATAATCAGCAGAATAAAGAGGAAAGATGTAGTTCTGCATACACCTCAAAGAAGGATCATACATTGAGACAGAATTTGAATAAAGAATGCAACAGAAAACAAGCGAACCATGGAAGTCAATCAAGTGATCGCAACATAAATTATGTACACTCCTGGAATGAGGACACAGGGGATGGTTTCATTGGTGATTCTTGTGAAATAAGAAGATCTCGGTCTGAAAGTTCTAGCCGACAACACTGTCAACAAACTAACCATGTTGCTCACCCAAGTCATGTGAGATGGCAGCCTCCATTTGAACAGCGCGTTCAGCGGCTCCGAGAAGAGTTTCAGCATCACAAGCAGCAACATCAGCATACTTACAACACTACGCAACTATCAGGATCTACTCGTACAACTGCCAGAACCACCAGACTAAATAAACATCCACTGTATCCAATGGATAGTGAGATGCTGTAGATGGATTAAATAAATATCCACTTTATCGAGTGGATAGCTATATACTATGCATGGATTTAAATAAACATTCACTTTATCCAAATGGATAGTGAGATGCTATAAATGGATTTAGACCAGAGGTAGGGAACCTTTTTGGGTTAGCAGGCCGGAGTGAGCTATTCTCGTGTGGTATTAGGCCAGAGTGAGCAGGCCGGAGTGAGCTATTCTCGTGTGGTATTAGGCCAGAGTGAGCAGGCCAGAGTGGGCTATTCTCGTGTGGTATTAGGCCAGAGTGAGCAGGCCAGAGTGAGTTATTCTGGTGTGGTATTAGGCCAGAGTGAGCAGGCCGGAGTGAGCTATTTTCGTGTAGAATTAGGCCAGAGTGAGCAGGCCAGAGTGAGCTATTCTCGTGTGGTATTAGGCCAGAGTGAGCAGGCCGGAGTGGGCTATTATCGTGTGGTATTAGACCAGAGTGAGCAGGCCAGAGTGAGCTATTCTCGTGTGGTATTAGGCCAGAGTGACCAGGCCGGAGTGGGCTATTCTCGTGTGGTATTAAGCCAGAGTGAGCAGGCTGGAGTGGGCTATTTTCGTGTGGTATTCGACGTAAATGAGCAGGCAGGTGGAGTGAGCTATTCTCTTGTAGTATCAAGTCCAAAAACTATATATTTTAGTTATATTTTCTATTGGAATTCCAAATAGCGTTTTCTGAGAAATGGGAAGGGGGGAGGGGGTAGTGCATATAGTACTTTTCAATCAGCCAGGCAAGCCAGTAAAAATGACATGGCGGGCCGGATCTGGCCCACGGACCAAATTCTACCCACAACTGATTTAGGCTTTTGTATCTAAAATTATAAAGGAGAATAGGAATGTCTTAAAGTACTTTCAATGACATGAGGACAATTATTCTATATTAATGTATGGCTCAGAAACATGGACAATAAACAAACAACTAAAATATAAAATTAATTCATTTGAGATGTGGATGTATAGAAGAATATGGAGAACATCATGGAAGGAGAAGAAACCAAACAAAGAGGTTCTAACAACATTTCATATCAAGAAAGAATTATTACAGGAAATAAAGATTAAACAAATAAAGTATTCTGGACAGATTGAAAGGCATGACACCTTGTTGAAGATCTTACTTGAGGGTAAATTCCAGGGAATGCGAACAAGAAGGAAGCAGAGATACAAGTGGGAGAGTAACATCACAAGATGGAATATTTGAGGTCTGTTGCAGTCAACCTTCGTTGCGGGAGCGGTACTTAATGCTCATGAGCTAAAATTGTCTGGTACGTTCTTACAGCAAGAAATGCAATGTATAAGACAGTAACAAGTATTCTCCAGTGTGGCCTCCCGCTGAAATGCTGCGCTATGGTTAACTTCGAAGACAGCTGTTGCATTTTCTTGTCTATGTGTTGTAGACACCTTTTCTTGTCTATGTCTTGTAGACACATTTTCTTGTCTATGTCTTGTAGACACATTTTCTTGTCTATGTAGACACATTTTCTTGTCTATGTAGACACATTTTCTTGTCTATGTAGACACATTTTCTTGTCTATATCTTGTAGACACATTTTCTTGTCTATGTAGACACATTTTCTTGTCTATGTCTTGTAGACACATACAAACTTGCTATATGATCTTTCTTAGTCAGTATTAAATGCAATCTGTGACCATATGGATGCCATCTGCAGGACTATATGGATGCCATCTTCAGGAGTATATGGATGCCATCTTCAGGAGTATATGGATGCCATCTTCAGGAGTATATACATCGCACGAGTGCAGGATGTGTTATAGATATGCTAAAATAATCTGATTAGCTAGCACACATTGTAGGTTGGCTAGTTGGAAGATTGCTATATCGGTTGGTATGTGTGTTAGTTGGTTGCTATATCGGTTGGTATGTTTGTTAGTTGGTTGCTATATCGGTTGGTATGTTTGTTAGTTGGTTGCTATATCGGTTGGTATGTTTGTTAGTTGGTTGCTATATCGGTTGGTGTGTTTGTTAGTTGGTATGTAGAGTAGTTAGTTTGCAGCTCAAATGGGGCTTATTAGCCATCGACGGACTCGTAATCTAGGACATAATTCTATCTGAATTTCAATTGTGGATGTAGCGAATGGTCATCGTCACTAGTGATAGACGATTAACAATAGGTAAATTGGTAGGATGAATGTTAGGTTGATTAGTTGATTGGTAGAGTAGTAGAGTGGTAAATTTGTTGATTGGTTGGTTAGTTGATTCTTGGTTGTTTGATTGGCTAGTTTGTTGGTAGTGCAACTAAAAATTAAGGGGAAAAAAATCAAATATCACCTTGGAAGATTGATTACAGTTGAATCCACAGGACTGTATTAACCAGGGACTCGGCTGGACATCAGGTCAAGAAATGCCACATAAAAAAAACGGTACCTTCGTAAGAGGCAGTGATTAACCCACCATAAAAATCTGGCTTGAGGGTACAGAAGCTTTGTAATGACATCTACAGCCTGACAGGGCAATAGATGCGTTTCCATTTGGGGGGGGGGGGGTTCCTAACAAAACAATGGGGAAAATACCCTTATCCCTTCTTCGCTCCCCAATATCTTATTTTCATTACCTTTGTGTACCCACTTTTTTGGCAACATTGTGAATACTAAAAGTCACGTTCTGGTTTGCTAAAGGGAGGATGGGGGATGCCAAGGAGAGGTTAAAGCCACAAACCCTTCCTTCCTTATCTGCGGGCTTGCTTTGTCCAGTTGATCTTGTTCTGCGTCCGTGGTCATACTAAGTTGTCAAGCCTTTGCTAGAGGGAAGTCGACGATCGAGTCCAGGTCAGAGCGTCAGTTTCGCTATCTTCTGCGTCTAGTTCATGTTTCTTCGTGAAATTCGTTTACTCAGAGCTCTGTCAGCTTCTTCTGCGTTGATTCTCAAACTCCTGCAGATCAGCAGGATGTAGTCCGGAGAACGGAATACATTGTGTCATGCTTTACTGCATTCCTGCGATATCTGCGCCATTCGGCCTGACACGTCCGACTTCAGCATAGCTTTGGGCCACTGGCCCTATATGAGATGGGACAGCCAACTCCATCCCATAACCTCCTTAGTCGCCTTGTACGACATGCATGGAAGGTAAACAGTGTTGCTATTATTTGCTCCCCTTTCGGGCACCGACAAGACACGGGAAGCTATGTCAACAAATGAAGATATCTTGAACTAGTTAATGACAGAAATGTATAGACAACTAATCTGTCGTGGAGCAACGGGATAATTTATTTTACGATTGGTAAAGCATACAGAGAAGAACATAAAATCAACGTTTCGAGTAAAAGGTCTGCATCATGAACACGAAGGTTGAGCACCGTAGTCTAGTTGATAGTGTGCTTGCTTACTATCACTGGGTTACAGAGTGGGAGGTTCGAAACTACGTCCAGACACAAATAAACTAGGGTCGTGATTTATCGCCTGATATGACCACTCTATCAGTCAACCCAGCTGTAAATGGGTACCTGAAGCATTAGTTAGGGAAGGTAACACAGCAAAAAAGGGAACTGGCCACCCCAACTAATAGTTGATGTGGCGGCTTAGTACATGAAGAGTTAGCTACATCCCCGACCGCATGTCGCTGCCATGTGACCTACCTATATTTGTTAAAACACAATATAGCACACATATATATAAGACAGTATTGTTAAAAGTCTATGATCAGTTCTGTCTGTTATAAAAGAAATAGTTGTCTGATAATATATTAATTCTTTATTGCGCCAATGACCCGACACATCCGTCTTCGGCGGTGATAATATATTAATTCTGTATTGAGGTTTTCATGAACGGTGCTATCTTCTAGTCAGTATGTGTTGTGTTTTATTATTGATAATGTCATTGTGATCGAAACGTCGATCTTCTGTGCTTTGTAAACATCATCAACTGTTTTCATATTTTGCTTATTAGAACACATTTTAGAGGCGAATCTTACTTGTTATTGCTGATCCGAGACTGTCGGCGGTATATAAGCCCTTCCTGCAGAATTAATTAGGACTCAATCGTTACGTTTCTGACTATTATTGGGCTTTCGGTCCATCATTATTTTATATACTAGGAAACGCCGTGGCTAATTTTGGCGTGCGATTACAAGTATGTACCCCCTGTGTTGCCGGGGCCAGAAAGGGGAGCAAAGAATAGCAACACTATTTACCTTCCACGCATGTCGTAAAAAGCGACTAAGGAGCTTGTGGGATGGAGTTGGCTGTCCCATCCCATATAGGGTCAATAACCCAAAGCCATGCTGAAGTCGGATGTGTCAGGCCGAAAGGCACAGATATCGCAGCAATGATGTAAACCATGACACAACGCATTCCGTTCTCCGGACTACATCCTGCTAATCTGCAGGAGTTTGAGAACGAACGCAGAAGAAGAAGAAGGATGTAAATAATGACCAACCCTAAACCCAACAATAAATTTGTTAACGCAACGAATGGGGTCCTAATTAATTCTGTTGGGAGGTGTGTACCGGAGACGGCTATGACTGATCTGTCTTGAGTTGATGGAAACAAGCCCGTGGATTAGGTGGAAGGCTTCAAATAATCACCCCCCCCCCCCTCAACTTCGAAAATCAAAACGTGACATTTTTTATTAGGGAGCAAGCTAAAAAAAAAAGCGTAAACCTCCGCCCCCCCCCCCCCCCCAATCCCCCTACGTAATGAATGTTCCCAAAAATTTCGCCCAAACTCACGAAATAAGAGAGAATTGCTTGTTTATATAAACCCTCTCCCTCACCTTCACAGAAGACTTATCTACGTCCCTAGATTGAAGTATGTTTAATATTACCATGTAAGAAATAACAACAGACATTCGTGTTACATAAAAATAATGGAATAAATAACAACTAACGGAGTCTTTGATATTCTACCACGATAAATGGACACTATGTCGATGAATGGACACTATGTCGATGAATGGACACTATGTCGATAAATGGACACTATGTCGATGAATGGAAACTATGTCGATGAATGGAAACTATGTCGATGAATGGAAACTATGTCGATGAATGGAAACTATGTCGATGAATGGAAACTATGTCGATGAATGGAAACTATGTCGATGAATGGAAACTATGTCGATGAATGGAAACTATGTCGATGAATGGAAACTATGTCGATGAATGGAAACTATGTCGATGAATGGAAACTATGTCGGTGAATGAATACTATTTATAGAGACTGCCGATGTGCATAGAACAAGTTATAAATAACATTGATTTCATGCCAAATTATTTTCTGTGTTAAAAGCATGTTCAAAATTCACAAGGAGAAAAAACACCTTGCTGTTCTATGTATGTATGTGTACGTATATATATATACACAGACACGCATTACTATTCTGTATATAAATATGTTATATTTAACAAATATAATATACCCAGCAGATATTAACTCATTGTAGACGTCGCACTAATATATCGTATGACATGATCAACCATATAAAAGGGTAGGTAACTTTATGTGATTCAAGGGAAATAATGAAAAATAATTATTTTGATTCACATTTTAATTGTAAATATGTATCTCCTATCTGATATTTTTAAATATTTATACTTGAAAAAGTATTTATTCTAGATCATTTTGTTCTATGAAAAAATGTTCTAGTGATATTGAGTGATTTACAATAATTTAAGTAACATGGGACTTATTATTTAACGACATGGACGTGAGCCCATGGACAATTGTATCAGCAACCAAAAGTAACTACTTTAGGTCAAAATGAATGACCCCCCCCCCCCCCATGGACAATTGGACAATAATTATAAACGCTGGTTTTTTTTTCAAAAAAATTACCATAGATGTTATGTGTTGTTGTTACTGTTACCCCTTCAGAGATCTGAATAATAACATACCCGGTGGTCCTTGCTACTGGATTACCAGAATCGCGACTTTCATTTTTTCATAATTGTAAAGTTGTCATATAAAGAAATTGGATACACGTCCATGGTTGAAAGTCGTGTACCTCGCCATAAAATCTGCTTCTTACCAATATGCTTGTTACTGTTGGTGGCTGATCCAGCGATCCATTGGCCCTTTGACCCAAGGTTGTTACTGTTGGTTGCTAATCCAGCGGTCCATGGGCCCTTTGACCTAAGCTTGTTACTGTTGGTTGCTGATACAATTGTCCATGAGGTCAAGTCCTTTGACCCAAGGATCTTATGGTTATACTTCAAAGTTATACTACGGTTATACGCTCTAATATAGCCAAAATGGACCATCATCTTAGGTTGAAAGCAGCGTGTCTCAGAACAAAGAGACACATTTTCTAGCTAACAATACTTCATAGGTCACGGTTCCAACCCCAACCTCCATTTTGTGTTATGATCGCAGTTCTAATATAACCTTCTAGTGGAGTCAGTGGTTGAAAGGAGCTTCCCTCACTATGACATGTATTTATTTACTTTAACAGTAAAAGGTAAAGGTATATCCCGCGGCCAACTACCTGCCGTCGAGAATCAAGATAACTCTTCATGTACTAAGCCACAGAAACTATTATGTAGAGGTAGGCAGTTCCCTTATTTCCCGTGTCTACTTTTCCAACTTTAGCAGTAAAAATATATGTTTTTTAAGGTAAGGGTTTACTTGAACCATCACCTTCATAATTGTTTATGGTCATTGCTGTGATATAACCAAATGTGACTCGCACCCACTGTTGAAAGGGGCGTTCCTCGCCTTAAAAAGTAACACATTTTTTTCACTAAATATACAAAACGGGGTGAAATTCTATATTTAAATTTTAGTGCTACATTTGCAGCCAAACGCAAACAAGCAAGTAAGAGAAGACACCAAACAAGCAAGTAAGAGAAGACACCAAACAAGCAAGTAAGAGAAGACACCAAACAAGCAAGTAAGAGAAGACACCAAACAAGCAAGTAAGAGAAGACACCAAACAGCAATATGTTTCTACAACAATCAGGAGAAAATGGTGGACTTAAATCGGGCATGTACTTAGAATGAATGATAACAGACTGCCACTATAAGCCTTAAAATGGGTATCATAAGACAAAAGAAAAAAAGGAACACCAAGAGAGACTCTTCGCGAGACAACCAAAAAAAGAGGGTATGACTATGGGTCTCAACAACATGCAAGAATTAAACACAGTAGCATCACATCTCTCAAACTGGATCCAGCCCAGTATTCGCAGCTGAAGGAACATAGATATAATATGTAAACACAAGAGACACTAACCGCTGCGCCGTGAACTTTGATAATACTTATAAGACCTTTGCACAGAAAAAATGAGGACTTCATTCGCTACGTTTCTTCACTGGAAGTTGCTCTATATTTCTATCCAACAGATTCTCAAACTATTATCAAATGTGGAGAATTGAAGAAACGTCTTGAATGTTGCCACAATTTCATTAATTAACGTATCAGATATTTATTTATTGTAGACAGAAACAACCTGATATCTCAGCCTCATGCACTGTGTGGTCTGTCAGGTTTGAAATCGATCCTTCCTCGCTACTCTATCTGAGAACTCCCAACGATAATTATTTATCTTCATAATACTGCATAATCACGCATGTGTAAATATATTTTTTGCGTTCGTTCTCAAACTCCCACTGAATCTGTCATGTAGTATGATGCTCTTACTAGGTTTCCAGCTGGACGTAGTCCTGAGAACGGAAATACCTTGCATCGCTGCTTTATTTGCGCCAATTTCCCGACACATCAGACTTCGGCGTGGTAAGCAACTTTGAGACAAGACATTTAGTGTTAGCTCCTCGTGCCGTGTGTAAACATAGTGACACATCTCATTGAGTGAGTCATGTACATTAATCATATCTCTTCATTTAAATACGCAATTACTCACGGAACGAAAACTTGAAATGGTTGTGATTGATTGTGAGTTCGATCTAACAGTATTGTTCCGTTAATTTAACATGTTACATTTTTCATTCTAATCATTCTCAGTAATATTT
Organism: Meghimatium bilineatum; assembly: GCA_034231615.1. Lineage (NCBI taxonomy): Eukaryota > Metazoa > Mollusca > Gastropoda > Stylommatophora > Philomycidae > Meghimatium > Meghimatium bilineatum. The sequence continues at coordinate 22,910,423 of CM067302.1, forward strand.
TTGTAAATGTTTCTTACGAGAAATTATTGTTTGTATTGACAAAATGAATGCTGTAGGCTTCAAAACGTACTCCGCAAATTAAGTTACGATTTTTTTCTTTTTTAAATTGTCAATACTGCATGTTTTCCGTTAGGGAATGTACAGGGTATGTGCAACTGTGTGATAAATACCGCATTATATGATGTCGCCACGTCGTGTACATTGTAATATATTTAGTTTATATTTCAAGGTTCATAAAAGCAAAACGTTCATTTTCAAAGTCTAAACGCGTTTATTTGTTTGGATGAGAGGGGACGTGTTCAAAAACAAGATAATTTCTTTGAGATGCAGTTGTTTTCACATTTTTTTCTCATGGGAAAATCCATCTTTAATATAGTTTTCACAAAATTCGGTTAAAACGATTAAATGTTTAAAATATGGCAATGTGACATAAAATTATTGAAGCAGACCTATTAAAAAAAGGTCCGAAATATACTAATATAATCAAACACTATGACATGATCTAGTCATACTATCCGTAACCATAACTTTATTGGGTTACAAGGCTGTACAATTATGTGTACATGGCTATCTATACGTATTTATTTCTATTTATTTATGTCTATCGTTGCTGCAACTGACCAACGTATATACACAGAATGTTTGTAAACACGTTGTTACCTTCGGTGTGACATTGTTGTGATTTATGATGTATGTATTGTTAATAAATATTTATAACTTTTATCTTTGCATATTGTTTGTGTTATTTATGCAGTGATGGTGATGAATCTCCTTTGCAAGCGAAAATTAGCATGAAATTGGAAAAGAGAAGTTAGGTTTGATTGTTTGCGAGTCATCAGATGCATTAGGGGTCCAGCCGGACTCTGAAACAATTGGTGGAGTGTGAGCAGGACTATAGTAGGTATTGAGATAAGGGACAAATAGTCTCATCTCTCATTTTTTTTAAAAATTCTAATCGCCTGCAGCGATCTACTCTTTCAACGTTCTTAATATCTTCACTGGTCTTACCATGCCAGACTGGATAGTCAAGAACTGTAGGTCAATCTTGCAGATTTCTTCAAATTATGGAACGCTTTATCTGGCCTCCACTTGAGCGCTTACCCGCACACGGTTCACCATGGAAAAGTGTCTTTGGAAGACGATCTTTCGGCATGTGGACGACGTGACCGCCCAACAAAGTTGAGGCCTGATCAACGAGGCGTATACGCTTTATATCTTAGAATTGTTTGAGTCTCTCCGTAAAGTACATAAGTAAATATAGTCCCAGTACCAAATTACGATTGTTGGAAATAAGAAACCAATAAAACAATGGTAAAGAGAATTGTTTCTTTCGAAGAAAGAGGCAGGCAAAGATACAACTGGAAAGACAAGAGATTGAAAACTAAAATGTATTCGAGTGTATCACCAAGGCAAGAAGCAGAAAATTTCTATAATCATTAAAATCAATTTTCATGTGGAAACGGCATGTGACGTCATGATGAGATAGAAACAGAGATGTTACGAAGTGAAGATACAAGTTACACCTTTTGTGAAGATACAAGTTATACCTTTTGTGAAGATACAAGTTACACCTTTTGTGAAGATACAAGTTACACCTTTTGTGAAGATACAAGTTACACCTTTTGTGAAGATACAAGTTACACCTTTTGTGAAGATACAAGTTATACCTTTTGTGAAGATACAAGTTACACCTTTTGTGAAGATACAAGTTACACCTTTTGTGAAGATACAAGTTACACCTTTTGTGAAGATACAAGTTATACCTTTTGTGGTTCAAAGATTTTTCATCTCAGGGATAAAGATGACCCCCCCCCCCCACAAAAAAATCGAAATTTAATATATTTATTAAAAATTCTAAAATACATATTTGTATTTTTTAATAGTTTGAAAATTAATAGATGCATACAAATTCTAATATTATTATTTGTATAAAATATTCAAAAATTCATATTAGTATTTTAAAAATTTTGACACCTTCTGAGTAGAGGGCTCCTTCAATCGGCTTTGCACTAAGTCTAAAACTGGTCTCCTGATTATGAAAGAAAGCTCAGAACAATCATCCCAATGCATATAGAAAGTAAGAGCTAATCACTCGCAATTCATGTGGTTCTCAAAACAAACAAACAATTTTAAAAATTAAAAAAATATATACTATTTAATAATAATGAACATCTGCACGGAATGTAAAACTGCCGTGATGAGAGAGAAGACAACATCATGGCTCCAAATGTATATATATTACTAATAGCTACCTCAAACGTCTTTTTCATTTCTAAAGTCCCATATTTTCTAAATATTTTATCCAAAATCAAATAGTATAATGGCTAGAATAGTTGAATTTTGTAAAACAAGTGACCAACTTCTGTTCGGTAGCCACTAATAGTATCTGAACATTGGAAGCAACGTCTGTTCGGTAGCCACTAATAGTGTCTGAACATTGGAAGCAACGTCTGTTCGGTAGCCACTAATAGTGTCTGAACATTGGACGCAACGTCTGTTCGGTAGCCACTAATAGTATCTGAACATGGGACGCAACTTCTGTTCGGTAGCCACTAATAGTATTTGAACATGGGACGCAACTTCTGTTCGGTAGCCACTAATAGTATCTGAACATTGGACGCAACGTCTGTTCGGTAGCCACTAATAGTGTCTGAACATGGGACGCAACTTCTGTTCGGTAGCCACTAATAGTATCTGAACATGGGAAGCAACTTCTGTTCGGTAGCCACTAATAGTATCTGAACATGGGACGCAACTTCTGTTCAATAGCCACTAATAGTATCTGAACATGGGACGCAACTTCTGTTCGGTAGCCACACATATCCTCTTCTGAGAGGACGTGGGAAACTGCGGGTATAACGTTTTATGATTAACCCCCTCCTCGCGCACACTCACAATAAGATTTCTTTGAATCTAACTTATTGAGAAAAAGACTGTTTCAAGCACAGAACAATAAACACCTTAGATTGAAAGCATTACTTTTTTTAAACATGTTCTTGAATGGCAATACTTTTAACACGATTAATCGTGTGCTCCATGCTTGACTGACAAAGACGTTTTGGTCCAAATTGGAATTTACTGCAAACATTCCTGCTATTTTCTGAACAAGGGACCCCGCACAACCATAACTGCCATTTTCTGAAGAAGGGACCCCCACATATCAACTTTGTATTGTAAGACATAAGTTAGATTAATCCCTGCGTAGTTACATAAAAATATAATATGTATACAATATATAGAAAGTATAGGCCTAATCTGTGTATTATATAAAGTATAAGTGTTCAATACTAAATAAAGTATAAAAATTACTATAAAATCCTAACTATCAATGTTAAAAATAAATAACTAGCAATAAAACAAAGACAAGGACAATTATCCACGTTACAGTTCAACCTTTCTCAAGAAACACAACAATAAAAATGAAAAACACAAAGCCAATAAAATATTTAAAGATGGGGTGACTTAGACATGTTTTTCTCACCACAAAAACATTACAAAGTGAAGACGCGCCATGCATGTCTGGTGAATGACGAATTACGTGCGTTCAGTATGTTTGTGCATTATTGAAAGTCAGTAAACTATAGGCCTATTACTACTGTATCGTATTTCATTTCCAGTCGTCTCGATTCGTCTTGCTACTGGTTTCAAATGAGGTCCGACAAGAAAGTGAATTCGACGCTTTGCACAACTTCTCGTCACTTTAATAAAATCCCCAGTACAAGTCATTTTCACATACACGAAAATTAACAATATGTAAACACACAACAGTCCCTAGCCTCTACTCCGGATCAATGTCTGAAATCTGCACTACTAGAGCAAGATGTATGATACAAACTGGACATATCTGAGCAAGCAAATTTACGACACTTCTACGGAGGAACTAAGTAATTCTATCAAGAAACAAAATGACTGGTTTGATGAGAATGATAATAAAATCAAAGAAATGTTGGCTGACAAACACCACCTTTTCAAAGCACACTTAAATGATCCAAAATCAATGTCTAAAAAAGAAGCACTCAATTGCAAACAGAAAATAATACAAAATAAACTACGCCCTATGAGAGACTCATGGCTGAATAAGAAAACAGATGTGATACAAAGATTTGCAGACACCAATGATTTGAGAAACTTCCATGATGCACTTAAAACGTTATATGGTCCAATCTCGCCAGGATCTTTTCCACTTCTATGATGCACTTAAAACATTGTATGGTCAAACCTCGTTATGATGTTTTCCACAAGCTAGTGGTGACATGTCACATCTAGCACGTGTGTGTCTAGTTATTAGCAACGCCTGATTATCCCGTTTCAAGTGGTCCTATTAAATTGTTAACAATTTATATTTGAGAAACTATAATAGGCCTATAATTAGCAAGTATCCACAAGTATTAAACATACTCTAAGGCAGCAGACGCTATTTGAACGAGATCAGTTCGGCTATTCTTTAAAAAAAAATATGCGATTTTGTCAAGACATCAAACGTATATATATTCTCCAGTTATATATTGGGGTCTCCATGGCGTAGTGGTGCTGTTCGCCATGTGTTCAGGTGGTTATCTGTTGAAGATATCTGTGATTATCACTTGAAGCTACGGAGTTACGTGCTATGAGTGGTACTCTCGGCCCGCGATGGAAGCGGAAGGACTCATCGGGCATCTACGAACTGACAAACCAAATTAGACAATTACAAATGTTTTGTTGTTTTCTACTTTCTCATCACATTTATTGTTTTTTATGCCATGCTTATCTTCGCTTGTGGAGGAGGAGCACCATCCTCACTCTGGGCAGGCGGCGGTGCTGCTTCGTTGAGAGTTCTTGAGACTAACTGGAATTGAGCCAGTCCGTTCTAACGGCACCGAAAAACCTTGCAACTCGAGTAAACGGGGTTTGTTTTCCGTACTATACTAACCGCATCTCCAATAAAAGTTTATGACATTCACACTTTGTACTCAAGTCACTGACAACGGACCAATCGAGACAATGACTACAACAACGAACATCCCGTACAGGTATCCTCAGTAACACAAACATATAACACCCGTATTCGTACTACAATGGTCAATATGTCTTCTTGCAAATATAAATAACATATAGACAGTACAATGTAGCTTCAAATAATTGCTTATACAAGTAAATTCAAATAGGAAGCAAGAGGATAAATTTAAAAATCCATTTTCGTTGAGATACGGAGTACATGTGGCAAATCGAGTACAGTGAAGGCAGTCCTCTACGACTTTTGAAACTTTTAAAAGTTACTATTTCGATAAGACAGAAACTGTATGTCTATCTAGAAAGCATTGCAATAGCATGGCTACAATAACAAGCAATCGAACGATGGAAGTACGAGTATATCTCCTAACGCAGGCACTAAACTGGCTGAAATAACAAGCCGATTCCATACTAAGGGTGCCAATGACTATGATTGCGAAAGTTGAAACAGGTGATGTACGAAGGGAATGTGTGGGTGGGGTCATTAGAGAGAGTTAAAATGTGGTCCTCACTGCTGAAAATTACGATTATCTTGGGACCCGCGGGTGTGGAGGGAAACGAGCAAATTAGTTAACCTCGCCACCATTACAGATGATCAGACTATGGATCAAACAGACATACTCATTGTTCTTCGTGAATCCGCACAATCTGATGATTTTGAGATGAATGAGCATGAGTCAATATCGAGAATGTGCGATTTTTGGAGTGAGGATAGACATGCCCCGTAGAGAACACCTGATAGAGAATTAAAAAGAGGACTGAACCAATATAGAACCGGAACCATTAGCTGTTATACCTGAGAGGTTTACTGAAGCTGAGATATGAGCACCTATGGACGTGTCCGGTGTACAAAAAGGATAATCAGCATTCCTGCTACAGTAGTTACATACGAGTACATTCAACATATGTATGTAAAATCCTCGAGGGCCACAAACATTTAACACAAGTACGTACCAACAGGGATTCATACAAGAATTAGCATCATACCTTCTAGTAGATATAAATAACATTTTAATATAAACATTTCAGTAAACTTATATTCTGAGGGGGGGGGGGGGGGGGTGGTTCAAAAGTCATAGAGGATTGACTTAACTGAACTTGGTTTCCTACATATACTTCGTCACTCAACGAGGCGGCACGCCATCTGCCGAGAGTACCACTCATAGCGCGTAACTCCGTAGCTTCAAGTGATAATCCTTGTAAACAAGACAACACGAACCGGATTGAACCAACGATCTATTGAATACAAGGCGAACAGTTTAACCACTACGCTAATTGTCGCTGAATCCATCATACGGGCGAATAGCTTTCTATTCCATTTGAACGTGTCTGTATTCGGAGTCAATCCAAAATGGCAGATAGAAAAAAAAATAAGACAAGTTCTTACTCTGATCCTTGCATTAGTTGATGGTGTTGTTTGAGACAGTATAAATAACCCAAGCGTTTATGCATATTTTAAATGGATTCATGCTCTGAAAGCCTTCACCAAGATTCTAGGTAAACACAAGACAAAGTGAAGTATTATGACAATATTGTATGATTTGATAGTGATAGTAAGTAAAGTTAATATAGTTAATGAGCTAGTGGCCACTGGCTAGTGACTGAAGAGAAACTAAAAGTAGTAAGATCTTACTAACTCTGTCTTAGTAGTAGTGACTTAGTCTATGAAGATTCCTGCAAGTGTACTCGTAGAATTGGACTTCTTACAATTTGTTTAGGGCATTGGAAATCGGTTGGCTTCAGTAGACCATTTGTTCTTACTTCTTATGTTTGTTTACTTATCTGTTCATTGATTGTAAGTGGAACTGTAGTCTACTGTAGAGAAGTAATGATCTTGTGTAGCCCTTGTTTGCTGCGTCAGGGGTGGAAGAGTTCTCTGAAGATGGCCTTCTTGTGCACTCTTTGTAAGATTGTTCCTGTGGCTTCTTTGATTTCTATGATCCATCTTTCACATGGTCTACTTCTGGCTTTACAGTTACAGTCTGTGTGTGTCATGGCCATTTGTGGCATATGAATGATTACGCAAAATTATTACATTGTGCTGCTTATTATATTCTGTATAATGAGTCATCAATACTATAATTAGAATAAATATGTATGTATCCAATGAAAACTCAGATAAATAGGCCTATATTCTGTTTGAGTTGGCAGCAATGCTAAACACATCTTCTTCTAATCTAAGTTCTCTCTCTGATAACCAACACGGAATTTCGTGTGATTTCTCACTCTCTGATAACCAACACAGAGTGTGTGTGATTTCTGCTGGATAGCGTGAAGTACGTTGTGATGCTGTTTCACAGCAGAGCCATGTTATTTGGAGCTTTCTGGCCCTGTACATCTGTTTTCAGCATCTAATCACTTAAATCATTTATTGATCTTGGCTGGATTGTTGTGAGAAATAAGAGCCTCCAGGAATGATGAAAGTGTGTCAACTTTGGAAAGATCCATAGTGGTACAACAGATTAAACCTGAGGGACTCCATAAGGTCGCCAGAAACAAATTACAGTTAATTGAAGCTATTGGTACTGTAACCTGATGACTGACTTGAGTTCAGTTAAGTCAGTCCTCTATGCCTTATAAGTTTAACATACTCAGTAAAGCAGTCTAATTTTATTTTCATTAATCATTGATGTGCTAATTATTACTTTTATGTACTCCACAGACATTCAGCTGATGTGGACTCAGAGAATGATAGTGAGGAACTACAAGAGGAAGCAACAAAGAACAGCCAGGTAATTATGTGGTAATACATTTTCAAAAACTAAAAGTATGATCTTTCTTTTTGTAACACCCATGGTACAGTAAGGGACTGGACTTCTAGTTCATTAGATGTGTCAACACACAGAGTCAGGGTTGTAGGGGTACTGCATTAGATGTGTCAACACACAGAGTCAGGGTTGTAGGGGTTCTGCATTAGATGTGTCAACACACAGAGTCAGGGTTGTAGGGGTACTGCATTAGATGTGTCAACACACAGAGTCAGGGTTGTAGGGGTACTCCATTAGATGTGTCAACACACAGAGTCAGGGTTGTAGGGGTTCTGCATTAGATGTGTCAACACACAGAGTCAGGGTTGTAGGGGTTCTGCATTAGATGTGTCAACACACAGAGTCAGGGTTGTAGGGGTTCTGCATTAGATGTGTCAACACACAGAGTCAGGGTTGTAGGGGTACTGCATTAGATGTGTCAACACACAGAGTCAGGGTTGTAGGGGTACTGCATTAGATGTGTCAACACACAGAGTCAGGGTTGTAGGGGTACTGCATTAGATGTGTCAACACACAGAGTCAGGGTTGTAGGGGTACTCCATTAGATGTGTCAACACACAGAGTCAGGGTCGTAGGGGTACTCCATTAGATGTGTCGAGACACAGAGTCCTCCAGCGATTTCTATTCTCAGTGATGATAGAGTGTGGACAAATTTTGACCTGTTCAGTCTTTGATATTGTCTGTCCATGATTTTCTTTAGTCTTCATTTCTTCCATCCTCCGCTGTATCTTGAAATATTCTTTTGTTCAAGGAATCAAGTCAGCAAACATGTCCAAACCATAGAAGTTTTTTTTCATTTTACTATTAAAAAATAGTGATTCTTGTAAACTTCAATCAAAACGTTCAAACTTCCAATTATTGAGTCTCTCCTTCGTCTGGTGTAAAACCACACAATTATTGAGTCTCTCCTTCGTCTGGTGTAAAACCACACAATTATTGAGTCTCTCCTTCGTCTGGTGTAAAACCACACAATTATTGAGTCTCTCCTTCGTCTGGTGTAAAACCACACAATTATTGAGTCTCTCCTTCGTCTGGTGTACAACCACACAATTATTGAGTCTCTCCTTCGTCTGGTGTACAACCACACAATTATTGAGTCTCTCCTTCGTCTGGTGTACAACCACACAATTATTGAGTCTCTCCTTCGTCTGGTGTACAACCACACAATTATTGAGTCTCTCCTTCATCTGGTGTACAACCACACAATTATTGAGTCTCTCCTTCGTCTGGTGTACAACCACACAATTATTGAGTCTCTCCTTCGTCTGGTGTAAAACCACACAATTATTGAGTCTCTCCTTCGTCTGGTGTACAACCACACAATTATTGAGTCTCTCCTTCGTCTGGTGTACAACCACACAATTATTGAGTCTCTCCTTCATCTGGTGTAAAACCACACAATTATTGAGTCTCTCCTTCGTCTGGTGTACAACCACACAATTATTGAGTCTCTCCTTCGTCTGGTGTACAACCACACAATTATTGAGTCTCTCCTTCGTCTGGTGTACAACCACACAATTATTGAGTCTCTCCTTCATCTGGTGTACAACCACACAATTATTGAGTCTCTCCTTCGTCTGGTGTACAACCACACAATTATTGAGTCTCTCCTTCGTCTGGTGTAAAACCACACAATTATTGAGTCTCTCCTTCGTCTGGTGTACAACCACACAATTATTGAGTCTCTCCTTCGTCTGGTGTACAACCACACAATTATTGAGTCTCTCCTTCGTCTGGTGTACAACCACACAATTATTGAGTCTCTCCTTCGTCTGGTGTACAACCACACAATTATTGAGTCTCTCCTTCGTCTGGTGTACAACCACACAATTATTGAGTCTCTCCTTCGTCTGGTGTACAACCACACAATTATTGAGTCTCTCCTTCGTCTGGTGTACAACCACACAATTATTGAGTCTCTCCTTCGTCTGGTGTACAACCACACAATTATTGAGTCTCTCCTTCGTCTGGTGTAAAACCACACAATTATTGAGTCTCTCCTTCGTCTGGTGTACAACCACACAATTATTGAGTCTCTCCTTCGTCTGGTGTACAACCACACAATTATTGAGTCTCTCCTTCGTCTGGTGTACAACCACACAATTATTGAGTCTCTCCTTCGTCTGGTGTACAACCACACAATTATTGAGTCTCTCCTTCGTCTGGTGTACAACCACACAATTATTGAGTCTCTCCTTCGTCTGGTGTACAACCACACAATTATTGAGTCTCTCCTTCGTCTGGTGTACAACCACACAATTATTGAGTCTCTCCTTCGTCTGGTGTACAACCACACAATTATTGAGTCTCTCCTTCGTCTGGTGTACAACCACACAATTATTGAGTCTCTCCTTCGTCTGGTGTAAAACCACACAATTATTGAGTCTCTCCTTCGTCTGGTGTACAACCACACAATTATTGAGTCTCTCCTTCGTCTGGTGTAAAACCACACAATTATTGAGTCTCTCCTTCGTCTGGTGTACAACCACACAATTATTGAGTCTCTCCTTCGTCTGGTGTACAACCACACAATTATTGAGTCTCTCCTTCGTCTGGTGTACAACCACACAATTATTGAGTCTCTCCTTCGTCTGGTGTACAACCACACAATTATTGAGTCTCTCCTTCGTCTGGTGTACAACCACACAATTATTGAGTCTCTCCTTCGTCTGGTGTACAACCACACAATTATTGAGTCTCTCCTTCGTCTGGTGTACAACCACACAATTATTGAGTCTCTCCTTCGTCTGGTGTACAACCACACAATTATTGAGTCTCTCCTTCGTCTGGTGTACAACCACACAATTATTGAGTCTCTCCTTCGTCTGGTGTACAACCACACAATTATTGAGTCTCTCCTTCGTCTGGTGTACAACCACACAATTATTGAGTCTCTCCTTCGTCTGGTGTACAACCACACAATTATTGAGTCTCTCCTTCGTCTGGTGTACAACCACACAATTATTGAGTCTCTCCTTCGTCTGGTGTACAACCACACAATTATTGAGTCTCTCCTTCGTCTGGTGTACAACCACACAATTATTGAGTCTCTCCTTCGTCTGGTGTACAACCACACAATTATTGAGTCTCTCCTTCGTCTGGTGTACAACCACACAATTATTGAGTCTCTCCTTCGTCTGGTGTACAACCACACAATTTTGAGATCTACTACAGGAACTAGATTAGACAAAGAACCGGCACCACATCAAATCTTGAAATATATTAAGAGACAACAGATCAAATGGCTTGCATACATCAGCAGACTATCATCAGACAGCATACCACAGCAAGCTATGCTACACAGATACAGTGAAGGCAGACCTAGAGGCAGGCCACGAAAACGATGGACCACTGAAATAATAGAGGTGACAAATTCCACAATTTACTCAGCAAACATGAGGGCCATCTCCAGAAAACTCTTCTAATCCTGACGCTGAAAGGCAATAAAGGGTTTAGTGAACAGATAGACAGACTGTAGCAACATCAAAGTAGATGGATGAGTCTGAAGCAAGTCAACATATTCAAATATTTGGGTACATTAATAACATCAGATGAAAGATGTATTCAAGAGGTAACACATAGAATTGCCCAGGCAAAGGCAACATTTCACAAGATGAAGACCATCCTACATAATATATTTGTGTCAAATGAGGTGAGAAAGAGAGTTCTTAGAATTTATATAGAACCATTTGTGATGCATAGATGTGAATCTTGGACACTCAGCAGAACAGTGAAAAATTATATTGAGGCAGCAGAGATGTGGTTTTATAGAAGAATGTTGAGAACACCACGGACAGATATTTTCCTGCTTCTATGAGTGTCATGTTCTGGTACTTCCTCTTCATTGTCCTGGCATACCCCCCATTATGGTCCTTTCCAAACTGTTCAGTCGTTTGATATGACCAAAATATTGTAATTTCTGAGAAAGAACGTTGTTTAGCCAGTTGTCTTTTACTTTCAATCAAGTGCCATGCCGACTGCCGTAGGCGATCATGTTTCTCCACGACTCTGTCTCTTGTGTTGTCAATAAGCTCGGTTAGTGAGTCTACCGTGCCAAGATACAAGTCCATCTAGTAACTTTTCTCTTTGTCGACCCTTATCTCTTCTCCCCTTGATCTTTCCAGTGGTTATTAAATGTTCAAACTGTGTTCTTCTCAGCACATGCCGTAGAAACCTTGACTGTCTGCCACTAATGTTTGATATGATTGATCTTTTTACGTCAATATCAATGAGAACCTCTATGTTCGTTTACTTTCTTACTTTCACATCTCTGAAATTTTCCCTATTGGTGATCTTTTGGTGAGCAATCTGAGGACCCTACTGTAACAGTTTATTTCAAATGCTGCTGTTTTGTTTCTTATCTTATTGGTGATTGTTCAAGATTCACATTCATATTTTGCAACAACGACTTTGGTACATAATACTGTGGACAGAGAGCTGTGGAGAGCTATGACCACCTACGCCAGCCGGCATGGCACCCGATGATGATGATGATGAAGGAAAATTAGTTTGTTCTTTTGATGTTGTTAAGGTACCCATATTTTTTTAATAAATTGACTTTCTTCAGAGTTGTCCCATCAACTTTGATGTTGCATTCTGGGGGACATTTTTTCGGTAGTTTTTTCTGCTATTCAAGTTAAGCCCTTCCTGTATAGGATAAAGATCAATTATTATTATTATTAACTTTTTATAAAGGGTTTGTATATTTTTTTTCAGAACTACACAGAGATTAAATGGCAGCAATTGATCGGTGATGGTCATTCTGATGTGGGTCCTGTTATAATGAAGAAAGGACAGAATGTCATGCCCTCAACCTGTTCTGGTGAGATACTACATATGTAACTTTTTTTGTTTAAAAAAAATTCATTATAAAACTTATACTGAAGCTCTCTTATAGCAGGACATCAGTTCTCTTATAGCTGGACATCGGTTCTCTTATAGCTGGACATTGGTTCTCTTATTGCAGGGCATCGGTTCTCTTATAGCAGGACATCTGTTCTCTTATAGCAGGACATCGGTTCTCTTATAGCTGGACATTGGTTCTCTTATAGCAGGACATCGGTTCTCTTATAGCTGGACATCGGTTCTCTTATAGCTGGACATCAGGTCTCTTATAGCTTGACATCGGTTCTCTTAAAGCAGGACATCTGTTCCGCTAGATTTTCAGCAGGATTTTCTCCAGGGAAATGTACTGCTGTTTTATTGCAGCCAATAGCTTAATACAAAACATCAGAGTTCTGGGTTTTTATTGCAGCCAATAGATTAACACAAAACATCAGAGTTCTGGGTTTTTATTGCAGCCAATAGCTTAACACAAAACATCACTTTGTTCTGGGTTTTTATTGCAGCCAATAGCTTAACACAAGACATCAGAGTTCTGGGTTTTAAAAATTATTTTGTAATAATTACCATCATTTCTAAGAGAGTACTGAATTCTTCATCATGATTTACAGCTTGACTGTGATATCTTTACCTTTTGACCTGACATATCTGACTTCAGCCACATGGCTTTTTAGGTCACATTGACCTGCTATAGAATAAGACAGACAATCCCTAAAATAGCCTTCTTCTGTCCATACTCTGTCCATTGTACCAATCAAGTTCTTCAATACCATCAGAACTATTGTAAAGAAATGAAGGAATTTGGGGCTGATGTGACAATAATGGTTCATCACAGGTGACAGCTTGTCAGCCTATTCCCCCCTCCCCAACTTTCTTTAGTCACCTTATATGACATATGGAAAGAAAACAGTGACCCTATTCTTTGATCCCTGAACCAAGTCCCGGTTGCCACAAGGGCAGGATTATTTGACAGAAGACGAAAGTTTGAAATTGTGACAAGACAAGCATTATTTAATTTATGAGTGGGGGACTAACAGAACATACAACATGAAAGATATATCTGTAATTATTAATGTTGGAAGGACTTTCACTGGACAGAAAACTTCACTATATAGTCACATCATCTACTAGAATTATACTGTTGTAATGGGTGGGAGATCTAGTAGACGGCTGGTAAAACCCACAGACCTTCCTCATGCAGTTAATTTACAAAATAGTTGTGCTTATATCACACACAAAATAATTGTGAAAATATCGCATGATTATCTTGATTAACTTTTTTTTTAAATTTCAGGTGCCTGCTCCGGTGCTGACCACAAATCTTCAGACGATGACGTCGGAGAAAACCACAAATCTTCAGACGATGACGTCGGAGAAAACCACAAATCTTCAGATGATGACGTCGGAGAAAATGAGATGACATATGATATTCAGCATGAAAGAGAACTTCTAGAAGCAGACGTGCCCGAAAGAAACACTCCGCATAAATGTAAAAGGTTGAAAAATACAGTAAATGTAGAAGAAGAGGCGGATATGTACTTTGTTACGAGAATACGAGCTAAAGAAGAAGGCTCAGAGCTAAACTTGAATGAAGGTCAAGAATCGGTGAATGTCATAGAATGTCATATGACAGACATTGATAATAGCGATGATGACTACGATGACATTGTACATGACAACGTAGTAGAATTATATAAGAAAGAATTATGTGCTAATATGCAAAGTACTGACGGTTTTGGGGTAGATGAAGATTTGCAGAAAAGCGGAAATGAGCCGGCTCATTTGAATATAAACTCTGAAAAGTTGCCTTACACATGCGAGGTGTGTTGTCTAGGTTTTGGTAAACATTCTACGCTGTTAAAGCATAAGGTAGTCTACACCGGAGAAAAGCCTCACAGGTGTGATGTCTGCGGTGTCGGATTCATAAAGAGTAGTAGTCTGAAGAATCATAGAAGGGTGCATGCAGGTGAGAAGTCTTATGAATGTGATGTCTGCAGTGCTGGGTTTACGGAAAGTCGGTACCTGAAGAAACACAGAAAGACGCACTCTGGGGAAAATCCGTACAAGTGCAGTGTGTGTGAAGTCGATTTTGTTCAAGCTACTGCACTAAAGAAACATAAAGTCACACATATTGGAGCCAAGCCTTTTGAGTGTGATGATTGTGGTGTTAAGTTCACCGCAGTGCGGTACTTGAAGAAACACAAAAGAATACATACAGGAGAGAAGCCTTATAAGTGTGATATTTGTGGCGTTGGGTTCACAGAAAGTTGGTATTTGAAAACACATAAACGAATCCATACAGGTGAGAAGCCATACAAATGTGATATTTGTGGGGTAGCTTTTACACAAAGTATTACATTAAAGAAACATAGGATAACACATACAGGAGAGAAGCCATATAGATGCACTGTGTGTGGGGTAGGGTTTACTCAAAGCGGGCACCTGAAACGGCATAACAGAATCCACACAGGAGAACGGCCTTACAAGTGTGATATCTGCGGTGTTGGATTTACCGATAAGAGCGGTGTGCAGAAACACAGGCGGATCCATACAGGAGAGAAACCTTACAGGTGCGATATATGTGGCGTTGGATTTAAGGAAAGTGGGGATTTAAAACGACACCGAAGAATCCATACGGGAGAGAGGCCGTGTACATGTGATATTTGTGGTTTAGGATTTACCGATAGAAGTGGCTTGCAGAGACATAAAAAAATTCACACCGGAGAGAAACTTCACAAATGTGATATTTGTGGGATTGAGTTTACTCGAAGTGTCACACTTAAAAAGCACAAAAAGACACATTTGGTTGCGTAGGAACTCTGTTGTCATACATGTAGTGTCTATTGTTGTTGGCAGAAACTGACACTAGCAACTTTTTAGATAATTTATGTGCCATGTAGATATAAATGTAGACATACAGAAGTAGACATAAATGTAGACATACAGAAGTCGACATAAATGTAGACATACAGAAGTAGATATAAATGTAGACATACAGAAGTCGACATAAATGTAGACATACAGAAGTAGATATAAATATAGACATACAGAAGTAGACATAAATGTAGACATACAGAAGTAGATATAAATGTAGACATACAGAAGTAGACATAAATGAAGACATACAGAAAGAAGATTGTTAAGTCAAGTGTTTATTGAAAACCTGTTAAAGAAAATCTTAACGGAATTTGAACCAGATCCACTCGGATAGCACCCGCTTGCCTCGCAATTTGAGTCCACGTGTTTTCCATCTTCGACAACACTGAATCCCTTTAAAAAAGTGCATCATGACATGGAACTTCTATGGGGGTGAAGGACACATCAAACATTGTATCAAGGACAAGTTACGATGAATTCGAGGTCTTAGAATGCTATGTAGATTAACGTGATTGTAATCAGGTTTTCCTAATTTATAAAAAAATCATTCTCAAACTTTGCTGGGTCTCTCTTGTAGCAGGACATTGGCACTGCTAGATTTTCAGAAGGCTTTAGTTTTTTTTCCGGATTATGTCCTGCTAATGTGCAGGAGTTTGAGAAGAAACACAGCAGAAGAGGAAGATGAGAGATGTTTTTAACTATTTTTTTTAAAATTAGTAGACACATGATTTGACATGGCGACAGCAAGAGCCGGCAACTCCCTAATGGGGAATAATGAAATGCTGACAATGTTAGGTCTTTGTAACACATACAGTGAAACATCTGTTTTTGTTGAACATCTGTCCGAAAACAATCAGTGAAATCCAAAACTAACGAAAACTGAGGCTATTATTTCCATATTAATCTATGTAACTCCAGTTAATTAATTCTAGACACTCCAAAATACATAGCAAAAACACATTTTATAGAGAATAAATAAAAGTGTTTAAGGAACAGTAATCACAGAGCATACTCCTTACTACTTACTGTTCACAGTTTTTAAGAATTAGGCGCCCATAAAAGTTGTAAAAAAATTTGCCCCCATAAGTTTTTATTGTTTTGGTTGTCTCCCTGACCACGAAGGAGTGGGACATGTACTAGCGTTAGATTTATTATAAACATTATACCTAACCCTGGGCCCCCCTCCCCTAAAATCTAGCAGCATCCTGCACTTGTACTAACATTATGCAAGTAAAGTAATTTCTTAGACCGTGCAATAAAATGAAAACAACACACAAACTATCATACACTACCAATAAACATGTGCATTGAATTTTGTTTCGTTCACTTCTCGCTATAATAAGGAAATGTGGGGGGGGGGTATGCTTTTTTATTGATTATAGAAATGTGTTTAATACTAAAAACAATAAGAAATAATATAAAATTAATATAAAAATAATATAAAATTAATATAAAAGACTAATGTAAAGAATAAATGAACATTTAATGATGTCATTAACTTTTCTGAAGACTCTTCTTGGCGTATGGAAGTCTGCGATGAGGGAAGATTTTATTGTTTGGAAGGGGATCACCCTCCATAATGATCTTAGGTATCAAGGCACTATCTGGGGTCACTTCTTTCTTGGTTTTTTTAGCACAAAGACCAGCAAAAAAGTATGAAATTTAGGCACTCGATTTCTTCTTCTTTCGTTCACTTGAAACATGTCTATATCTGTAATTCTGTCTCCTTAATAAAACTCACTGTCTTTTGTAGTTCATACAGTGTCCCATAGAGCTTTGATTCCAGTGTTGTTTCCTCTGGCCAATATGTATGCCTCAGCGTTTCATGCTCAGAACACTCTTGAAGTATATGTTTGGCACTCTGTGCTGCATGTACACATGGCCGTGTTGCCAATCTTGAACTTTGTGTACATGTGACTATGGAGTCGGTTGTGTCCTGTTCTGAGACGTAGAATTATAACTTGTTCTGGTCAGGCACTCGATGAAAAGAGAAATGTTTTGCTGAAACAAATCAGCAAAAACTGAAAATAACGATAACAGAATTCAGCAAAAACTGAAAATAACGATAACAGAATTCAGCAAGAACTAAGAGTTCAATGTATTGACTTTATTCACTATTATTATTTTGGTATGTGTTACTATGACCCAACACCCGATTGTTGGAGTTTTCTCTTGATTTTTGGCAACTATGTTTGGTTAAATTATATGATGATATGATTGGCTGTTGTTAATGTGATTCAGAAATTTGCCATATTTTAGAATTCATTGATGGGTTCTCACTTGAAGGATTTATTTATTTTGTTGTCTTCTTGTATGACCTTATTTGTCTTGCAGATAATCATTAAGCAAAGAAAAGTGGGTACAATACAAGAATCTGTGGACAAATCACGTAACAACATAACAACTTTTTAATTTCATATGCTATTGCATTATCTCGGAAACTTAAAAATACTGATCTAGCAATTTGCGTGGAATGAACTGGCCATCCATCTCCCACTCAAGTGTGCAGTGCGCATGTCGAGTAATCATGTGCTCTCATTGCGCAACATGTTGAATATTGGATGCGTCAGTATATACGTCTTTATCGGAATTTCGTTCCGTTTAATTATGTTAGCTATTTGCTCCTTAAAAACCTGTCCACTGATTCTTGTATTGTACCGGAAAGTGATTAGTTGAGCTGCTTCTATTTAGGATGCACCTTCTATGAGGTCAAGTCACAGATACAGAACATTTGTGTTGGCGTCTTTCCCTTGCAGTCTCTATCTTGTTTAACATATTTTATTTTTAAACAACCAAGTGCACAATAACATTGGTGATCAAATAGACAAAATATTTCAATAAAATAGTTATAGAAATATTGAGGATTTATTAATCAAGAAAAATCATGCAATTATTAACAAATTCTCCATGCTTCTTCTTTCCTTCCTGTTTTACCCTTTATGAGTGTCGAGGGAGATACAATGTTCTTGTTCTCGCTTTTCTGGCAGCTTCAGATAATGTTATCTGGTGTTCGTGTAATATCTCTTTGATGTTGTCGATCCAGCGTACTCTAGGTCTACCCTTGGCTCTTCTTTCTGCTTCTCCTCTCTTCTTATATGCTTTATAAACTAATGAATCACACGGCATTCTTTCCAGATGACCAAACCATTGTATCTGTTGGTTTTGTATGTAATGTAGAATTGATATGACAGCCACTCTTTCTCTTATGACATCGTTTCTAATTCTGTGTCTTTTGGTCACTCCTGCGGCTTTTCTCAGACATCTCATCTCTGTTGTAACCAGTGCTTCACAATGTTTCTATATTATATTGTTCATTTACTCATGTCACATCTGAAACAACATTGTTTATGTGTTATGTACGTTTACAAGTATGCCTAATTTGATCATTGTAGTATTGAGACCGTCTGGCATGTGCTGATGTTAATTGTTTGTGGTTCTTGAAGAATTTACATACCTGTGCAGTGTGTTTGTGCTGTTATTGCCTGTATGTCGATTGACTGATCGTAGCAGCTGGAGAATATACAGGTTGAAAGTCTTGACTAAAATCTAATCTTTGTTTAGCGATGCTGTGTGGTCGAAGATGTTGACTCAAGCTGCGAGGCGAGTGTGTGCCATCTGGGCAGACCTGTTTCAAATCCAGTATGCTGCATTATGATTTTTCTTCTGAACAGTTTAAATGCTCAACTGGCCTGCAGCTGAAATCAACTCTGATACCTTGGCCATCTGAGACATGTTCATGACCTTTCAGACACAATGGTTGAGAAGGTTGAAAGAAAATATTTCAATCTTTACAGGGATTTGAACCGCCACCATCACGATTCAGTCTGTTTAAATGTTGTGTGTCCATCTGCCCCATTTGGTTTACCTCATGGCTGTGGATTCTTATTCGTCATTCGTTCTCAAACTCCTGCAGATTAACAGGATGTAGTCCACAGAACGGAATGCGTTGTGTAATAGTTGCTGTACATTGCTGCAATATCTGCACCTTTCAGCATGACACATCCGACTTTAGCATGGTATTGGGTCATGTTGACCCTGTGTGTGTTCGTCCATCATAAATAATGATGACCATTCTCTTACATCCACTTTTGAAAATTCAATTTGAATTATGTCCATGGCTAATAGTTCGTAGATGGCTCTATATGGGGTATGACAGCCAACTCCATCCCATAACCTCCTTAGTCGCCTCTTACAACATGCATGAACGGTAAACAGTGTTGCTATTATGTGCTCCACTCTCTGGCCCTAGCAACACATGGGTGATATCCGTAGATTGAGATGTCAAATTTCTTACGAGAAAATCTTGAAATCTCCGTAGTCTTACTTAGATATACTGCCCTGGACATGCATGTCTTGAAGGTAATGAGAAAAATCAGAGATGTTTGTAGAACCCAGTCTTCATCAGGAACAATCAGCCTAGATAACTTATACAGTAGTTAGTTGCATGTATCTGTTGCTTAACTGCTGTGAATCACTTGTGATTGTGACTCGGAGCGATTGTATTCTTTTATTTACAAATAATTGTTTATTTAGTCGTATATTATTCAGATTGAACCCTCATTACACTGTATATGTATATAAGATATATAACAATATATATATACTACAATTAAACTGTTTTTTGTGTATTAAATATAAGTGTATACAACATTGTTTGTCATATGGCTTTAGACCTGGCATAAAATAAGCACCTGGGTTATTTTGTAAAAAGCACTTTGGGGCAGCGGTCACAATTTTTTTTTTTCATAACTGGCGGACCGTCCAATTTGGACTGGCCGTAGATATTTAAATTAATTAATGATAAACATAAACTGACAAACAGTCAAGGGAAATAATCAAAAGAAAATGATGAAGGTAGGCACCTTATCTGGGATTGGACCAAAATGTGGTATAAAAGGATGAGCCATAGAGGGATTCCACTATATAAGCAGTGATCTTGAAACATCCCTGCACCTAAATTGACCTGTCAGGTTTTTTCCTACTCAAGTGACAGTCCAAATATGATTTCACCCACACAAGATAATAACCCACACAAATATTCATTTCAACTAAAAGTCATTTATCACGAATACATTCACAACAAAAAAGTTACAAGTATATGCGTATTATGTGTGTTTCCAGCGATATCAAACTAGTTTTTCCGTATTGAATACACATTATCAATATACCGGGTACATCTGGTTTTAACCTTCAGAGACTTGCCTTTCATAATATAGGCCTATTAATTTTCTGCATACAGATTTAGAGTTATTTACTTTAACGGTTTCTGTAGATTGTGGGCACCTTCTTAAATAATTATAATTGAAGAATATGCTGCGTATCAGTGGTTTTCAATCATCGAGTGCCACAGAAAAATGCTGGAGACCATGAAGAAACAACTAAAAATTGGGGTTCACAAATCCATCTGGGGGTCGCAAAAAATTAATTATTTGGGTGACATTTAATTAAAGGTATGTGGGCTGCGTCTATGCATATGAGTGGTCCTGGTTTCATTCCCCAGCTGAGGCGGAAATGTTTTTCAGATTGCTACGGCTCCTGGGTCGACTCAGCCTTAATTGGGTACCGGATTAATCTGGAAAGTAAAGACTGCGAGGGAGAGGAGATGGCTACCACCCTCATATAGCAGAGACACTGAAATGTGAGATCGCTAACATCTCACACCCCTACGACATTAACAAATACTATGGGTTAACTTTATTTTAATGAAATATATAATAATATACAGGGAGATTTGGGGAACATAGTCACAACAGATAAGATTGAAGACAACAGAGACAGAGGGCGACAACATGAGAAAATATTAGACAGTTTGACAACCTGGCACGGCAGGCAAACAGCAACGATATTGACACATAATACTGGAGATGGAGAGCCATGATCACCTACACCATCCGGCATGGCATTTGATGATGATGATAATAATATACATAGAAGAATGTGTTCAAGCTGTTCTGTAGGTTCCAGATGGACCATGGAAGAAAGTTAGTTCTAAAGGGTGGAGAGGCACATGTCCAGAACAGATTGAGAAGCACATCTGTACAGGACACTGCTATTTAACTTTTTCTGATGTACGAAAATTAATCTTAGACACTCAGCAGAATAATGAACTCATTTTTTATTGAGGCAGCACAATTGTGGTTTTATAGAAGAATGTTAAGAATATCATGAACAAATAAGATACGTAATGAAAGATGTTACGAACTTTTATTTTTCCGGTTGCAACATACGGCTGTGAGTCATGGACTCTAAGTAAAACAGCGGCAAAGAGGATCAACGCCTTCGAGCTGAAATGCTACAGGAAGATACTTAGAATATCATGGAAGGAAAAAATCAGAAACTCAGATATTATAAACACACTGAATATTCCAGAGTGTTGGTTACTAAACACAATAACAAAAAGAAAACTACGCCTGTTTGGTCATATAAAGAGACGTAACTGTTTAGAAAGACAAATAATGGATGGAAGAGTACCTGGGAGGAGGAGAAAGGGCAGACCAAGAAGACGATGGACTGATGACATTAAAGATAACATGAATACATCGCTAGAAAATGCAAGCCACATCGCCCAAGACAGAGAGAGGTTCAGAGAGTTCATTGGGAAGACAACGTTCTTGAAGGAATACGTCATATGACAAATGAAAGATGCCCGACGGGGTGGTACAGGGCCCGTCTGTGACGGCCAAGGTACTGAGTTCGATCCTCGCCATAGGCAATTGTGCATCTGGACCGTTTAGAAAGCACTGGCAAACTACTGAACATATTTATATTGCCTAGGAAATCACTACAGCCAAAAAATACTGGGTTGATAGCAACGTCATGAATAGGATCTGCTACCAATTTAATGAAAGATATCTTGAAAAATATTCACTTAAAAAACAGCTGCATCCCGCGTCAGAAAGAGGTAGTCCACATATTTTTGGGACACTATCATGAGAAGAGGAAAGATGGAATACATTGTAACAACATGCAAGTTGACGAGCAAGAAATGTTCGTAGACACCGACAGTGCATCTAATACAATGTGTACCATGTTGTGTTCATGTGAAACATCACAAACCTGTGTTCTACGTAAGTACTACTACTGTTGTTCCATTTCACAGCAGTATTATCTTATATTGATTATAGGATTAGGGCTACAATTAGTTTTTAGAATAGGGAGTTGGGTTAGAATTAAGGTGTGATTTAGTATTTACAATTAGTGTAATATTAGTATGTGCAGCAGTTAGGATATTTAATCAACTAATTTGTTGTTGTTTTTTAAATCTCGTCGCAACATCAATTGATTTGATTGGTGTTCCACAGAATTCCGTGACGTCAGCTAGTTAGGATTATAAACATTTTGCTATTTATAGCTCAGTGAAAACCTAAAACTGGATTCTACCCTTCTTTCTCATTCTTTCACTTCATGATACACGGAGGTTTGGAGAACATAGTCACAACAGGCAAGATTGAAGGTAACTGAGATAGAGGGCGACAACGGGAGAAAATATTAGACAGTTTGACAACCTGGGACGGTAGGTAAACAATACTATTCTTGATACATTATGCAGGCGATAGAGAAAAGCTACAATGGTTAACAAACTAGATAAAATAAGAAATGAAGAAATTAGGAAAAGAGTTGGTATAATATCATGTATCGAACATATTGAGAGACAGCAAGTAAAATGGTTCGGTCATCTTTTGAGAATGAAGCCAAACCAAATACCACTAAGAGCATATAATACAAGAATATCCGGACGTAAGGCCAAAGGTAGCCTAAGAAAACGGTGGATAGAAAACATCTAGATAGCCGTGAACAAACATGGACTAAATGCAACCACATCTGGCCTTGGAACGACAGCTTAAACTCCCATCTCTACGCTTAATGGCAAGTGTGAATGCAATCAGCAATCATTCAATTGGGGAAAGACAATATACAAACAACGTGGGACGGTAGGAAAACAACAATGTTCTTCATACATTATACAGGAGATAGAGAGCTGTGGGGAGCCATGATCATCTATGTCAGCCGGCATGGCACATGATGTTGATGATGACCGTTTCTTGTTCTGGAGAGTTCTCTGGAGATTCGTTTCGTTTCCTCACTACGCAAATTGTTATATTTATATCTCAAAAGGTCACTTCCGTGTCATCGTCATCAAGGGAGACCACATTTCACTTAGTTGGTGTCTACTATTTTTACTATAGTAACAGTAACAATTGTATTTTCCTTATTATATGTGCCCGTTTAAATTTTATAAAATAACAATGGTTAAACTAGTGTAGGCTACTGTAACTTGTAATTGTAAGCTTTTTTTAAATTACAAATTGAAATTCTTATCCGGGCGTAAGTCGTGGTGACTGAAATTTATTTTAATTTTAAGGCTACTACCTACTACGTCTCAGAGAACTGCTAACTGAACTAACTCTCCACTAGGCCTATTTTATTAACACTTTACAGAGTTTACTGACCATCAATCCTGCGCATTTCTACTTCTCATTACCAAGAGAGTCTACATTCTATATATGTGCTGTGGCTCTTGTTTGCTGTGCAACGTCAGGGGTAGAATTATCTGGAAATGCCGAAATGGCCTTCTCATGTGCTGTTTGTAACTTACAATTGTAAGCTTGTTCCTGTGAATTCTTTGATTTCTGTGGTTCATCTTTTACATGGCCTGCCTCTGGCTTTATAGCCGTGATGTGATGTCTTTGTGTCATGACAATCTGTTGCATGCTGTCAGATATGTCTGTTGGTAGTCAGGAAGTGTGTGAAAACCACTTAATCTGTGGTTTTGACACTTTGAGTATTCTTTGTAAACATGTCATTTATGCTGTCACTATTTTTCTTTTGTGCTGTCATTGTTCAGTTTTGGCACTGGTAGCATAGTGATGGGATAATAATAGTCTTGTATAATACAACTTTAGTGTCTATGTTTACATTTCTGTTCTTGAAAATGCGTGTCATCTGTCCTAGGATCTGGTATGTTTTGTTGCATCTATTTTGTATCTCTTTACTGGTTTTCCCTTCACTCGATATAATGCATCCTAAGTAGGTGAACTCATTTACCTGTTTAAGGTGTTTACCATCGTTACCTGTTTAAGGTGTTTACCATCGATTGAGATAGTGATATTTCTTTCTTTGCTATTGCCATTATTTCGGTCTTTTCAATATTAATCTTCATGTTGAATTTTTGACATGTGTGGAGTCTGTTCATATGTTCTTGCAATTGTTCGTCTGATGTCACTATTGGTACTTGGTCATCTGCAAAGAGTAGTTCATTCAATTTGTCATTCATATTATCTTCTTTGTTGGTTTTGTTACTACAATCAAGGGAAATAATTGCAGAAAAATTTGTCTCAGAAATATACCAGAACAGTGTGGGTTTCCAGTCAAAATGGCGAGTGAGAATGTATGTGTTTTCCTTATTATATGTGTCAGTTTAAATCAGATGTTCCTCCTGAAAGCAATGACAAACTACAGGAGTATAATACCAAGAAATTTTCTATAGATGTGGTGAATGGCCAAAACGAAGTTGGACAAAAGACATTCAAAAATGCCTGCTCATGTCACTAAAAGAAGCGGGACAACTTGCTCAAGACCACAGAGAAGTCAAGAGATCCATAGCAGAAACTACGCTCTGGAAAACATTATGTCACCTGATGAAGATTTGGCATTGTTTACAATTTCGTTTCACTCCGTAAAAAAAGATAGATCCTTATTGTGGGATTGAACCTATAATTGTTACATTTATGTCACTCTCTTCTAGGACTGACCAATCTAATCATGAGTTCACAAGAGGAGTCGATAGCATCCAGTGACACCATGACTAAACCTTTGTTCAGAGACATCACAGCAGAAGATTACGACCCAGAGATAACAGAAATGGAGAGTCTCTGTATGAACTGTGAGGAACAGGTCAGTATAATCAATTACCAGAACAGTGTGGAACAATCCGGTGTTATGCCATCTACTTTCCCATCAGTTTCCTGTGGTTAAGATATGCGGCTATCACTCTCCAGAGATTTCAGATCTGTGCTCATGTGGTCCCAATTAATTTAGTCTCTTCTTCCACTGTTCTACTCCAAGTGGTCCTCAGTCTTTCAACTTCTACTCCAAGTGGTCCTCAGTCTTTCAACTTCTACTCCAAGTGGTCCTCAGTCTTTCAACTTCTACTCTAAGTGGTCCTCAGTCTTTCAACTTCTACTCCAAGTGGTCCTCAGTCTTTCAACTTCTATCTTTGTAGGTTCCAGTTCAATGCCTGTTTAGTTATATTGTCAAACATCTTTTTGTGGTGGTATTATACCATCTACACATAAACCCACAACCCGTCTGTGTTATAGGGATACCACATTCAATGTATCAACACACATCTTCAGCAGTGTGGATGAGTGTGGTAATATCTTAAAATCTTGACCCTACCCTGTCTTTGATTTTGTCTGATTCAGACACACCTACTATAGAAATGTCTGATTCAGACCCACCTACTATATAAATATGTCTGGTTCAGACACACCTACTATAGAAATATGTCTGGTTCAGACTACTATATAAATATGTCTGGTTCAGACACACCCACTATATAAATATGTCTGGTTCAGACACACCCACTATAGAAATATGTCTGGTTCAGACACACCCACTATAGAAATATGTCTGGTTCAGACACACCTACTATAGAAATATGTCTGGTTCAGACACACCTACTATAGAAATATGTCTGGTTCAGACACACCCACTATAGAAATATGTCTGGTTCAGACACACCCACTATAGAAATATGTCTGGTTCAGACACACCTACTATAGAAATATGTCTGCTTCAGACACACCTACTATAGAAATATGTCTGGTTCAGACACACCTACTATAGAAATATGTCTGCTTCAGACACACCTACTATAGAAGACTAAGAGATTAACATTTTAACTACATGTTCCAAATGTGCTATGCTTCTGATTTTATGTATTATTTTGTAGCTTTGTATAGCTTAAATATTCCATATTTTTATGTGCAGGGAATGACAAGATTGTTTTTGACAAGAATTCCATTCTTCCGTGAGGTCATAGTGTCTTCATTTGCATGTGACCACTGTGGCTTTAAAAATGCAACGTTGCAGCCTGGTGGATCTATCCAGGACAGGGGCGTGTCTTACAAGGCCAAGATAACCACTGAGCATGTGAGTATTCATGTTAGCTGAACTGTGTCCAATAGATCACCACAATTATCATTAATTAGACATTTGTACGTCTGTGAAAGCATTAATTGTGAAAGTTCAGGCCGGGTACATTTGGGAACAGTGGCTGGATGCAATGAAGAATTTCTGTGTGCATACAGTGACTTTTATTTTTGTGCCAGGGTAATGAGAGAGCATTGTGAACACCCTACGGGAAAACGCATGAACAAATCACTATGAGTGATGATGACTCTTGTTCCATGACTAGAATAAGGGAGCTTGGTTTGAAATGTGGTGTCGCTAGAAAGGAGCGATTTCATGGGCGAAAAATAATAATGGCCAATTAACGGTGTACTGCGACCGTCAGCCAACGTGTAATGGTGGATACGTTCAAGGAGAGATCTGAGCACCTATGGATTTGTCCGGAGTGAAGTGACGATGATCCAATAATTAACTAACTGATACTAACTAATTAAGCACTTGTTTTTAAAAAAAAAGAAGCATTGTGCTTGTTCCATCAGATCTCTCATATAGCAGATATTTGTCCTACTAATTTTTTCCAAGATGGTAGTCCAGAGAATGGAAAGGTACAGTGTCTGAAGCATCTGGCTTTGGAATGGAATGACATCAAGGAATGGTCTGAGCATGCATGATTTTTCTACACTCTTCCGAATGGCTGTTTGGAGTATTTTTTGTGCTGTCTCCAGTGTGGCAACCATATGACTCTGATGTCTCCAGTGTGGCAACCATATGACTCTGATGTCTCCAGTGTGGCAACCATATGACTCTGACAGGTTATAGGTCTTATTATAATTACACCTCTTACAACATGCATAGCAGGTAACTGTTGCTATTCTTTGCTCCCCGAAAACACATGGGCATCACAGACATAAAGAGAGATGTCTGTATGAATGCAGTTTGTGTTTCTTGCTAATGATTCTTCTTCTTAAGCATTCAATCTCAAACTCCAATTAGATCATTCTTGTAGCAGGACAATGGTCCTACTAGATTCCCGGCAGGATGTATTCAACAAAATGGAAATCAGTTATTTCACTGTTTTATTTACACCAATGTCCCGACACGTCCATCTTCCGTGACGAAAATGTTATTCATGAGTAATAGTTGATATCTGGGCTACTAGAAATATAAGGGACTGTCTTCTTTCACATACTTTGCCATCTATGTCCACAGGGTGATTGTTACACAGGTGTGATTGCTACACAGGTGAGATTGCTACACAGGTGTGATTGTTACACAGGTGTGATTTAAGACACAAATGGGCCTCAATGATGCGATAAAGTCTTGTTGTCTTCATTGTGTCTTGAGTTTTGTTCTTATTTTCAGGATTTGAACAGACAAGTTGTACAAACAGAATATTCAACTCTCTACATTCCTGAACTAGAGTTTGAGGTGACACCTGGCAAATCATGTAAGTTGCGCTTCTGTCATAATTTCCTCTCATCCTGCTGGATTTTTTTCTTTCTTTTTTTCATTTTCCTAGACTTAATTCCTACCATGCTGTCATCTTTTCCTACTACTATTATCACATCATATGTACATTTGTTTGTAAACTGTGCTGTCTGTTTATTGTCTTTCGTCCTCATGAAGGCTTTTTAGTCGAAACGTTGTCTGCCTCAGACTTACAATCTATTTATGTTACTTCATTGCAGAATATGGCTTAAACAATGTTCTTTAGTTTTAGCAATGCTATGCTACTCTGTGTAGGTTTTGTATGCTGTTAGGACAGTTTTTGATGTATGTTATAGAATCTCTCTTAATCCTATCTGTTGCCATCTGGTAACCATCTCAATGTTTGCAGTGCCAGTCTACTCATTAATTCTAAGTGTATGTTTGATATAAGTCCACCATTTTGTTCCTTTTGTCGTGAAAACAAATTGATTGTTGGCGTCTTCTCTTATTTGCTTGTTTGACTTAAACTTATGGACTCCATAGGCGTCTATACACGTTTCTTATTTGACATTACATTTCCGTCTGCGTCAACAGCCACTTCCGTTGCTATCCAAATTCATTAGTACAGATTCACACGAAGTTAAGCTCATATGGAGTAAAATTCCCGCCTCACGAAGCTAGGAATGTGTCACAGCCTAAAGGTCAAATTCTTTTACACATTATGATTTAAGAAGGAGAATGCAGACTGATTTTGTCAACAAATTTCTGGAACCTCTTTTATCTGATTGGTTGGGAAATAGTACAAGAAATATGAAAGATATAGGTTTATCTTCAATGAAGTGGAAAGTTACATAATTTGTATTTAGGGTCATAAATGTTAAACACTCTGTATTTGTTCTATTTATATTTTGTTTTTTATTTTCAGATTTTTCTTCTTTATTTATTGTCGCAATATCTACTCCTTTCAGCATGAGCATCCAACTTCAGCATGTTATTTTAGTCATCTATGCACCCACTTCTCCGTAGTCACTTCTTACAACATCCATGGGAGTCACATATTTCTAGTCTTTACTTCTTTTTTTTGGGCTCCAACAACAAACATGCAATATTTATAATAGTCCTGTCTTTATGTGAAGTTTGTCCATGCACATTTATCTAGGTTCCATAATAGTCCTGTGTTTATGTGAAGTTTGTCTGCACATTCATCTAGGTTCCATTTTTGTTTCAGCATTGACAACAGTGGAAGGAGTTATAGATCAAGCAATAGAGGGACTAGAGCAGGATCAAGTGCTGCGAAGGGTAAGCAGTAAGTGTATGGGAGCCTATTTGTTGCTTGAATATATTATCATAACTGAATGAACTTATAGGCGAACATGTTATCTAATCGGGGGTTGCTTGGTGCCATGGCCTCTTGGCTTTGCATCTCTTACAGCACCTGAGCTTACTTGGGCAGGGCTGTGGGTCTGCTCGATGTTTGGTATGTCGCAACCAATCTTAGTTTCAAACCTCTGTTGGCTGGACTAAGTCTGATCTCAGTGTCAAGGAACTGATGTTGATATGCAACAGATAGGCTGGTTGCAAAGACATCTGTGGTTGACACCATGAGTATTTTTCTTTGATCATTCTCAAACTCCTGCAGATATGCAGGATGTCATCCGGAGAATGAAATGTGCCGTGTTTATATTTTACAGCTTAGATAAGATATCCGCACCTTTCCATCGATCACATCTGACTTTAGCATGACTTCTGAATCACTTTGACATGCTGTGGGGAGGGCCAGCCAAATCCACCTGTAAACCTCTTTAGTCTCGACAAATCTTTCTATGACATGCATGGCAGGTCTTTTCTTTTTGACACACTCTTCTTGTGATTCCCTTTCGGGTCCCAGCAATACACCAATGACTGAATATTTATATTTGGAGGAAAAGACGAACAGAAGAAAATGAGAGCAGAGCAGCTGACAATGGATGGTAGGCAGACAAAACCAAATTGCCTCCACGACATAAGAGGAAATGACAATAGATAGATATTCCTTTGGATTTCCCTACTACGTGTCACTGAGAGGTGGGGGGCTAATTCAACATTTTCTATGTTTTTCATTGACCTTGTGACAAAATAGACTGACAGTGACCAACGGAAATCAGAGAAAAATGTCAGATTAGCACCTCATAATGAATTTCATTAGGGTAGTCTGTAACCTGTTGATGGTTGTCGCATGAATTATTGCTCGCTACATGTGTGTTCCTCTGTAGACTTCTCTTTGCTTATCCATTGTTTTTCATCCTGATGAAGGCTTTTTTTTAGTCAAAGTTGTCCAGCTTTGTGTTTCATTATTAGTATGTCAAAGTTGTCCCTCTCTGTGTTTCATTATTAGTATGTCAAAGTTGTCCCTCTCTGTGTTTCATTATTAGTATGTCAAAGTTGTCCCTCTCTGTGTTTCATTATTAGTATGTCAAAGTTGTCCAGCTTTGTGTTTCATTATTAGTATGTCAAAGTTGTCCCTCTCTGTGTTTCATTATTAGTATGTCAAAGTTGTCCCTCTCTGTGTTTCATTATTAGTATGTCAAAGCTGTCCAGCTTTGTGTTTCATTATTAGTATGTCAAAGTTGTCCAGATTTGTGTTTCATTATTAGTATGTCAAAGTTGTCCAGCTGTGTGTTTGTGTCAAAGATGGGCAACTTTTTTTTGGGGTCTGCTGGATAAATTAAGCTTTTTCCATGTGGCAGAGGCCCAAATTTTGTTACAAATTTGTTTATTTGTTTGTTCTTTGAAGTATTTTCTTAGCTCTGGGGGACAGCGCATAGAGGACTTTTAGTTCTGGGGGTCAGCGCATAGAGGACTTTTAGATCAGCATGTGCTGAAGTCGGATGTGTCAGGCCGAAAGGCGCAGATATCACAGCAATGCTGTAAACCATGACACAACGCATTCCGTTCTCCGGACTACATCCTGCTAATCTGCAGGAGTTTGAGAATGAACGCAGAAGAAGAAGAAGATCAGTATATCAGGCCTGCAAAAAATGGCATCGTCGGATGTGGTATGTAGGCCATTCTTTACTGACAATTGCAGCATGTCATATTTACTATTAGATATACTTTAACACCTATTTCCATTTATACTCGTACTTGTTATCATAGCCCCTTACATTTCCAGCATGTTGAACACTCCTGATACTGGTTATCTCTGGAAATATAGGGGCTATGGAAACACTGGAAAATATGCGAGTGAACAGAAATCTCACATTACAGCATTAGCTGAGAGAATTTTAATCAATAAAAAAAATTAAAACTTCGGAGGCATTCTTAAGGATACAATGAAAAGTCACTGTCATTTTATGGAGATCCTCCTCTTCTTAGCTTCCCAGGGAAAAAATCCGTCTGGAAGCTTATATTAAAGCATCCAGATGAATTGTTTCTCTGGGAAACTAAGAAGATCTTAGAAAAAGGACAGAAACCCTGTATCGTATCGTTACGGATACATCCGCAGCTAAGGGGTTACATCATGTCTCTTTTTGTGTATCTTCCAGATACAGCACCCAGAGGTAGCAGAGCAGATTGATGGGTTCATCTTGAAGCTGCAGAAGCTGAAGTCGGTGAATGAGCCGTTCATGTTTGTAAGTGTCCATATTTTTAAGTTTCATTCTTAAAGTCCACTGCATTTCTCTTCTTGTAGCAGGGTAATGGTACTATGCTAGGTTTCCAATATAATGTGGTCCAGAGAATGGAGATGCGTTGTGTTGCATTTTATTTGTGTCATCTAACTTTGGCATTGTTTATAAATGTGCCTTTTTGTGTGTTTGTTGTAAATCTGATGTGTGTTTGTTGTAATTCAGATTTTTTAAATGTTTCTTGTAAGTCGACTTTCTGTTTATATTAAATCTGAACTATGTTAGTGTAAGTTTAGTTAGTTATCCAGTACAGGGGTGTGTCTTACAAGGCCACAATAACCACTGAGTATGTGAGTATTCATGTTAGCTGAACTGTGTCTAATAAATCAACACAATTGATCTAGTTAGTTAGTTAATCGTCAGATAATCATCACTGCAAACTGGACATGTCCATAGTTGCTCCAATCTTCCATGAATGTATCCACCATTACACTTAGTACTGGTCGTCTGTGGGTTGACCATCATTCTTCTGTGCCATCTAAAATGTTTACTTTTAGCAACACTGCATTTTGAACCCTGATCTTTAATCCTGGCCATTGAAAAGGAATTATCATCCACTGTAGTCTCACTCTCATGCAGAGCATTAAATGGATCTACTGTCCAGGTCATGCTGGGGTCAGGGGAAACGAAAGAGCCGATATGTTGGCTGGTAAAGCAATGGTGATCGGCACCGAGATAAGAAGAGACAGGATTGAATAGATTAGAGCAGTCATGGATACCCTACGAGAAGATGAGGAGGAAGTCGAACATGACAATGTACATATTCAGAGAAAGGTAGAAATGGGAGTGACTAGAGGGGATGGGAGAAAGTGCTCCCTCTCCAGAAAGATCAGAAGAACACGTAATCAGCAACTGACTGGGACACTGAGCTTATACACTTTTAGATGACTGACGGAACAGCAAGCAGATCATATATGGGAATGCCCCCAGTGCTGTGACGCTTGTTCCTAATCAAGATTCATATGCTATATCTCTTATGGAGTTCAAAATGTCAGCTCGATCCATTGCCACAATAGCGCATGATGCCAATTGATGCTCTTTCATTGCCTCGAATACCCACATATCCCAACCTGAAAATAAATGTAGCTTCTTTCAAACACGCCTTCCTCCTCCCCAGTACTGCACAGTACATCTCTGGCTCTCTCCCAGTCACAGAGGGTGCATACATATATTCAAATAACAAAACACGAAACACATTTCAACAACAAAATAAAAGCATGAGAAGCATAATTGTATAAATGACATGCCATGAAGCTTCTCTAAGAAGATAACCTCAATATAACGGCATGTCATCTACTAAGGTTTTCGGTTGCATGGGTGGTTTGTCTAGTGGGCCATTGGTGAGACCCACAGACACAACAACATATATATGTCATATAACAAATCTGCAATATCTGTGCCTTTTTGTCTAATCATAGTGAATTTTGGCCAGATCTCAAGTTGATTTCTTTGTCTTCTCCGACAGGTGATAGATGATCCATCTGGAAACAGTTTTGTGGAAAATCCATATCCTTTCTGTAGATTTTAGTACTCGTAAATTGTGTGATCATAACGTTGTGTAAATTGTGTGATCATAACGTTGTGTAAATTGTGTGATGATAATGTTGTGTAAATTATCACTCTGTGGCAGTGAGTGACAGGGTGCATCTGTGATTGCCAGATAAATTTTCACTGATGACCATTCAGAAAGCAATAGAAAACAACAAAACCTAAATACTGCCAAAAAAATCACTTCAGACCAAAACTGGTGGATTGACTTTTTAATTTAAAAAAAAAAATGGTACGTAAATACATTGTGTAAATTTATCATTAACTGTTAACAGTTATCAAGTCCATCACACAAAAATGAAGGTATGAGATTCACCATTGTTACTATTGGCTACTAATTATTCACGATTATATTCATACCATATAGTATTTTTATCTGCAGACATTTAACTTTTAATGTCAGTAGTTTGCTTTCTTAACTTTCAAAGTATTTAACTATCAAATACCATCAGTAGTTTGCCATTTCTTTTTGAATGGTCCAGGTGCATGTGGCGGGATTCAAACCCAGTACCTCGATTGTCACAGATGAGTTCTGTATCACGCTGCCACAGATCTGTATCACATTAGTGATACAATGTGGTAGAATGTCTGTTGTAGTGTTGTGGTAGAATGTCTGTTGTAGTAATGTGATAGAATGTCTGTTGTAGTGTTGTGGTAGAATGTCTGTTGTAGTAATGTGATAGAATGTCTGTTGTAGTAATGTGATATAATGTCTGTTGTAGTAATGTGATATAATGTCTGTTGTAGTAATGTGATAGAATGTTTGTTGTAGTAATGTGATAGAATGTTTGTTGTAGTAATGTGATAGAATGTCTGTTGTAGTGTTGTGATAGAATGCACAATATGAACTTTAACTGTGCGCACACATGCTCCCAGCAGAGACCTGCAGATGACTGTATCTCATTATGCTAGAACAAAGCAGCAGGATGAGCTCCTGGGTCTTACAGATAGTCAAGAGACTGTAGGGGAGAGTACAGGTGGAGAATCTAGTAGCGCAGTAGGCCAGGATGATGGCGAGGGCTTCAACACAAAGAATGAGGTAAGTAATGTACGCAGGATGAACAGAGGATGATTGCTTGATTGATTCAATGAAAAGAGGAAGATTGTTTTATTGATTTAATAAGATTGTTTAATTGGTTCACCCTTGTGTTGTCGGGGTCTGAAAGGAGGAGTAAAGAATAGAAACACCTTTTGCCTTCCGCATGTCATAAGAGGCAGTTAAGTAAGGTTATGCGGGTGAAGGCTGTCCCATCGATTTAGCAACAATGCTAAAGTTGGATGTCAGGAAGGAAGGTGAAGATATTGCAGCAAAGCATTGAACCATGACACAATGCATTCTATTCTCTGGACTACATCCTGCCAGTCTGCAGGAGTTTGAGGTTTGAGAATGAACGCAGAAGATTTAGTAAATGGAGTTCAACACAAAGATGAATGTTTTTAAATGTGTAATTTCGGCGGGGTCCAAAAGGGGAGCAAAGAATAGCAACACTGTTTACATTCCATCCATGTCGTAAGAGGCTGAAATGCGCAGATATCGCAGCAATGCTGCAAACCATAACAGAACGCATTCCGTTCTCCGGACTACAACCTGCTAATCTGCAAGAGTTTGAGAACGAACGCAGAAGAAGAAGAATACATTGTAACTCTAAAAGTACTCCTCATTCTAAAAGTACTCCTCAATTTCTCTTTGTCGTTCTTTACCCAGTTTACAGTGTGACTGAGATAGTTTGTGATTTAATATTATCAGAGCTTAAAGGTCAGCGCATGTAATTTTTAATTTAGCTTGGTGGGCCAGTTAAAATGACTCGAGATGTGGGCCTGGGGCTGTATTTTGCTTACCCCTACCTTATCTGCAATTAGAAATAAGATATACACGAGATTGTTATCTAACTGACTAATGTTTATTTCTTCCTATCCAACAGGTGCTGTCATTTCACACAAATTGCCCTCGGTGTAGCTCAGCTTGTGAGACAAATATGAAACTTGTCAGTATCCTTACTCCCAGATGGTAGAATGTTCTAGTTCAGTGATTCTAAGCATGGGTCATGTGCTTCCTCTGGGATCCACGACTTTACGTTTGGGGGGGGGGGCGGAGAAGAGAAGTAATTTTAAAATTGGAGGGTCACAGACCCGGGGGAGGGGCACAGGGAAGTAACAATTTGAATGATAAACCAGTATTATAGCATAAAGCTCACAAAAAAAGCATTCATGATTTGTAAAGTAAGTCTATGACCTTTTTTTTTTGTATTTACACCGGGGAAGGGAAGTGGGAACACGGAGCAGGATTTGTTCCAAAAGTGGGCAGTGTGCCAAAAAAAAAAAATGTTTGAGTCCCACTGTCCTAGTTGTTTGAATGTTGAGAGTCACTATTGCGGTTATTTGAATGTTGACATATTGAGACCCATTGTTCTAGTTATCTAAATGTTTGGATGTTGAGGAGTTATGAATGAAGAATGATGGCTACAACAATAAAGATGGAATCACGAGGACATGGAATCACGAGGACATGGAATCACGAGGACATAGTATTACTTAATTGTTCTCGATGTAAGACATTAGAGTTTTGCTTTCAGCTATTTGCCCTGTAATTTGTGTGTGTGCGTGCATTGTGCGCCCGTCCGTCTGTCTCTCTCTGTCTTCTCAAACTCCCAACTGATCTCTTTTATAGCAGGACAATTGTCCTACAGGATTTCCAGCAGGATATATAGTTCAGAGAATGGAAATTTACAATGTCACTGCTTTATTTGCAACAATGGCCTGGTTCATCTGACTTTTGCAGTTCTATTATTTGATGTGAATGTTTTGCAGATTATTGTTTTTTCAAAATCCTAACATGACTGTTTTAGACGAAGCTGTAGTGTGGTGCAGTGCCATGAACTTGGCGGTCTTTGACTCTGGAGGGAACTTTTTGCTATCTCAAGGCTGATGTGAAGCCATGCAGTGAACTGTTTGGTCAGCAGTCTGCAGTGGATGTGCTGAAATTATGCAGTAACATGGGCTTTGTGGTCAGAAGTAGCCATAGTGAAGTCATGCAGTCCTGGACTGTGGTCAGTAGTGTGCATATCAAAGTCATGCAATCACATGGACAGTTTGGTCAAAAGTGGCTGTATTGATGGCATGCAGTCATATGGACTTTGTGGTCAGTAGTGACCATAGTGAAACCATACAGTCTTATAGACATATGGTTTATTGTAGACATAATGTAAAATGTTGCAGATTCTTCTTCTTTCGTTCACTTGAAACATGTCTATACCTGTAATTATGTCTCCTGAATAAAACTCACTGTCTTTTGTAGTTCATACAGTGTCCCATAGAGTTTTGATTCCAGTGTTGTTTCCTCTGGTCGATATGTCTACCTCAGCATTTCATGCCCAGAACACTCTTGAAGTATATGTTTGGTACTCTGTGCTGCCTCTGATCTGTTCATAATGTTGTCATACAGAATTGATTTCAGTCTTTGAGCGTAGGTCTTTAGCAGGCTGCATCACAATGAAGATCATGGGTTTATAGCAGGGGTCGAGAACCCATGGCTCACGAGCCAGATGTGGCTCTATTGATGGCTGTATCTGGCTCGCAGACAAATGTTCAATTATAAAAAAAATGTTTCTTTAGTCTCCTTTGATCTACATATTAATTTCATATCAATATTTCATTCTACAAATGAGCTAAAGTCTACTGCAGCTCAGCATCAGAAGTCACATTAATGGTAAGAAATACTCATTATTTATTAGCAACAGCATAACAATGTTATTAAAAAGAATTCAGAGACATAATTATTGTACTTTTAGTGTTGAAATTACACAAAATGTACACATTTAATTGAAATTTTAGTTTTAAACATAATGTATGGCACTCACAGAATTACTTTTCAAAATATGTGGTGTCAATGGCTCTCTCAGACAAACAGGTTCCCGACCCCTGGTTTATGGCAATGCTTCAATGACCAATTAGTCTGTTTTTAGGACCTTATATGGAAATACCGTCTCCTACTATTATTTTTCTCTAACTCCTGCATATTAGCAGGATGTAGTAATATGAACTACAACATGGTGTCATGGTTTATAGCTTGCCTGTGATAGCTGTGCCTTATGACCAGACACATCCAACTTATCTTATCTGGGTTGCTCTATGGCATGGGGCCACCAACCCTGAACCTCCATAGCTACCTCTTATGACATGCATGACAGATAAAAATGTCTATTGTTTCATCCCTTTCATGCCACAGCAACACACGGATGGGATCCGAACCCCGCAATCTCACTTGAGTGTGAGAAATAGTGCGGAAGAAAACAATAAGTGTAGTTTGTATAAACGAATGATGAACAGGAAGTATAAACTAGTTATCCCATTTTGTTTGTAGTTGTGTCCCTTGATATGGTCACAGACATACCACATTTTAAGGAAGTGGTGATCATGGCGACAAACTGTGACAAGTGTGGTCACAGAGACAATGAGGTTAAAAGTTCAGGTGGCATTGAGGAGAAAGGACAGCAAATGGAACTAGTTCTTAGCACACCTGAAGACATGGTTAGAGATGTCTTGAAGGTTGGTGTTTTTTTTTTTAACTAGTTAAAATATACCTGTATTTTTTTGCTTTTTATTCTGCGAGCAATTTCCTATGTTCAGATTGTATACAGACAGGAGGGCCACGTTCAATAATTCAGTCGTCAGAGAAGGTCCTCATGGTTGTCCCACAGCTTGACTTCCATATCTGTCTCTTGGGGGCCAGGTGTTAGTTCACAAGTCATCGAAGAGAGAACATGCCTGCAGAATGTATTCTGGAGTCAGGGGACTTTTTTTGACATGGTCATTGGTCAGTTTGGACAGCCTTTATTTTCTGGAGATATTTTTAAATCACCAACAGCTCCTAGATCAACCCAGCCTAAGAAAATGGGCACCATATCTTCTGGGAAAGCAAAGGCAGTGGGCTTGATGCTGACTACTTCATACTCATGTATGCTAGATAAATGAAAAATATGGGCCTAACAGTACATTCCCTATTACGACTTCCATCTGCGTATCATGGGGTATATCTGCATATCATGGGGTATATCTGTCCTGTGTGTCTACTACATTCGTCAACTCTAGTTATGACATTCATAATACACAGGCAATATTCATATACTTTACTCCCCTATCTGGCCCCCCATAACACACATAAATATTGCTATTATTCCCCTATCAGGAGAATTTATTTATTTCCCTATAACACACAGGCAAACTTTAGGAGTGCAAATTGTATTTATAACATTTTTGAACATTATTTGTAGTTTTGATAAATGTGTTTTTCCTTGTGCAGAGTGAAACTGCCAGCGTGAGAATCCCTGAGCTGGATTTTGAAATGGAGATGGGAACACTTGGAGGCAAGTTCACCACATTGGAAGGTCTTCTGTTGGATATCAAGTCACAGGTTTGTTTTCATTTTTCTAGACAATTCTTTTTTATTTCTTGTGCCCTGTAATACTGGCTCATAGATTCAGGTGTTAAATGAGATTCGATCCCGGTCTATTCATCTGCCATCAATTCCTCTCACAACTCTTCTTCTTAAACAGAGTTCTTCTACATTATTGGCCTCACAGCTACAGAAACTGGCCTCACAGCACGTGGGGCATTCCCATAAGTGCATCTTTGTTGTTCCGCTTACCCACGCCGTGCCTGTAACTAGTTCAAGCACAACGTTGGCCTGTCTGAACAACATGGTAACTGTTATCGAAGGTTACGACTACTGGATTGTATAGATGACGTGCCATGAAGCTTCTATAAGAAGATAATCTCAATATAAAGGCATGTCATCTACTAAGGTTTTCTGTTGTATGGTTGGTTTGTCTAGTGAGCCATTGGTGAGACCCACAGACACAACCGCATGCACTCTTAAATAGAGTTCATTCTTAAACTCCTACTGGACCTCTCCTGTGGCAGGACTATGGTCCTTCTAGATTTCCAGCAGCATGTAGTCCTGAGAATGGACATATATTTTCACTATTTTATTTGCGCCAGTGACCCAACACATTTGTCTTCGGTGGAGCATCACCACTCACGTCAGCACATTTCACGTCAGCACATTTTTACCCTCTCAGACGAGTGCGCATGGGCCTCTGTGTGTTGATAAGTTTAATACACCCCATTTTGGGGTGTTTTTTTCCCAACCATTTTCTAACTTTTCTACACTTTTTCTGCATTAAAATAAACTACTAATCTTCTTTAGCATGTTCTATTTACACCAGTTCTATTGTTTTTATTATATGAACCATTACGCACATTTCTATACATAAGGCTTGTATGTCAAGTCCAAACTCTGAGTGGGAACGCAGGTTATCGGGAACAGTGGACAAATCCAAAGATAATATAATCAACCTCTGACTTCGAGTCTGCATACTCTTGAATGACTTCTGAAACAGAAACTTATAGGGAACCTCTCGTGTGCCATTATACTAGTTTGTAATCAAGTCAATAATAAAGTGTGGAGGAATACATGAAGTGAAAGACAAACCCCAAAGCAAGACACCTCCATCACATCATCAGACTACACTATTTTACATTGAAACATAGAACACGATCGGTGCAACAAATGACCAATCAGAATCTCCTCATTTCTCAGTTTTTATATCTTTTATTCATCCACAGTTGAAGGACTACAACCCATTTTTCCATGGGGATTCATCCCAGCCTGCGATGAACTCTAAACTGTTCCAATTTTGCACCAAGATTGACGATGTAAGTTTGATAGTTTTTATATGCACTTTCATGAGAGTCAACAGGGGAAACTAGGACGAAGATTTGCTGGCCACTGCACACACATGATTTTTTGTTATTCTGTTTCCGATGAGCATTTTAGTTTTACACTATTGGTTGGCTAGAACAGACACAATGTCGCTTCAGTCTCGGAATGGTTAAACCATGCAGACACAATGTCGCTTCAGTCTCCGAATGGTTAAACCATGCAGACACAATGTCGCTTCAGTCTCTGAATGGTTAAACCGTGCAGACACAATGTCGTTTCAGAGTCTCCGAATGGTTAAACCATGCAGACACAATGTCGTTTCAGAGTCTCTGAATGGTTAAACCATGCAGACACAATGTCGTTTCAGTCTCTGAATGGTTAAACCATGCAGACACAATGTCGTTTCAGAGTCTCTGAATGGTTAAACCATGCAGACACAATGTTGTTTCAGAGTCTCCGAATGGTTACACCATGCAGACACAATGTCGCTTCAGTCTCCAAATGGTTAAACCATGCAGACACAATGTCGTTTCAGTCTCCGAATGGTTAAACCGTGCAGACACAATGTCGTTTCAGTCTCCGAATGGTTAAACCGTGCAGACACAATGTCGCTTCAGTCTCCGAATGGTTAAACCATGCAGACACAGTGTTGTTTCAGAGTCTCCGAATGGTTAAACCATGTTCTAATCTATCGCATTCAGAATATAAATTACATATTCAATTTAGAAAGCACAGAAACAATGAACTTTATGTCATGTTAGGCAAGTAATGATAGCAAACCACCATCCCCGCGCCACAACCGGAAGTTCTATAACAGACACAAATCTACATTCGACCAGGGGTGCAAAGGGAACGCATTGCTCTAGGCGGACCCAGGGTTAGCAGATAACCAAGATCCCAAATGTACCTCCACGTGGTGCACCCTGGAAACAGAAATACAGCAGCTCGTGCTGATTCTGGCCAAATCATTTGGGGATTGTGTCCGAGAATGTGGTGGTAGCAGATGGAAAGAGATTTGACTGCACAAGAGACAGACAATATCTCCGACACCACCAGCATCACCACATATAGCAACACTGTCGACATACAGTGAAGCTAGTCAGTCCAGTCTGAACATTGGAGGGGCGGCCAATGTAAAATGCACGTAAAGGTAAATGCATGGCGAGAGACAAATATGTTTCATACAGAGTACAATGAAACAGTGAAAGGGCAGAACAGCGCTAGAGGGCAGCGCGAACTGCAAATAGAAAGTGAAAAGTCCCTAGGAAAGGGAACTACAAGCTCCGTCAGCTCGAGACGGGCTTCTAGTTACCAGAGTTCCTAACAGGCAGAGACCCAGACCCATCCATCGGCGTTTGGTAAAGCAAAAGACCTAACCCAACTCTAATGTCGAGCCTTCCTAAACCAGAAATATGCTTGCAAAGAGAAAGGGTTCTGTACCCGATGGGTGTAGGCAAGAAAGGGACAACGATGGCAGTCCTGGCCCAACTCTACTGTCAAGGTTTCCTATACCGGAAGTAACTTGCAGAGAGAAAGGGTTCCGTACTCGATTCGCTCAGGCACAAAAGGGACAACGATTTAGCCCTGGCCCAACTCTACTGTCAGGTTTTCCTACACCGGAAATACACTTGAAGAGAGAAAGGGTTCAGTACCTGATGGGCTCAGGCGCTATTGGGACAAGGACGCTCAGCTCGAGAACGCCTTGCTCTCAAACGCGTGGTGTGAGACTCGACCTTGGACAAGGGGTACACGATGTCGGTGAATGACACCTCGGCTAAGAGGGCGAAAGAGCCAGGGTCCAACTCCTCTGTTGAGTTCTTCCCCTTAAGGAACCAGGCTCATGGATGAGAAACGGTTCAGTACCCAATGGGCACAGGCACAGCACGTCCAATTACACGAGGCAAGTTCATAGACAGTGGAACACCTCGCTCGAGTGAGACGAGAGCAAGAAAATCGTCTGGGCGAAGAGTCTTCACTACGCGTGCCTGGAGACAGATATAGAGGCTGTCACAGGCTAAGGGTAGCCCACCCGAATTGTCAAGGCATGCCGAAATCGGATGTGCTAGGCCTACAAGGCGCATAATGGTGGCACAACGTAATCACGCTCCCGGCGGAAATCGCACGGATATCCGTGATGGTTACAATGGAGCGAACGAAAAACAAACAAACAAACATTCGACCAGATTTTTGTGTGGCTCCAATAATTAGCACAAATTCATCACCGTTTCCTAGCTCTCTTGGATTTCCATTTTTGCTGCAGTTATTACCTATTATGAATTGCATCAGAGACAAAGATACTGTTTCTGTTTACCAATACCTTACTTAACATGTTTGTCTATTTTCTTTTGCGGCAGATCATAGAAGGCAGGCTCCCAGGTTATCACTTTGTGTTGGATGACCCAGCAGGCAACAGTTTTATTCAGGTCTGTATCATTTCTTTTTTTTTAAGTTTGTGGTAGAACAGATTGTGTTCTCCAACCATCTCCCAACAACTTTCATCTTACCATCTCCCAACTTTCATCCGACCATCTTCAAACCTCCTATGAGATGCCTGGAAAGAAAACACTGGCTATATTCTGTGCACCCTGAACTAAAAGTCCATCCCCAGTTGAAATTGGCAAATTCAAGGATGCAGATGACATTATCACCAATGCGACAAAACTGCGGAGAGAGGTGCCAAAGAAGGGTTTCACGAATGTTTCCAGCAGATGCATATTACCAAAAGTTTGTTGTTGCAGAAGGGAACTACTTTGAAGGAAATATATTGTAGATAATTCTATTGTTACTTATTTCTATATAATCCACTAATTCTTTTGTTCCTTATTTCTATATAATCCACTAACTCTGTTGTTACTTATTTCTGTTATAATTCACTAATTCTGGGAACATTTTGAAGCTATCTCATGTAACAGTGCAACTTTATCTTCTTGAAATATATCGGATGTCCCTGTTGATTTCGTCCTTGTTATATTGTCCTTTTCCAGATGTTCTTTGGTCTTCCAGCTCAACTCTTGCAATGTGACTTCCAGTCTAGCGTTTATTAACTACATTGTCAAGCTTCTTTCTGAGTGTGTCTTATTCATGTCTATTGTCTGTGTCTTATTCATGTCTATTGTCTGATTCATGTCTATTGTCTGTGGGAACCAAGGCCCCGACTACTAGTTCAATGTGCACAGAATAAGGCCACTGTCATCTTTCGAGGTGTGTTGTGGAAGTGACTATAGAATATTGGGGAATAGTTTGACAACCTGTCATCTATAACAAAAAATAATCATTGCATGTCTTATCTCAATTTTTTAAATGTGATCTGTCAAATAATTCCCACGAATGATGAAGAGACACAAGCTAGCGGACATTGCAGTTTTGTTCTTAGGTGACAAGGAATGCTAGGTGTGCCATCACTGCAGATGGGACAACAGATCTGACAAATGAAAGATCAACTAGTTCCCACATGAATGTATGCGACGTGCGTGTTCATCCTAGGTTCCTACCACACACCAGAAATCCTCCATTTAGGAACTAAACATGCATCCATACCCCCAACCCGTGCATTTGAGACGATAAACCATATACAAGTCTGGGCATCACCTCGGTTACTCAACTTAGGAATTAGGCTTTTGTCAGAAGGTTATGGGCTGTCAAGAGCTACCTGCTGAAAGGATTATTTTATCATCATCGTCTTTTAATCGTGATAATCACTGATGTGTTCTCAACGTTATCATCTTGATATCTCTGGCCATCTTCAAACATTTTTTTTTACCATTCTTTCTTTAACTTTTTAAATCATACCATCATTCTCTATCCTGTTCCTACAATGAAATAGTACAATATATAGCTAGAAATGGTAGATTGATGGACAAGTAACCATTAGCCTGTCTCATTACATGACTATTTTTATCTTCCAATCAATTCTGTATCTCATTACATGACTATTTTTATCTTCCAATCAATTCCGTATCTTATTGCATGACTATTTTTATCTTCCAATCAATTCCGTATCTCATTGCATGACTATTTTTATCTTCCAATCAATTCCGTAT
Source organism: Meghimatium bilineatum (assembly GCA_034231615.1). NCBI lineage: Eukaryota > Metazoa > Mollusca > Gastropoda > Stylommatophora > Philomycidae > Meghimatium > Meghimatium bilineatum. The sequence continues at coordinate 22,954,434 of CM067302.1, forward strand.
CTCATTGCATGACTATTTTTATCTTCCAATCAATTCCGTATCTCATTGCATGACTATTTTTATCTTCCAATCAATTCCGTATCTCATTACATGACTATTTTTATCTTCCAATCAATTCCGTATCTCATTACATGACTATTTTTATCTTCCAATCAATTCCGTATCTCATTACATGACTATTTTTATCTTCCAACCAATAATCTGTCTCATTACATGACTATTTTTATCTTCCAACCAATTCCGTATCTCATTACATGACTATTTTTATCTTCCAATCAATTCCGTATCTCATTACATGACTATTTTTATCTTCCAACCAATAGCCTGTCTCATTACATGACTATTTTTATCTTCCAGAGTCTCAGTGACCCAGATCCCCAGTTGACAGTAAGCTACTATACTCGCTCCTGGGAACAAAATGAGGACCTTGGGCTCAACGACATGAAAACAGAAAATTATTAGGGTCTTCGTATGTTAGCGGACCACTATATAGCCAACTGACGTTTCTTGACATGTGAACTTCATCTGTTTGTATGAGTGTGGAGTGCTTGAATTAAATAATACAGTGGAATCTCTCTATAGAGCATTCTTTTATAACAAATTTCTCTCTATAACAACACTTTTCAAAATCCCCAATTACAATTAACACTTTGCTCACCAGCAATCCAGAGCGTACTTGCCCGCCATTACCGAGGGTGCACGCAAAATTTTATACATTGACATTGCCGTCTTTAAAAATTTGCATAAAATCGATTTAGTGCAAGAAAGCTTTGAAACTTTCTGTGTTGTAACGACTGTTTGCACTTTCTGAATGAATTTGAAAGCTCCAGAGTTATTTCAAGTGCAAAATGCTACTTATCATAATGCTAGGCATAGACTTACATTAATTTCTATATATCATACAATGTTTCCTTCGAAAACTCCGATATTTCTTGATAAAAAGTCATTTACTAGGTCTATATCGTTATTCCCGACATGCCGCCATTTTTACAGATCATAATTTCCAGAAAACACTATTTTTAGTACATTATTGCACTGGGTATTCCCATTTTTCTGATGCATCATAGCGCATTTGACTATAGTCGAACTTGATCAGCAAGGTTCTGTAACGGAAATTCGACTATCGTTGAAATTGGTCAGCAAAGTGATAATCCTTATTTTTGTGCTGTATATAAGAAATTTCTGTTACATATTTTGTCACTTGTTATAATGAGATTCCGATGTATTCTGATGATTAAAATGACCACACACACACATAAAGTGATCACCTACAGTCACAGCAGTAATAAAAGCTTCAGGTAGAAATCATTTCATTTATTTTTGTCAAATTGTAGATATTTTTTGGTCATAAGAAACAAGTTACGTGTATTCAACAAATGTGGACTTAATGCTGTGTATATAATAATGCTGTCTAGCAGCCATCTTGTATGTATATTTATAAACATTTATACGTAATTATTTGGAAGCAGTGTGAGAAAAAGTGACAGACAATTTGTACACGCGCATGTTTATAACACATTTCTATATTACCAACACTTTTTTAAATCCCCAGTTTCTAAATTCAGTGGATTACTTTAAGACAATTGAAGGTAATGGTATTAAAACCATCTTCCGGTATTGCCTGCAGGTGTGCCCATTTCAAAAGGTATATCGGCATTGCTTTTCCCTTGCAATTAATCAACAGGTGCAAATGGACAAGCACATTCACGATAAAACCGGCCACGGCAAGCACATCATGTGATACACAGGGAACATCTCATGATCCATTAGAAATTTTATTCTGGCTATCATTCAATATGCTCAGCTATATTTTTGGTAACTATAAGTAGGAAGCCAGAGGACAATTTTTTAAAATTCTTGAGATTAACGGGAATTGAACCAGTCCATTCAACGGCACCAAATCGCCTAGCAACTATTGAACACACGTTCTTCCGTACTTGACTAACCGCATCTCCAAAAAAAAGATGCGATTTCATCAAGCCTTTCAAACCGTGCACACAAAGTCACTATATTTTTGGGTGCAGTACAAGTAGACACCACCACATAGTTGAATTATTTCCCATGTCTAGTTTATAAATTTCATGCTCATTGTTTAATAATTTATTTTAGGGTGTGGGTTTAGGATAATTGTGTTTTACATGATTAACCCTCACCCCAACCCTAAATAAATAAATATTTCAATTATTAAATTTATGATGAACATAAAATTTACGAACATAGACAAGGGAAATAATTAAACGTGGTGGCGTCTACTTTACTATACCTATTTTTTCGTACACTGTATATACCATGGGGCAGAAGACTGAGAGGAGCTTTGGTCTCACCTGTGAGACCCATAGTTCTGTCCCGGTAAGGAATGGGTGTTTTTTTCTGTCGGGGTGTAAATTAACAACCCACCCTAAATGTGATGTGCCGACAGAATGTGCATACACTCTTATCGCACAAGCCACCATAAATGTGATGTGGCGACAGAATGTGCATACACCCTTATCGCACAAGCCACCCGAAACCTCACTGGAAAAATGCTGACTTTAATTTTTTTTCTTTACAGTATATAACGAATTTCTGTTATTACATAAATATTTTGTCAGGCTGGATCAATTTGTTCTAATGGGAGATGGCTGTACCAACAATTTGTTCTACTGGGAGATGACTGTACCACCAATTTGTTCTACTGGGAGATGACTGTACCACCAATTTGTTCTACTGGGAGATGACTGTACCAACAATTTGATCTACTGGGAGATGACTGTACCAACAATTTGTTCTACTGGGAGATGACTGTACCACCAATTTGTTCTACTGGGAGATGACTGTACCAACAATTTGATCTACTGGGAGATGACTGTACCAACAATTTGTTCTACTGGGAGATGACTGTACCAACAATTTGTTCTACTGGGAGATGGCTGTACCACCAATTTGTTCTACTGGTGATGACTACATTCTAAGATGACTACCACTAAATGGTTGCAAGATATCATGTGATTGAAAGTCTGCAAAGTGGTGGAATGTTTTCAGACCCCTCTCTTGAGTAGAAGACAGCTTCTTCATACTGCTGAAGAGTTGTAGCCTTCGGTTTGAAAGAAAGCTGTGGAGAAACTACTCATCACACATAGGCAACAAGAGTTACATTGCTCATAATAATTTCTGGGGATACAAAAAGATTGCCAACTTCTACAGCACACATCGTTTAGAATATCATTCACAAGTTGTATAGTTTGATAGAAGTTAAGTCTTTGTGGATATGTCCCGCTTTACATGAGATATACGGCATATCCCGGTGTCCCGCTTTACATGAGATATAAGGCATATCCCGGTGTCCCGCTTTACATGAGATATAAGGCATATCCCGGTGTCCCGCTTTACATGAGATATAAGGCATATCCCGGTGTCCCGCTTTACATGAGATATAAGGCATATCCCGGTGTCCCGCTTTACATGAGATATAAGGCATATCCCGGTGTCCCGCTTTACATGAGATATAAGGCATACCCCAGTGTCCTTCTTTACGTGATATAAGGCAAATCCTGATGTCCCGCTTTACATGATATACAGCATACCCCAGTGTCCCACTTTACATGAGATATAAGGCATACCCCAGTGTCCCACTTTACATGAGATATAAGGCATACCCCAGTGTCCCACTTTACATGAGATATAAGGCATACCCCAGTGTCCCACTTTACATGAGATATTAGGCATACCTTGGTACTCTTCTGACCACAAAAAACCCAATCATTGATAACATTTTACACATCAACCCAGAACAGTACAGTTCCACGATATAGCATTGATATCAAGAACTGGTGCTCAGTGACTGGTGGGGATCAAAGACAAGATCAGTATACAGTGGAATCCTGTTATAACAACTTGGTCCGGACAGATAAAATATGTATGTAATAACAGACATTCATTATATACAGTACAAACATTATATAATAAATATAACTGGGGATTTTGAAAAGTGTTGTTATATAAGGAAATGTGTTATAACAGGATGCACTATAGAGGGATTCCACTGTATAAGCTTGGGATTGATACAGTTGAGTCTGTAGGCAATACTGTGGGTGCAGGCACAACATAGGCCAACAAAACATGAGCACTTTGTTGACTAGGCGCAAGCCAAATCAGCATTCCAGAAAATAAGAAACATTCTGCGAAATGGAACAGTCTGTGCATATACAAACTCAAATTGTAGGTTTTATATGAAACCAAAGACGGATGTGTCGAGCCATTGGCAAAAATAAAATGGTTATACAATAGATTTCCATTCTCTGGGCTACATCATGTAGGACCATTGTCATGCTATAAAATAGATCCAGCAGAAGTTTGAGAATGAATACGGAGAAAAAAATTAAAACAATACTTTTCTATGAACCATTAACCTAAAAGAAATTGTTGAAAGTGAACTTGGAGACAACAAAAATATTATCTTTGAAAATGTTCAAAATACCAAGGACAGATAAGAAAAAGATTGTAGAAGTTTTTAAGAGAAGCTGGGGTAATAAAAAAAAATGAAAATATACAAAAATTAGAAGCAGACAGTCAAGATTTTTAGGGCATGTGATGAAAACAGCAAAACTTTCAGTAATCAACGGAAAAAGATCAACGGGATGAAGACAAAGAGAGAATTTTCTGAACAGGTTGTCACTGTACCATGAGAGAATTTTCTGAACTGGTTGTCACTGTACCATGAGAGAATTTTCTGAACGGGTTGTCACTGTACCATGAGAGAATTTTCTGAACTGGTTGTCACTGTACCATGAGAGAATTTTCTGAACGGGTTGTCACTGTACCATGAGAGAATTTTCTGAATGGGTTGTCACTGTACCATGAAAGAATTTTCTGAACGGGTTGTCACTGTACCATGAGAGAATTTCCTGAACGGGTTGTCACTGTACCATGAGAGAATGTTACTAACTGAACTTATTAATAATTAATCAAATGACACCGCCGAAGACGGATGTGTCAGGACATTGGCACAAATAAAACGGCAACACAACGAATTTCCATTCTCTGAACTACATCCTGCTAGAAATCTAGTAGAACAGTGGTCCTGCTACAAGGGAGATCTAGCGGGAGTTTGAGAAGTAATGCTGAAAAAGAAATCAAATGACATACAGAGTGGCAAGAACAATAATGTTTCTCTACAATTCTCTGTCTCTTGTATTGTTAATAAGTTTGACATCGGAGGGGTTGGCAAGAGTTAGGCGGATACAAGAGGGATAGTAACATCATGAGATAGACAGAGTCTAGCAGAGTGCATGAGACAGGTTATTGGAGATCTGGTGCAGCAACTTTTGTTGCGGAGACAACTTGATGATGATGGTGTGGAGATTGTAGTTAATGAGAAATGAAAGTTGTCTTGAAAAACAGTTACGCTGGATACGCAAATGAAAGTTGTCTTGAAGAAAGTTGTCTTACGCTGGATATGCAAATGAAAGTTGTCTTGAAGAACAGTTACGCTGGATACGCAAATGAAAGTTGTCTTGAAGAACAGTTACGCTGGATATGCAAATGAAAGTTGTCTTGAAGAACGGTTACGCTGGATACGCAAATGAAAGTTGTCTTGAAGAACAGTTACGCTGGATACGTAAATGAAAGTTGTCTTGAAGAACAGTTACGCTGGATACGTAAATGAAAGTTGTCTTGAAGAACGGTTACGCTGGATCCGCAAATCTCATCTCATTCTTTTAGAGCAAACAATTTCATGAATGTCAAAAACAAATTAGTTACGGCACAAAAGTAGTTATAATAAGGAGCAGTCAGGCCGTTTATTTTTACTAGGTGGTTTCCGTCCAAGTCCTGCCCTTACGACATCGTCAAAGACATCCTTCAGACCTTCTTGAGTTAGAGATGAACATTCCAAATATTTGAATGCTTTGATCGTTTTAGCCATTTTTATTCCTTCAGATCTTGGAATTACCTGGGAAAATAAACTGGACAGCTTTATTTATATGAAAATGTAACATATGGGGGGGGGGGAAGGAGTATCAGAGATAAGTGTAAGAGAATGTAACGTAAAATTGATTTTTTTTTTTAAACGAAGAACTCAGATTTTTCCTTCCCATCGTAATTTATTTACGTTTTCTTCAAACAGTAGTCCATTTACCACCAAACATGAACCTACATTTTTCCCCCCGTTCATTCAAATTTCAACCAGATAGGAGGATAATGTCCTATTAGATTTCCAGCAGGATGTGATCCAGAGAATAGAAATACGTTGTCTCACTGCTTCAATTACCCAGAACATCCGACTGTCGTTAAGTTATAAATTTGTCTGTTTTGATCCATAAAGGATTAGATCCAACCAAGGTTCTGAATCCAGGATTTATGCTGTTAAGATCTGTCTGGTTTGCTCATGTCCAACCCAGGTTCTGAATCCAGGATTTATGCTGTTAAGATCTGTCTGGTTTGCTCATGTCCAACCCAGGTTCTGAATCCAGGATTTATGCTGTTAAGATCTGTCTGGTTTGCTGAAGTGTTTTATGTGGCATCATTCATTACAGTTTTCAAGTACTTGTTCCCAATCCTTCCACAAATCAGAACATTTACTTGTTACTTCCCTTTATTAGCCTAAATTGGTTTCCAATTTTGGTTGGGTTAGTTATTCCCTAACCCAACTGAAATTAGAAACCCATTGATTCCCTAACCCAACTGAAATTAGAAACCCATTGATTCCCTAACCCAACTGAAATTAGAAACCCATTGATTCCCTAACCCAACTGAAATTAGAAACCCATTGATTCCCTAACCCAACTGAAATTAGAAACCCATTGATTCCCTAACCCAACTGAAATTAGAAACCCATTGATTCCCTAACCCAACTGAAATTAGAAACCCATTGATTCCCTAACCCAACTGAAATTAGAAACCCATTGAAAACAATCATTTGAGAGCATACAGAGGAACCACTATAAGATAAATCATTTGAAGACATACAGAAAACTAATGGTGTGAGAAATGATTTAAAGGCATACAGAAAACTAATGGTGTGAGAAATGATTTAAAGGCATACAGAAAACTAATGGTGGGAGAAATGATTTAAAGGCATACAGAGAACTAATGGTGGGAGAAATGATTTAAAGGCATACAGAGAACTAATGGTGTGAGAAATGATTTAACGGCATACAGAGAACTAATGGTGTGAGAAATGATTTAAAGGCATACAGAGAACTAATGGTGGGAGAAATGATTTAAAGGCATACAGAAAACTAATGGTGGGAGAAATGATTTAAAGGCATACAGAGAACTAATGGTGGGAGAAATGATTTAAAGGCATACAGAAAACTAATGGTGTGAGAAATGATTTAAAGGCATACAGAGAACTAATGGTAAGATAAATCAATTGAGGGCATACAGAGGATCGTTGTCATTAGGAGGGAAGTTATTTGAGAGAAAACATTGTAGGACAATAGAAAATCTCTGTGAGGGGACTGTAGGACAATAGAGAATCTCTGTGAGGGGACTCTGTAAGACAATAGAGAATCTCTGTGAGGGGACTCTGTAGGACAATAGAGAATCTCTGTGAGGGGCGTCGCACTGAACAACATATAAAAAACCCTGCAATGTTTACCTGCTTAGCTTCTGGATGTCTGTCCTTGTTCTGTCTGATGTCCAGCTTTGTCCCTACCAGCACAATCGGGGTGTGAGGGCAGTGGTAATGAAGCTCAGGCTGCCACTGTGGATAACAGACGTCTCATGTCAGACATGATTATCATCACATTTGATCATGTGCAGGCGTGTCGTAGGTATTCAATGTAAGACCAGGTTTACAGGCATGTAAATTATCATTCTTCTTCTGCATTTGTTTCAAACACCTGATGGTTTGCAGAAGAATATAATTTGTTGTGTCATGGTTTACAGCTTAGCTGCGATAACACGTTTTGACCAGATATCAGACTTCAGCAAGGCGTATGGGTCACTTTGAGCTTCTGTGGGATGGAAAAGCTATCTCCATCCCTGAACCTTCTTAGCCACTTCTTATGACATGCATGCAAGATAACAGTGTCACTATTCCTTACACCAATGTCTGGCCTTCTGTAATACACAGATATTCTGTTGCGAGCTTGACTGAAAGGAAAACAAAGAATAGCAACACAATAACCTGCCATGCATGATGTATGATGCAACTAAGGACATTTGGGGGTGGAGTTCACTGTCCTGTCTCACAGAGGGTCAAAGTAACCTAGAAGACATACTGAAGTCGGATGGTGTCCTGTTGAACGGTGCAGATATCACAGCCAAGCTGTAAACCATGACAACACATTCCATTCTCCAGGCAGTACCATGCTAACCTGCAGGAGTTTGAGAATGCACGCAGAGCAAGAATTTGTTGTCCAGTATTTAGCCTATATTCTATGACCAGTTGGTCTGCTCTCTCATTCCCAAGCATATCTGACTGTCCATAATCTACTGCAAGTTGACATACATTTTGTCGATGGATTGTCCATAAATACTGTTTTAATATTAGATTCCACTGAAACATGATGTGTCGGGTCACTGGCACAAATAAAACTGTGACTCATGCATCTCCGTACTTTGGAATACTTCCTGCTGGAAATCTAGTTGGCCCATTATCCTGGTGCAAGAGAGAGATTCGGTAGGAACTTCATCATTCATTCTCAAACTCCTGCTGGATCTCTTGTAGCAGGAAAATATTCAGACTAGATTTCCAGCAGGATGTAGTCCTGAGAATAGAAATGCATTGTGCCGCCATATTATTTGTGCCAATGGCCAGACACATCCATCTTGTCAGTAGGTGGAAGTTTTTTAAAATAAGCATTAAAAAAATATTAGACAGGTTGAATTCAAGTAAATAAGACCAAACAGCAATATGTCCACAACAATAAGAAGAACATGATGGACTTGTATCTGCGGAAATGTTCAATGGAATCCCACTATAGCGCACATCCTTTTATAACAAATTTTCCTATATAACAACACTTTTCAAAATTCACAATTATATATTTATTCTATATAGTTTGTACTGTATATAGTGAATTTCTGTTATTACATATAAATTTTGTTGGTCTGGACCAAGTTGTTATTAAGGGATTCCACTGTATTTAGAATGGATCTTCTTCTTCTGCATTCATTCTCAAACTCATGCAGATTAGCAGGATGTAGTCCGGAGAACGAAATGCGTTGTGTCATGGTTTACAGCATTGCTGCGATATCTGAACCTTTCAGCATGACACATCCGACTTCAGCATGGCTTTGGGTCACTGACCCTATATGGGATGGGACAGCCAACTCCATTCCATAACCTCCTTAGTCGCCTTTTACGACATGCGTGAAACATAAACAGTGTTGCTATTCTTTGCTCCCCTTTCGGGCCCCGGCAACACACGGACGTTAGAATGGATGACTGCCACTACAAACATTACATTAGGTACAGCATGATACAGTCGAATATCATTATAACAGGGTGGTCCAGGCTGATATATATATGTATGTAGTAACAGAAATTTTCAATAGACAGCTGAAGATGGAAGAAGCAGGGGAGGAAAAATAAAAGCGTGGACATAGATATCATACAGTAAAAACAAAATAATTGAATGGACATAGATATCATGCAGTAAAAACAAAATAAAAGAAGAAATGTGACCGTTTTTTAATCATCTTAAATTATCATGTGACCTATCACGTGATAACAGTCCATCTATTCAATAGTAAGTTTTAAAAATTTTCATCGAGCTTCTGTGGCGAGATATAAATTACGCTAGAATTTGTACTTCGTGTAACACACTGAGAGCTTCACACCCCCCCCCCCCAGGGTGTTTCAGGGGAGGGGGCACTCTCAGCGTGTTGCACACAGATATATATGGTTACTGTTTTTTATGCGCCAGTAGAAAAAGTTTATTTCGTTAAATAGGTAATGTATGAGATTAGTTCCGTAAAAAAATAGGCCACATCTCCTAAACATGAACCGAATAAATAGAATTCAGGATTTTGAAAAATATTTAGAGAAATTGGTTATAAAATATTTAGAGAAAAATATTTAGAGAAATTGGTTATAAAATATTTAGAGAAATTGGTTATAAAATATTAAGAGAAATTGGTTATAAAATATTTAGAGAAAAATATTTAGAGAAATTGGTTATAAAATATTTAGAGAAAAATATTTAGAGAAATTGGTTATAAAATATTTAGAGAAAAATATTTAGAGAAATTGGTTATAAAATATTTAGAGAAATTGGTTATAAAAGGATGTGTTACAGAGCGACTTTACAGTGGCAGAAAGAGAAGATAACCAAGAGAAACTCTTCGTAGAACAGCTATCCACAGAAACTGTGAATATGAGTATAAACATAATCAAGAACTATGCAAATCAACATCAGATTTCTCAAAGTGGAGAGCACTGCTTTCTGCCAGGAACATTAAAAAATTTGTAATACTGTAGTTGTCCCCCTTTTATATATGGATGAATAAATTGCAGACAAGTCGGTCAGTCATCAGACCATTCGGTCAGTCATTAGTGGTCTGTCATCAGATAATCATCATTGCACTCTGAAAAATCAGGGCACAAAAAAAAATAAGATGGACACAAGATATCAAAGACTATCTGAACATGTCACAGAATTATGTAAAACTTTGGAGAGGAGATGGACCCGGGTAATGAAGTTTTGCAAATCCCTGGTAAAACATTCCACACAAATATTGATGTTTTGACCAAAAGGTCTTTACCAAGAACGCAATATAACATGACAAGTGAAATGGCACTTTCTATGTTCATATATTAATAGCTGGAAAGAATAAATCTGGAAGAGTATGGATGATGAAAAAACTATAAGGGTAGAGATGACAGGATAAACCCGCAGAAGTAGGGGGATTAACTAAAAATCTGAAGGGGTTTAAAAGGGTACGACGATTGCTATATTCTGTCTATGATACACCACATGATGATGATGACATAAGTTTTAAAAGAACACACACACAAAGAACATGGGACACATTACTGACCTTGGCCTTTATGTTGTATGCACTGGTTTTATGGTTTAAGGCAAAACAGAGAAGAAACACATCCTGTTGACATTGCATCATGGTTGCCATTTGCATTATGGGTACCATTGCATCATGTATAAATGAAGAGAGTAAAGTCTGCATTAATTTTGAGATGCCAAAAAAACTGACTTTTTAAAAATAAACTATATTGTTCTACGAATCATTTATATCAGGATTCCTCCAACTTGAAATTAGACAAGGGCCTCATCTTATATTCTTAAGCAGTGTGTTTCTACATAAAACTGAGACCTACTTAAGAATATAACATGAGGATCTTGTCTAATTTCAACATAATTATAAGAAGGTTGACTATAATTATATAAATTGTGGGTTTTATAAGAAGAATAGAATGCTACGGGCAGATAAGAGGTGCAGTGATGCGATCTTGAAAGAAGTTGGTTCAAGACGAGCTACAATCTTGCAGCAAAGTGAATCACATCGTGATAACAGCCAAGTTGAAGAAGACGAATCACATCAACAGCCAAGTTGAAGAAGACACACATTGAATCACATCAACAGCCAAGTTGAAGAAGACACACATTGAATCACATCAACAGCCAAGTTGAAGAAGGGACGACAAAGAGGGAAGGTGATCCATTGTATCTTGGAAATGATTGACAGCACACAAGACAGAAGGCTGGGACAGACCAAAAGACTTGTGGTCTTGTTACCTATTTTTTTTATTTCGTTCTTTCAAACGTTAATTATTGTGATTCTTCTTCTTCTGCGTTCGTTCTCAAACTCCTGCAGATTAGCAGGATGGAGAACGGAATGCGTTGTGTCATGGTTTACAGCATTGCTGCGATATCTGCGCCTTTCGGCCTGACACATCCGACTTCAGCATGGCTTTGGGTCACTGACCCTATATGGGATGGGACAGCCAACTCCAGCCTTTTACGACATGCGTGGAAGGTAAACAGTTTTGCTATTCTTTGCTCCCCTTTCGGGCCCCAGCAACACACAATTATTGTGATAATTGATATGCTATGAACATTTTAGAAAACCATGAAAATGAACACAATCACAAAAGAACAAGAGCTAAACATAAACATACATGGAGAGAAACTACAACAAGTAAAACATTATCAATATCTTGGACACATAGTCACAAATGATGACAGATGTGAAACAGAAGTTAAAAGGAGAATAGGAATGGCTAAAAGTACCTTCAATAACATGAGGAAATTATTAATATCTAAACAAATTACAAACAAGTTAAAAATGAGAATTATAAAATACTATATCTATATATTAATTTATGGCTCAGAAACATGGACATTGAACAAACAATTAGAACACAGAATTGATTCCTTAGAGAACTGGGTATATAGGAGAATAGGGAGAACATCATGGAAAGAGAAGAAAACACAGAGGTTCTAACAAGTGTAAGAATGCTGAAAACCTTACTTGAAGGTAGATTTGAGGTAAGCAGAGTGCACCAACAAGGCAAGAGGTAGGCAGAGTGTACCGACGAGGCAAGAGGTAAGCAGAGTGTACCGACGAGGCAAGAGGTAAGCAGAGTGTACCGACGAGGCAAGAGGTAGGCAGAGTGCACCAACAAGGCAAGAGGTAGGCAGAGTGCACCGACAAGGCAAGAGGTAGGCAGAGATACAAGTGTAAGAGAAACATGAGATGGATAGGTTACAGTCTAGCAGAGTGCACCACTATGGCAAGACACTGAATGTTGGAAATCTGTTGTAGCCAACCTTCGTTGCAGAGTCAGCACATGATGATGATGTACAAATGTTTGAGGAAAATAAAAATGAGCATCAAAACATTCAAACAAGAAATGTCGCTAGAACCTGAAAGGGAGAGCAAAGAAGAGCGACTTACCATATATGTTGTAAGAGACAACTAAGGAGATTTTCGGGCTGGAGTTGACTTTCCATTACATAGAGAATTTCCTTTCTGTCTACCACATCCTGCTAATCTCCTCTGTCTACCACATCCTGCTAATCTCCTCTGTCTACATCCTGCTAATCTCCTCTGTCTACCACATCCTGCTAATCTCCTGTCTACCACACCCTGCTAATCTCCTCTGTCTACCACATCCTGCTAATCTCCTCTGTCTACCACATCCTGCTAATCTCCTCTGTCTACCACATCCTGCTAATCTCCTCTGTCTACCACATCCTGCTAATCTCTGTCTACCACATCCTGCTAATCTCCTCTGTCTACCACATCCTGCTAATCTCCTCTGTCTACCACATCCTGCTAATCTCCTCTGTCTACCACATCCTGCTAATCTCTGTCTACCACATCCTGCTAATCTCTGTCTACCACATCCTGCTAATCTCTGTCTACCACATCCTGCTAATCTCCTCTGTCTACCACATCCTGCTAATCTCTGTCTACCACATCCTGCTAATCTCTGTCTACCACATCCTGCTAATCTCTGTCTACCACATCCTGCTAATCTCCTCTGTCTACCACATCCTGCTAATCTCCTCTGTCTACCACATCCTGCTAATCTCTGTCTACCACATCCTGCTAATCTCTGTCTACCACATCCTGCTAATCTCCTCTGTCTACCACATCCTGCTAATCTCTGTCTACCACATCCTGCTAATCTCTGTCTACCACATCCTGCTAATCTCTGTCTACCACATCCTGCTAATCTCCTCTGTCTACCACATCCTGCTAATCTCCTCTGTCTACCACATCCTGCTAATCTCTGTCTACCACATCCTGCTAATCTCCTCTGTCTACCACATCCTGCTAATCTCCTCTGTCTACCACATCCTGCTAATCTCCTCTGTCTACCACATCCTGCTAATCTCCTCTGTCTACCACATCCTGCTAATCTCCTCTGTCTACCACATCCTGCTAATCTCCTCTGTCTACCACATCCTGCTAATCTCTGTCTACCACATCCTGCTAATCTCTGTCTACCACATCCTGCTAATCTCCTCTGTCTACCACATCCTGCTAATCTCTGTCTACCACATCCTGCTAATCTCCTCTGTCTACCACATCCTGCTAATCTCCTCTGTCTACCACATCCTGCTAATCTCTGTCTACCACATCCTGCTAATCTCTGTCTACCACATCCTGCTAATCTCCTCTGTCTACCACATCCTGCTAATCTCTGTCTACCACATCCTGCTAATCTCCTCTGTCTACCACATCCTGCTAATCTCTGTCTACCACATCCTGCTAATCTCCTCTGTCTACCACATCCTGCTAATCCTCCTCTGTCTACCACATCCTGCTAATCTCCTCTGTCTACCACATCCTGCTAATCTCCTCTGTCTACCACATCCTGCTAATCTCTGTCTACCACATCCTGCTAATCTCCTCTGTCTACCACATCCTGCTAATCCTCCTCTGTCTACCACATCCTGCTAATCTCCTCTGTCTACCACATCCTGCTAATCTCCTCTGTCTACCACATCCTGCTAATCTCTGTCTACATCCTGCTAATCTCCTCTGTCTACCACATCCTGCTAATCTCCTCTGTCTACCACATCCTACTAATCTCCTCTGTCTACCACATCCTGCTAATCTCTGTCTACCACATCCTGCTAATCTCCTCTGTCTACCACATCCTGCTAATCTCTGTCTACCACATCCTGCTAATCTCCTCTGTCTACCACATCCTGCTAATCCTCCTCTGTCTACCACATCCTGCTAATCTCCTCTGTCTACCACATCCTGCTAATCTCCTCTGTCTACCACATCCTGCTAATCTCTGTCTACATCCTGCTAATCTCCTCTGTCTACCACATCCTGCTAATCTCCTCTGTCTACCACATCCTACTAATCTCCTCTGTCTACCACATCCTGCTAATCTCTGTCTACCACATCCTGCTAATCTCCTCTGTCTACCACATCCTGCTAATCTCCTCTGTCTACCACATCCTGCTAATCTCCTCTGTCTACCACATCCTGCTAATCTCCTCTGTCTACCACATCCTGCTAATCTCTGTCTACCACATCCTGCTAATCTCCTCTGTCTACCACATCCTGCTAATCTTCAGGAGTTTGTGAGTGAACGGTGAAGAGGAGACATGGATACATTACAAAATGATGAAGAGCTGCCTCAAAAATACAATTTATTTGTTCAGAGAATGACAGAAAATAGGAGTAACCAGAGAAGGAGCTCTTTTCCAGACAGATCGTGTACACATACAGGTTTTTTTTTATCTCCTGTGTTCGCTCTCTGGAAACCAATCCAAAAGTTTGTGTAATTTCCACTGGGAAGCATGAAGTACATTGTGCTTCTAGTTCCAGTGTGTTATTTGCACCTCTGAAGGTCCAGCACATCCAATGCCCAGCACCTTCTCAGTTTTCGTCATCCCTTTAATTTGAGAAGTGGGTTTACCTAGTCTGTGACAGCCTTTCCATCTGTTGCCAGGCGATGGATGTGTATCGACATTATGTTGTGAAGGTTTTTCCACCTACTGTGCCCTTGGACTTTACGAGTCAAAGCATGTCCCTGGGTGGCAATCTCTGGAGACGGTGTATACAGGCCAAATTCCTTTAAAAATTTGCTAACACCAGCAAAATATTTGTCATAGCATAATTTCACTACATGATGATGATAATTCCTTTAGTTGCGAGCAGGTAGTTCTTGACACATGATGATGATGAAATAATCCCTTTAGCTGCGAGCAGGTAGTTCTTGACACATGATGATGATGAAATAATCCCTTTAGGTGCAAGCAGGTAGCTCTTGACACATGATGATGATGAAATAATCCCTTTAGCTGCGAGCAGGTAGCTCTTGACAGCCTTTCAAACAAAAGTACAGGACTCCATCAGTTAAGCGAGGTGAATATCAAACTTGTATAAGTCTGCTGTCTCAATGATATGGCTGTGTTAGGGGGATAATGGAAGCATGTTTTATCGATGCATGTTTTAAATGGATTATGGATGCATTCAGATGGCAAGACAAGATTCCGGATACCACTATCTTTGATAGATCTGGTATCCCTAGCATTGACACTATCTTGACACCAACACACTCGGTAATACAGACTCTCAAAGCATGCTGCGCAAGATAGAAAAGTTCATGCTGAGAAAAGAATGGTGGGACTTATTGAACAACTCAATTGTTCAGAGCATTACATGGATATACAGACCTGGTCATGCTGGGGTCAGAGGAAACGAGAGAGCTAACTTATTGGCAGGCAATGCGGCAACAGATGGCATATTGCTGAGAAGAGATAAAGCAGACTTAATGAAGGCAGTAATAAAGTCATTTCACGATGCATATGATGTCAATGAGGCTGAGAACGTACACATACAGAGAATGTTAGAAATGGGAGTATCTAGAGGTGAGTGAAGGAAAAGTAAATTTTTTAGAAAGATACAAAGATCACGCAATCAACACCTGACCGGGGCTCTGAGTCTACATACACTGGGATGGCTGCTGGAACAGAGAGTAGAGCACTTATGGGAATGCCTCACGTGCTGTGAAGCTAGTTTCTAATCAAGAATTGACACTATTCTGATTAAGACACAGATTCATTAGGCAGGTCATGTGGTACGTATACAAAATCATCGCCTGCCAAAGATACTTCTCTATGGTATGTTTCAGACGGACATACATTTTTACGGTGGCCAAAAGAAGCGCTACAAAAATTCATTAAGGAACTTACTGAAAGCCTTTGAAATAGACAAGATACATGGAAAGATCTTGCACAAAATAGAGATAAATAGCACACTAAGACAAAAAAGATGCATCATCTTGTGAAAAAAGGATAAATGCAGCAGTTCAACGGAGGAGAGTAATTAGAAAGTCATGGGAGGACCAAAACCCATCTACAGTGGTTATCTTATGCCCGAACTGTCCAAGGACATTTGCGGACTGAATATGGCTTATCTACGAACTCGTAATCAAGGACATAACTCTTACTGAATTTCAAATTTTATGTAACAAATCATCATCATGTGGATGCATGTTTAGTCCCGAAGGGAGCTATTTCAGTGCAGCAGTATCCCCTCTCTGCCAACCAGCTCATCACTCTTCTGTAAGATATGTCGACAGACCTTCAGTGATGACACACCTAGCATATCCCAACTCCTAAAAAGGCTGTACACAAAGACAAACGTACAATGTTCGCTGTCCTGCATCTCTCCGTCATCCATGAGGACCATTTGACAGAAGACAAAAGTAAGAAATTGAGACAAAATATGCAGTGATGATCCCCCCCCCCCTGTTCCTTAGTCTCCTCCTGTGACATACCTAGAAAGAAAACACTGGCTATATTCTGTGCACCCTGAACTAGATGTCCAGCCCCCGGTTGCTATATGGATGGTTTCACTACATACACTTATACAGCAGAGTTCCTCTATAGCATATTCTTTTATAACATATTCCCCTCTAAACAACACTTTTCACAATCCCAAATTATATTTATTCTACATTGTTCGTACTGTATATAGTGAGGGCCATCTCCAGAGAACTCTTCTACCCCTGAGACTGAAAGGCAATAAATGGTTTAGCGAATAGATAAATAGTATATAGCGAATATCTGTTATTACATAGACATTTCGTCAGTCCGGATCATGTTGTTATAATGGGATTCCACTGTATAAAATAAAAAATATAAATAATTAGGGATTTTGAAAAAGTATGATTTAATCTGGAATTTAGTTATAAAAGTCCAGTGGAATTCCATTATAACAACTTGGTCCGGACAGACAGAATATGTATGTAATAACAGAAATTCCCAATATACAGTTCAAACAATATAGCATAATTATAATTTACGATTTTGAAAAGTGTTGTTATATAGGGAAATTTGTTATAAAAGAATGCACTATAGAGGGATTCCACTGTATAATTGTAGAAGGCTGCTTATGAACTAAACACTTTTGAGAACGTCACCAGTGCAACGATGCTGACTCCAAATCATAACAATCTGATCTTACCGCACCAGGGTAGGATAACGGCCGAAGTCTGTCATAGTCTTCCTGCCCAGCCGTATCCCAGAGAGCCAGAATGACATCTGTGTTATCAACTGTCACATCTATCGACGTATTGTCAAATCTGAGGGACAAGCACAGAAATATTATGAAGATGAAATATGTTGGCGATATCAATGCAGATGGAAGAATAACACAGTTTGAGTTTGTCTCTCTTGTTCTTATGTCATGTGATTGAAAACAAGTAATAACTGCAGCAAAACTGAAACTCAACAGACACTTGGAAACAGGGTAACGAAGTTTTGCTAATCGTTGGATACACATACGATAAACACACGAAAATCAACATTTCGACCAAAAAGCCGTTCTCAAGAGCACATTCACAACATGATGATAAACAATTAAGAATAGCATTGTCCATGTTCACATGATAGTGTTAAATGAGTTCTCAGATCGGCACCAGTGTTTCTCTAAGCATTCTTTTTTTATGTAGTTTTCCACAGTTGTGTAAAGTTCTTAATGATTGATTTAGTCACTGTGACATAGATTATAGTTCTATATTAACGCTTTGCTCACTGTGAGATAGAATCTGCCATCAGTTGGTGAATCTACCTCATAAGTGAATTTTGCCCTGAATTTTTCTTAAAGTATGAGGCATGTCAACAGAGAAAAACAGTGGTCTGCGATCAACTGTTAAACATGCATGTCTAATATTGGTCATGTACAGAGCAGTTTGTTTAGTGCATCTTGGGTTCCCTCACAACTTGTTTTGTAGAGAAGCTCATGTGGGCCAGATTGTCATTTCATTCTTTGTGGCCATGTACTTGACATGAACACAATTTTTAGACCACTTCCTGTATAGTAAATTGTGTAGCGTAAATGTTCTCTTTCAAGTTCTGTGCCTCATGGGCCGGTGTTTTCAAACTGCGATGGCGGGGAAGTTATCTTATGATAGCTGAAAGATGGTTTTCAGGGGACATTCTGAAGATGAATATTTTATGCAAATTATGAAGATGAATATTTTATGCAAATTACGAAGAGTATATTGTAACTTCAAACATTTGTTGAATGTGTCGCCATCTTGTTGCAATCACAAGTTAGATAAAAGGATTAATTCCCTTTCAATAGTTCAGACGTGGGTTTTTAGCAGGCTTCATTAAAGCTGAGAAGAAGGGGTGGGAAAGTCAACCTCTTAGATAGCCTCCTACAACTGGCATGCTATTATTGTATCCTGACCATGCTGAGCATCATTATTGTATGACCATGTTGAGCCTCATTATTGTAAGCTGACCATTTTGAGCCTCATTAATGTAAGCTGACCATTTTGAGCCTCATTAATGTAAGCTGACCATTTTGAGCCTCATTGAGGCATAGGTTGCTCTACTGTGGTGGTAATAGTCATATTCTTCTTCTATGTTCATTCTCAAACTCCCGCAGATTAGCAGGATGTAATTAAGAAAAATATGCAATTCATAAACATACATACACACACAAGACACATCACACACATACATACACACTCAAGACACATCACACACATACATACACACTCAAGACACATCACACACATACATACACACACAAGACACATCACACACATACATACACACTCAAGACACATCACACACATACATACATAAACACCAAAGACACACCACAAACGTACATACACAAACAAACACACACCACAAATATACATACACACCCAAGACACACCACAAACAAACATACACACCCAAGACACACCACACATATATACATAAATACCAAAGACACACCACAAACATACATACACACACAAGACACACCATAAACATACATACATAAACACCCAAGACACACCACAAAAATACATACACACCCAAGACACACCACAAAAATACATACACACCCAAGACACACCATAAACATACATACATAAACACCCAAGACACACCACAAACATACATATACACCCAAGACACACCACAAACATACATACACACCCAAGACACACCACAAACATACATACATAAACACACAAGACACACCACAAACATACATACACACCCAAGACACACCACAAACATACATACACACCCAAGACACACCACAAACATACATACATAAACACCAAATACACACCACAAACATACATACACTCCCAAGACACACCACAAATGTACATACACACCCAAGACACACCACAAACATACATACATAAACACCAAAGACACACCACAAACATACATACACACCCAAGACACACCACAAACATACATACACATCCAAGACACACCACAAACATACATACACACACAAGACACACCACAAACATACATACACACCCAAGACACACCACAAACATACATACACTCCCAAGACACACCACAAACATACATACACACCACAAACCACAAACATACATACACATCACAAACATACACACCCACGACACACCACAAACATACATACACACCCAAGACACACCACAAACATACACACACACCCAAGACATACCACAAACATACATACATAAACACCAAAGACACACCACAAACGTACATACACACACAAGACACGGCAAACTTACATACATAAACACCAAAGACACACCACAAATGTACATACACACACAAGACACACGGCAAACTTACATACATAAACACCAAAGACACACCACAAACGTACATACACACACAAGACACACGGCAAACTTACATACATAAACACCAAAGACACACCACAAACTTACATACACACACAAGACACACGGCAAACTTACATACACACACAATACACACGGCAAACTTACATACACACACAATACACACTGCAAACTTACATACACACACAATACACACGGCAAACTTACATTGTTGGAACGTAATCTTCTGGAAATGTATTCTGTACATAACTTGTCAGCAAACATGTCTTCCCTACTGCTCTGCGGAGAGAATTCGTATTTTAAGCAATGGAACAGCCAGAGCAGACACACATTAATAGGTCAGAAATTACAATAACTAACCTTACTCAGTGTACCATGGAAGAGGAGGGTGTGGAAGAGCGAGTACAAGATGATCCATCGAGCGTTTTGTTCTGCCTTGGTTCAACCAATATCAGCCCAGCTGCTGAAGTAGGTTGTTAGTTTAAGAAACTTGCAAGTCATTTTCATATCCAGTAAAGAAGGCGCAGCATCTTGTGACAAGAGAAGTGCAGCAGCTCAACAGCGGGAGAGTAGCTATAGAAAGTCACGGGTAGACCAAATACAATATACTCCTCTTCTTCTTCTGCGTTCGTTCTTAGCAGGATGTAGTCCAGAGAAGGGAATGTGTTGTGTCATGGTTTACATCATTGCTGCGATATCTGTGCCTTTTGTCCTGACACATCCGATTTCAGCATGGCTTTGGGTCACTTGCCATATATGGGATGGGACAGCCAACTCCATCCCATAACCTCCTTAGTCACCTTTTACTACATGCGTGGAAGGTAAACAGTGTTGCTATTCTTTGCTTCCCGTTCGGGCCCAGCAACACACGGGTTAAACGATATACAATGGTCATATCATGCCCGAACTGTCGAATGACATTTACGGCCATAATATGGCTTATTAGCCATCTACGACAGCGTTACCACCCAACATTTTGAAGAAAAGTCCCAAGTTCGGAGGACAAAAAAAGCCAATATAAGCCAAGTTCTTATATATATATATATTTTCCCCCATTTGCCGTTAACTCTGCCTTCAGTTATCGTGCTATCATACGACCTCTATTCTACAGATGAGACAAAAATATCTCAATTTGGGTCTAGTCTATTTGGGTCTGCGGGTATCTCAATTTGGGTCTAGTCTATTTGGGTCTGCAGGTATCTCAATTTGGGTCTAGTCTATTTGGGTCTGCAGGTATCTCAATTTGGGTCTAGTCTATTTGGGTCTGCATGTATTTCAATTTGGGTCTAGTCTATTGTGGTCTGCAGGTATCTCAATTTGGGTCTAGTCTATTTAGGTCTGCAGGTATCTCAATTTGGGTCTAATCCGATTGTGGTCTGCAGGTATCTCAATTTGGGTCTAGTCTATTTGGGTCTGCATGTATATCAATTTGGGTCTAGTCTATTTGGGTCTGCAGGTATCTCAATTTGGGTCTAGTCTATTTGGGTCTGCATGTATCTCAATTTGGGTCTAGTCTATTTGGGTATGCATGTATCTCAATTTGGGTCTAGTCTATTTGGGTCTGCAGGTATCTCAATTTGGGTCTGCATGTATCTCAATTTGGGTTTAGTCTATTTGGGTCTGCAGGTATCTCAATTTGGGTCTAGTCTATTTGGGTCTGCGGGTATCTCAATTTGGGTCTAGTCTATTTGGGTCTGTAGGTATCTCAATTTGGGTCTAGTCTATTTGGGTCTGCAGGTATCTCAATTTGGATCTAGTCTATATGGGTCTGCATGTATCTCAATTTGGGTCTAGTCTATTTGGGTCTGCAGGTATCTCAATTTGGGTCTAGTCTATTGTGGTCTCCAAGGGTGGAATATTTATCCCTTGAATTATTGTTGACATACAGTAATGTTGAAACACACAACTATCCCGATGGAAACCAAAAAGTAAATAATAAATTCAATCTTTATACAAACATTGTGTTATATCAATGTCAGACATGGATACTAACAAAAGAAAAATATAGAAAGCTTACTACGTGTGAAATTAGATAAGCGAAAATCAGCAAACAGAACAAGAGATCATGTGAGAAATGAAGAGATTACAAGAACTGTTGGAACAACATATGTGCTCAAATATATTGAAAAACAGAGACTGGAATGAGTTGGCCAAAGGGTGCGGGGTGGAAGTAAAGAGTTTAAGAAACATTAATTTATAGATCTGTTGTTTTTTGTTTTTTGAACCCATGGAGGTACTCTGGTAGTTTTAGAACTACTGTTTCCAAATCTAAATTTATTTCTGTAACGTATTTTAACCAGTTGTGTCACAAACATAAACATTCTGTCTTACTTGTCTCCCCTGTCACCATGACAACACACACCATGCCATAGATATACAGACGGTAATTTCCTGCCTAATTGCACGCCACAATTTCCCCGGACTCTATATTCGTATATGTATGTCAGCCGTGCTGAAACGTGTCGAGCATACACCTCTCTTGTTGTCACGAGACTGCAGTGACTCATACACATTGGTAATGTTATTTAACTATTTCTACACCTACCTAAATTAGTTTTTAAACCTTTGCACCAAACACTGAAAGTTAGAGGTTTAAAGTGGACCACCCCCCCCCCCCGAATCTCCATTTGTTCCACAAAATGTTTTCAAAAACCTCAAACTTTATATATATATAAAAGCTACCTCCTATATTGAGATAATACAATCGAGATACGTGAGTACACCGTTATTTGTATTTTATTTTTTCGTACCAATACCCTACATGTCTGATAGTCCGAGCGTTTATCGTAAAATTGCTTTTTGTGATGGTACCATTATATTTACTGTTTGTTTACTGTTGAATTCACTTATCGTGGAAGCTTTCTATCATCAAATGGGAAAGACAAAAGAAATATATCATAGTCATGCAACAAATCTTAGGACAGATGTCTCCTATTTTCAAAAACAAATACGTGAACATGAACACCAAACTTGCACTATATAAAACGATCATCATACCATCACTATGCTACCAATGTCATACATGGACACTAACAATAAAAGACAAAAGAAAATTTGTTACAAAAGAAATGACATATCTGCGTAGAATTCATGGACTAACAATAAGAGACAGAATCACAAATGAAAACACTAGAAGACTAACAAACACATGTCAATCCTGGATTATATCACAAGACTAAGTGGTTAAGTGGTTGTCACATGTTCCAGACTACCATCAGATAGTGCCTCTCGCAAACATTACCGTACAGACACGATCTATACACAAAGCCACGGGCAGACAATGCAAAATATGGATTATAGAAATAAAAGAGTCTACGAAAACAAACATATATGAAAACACACAAAATTCATCTCCAGAGAACTCTTCTACCCCTGACGCTGCAATAGGTATAAAGCAAAAAGAAAATAAAGAAAAGTTCACTATTTGTTTTGTATTTTCTTGAAAAAGACCTCAAGGTTGAAACATTGAAAATGTCTTGTATACCGTTATGTCTATCTTTCGTACCAACATTCTAGTCAATTGGTCTGTGAGTTCGTGGTAAAACATATCAAGCTTGTGTTCTACGTAAGTATTGTGGTAAGACACGCTTTTTTCAACCATGGAAGCGATTTTATCTGGTTATATCAGACCTATACATCCAAATATATCCATAAAAAATAATGGTGGACGTGGTTAATGTGGTCCTGCTACCAGGACCTTCGAGGTATACTGTACTGAAGTTAGAGGATGATATTATGTCAACATTGAACAGTTCTGAAATCAGGCGATATCATTATAGAGGACTATATCTTGGTTACATACGTTCTGCTTCAGAATTTAGAATACTACAGTGCACTCCTGACAACATGTTCCAAGACAAATTAGAATCTCCAGACTGAGTGTGGAACAATACCATACGCCTTATTAGTGGAGCAATGAATCTACAACAACGGCTGCATGTGAAATACATTCAAATGTAGAACCCCTTGAGATACGGAAAGATATGGCTGCAACGGAAGTGTATTAAATAAGCAAAAGAATGAACAAAAACCATCCAAATAAACAATTTGTTGAAAACTGACAACTTAACCATAGAATAAAACAAAAGTCATGCCTCAACCATCAATGAAATAAATTACAGCTATTACCTCCCAGGCAAGAGACAAAAGCTGATTAAAGTAGAAAAATATTTACCACCAAACGCAAGTTTTAGATTACCGGAAATCAATACACAATTAAGAGATACTGCAATGAAATGTTCTGACCCAGTAAGTCTTACGAAAGTAAAGTAGAAAACAACAGACACCTGCCCAGAACAATGGATTCATGTCTATACTGATGGGTCTGCTTTCAAAGTCATGATCAAAGTAGGTTATGGTGTCTATATAGAATATCCAGACAAAACATCTGATGAATTGTTTGATGCCTGTGGGGAGATATGTTCTAACTATGAAGCTGAAATCAATCAATCAATGAACCCGCAACCTTTAAGGGTCATAGGGGTACCACATTGGATGCTTCAGCCCACAGAGTCCTCCAGCGAATTCTATCCTCGCCGATGCAGATGAGTGTGGAAATATCTTGTCCTGCCCATGTCTTTATTTTCGCTCCTCTGCTTCTTCCCCCTTCTACAGTTCCCTGCAGTATTGTTTTTGACAAGGAATCATGTCTGCATACATGTCCAAACAATGCTAGTTTTCGTCGTTTCACTATTGAAAGCAATGGTTCTTGTACACCTGCACATATCTCTACTTTATTTCTTACGTACACATTGGTCTTATGTTCCCTATAGAAAATTCGTAGAATTCGTCTGTAACATTTGTACTAGAAAGCTTGTAATCTTCTCTCCATGTCCGCAGTGAGTGTCCAACTCTCACAACCATACAACACAACAGAAAGCACCAGCGACTTCTACAGTTTGTTTTTCACTCCAACACTGATGTTGCTTTTCGAAAGCTGAAATAACAGCACTAGAAGTTACCTTGTACTACCTGAAGACCATATTTGATGCCTTTCCATCAAAAGTCCAAAATATTGTGATTTTTACAGATTCTATGTCCGTTCTTCATGCACTAAAATGTGATGGACATTGTAAGCCTGAGCTAGTTGAAATATATCGACATGCCAACCAGCTCCTTACAGCTTATGATGTCAACATTGTTATGCAGTGGATTCCTGGCCACTCAAACACACCTGGCAATGACAAGGCCGACAGATTAGCAAAGATGGGAGCTCAACAAGAACAGCCATATACACAAACAAAAATTCACAGTTAAAATGATGAAATATGTGAACAAAGAAAATTAGATGAACAGATGGGCCATGGAAAACACTGCGAGGGAAATCTATAAATATATGACCAGCCCAAATCCTAAATACAACATCAACCTCCTGGGAAGAAATGACCAGAGTATAATCTTACGAGTTTTTGCAAACAACATGTACAACTTAACAATCACCTGAACAGAATACAACCACAACACACTCCAGGGTGCCGGATGTGCACACATCCCTATGAAACTGTTGACCACCACCTTTTTGAATGCCCAGCGCTGGATGACATCAGGAAAATGTTTCTCCCTCCAGGGCGAGACAAATGGAACACATTATATGGAACAAAACAACAGCTCACAAACACATGCATATTATCACACAATGGCATTGGGTCAACGGGCATGAGCCCATGGACCGCTGGATCAACAACTAACCAACCAGCAACCAAGTCCCACGATGATATGTATTTTATCAATGAACTGTACTGAAGTCACCAGACCCGAGACAGGATCGTAGAGCTTGTCCATCCGAGCTATTTCAGACGCCCATAGTTTTCTTCTTGCAATGTCCTACAGTGGTCAGTTCTGTCAAATATGGACTGTTTTTTCCCCCGAAGATTGTAAACATGGTCACACATCACCGTATCACCAACTCCAAACTTGCCGTACAAGTGGTGTTTGAGTTTGTTATGGCATTTACTCAACAGAAAAATAATTGTTCAGGCAAAAATTGTTATTGTAGGTCTTACTCCTTTGGACTCCCAATTATTGTGACCAGCGTATACGGTACTTATAGTTCAAAATGAGAAACCAGAAAACCATTGATTAACGAGCACATTTGGCTATCATTTTTTTCAGCCTCATATTCGACAAATTGCTCACGATCATTCATGAACTAGAAATAAACTTTCAGACATACTCACCCGTCTCCAACGACAACGCATTTAATGTTTCTTTTCCGTTCTGTCACTGAAACACACCAAAAAAAATTGGTACAATTTTGTAACATCTGTTTGCTCAACACATGAAATACGAAACTAAATACGAAACTAAAATATTTAAGTTAAATATCGATATGGCTCTGAAACAGAAAACACGAAGACTAGCTTTTGTACAATTTATATTAAGTTTTTTTTCGCCCGTGATACGTCTTAGTTTGAGTTATTTCTCAAACTCCAGCAGATTTTTAGGAGGTGATCCACAGAACAGAATGTGTTATGCTAAGATATAGAACTTAGCTGCGATATCTGGTATATTCGGCTTGATACATCCGACTTCAGCATGGCTTTTAGGCTGGGACGCAGTTAAGTTTTTCTTAACGGGGCGGAAGGGGGTTACCTAAAACAAGGTCATTCGTGCGTTTTTGTGTGTGAATTCCTCGATTTGTAGAAAAATTGTGATGAAATTTGTGTCCACAATCGATATGGGAAGCGGGTATTTACCTATCTTTTGGTTAAGTTTCTAGTACTAGCTGTCATGTTCAGATCTTATTTTTTTTTAAAAAGGGGATGGGGTTTAAATACCCCCACCCCACCACAATCTACAGAATTGCTATTAGGTAACTTGCAATCAATAAGTGCGATAGCAAATTCAACCGTCAAACCTCCTTAGTCACCTCTTACTACATTCATGACAGGACACAGTGTTGCTATTATTGGTTACTTTTTCGGGTCAGGCAACACAAGTGTGTCGGGAAATATCTGGGGGGGGGGGGGGTTCAAAATTAAAGAAAACACATTTATTTTTTTTATTGGCTCGGCTACATGTCCAGTCATATGAGAGATGGGTGAGAAACTCGGAAGTCTTGTGTGCAAATTACGCGTTTTTAATTATACTTTTGACATTTTTCTTATTCGAACATAAATATGCAAGTAGAAAAACGGGGGAAATAATTATAATATACCAATATTTTAACATTCATACTCTGGACAAATAAAAAGATATTTAAACCTGCAACTTCGCGGGTGTTCCGGTGTAGTGGACTGCTGCTGAGATATTGTTCACCAGAGATTCGAGTCCTTTATTAAAAATATTAATAGTTACTGGACTATCCAAGTTGTGGGTATTTCGAAATCGTCATAGATCTGCTGTGTCGTTGATCTACCGTCGAGATATTATGTTAGATTCAGCTAATAGGAAACGGGGAATTTATAATCATAACCCTCAGCTAAGAATTTATAATCATAACCCTCGCCCTCAGCTAAGAATTTATAATCATAACCCTCGCCCTCAGCTAAGAATTTATAATCATAACCCTCGCCCTCAGCTAAGAATTTATAATCATAACCCTCGCCCTCAGCTAAGAATTTATAATCATAACCCTCGCCCTCAGCTAAGAATTTCTAATCATAACCCTCGCCCTCAGCTAAGAATTTATAATCATAACCCTCGCCCTCAGCTACGAATTTATAATCATAAACCTCCCTCAGCTACGAATGTTAGCGAATAATATGATCACCAAACCTATGTGCATTATTTGGCTTATTTATTTTCCAGGCAATATTAATACGCTCAGTAGTTTTCCACTGGGTTACAGGCGCCGCTCTGTACCTTGATCATTACGAGCATAAAAACAAAACATTTAGGTGTCTCGGAAAACGTTAGCTGCGACGCTGGGATAGAAAGTTTAAAACCGGAACACTTTATTTCACCACCATTCCATGTAATATTTCACCACTACATCATGGTATTTTACAACTGAACAATACATTTTCACTTCCTCCTTCCTTCCCCCACCCCGCGCATTTTTAATTATTACAAGTCCTTCTCCGCGATGTTCCTGATCACTTCTCCCTTTGGCTGGCGGCAAAATATACGCAGTTACAAAAAATTATCATACGCATCAGCCAAGATAAGTGACGCATGCTGGGGCTCAGCGCGGAGAACTATTATGTAGAAATGTTTGGATGACACCACCCCCCCCCCCCACAATGCTACAAGAGAACGTGACTGAACGACGTTTTCCTCTCATTGTAGTCAAGGGAAGCTATTTCCGACCACCTATTGTGTCATATTTATAGCCGCTGACTTCAAGTGTGCAAAGTGGCCTCTTGTTATGCAGAGCCGCGCCTAAATTTCCACTGTGTACAAACGAATTCCCATGTACACAACTGCAGATGTTGTTTGAAATAGTTGAGAAGAAGTCAAACAAACAAGAGAAGACACCAAATAGCAATATATTTCTACAACAGTAAGAGAAGACACCGAACAGCAATATGTTTCTACAACAAGTGAGAGAAGACACCAAACAGCAATATGTTTCTACAACAAGTAAGAGAAGACACCAAACAGCAATATGTTCTACAACAGTAAGAGAAGACACCAAACAGCAATATGTTTCTACAACAAGTAAGAGAAGACACCAAACAGCAATATGTTTCTACAACAAGTAAGAGAAGACACCAAACAGCAATATGTTTCTACAACAAGTAAGAGAAGACACCAAACAGCAATATGTTTCTACAACAAGTAAGAGAAGACACCAAACAGCAATATGTTTCTACAACAAGTAAGAGAAGACACCAAACAGCAATATGTCTCTACAACAAGTAAGAGAAGACACCAAACAGCAATATGTTTCTACAACAAGTAAGAGAAGACACCAAACAGCAATATGTTCTACAACAGTAAGAGAAGACACCAAACAGCAATATGTTTCTACAACAAGTAAGAGAAGACACCAAACAGCAATATGTTTCTACAACAAGTAAGAGAAGACACCAAACAGCAATATGTTTCTACAACAAGTAAGAGAAGACACCAAACAGCAATATGTCTCTACAACAAGTAAGAGAAGACACCAAACAGCAATATGTTCTACAACAGTAAGAGAAGACACCAAACAGCAATATGTTTCTACAACAAGTAAGAGAAGACACCAAACAGCAATATGTTTCTACAACAAGTAAGAGAAGACACCAAACAGCAATATGTTTCTACAACAAGTAAGAGAAGACACCAAACAGCAATATGTTTCTACAACAAGTAAGAGAAGACACCAAACAGCAATATGTTCTACAACAGTAAGAGAAGACACCAAACAGCAATATGTTTCTACAACAAGTAAGAGAAGACACCAAACAGCAATATGTTTCTACAACAAGTAAGAGAAGACACCAAACAGCAATATGTTTCTACAACAAGTAAGAGAAGACACCAAACAGCAATATGTTTCTACAACAAGTAAGAGAAGACACCAAACAGCAATATGTTTCTACAACAAGTAAGAGAAGACACCAAACAGCAATATGTCTCTACAACAAGTAAGAGAAGACACCAAACAGCAATATGTTTCTACAACAAGTAAGAGAAGACACCAAACAGCAATATGTTCTACAACAGTAAGAGAAGACACCAAACAGCAATATGTTTCTACAACAAGTAAGAGAAGACACCAAACAGCAATATGTTTCTACAACAAGTAAGAGAAGACACCAAACAGCAATATGTTTCTACAACAAGTAAGAGAAGACACCAAACAGCAATATGTCTCTACAACAAGTAAGAGAAGACACCAAACAGCAATATGTTCTACAACAGTAAGAGAAGACACCAAACAGCAATATGTTTCTACAACAAGTAAGAGAAGACACCAAACAGCAATATGTTTCTACAACAAGTAAGAGAAGACACCAAACAGCAATATGTTTCTACAACAAGTAAGAGAAGACACCAAACAGCAATATGTTTCTACAACAAGTAAGAGAAGACACCAAACAGCAATATGTTCTACAACAGTAAGAGAAGACACCAAACAGCAATATGTCTCTACAACAAGTAAGAGAAGACACCAAACAGCAATATGTTCTACAACAAGTAAGAGAAGACACCAAACAGCAATATGTTTCTACAACAAGTAAGAGAAGACACCAAACAGCAATATGTTTCAACAACAAGTAAGAGAAGACACCAAACAGCAATATGTTTCTACAACAAGTAAGAGAAGACACCAAACAGCAATATGTCTCTACAACAAGTAAGAGAAGACACCAAACAGCAATATGTTCTACAACAGTAAGAGAAGACACCAAACAGCAATATGTTTCTACAACAAGTAAGAGAAGACACCAAACAGCAATATGTTTCTACAACAGTAAGAGAAGACACCAAACAGCAATATGTTTCTACAAGTAAGAGAAGACACCAAACAGCAATATGTTTCAACAACAAGTAAGAGAAGACACCAAACAGCAATATGTTTCTACAACAAGTAAGAGAAGACACCAAACAGCAATATGTCTCTACAACAAGTAAGAGAAGACACCAAACAGCAATATGTTTCTACAACAAGTAAGAGAAGACACCAAACAGCAATATCTTTCTACAACAATAAGAAGAAAACGATGGACTTATATCGGACATGTACAGGGGGTACTCAGAATTTTGTTGTGACGATATGTGCTGTTGTGTGTTACCATGGAAGCCGGTTCGCTTCTCGGACTGGTATCTCCGACGTCAGCAGCAGTGAATTCATGGGCACGACTGTGGTCCTGCTAGAAGTCAGGGATGGTCCGACCAATCTTAGTTTCCAGCCTCTGTTGGTTGGAGTACGGTCCATCTCCACTTCAAGGAAATGGCCTCGATGAATACTCAGAATGAAAACAGATTGCCACTACAAGTCTAAAATTGGGTACCAGATGGCAAAAGAAAAAGAGGAAGATCAAGGGTTCTACTGTTGTTCGCAGAACAACCATCAAAGTTGGTACGCCCATGGGTCTCAACAACCATCAAAGTTGGTACGCCCATGGGTCTCAGCAACCATCAAAGTTGGTACGCCCATGGGTCTCAGCAACCATCAAAGTTGGTACGCCCATGGGTCTCAGCAACCATCATATGGGTCTCAACAACATGACAGAATTACACACAGTAGTATCACATCGCTCGAACTGGAGAGTTCTGGTTTCTGTCCTGTGTACAGTATTCGGCGCTGAAGGAAGATCAGACAGACAGACATAGATAGGTAAACAGACAGACTAGATAGATAGATAGATAGATAGATAGATAGATAGATAGATAGATAGATAGATAGATAGGAGGTGGGTAGACAGACAGATAGATGGTGGGTAGACAGACAGATAGATGGATGAGTGAATGGATAGAGTGAACTGATGGATGGATAGATTGAAAGGATACATGGATATGTGAACGGATTGATAGATATAGCTAGAGATGGGAGCTAGTAAACAACAAGAGAAAGGATATATAAATAGACAAATTGAAGTAGGATTGTCCAACAGCAGAGAACAGATTACAGTATTGCCATGAATGGGCGTACTTTCAAAAACATGCAGATAAGGAAGGAACACCCATTGCATTCAGAAATACAGAAAGTTAAAGGTAGCAGACTTAAGAGAGGGAGGTCGTGGATGGGACGTGCTGGGAATGTCATAAAAAGCGTGTACAGATTGCAAGATGTGGCAGCAGGTGCGGAATGGATAGGTTTACCAACAGACTTCGAGACTTGTTTGAGAGTAGTAATATCACTTAGAGAATGCCGAGAATGGTGTACCACGGCTGTGGAGCAAGAGGTGTAGGCTTAGGTCGGTAAGAATTGCAAAGAGGGGAATGTGATTATATACACTGATGGATCTGTGATTAGACATGCTCGCAGCGCTTGGGCCTTCATAGCTCAGTGCATAGGTAAAACGATCAGGGAGGAGAGTGGGGCCTTTGCTGTGACTACGAGTAGCATAACCATGGAGATTATGGTGGTGACCATGGCATTTGAGTGGGTAGCACATAGAAGGTAACACATGTCTGCATCTTGAGTAACTCTATGATTATGAAGGTACAAGTGGGTCTCGTTCGTGAACAGTGGATTAAGAAAGGCGAGGTTGAAGATAGTTACATTTACTTTCGTGCCAGGAGATGTGAGTGTTCGAGGTAATGAAAGAGCAGATCAACTGGCGTCATGCGCGATTGTGGCTCAGGGTGTTGGGGTAATGGATTGAACTGACGTTTTGTACTGCTTAAGAGATATAACACGCGAGAGTGAAACTAGTGTAGATGATGATTCCTTTTCAATGGCCAGGATTACAGATCAGGGTGTGAAATGCGGTGTTGCTAGAAGTGAACATTTTGTAGGGCGCAGAAGAATGATGGTCAACCAGCAGAGGACCGGTACTGTCAGTAGAAGTGTGATGGCGGATACACTCAAGGAGAGATCGGAGAAACTATGGACGTGTCCAGTTTGCAGTGTTGATGATCCGACGACAAACTGTTTCACATTTCATTTCGTTGGTAGACAGGTAGTTTTTCTTTCAATGTCCCCGTTTCCGATGTAAGCGTGTTGCAGTTATGCTCCATGTAATAATATGGTTACATGAAACTCCACCAGTGGGCGGAACAACTACTTCTGTTTATACAGCTGTGTTACGCGTGTCTATCCTGCAGAAATTGCATTGGAAAAAAGCTTTTACTAAAATAACTTGGGGACTAGAGTAGTTAAATAACTTGAGGATTATAGTAGTTCAATAATATGAGGAGAGTGGTGGCCTAGTTCATAGTGATCTTACCTTGCAATCACGGGGTTATAACGTGTCTAGTTTTAAACCACGCCCGGAAAGAACTTAATCCGGGTCGTGATTTCTCGTCTGACATGACTGCTCCTCAAGTCGACCCAGCAGTAAATGGGTGCCTTATGAATGAGTTAGGAGAGGGGGACACATCAAGAAAGGGGGCTGGCCACCCCACCTAATAGTTGCTATGGCTTAGTACATAAAGAGGTATCTTCACCCCAACGATCTACCTTGACCTATAATTAAAGAAAATCAAATGGCCTTTTAAACATTAAGAAAACAAATGATTTATTGAGTCACTTGATTGGGGGTGGCTGAGAGTTGAAAATTTAACTCGTAAGGGGGCGACGTGTCTGAAAAGATTGAGAATCGTTGCCCCATAAAATCTTCCGTGTGTTTTCAAATGTTTCATTGTATTCTTTTTGTGTGTACTTCCGCTGCAGAATGAGGACATTACACGCACAAATCCAGACACATAACCGACTCAACATAAAATATTGCATTGAAACCAGGCAGGGCGAGCGTGCCGGTTGTAGGAGCCTAAAGCAATCTCCAATGACACCACAAGTGAAATTAAATTAGTGTATGAAAGGTAGAGAGTAGGCAGGAGACATAACGAATCCGGTGGTACAGTTCATATGATTGGCGATAACCTTCTTTTGCCTTCGTGTTCAAAACTTCTGCAGATTCGCAGGATGTAGCCCGGAGAAAGGAATGCATTGTGACATGGTTTACAGCTTAGCTACGATATCTGAGACCTTTCGGTTTGGAATATTCGACTTTCAGCATGGCTTCTGAGTAACTTTTACCATATAAGGGATGGGACACCCAATTCCACTCCATAACATCCTTAGTCACCTCGTACAACATGCATGGAAGGTATACATTGTTGATATTCTTTGCTCCCCGTTCAAGCCCGATAACACACGGGCGATCAGCGAAAACCAAATGACTATGACTTAGGTTGAAAGAAAAATGCCTCGTCTCAAAGAAACTTTAACCAAATCATTCGTACAGTTGCAGAAGCCAAAAGCAATCTCCAGCGGAGCCACACTCGAAATTAAATTAATTTATGTAAAGGATGTTTACACCGCAGTCAACGCTTATCTGGGCGCAACAATATTGGATGAAACCGCTAACTAACACCCCAAACTTCCTTAATCGCATCTTATGACATGCGTGATCATGTCCGAAGATAAGGGAGGGGCGGAGTTTGGGGTGTTCAAAACCCTCCCTCAGCAAATCTGAACAAGACTTTTTAGTACTAGAAACTTTAAAAAAGGTCGATTAAAAAAAAAAACACCCTCCCGTAGCCAGTTTTTCACAAAAAAGGTCTTTAAATTTAGGTAACCCCCCCCCCATAGGTAAACATAATCACGGCAGGTAAACCCCCCCCCCCTTGATAATAAACATATTTACGGTCCTGCTGGTGATAAATGTTTGTGATGTGACCATCATTAACAACCGGCAAGCCACATAATAAAGCTTTGTTTCCCAGTTACTTCTTCTGCGTCCGTTCTCAAACTCCTGCAGATCAGCAGGATGTAGTCCGGAGAACGGAATGCATTGTGTCATGGTGGACAGCATTGCTGCGATATCTGCGCCTTTCGGCCTGACACATCCGGCTTCAGCATGGCTTTGGGTCACCGACCCTATATAGGATGGGACAGCCAACTCCATCCCATAACCTCCT
Source organism: Meghimatium bilineatum (assembly GCA_034231615.1). Lineage (NCBI taxonomy): Eukaryota > Metazoa > Mollusca > Gastropoda > Stylommatophora > Philomycidae > Meghimatium > Meghimatium bilineatum. The sequence continues at coordinate 22,989,427 of CM067302.1, forward strand.
TAGTCGCCTTTTACGACATGTATGGAAGGTAAACAGTGTTGCTATTCTTTGCCCCCCTTTCGGGCCCCGGCAACACACGGGCGTATTTCCCAGTTAATTGTCCACTCTGAATGTTTAAGAGTTCCTGATTGTTGTTTTTGCATTCTTGAAAACACGACTATTGTGCTAATTATTGTGTAAACACAGGCCAGGAAAATCGTGTATATAGATAACGTATCGCGACAATCACGAGCACGTAATTATTGCGCAGATAAGCCCAGGTTTGGTCAAGTGGTTGAAGTGCTACCTTCTTAATCAAAATATACCAGGATTGCTTCCTTGTTGGCCTCAGCTGAAATTGGGTTCCTGGATCCCTAAGTTAAGGGAAATCAAATTAGTTGGGGGACTTCAGATGTGTGATAGGTGAAGGTGTTGTCTATACATTGCGTCAAACAATTAGGGGAGAGGGGGGGATAAATCTGAAAAATATTGACAGTCGTTATTGACAAGGGGAAGTGGGTTAACAGGGGAGAGTTGACAAGGGGAAAGGGGGTTTGACAAAAGTTGACAAGGGGAAGGGGGGATTGATAAAAGTTGACACGGGAAAGGGGGATTATTTATAAAAGTAGAAAAGGGGAATAGGAATAAAAATAAAAATTGACGTCAACAATGCGGATTATTAATTTTTAAAATAATTATTGGAATTAAAAGATTTTGTATTAACAATCTATTCCTGACATGTTGTTGACAAAAGGGCGCGGGGGAGGAGGGGTAGAAATTATCCAACAATTTTTGACGTAATTTATGGGCGGATCATACTGGACTAGACCATCCGACATCTACATAAAACCTAACAGCTGATTCAAAACAAAGCAGAATCTGCCTTCTTACGTTATGTTTTTGATTATTGTCATGGTTTTCGTTGGTCACTATTTATATACTTTGTGTCGTTTTAGTGTCACCTGCCAACGCTGACCAACTAAATGCATGGGAATAATCGAAAGCATGACCCAAAAGACTTCACTGGATTCTATTGGCGGGTCCTTTATTTGGTGAAATGACCTATTAGATCGCAATTAGATCTATCTCCACGTCAAGTATGAGATCTAATACTGTAACATCTATTTCGAAACTAGGTCCTCCACGTGACATTGTAACATTCGAAACCAGGTCATCTACGTGACATTGTAACATCAATGTCGAAACTAGGTCCTCCTCGTGCGATTGTAATATCAATTTCGAAACTAGGTCCTCCACGTGACATTGTAACATCAATGTCGACACTAGATCATTACATTAGAACATTAAATTGATGTTACAATGTCACGTAGATGACCTAGTTTCGAATGTTACAATGTCATGTGGATGACCTAGTTTCGACATAGTTATTACACTCGAAACTACAAGACATAAATATATACACAGATGGTTCCGTTAACAGAAACACAAATAAAAGTGAGTGGGGTTTTGTTGCCTACAGAAACGGCGTGAAGTTGGTTGAGAAATCTTCAGCATATTCTACTGTCACATCGAGCATGAGGATGGAGATAGAGGGAGTTACAGCAGCTCTTAATTGGTTGATAACTGATAGATCAACACACTCGGTAATACTCACAGACTCTAAAAGCATGCTGCGCAAGATATAATTAGCAATATCTAACCACTTGACTAGCTGAAGACACCTCTCACAGAGCCTGCCGGATTATCTGTCAGTTTGGCCGGGAGACTTTATTGATTTAGTGTGTTTCCTCAATACTAGTTAGTAATGTCTAACCACATGCACATGTGGTTGCATCTGTGGGTCTCACCAATGGCTCACAAGATAAAGCAACCATGCAACAGAAAAACATAGTAGATGACATGCCTTTATATTGAGGTTATCTTCTTATAGAAGCTTCATGGCATGTCATCTATACAATCCCATAGTCGTAACCTTCGATAACAGTTACCATGTTGTTCCGACAGGCCGACGTTGTGCTTGAACTAGTTACGGACATGGCGTCGGTGAGCGGAACAAAAAAGAAACCTGTCGCAAGGGCCAGAATTCTGCCCTGATGTGATCGCCTGTTTCAGCGGCATTAGACTCGAAAAACCATAAGTCGGATGGCTGCTGGAACAGAGGGCAGAACAGTTATGGGAATGCTGTGAGGTCAGTTTCTAATCAAGAATCAAGTCTAACCATTTGACTACCTGAAGACACCTCTCACAGAGCTTGCCAGATTATCTGTCAGTCTGGCAGGGAGAATTTATTGATTTAGTGTGTTTCCTCAATACTAGTTAGTAATGTCTAACCACTTGACTACCTGAAGACACTTATCAAGTACTGCAGGACTGACTCAAGCACTTGGGTAACCACAGCTCTGACCGTCCAGCCTGGAACAGTCATCAGAGCTGGTATTTAATGTTTTGAACAGAGTAGAACATTACATGTGATACACCTGCAACACACCTGAGATACACCTGCACGTACAGGGATTCAAGAGAGACAAAACCGAAAAAGAAGAAATCAGACAGTTCTCCCTCATCACAAGACCTTCTACATTCTTGCTTACATTGCAACAGGTATTTCAAAACCTGGAATGGACTCATCTGCCATCTGAGGACTTACAACAAACCACACTTGAGCCTTTCTTAATGCCATGCTCATCTTGGAATATATTAAGAGGCAACAGATCAAATAGTTTGCACACATCAGCAGACTACCACCAGACAGCATGCCACAACAAGCTATGCTACACAGATACAGTGAAGGCAGACCTAGAGGCCGACCACGACATTGATCGATCACTGAAATAAAAGAGACAACAAATTCCACAATATACTCATCACACATGAGTCTCCAGAAAACTACTATCCCTGACGCTGAAAGGCAACAAAGGGTTTGGCGAATAATCACCCGACCTAATTTGACCTATGCTACAAGAGCTTATGCTTGGTACAAAAATTTCTTGCTGGGAATCCTCACAACCAAAGATAACACTTTATCAAATATAAATAAGCAAAATATCGGAGGATGTTCGACAAAATGGAAAGTGCAGCAGTAACCAGACAAATAAAAGGTAAATCCTACATAAAGTAAACATGTTACTGAGAATATCTATCGATATAAAACAATAATAAAACAACAATAACACAACAATAGAACAACAATAGAACAACAATAGAACAACAATAGAACAACAATAGAACCGATACATTGATAACTGTTCTTGTTCCATGTTTAATTATTGTTTTATATCAATAGTTAGATATTCTGAGTAACCTGTTTACTTTATTTAGGATTTACCTAAGACTATTTAGCAACGCTGTGCCCTGTACTTGTTGCTGTATGATATGACCAAGAAGATATGAGGTGGAACTGGCTCTACCGTCAACCGCAGTTTACACCAAACAATCTGCATGGGTACAGTTGACACCAAACAATCTGCATGGCTACAGTTGACACCAAACAATCTGCATGGCTACAGTTTACCAATTTGCATGGCTACAGTTGACACCAAACAATCTGCATTGCTACAGTTTACACCAAACAATCTGCATGGCTACAGTTTCCACCAAACAATCTGCATGGCTACAGTTTACCCATCGGCATGGCTACAGTTTACCAATCTTCATAGCTAAAGTTGACACCAAACAATCTGCATGGCTACAGTTCACATCACACATGGCTACAGTTTACCACTCTGCATGGCTACAGTTGACACCAAACAATCTGCATGGCTACAGTTGACACCAAACAATCTGCATGGCTACAGTTGACACCAAACAATCTGCATGGCTACAGTTTACCAATCTGCATGGCTACAGTTTACCAATCTGCATGGCTACAGTTTACCAATCTGCATGGTTACAGTTGACACCAAACAATCTACATGGCTACAGTTGACACCAAATAATCTGCATGGCTACACTTTACCAATCTGCATGGCTACTAAAGAACAATTGATAAACAGTATTTTATACCAACTCTGTGGTTACCAATGTCAAACATGGACACTTTGACAAAGACACTGGCGAAAAAGATCACAGTGTGTGAAATGAGATGTTTGATGAAAGCTATAAATATCACGAGAAGAGACCGACGGAGAAATGAAGATATCAGGCAAGAAGGCAATATCTAGTCAAAACTACATCGAGAGACAGCAAACTAGATGGTAGGGCAACATCTTGAGAATAGAATCAATGCAACCAGCACTTTGTGTATACAAGAGCAGAAGATCAGGCTAAAAGGGAAGAGGAAGATTAAGAACTAGATGGGTGGAGACAATCAAAGAAACCTTAAAGAGACATGCTGACAATGCAACCCAAATGACAACAGACAGGCAAACCCAACTTCCTACCATGATGCTTAACAGCACAAGCAGGAATGACAATAGATAGATCTGCCGTAGAATTTAAGTCCAATTTAGTTATACCAGATTTTTTATCCAATTTTTGGATAATTTTGTTACCACAACCTTCGTGAAAAGTCATAGCCTACAGGCCTATATATTATAATTATTATATAGTTCTTTAATAACTTATTCACCGGCTCTGTGGTGAAGTGGTACAGAGCGCGTCTGTGATGGCCAAGTTATCGAGTTCGATCTCGCCATAGGCATTTTAGCATCTGGACCGTTCAGAAAGCAATGAAAACCTATTTAATGTATTTATATTGCCTAGAAAATCACAGCCAAAAAATGCTGGGTTGATAGCTACGTCCTGGATGCAACCACTTTTTAAAAATAACTTATTATCACAGATAGCCCTATCTGGCCCCTATAGGCAGGTCCATAGATGAGGGGTGAAACTCCACCCATTCCCCTAAGATAATATAACATGACTTTTAGCACTAGAAAATTTACTCTCGAAAAAAGACGAATGACCTTTTTAACAAAATATTTGTGGGTAAAATATCCTCCTTAAGGTACTCATATCTATGGCCCGTCCTACAGGACCATGGCTTCTCAAACTTTGTTTGTGAGATCACAGCCTGGTAAAAAAATGTTTAGAAGACCGGTGTCCAGTCCAAGAGATTCTAATTCTATATACTCATAAATAACTATAGGCCTACAATTCAAGGCAAAGCTCGGCCCGTTAGAAATCTTGTTGCAGCCAGTGGATGAGAATCACTGGTCTACATACTCTAATAGAATAGATCAGTAGGGCCTAGGCCCTATAGTTCTTAAACTTTAATCTAACATGTAAAACTTAGATAGGTAGGGCCTAGGCCCTATAGTTCTTAAACTTTAATCAAACAGGTAAAACTCGGATACATTATGCGAATTATATCTATATTTAGCTCTGCCATGTGACCGTGAACGTCCATAGAGCCGCTCTTTTTGTTGTGAATGTGTTCTTGAAAAAGGCCTTTTGGTCGAAACGCCGATTTAAGGCAAGAGCGTTAGTATATGCGCTTCAAGTGATTACCAAAACTTCCTTGACCATGTTTCCAAGTTGTGGCTATGGGATTTATGTTTTGTTGTAGTGAGTAGGTATATCAACTTTAAATTAATCTGTCATTTAACCAACTTTAACAAACAACGGTTAACAAACTACCATGATGAACTCTTGTACGAGTTAAGTTAACAAACTTACTTGCTTCTCCTGTTGACAAATCAAAAACCTTTCTACCACGTTACTCCAAGGAAATGTTATCAAATCTGTAAGAACATCTTCCAAGAATCAACAAATGTACACGTCCAGTATTTACTTGTATCTGATCGAATACGACCTCAGCTTCCAGCAAGCTAGGCCTCTAACTAATATCATTGCCTTTCACAGGAAGTCCCCCCACATGCAAGCACACAACACTTAAGCATGGAAATCACGGCTGTGTATGAAAGCGGTGAATGAGGTGGTGTGCTGGTGGCCAACGTATAACGAGTCAGGGTTGCCATAAAGGCAATTCTATTGTTGAATATAGCCATATTGAAAGTTTTACAAGTTGTGAAATTTATTTTGGCAATTTGTGTTGGTTTTTTTTTCATTTAATGCCTTTTCAAACCATAGTCCTATCTACTTTCCCATATTTTCTTCTTTACATGGAATATATCGATAGTGCAGTGGTTTTGCTGTGTAAAGGTTCATTTTATCAGGTCAAGTGTTGGAATCTGGTTCGTGACGTCTTATTCACAGAGAGAAATTATTTTAATTATTTATTAATTTATTATTATTATTAAATTTTTTTTTTTGGGGGGGGGGGGGAATCCTGGAGATTATCGTCTTGAAGCTACAGAGTTACGTGTATGAGTAACTCAAGTGGCTTTGGTTGAGATGATGCGGAGTACATATAGGGAAACCCAGTGCAATGAAGTCAATCCTCTACATTTTTAGCCCTTGTTTAAGTAGGCTACATAATGTGTGTCGGGTTATTTTGTGTATAATAACTAATGTATAAACACTGTTTGTTCTACTCCTGTATACGTGTAGAAAAACTTTCGTTACTGCATGTTTTCCTGTAAAGAAATTCAGGGCGGTTTTCTATGGGATGAGGAAATAAAGGGTGCTTTGCCATAGCAGACGCCGCGACATGTACAAGAAGGATTTTAATTGTACCTCCGAAAGAACAAATCCTGTCCCAACCGTGGATTGAACTCGGGACCTCAAGGGTCTGAGGACGGCGTTCTAAGCACACGGCCATGCGGGGAGCAGGTTCAAAGATAGGAGCAAATCTAACATGACTTTTAGCATTAGAAACTTAGCCCCCCCCCCCCCGGAAAAAAAAATAGATAAAAACCTCACCCTTAACAATTTTTTTGCAAAACGGTCTTCAAATGTCCAGTCAAACAGTGAAATTTACACAAGACAGCGGAAGATGGATCTTTTTTCCCCAGGTAAACCCCCTCCTTAAGGTAATCATATCTACGATCCTGGTGTTGAGTGAAGGGCACATATTTCAAAAGAGAGAGAAGACACACTGGCGAGCACGGCTACATTGTGTAAAAGTGCAACAATGGATCGATATTACTTAGTTAATCCGATGGGACACTTTGTCCGCTCAGATAATCTTCAAAAATGCAAATCTTGTCACTCTCCAGAGACTTGAATGTTCATAAAGAGAAACATGACTTGAATGTTCATAAAGATAAACATGACTTGAATGTTCATAAAGAGAACCATAACAGATACAAAAGAGACTGATAAATCAGTGTGGAACTGGCACTGTCAGCAGCTACGCTCTGATGGATTTATTGATGCCGGAATCGGAGTACCTGTTCATTTGTCCGGTATTCTTGATTCGTGAATCCGGTTCTTATGTCCGGTATGCACTGATGTTAATCTGAACAGTTATTTGAAGCTACTTTTCTCGGTATGTCTGATTGTTACGATAATGAGACTTGATACATCAAACAATGAGAATATAAGCTACTGTAAAAGGGCTGCCCATGAAATTGTGTCAATAATTAGGCTGAATGGGGTCTGAAACAAGTTTGGCAGCTGTTGACACGGGGGAAGTGGAATTGACAAAAGTTGACGTTAGTAATAGGCCTACTTTTTTCTACACCAATCTAATTGCTTGAATTTTAGACTTTTTGCTTCCTAAAAAAATGAAATAAACCATGTAATTGTTTCGTACTTTTTCGGATAAAATGTTTGTAGTGGGTGTGGTTGATATTTTTTATATTTAAGCAGGATGGCCAACGAATTCATGTTGTTGACAAGTTGAAGGGGGGGGGGGTTTAAAATTTGCCCCCAAAATGGACGTAATTTGTGAACAGCATGATTGTGAAAAGTAAAATGTATAATTATACTATATACGAAACATTTATGTAACTTAAATGCAATAATGTCTAAAGAAAGCTCACTCTCAAAATAACATTATATCAATTAAAATTACATTCGAAATAAAATATACATGTCATTGTGTAATGAATAAATGGTGATAAGTGGTGATAAGTTGAGATAAGTAAAACATGTTCATAGCAACATAATCAGGGCCGGTCTTAGGTCATTGCAACCTATGCGGCCGCAGTGGGCCCCGCACTTCATAGGCCTATAAATTCATATTAGAATGTATTTTATTATCCTCTTCCCTACCCAGACTTGGCCCCGCGCAATCCGTTTCGCATTGGGCCCCGCATTTGTTAGGGCCGGCCCGGAACATAATATTCTTAAACATTTAGCGTGTGTTTAATAGTTTATACAAAAATGTTTAATTTAGTATTTAATTTTGGCTATTTTTATCAACAATTTGACCGTTTGTAGTTTCAACCAGCTGGCAACCCTGTAACGAGTTTGAAACTGTCAGTGGTTGTAATTGTCATTCGCTGACGTTCGCAGTAACAATTGACGGCGGATAAATTCTAACCACTAGTGGAAGGTTTGTTTGTTTTTTGAGAGGGTAATGAAATACTTCTAACGTATTTTTTCAACAAAAGGCAAGAGTGTATATATATATATATATATATATATATATATATATATATATATATATATATATATATATATATATAGCGGGAATAGACTGCATCAATAAGGTGTGAAAACAGCTACTCACCATACATAGAAATAAAAAGAGGAGTAAGACAAGGATGTATTTTATCACCAAGCCTTTGAATATCTACACAGAGAATATCTTTAAACATGCAGAAGAAATGCCAGGACTCAAGATCAATGGGAAAACAATAAACAACCTTAGATATGCAGATGACACTGTTCTTTTAGCAGAAAGTGAACATGAACTACAAAGACTAATAGATCAAGTCAATAAATCAAGTAATGAATATGGACTAGATATAAATATCCAAAAAACAAAAACCATGATAATCAGCAAAGACACAGAAGAACAGGAGGTAAACATAAACATACAGGGAGAGAAACTACAACAAGTAAAACAGTATCAATATCTTGGACACATATTCACAAATGATGGCAGATGTGAAACAGAAGTTAAAAGGAGAATAGGAATGGCTAAAAGTATTTTCAATGACATGAGAAAAAAATATCTAAACAAATTACAAACAAGTTAAAAATGAGAATTCTGAAATGCTAAATCTATTCTTTATTAATGTATGACTCAGAAACATGGACAATAAACAAACAATTGAAAGACAGAATGGACGCCTTTGAGATGTGGACATACAGAAGAATAGAGAGAACATCATGGAAAGAGAAGAAAACAAACAAAGAGGTTCTAACAACACTTAACATGGAGAAAAAATAATTAAAAGACACAAAGATCAGGCAAATAAAATATTTTGGACACATTAAAAGCCATGACACCTTATTGAAGACTTTACTTGAGGGTAAAGTCAAAGGGAAGCGAGCAAGAAGTAGGCAGATATACAAGTGGGAGAGAAACATTACCAGATGGAAGTCTACAGTCTAGCAGAGTGCACCACCAAAACAAGAGACAGGGGATGTTTGAGATCTGTTTCAGCCAAACTTCGCTGTGGAGACGGCACTTGATGATGATGATATTGGTGAAATGTCTAGAAACTGTGGTGTGGGTAAATGTCTAGAAACTGTGGTGTGGGTAAATGTCTAGAAACTGTGGTGTGGGTAAATGTCTAGAAACTGGTGTGGGTAAATGTCTAGAAACTGTGGTGTGGGTAAATGTCTAGAAACTGTGGTGTGGGTAAATGTCTAGAAACTGTGGTGTGGGTAAATGTCTAGAAACTGTGGTGTGGGTAAATGTCTAGAAACTGTGGTGTGGGTAAATTAGATAAACGACAAAGATCATGAGAGAAATTATGTTACACCAGCGTGTTGCCATGTCTGATGAAGCAGCGAATAGCAACACTGTTTACATTCGATGCATGTCCTAGAAGGCGAATAAGGAGGGTGTAGGGTGGAGTTGGCCATCTCATCCCATATAGCGTACAAGTGATCCAGAAGCCATGCCGAAGTCAAATGTGCCAAGTCGAAAGGCGCAGATATCGCGGCTAAGCTGTAAACACATACATCATCACAGGATGGTACAAGTGGGTCTGTAATGCCTTGCACATCCTCTGGAAGACTCTGTGTGGTTCAGATTCATCTTCTGGGTCACTTCCATCATCGACATTGAATTGTAGATACAATTGTAGATAAAATTGTAGATAAAAGAACTCTCTTTCTGACCTCGATGGACAAAGTTACGTTATATAGGATGCTCTTCATTTTGTGAGAAGGAACATCATTCTTCATCTGTGTTCAATTATCAGAATGTAGTCCGGAGAACGGAATGCGATGTGTCATGGTTTACAGCATAGTTGCGATATCTGCGCCTTTCGGCCTGGCACATCTGATTTAAGCATGACTTTGGGTCACTGACCCTATATGGGATGGGACAGCCAACTCCATTCCATAACCTCCTTATTCGCCTTTACGACATGCGTGGAAGGTAAACAGTGTTGCTATTCTTTGCTGCCCGCTCGGGCACTGGCAACACACGGGCGAGAAGAGGACTGATGGTGTACATTGCAATGACCAATTGGTTGAAGAGCAAGAGGTGTATGGAAAGATCACGAAAGAAGATGCTGGATGGCTTGTTATTGTAGCATGTGGGAACATAGTATCGGAAATGATTGGCAGTACACGAGATAGAAGTTTATAGACACACATCATACATGATGATGCTGTTGTTGTACGCCCATCACATGATGATGATGACTATTTGTAACATCCCTTTATTAAATTCAGTTAGAGTTATGTCCCTTGACTATGAGATCGTAGATGGCTACAAATATCCTTGGACCGTTCGGGCATGATGCAGAGTCAGTATTGCAGGCATTGAAAGATCCAAAGAACACGAGCATGAATGAAGCTTACTACACCTCAGCAGTACTACCAAAGACACAGTACTGCAGTGGATCCCAGGTCACTGTGGCATACCTGGAAATGAAAAAGCTGATCTCCTGGCAAGGAAAGGGGGATCACTGGAACAAATAGAAAATGATAATACGTACGATGAAAGTAAGACCATGTTAAAAGCAGAATATAAGAAAACGTGGAAGCAGATGCGCCCAACTGCAGAACTAAATGACCCCTACCATCAAATGTCACGCAAGGAACAAACCATCATTTTCAGACTACGAACTGGTCACAACAGACTGAGAAGTCACTTGTTCCGAAAGCTGAAGATTGGTGAGACAGATCTGTACAACTGTGGACTGAGCCCAGAGACTGCAGAACACATTCTTCATGCCTGTCAACTCTACCAAGAAGAGAGGGAGAAAATATGGCCTACTGAGACAGCACTGCTTCCAGACTTGAGGGGTTCCATGGATGACCTGAAGCGAATCACACAATTCATTGAAGCTATTGGTGCTGTAACCTGATATCTGACTGAAGCTATTGGTGCTGTAACCTGATATCTGACTGAAGCTATTGGTGCTGTAACCTGATATCTGACTGAAGCTATTGGTGCTGTAACCTGGTATCTGACTGAAGCTATTGGTGCTGTAACCTGATATCTGACTGAAGCTATTGGTGCTGTAACCTGATATCTGACTGAAGCTATTGGTGCTGTAACCTGATATCTGACTGAAGCTATTGGTGCTGTAACCTGATATCTGACTGAAGCTATTGGTGCTGTAACCTGATATCTGACTGAAGCTATTGGTGCTGTAACCTGATATCTGACTGAAGCTATTGGTGCTGTAACCTGATATCTGACTGAAGCTATTGGTGCTGTAACCTGATATCTGACTGAAGCTATTGGTGCTGTAACCTGATATCTGACTGAAGCTATTGGTGCTGTAACCTGATATCTGACTGAAGCTATTGGTGCTGTAACCTGATATCTGACTGAAGCTATTGGTGCTGTAACCTGATATCTGACTGAAGCTATTGGTGCTGTAACCTGATATCTGACTGAAGCTATTGGTGCTGTAACCTGATATCTGACTGAAGCTATTGGTGCTGTAACCTGATATCTGACTGAAGCTATTGGTGCTGTAACCTGATATCTGACTGAAGCTATTGGTGCTGTAACCTGATATCTGATTGAAGCTATTGGTGCTGTAACCTGATATCTGACTGAAGCTATTGGTGCTGTAACCTGATATCTGACTGAAGCTATTGGTGCTGTAACCTGATATCTGACTGAAGAACGATGAAGAAGAAGAAGTTCAGGCATGGGATGACCACTGTTGGTTTGTGGTCTACCCGTGACTTTCTAGCTACTCTCCGCTGTTGAGCTACTATATTGTTCTTTTCACAGTTTTCCTTGGATCTCAATGCGATATCCGATGATTACTCCTACGGGTACGATAATCAACGCCACACAACGTAAGGTATACACAATTATTTGCAATACACAAGATAGCAGCTGTTTAGAAAGACAAATAATGGAGGGAACAGTATCTGGAAAGAGGGGAAATGGCAGACCAAGAAGACGATGGACTGACGACATTAAAGATTACATGAATACATCGCTAGAAAATGCAAGTCGCATCGCCCAAGACAGAGCGGGTTCAGAGAGTTCATTGGGAAGACCACGTTCGGAAGGAATGCGTCACATGACACACAGGATAGAAGAATTGAACCCGCGTTAGTCGTCAAACTCTTGCAGACCCAGAAGACATGCTGAAGCCGGATGTGTCAGGTCAAAAGGCGCGAACATCGCAGCTACGCTGTAAACTACCAGAACGCATTCCGTTCCCCTGCCTAATCTGTAAGAGTTTAAGAACGAACGCAGACAAAGAAGATAACAGCGCCAAACAGCATAGGAAACCACATATTAATCATTTATTGAACATCTGGGTAAATGGACAGAAACTAGAAAATATTGATACCTTTAAATACTTAGGATCGTATATGAGCAACGATGGAACCACTAACAAATATATTTTATTTAATACCAGAATATATAAAATACCAATAAAATACCAGACTAGTTTTGAAATAGCCATATCTGCAACGTCTAGACTAAATAACTTGGGTCGTGCCTCAGCTAAGAGGCTTTAATCCCCCATTCAACAAATGACTAAATAACTTTAAATAATATTAATTTATTTAGTTAGAACGTTTTTATGGGAATAATTAATTATTTAGTTGGAGTTAGGATTATTTATGTAACATATAACTATCATATCCTTAATCCAAATCCAAAAATAATAAATATTTAAATTTTTAAATGACGAACATGCACTTTAGAAACACAGACAAGGGAAATAACTATATACTGTATGCTGGCATGTACTTGTACTGTACAATGTTATAGTAAAAGGGAAGCAACCATTTAATTTTGGTAGCATATTATATTCATCATCATCAAGTGCTGTCTCCTCAACGAAGGTTGGCTGCAACAGATCTCCAACATCCCCTGTCTCTTGTTTTGCTAGTGCACTCTGCTAGACTGTAACCTGTCCATCTTGCGATGTTACTCTCCCACTTGTATCTCTGTCTACCTTTTGCTCGCCTACCTTTGACTTTACACTCAAGTAAGGTCTTCAAGTTTGGCCACTTCATGAGACAGGCAGGTTTAGAGAACATAATCACAACAGGCAAGATTGAAGGCACCAGAGACAGAGGGCGACAACGTGAGAAAATATTAGACAGTTTCACAACCTGGTACGGCAAAGAAACAACAACGACTTTGATACATAATACTGTGGACAGAGAGCTGTGGAGAGCCATGACCGCCTACGCCACCCGGCATGGCACCTGATGCTGATGATGAAGGTCTTCAATAAGGTGTCATGTCTTTTAATGTGTCCAAAATATTTTATTTGCCTGATCTTTATTTCTCTTAGTAATTCTTTCTTCATATTAAGTGTCTTTAGCACCTCTTTATTTGTTTTCTTCTCTTTCCATGATGTTCTCCCTATTCTTCTATATACCCACATCTCAAAGGCATCAATTCTGTCTTCTAATTGTTTATTTAGTGTCCATGTTTCTTATGTTTCATATGGATGTGAGAGCTGGAAAAGCTCTTTATCTCCAGAAAAGAAATTACTGAGTTCCGAGAACAAATGTCTTCGTAGGATAACTAACACCCATTGGAGGGAATTCTTCTTCTTCTTCTTCAGTGTTCATTCTCCAACTTCCGATGGATCTCCCTTGTAGCAAGCAGTACCATGATTCTACTAGATTTCCAGCAGGATGTAGTCCAGAGAATGGAAATGCGTTGTGTCGCCGTTTTATTTGCTCCAATGGCCCGACACATCCGTCTTCGACGGGAAGTGAATTCAAATCTAATGATAAAATCAGAGAAGAGACACATCAAAAATTCCATCACAGATGTTATCAGAAAACGCCGTTGGTCCTACATCGGGCATGTCCTACGCGCAGACACCAACAGAATACACCACCAATCTCTTGAATGGATACCTGCAGGCAAAAGAGCAAGGGGTAGACCAAAAGAAACACTCAGAAGAACAATTCTTAGAGAAAGTAAAACAACCAGTATTCATACTATTCAAGAACTGCACAGAATAGCTTTGAACAGACAGAATTGGAGAGATCTGACCTCTGCCCTATGCGCTAACTTCAGCGCAAAAAAAAATGATGATGATGTTTCTGAGCCTACATTAATATAGAATAAATGTAGTATTGTATAACAGAGCTGTACAGACATACAAGATAGTTGAGACGGATCTAACACCATATTCCACAACACATGTCTGCGCTTTGAACACCAGAAACTTGACTTACTACTAATGTTTATATCTTCTTCTGCTTTCGTTCTCAAACTCCTGCAGATTAGCAGGATGTAGTCCGGAGAACGGAATGCATTGTGTCATGGTGTACAGCATTGCTGCGATATCTGCGCCTTTCGGCCTGACACATCCTACTTAAGCATGGCTTTGGGTCACTGACCCTATATGGGATGGGACAGCCAACTCCATCCCATAACATCCTTAGTCGCCTTTTACGACATGCGTGGAAGGTAAACAGTGTTACTATTCTTTGTTCACCTTTCGGGTTCCGGCAACACACGGGCGTAATGTTTATATTATCTGGGATGTGACTGGGAGACTTTGGTATTCAGCAGAGGAAGACCAAAAATAAAGTGGATTACAGGAGTTACCAACGTTCTGAGACGGCGAGAAAACGTCCCCACATTCCCAAAACTGATCGTTATTCAATCCTGCAACATCTTGAAGCAACAGCAGAGGAAAGACAATAGACATAATATAGGCTTGTGTCGTGCAGAAAGAAAAATGTGTTAAACCAGTGAGCCACGGGAACCATCAGCATGCATCTATCTATCTATCATTTACAGAATGCCGCCCTCACTGCCACTCTGTAAACATCTCGGTTAAACTGACCAGCCTCTTTCATTGTTTCTTTCAAGTTTTGTCCATCGTAGATTTGGTCCATCTCTTGTTCTCCCCCTGGAACTTTTCTGTCCATATTAATCTTGCAAAAAGACACTGTACCGTTTCTTATGTCCGAAATATATTGGCTCACGTTTTTTGTGTGGATAGTTTTTTGTGTGGATAGATTTTTGTGTGGATAGTTTTTTTTGTGTGGATAGTTTTTTGTGTGGATAGTTTTTTGTGTCGATAGTTTTTTTTTGTGGATAGTTTTTTGTGTGGATAGTTTTTTTGTGTGGATAGTTTTTTGTGTGGATAGTTTTTTGTGTGGATAGTTTTTTGTGTGGATAGTTTTTTGTGTGGATAATTTTTTGCGTGGATAGTTTTTTGTGTGGATAGTTTTCTGTGTGGATAGTTTTGAGAAGCAAGTTTTCTTTTATGTTGATGTCGTTGCAGATGTTTGTGTTGGTTCGTCTTTCTGTCCATGATTTTTTTAGGACCTTTCTAAAAAATTTCATTTCGAATGTCGATATATTCTTGTGGAAAAATGAGTACACATGATGATGATGATGTTGATGATGTTCCTCCTTCGCAAGCGAAGATGATCATGGCATAAAAAACATGAAATGCAATGGAAAAAAAATTAAAATTGGTAATTAACTAATTTGGTTTGTGAGTTCGTAGATGCCCGATGAGTCCGATTCGTGCACGGAAAGTTCTATTGCAGTGCATGCAGTAGTGCTGAAGGTTTGGGGGTAGGAGAATTTACGGATTTGTCCTTCCGTTTCTTGCGCTTGTGGATTTCCCGCAGTGTTCTTTCATTTTCAAATTTCGTGATGCCAGCAGTGATCTGGGTGTGCCAGGCTGAGCTATCAAGTGCTGTAGTCTCCCAGGAGCTAGGATCGATGCTGCAGTGCTTGAGAGAGCTTTTTAGGTGATCTTGAAGCGCTTTTTCTGCCCTCCAGTTGAACGTTTACCTTCGCACAGCTCCCCATAGAATAATGTCTTTGGAAGGCGCTTGTCTGGCATACGGACGATGTTGCCAGTCCAGCGGAGTTAAGATGATGATGAAAGCTATGGCTTGCGCTATGAAAATTGGATTAAAGTGAGAAAGTGTTGTGAGTACCCATATAGTATACATATAGCCTTGCTCGGAGTGCAGTAAGGTCGAGTTATCAACAACCAATAATCAATAGTCTTAATTGATCTTTCGCACCAAACAGCACCACTTGTGTCCTCGTTCTGTAATAAGAGCATCCCTATACATGACGTAAGCAGAAAGTGTGTAGGTTATATTTAGACATGTGCACATACGAGGCAACGACCTACCAATCTAATGACGATCAAATATGGTGGTCTTTGCAAGTTATCAATCAATTACAACGTGATTAACATCTCAATCACAAACTTCATTCAATCCTGGCTGCAGTTAATTGGCTGCCAGTTATTCATTGAAATTGACTCTAGCTCAAAAATAAACAATCACCGCTTATAAAGAGTGAGTAAAAAATGGCGCCACCTGCTCCTGCGAAAGCAGATATTAAGAAAAAAGCAACCAGCGGGGCTCGTACTGATCCATTTATCGGGTCCAGGGATGTAGTTGGTCTGAATTCCCACAATATTACAGAATTTCTCAGCGATAAGGATGTAGCTTTGGTTATGTTTTACGAAGCGAACGACCCGCAGTGTTTGTGGTCAAAGAAACATTTTCTCAAGGTAAGATGAAGTGTCTTCTCCCCAGACATCCTGGTTTCTGAAAGTGACATGAAAATACAATTACATGTAAAAGATAGGGCATATACCTTGGGTTGAGATTCGCTTTTTATACCTGATTAGCATAATTTCGTTATATCAAAGTGTATGACTGTCACAACGGAGGTCGTGGTTCAGCTAGTTTTGTCACTTTATTTCTTCTGACGTGGTCACATCTCGCGACACACACAGCTCCGTAGTCAAATCTCACGACACACACAGCTCCGTAGTCATATCTCGCAACACACACAGCTCCGTAGACATATCTCGCAACACACACAGCTCCGTAGTCATATTTCGCAACACACAAGCTCCGTAGTCATATCTCGCAACACACACAGCTCCGTAGTAATATTTCGCAACACACACAGCTCCGTAGCCATATCTCGCAACACACAGAGCTCCGTAGTCATATCTCGCAACACACACAGCTCCGTAGTCATATCTCGCAACACACACAGCTCCGTAGTCATATCTCGCAACACACACAGCTCCGTAGTCATATCTCGCAACACACACAGCTCCGTAGTCATATCTCGCAACACACACAGCTCCGTAGTCATATCTCGCAACACACACAGCTCCGTAGTCATATCTCGCAACACACACAGCTCCGTAGTCATATCTCGCAACACACACAGCTCCGTAGTCATATCTCACAACACACACAGCTTAGTATTCATATCTCGCAACACACACAGCTCCGTAGTCATATCTCACAACACACACAGCTCCGTAGTCATATCTCACAACACACACAGCTCCGTAGTCATATCTCACAACACACACAGCTCCGTAGTCATATCTCACAACACACACAGCTCATGTGCGAATATTAAAATATACTTAAGACTCTAGATCAGGAGGATCGTCAACCGTTTCTGGACCGAGGGCCGGATACAGAAATACACAAACCGGCCGGATGAACAAAAGCTAACATAAATACTTCATTACGCATGTTAATGGTAACTAAATATGTATTGTAACAATTTTTTTTAAAACTTGGGGACATTTAGGCCTAAATATGTATAGCCTATTTAGATACAGACAAATTGGTACAATTTATTCACGACATGTGGTTTTAGACCAGGTTCGAATTCAGTCCTTTTTTTTTTTTTTTTTAAAGCACCAGAGCTCACTATCTGGGTCCATCTGCAGGTTGCAGACTCTCCTGTTCTAGTCTCACTTCAGATTACACCCATCACTAGTTTTTCATGAGTTATCAACTGATATCACCACTCTCCAGGCAACCCCATAGGTACTCAGGGGGGAAAACAGAATAGCAAAACTGTTCACCTTCCATGAATGTCGTGCGAGGCAACTAAGGCGGTTTTAAGTGGAGTTGACTGTCTCATCCCATGTAGGGTAAAAATTTCCCAGAAGCCGTGCTGAAGTTGAGTATGTCAGACTGCAAGGCGCATGTATCGCAGCTAAGCTGTAACCCACGACAACGTATTTCCGTTCTTCGTACTACATCTAGTTAATCTGCAGGAGCTTGAGAACGAACGCAGAAGAAGAAGGTACTCAATCTCCCTCCAGCAAATTCCTAATGGTATGTATGCTAAAGGTTCCTGTGGTTCGCTGGTTTAATACCGTCTTCATTCTACCCTACAGGCGTCCAGATTTATTAGTTCCACGTTTACTACTAGATTCCCCCAGTTTTAGCCTCGATGTGTCGTCCAGGGTTACCATTTTTATGAAATGAATTGGTAATCGTAGTGTCGTCAATCAAGGTTTCCACATCCATCATACGCGTGTGAATCAGTTTCATTATAATCTCCTATCTATTCACAACTCCGTGTCCCATCATGCATCGGAACCTGCTAGCTCTTTCAATATCGGGAATATCCGTATGTCCATTGTATGTCCATTGTAGGAGTTTCACGCGAACCCAACCAGGTTTCAAGTAGCTATAGGTACCTACCATTCATATCGACACTTGCCGTTTTGTGTCTTTCCAAACTTGGACTCAAAACTCTTACACAAAAACTGCCCTAGTAAATACATAATTTTTTTAATACCAATACTCTGCTACCAATGTCAAACAAGGTCTTTAACAGTCTCGCAGTAACAGGAGTATAGTTACATGTGAAATGATGTGTCTGATAACAAGTTTTGGTTTTTTATATTGGTTGCAAGAGCAGTCGTTGCTACACATGTCCCTAAGTAGTTCTGATCCGCTTCGTTTTATTTCGTAAGGCCACTTTCACATTCAATGAGGATTTTACATATAAATATCGTAATGTCATGAATCCCGTAATGTCATTTACGTTATCATATGTAAACGCTGTGAGACGTATATAGCCCATGAAATGGGCTTGCGACTGAGTGACCGCTTCTGTAGGCATCTTCATGCCATAAAATACAGAGAACCTACCCCTGTCGCCGTTCATTTCAATGGTGATTGTCATTAGGGAGCCCTCGATATCCAGGTCACTGCTCTCAGATCCTGCACCGCAGATGACAGATCTAGGTACGCTCTTGAAAATCGATCGTTTTTGAGTTTGATACCCTCATGCCTTTTGGACTTAACTCCGAATATTCTTTTAACTCCAAACATTATTTTATATAAATTTGTGTTGGTGTGTTCCTTACTGTATTGTTGTCCATGTTGTTTTAGGTAGTAATATTTTATATCTCTTATCATATCCAGTCTCTTCTCAACGGGTAAACAAAACCCGTTTCCATGACTACATGTTTACACATACATCATTGTCACCTTGAACTTCGTATTGTTTACATGTCAATAGTGTATTTAGTGCTTCTGTGGTGGTAACGTTGTTTTTACTGTTTTTATTATTTTTCACTGTTTGTTTTATATATTACTGACAAAGATCTAAAGGTTCGAAACGTTGAAAAATTGTGTATTGTCATTTGTATTTTATTGTGTTTACACCCCACATCCATTTAGTGATAGTCCGTCAGTTGTGCTCAAGTGAAACTTCAAAAAAACACGTGTTCTACGTCAGTATTATTGTTATTCCAATTCACACCAGTATTACCTTTTATTGATTATGATATAATTCCCAGCATATGTGCTATTTTCACAACGGAGAGATCCCCGATGCAGCCGAGGACTGTGCATATTCCCTCATTCTGCACGAGTCAGGCGTTCTCTCACTCAAAAACTCACTTCATAACTAACTTTTTATGTGATAAAATACTCGTTACTTGTACCCAACCTCATAATTAAATTTCGAATTGCATAAAATCGCTAGAAACCTGCTAAATACCTTATTTTGTTAACAGTTCTATACCTACTAAATACTCTATTTTGTTAACAGTTCTATACCAACTAAATACGTTATTTTGTTAACAGTTCTATACTTACTAAATACGTTATTTTGTTAACAGTTCTATACCTACTAAATACGTTATTTTGTTAACAGTTAAATACTTATTAAATACGTTATTTTGTTAACATTTTTATCTTGTAATCATTATCTAGGCTGCTAAAACTACAGTCAGAGACAACACGGCCTTCGCAGCCGTTGACTGCGTCCTTCAAAAGGATTTTTGTGCCATCGAAGGAGCAGTTACTGTGCCTTATTTCAAACTCTACTCTAAGGGGAAAATGTTTGCCGCCTACAACAAACCTAAAGAGTTTACCTACCACACCATGAAGCAATACGTGGAGAAGGCTCCTATTCTCACTGAAGCAACTCGTCCGAAACGTCCATGTTAACATTTTTATTACATCGTGAAATCCACGGTTGGAAATTAGCTTGGACTTCCTAATAATGTCGTCTATAAATACAACAGGACAATGTGAACATTTATAATCTATGTCATCTGTGAATCATCTCTGGTCTATGTAATCTCTGAATTATCTCTGGTCTATGTAATCTCTGAATCATCTCTGGTCTATGTAATATGTGACTATCGTTAGCCTATGTCATGTACACGTAACACACCCAACCATTTATGTGGGTCAAATGTTGATCCAAGCAGATACCAGATATTACTATACACGGACGTGTACTCTAATGTGTGCACCACATACCACTCTCTCTTATTGTTTCATAGTATATTTCTCAATATTCCTGTACAGAACATACTCCGGTCACTATTATTCCATAGAACAGGGGTGGGTAAACTTTTTCAGCAGAGGGCCGCATTGAAAATTGTAAAGCTATTGGAGGGCCGCATATAATATTATGTATGTTTTTGTTTAAAATTCTCAGTAAGTAATCAATTAAATATTTTTATTGTAAAGAAAGGTAGTTTTACATAATGTAGATAACTTCTGAAATAAATTACATTTCTAACAGACTTACACTATAACAGTATATTTTCTAATATGGATAAAAGGTTTTGCAAATATTTTAACAATGTTCGTGTATTTAAAAATGTGTTTGAGGGCCGCAAAATATCCAATGGCTGGCCGTAGTTTTCCCACCTCTGCCATAGAACATACTTATCTCATTAATGTTCCATGGTTGGTTGGTTGGTTGTTTGCTGATCCAGCGGTCCATGGGCTCATGCCCTTTGACCCAATGCCATTGTGTGATATATGCATGTGTTTGTGAGTTGTTGTTTTGTTCCATATAATGTGTTCCATTTATCTGGACCTGGAGGGAGAAGCAGTTTCCTGATGCCATCCAGCGCTGGACATTCAAAAAGATGGTGGTCAACAGTTTCATATGGATGTGTGCACAGCCGGTACCCTGGAGTGTGTTGTGGTTGTATTCTGTTTAGGTGATTGTTAAGCTATACATGTTGTGTGCACAGTCGGAATATGATACTTTGGTAATTCCTTCCCAGGAGGTTGATGTTGTCTTTAGGATTTGGGCTGGTCATATATTTATAGATTTCCCTCCCAGTGTTTCCCATGGCCCATCTGTTCATCATTTTAACTGTGTGCATTGTTGTTTCTGTATAAATAACTTTTCTTTTTCTAAAACCAAACTGTTTTTCACCGACTTCCATGTCTGTCACGTTTTTAATTATTTCACGTATTATCTTTAATAGTATTTTGGTTATGTGGCACATCAAAGTGATTGTTTTGTATTCTGTACAAACCTCTGTTCTGTGCTCCTTAGGTAGTGGTATGAATACTGATGTTGCTAGATATTTGCTCCGTACAGAACATAATCCCTTTCTAATGTTCCAAGCCCTTCTCCATAATATTCCCGCAACCAGTTCCCAAACACCGTCACTCATCTTGACTAATACGCCTTTTCCGTACATTTCATTGGCTGATAACACAAAGTTTCTGCAAAGTGACCAATGATAAGTCTCATGAGCCAAGAAAGGTGACGCAGCTCGGGATCTGCGCTAGAGCTATACTGGAGATGGACGACTGCTCCATATACGGTATATACATACATGTCTCCTTCCAGACTTTTCTATTTGAGGGTTTGTTCCGTTATTCATCTAGATAGAGATATATATGTTTTTACGATTGCAATCTAGATAAATAAATCACAATGTCCATATTTGTTCTATGGCATTTAGAATTATGAATAAAAAATGTCCATATTTGTTCTATGGACATCTAGATATTTTAAAAATAGTAGCATTTTCTATTTAAGATGTAGCCATTAACCCAGCTGTATTGATTGTTTAGGCACTATAAATACGTTCAGTAGTTTAGCATTACTTTCTGAACGGTCCAGATGCACAACTGCCTGCGGCGAGATTCGAATTCAGTACCTTGGCGGTCACAGACGCACACTGTACCACACTCTCTTGTAGCAGGACAGTGGTCATACTAGATCTCTCGTGTAGCAGGACAGTGGTCATATTAGATCTCTTGTAACAGGGGAGTGGTCGTATAGATAGATAGATAATATATTTTCTGCGCGGATACGTTTGAGCTATAAGCTATAAACCATGGCGGTGGTGAATATTGCTGTAATCCATGGAGCTGTGGTGAATATTGCTGTAATCCATGGAGCTGGTGGTGAATATTGCTGTAATCCATGGAGCTGGTGGTGAATATTGCTGTAATCCATGGAGCTGGTGGTGACGGTTGTGGATGTTGCTAAAGATAACGCAAATAACAAAAATGGTTCTTGTTTGGAACGTGTGTCTCTTTATTTGATTGTTTCCCTTTGTAATGTTTGTCGGTTTATGTTTATATTCTTTTATGCTTTTAATGTAAATTCTTTTAGGGTTATGGTTAAAGTTAGTGTTAGGAGAGGTGTGTGTTACATAACTAACCCTAACCCTAAATAAATTTATATTAAAATTGTAATAAAAGATAAACCGAATTAGTTCACAATGTATCCTGGTATCTTCGTGGCAGTGACGTTAGTGGTACGCATATCTACAATCATTCTGTGAATGTTCTCTGAACCATTTTCTGAATGTTCTCTGAGCCACTTTTCGCGGTAGATGTGTTTTATAAGCATATTTATTTTATCAAATGTGACATTGTCTTCAAGTTGAAACTTTCTGTCTCCCTCTTTGGATATTTTATCTAAAATTGCTAGTTAATTCACACATATCGTTAGATGACACAGGTCTATCTATCTATCTATACGCTGTGGCCCTTGTTTCCCGTGCGGCGTCAAGAGTAGAAAAGTTCTCTGGAGATGGCCTTCCTGTGCGTTGTTTGTAAGCTTGTTCCTACGACATCTTTGATTTGATGATACAGGTATCTTTCCTAAATTATTTGTAGATACTGATAACCTGCACCCATCGCTAAATCATACAGGCAGCCTACACATATCGCTAAATGTTACAGGTAGTTCCCGCAAATCGCTAAATGTTACAGATAGTTCACACAAATCGCTAAATGTTACAGGTAGTTCACACAAATCGCTAAATGTTACAGGTAGTTCCCACAAATCGCTAAATGTTACAATTAGTTCTTAGAAATCGTTAAACGATGTCAGTTTCCATAGCACATTACATATCAGACATCGCAATAATTTTACGAAACAAAATTTAACAAACGAATTTCTGCTGGAAATGTTGGTAACAAACACATACAATTAAATGCCTAAATTTGCTGTTAAATGTACCTACTTAATAAATGTACACTTTTTATTATCTATTCATACATTTTTTATGATATACAAAACAGCTATAAGAATACGATGCATGTCTTGTGTTGGTTTGTTTCTTCAGATATTTCCAGTGCGTATTTTAAGTTTTTATAAAATTAAAATGTTTACCGTTTCGTTTTACGTGCGGTGTTTGTTTTGGTGTGTTTTGTCTCTTAGATCACTATTTATGACGAAGTCGCACAAGGGCATAGCTCTAACTGAATTTTCAAAAGTGCATGGAACAAATGGTCATCATCATCATCATGAGATCGACGGACACACACATCAAGTAGCATATGATGGACATGGCGTAGCAATCATCCCATCATTTCAAAACTCCTGCCAATCTTTCTGCCTATGTTTATGTAGTCTTTG
Source organism: Meghimatium bilineatum (assembly GCA_034231615.1). NCBI lineage: Eukaryota > Metazoa > Mollusca > Gastropoda > Stylommatophora > Philomycidae > Meghimatium > Meghimatium bilineatum. The sequence continues at coordinate 23,013,695 of CM067302.1, forward strand.
ATATCTTGTGTCCATCATTTTCGCATCCGTTCTCTTTTTCATTGCCCTGGCATTATCCCCTCCTTTATTGTTTCTTCCAGGCTTTTGTGTTGTTTGGTATATAGACACAGTATTGTAATTATCCAGAAAACCTTGTTGTTTAGCAAGTTTTGAGGTTTTTTTGTTATAAGTATTATATATATATATATATATATATATATATATGTCATGTGGCGTATTGCTTCCAGAATGTTGGCTTCCCAATGAACTCTCTGAACCTCTCTCTGTCTTGGGCGATGTGGCTTGCATTTTCTAGCGATGTATTCATGTTATCTTTAATGTCGTCAGTCCATCGTCTTCTTGGTCTGCCCTTTCTCCTCTTTCCAGGTACTCTTCCCTCCATTATTTGTCTTTCTAAACAGTTGTGTCTCTTTATATGACCAAACAGGCGTAGTTTTCTTTTTGTTATTGTGTTTAGTAACCAACACTCTGGAATCTTCAATGTGTTTATAATATCTGAGTTTCTGATTTTATCCTTCCATGATATATATATATATATATATATATATATATATATATGTTATGTTATGTTATGTTCCTCAAAGGCCATAGGCGGCGCATAGGGCAGAAACCGTAGCTTTCCATTTCTGTCTTTGTGTTGCCAGGTCTTTCAGTTGTTGCATGTTGTTTAGGTTCATTGACACGCCTTCTCTATTAATGGTTCTTCGTAGAGTTTCTCTAGGTCTCCCTCTTCTTCTTACTCACGGGGGCACCCAATTTATATATATTAGAATTTTTTTTTAGAAACACCTGTCCAGTCATCATTCAGAAACTCAACCATCCCATAATTTTTCTATAAACACAACACCTGAATGTTATATATCAGTGATGAAATATTACAACCTATCAAAAATTCAGAAAACAATGGCAAACTACTGAATGTATCTATATTGCCTAGAAAATGACTACAGCCATAAAATGCTGTTCTGATGGCTACTTCCTGAATACGATACGCTACCAATATTACCAATCCACAACACATATCAATCCACCACACATATCAATCCACCACATATATCAATCCACCACACATACGAATCCACCACAAATATCAATCCACCACACATATCAATCCACAACACACATCAATCCACCACGCATATCAATCTACCACACATATCTATCAACCACACATCTCAATCCACCACACATACGAATTCATCACACATATCAATACACCACGTATCACCATATATATCTATCCACCACACATATCAATCCACCCCGTATATCTATCCACCACGTATATCTATGCACCACACATATCTATCCACCACACATATCTATCCACCACACATACGAATCCACCACAAATATCAATCCACCACACATATCAATCCACAACACACATCAATCCACGACGCATATCAATCTACCACACATATCTATCCACCACACATCTCAATCCACCACACATACGAATTCATCACACATATCAATACACCACGTATCACCATACATATCTATCCACCACACATATCAATCCACCACACAAATCAATCCACCACACATATAAATCCACCACACATATCTATCCACCCCGTATATCTATCCTCCATACAGATCTATCCACCATACATATCTATCCCCACACATATCAATCCATCCTACATATCTATCCACTACGTATACCTATCCACCATATATATAAATATCTATCCACCATATATATATATATATATATATATATATCTTTTCACCATATATATAAAAATCTATCCACCATATATATAAATATCTATTCACCACGTATCTATCCACCATATATATATATATAAATATCTTTCCACCAACCATACATATAAATATCTTTCCACCATATATATAAATATCTATGCACCACGTATCTATCCACCATATATTTAAATATCTATCCACCATATATATAAATATCTATCCATCATATATATAAATATCTATCCACCACGTATCTATCCACCATATATATAAATATTTATCCACCACGTATCTATCCAACATATATATAAATATCTATCCAATATATATATATATATATATAAATATCTATCAAACATATATATAAATATCTATCCAATATATATATATAAATATCTATCCAACATATATATAAATATCTATCCATCATATATATAAATATCTATCCACCACGTATCTATCCACCGTATATATAAATATTTATCCAGCATATATATAAATATCTATCCACCATATATATAAATATCTATCCACCATATATATATAAATATCTATCCACCATATATATAAATATCTATCCTCCATATATATAAATATCTTTCCATCATATATATATAAATATCTATCCACCACGTATCTATCCACCATATATATAAATAACTATCCACCACGTATCTATGAACCATATATATAAATATCTATCCACCACGTATCTATCCACCATATATATAAATATCTATCCACCATATATATAAATATCTATCCACCACATATATGGCTTTCTATTTCTCCTTCCCACCTCCTCCCTCCGCCATAACTCCATGGTCCCATTAACACCGTGATTCATCACAAATCAATAGAATTTAAAAAAAAAGACTTTATATCGTGTTTCTAAAATAGACAGCTATAAGCAACTCATTTATTCACTGAGAACTCTTGACTCGTTGATCGGATTCAGAAAGTGGGAAACTATTCAGCGAACAGAACTAAAATAATTAAAACATCACACAATATTGTGAAATAGTTATGTGAATTTATGTATTTCAGTTTTAACATGAGAGAAGCCAGTTTAGTTTTTGTAAATGATATGCAACCAGCGAGTGATGCCTGGCGTGTATACATGGAAGCGAGATATAGTTGGGGTACTTAACATTCAGGAACAGACATGAAGTGATTATTCAGTGATTATTTGATATGGGTGGAAGTACATTGGTATCAGTGGGAAGGTAACGTGAAGTCAGCGGCACTAAACGAAGGTTGGTACGCACAGTAACATATTTGGGTATATACAAATTGACAGCCGATGTAGAGTTGGCAAACTGTGTCACAGATAACATGTAGGTAAGCGTATACCTGATTTATGTTACCCGTGGGTACCTGTCGCAGTGATGCTGGGACTAAGATCTCAACGTAGAAGGTAAGTTTTATTTTACATCTACGTGTTATTACTTCACTCCACGACTCCTCTATCCACCTACCTACCTAGTGTCATAACCATCTTAGTTCTTGTCATTTCACTATTGCAACTAATAGTTCTTGTCATTTCATTATTGAAATTAATAGTTCTTGCCAACTGAATACATTTATATTTTATTTTGTTTATATACATTTTTATCATTCTCTTTATAGGAGATTTGCATAATTCGCCTGTAACATTTGTATCAGAAGTCCAGTTCCGCCGAAGACGAATGTGGCGGACCATTTGAGAAAATAAAACGGGCCAGATAACATATTTCCATTCTCTGGACTACATTCTGCTGGAAATCTAGAATCATTACTGTATTGTTACAAGAGATATCCAGCGGGAGTTTGAGAATGACGAATAAAGAAGGCCTGTGGCTATCTTTGATATCTGCAGTGAGTGTCCTTCTCGTACAACCATACAAACAAGATAAACTAACACATATTTCACATATACCTACATAAACTTCCATATACCTACATATACCTACATATACCTACATATACTTACATATACCTTAACTTACATACCATATCTAGACATACTATATCTACCTACCTACTTATCTTCGTATAACTACCTTCATTTATTGATATTCTTATACCTACCTGTAATAACTAACATATGCAAACCTACTAACCAATGTTCCCTCTGATTTTCTCCTTGTGTGAGCAAATCTGAAAATGCATGAGCAGTGAATATTTCGCGTGAAGGTTTCTACTGCCTGAATAAAGGTTATTCGCTCATTGTTTACGGTTGGTAATTTTGTGAGCGATAGCTTCTACTTACGTCCCCGGTTGCTCACTCGCGCAAGCTAGAATGGATATTGTTACCAACAAACACATATCTACGTCTAGTACACTGAAGTAGTCAACCTATTTCTGCAGATACTCCTGAAACCATTCTAAGTCTGCACACAGCACAGAACTTCATCTGTTGAAGCAACACAGCCACCACCTCCAAGACAACAACATCTCAAGAAAGGATACCTACAACGAGGACAACATCATTAAAAACAGCAACAACAACAGCAACAACAACAGATATTTACTAAAATTTAATCAGGACTAAAACGTTCAAGATTTCCTACAAGAAAATGCCGTTACTCCATAAACATCATCCTCTTCAGAAATAATAAAAGCTGCAAAGCCAATATTAAGAACTTTAGTCACAAAAAATCAAGACACCAGATACACTATTGACAATAACAACAGTATCTGCTTCAGAGAGACGGGAACATGCGCAATCGTCGAGTACTTCATTATTTGTTCAAGTCACGTGGTCAGATTCTGGTAGTTATGTTGTGTGGCTGCATCGTTTACTTCGTCTACCATGTCAACAAAGTCTCCCGCTGGGCAAACAAAGGTTAGTACTTCTTGTTCCTTAACTTTATTTTATTAGTTTGTGTGTAGCTGTATAGAAATCATTGTTTGATGGGCTGTGGTGAAAAGTGGTCGTACAGAAATCAGTGTTTGGTGGACTGTATGGTTAAAAAGTGACTATATTCTTGATTCTTGATTAGGAACAAACGTGACAGCACTGGGGGCATTTCCATATATGCTCTGCTTGCCGTTCCGTCAGCCATCTAAAAGTGTATAAGCTCAGTGCCCCAGTCAGATGCTGACTTTGCGTTTTTTTCAGCTTTCGGAGAGGGAGAACGTTTTCCCATCGCCTCTAGTCACTCCCATTCCTACTATTCTCTGAATATGTACATTGTCTCGTTCGACTTCCTCCTCGTCTTCTCGTAGGGTATCCATGACTGCTCTAATCAATTTAATCCTGTCTCTTCTTATCTCGGTGCCGTTCACTAAGGCTTTATCAGCCAACACATCGGCTCTTTCGTTTCCACTGAACCCAGCATGACCTGGACAGTAGATCCATGTAATACCCTGTGTGTTGTTGAGAAGAGTGACCCATTCGGTTCTGATCATACACTTTTCTATCTTGTACTTTCTATCTAATACTTTGATAACCACTTTGAGAATCACTGAGTCTATTGGTGGTTGTGTCGCCAGCCAAGTGAGAGCTGTTGTCATCGCTTCTATTCATACTCGTTGTAGTGGGGTAGGCAGCTGACTTCTCAGCTAATTTCTTGCCATTTTGATATGCCATGAAACCTCGATTAGACCTGTTTTTTTCTTGTGTTACTGAGTCATCTGTGTAAATTATTGTATCGTGGGGCTTCGAGTGCTGCAGTATGAGTTCTTGAATAATTTCCTCGGTTCAGTTGGCAGCCCAGTCGCGGCACTCACTTCCCCTCTGTATCACAAATGTTGTTAATAACTTTCTCTCTTTGCCAAATGTTCCCCATTCACAGCTTCTTCCCACTTCCCCCAGCTCACAAACTCTGAGTAGGGTATCTTCTGCTTCTGCCATCCAGGACCTTCCTCTCTATATGCGCCTTCCTTTTGTTGTTGTCTAGAGATTGGTGCAAGACGTGATGGCCATTATTTGCGACTTTGAAGTATTCATTAACCTGAGCTATTTTATGTCTTGCTTTGATGTTTGGTAGGTCTAGGAGAAACCTCATGGTCACGATAGGTGTATATTTTGTGCAACCGAGCGACAGCTCTCATGGCTTAGTTATGAAATCTCTCCAGTCTATCCACCTGTGTTTGTGCCAGTGTACGTAAACCTAGAGCACAGATAATACCACTGCCTGCATCATCTGAAACAGATTTCATTGCGGAATATTCTGATGTCATGATTTTAACTGCACTGACACCCTTTCCAGCTTTCTGAATGAAAGCCATGAAACTGTCACATGGCTACATTAAAGTCATTGGCTGCATTGAAGTCATGAAGCCACATGGGTTGTTTCTCCATTGAAGCCATTAAGTCATATGGTGTGGATGGTCAAAAGTGGTTTAATTGAAGTCTTGTAGCCATATAGACTGGATGGCCAAAGTTGGTTTTATTGAAATCTTATAGCCATATGAACTGAATGGCCAAAGTTGGTTTTATTGAAATCTTGTAGCCATATGGACTGAATGGCCAAAATTGGTTTTATTGAAATCTTGTAGCCATATGGACTGAATGGCCAAAGTTGCTTTTATTGAAGTCTTGTAGCCATATGTACTGAATGGCCAAAGTTGGTTTTATTGAAACTTGTAGCCATATGGACTGAATGACCAAAATTGGTTTTATTGAAATCTTGTAGCCATATGGACTGAATGGCCAAAATTGGTTTTATTGAAATCTTGTAGCCATATGGACTGAATGGCCACAGTTGCTTTTATTGAAGTCTTGTAGCCATATGGACTGAATGGCCAAAGTTGCTTTTATTGAAGTCTTGTAGCCATATGGACGATGTTAGTAGTACTGGATATATTGGGCACCATGAAGTTACATGAACTGTCACAACCTCTTTGTTGGGACGGAGTATGTATATGAGGAAAACCTAGCACAATAAAATCAATTCTCTAAGTATTTTCAACCGCTTTTAAATGCCTTTTAAACCTTTGCTGTTTTTGGAGTTTGGTGGATATATTGTACAGGTCAGGATGAAGTACACGATAATGAACGATCTGACATGTTTGTTGGATCGACATCCGTAGTGAACGAGCAGATTAGCCACGTAGAGAGAGAGAGAGATAGAGAGAGAGAGAGAGAAAGAGAGAGATAACGTATTGAAAGCGGTGTATGCTCGTCTACTGGAGTAGGATATATCATGGGTATAACTTGGAGAAACTATGAACTGACAAATCAGATTTAAAGGGCCGCAGAGACGTCTTATGTAAGGAGGGAGGGGATGTATATTAAAAAATGTATTCACTCATTTCCGTTGTAATTCTCCATTTTTGTCATATTTTTATGAGTTTTCTGTAGGAAATGGTTGGGGTTGAGATGAGATACCACTTTTGTACTTAATGTCATGTTCAGATTTCTTCGTAATGGAATTTTTATTTTCCCTCTCCCTTATCTATGATCTTGGAGAATTTACACACACGAATCGTTGAAAATACACAGCAAAATACACACATCGACGTTTTGATAAGAAGATCTTTATCAAGAGCACAACATAGCACACAGCGAGTAGAAGGCGGCACTAGCTATGGTCACATCAGAATTTAGTTCTGTAATGCGATCATAGGCAGTGTTGTACTTTACTCGTCGTGTGCTCCGTTTCGTACTTTATAAATATATATTATCGAAACGTCGATTTCTTTGTATATTCATACACACTTCCAGTTCCTCTTCCTCCTTCGTTCTCCAGTCGGTCAGACACTGATATATACATAATCAATGAACTGTAGTGTGGTAATCAGCCGCGGGACAGATCTTGTACGCTAAAGCTGATTCAGATGGTCATAGTTTTTTTTTACATGTTGTGTCCTACATTATTCAGTTCTGTAAAATATGTTCCGTGATTTCTGGAGATTGTCGATGTGAGTCCAATGACTACTAAAACTTTATTAATATGTGTTCAAAATTGTTGGTCTATTGGTTGTAAACATTGTATTGAACAAATTATAATTCACGAGAGTTTAATAATGTGAAATAAAACGTGGGATGAGCACGACGAAAGAGAGAGACAGAGAGAGAGAGAGAGGGGGGGGGAGAGAGATGACTAATGTCGCATGCAAAACTATCGTACAACAATAACGAGAGAGAGAAAGAGAGAGAGAGAGAGAGAGAGGGGACTGATGTCGCATGCTAAACTATCATACAACATCAGATAGAAATATACATACTCTGCCACATCTGCTGACTACTCTGCCACATCTGCTGACTACTCTGCCACATCTGCTGACTACTCTGCCACATCTGCTGACTACTCTGCCACATCTGCTGACTACTCTGCCCCATCTGCTGACTACTCTGCCCCATCTGCTGACTACTCTGCCACATCTGCTGACTACTCTGCCACATCTGCTGACTACTCTGCCACATCTGCTGACTACTCTGCCACATCTGCTGACTACTCTGCCACATCTGCTGACTACTCTGCCCCATCTGCTGACTACTCTGCCCCATCTGCTGACTACTCTGCCACATCTGCTGACTACTCTGCCCCATATGCTGACTACTCTGCCACATCTGCTGACTACTCTGCCACATCTGCTGACTACTCTGCCCCATCTGCTGACTACTCTGCCCCATCTGCTGACTACTCTGCCACATCTGCTGACTACTCTGCCCCATCTGCTGACTACTCTGCCACATCTGCTGACTACTCTGCCCCATATGCTGACTACTCTGCCACATCTGCTGACTACTCTGCCACATCTGCTGACTACTCTGCCACATCTGCTGACTACTCTGCCACATCTGCTGACTACTCTGCCACATCTGCTGACTACTCTGCCACATCTGCTGACTACTCTGCCACATCTGCTGACTAAGCTCTTATGGATTTTCACTGAGTGCATGAGGAGCGGACATCTAGAAATATGCTAGGACTAACTATACGATGTGCTACGTCAACGTAGCAGGTGATTGTAAACAAAACTTTCCGGGATTTCCCAACCTTTAAATACATTATCGAACTATACTGGTACACATTGGTTCATGTAAGTGATATAAACTACCAGTTTGACAAATTTCAACAGAAAATTTGGCAAACGTATACAAAATGAATAACACAAAAGAAATCCAGGTAATGATTGTTTACAACCTCCTGGTTATGTGACATAATAATTATAGTAGTCCGTGCTTGAATATAGGTGTCCGTGGATCAGACCGACTCTTGATTATATGAGCTCGCGAAGAATCTGATCTGTAATAAATAACAACCTTGGTAACAGCATTATAACTATCTGTAACTGATCTGAGCAGTGGCGTACCAGAGTTTGCGGGGGTTGCGGCCGCACCGAGCATCAAGGCTTGAGAGGCATCAAAATGTCCCTCAAAATAATGAAGACTGTGAAATGTGGTTTAAGTGCCTTTTCCGTGCCAAAGTTTATGCCACACACCGTTAACAAATAACATTTTTTCTTGTTAAGTCCATTTATTTGGCGATTAGGTAATAACACATTTTTGTCACATTATTATAAAACATTAAAATTAATGAATAAGTAGAACTAGTTCCTCTCGCAACAAGACACTCCCACAATTTATTTCAAAATTATATTTTAGCTTGTAAGAAAAACGAACAATAAGTTTCAGTTTCGATCTTCAATCCATTCAGTCGTTCACTTAGCACCGTAAAAGTCCGTCATACGCGATATTTGAGTTCGATAACAAATCAAGTTTATTTCTAGCGTTGATTGCTATCATTTAACGACAACGATTCTATCATCGATAAAGATCAAACATTTAAATCAAGTTTAAAACTGTGGCAGGCACAATCAGGCTCGTGTTTCAGTGCATCATAAAGTACTATAACCTAACAATAACCAGTGAAGAAATCAGATAGTGAAAAAATGTAAAAAGTGTTGTGTACAAGTGCATTCTGGATATTAGAAGAAAACAAAACTCCTTAAAGGTGAGCTAATTGTAAAGAATTTTAAAGTGAACTAGAATTTAAAGAAAATGACCAAAGGCCTTTGGAATTACTTACCTTCAATCAGAAAAATGGAAACATTTTCAGTCAGAAAAGTGAAAAATGAATTAATAATTTTAAATTTAAATTTGTATTTCTGTCTTTGTTAAAAGTGGATAAAATCTATGACAATAATTAACTTGCGAATTTAACTCGGATTTTTTTTGTTTAAAAAAATCAATTTCGGGAAAGGGGGGGGGGCATCAAAATCTTCAAAACCCTAGGTACGCCACTGGATCTGAGAAACTGATCTGTAATAAAGAAAAGCATTGGTAACGGCATTACAACTAACTGTAATCTGTAACTGATCTGAGAAACTGATCTGTAATAAATAACAGCATTATAACTATCACTGTTTACAGAGTTTCTCTTGGTTCCCGAGTCTGATATCAATGTAGATATAGCTGAACATTCATACATCGTGGAGAAAGTGGCTAGAGAAATGACGCTGAGTTTTGGCTGGAACGAGACCGAAATGTGTCCCCCAGACCCACCGGGGTTATGTGAGTATAAATAACTATCATCTTGATTTAGAATATCAGCAGGCTACTGCCGACTGTTACCACTACATAATCTCAAATTTTCTATATATAAGATGATTGCGCCGGCACATTCTCTGTTCTAAACTTGACCATGCACCAGTAAAGATATGTGTACAGAAAATAAACACCATCTATCTAGATCTCCCTCCAGCCTCTATCTAGTTGTCATGTGATCTCCCTCCAGTCTCTATCTAGTTGTCATGTGATCTCCCTCCAGCCTCTATCTAGTTGTCATGTGATCTCCCTCCAGTCTTTATCTATTTGTCATGTGATCTTCCTCCAGTCTCTTTCTAGTTGTCATGTGATCTCACTCCAGTGTCTATCTAGTTGTCATGTGATCTCCCTCCAGCCTCTATCTAGTTGTCATGTGATCTCCCTCCAGTCTTTATCTATTTGTCATGTGATCTTCCTCCAGTCTCTTTCTAGTTGTCATGTGATCTCACTCCAGTGTCTATCTAGTTGTCATGTGATCTCCCTCCCGTCTCTATCTAGTTGTCATGTGATCTCACTCCAGTCTCTATCTAGTTGTCATGTATCTCCTTCCAGTCTCAATGTAGATGCCATGCCTCAACATCGATGACATGATTATTAACACGGCTACATTCCTTCCACATGCGCAGTGGGTGACTTAGCTTGCCTTTGTGAGCCTGTGCCTGTAGAATCACTTATCGCCGGCTACCAACATGTAGAACCAGGGGGTCGGATACAACCCAAGAACTGTCAAGCTGCGGAGAGAACCGCTATTATCATACCTTACAGGTAGGATGTTGCGATAGTTTGTACTTGTGTGACTGCTTATATTTTCTTTACTTTTGTTATTGTGACTGGGCGTGCTGATGTGAGAGGTGAGAAAGAGCAGGGAGACTTGCCAGAGCAGTCGCAGTGAGAAATGGTAATTTGATTGACTGATCTTTTTAATGTGGTTAAAATGTTGAGGCTGTCAGAGGGTGGAAAGTGCGTTTACTTTTTGACTATAAGTACCGGATTTGGGAGTAAAGCGTGAAGTTGTACGAGAGTAACGGGATTGCAAGAGTGGTGTGGCAATGCAAGAGTGGTGCGGCATTGCAAGAGTGGTGCGGCATTGCAAGAGTGGAGAGGAATTTAGGAATCAGAAAAAGAGTTATTATCTGACACAGAAGAGGAATAGTCAGTGACCACATAATGCAGTAACAGTTAGTGACCACATGCTGAAGAAACAGTCAGTGACTACATGCTGAAGGAACAGTCAGTGACCACATCCTGAAGGAACAGTCAGTGACCACATGCTGAAGGAACAGTCAGTGACCACATGCTGAAGGAACAGTCAGTGACCACATGCTGAAGGAACAGTCAGTGACCACATGCTGAAGGAACAGTCAGTGACCACATGCTGAAGGAAAAGTGACCACATGCTGAAGGAACAGTAACCACATGCTGAAGGAACAGTGACCACATGCTGAAGGAACAGTCAGTGACCACATGCTGAAGGAACAGTGACCACATGCTGAAGGAACAGTGACCACATGATGAAGGAACAGTGACCACATGATGAAGGAACAGTGACCACATGATGAAGGAACAGTCAGTGACCACATGCTGAAGGAACAGTGACCACATGCTGAAGGAACAGTCAGTGACCACATGCTGAAGGAACAGTCAGTGACCACATGATGAAGGAACAGTCAGTGACCACATGCTGAAGGAACAGTCAGTGACCACATCCTGAAGGAACAGTCAGTGACCACATGCTGAAGGAACAGTCAGTGACCACAAGCTGAAGGAACTGTCAGTGACCACATGCTGAAGGAACAGTCAGTGACCACATGCTGAAGGAACAGTCAGTGACCACATGCTGAAGGAACAGTCAGTGACCACATGCTGAAGGAACAGTCAGTGACCACATGCTGAAGGAACAGTCAGTGACCACATGCTGAAGGAACAGTGACCACATGCTGAAGGAACAGTCAGTGACCACATGATGAAGTAACAGTCAGTGACCACATGATGAAGTAACAGTCAGTGACCACATGCTGAAGGAACAGTCAGTGACCACATGCTAAAGGAACAGTCAGTAACCCCATAATGAAGGAACAGTCAGTGACCACATGCTGAAGGTACAGTCAGTGACCCCATGATGAAGGAACAGTCAGTGACCACATGCTGAAGGAACAGTCAATGACCACATGCTGAATGAACAGTCAGTGACCACATGCTGAAGGAACAGTCAGTGACCACATGCTGAAGGAACAGTCAGTGACCACATGCTGAAGGAACAGTCAGTGACCACATGCTGAAGGAAAAGTGACCACATGCTGAAGGAACAGTAACCACATGCTGAAGGAACAGTGACCACATGCTGAAGGAACAGTCAGTGACCACATGCTGAAGGAACAGTGACCACATGCTGAAGGAACAGTGACCACATGATGAAGGAACAGTGACCACATGATGAAGGAACAGTGACCACATGATGAAGGAACAGTCAGTGACCACATGCTGAAGGAACTGTGACCACATGCTGAAGGAACAGTCAGTGACCACATGCTGAAGGAACAGTCAGTGACCACATGATGAAGGAACAGTCAGTGACCACATGCTGAAGGAACAGTCAGTGACCACATCCTGAAGGAACAGTCAGTGACCACATGCTGAAGGAACAGTCAGTGACCACAAGCTGAAGGAACTGTCAGTGACCACATGCTGAAGGAACAGTCAGTGACCACATGCTGAAGGAACAGTCAGTGACCACATGCTGAAGGAACAGTCAGTGACCACATGCTGAAGGAACAGTCAGTGACCACATGCTGAAGGAACAGTCAGTGACCACATGCTGAAGGAACAGTGACCACATGCTGAAGGAACAGTCAGTGACCACATGATGAAGTAACAGTCAGTGACCACATGATGAAGTAACAGTCAGTGACCCCATGATGAAGGAACAGTCAGTGACCACATGCTGAAGGAACAGTCAATGACCACATGCTGAATGAACAGTCAGTGACCACATGCTGAAGGAACAGTCAGTGACCACATGCTGAAGGAACAGTCAGTGACCACATGCTGAAGGAACAGTGACCACATGCTGAAGGAACAGTGACCACATGCTGAAGGAACAGTCAGTGACCACATGCTGAATGAACAGTCAGTGACCACATGCTGAAGGAACAGTCAGTGACCACATGCTGAAGGAACAGTCAGTGACCGCATGCTGAAGGAACAGTCAGTGACCACATGATGAAGGAACAGTCAGTGACCACATGCTGAAGGAACAGTCAGTGACCACATGCTGAAGGACATGTTAAATTGAAGAATGTATCATGAATGGAGGCCTCCAGACTTTCAATTTGATAATCTCACGACCAACTATGACTGGCTGTGTGAATTTTGTGTAAGTTCTGCATATGACTGTGTGTATTTTGTGTAAGTTCTGCATATGACTGTGTGTATTTTGTGTAAGTTCTGCATATGACTGTGTGTATTTTGTGTAAGTTCTGCATATGACTGTGTGTATTTTGTGTAGGTTCTGCATATGACTGTGTGTATTTTGTGTAGGTTCTGCATATGACTGTGTGTATTTTGTGTAGGTTCTGCATATGAATGTGTGTATTTTGTGTAAGTTCTGCATATGCCTGTGTGTATTTTGTGTAAGTTCTGCATATGACTGTGTGTATTTTGTGTAAGTTCTGCATATGACTGTGTGTATTTTGTGTAAGTTATGCATATGACTGTGTGTATTTTGTGTAAGTTCTGCATATGACTGTGTGTATTTTGTGTAAGTTCTGCATATGACTGTGTGTATTTTGTGTAAGTTCTGCATATGACTGTGTGTATTTTGTGTAAGTTCTGCATATGACTGTGTGTATTTTGTGTAAGTTCTGCATATGACTGTGTGTATTTTGTGTAGGTTCTGCATATGACTGTGTGTATTTTGTGTAGGTTCTGCATATGAATGTGTGTATTTTGTGTAAGTTCTGCATATGACTGTGTGTATTTTGTGTAAGTTCTGCATATGACTGTGTGTATTTTGTGTAGGTTCTGCATATGAATGTGTGTATTTTGTGTAAGTTCTGCATATGACTGTGTGTATTTTGTGTAAGTTCTGCATATGACTGTGTGTATTTTGTGTAAGTTCTGCATATGACTGTGTGTATTTTGTGTAGGTTCTGCATATGAATGTGTGTATTTTGTGTAAGTTCTGCATATGACTGTGTGTATTTTGTGTAAGTTCTGCATATGACTGTGTGTATTTTGTGTAAGTTCTGCATATGACTGTGTGTATTTTGTGTAGGTTCTGCATATGAATGTGTGTATTTTGTGTAAGTTCTGCATATGACTGTGTGTATTTTGTGTAAGTTCTGCATATGACTGTGTGTATTTTGTGTAAGTTCTGCATATGACTGTGTGTATTTTGTGTAGGTTCTGCATATGACTATGTGTGTAATTGTGTAAGTTCTACATTTAACTATGAGTGTACGTATGTGGTTGCGTTTGTGGGTCTCACCAATGGCCCACTAGACATACCATCCATGCAACAGAAAACCTTAGTGTCGTTATAACATGCCGTTATATTGAGGTTATCTTCTTATAGAAGCTTCATGGCATGTCATTTATACAGTTATGATTTTGTTTTGTTGTTGAAATGTTTTTCATGTTTGCCTGAATATATATGTATGCACGCTTTGTGGTTGGGAGGGAGCCAGAGATGTACTGTGCAGCACTGAGGAGGAGGAAACTGACATCACTGTTTTTCCTATGGCTGAGGCCCATCATAGAGGCACAGTGACTCAGGACGTGACAATCCTTTTGACTTGAACGTTTGGTTGCATGCCTGGAGCTATAGAGAAGTTCGGCATAACCAGTAGTCAATTGGTGGCGGGGAATGAGCACAGTGAACCCTATCTTGGCTACAGTGGCTAGGTGCAGTGCATAGGTTGAAACCTACCTTCCTGGAGGTGTGATAGTTATTCTCTGGCTCTGTCCCGGGGTGGGCCGAAAATCCACATACTTCCCAGTAATATATTGCCATCTAATGGCATTAGGTCAAATGGCATGAGCCCATGGACTGCTGGATCAGCAACCAACCAACTATGAGTGTATTTTGTGTAAGTTCTACATTTAACTATGATTATATTTTATGTAGGGTTTACATATAAGTTCACATATAACTGTGTATGCGTGCTTACATATAACTGTGTATGCGTGCTTACATATAACTGTGTATGCGTGCTTACATATAACTGTGTATGCGAGCTTACATATAACTGTGTATGCGTGCTTACATATAACTGTGTATGCGTGCTTACATATAACTGTGTACGCGTGCTTACACACAACTGTGTATGCGTGATTTTTATGTCAGGCTATATTATTTCCGTTAAGTGTATTTGCGCAACCAACTAGATGTAAGGCCTTCCAACCTGTCACTCCCGTTTGCTGATCAATATTGTCATCGACTTTTAGCATAATTAGTAGCATATTAAGAATGTAGCACACACCCCATTTTTAGCTATATTTCTTTTTGGCAATATTTACGTTCAACAGTGTACCATTGTTATATGAATAGTCCAAATATGTAGTCCCGATCATTGAATAGCAACACCCGATATGTGCAATCTTACTTAAGATATAGTGCTTGCACTTTGCCGTTACCTTAAAATCAAATTATAAAATAACATTAAAAATTGTTATTCGGCCATCTTCGTGTGTAAATCCCACTGCTTGATGAGAGATCTGATGACCTTTTGTGAAAAACATGAGGGGGGAGGGGAGATTTGGAGTATTTACCCACTTTTTGGAAAATCATTTGCTGGTTTTCCCATTGCGAGAGAGAGAGAGAAAGAGAGGGAGGGTTGGGGGAAGTGGCTTGTGCACATGTTTCCAAGATATTGATAATGTTCTACCTATTTTGTAGTGTCCATGTATTTTTATGCTTAGCATCTGTTCTTCTGAGCTTTTGCAAATTCTCATAGTTTTCTTTCTGTGTCTAATGCTTATATCTACTCCATTTTCTTGACTTGATTTGTCTAGATTACCTGTGACTGTTTAAATTTAGTTCCTGCATGTATTGAAATTTAAATTTCTGAGTTGGATGTCAGAGAATTTCATGATAATTTTGTAACACCGTAGATATATTTTCTATTAAGACCAGGGGGTGGGGGTGTTTACCGAAAGAAATATTCTTTTCCTCCTAGGAAAGAAATTCCTTTATGTACGAAAGTTTTTGGTCCCACTGAATACGGATGTGCCGGACCATCGGTGTAAATAAAACGGCAGCACAACACATTTCTTTTTTCTGGAAAAAACGATTGTCCAAGAGAGAACTAGCGGAAGTTTGAGAATGTCCTGTTACAAGAGAGAACCGGCGGGAGTTTGAGAATGTCCTGTTACAAGAGAGAACCGGCGGGAGTTTGAGAATGTCCTGTTACAGGAGAGAACCGGCGGGAGTTTGAGAATGTCCTGTTGCAAGAGAGAACCGGCGGGAGTTTGAGAATGTCCTGTTACAAGAGAGAACCGGCGGGAGTTTGAGAATGTCCTGTTACTAGAGAGAACCGGCGGGAGTTTGAGAATGTCCTGTTACAAGAGAGAACCGGCGGGAGTTTGAGAATGTCCTGCTACAAGAGAGAACCAGCGGGAGTTTGAGAATGTCCTGTTACAAGAGAGAACCAGCGGGAGTTTGAGAATGTCCTGTTACAAGAGAGAACCAGCGGGAGTTTGAGAATGTCCTGTTACAAGAGAGAACCGGCGGGAGTTTGAGAATGTCCTGTTACAAGAGAGAACCAGCGGGAGTTTAAGAATGCACTCTGAAGAAAAAGAATATAATGTCTAGTGACCTCTGTGAGAAATCTATTGAAAGGGAGGGAGTTAAACATTCAAACCTTACCCCCGCTTTATCTACGTGCTTGGATGTAATTTCTGTTGTTGTTTTGTATACATACAGGGACCGGTTAGAACACCTACATATTTTACTTAATATGCTTATACCAGTCCTTACTAGACAACAACTGGACGCCACGATCTTTGTGATTGAACAGGTACGTAACAGTAGGTCTGTTTGTTTCGTTTGTTTGTTTGGTTTCATTAATTATTTGTTTCCTTATTCGTTTGTGTGGCTAATTAATTATATTGTTTGTTTAGTTGATTTATTTATTTGTTTGTTTGTTTGTTTGGCTAGTTAGTTAGCTTGTTTGTCTGGTATGTTTATTTTGTTTAGTTGTTTGTTTGTTTGTTTGGCTAGTGAAATAGTTTACATATTTATTTGGTTTGTTTGCTTGTGTGTTTAGACCCTCAGGAATTACGAGAAATACAGCTCTTATACTCTTTTATGCATTGGCTATTTTTCTCCAGGGTTTTATTTTACATCTTATCTGATCTTATCTGATCTTATCTCATCTCATCTAATCTTATCTTATCGCATAAGTCTTCAGCTTTCAACTGTGTGCACTGCTGTGAGAAGAAATACACTAGAGTAGTTACACAAGACATGCACATATACAATCTTCAAGTGATTACTCAACTATGACTTTCTATCTATTCTCTTTTCTCTGCTTTCATTAAAAACTGTTGCAGGATTGAATGACAATCGATTTTTGACCTATGGCACGTAGATGATTCATTCATTCATTCATTCATTGGTACCATACCTTTCGGCGTAGGCGACCATGTCTCTCCACAGTCCTCTGTTATACATTTAAATATAGTTTCTGATGATTGTGCATCATGCCAGGTTTTCAAGCCATCCAACATTTTCTCACGGTGTCTTCCTCTGTCTCTATTACCCTCGATCTTTCCAGTTGTTACGATGTTTTCCAGCCTACCTCTTCTCATGACATGGCCCACAAACTATGATTGTCGTCTTCTAATACAGTTAATAAGTTCTCTATTTGAGTTGACCAGTTGTAGAATTATATCATTTCTCTTTTTAGATGTCTATGATTGCCCCTGGGTTGCCGGGGCCCGAAAGGGGAGCAAAGAATAGCAACACTGTTTACCTTCCACGCATGTCGTAAAAGGCGACTAAGGAGGTTATGGGATGGAGTTGGCTGTCCCATCCCATATAGGGTCAGTTACCCAAAGCCATGCTGAAGTCGGATGTGTCAGGCCGAAAGGCGCAGATATCACAGCAATGCTGTAAACCATGACACAACGCATTCCGTTCTCCGGACTACATCCTGTTAATCTGCAGGAGTTTGAGAATGAACGCAGAAGAAGAAAAGATGTCTATGATAAATGGCGTTTATGACATGCAGTGATATTGTGACATCTCAGAATATTGGTAAATCCTTCAATCCACCTTCATCTTGTTCTTCCACTGCATATTATTATTTACATTTTCATGGTGCATGCCCCTGGTTCTGCCCAGTATAGGTTCATTCTCGTTAAGTAGCAGAGCCATTTCAGTAGGACTTCCTTCCGTCTAGAGCGTATTACAGCAGAACATCTCCGACTGCCTTCCGTCGAGAGCGTATTACAGCAGAACATCTCCGATTGCCTTCCGTCTAGAGCGTATTACAGCAGAACATCTCCGACTGCCTTCCGCCGAGAGTGTATTACAGCACAACATCTCCGACTGCCTTCCGTCTAGAGCGTATTACAGCAGAACATCTCCGACTGCCTTCCGCCGAGAGTGTATTACAGCAGAACATCTCGGATAAGGAAAAAGAGGAAGACCAACACGTACATGGATCAACAATATCAGAGAGATTCTACAACTACCTTGAAATTACAACAGCAACACATTTCTTCGTCACACACGAGTACCATGTGACTGAATACATTTTCTCGTCACACACGAGTACCATGTGACTGAATACATTTTCTCGTCACACACGAGTACTATGTGACAGAATAACAAAATAAGAAATTGAGACAAGACTTGCAGTGATGCATTTTTTGCAGTCAGCAGATTGTCAGCTCATCCCTAACTTTCCTTAGTTGGCTTACGTCATGCCTGGAAAGAAGACATTGGCGGTATTCTTCTACCCTGTACTAGATGTCAAAGTCCCGGTTGCAACACCGGCGGCCTCGCTGATACCCAAACCACTTAAGCCGCTTGACCACGAGGCTCTTCATAAATTACGTCAATGACTTTGATCCAATATTTAATCCACGCCCCACCCACCCCCCCCCCTTGTTAACAACTGTTAAGAATTCAGGGACTCCCCTCCCCCTTAAATTTGTCTACAACATTTCCCACCCCTTTAAAATTCGTTTAGCACAAAAGAAGAACGTAATGAATATTTCGTTTCACATTGTTTGAGGAAAAAAGAAAGCTTCAAATTTATACAATTTAATTGGTGTATTAATAACTGCTTTATTGACGTCATTTTTTGTCAACTGGCGCCAAATGTGCAGACAAACGAATCCGTTAAAATAGTTTTATTATCATCACTTTCCAGTGAAGACTGTGCACCTATGGGTCTCAGTGTTAAGACGTCATTCCGTAATCTAATCCACTCATTGATTCTATATTTTTAACCACTTCACAGGTATTACCTATGTTGTTCAATCGAGCAGCTCTGCATAACATTGGCTACTTAGAAGCATTGAAGATTGGCAAGTTTGATTGTTTCATTTTCCATGACGTCAATCTGGTGCCACTCAACGACTTCCAACAATACAAATGTCATAGCCAGCCGCGACAGTTTGTTGTATCTGTGAACGCTGGACTGTTTGTACCCGTCACGTGAGTGCAAATATCTTCAAAGCTGTCATTTCATTTCCATGCACGTAGTGTCATTTCATTTCCATGCACGTAGTGTCATTTCATTTCCATGCACGTAGTGTCATTTCATTTCCATGCACGTAGTGTCATTTCATTTCCATGCACGTAGTGTCATTTCATTTCCAAGCACGTAGTGTCATTTCATTTCTATACACGCAGTGTCATTTTATTTTCAAACAAATAATATTATGCGATCTTCTTACAGATATTGCCATTTATTTTACACATACGTAGTGTCATTTCTGTGGTGCGCATGGTCGTGTCGTGAGAATGCCGTTCTCAGGCTCTTGAGATCCTGGTTGGGACATGGTTTTTTTTTCTTTGGGAGGCACAATCAAAATCCTTCCTTTATTTCCACAGCCCATAGAAAGTCTCCCTGCACTCTTTCACAGGAAGACATGCAGTAGAGAATGTGTCATTTCTTTTACACAAAAGTGTACAACCGTCTATGAACTCATCTCGAGCAGTTGGACGTACTGTGCCTGTGCCCATCGGGTACGGAGCCGTTTCTCATCCGTGAGCCTGGTTCTGTATGAGGAAGAACTCACCAGATGAGTTGGACCCTGGCTCGTTCGCCCTCCTACCCGACGCGTCGTACACCGACATCGTGAACCCCTCGTCCAAGTTCAAGTCTCACACCACGCGTTTGAGAGCAGGGCGTTCTCGAACTGAACGACTTTGTCCCAATAGCGACTGAGCCCATCAGGTATTGAACCCTTTCTCTCTGCAAGTGTGTTTCCGGTAAAGGAAATCTTGACAGTAGAGTTGGGCCAGTTCTGCCATCGTTGTCCCTTTTTTGCCTAAGCTCATCGGGTACGACACCCTTTCTCTTCGTGAGCATATTTCAGGTTTAGGAAGGCTCGACTTTAGAGTTGGGTTAGGTCTTCTTGCTTTTCCGAACGCCTATGATTGGGTCTGGATCTCTGCCTATGAGGAGTACAGGTAACTAGAAGCTCGTCTCGAGCTAACAGAGCTTGTAGTTCCCATTTCCTAGAAACTTTTCACTTTCTACGAGTATTTGCAGTTCGCGCTGCCCTCTGGCGCTGTTCTGCACATTCCTTGTGTCATTGTACTCATTATGACATATATTCGTTTCTCGCCATGCATCCACCTTTACGTGCCTTTTACATTGGCCGCCACTCCAATGTTCTGACTGGACTAACTAGCGTCACTGTATGTCGACAGTGTCGCTGTATGTGGTGATGCTAATGGTGTCGGAGATATTGTCTGTCTCTTTTGTAGTCAAATCTCTTACCATCTGCTACCTCCACATTCTCGGACACGATCCCCAAATGATGTGGCCAGAATCAGCTCGAGCTGCTGTTTTTCTGTTACCAGGGTGCACCGCGAGGAGGTACCTTTGGGATCTTGGTTATCTGCTAACCCTGGATCCGCCTAGAGCAATGCGTTCCCTTTGCACCCCTCACTACATATAAATGTATTGTTCTGATTCTCTAAGTTAGGGAAGGGGCGGGTTGAAACCATCACCTCCCTTATGAACGTGATATGCACCCAATTTCAACCACCACTCCTAAATCTACATACGCAACTTCCACATTTCCTTAATCTACATACCCATTTTCAATAACATCAAAATCTACATACCAAACTTCCACAACTCCTACATATATGCACCTATCTTCCATCAATTACCCACTCTTTAATTCTTCCTCAGACGTACCCACTCTTCCACACCACCCTACACTCACCTACTACTCCACTGTTCTACATCACCCACTCTTCTACCATGGTATACACTCACCTACTACCTCACTCTGCTCTATAATCACCCACTCTTACATTTTATTTTCTACACTCGAGCATCTCAATACAATTTTTGTTGAATACATCTCAGAATTATGTCCCGCGAATACGTGGGTGGTGTGGTCGGTTTCAAACGGGAACAGTACAAGTTGATTAACGGAAACTCCAACCTCTACTTCAGCTGGGGAGGCGAGGAGGAAGATTTATATCAAAGGTCAGTTTTAGTGTAAGGAACATATTTATTGAATGACTTCATTTAAAATAAATGCATTTGTTTATTGCACTATAGAAAAAAAAACCCGTACAAATCTGTATCACATTGAGTCATCATCATCAGGTGCCATGCCGGCTGGTGTTGTGTAGGCGGCCATGGCTATCCACATCTCTCTGTCCACAGTATTATGTATCAAGGTCGTTGTTGTTTCCTTGCCGTGCCAGGTTATCAAACTGTCTAATATTTTCTCATGTTGTCGCCCTCTGTCTCTGTTGCCTTCAATTTTGCCTGTTGTGACTATGTTCTCTAAACCTGCCTGTCTCATAAAGTGGCCAAAAGAGAAGATTGCCTTTTTCTTATATTGTTGATTAAGGTCCGTTTCGCATTTGACTCTTTCAACACCTCTAGTTTTTCTGGCAGTCTATGGTATTCTCAGCATTCTTCTGTAGAACCACATCTCTATTGCCTCTAATTTCCCACGTTCCTGTTTGTTTATTGTCCAAGACTCGCACCCATATGTTAGTATAGGGGTTATATAGCACTGGCAGAATTCTCTTTCTCACCTCTAATGACAAGGTCATATTATACAATATATTTTTCATTTTTATGAATGTTGTTTTTGCCTGTCCTATTCTGCTTCTTCTTTCTGTTGAACTTCTTCCTTATTCTTTCTTGAATAAGACGGTTAGGTATCAATCAATCAATAAAACCCATAACCCTTCAGGGTCGTAGGGGTACCACATTGGAAGCTTCAGCACACAGAGTCATCCAGCGAATTCTATCCTCAGCGATGCGGATGAGTGTGGAAATATCTAGCCCTGTCCATTCCTTGATGTTGTCTGTCCATGTCTTTATTTGACCTGCTCTGCTTCTTCCACCCTCGACAGTTCCCTGCAGTATTGTTTTTGACAAGGAATCGTGCCTGCATACATGTCCGAACCATGCTAGGTATAGATAATCAGGAATTTCTGAACTTCGGTGGCAAGGAATGAGGCATTGTAGTACAACAACACAAGTTTTCATATTTTCAGAGAGAAAATAGATGACAGATGCCGGGTTTAGGTTTTATTATGTCCAAGCAATTATGGTCATTTTTATTAGAATATACGTGAACGCATAGTCAGTATCAGGATTCAAGGGAAAAAAAGAAAAATAGTGATAGGCGATTTTAACGCGAAAGTAGGTTAAAGTAAACTAGAACATGAAAAAAAAGTTCGAGGTAGACACGGGTTAGGAGAAAGACATGAACCCGGAGAACGCCTAATTGCATTCTGCGCAGAAAATAATCTTGCCATCAAAAATAATTTCTTTAAACAACCTCTTAGAAGATTATTCACATGGAAATCTCCAGACGGAGTAAGCAAAAACCAAAAAGATTACATTTTAATACAACAGAGATGGAAGGTAATGATGGAAGGTAATGATGGAAGGTAATGATGGAAGGTAATGATGGAAGGTAATGATGTAAGGTAATGATGGAAGGTAATGATGGAAGGTAATGATGGAAGGTAATGATGGGAGGTAATGATGGAAGGTAATGATGGAAGGTAATGTATGTACTCAAGGAAAACTCTGCCCGAAGGTGACTGCAACAGACAATGAAAAAAAAAGTTCGAAAGTAAAGTCGTAGAGGATTGACTTCCCCGTACTCAGTTTCCTATATGTACTCCGTTATTCTCAACGAAGCGGCATACGCCTCCCGAAAGTACCACTCATAGCACATAACTCCGTAGCTTCAAGTAATAATCCACAGGGAAATTCACACGAGCTGGATTCGAACTCATTACCTCTTGAGCACAAGGTGAACAGATTAACCACTACGCTAGGGAAACTCATATGAATGTTTAAATTAAAACTTGAAAAGGTCATCCAAAAAAAAACCAGCACAACTTGACATGATGTAATCAAAATACCAACAGAATACAACATAACAATTAAGAACAGATTTGCAGCCTTAATGGAATAACAAGAAAGCATGCCGACAGAAGAACTTGCAAATAAAGCGAAAAATATATACATCCCATGCGCACAAAAACACCCCCCCCCCACACACACACACACACACACGTGATACAAAGCAAGCAGATATTTCAGGAAAAAAAGTATGAAGTTGGTGGAAGACAGAAGACATCTTGAGAGGAGGGAACCCTGAGCACCAGAATACGTCTAGAGAACATACATGAGAAATTAAAAAACAAATCAGACATGATAAACAACAATACATAATCAACTCCTGTAAGGAAATAGAAGATCTGCGTGATTGAACAGATTGAATTATGTTTGAAATCTGATTGAAATCAGCAAACCCGTAGTTGTAACCTTTGATAAAAGTTACCATGTTGTTCCGACAGGCCGAAATGTGCTTGAACTAGGATGGGCACGGCGTGGGTGGGCGGAACAACAAAGAAACCTGTCGCAAGGGCCACAGTTGTGCCCTGATGTCGACGTCTGTTCAGGCGGTATTAGACTCGAAGCAACTTCGAGTCGGATGGCTGCTGGAACAGAGGGCGGAGCACTTATAGGAATGCCCCACGTGCCGTGAGGCCAGTTTCTAATCAAGAAGAATCAAGTTCTGCATGAATAATGGAAAAGCAATGGTATGTTTTCTACTGTAAGAGCAATGCAGAATAATCATAACAGACAAGAAGTGTAACACATTAACTGAACAGAAATACACCGTACTAAAATGGAAAGAGTACTGGAAAGAGGAGAAGTACACAAAAACAACTCAAACTAACACAGAAGACAATATCATAGCATGTACACGAAGATTAAAAACCAGACTCAACACAGGAGGAAGTCAGAAACAACACAGGAGGAAGTCAGAAACAACACAGGAGGAAGTCAGAAATGAAATATATAATTTTAAAACAGATAAAGCTTCAGAATGTGATACATTAACAATTGTGTACCCGGACCGTTCAGAAAGCAATGGCAAATTACTGAAAGTATTTATATTGCCTAGAAAATCACCACAGCCAAAAAATGCTGGGTTGATATCTAGTGACTTGGGTGCACAGTTTGAATGTCTTGACAAAATCGCATCTTTTATTGGAGATGCGGTTAGTCAAGTACGGAAAATCTCGTGTACGAGAGTTGGTAGGCGATTTGATGCCGTTGAACGTACTGGTTCAATTCCCGTTAGACTCAAGAATTTTTGGGTTGATAGCTACGCCCTGAATAGGATATGCTACAAATTTTTACACAAATTCGTAAGGCAACCGTGGTGAACTTCAATTTAGTAACCCCATGTGAACGGCAGTCTGATGGTATATGGAGCAAGCGGGTAGGGAAGGAAATGCTTGTAAACATGTCTCTGGAGGAGGCAGGTCAACCCGCCCAAGATCGCGAGGTGGTCAGGTCAATAAAGAAAACTGCGTTCTAGACAGAAAATGTCAGATGGTGATGAATAGTTTGGTTATTTATATCTAGTGTAACATATGGCTGTCAAATTTGGAATGTAACAAATGCAATGGAAATATATTCATTTGAAATCAAATCTAAATTTTGTTGTTGGTGTCTGTTGTTACGACATTTTGTCTGTTGTTAAGACATTTTGTCTATTGGTACGAAATTTTTGTCTGTTGTTACGACATTTTGTCTCTTGTTACGACATTTTGTCTGTTGTTACAACATTGTGTCTGTTGTTACGACATTTTTGTCTGTTGTTACGACATTTTCGTCTGTTGTTACGACATTGTACTGCTAACTTCCTCTTGTGATGATGTGACCAATAAATGTGGACTGTTTTTCTGATGTGAATCAAATTTCATTTTGATCAGCCTTCCTGGTTACCCTCTCATTAGTTTTTCTAGCTGTCCATGGGATTCTCAATATTCTTCTAAACTGCATCTCCGTGTCCCCTAGTTTCCTACTTGCTTACTAGGTATTGTCCATGATTCACTTCTATATGATATACTAGAATAATATGTTCTCTTCTTCTTCATCGTTACCTGTACTCAAACACCCGCTGGATCTCTCTTGTAGCAGGACAATGGTCCTACAAGATTTCATTCTCAAACTCCCCCTGGTCCTCTCTTGTAGTAGGACAATGGTCCTACTATATTTCATTCTCAAACTTCCGCTGGATATCTCTTGTAGCAGGACAATGGTCCTAATAGATTTCTAGTAAGATATAGTCCAGAGAATGGAAATGCGCGGTATTTCAGCTTTATTTCCTACAATATCTATACCCGCAGTCTTGTCTTGTCATTCAATGTATTATATTATATTTGCTAAAGATTTTCCGTGAGGCCTAAATGAAGTACTTAAAAATCTGAAGTCAGTCTAAAGGCTTTCTACTTCCCATTGATCGTGAACAATTTAATGCTCTCTCAAACTGGCAAGTACAAGCGTGTTGTCAAGATATATCTACCCAATTGACGCTAATGTTGTAACTTGCAAATAAATGAAAGTTCTGCTGTTGGGTAAAAACCCGAACCTGGAAATGGGTGCTGGAGTAACACATGGCAAATATAAAAATAAATAGAAATAAGTGTACGTGTTACCAAAATAAGTATAAAACAATTAGCTACGAGACCAATGTGACAGACGACGTTTCGACATAAAAACCTTCATCAGGACAAACAAAATACCACGGACACCAAATTTGACATAGATGCATACATATGGTATGGTAGTGATAAAAAGAATAAAAAGAAGCAAGGAGAAACGGTAGAACGACGGTGGCAGCTGAGTAAATTCTACTTTTATTTCACTTGGTTTGATTTTATCATGTTTTTATTTTCACTCCATCCACTCTTTACTTTTTCCATTTGCTTTGCCTTCTTTATCTTACAACTTATGTCTCCCTCCCATACCTTTTCCCTGTCATGCCGTCATTCTCCCGTTTTCTCCTCACTTCTCTTGTTCTTCTTTTTTACTTCCTATTACCACCATACCATATGTGTGTCTGTATGTAATATTTAGTGCCCGTGATATTTTGTTTGTCTTGATAAAGGTTTTTTTAGTCGAAACGTCGTCTGTCATTGTGTCTCGTTGCTAATTGTTTTGTTGACTTATTTTGTAACGTATGTGCCTATTTTTGTTGATTTGGACACTTGCAAATACCAGAGTCTTCTCCAGAAATGTCTTCCTGAAATATGAGGCTCGTGTCAGGAGGGTTTAAAATGTGGCTCGAAAACACTCGATCATGAATCCCCTTCTTTATGTATTCTTTTCGCTTGATTCCCTTTTATGCCTGCAGATTTCATGGGTACAAGAGTTCAATGATGTCTTTTTTTTTTGTCTGCTAAATATGTTTGTTTTCGTTAACTCTTTAATTTCTGTGTCCATCGTTTCCAAGGTCTGCTCATGATCGTGTTTCATGGAAAGATGACAATTGAGTCCCCTTTACAGTATAAACTGTATTGTAATAACCTTGTGTTTTAAACTGTGTTGTATCAACCTTGTGTTTTAAACTATGTTGCATCAACCTTATGTTTTAAACTATTTTGTATCAACCTCGTGTTTTAAAATGTGTTGTATCAACATTGTGTTTTAAACTATGTTGCATCAACCTCGTGTTTTACGTAATTACTATTGGTATAGAATAGTACAGTAGTCTCACTTACATAAGTGTGTTGTGCAAAAAGAAATAAATATTATTATCCACAATTATGGGATAAAGGATATGGGAGGACAATGAAGAAGATTATATGGCCAGTTTTCCCGTTGATTTTCAATTTTCTTTTCATTTTCTCACAATTTACATTTATTTTATTTAACAGAAAATAATGGAATAATTTTTAAAAAAATTTTGAACAAGAATTCCTCCACAGATACTACGCGACCATCCAAACCTTAGGATGCTAAGTAACAAAAGATCCATAACCCTCCATTTCCAGGAGGAGAACGAAGACCACAAGCTCAGAGACCAAAAGCACCAGTTACAAAATCAGTCCTTCTCAGGGCTACATCCAAATCCCTCAATATATTTTTGTCCTAATCAGGACACGCAGACCAGACCCCATGTCAAACCATCAGTTCCTAACAGGACAACCCAGGCCTTTAGTCCACAATATACGCATTGATATAACCACAGGAAAACCATTTCAAGCTTGAAAGTGCGTGTCTTCCTCTAGGAAGACAAACCCACCAACTAACATACAAACATTTTCTGTGTTGGCTCGTTTAGTGCTAAATCATGATATGCGCATGCGGTTGCGTCTGGGGCTCTCACCAATGACTCACTAGACAAACCACCCATGCAACAGAAAACCTTAGTAGATGACATGCCTTTATATTGAGGTTATTTTCTTATAGAAGCTTCATGGCACGTCATCTATACAATCCTGTAGTCGTAACCTTCGATAACAGTTACAATGTTGTTCCGGCAGGCCGACGTTGTGCTTGAACTAGTTACGGACACAGCGTGTGTGGGCGGAACAACAACGAAACCTGTCGCAAGGGCCAGAGTTGTGCCCTGATGTCGACGTCTGTTTCTGCAGCATTGGACTCGAAACACCATCGAGTCGAATGGCTACTGGAAAAGAGGGCGAAGCACTTATGGGAATGCCCCATGTGCTTTGATGCCAGTTTTTAATCAAGAATCAAGGATTAAATCTTGATTTTCTGAGTAACTTTCGGCCTCAATGATCTTAACAAATCTGATGAGTAATGAACGAATATTAAATATTTTCATTTCCTAGTATATGTAACGGTGTTCTCATTCTCAGTATTACATATGAGCGGTGCTCGCAAATTCAGTATTACATATGAGCGGTGTTCTCATTCTCAGTATTACATATGAGCGGTGCTCGCAAATTCAGTATTGCATATGAGCCGTGCTCTCATTCTCAGTAGAACATATGAGCGGTGCTCGCAAATTCAGTATTACATATGAGCGGTGCTCGCACATTCAGTATTACATATGAGCGGTTCTTACACACTCAGTATTACATGTGGGTGTTGTTCGCCGTATGAAAAGGCTCAGAAAGCCCGTTTTACAGCCTAGTGAGAAAAACGACAACTAATCGATACATCTTAATCTTCAGTAAATTGATATCGATACGATTTTCATGTGGTATCTATTACATCATTTCCACACCCTTCATTGCAATAACAATCAATATATTGGTATTTTTAATTCTCTCACACATGGCCAGCTTTTTTTAAAACATAGTCTATATTCAACGTATACTCTTGTCATTATTTAAAAATTGACGTATACAAATTGTAATCCGTTTTTTAATATTTTTAACAGGCTTCTCAACAAAAATCTGACCACAGCTCGATCATTAAAAAAAGTCGGCGCATACAAAATGTTATTCCATGCAAAACAGAAAGTCAAGACTGAGATATTTGAGAGGTAAGCTGGGTACATGTTTAGGGAAATGTTCGAGCAAGACCCATAGGCAGGAACGTAGGTATGATTACCTGATATAGAGAGGGATGAGTTTTCGCCTAAACAGAAAAGGTAATTCATCCCGTTTTTATTTTAGCAAAATTCACTATTTAACGGAAAACTTTAAAACCTTTAGTGAAAACAAAAAATAGATACGGGATTTGGGGGTGGGGGGGGGGTGTTACGGAACTTTTGTTGCAGTTCCTAGCACTAAAAATCATGTTCAGATTTGCGTAGGGGAAAGGGGGATTTCCACCACACACACACCCACTTTCTTTTCTACTGGCCTGCCCATAAATAAGGATGGGGAGTGGTGAGGGTTCAGAGCACAGCACTGAATGCCAAAGAAACTGGAACCTCCCTTTATTTTACAATATCCTCCTTAAATGCCATTTAAAACCCCACAAATACGAGGCAGTTCTCTTTTTCTTTTATACGCAACACACGCCTGCCGCCTTTTTTAGACTAAAAGGGGTTACTGAGTGTGCTAACAACTCCCATATGTAATACTGAGTGTGTGAGCAACTCTCATATGTAATACTGAGTGTGTAAGCAACACTCATATGTAATACTGAGTGTGTAAGCAACACTCATACGTAATACTGAGTGTGTAAGCAACACTCATATGTAATTCTGGGTGTGTAAGCAACACTCATATGTAATACTGGGTGTGTAAACAACACTCATACGTAATACTGAGTGTGTAAGCAACACTCATATGTAATACTGAGTGTGTAAGCAACACTCATATGTAATACTGGGTGTGTAAGCAACACTCATACGTAATACTGAGTGTGTAAGCAACACTCATATGTAATACTGGGTGTGTAAGCAACACTCATATGTAATACTGGGTGTGTAAGCACCATCCAAATGAAGACACTCTATCAGGTAAGAGAATAAAATACATGTAGTGTTCACGTATATTGCTATACTTCTGACCTCACAAATTGTATGCAGGATTAATCATCAACTAAACCCTACCAGGGGAATCAAAACAAACCTTCATACGTGACGATTTTGATTCTTGCCGTACATTTCGTTGATCACTACTTCTGTACTACGTGTGACCACGGTGTCACCAGTACACGCTGACATCGAAATACGCGGTAATAATCGAAAACATGACATAAAAAATTTTTGTTTTATTCTGCTGGTAGGTCTTAGTTGGAGATTGGTCACGCTTTATGCCAGACTGTACGGAGTTGATACTACAGTAAAACAACAATATGCACTGCAAATGTAGACTTCGGCAAACTTCGATGTTTATATTACAACAATAGACATTGCAATTAGAGACTTCGGCAAACTTCGTGATTCATATTATGCAAGCAGTACTTTCTGCTGTTTGTTGACACTGGGTAAAGGGAGTGAATCTGAAGCTATAGACGTTCAAATATAACACACATTTTTGATAAGATGTCGAAGTATGTTTAACTTTCATGTTGAAAATTTATACGAGGGCAGTGTTGATTTGGTCGCTGTTATATACTTCATTCAGCAATTTAGTGATTATTTCTACTCCAAAGTCACCAAATGCTACTAATTCTTCTAATGTGATATTGTCTGGTCCTGTGGCGTTGCCATATTTCATGTGCCTTAGGGCCTAGCTTACTTCTGCTGCGAGTATTGATGGACCCTCGTCGTTATCTTGTATGTTTATCTCCGGTTTCTTGTCATTATAAAGCGCTTTGATATATTCTGACCTCTGTACTATGTGATCTTTTCCCATTTAACACCTGCCCTGTCTTAGATTTTAGACACCCTGTAACTGTTTGCGATCTAGTGGTGTCATTGTGATAACACTTGATTAGTTATCAGCACGGACCACTAAACTACTAGTGGTCTAATGGTGTCACTGTGATAACACTATTGATTTTTGTGTGGTGATCGTGACTAAAAGACAGATGCTTACAACAACAAAATTCAAGTAGGAAGC
The DNA here is from genome assembly GCA_034231615.1 of Meghimatium bilineatum. Lineage (NCBI taxonomy): Eukaryota > Metazoa > Mollusca > Gastropoda > Stylommatophora > Philomycidae > Meghimatium > Meghimatium bilineatum. The sequence continues at coordinate 23,044,861 of CM067302.1, forward strand.
TTGAGGATAAATGAAAATAAATCTTACAACTGACGGGAATTGAACCAAGGTCTGTTCTAACAAAGAACAGTCACTAAGAACAGACCAAAAAATATAAGTCCATCGATGGAGTCCATTTGGTCTGTTCTCATTGACTTGAGTACACAGGATGAAAGTCTTGACCAGACCACATCTTTTTTGAGGATGTGGTTGGTCAAGTATGGAAAACCTGTTTACTTGTGTTGCAAAGCGATTGGGTGCTGCTAGAACAGACCTGGTTCAATTCCCGTCAGTTGTAAGAAGTATATTCTGGTTACAACAGAGATGAGATGTCTGAGAAAAGCCACAGGAGTGACCAGAAGACACAGAATTAGAAACTATGTCATAAGAGAAAGAGTGGGTGTCATATCAATTCTACAATACATACAAAACCAACAGATACAATGGTTTGATCATCTGGAAAGAATGACGTATGATTCATTAGTTTATAAAGAGTATACGAAGAGAGGAGAAGCAGAAAGAAGAGCCAAGGGTAGACCTAGAGTACGCTGGATCGACAACATCAAAGAGACATTACACGAACACCAAATAACATTATCCGAAGCTGCCAGAAAAGCGAGAACAAGAACATTGTATCTCCCTCGACATCCGTAAAGAGTAAAAGATTAAAGAAAGATAGATAGAGATAGATCTTCACTAAGGTACCAATTTTACTTTTCCCATATGACTTTCAATCTTGCCCTTTCTTTACTAAATCTATCCATTGTTACTGTAACATTGCTCACAATTGCCCTTTATTTACTGAATTCATCCATTGTTACTGTAACATTGTTTACAATCAAAGAACAGAGATCTTGAAAAGTGCACAACGAAGACAAGATGTCGAAGGACTTAGAACCACCAAGTATAAGGTGATAGATATTACACCTCATAAACTCTACACCTGGATCAAGGTGTCGATGAACATGGCAGAGGTTCTTAAGGTAAGTGGAAAAAATTTAGTTTCAGCAGTTCACTATGTTTATCAATCAAGGAATTCACTCAATGACTCTCTCAATCTGGAATATCAATCAAGGAATTCTCTCAATCTGGAATATCAATCAAGGAATTCTCTCAATGACTCTCTCAATCTGGAATATCAATCACGTAATTCACTCAATGACTCTCTCAATCTGGAATATCAATCAACGAATTCACTCAATGACTCTCTCAATCTGGAATGTCATTCAACGCATTCACTCAATGACTCTCTCAATCGATGACACGCAAGATTCAGAAATGGATGCCTGCCCTATGAGTGAAAGTAGTATATTGGAGTTTCATAGCCGCAGGGAATTGCATGATTATTTTGCCCTGGTCATGCTAGAGATCAGGGTAATAAAATAAGGACCGACTGACTTCAAGAGTACAGGCGTCAGGGAATATGACTGACTTCAAGAGCATAGGTGTCATGTAAGAATGCCTGACTAAAAGAGCGCAGGTGTCATGTAAGATGCCTGACTTCAAGAGCATAGGTGCCATGTAAGATGCCTGACTTCAAGAGCATAGGTGCCATGTAAGATGCCTGAATTCAAGAGCATAGGTGCCATGTAAGATGCCTGACTTCAAGAGCACAGGTGCCATGTAAGATGCCTGACTTAAAGAGCGCAGGTGCCAGGGCAGATGACTGACTTCAAGAGCATAGGTGCCATGTAAGATGCCTGACTTCAAGAGCACAGGTGCCATGTAAGATGCCTGACTTAAAGAGCGCAGGTGCCAGGGCAGATGCCTGACTTCAAGAGCGCAGGTGCCAGGGCAGATGACTGACTTCAAGAGCATAGGTGTCAGGAATATGACTGACTTCAAGAGCATAGGTGTCAGGTCAGATGACTGACTTCAAGAGCGCAGGTGCCAGGGCAGATGCCTGACTTCAAGAGCGCAGGTGCCAGGGCAGATGACTGACAATGGACTTAGTTAAGTTGTGAATTCCCTATGTGTGCGTTTTATACAAGGTAGGTTACAGTCTAACAGAGTTCACCACGAAGACAAGAGAGGTCGGAGGTCTGTTGTGGAGACAAGAGAGGTCGGAGGTCTGTTGTGGAGACGGTACTTGATAATGATAATGATACAAGGTAGTGGACGAAAAATTAAATTAATTTGGAAATAAATGTCTTGGTTGGGAAGAATTCAAGTCAAACATGCAAGTAAAAAAAGACACCAAACAGCAATATGTTTCTACAACAATAAGACGAAAACGAGGGACTTATATCAAACATGTACTTATAATTAATGAAAATAAACTGCCACTACAAGCATTAAAATGGGTACCAGATTGTAAACATAAAGAGGAAGACCAAGAGAAACTCTTCGCAGAACAACCATCAAAGAAGGTATGACTATGGGTCTCAACAACATACAAGAATTACATACAGTAGCATCACATCGCTTGAACTGGAGAGCTCTGGCTTCTGCCCTATGCACCGTATTCGGCGCTGAAGGAAGATCGATAGATAGATGGATGGATGAATGGATGAGTGCATGGATAGATGGATGGATGAATGGATGAGTGCATGGATAGATGGATGGATGTTATTCTTTCATAGCTTTATTTTCTAACATACACGTATGAATTAAGTTTAAAAACTGAACGCATGAATTCAAACACAAGAAAAAAAAGTATTCAAAATGCACTTGAACATTCATCGATTTCATCCTGGCAATGACAAGGCAGACAGACTAACAAAGAAGAGGGCACAACAAGAACAACCATATACACAATCAACCATTCACACAGTTAAAATGATGTTGAAAACTGTGAACAAAGAAAATTGGATGAACCGATGGGCCATGGGAAACACTGGGAGGGAAATCTATAAATATATGACCAGCCCAAATCCTAAAGACAACATTAACCTTCCGGGAAGGAAAGACCAGAGTATCATCTTCAGACTGCGCACACAACATGTACAGCTTAACAATCACCTGAACAGAATACAACCACAATAAACCCCAGGATGTCAGATGTGCACACATTCCTATGAAACTGTTGACCACCACCTTTTTTTAATGTCCAGAGCTGGATGACATCAGGAAAATGCTTCTCCCTCCAGGGCCAGATAAATGGAACACATTATATGGAACAAAACAACAGCTCACAAACACATGCATATATCACACAATGACATTGAGTCAAAGGGCATGAGCCAATGGACCCCTGGATCAGCAACCAACCAACCACCAACCATCGATTTCAAAACATTAATATTCTACATTCATCGATTTCAACACATTAATATTCTTAAATTCACCAAAAATTGGTAGCATATCCTATTCAGTTAGCATTTTTAACTGTAGTAATTTTCCACGCAATACGTAAGGTAATTAGGCTGCCATTGTTTTCTGAGTGTTCCAGGCGAACAATTACCAAAAATTGAAGATGAAACACAAGATTTCCAAGACACGCTATGCAACTTTCACCGCAGTCAGACCTAAGACTCACAATGAATTATAAATACTCTTGCATTTTGTGACAAGATTGGGCACATCTGAAATTCAACCACTTAAAGACGTTAAGGATCACAACCTTATTGAAATACATAATGAAATCACATCTGTCAATACATAATGAAATCACATCTGTCAATACATAATGAAATCACATCTGTCAACCCATAATGAAATCACATCTGTCAACCCATAATGAAATCACATCTGTCAACCCATTATGAAATCACATCTGTTAACCCATTATGAAATCGCATCTGTTAACCCATTATGAAATTACATCTGTCAATACATAATAAACTCACATCTGTCAACACATAATGAAATCACATCTGTCAACACATAATGAAATCACATCTGTCAACACATAATGAAATCACATATGTCAACACATAATGAAATCACATCTGTCAACACATAATGAAATCACATCTGTCAACACATAATGAAATCACATCTGTCAACACATAATGAAATCACATCTGTCAACACATAATGAACATTCTCTATTTCAATCCTAAAATTCATCTAAAAAATGTCTAACATTAAATTAACTAAAAAATGTCTAACATCAAATTTACTAAAAGTCTATTACGGACGACGTGTTCCATTAAATCCAAGTATACTCCGTGCAAATAAACAAATAATTATTATAGTAACTAGTGACAAATTTGCATTGACTAAGTTGGCACTGTTGAATCCAGACTTTACAACCTCATCTAATTGTTTGTTTATGTTTGTGTTTGGGTACCAGACAGCTCCTATTTACACACTACGAGACATCCAGAGAGCGTTGCTCAGAAATCAGACAACGTGAGTCGGCTGGGCACAGTACCACAACATTACAACAGTTTATTCTACCTTCAGCACGGTAATTACCTCAAACGCTGGTGAGACTGCATGCTCTTCCATTAAAAATATAAAGTATTTATCTCAAAACTAAAAGTGTTTGTTTTTATTTGGACATCACCATCAAGTGCCGTCTCTGCAACGAAGGTTGGCTGAAACACATCTCCAACATCCATTGTCTCTTGTTTTGGTGGTGCACTCTGCTAGACGGTAACCTGTCCATTTTGTGATGTTACTCTCCCATTAGTATCTCTGCCAAACCTCTTGCTCGCTTCCCTTCGATTTTACCCTCAAATAAAGTCTTCAATAAGGTGTCATGTCTTTTAATGTGTCCAAAATATTTTATTTGTTTGATCTTTATTTCCTTTTATAATTCTTTCTTCGTATTAAATGTTCTTAGAACCTCTTTGTTTGTTTTCTTCTCTTCCAATGATGTTCTCCCCATTCTTCTATATATCCAGATCTCAAAGGCACCAGGTCTGTCTTGTAATCGTTTATTGTCCATGTTCCTGGGCCATACATTAATATAGAATAGATGTAGTATTTTATAATTCTCATTTTTAACTTTATTTGTACATATATTGACTAAACACAACACTGGCGCATAGATACACAATGTCAGTGCTTAAAATCTATGGACAGCAATATTCAGAACACAGAGCAGAGACCATTGCTCTGAATAAACATGCCCTGCCGAAGACGGATGTGTCGGGCCATTGGCACAACTAAAACTGCGCCGCAACGCATTTCCATTATCTGGACTACATCTTACTAGAAATCTAGTAGGACCATTGTCCTGCTACAAGAAAGATTCAGTGTGAGTTTAAGAATGAACGCTGAAGAAGAAAAAGAAAAATAAACATGCCATTAAACAGTGGACATGTCCAACAGTGCTCTGAATACTCCCACATACCGTTAGTATGAATGTGCCATGTTTCGGTAGGCACATTCCAGCAAGAAGAGAGAACCATTCACAAGCTGGGGGCTTCACAGTAAATAGTGAGAACCCTTCACCGACACCGGGAGATTGACGGTGTGAAATGCCACGATACAGTCCGTGGCCAGCCCATAAGGGCTCATATGTAAATATTGTCACCCCACCTGCAACAGGGTTAGAATAACCATCACAGATGAGGCGACGCGCAAATGCAAATATGGACTGGCGAGTCAATAAACATTGTTCTTCATACTCTGTTGTGACAACAAGCGACCAGGCGAGCCAGATAAATTATTAATGTGCAAATGTGTGTTTATTTAAGGACGCGTCACACCTTTGTGTAGAATGTGCATATGGGCGCGGAGAGAATAGATGGGAGCATGTGAGATGTATAAGCATTTTGCTTGGTCGAATTTTTTCGCAAAGTGGAGAGAGCTTGGAAGTTGGAGAATTAGAGATCGGACCGGGACTCGAAAAGTGGACGACGATCTGAGAGGTAGAAAGTGTCCGCTGCAAGCCGAATAGCGTAGTACGGGAAATAATTCCAGCATAGCTAAATTTTAATTAGAAGTGTTAGTAGAAGTCTTATTTAGATAGGAGTTATTAGAGTGATAGCTGAAATAGCTCTAAGTTGGGAGACGGTTGAAGTTCTCCAAGTAAGACAGGACTCTCGTTGGATAGCGGATAATCGAAACAGACAGTTTCCGGTAGTTGAACTGACATTGGAAACCTAAAATTCCAGGACGTCAAAATAGTAACGCACAATAGCGGGACTTGTACTTAGAAATTATGCATCTTCTACAGGCACATATGTTCCAACGATTGCCATTACGATCGCCACACGGCCGTTCAGAATATCAAGAAATTTGTGATATGCGAGTGAATGAGGAAATTGAATCAGGAAATTGAATCAGGAAATTGAATCAGGAAATTGAATCAGGAAATTGAATCAGGAAATTGAATCAGGGAATGTGTGATATGCGAGTGAATCAGGAAATTGAATCAGGAAATTGAATCAGGAAATTGAATCAGGAAATTGAATCAGGAAATTGAATCAGGGAATGTGTGATATGCGAGTGAATCAGGAAATTGAATCAGGAAATTGAATCAGGAAATTGAATCAGGAAATTGAATCAGGAAAATGAATCAGGAAATTGAATCAGGAAATTGAATCAGGAAATTGAATCAGGAAATTGAATCAGGAAATGTGTGATATGCGAGTGAATGAGGAAATGTGTGATATTCTTACTATGTTGTATATTCACTTATAGTTGTTGACGTGGTAACTTTAATGTTGTAAACCAGGACCTTGTAAATAAATAAACTGGTAATAAACATTGAAAAACTCCGGTGTCTGACTGATATTTGACTACTGGTATTTGTACATATAGAACTAATGTACCCTCAAAACTTCAAACTGTCACATGAAGACATGTCTAGCAATGCTCTGAGTACAAGATTTGAGTATTGCCCTTTTCACTTTTTACTTAGTTTGTATGCATTGAGAGGAAGTAGAAGTAAGACAACCTGTAACTGGATAAAAGTTTCCATGGAAGAACAACAATAAGTAATGAGAAACCAGGAAACACGGAGATAAAGTTCTCTGGATAAAGGCCTTTTGGTCAAAACGCAATTCTCGCGTGTTATCATACGTGTATCCGGTGATTATTTACAGTCGTTGTGAGATACGTACCATACTCTGGTCATCCACTGCATCATGACACATCTTCAGTTTTCTTGATTTATGTTGTCACCAGAACAATATTGGATCAGGAAGAGAGAATATCGAAACTCTTCCACGCGTGGAACACAATTCAGCGCTTGCCATAACTCAACTATCATCATTTTTTTTAATATTTGCTCGCATGGGAATTCATGTCACAGTCGGGCACACATCAGACATCATCGTCTTCATCATCATCCCAGTTGAGGTGGATGGTCATCGTCAACTTCGACGAACGAACAACATCCAGTGGCTCTGAGAACATTCGTAACATGATATTTCCCTTTCGGCAATAACTTCTAAACTTGCCATCCTTACGACTCATCCAAAAAATCTTTGACACCACAAAATTGGCATATAATATCGAAAATTCCACAGTTATGTACAATACCACAATCCTTAGCAATATTTCCTGCTTCATATGAAATTACTTGACTTCGACGCATTTGTGACAATGAGTGAGCCTCGGCATCTGCAGCTCGACGTCTCTGCGTTTTCTCAACAGTTTCATGCTGTCTGTGATGACGTTGGTATTCTCTATTCATAGCTTGTAGATTTTCTCTTTGTTCAGGTGTTTCTAGCTTAGCTCGACGCTGATGCAAACAGCATCATTAGCAAGTCGTCTCGGTCTATGTTGAAGGGTTTCTTGATCAATTCTTTGCATCTCTCTTTAAATTATATGTCTATGCCCTGCAGCATTTGCGGCACGAATCCGAGCGAGTGACTCTTGACTTTGAAGAATTAACCATCTAGCTTTTCACTCGCTTGTTTTATGACGCTTTCTTGCATTGGCTTACCTTCATTCATCGTTTAAAAAACATTATATGTATATTTTAAATATAATGTATTATAAATAACTTTAACCACAAGTCGATACAGAATTTTACCTGGTAGCTCATCAATAACATTTGTATACAAAAATATCGTATGTTTTGAGTGACGTCACAACACCAATCGTTTTGATTGGATGGCGCACAGAATTCCGTGACGTAAATGCGCTATTTATAGAGCATTCCGGAGAGTCTGAAAGAATACGGCTATTATAATATAGATATTTGGGCACGACTAATACATCCAATCACATTGCCAGAACAATGAACAATCTGGATGGTCTACTTTTGAACCTTGAGCAAGTTTGAGTGATTTGTACTTGTGAGACAGACATCCTGTTATGAGATGATATCAAGAATTGTACAAGTCATTTTCACATTAACTTCTCTATGGTGATTTGCAAATGGGCATACGTTCTGGACTAAAGAAACACTACAAGGACTCGTTAAGTATCTCACTGATAGCTTTTGAACTATTTCAAGATACATGGGAAGAATTTGCACAAAACATGGCGCTCTACAGTAAAAAAAAACAACGACGTGAAGCATCTTCTGAGAAGAGGAACAATGCAGCAGAAAAACAATCGGCCACTATCTATAGTCGGTGTTGTTCGTCCATCACATGATGATGATGATGACCATTTGTTACATCCACTATTGAAAATTCACTTAGAGTTATGTCCAAGTTTATGAGTTCGTAGATGGCTAATGAGCCCTATTCGAGCTGTAAATGTCATTGGACAGTTCGGGCATGAAATGACCACTGTAGACGGATCTTGGTATATCCGTGACTTTCTAGCTGCTCTCCGCTGTTGGGCTGCTGCATTTCTCCTCTTTTCACAAGATGATGAGCTCTTTTTGACTGTAGAGCGCCATGTAGATCTATTTTGTGCAAGTTCTTCACGTGTATCTTGGTCTTTTTCAAAGCTTTCAGTGAGTTCTTTAACGAGTCTCTGTAGCGCTTCTTTTCGCCACCTTGAGATCGTGTACCCTTCTCCAGTTCACCATAGAGAAGTATCTTTGGCAGACGATGGTCTGGCATACGCACCACATAACCCGCCAAACGAATCTGTGTCTGCATCAGGATAGTTTTAATGCTGGGGGATACGAGCTCTATCAAGAACAGTGGTATCTGGAATATTGTCTTGCCATCTGATGTTCATAATCACAGGTAGATCACACACCATCTACAGTGACCATCCCATGCCCAAACGGTCTAAGGGAATTTGCGGATGAATTCTCTTATACTCTGTTCATTCTAATATTGAAGTGGGTCAAAACACACCCATATATTACTCCGCGATAACATGTAATTTTTATATAGCTGATGACATTTAAAAATAATAACATAATTAATTATTCATAACTTTTTACAGTGTGTACAAAATTATAATGGTTGCCTAATGACGTCTTTACTCGGAGTGTCATTAAGAGATAGAATTAGAAACGATAACATCAGACAGATAACCAAAACAATACCAGTATTGGAACACATCAAAACACAACAGATCAAGTGGTTTTCACACGCTTCCAGACTACCGACATATAGCATGCCACAAATGACCATGACACATAGACATAGCGGTTATAAAGTCAGAGGAAGACCATGTAAAAGATGGATCACATAAATCAAAGAAACCACAGGAACAAGCTTACAAACAGCACACAGGAAGGCCATCTCCAGAGAACTCTTCCACACCTGACTTCGCAAGGCAAACAAGGGACACAGCTTATAGATAGATATAGAATGACGTCTTTACGCCTGCGCAACGATATAACAGTATGTATAATAATTTATCATGGAATGTTAAAAGATATATGTGAAAATGTATTTTAAAACATACATTACTATTGTAATAATGCGTTTTTTCAATTAGTAATAATAAATTTCAATTAATAACGGTATAATGTTCTAATGAACTATATTATTGCGCGCTTAACATTCGATTTATGCGTTCGGCGTCCCAGAAATATGGACCTACTTTATTCTAAGAAAGAACATAGTTTTTTTTTATAGTCAATGACTAACTGAATTTCAGAAAGTGGATTTAACAAATAGTCATCATCATCATGAGATGAACGAACAACAACAACAACGAATTTGAAGGCTGCTGGAGAACTGTCAGTTATATCTTACTTCAGTGGTGTAGTGGTCAAACCGTTTGCTTTGTGGTCACGAGTTTGCAAGTTAAATTTATGGCTGAGTTTTCTTGTTCACAAGTGCATTTTTTCAGAGGTTAAATTGATTATTGACATTTATATGCCTTAAAAATAATTTCAAAAGGAAAGATGCTGCAGTGTTGAGAGAGATGAAAAAGTTGAAAACCAGAGTACAGTGAAGTCAGTTCTTGTCATCTATTGAACACTTACCTACGACTGGGCCTACTAATGATAGCACTGTCTCTCACGACATTAGCAAGCGCTCTATAGTTACAAAGAATTTTTGTGGTTACAGTTCGATATTTCTTATATATATCATGTGACATATTATTTCCAGAACGTTGTCTTCGTCGTGGATACTCTGAACGCCTCTCTGTTCCTGGCAAGCAGGCCTGTATTGGCCAGAATCATGGGCATACATTCTTCGATGTTGCTGGTCCATCGTCTTCTTGGTCTTCCTCTTCTCTTGCCTGGCACTCTGCCCTCCAGAATCAGCCTCTCGATACCATCATGTCGCTTTAAGTGTACAAAATACTGTAGCTTCCTTCTTATGATGGTATTTAGAAGCCAGCCCCTCATTTAGTTTCAGTAATTTCAAAACTTCAATGTTCTTCTTTTTCTCTGTCCATGATATTCGTAGGATCTTTCTGTAGTACTTCATTTCAAATGAATTTATTCTTCTGGATATTGTCTTGTTTAAAGTCCAAGTCTAGTGTCCATATGTTGCCACTGGGAAAACACATGATCTTACAAGGGTTACTTTAGTGTCGCTATTACAACTTTTCCATAGATTTCTTATTTGTGTTAATTTGAATGTTACAAATACGAGTCTTCTTCTAATCTGAACTGAACAATCTCCAGAATTGTTTATATTTGCTCTCAGATATTCGAATTTGTTTACACATTCTAGTTCTATATTGTCTATGTTGATTATTGGTTTGATTTGTGATTTGTCTGTTGTCATAATATTTGTTTTCTGTGCGTTTAGATTTGCCATTGTGAGAAAAGAGAGATAATCCTGGCTTAGAGTGAAGCCAGCCTCCCCCACAGTCTTATGTGGGAAATTATGAGTTTCCATTAGACAAGGACTGAACTAGTTAGGACAGAAAGTGATTTGACTCACATGTGGGTGCTCTCAGCTAGAATTAATACTTCTGTCACTGGGGAAGGGGGTGTTCTTAAATCTCAACTCCATTGTAAGGAATTATCTTTGAAAGGTTCTCAAAAGTAATCATATGCTCTTTTGGAAACATAAAGCTACGGAATAAATGAACCAATGTATTGGTTGGATCAAAAGGGAAGCAAAGAATAGTGACACTGTTACCTGCCAGGCATGTCATAAAGAGATGACTAAGGAGGTTGTTGGATGGAGTTTACTGTCCCATTCTATAGTGGATCAAAGTAGGTTATGTTGAACTCTGATGTGTCAGGCAGAGAAGTGCAGAAATTACAGCTGTAAACCATGACACAACGAATTCCATTCTCTGGATTATATTTTTTATTGGCAGAATTTTAAGAATGAAAGTAAAAAAATAAATAACTATAAATACTAACTATAAATAACTATAACTATAAATGTGACGCTGGCAATTCCATTTACTGCCCTTACTCTGTTTATAGTCCATACTGTGTGAGAATTGTTTATTATGCTTTATAATATAATAATATAATATAATAATCATTCTCTCATGTCTCTCGTACTGCCAATCATTTTCAATGTCTCTAACACTGTTCCCCTGTCACAAATATTGTGGTAATGAAATGATAAGATAGTTCCCCCATGCCACAGATATTGTAGTAATGAAATGTCAAGCTAGCAAGTTCAGTTGTTATTACTACACTGTTATTATTGTGATATGATTTGCTATGATATTTTCTTTCTGTGTTTAATATTAAAACTACTGCTACTTGTTTTCAGGATACAATCTATGCGGTAATAGATACTGTATCTACGCTCTGACTTCAGTAGTCCTATGTAATTGATTAGGCTCTATGCCTGCCTACTGACTTTCTACAAGACGGAGTTGCTTCGTTCAAATTGGACAGCCGCCTCCTACGACATGCATAACATGCTACTTTATTACAATTTTCACTCTTTCGGGTCTCAGTAATACGCGGGCGAGGAGCTAGTCTACCGACTTTAATATTTGGGCCTGGAAGTCGGTGTCTTACTGGACTTACTCATCTTTTTCAAGTTACTGACTGTTCTGCGTCGGCTCACTAATTACTTTCAGTGACAGAAAAATAAAATTATGTCTCTTTTATTGCACTCAATATAGTACAAATACATCTGTTAATCTTGTGGTAACCTTTTAATATTCCTGGTTCCAACTACACTCTAAAATACTCAAAGGCGCACACAAATCTGTAAAATACTCCCTCAGACGTTGTCATGTAAACAATACAGAGACGCCATGTTTCTTGTAGTTTGTGAGAGTCAACTCCCCTGGTAGACTGGAAGCAGGAAGTGTCTCAGCAGAAACTGCATCGGGGAAAGCCGAGTATCAGGACATCTCTCCTTGGATTCTAATAAATTGGTTGTTAATTGACAGTTCTTCCGTGAAGCTAGGATTTCCAACATAATTTGTAAGTAAGAGTTAAGATAGTGTTATTTCATGTTTTAGGCAGATCTATAGGATTTAATTAGGTGGAAAAAGGTCATTAAAAACTCGAAAGTCGTATCTGTGTTTAGTACTAGTACTAAGACTTAGGGTTAGGGTTAGGGTTAGTGTATAGGGTTACTGTAGTGTATTAGTGTATACTAGTGCAGTAGCATCATACATACTGAACTGACACATACTAATGATACTTAACTTTAACTTACTAACTTGCTAGTCTGTAGTCGCAGTCTGCAGTGAGTACGTGAGGCATCAGCTGCCGGTTCGTGACTGAGTAGTAAGACACGGCCTATAGTTTCACATGAACCCGCCTTCTACTGGTAAATAATAAATTCTCTGTACCTGACTCCTTTCTTTCTGTATCGCAGCATTATGAGCATATACCCTTCACCAAATGCTAGAGAAACAACACAATTCATCAGAGGTTGAATAACTCTATAGGTAGTAGGTCTATTTTTGTGTGGTCATGTGACGTATTCCTTCCAGAACGTTGTCTTCCCAATGAACTCTCTGAACCTCTCTCTGTCTTGGGCGATGTGGCTTGCATTTTCTAGCGATGTATTCATATTATCTTTAATGTCGTCAGTCCATCGTCTTCTTGGTCTGCCCCTTCTCCTCTTCCCAGGTACTCTTTCCTCCATTATTTGTCTTTCTAAACAGTTATGTCTCTTTATATGATCAAACAGGCGTAGTTTTCTTTTTGTTATTGTGTTTAGTAACCAACACTCTGGAATATTCCAGTGTGTTTAGTAGGCCTATATGATACTGATATACTATAGGCCTACTTAGTGTTATTAAATTATTGTTTTGTTTGGTCTATCCCCCGGGCTCTCCTTCACAGTCACTGATGATACCATTCAGAACCACTATAAATAACATATATGAATCAGAGAACTGAATACTCACCTCCAAAAGAAAACAATAGTAGCCTATGCAACATGATTGAAGATATGTACCCCGGAGAAGCATGGCTACAAGTATATACCGACGGATCAGCAACCAGAGCAGTGAAGAATGGAGGTGCTGGTGTGTATATAAAATATCCATAAAAAGAAAATTAATCTCAATGTTCACTAACTGGATTCTTCTGCTCCAACTACTCTACAGTTGGACAGGCCCTAAGCATTGCTACAGAAATAATTAAAAACGCAACAAGCCATTGTCAATAGGTGGTATTTCTTACTGATGCTATGTCTGTCCTACAAGCCCTTGACTGCAATAAACTGCCAGACCTGATGGAAGTCATACGAGAAGTGAACTTCCAAACAAGGGTAGTATTAGAGTGGATACAATCCCTCTGTGGCATACCAGGAAATGAAGAGGCAGATAGGCTGGCAAAAGATGGAGCAACTCAGGAACAAAAAGCCAAGAAATCCCCTACCAAAAAAAGTGGACCCTCATCAAAACTATTAGGAAAGTAGACCACCCAAAAGACAACTATCACTATCTTGAAAGAACTCAGCAGGTTATCATCTTCTGCATCAGGACACAACAGACTAAACAACCACTTAAATAGATTAAGACTGGTTCCATCACCTCTGTGTTCATGTGGGCAGGCAGCACAGATAGCGGAACATATCCTGCAAGACTACAATACACTAAATCAGTTAAGGGAAGAATGCTGGCCCACAGAGACGGATATCTGCAGAAAACTGTAAGGGAGCGCTGAATAAAACTTTCAGTTTCTGGTAATAACCCTAAACAGGAAAATTGGTGGCTGGGGTAACACAGGGTAAATATCAAAATGAACAAAAATGGGTATAAGTGTTACCAAAATAAGTCATGAAACAACTTAACAATGAGACACAGTGACAGATGATGTTTCGACTAAAAAAGCCTTCATCAAGACAAACAAAGGACAACAGTAAACTAATCTTACATAGAGACACACATAGTGGTGATAAGAAGGAAAAAAGGAGGGAAGAGGGACAGTGGTGAGGAAATGACGGAGGAAGCAAAGATAGGACAGTATGATAGGGAAAAAAGAGAGTGTGAGAGAAGATGAAAGTGGTAAGTAAGTGCACAGAAAAAGTGGAAATATATAATGCAAAATGCATTCAATTTTTTTAAATTTCCACTTTTGAAAATTCAGTTATAATTTTGACTTAATAGTAAGTAGATGGATAATTATGAATGTGAAAATGATTTGCACTGGGGATTTTTATTAAAGTGAGGAGCAGTTGCGCAAAGCGTCGACCTCACTCTCTTGTCGGACCTCATTTGAAACCAGTAGCAAGACGAATCAAGACGACAAGAAGTGAAATAGCAAGACGACAAGAAGTGAAGTACGATGCACAGGATGATCATGGTTTTCTATGTGTCTCACCATGCCCGATACGGTCCACACCGCATTGCTGGCATTCGCCTACATTACCCAGTGGGCCGATAAACTATCGTACCTCATACGTATAAATTTTCAGAATATCAGACTTTACTTGTAGATGGTTGACAATGGTACAATGTAAATGGAATGGGGCAAGCTCCGTACTTCTTCAATTAACTCTTAAAAACCACATAACGACACTGACAGCGTGTGACTGACTGTCTGAAAAATGCTGAAATAATTCTCTGAGCGTACTTTTCATATACACTTTCCATATAAGTTTTGGCATTTAGTTTTTATAGACAGTTATTTCAAAGAAAAGTCGCTGTTATTTAATTCTCAAATAATCTGCCAGTTTATGTGATTCACATAGTGTAGATTCACATAGTGTAGATTCACATAGTGTAGATTCACATAGTGTAGATTGAATTTCTGTGTGAAAACTTGGTCAAACTGATGTTAGACCAAATACTTCCCAATAATATTATGCCATTTTAATGGCATTGGGTCAAAGGGTATGGGCCGCTGGATCGGCAACCAACCAACCATGTTAATTATAACAACCAATTCCAGTATTTTTGTGTTCGCTATATAATTAATAAGTCAAATTGACTTAGTCAATCAATCTGTTTAAATGGTAGGTCATTGTTTTTTGTGACTCTGTCACACTCCTTTAATACTCTCGATTCACATCTTATCTCGTCACATTCATTTCTCTCTGTCAGACCCTCTTCTCTCTCTGTGTAACACTCTATCCTCTCTCTATGTCACTCTCTCCTCTCTCTATGTCACACTAAATTATTTCTCTATATCCTACTTTTCTCTCTCTTTCTGTCACACTCTGTCACATAGAGGTGCCATGTTTTCTGTTAACAAATGACATGGGTAACCATTTTTGGGTAGGAGACTCCAATTGAGTTGTTTATTGTGAGTTAATGAGCTAAACTACAGAGATGCAGCTCTTCAGTAGAACGCTGAGAATTCTCATGGACAGGTAGAACCAACAAGCAGATGCTGGAGAAGATTGACACCAAAAGGAAGTTCCTTATCAACACCAGGGAGAGAGAGACAGTCCATATTTATTGGCCACATCGTGAGACAAGGAGGTTTGTGGCCACATCATGAGACAAGGAGGTTTGTGGCCACATCTTGAGACAAGGAGGTTTGTGGCCACATCGTGAGACAGGGGGGTTTGTGGTCACCTCATGAGACAAGGAGGTTTGTGGCCACATCTTGAGACAAGGATGTTTGTGTCCACATCATGAGACAAGGAGTTTTGTGGCCACATCATGAGACAAGGAAGTTTGTGGCCACATCATGAGACAAGGAGGTTTGTGGCCACATCATGAGACAAGGAGGTTTGTGGTCACCTCATGAGACAAGGAGGTTTGTGGTCACCTCATGAGACAAGGAGGTTTGTGGCCACATCATGAGACAAGGAGTTTTGTGGTCACATCATGAGACAAGGAGGTTTGTGGCCACATCATGAGACAAGGAGGTTTGTGTCCACCTCATGAGACAAGGAGGTTTGTGGTCACCTCATGAAACAAATGAGGTTTGTGGTCACCTCATGAGACAAGGAGGTTTGTGTCCACATCATGAGACAAGGAGGTTTGTGTCCACCTCATGAGACAAGGAGGTTTGTGGCCACATCGTGAGACAGGGGGGTTTGTGGTCACCTCATGAGACAAGGAGGTTTGTGGTCACCTCATGAAACAATGAGGTTTGTGGTCACCTCATGAGACAAGGAGGTTTGTGGCCACATCTTGAGACAAGGAGATTTGGAATCATCAAGTGCCATCTCAGCAACACACTTTGGCTGCAATGGACCTCCAACATCCACTTTCTTGCTGTGTTGGTGCTCTATGCTAAGCTGTATAATGTCCATCTAGCGATATGTTTCACTCCCACTTGTATCTCTGCCTACCTCTTGCTCGCCTCCACTCGATTACCCTCAAGTAAGGTCTTCAAGGTTTGGACTACAAT
The DNA here is from genome assembly GCA_034231615.1 of Meghimatium bilineatum. Lineage (NCBI taxonomy): Eukaryota > Metazoa > Mollusca > Gastropoda > Stylommatophora > Philomycidae > Meghimatium > Meghimatium bilineatum. Next base: position 23,061,749 of record CM067302.1, read on the forward strand.
CTATCATTTTCATCTGTGATTAATTGTTGAAACATCCAGTCCAATATTGGTTCATGTATAGAGCGGGTTTGTTTTAAGTCCATCTTGTGTTCCTGATACTACACAACAACTGATGACGTGTCTATGCTACTACACAACAACTGATGATGTGTCTATGCTACTACACAACAACTGATGACGTGTCTATGCTACTACACAACTGATGATGCGTCTATGCTACTACACAACAACTGATGACGTGTCTATGCTACTACACAACTGATGATGCGTCTATGCTACTACACAACAACTGATAACGTGTCTATGCTACTACACAACAACTGATGACGTGTCTATGCTACTACACAACAACTGATGATGTGTCTATGCTACTACACAACAACTGATAACGTGTCTATGCTACTACACAACAACTGATGACACGTCTATGCTACTACACAACTGATGATGCGTCTATGATACTACACAACAACTGATGACGTGTCTATGCTACTACACAACAACTGATGACGTGTCTATGCTACTACACAACAACTGATGACGTGTCTATGCTACTACACAACTTCTGTGATCACTTGTTAAACATGCAGTCGGATATTGGTTCATATATAAAGCGGTTTGTTTTAGGTCATCTTGTGTCCCCAAACAAGTGTTTCAAGTTGTTGTGCACAATATAACAACAGGCCAAATTGTATCCGGATATTTAGAGGGGGAGACAGATAAAAGAAAAAAAAGGATAAAAGATACTGAAAAATGTGGCATGGTAGAAAGTCAGCAGTTAAGACACAATATAGCAGATATAATGTTGGGAGATTAACGATCCCATACGCTATCAGGCACTGCACATGATGATGAATGGGCTTTTAAAAATGGATTTTTTTCTGCATTCCTAGTTCGAAATAGTATTTCCTGAGGCAAGTGCATGTAGTACTTTTTAAAAAAAAATCAGCTTAGCGGGCCATTAAAAACTGCTTGTCAGGCATGATCTGGCCCTCGAACCGTACTTTGTTCACGCTGAGTTCAATAAAATAGACCATTCTATGCATTGTAATTTGCATCACAGAATCATTAGACTTCACTTATAAATAAATCAACCAACATCCGCTCTTTCCTTCCGATATCATGCCCTTTTCAGAATATATGTACTGCTAACTAGTTTTACACCACAACTCATTTTGTCTGATCCGTTTTTTGATTGACTGTCGATAAAAAACATACGAAATGTGACCAATGAAAAACTCGGATCAGTCAAGATAGTAAGGTTGTGTGTAAACACGCGTAGGGCATATTCATGAGAACGCGTTTCGCTCACTCATTCACTGACATTTAGATCACGTGATATTGAAGAGCTCTCACGTTACGTGAGTACACTAGGCACAAGGTTTGCGCGCGGGAGGAAGCATAGTGCCTTAAGTATGATGTGCTCACATTCACCCACTCTCAGGGTGTGTATCTTTACTCAGGGTTATCTAGATCTACGGTAGCTTCACAAAGTTCCCGGTATAGTCGAGTAATGTTTGAATGGAAGATGATGTTATGGAGATTATATGTTTAGAATTTGGTAATGACCTTGACCAAAGCACATGGCAGACGTGACCGTCACATTTACTCGTGAAGAAAAGAAACAGAACAAGAGTGACCAAACTAGACAAAATAAGAAATGATGAAATCAGAAGAAGAATCGGTATAAGACCATGTACAGAATACATCGAGAAATAACAAATAAAATGGGTTGGACGCCTTGTGAGAATTAATTATACCCAACTACCAACAAGACATTGGAGTGAATTCAAATCGAATGATAAAATCAGAGAAGAGACACATCAAAATTTCATCACAGATGTTATCAGAAAACGCCGTTGGTCCTACATCGGGCATGTCCTACACGCAGACACCAACAGAATACACCACCAATCTCTTGAATTGATACCTACAGGCACAAGATTAAGGGGTAGACCAAAAGAAACACTCAGAAGAACAATACTTAGAGAATGTAATACAATCAATATTCATACTATTCAAGAACTGCACAGAATAGCGTTGAACAGACAGAATTGGAGAAATCTGACCTCTGCGCTAACGTCAGCGCAAAAGGAAAATGAATGAATGAACTACCAACAAGAACATAAAGAGATCCGGATACAAGACCAGAGGAAGACCTAGAACAAGATGGATGGATAACATCAGTACAACACTGAAAAAATACCGATTCAATGAAGCCAAGGCGACATATCAGGCCTTGGATAGAGAGCTAACGCTTCCAGTCACTACCCCTACGATAAACGGCAAGTGCGGATATTCTGACCATCATCCACCTGGAGGTAGACAATACGCCGGCACATCGATCACTACTGGTAGAGCAGTACCTCACATACCACAATGTAATTACCTTGGAACAGCCTCCATATTCTCCCGACCCTGCGCCAGCTGATGTTTTTTTTCTTGTTCTCTTGACTGAAATCGGCACTGAAAGACATCGAGTCAAGGATACAGATGACGTTGTCACCAATGCGACAAGAAAGCTGAGAATGGGTTCCACGTGTGTTTCCAGCAGCCAAATGTATACACGCTGACAAAAGTGTGTAGTTGCCGAAGAGAACTGTTTTGAAAGAAATATAGTGTAGATAATTCTATTATTACTTATTTCTATATAAAATCCACTAATTCCTGGAACTTTTTGATGCTACTTCGTATATTAGGCCATTCTACGGACAATATCACAGAAAGAGTCGGATGTTACTAGAAATAGCCATGTTTCCTTTTACAGTAATACGAAGTCCTTTCCCAGAATAGTCATGTGGACTGATCTCACGCAAATGATGTCACTCGTCTTGGCTGATGATTGTGTCGCAAGCCAATGAAAATCAAGGAAAAGGTCGGATAAGCAATGATAAGCTACGCAGCGTGAGATTTCGTGAATTTTTCTCTGTGTACCTGCCACAAGTAATTCGGCACATATAAGATCTTGTAATTGTGTCGAAACTTTATGTACTTTTTCAGATAAAGAACATTCAGGTTTAACGTCTAATGCCCGTGAACTTATAGGAATAGGTCGTATATTTTGATTGGTTGGGGAGAAATGAATACGTAAGATTCCATAAGTACGTCAGATTCTGACGAGAAGAAATTAGTTCCCTGGCGGCTGTTCTGCCTGCTATTATGCAAAAGTCAGGGAGTGGCTATATTTGATAGTTCCTTAAGATCGTTCTGTAGCGTGGGGTCATTTTATTAGAATACGATTTGAGATGGGTTAACCGTTTAGGTATTGAGAACTTGAGTTAGATAACGAAACACGATGAACGAATGTCATTAATAGCCGAGTGCCATTATCATAACCGTTTCTCGTTACTGTTTGAGTAATGTAAGTATAGCTAACTTCTTCTTCTTTCGTTCACTTGAAACATGTCTATATATTTGTAACTCTGTCTCCTTAATAAAACTCACTGTCTTTTGTAGTTCATACAGTGTCCCATGAAGCTTTGATTCCAGTGTTGTTTCCTCTGGCCAATATGTCTGCCTCAGCGTTTCATGCTCAGAACACTCTTGAAGTATATGTTTGGCACTCTGTGCTGCCTGTACACATGTACACATGGCCGTGTTGCCAATTTTGAACTTTGTATACATGTGACTGCGGAGTCGGTTGTGTCCTGTTCTGAGACGTAGAATTATAACTTGTTCTGGTCTGTTCATAATGTGATAGTCATCTTGTGTTGGTGTTTGTGGCTTTCTTATTGACTTGATCATCTGTTTTTTCTGATGGTAGGTGATTGGTATATCTGGTTGGTCTTCGGCTGCACCTTCCTTAGTGGTTGTTGAATCTATCTATCTATCTCTCTGTCTGTCTGTCTATCTATCCATCCGTGTGTCTGTCTATCTATATATTCGCTAGACCCTTTGTTGCCTTTCAGCGTCAGGTGTAGAAGAATTTTCTGGAGATGGCCTTCGTGTGTGCTGAGTATATTGTGGAATTTGTTGCCTCTTTTATTTCGGTGGTTGATCGTTTTCTTTGTCGGTTTTTAGGTCTGCCTTCGCTGTATCTGTGTAGCATAGCTTGATTCTTGATTAGGAACAAACATATTCCAGCATGTTTCAGAGTCAGGTGTAGCATAGCTTGCTGTGGTATGCTGTCTGGTGGTAGTCTACTGATGTTTGCAAATCATTTGATCTGTTGTCTCTTAATATACTCCAAGATTGGGGTGGTGCCGGTTCTTTATCTAATCTTCATTTCTCACTGTATCTTAGCGATATTACTAGGATTCTGCGTAAGCATGCCATTTCAGCTGCCACAAGTTTACCTTCAGAAAACTCTCCATTCTACTACGAGCTATTGTGTTCTCACTGACGGTTTACTAATCCTGTCTCAGTGCTGTATCAGGAAATTCACATGGCTGCACCGCTATCTCTAACTAACACATACAGAAAGAAACAACATATTTCATGCTAATATTGCTGCAATATTGAACTGGTCTTCCATTTATGGTCACACGAAATAACACAGCTGTCACTTCGCGTCATTTTACCGGAAGGCCCTGTAAAATGGTTGTGTGACGAAATAATATATGACTCCTTACTGGTTGAGTGACATAACATCTGACTCCTTACTGGTTGAGTGACATAACATCTGACTCCTTACTGGTTGAGTGACATAACATCTGACTCCTTACTGGTTAGTGACGTATATCATCAGCGTGCCTTTTCTTCATGTGCTGATAGAGACTGGGCACCTTATGTGTTTGCCCGGAGTCCATCAACGTCGATTAAGAAAACTAAACAAAATTGGTGAACTTCAATGAATGAAGCAGCTGTTGAAAAATATACGACATTGTGGTAGCATTGTCAACGTCGATTGGAAAAAACTAAACTAAATCGGTAAACTTCAATAAATGAAGAAGCTGTTAAAGAATATACGACATTGTGGTAGCACTGTCACCGTCGATTGAAAAAACTAAACTAAATTGGTCAACTTCAATAAATGAAGCAGCTGTTAAAGAATATACGACATTGTGGTAGCATTGTCAACGTCGATTCAGAAAACTAAACTAAATTGGTAAAAGTGTCCGGTTTTGCTTTTGTTATCCCCTCCCCCCCCCCCCCTCATTTTCAATCCTGGCAATGACCTGGTACATATATTCTGGTTAATTGCGATAACAATTTGCTTGTTTGTTGTGCAATGTTTGGGGAAGCAACATTAGAAATCCCTCGTTTCAATTGAAAGGAAAGAAACGCACAACGTTGTTATTGTTAGAAGCAGTTCTCAAAGTGCAGCCAAAATTTGGACCACATAATGTTTGTGTGCTGACCGTATGCACACACACACACACACACAAAATAGTCATGGCCAGGGCTGATGACTATTACCTGGAATAGAAATGATCTCAATTTTGAGCATTAGTCCAAGGATGATTTCCTGTGTATCAAAGGCTAGGGTTGTGTGTAAGCAGCAGTCATCTGGGCAAACATCCAGACATTGTGAGTTCTGTTGGGGGAGAGGTACTGAAGTCTCGACATGTCAACCAAAACTGTACTTTGTCTGTGATTTGTCAAATTGGTTGGAATCAGTGTAAACTAGCAAAATTGACGTTTCAAATAAAATGCCTTTATCGAGTGGAGAACAGTATCCAAACCTATAACCCTTCACGGCTGTATGGGTTTCCCTTTTAACGATCCATACTTCAATAAAAAGATATGGTTCACATGTAAGTGCATTTATTATTAATTAATGTTAAGCTCCGTTATATCTCTTAGATATTAGTGTTAAGCTCCGTTATATTTCTCACATTTTTATTAGTGTTTAAGCTCTGTAACACTTTACTGTAACATGTTGTTTGTTTTTAACACAACCCTGCATGCTTCTCCCGCACCTCCCCCCCCACACGATGCTTAGCCACACAAGCGCAAATGACGATAGATAACAGATATAAGTAGCTTCAGATGTCTCATTGTTTACTTGTTGTCATGGCATCGCGTGACAGAATATTTAATTAGAACTCCGGTCTCCGACACTCGTGATGTGCTTGATTCATGGTAGGTGGTGTGTTTTTTAACCCACAGGACTGAATTTATTGTACTAGGACCGTCATAACCTGAAAGATAGACATCTCATTGTTTTAATTGGCGTGCTAGGAGTCAATGTGATGATCTATCTATTTATAGTGGGGGGAATGGGTGACCACATAGACCATATTATCATTGGTATCATCTCAGAAAGTAAAGTAACCCATAGCATTTATTAATGCCGTAGGGGTGTGAGATGTTAGCAATCTTACATTCCAGAGGCTCTGCAAATGAGGGCGGTAGCCATCTACTCTCCCTCATAGTCTTTACTTCCCGGATTAATGTGTCTCATATGGTCATTTAAATATGTGCGAACGAGAAGAAGATTTAAATATAATTCGTCTACATTCCGTTCTCTGGACTACATCCTGATAATCTGCAGGAGTTTGAGAATGAATGCAGAAAAAGATTATTAATGGTACACAGTACCACCGAAGATGGATGTGTTGGACCATTAGCGCAAATAAAACAGCGACACAACGCATTTCCATTCTCTGGACTACATCCTGCTGGAAATCTAATAGGAGCTTGATCCTGCTACAAGAGATATCCAGTGGGAGTTTGAGAATGAACGCTGAAGAAGAAGAAGAAGTGGTACAAAGTGTTGCAGGAACAGAAAAGAATAGCAACACAACTTGGCATGCATGTCATAAGAGGCAATTAAGGTGGCTGTGGTGGTTTAGTTGGCTGTCCTATCTATAAAAGGGTCAAAGTTGTCGAGAAATCTTGCTGAAGCCAGATTTGTCAGGCCAAAAAGTACAAACATTGTATCCAAGCTGTAAGCTATGACACAATGCATTCTGTTCTCCGGACATTGTCCTGCTAACCAGCTGGAGTTTGAGAACGAAAGAAGTTGATTAGATTTGTGTGTGCTCCCTGAGGTGACTCATAATATTTTCATGTTTGTCTTCAAGACGAGACAGCAGACATGAGTGTACTAGAGCATGCCAAGAGCGTTGATGTGCCAGACATTGATCTAGACAACTTGGATGTTTTACTCAACGCATTATCGGCGGAGGAACTAGAAGAGCTGAATGGTAACTTCGACCCTGACGTGAGTACTTGTATGTGTGTCAATGTTTTATCATCAGAGTCATAACCAGAAGGTATCTTGCAGGATTTAAACCAGCGCCTCACAACTTGAGCGAACAGATTTTAAGAATTTGACAAATTTGCATAACTGTAGAGGAGATGGATGCCACCATGTAAACCTTTTCCCCACTGAAATGCTGTAATGGTCGTTTAAAAACAGTGCCACAGGCAATGGTCAAAGGTAGAAGAAACAGAGGAGAACAAATGAAAGCATGGAAAGTCAACATCAAGGAATGCGCAGGAAAATTTGTTTTTCTCACTTGTCCGCATCGTTGAAGATAGAAATCATTGGAGGACTCTGTGTGTTGATTCATCCAATGTAGTACTCCTACAACAGGTTTATAAATAGATCAGATCCGAATGCCTAAAAACAGATATGATTCGAGTCAAGCTTTCCAACTTGTATATTCTCAAGTTGCTATGAATATCAACAGGTGGATTGACACACAGAAAACAACATACACTTTCAACACTAGTACGTACCATTAGGCAACAGTACTACACGGACCATTAGGCCTACTTGTAAACATTATTAAAACATAACAGAGACAATATTACTTCAGATGTAACATGGGTAATAATAGTTAATTGTTTTCATCCTTATTTATCTTATTATAATTGTTCTTATCATTTTTTAAATAATTATTTAGTGATGGACATTTAAAGCACATATCTACTTATTCACTGTATTGTTACTTTGGGATCTGTGTTACTTTGACCCATAACCGATGGTTGGATCTCCTCTGGCTTGTTAGTAAATTGTTTATTCAAGTATTGTTAATGTTTTTTGTGTGGCAATAAATCATCCAATCGAGTCATCGGTACGTTGTGGCTTGAGAACAAATCCAGAAAAAAATTGAAAAAAATTTAGCCCCTCAGCTGCGGAGGTATCCTTAAGGATACGACGAGGAAGTTGCTGCCATTTTGTTGAGATTTTCCTTGTTCTTAGTTTCCCAGGGAAACAATTCATCTCATTGTTTTATTATAAGCTTCCAGACAGATTTTTTCCCAGGGAAACAATTAATCTGATTGTTTTATTATAAGCTTCCAGACTGATTTTTTCCCAGGGAAACAATTCATCTCATTGTTTTATTATAAGCTTCCAGGCAGATTTTTTCCCAGGGAAACAATTCATCTGATTGTTTTATTATAAGCTTCCAGACAGATTTTTTCCCAGGGAAGCAATTCATCTGATTGTTTTATTATAAGCTTCCAGACAGATTTTTTCCCAGGGAAACAATTCATCTGATTGTTTTATTATAAGCTTCCAGACAGATTTTTTCCCAGGGAAACAATTCATCTGATTGTTTTATTATAAGCTTTCAGACTGATTTTTTTCCCAGGGAAGCAATTCATCTGATTGTTTTATTATAAGTTTCCAGACTGATTTTTTCCCAGGGAAACAATTCATCTGATTGTTTTATTATAAGCTTTCAGACTGATTTTTTTCCCAGGGAAGCAATTCATCTGATTGTTTTATTATAAGTTTCCAGACTGATTTTTTCCCTGGGAAGCTTAGAAGAGGAGGAACTCCACAAAATGACTGGTGTTTTTCATCATATCCTTAAGAATGTTTCCGCAGCTACGGGGTTACGCTTGTGTTATCATGATCCACTAACCGCTCTTGTTCAGAGACCGCACTGAATTATCTGACCTATATAAATTATCATGACATCTACAGATGTTAACTATTTCTTTGTTTCCCCCCACCCCTTTCTACAGAACACATTGCTTCCTGCATCTCAACGTAGCCGAGACCAGACATCCAAGACACCCACTGGACCTTTCTCCCGTCAAAAACTTCTGAATTTTTTAGAAGAGAAAGCTAGACAGGAAAAGGACTGGGAAAACACTGTGCCCTATACACGGGAGACTAAAGGTAAATAAACATGAGTATTTCTTGCTAGTCTGTAACATATTTTCACATATTTCTTGCTAGTCTGTAACATATTTTCACATATTTCTTGCTAGTCTGTAACATATTTTCACATATTTCTTGCTAGTCTGTAACATATTTTCACACATTTCTTGCTAGTCTGTAACATATTGTCACACATTTCTTGCTAGTCTGTAACATATTTTCACATATTTCTTGCTAGTCTGTAACATATTTTCACACATGTCTTGCTAGTCTGTAACATATTTTCACATATTTCTTGCTAGTCTGTAACATATTTTCACATATTTCTTGCTAGTCTGTAACATATTTTCACATATTTCTTGCTAGTCTGTAACATATTTTCACATATTTCTTGCTAGTCTGTAACATATTTTCACACATTTCTTGCTAGTCTGTAACATATTGTCACACATTTCTTGCTAGTCTGTAACATATTTTCACATATTTCTTGCTAGTCTGTAACATATTTTCACACATGTCTTGCTAGTCTGTAACATATTTTCACATATTTCTTGCTAGTCTGTAACATATTTTCACACATTTCTTGCTAGTCTGTAACATATTTTCACACATTTCTTGCTAGTCTGTAACATATTTTCACACATTTCTTGCTAGTCTGTAACATATTTTCACAAATTTCTTGCTAGTCTGTAACATATTTTCACACATTTCTTGCTAGCCTGTAACATATTTTCACATATTTCTTGCTAGTCTGTAACATATTTTCACACATTTCTTGCTAGTCTGTAACATATTTTCACACATTTCTTGCTAGTCTGTAACATATTTTCACAAGAAAATACCAACATATAATAAGATGCTATATTAAGGATCTAGGATGTTCTATAGAACATGTTCTGTGTTAATGGTGAGTTTTCTTCTGTAAAATGGTACATGTTCTTAGTCTTGTCCTGTAAGATGGTCAATGTTTATGCTGTCTTGTCCTGTAAGATGGTCAATTTTTATGGTGTCTTGTCCTGTAAGATGGTCAATGTTTATGGTGTCTTGTCCTGTAAGATGGTCAATGTTTATGGTGTTTGTCCTGTAAGATGGTCAATGTTTATGGTGTCTTGTCCTGTAAGATGGTCAATGTTTATGGTGTCTTGTCCTGTAAGATGGTCAATGTTTATGGTGTCTTGTCCTGTAAGATGGTCACTGTTTATGGTGTCTTGTCCTGTAAGATGGTCACTGTTTGTGGTGATTTCTTGTCCTGTAAGATGGTCAATTTGTATGGTGTCTTGTCCTGTAAAATGGTCAATGTTTATGGTGTCTTGTTCTGTAAGATGGTCAATGTTTATGGTGTCTTGTCCTGTAAGATGGTGAATGTTTATGGTGTCTTGTTCTGTAAGATGGTCAATGTTTATGGTGTCTGGTCCTGTAAGATGGTCAATGTTTATGGTGTCTTGTCCTGTAAGATGGTCAATGTTTATTGTGTCTTGTCCTGTAAGATGGTCACTGTTTATGGTGTCTTGTCCTGTAAGATGGTCACTGTTTGTGGTGATTTCTTGTCCTGTAAGATGGTCACTGTTTGTGGTGGTTTCTTGTCCTGTAAGATGGTCACTATTTGTGATGTCTTGTCCTGTAAGATGGTCAATGTTTGTGGTGTCTTGTCCTGTAAGATGGTCACTGTTTGTGGTGTCTTGTCCTGTAAGATGGTCAATGTTTGTGGTGTCTTGTCCTGTAAGATGGTCACTGTTTGTGGTGTCTTGTCCTGTAAGATGGTCAATGTTTGTGGTGTCTTGTCCAGTAAGATGGTCACTGTTTGTGGTTGTTTCTTGTCCTGTAAGATGGTCACTGTTTGTGGTGTCTTGTCCTGTAAGATGGTCACTGTTTGTGGTGTCTTGTCCTGTAAGATGGTCACTGTTTGTGGTGTCTTGTCCTGTAAGATGGTCACTGTTTGTGGTGTCTTGTCCTGTAAGATGGTCAATTTTTGTGGTGTCTTGTCCTATAAGATGGTCAATGTTTGTGGTGTCTTGTCCTGTAAGATGGTCAATGTTTATGGTGTCTTGTCCTGTAAGATGGTCACTGTTTGTGGTGATTTCTTGTCCTGTAAGATGGTCACTGTTTGTGGTGGTTTCTTGTCCTGTAAGATGGTCAATTTTTATGGTGTCTTGTCCTGTAAGATGGTCAATGTTTATGGTGTTTTGTTCTGTAAGATGGTCAATGTTTATGGTGTCTTGTCGTGTAAGATGGTGAATGTTTATGGTGTCTTGTTCTGTAAGATGGTCAATGTTTATGGTGTCTTGTCCTGTAAGATGGTCAATGTTTATGGTGTCTTGTCCTGTAAGATGGTCAATGTTTATGGTGTCCTGTCCTGTAAGATGGTCAATGTTTATGGTGTCTTGTCCTGTAAGATGGTCAATGTTTATGGTGTCTTGTCCTGTAAGATGGTCAATGTTTATGGTGTCTTGTCCTGTAAGATGGTCAATGTTTATGGTGTCTTGTCCTGTAAGATGGTCACTGTTTATGGTGTCTTGTCCTGTAAGATGGTCACTGTTTGTGGTGATTTCTTGTCCTGTAAGATGGTCACTGTTTGTGGTGGTTTTTGTCCTGTAAGATAGTCAATTTTTATGGTGTCTTGTCCTGTAAGATGGTCAATGTTTATGGTGTCTTGTTCTGTAAGATGGTCACTGTTTATGGTGTCTTGTCCTGTAAGATGGTCACTGTTTGTGGTGATTTCTTGTCCTGTAAGATGGTCACTGTTTATGGTGGTTTCTTGTCCTGTAAGATGGTCACTATTTGTGGTGTCTTGTCCTGTAAGATGGTCAATGTTTGTGGTGTCTTGTCCTGTAAGATGGTCAATGTTTGTGGTGTCTTGTCCTGTAAGATGGTCAATGTTTGTGGTGTCTTGTCCTGTAAGATGGTCACTGTTTATGGTGTCTTGTCCTGTAAGATGGTCACTGTTTGTGGTGATTTCTTGTCCTGTAAGATGGTCACTGTTTGTGGTGGTTTCTTGTCCTGTAAGATGGTCACTATTTGTGATGTCTTGTCCTGTAAGATGGTCAATGTTTGTAGTGTCTTGTCCTGTAAGATGGTCACTGTTTGTGGTGTCTTGTCCTATAAGATGGTCACTGTTTGTGGTGATTTCTTGTCCTGTAAGATGGTCACTGTTTGTGGTGGTTTCTTGTCCTGTAAGATGGTCACTATTTGTGATGTCTTGTCCTGTAAGATGGTCAATGTTTGTAGTGTCTTGTCCTGTAAGATCGTCACTGTTTGTGGTGTCTTGTCCTGTAAGATGGTCAATGTTTGTGGTGTCTTGTCCTGTAAGATGGTCACTGTTTGTGGTGTCTTGTCCTGTAAGATGGTCAATGTTTGTGGTTTCTTGTCCAGTAAGATGGTCACTGTTTGTGGTTGTTTCTTGTCCTGTAAGATGGTCACTGTTTGTGGTGTCTTGTCCTGTAAGATGGTCACTGTTTGTGGTGTCTTGTCCTGTAAGATAGTCAATGTTTGTGGTGTCTTGTCCTGTAAGATGGTCACTGTTTATGGTGTCTTGTCCTGTAAGATGGTCACTGTTTGTGGTGTCTTGTCCTGTAAGATGGTCAATGACTGTGGTTGTTTCTTGTCCTGTAAGATGGTCAATGACTGTGGTTGTTTCTTGTCCTGTAAGATGGTCAATGTTTGTTGAGACTATTCTGTGTTCTCTGTAGATTGTCTTAGTGTAGAATCGAAAGTCTATTTTGAATACATTTGATGTTTATATGACAATGTACACATTGTCTTGTACACATTGTCTTGTACACATTGTCTTGTGTATGCTTCAGGCAAGAAGTTTGTAGCCAAGGAGCCAGAGAAGACCACCATCAATGATGATGACGCTCAAGTGGAGACGGAGTGGGATGAGATTCTAACTGCTGCGAGCGAGGAAGAGTTGGTGGATCTAGCTGGTTGGTATTTGTTGTGTGTTCTAGAGATGTTTTCTTCTTCTTCAGCGTTCATTCTCAAACTCCCGTTGGATCTCTCTTGTAGCAGGATCATGGTCCTATTAGATTTCCAGAAGGATGTAGTCCAGAGAATGGAAATGCTTTGTGTCGCCGTTTTATTTGCATCAATGGCCAGACACATCCATCTTCTGCAGAAGAGATGGTTTGTTTATACTTTATTGTATGATCACAGGCGACTGCATGTCTTCGATATAAATGTTACAGATGAATTTTGTGAATCTCCTATAAAGAACATAAGACAAATGTGTACGTAAGAAATAAAACAGAAATGTATACAGTTGCACAAGTATCTGTGGTTTCAATAATTAAACGATGAAAACTTGCACAGTTTGGACATGTATACAGACATGATTCCTTGTCCAAAAAAAAACTCCATCTTTAAGATGGTCAGTGTTTGCGGTGTTGTCCTGTAAGATGGTCAGTGTTTGCGGTGTTGTCCTGTAAGATGGTCAGTGTTTGCGGTGTTGTCCTGTAAGATGGTTAATGATTGTTGTGTCATGTTCTTTAAGATGGTCAATTCTCATGTTCAGTCTTGTCCTGTAAGATGGTCAATGTTCATTGTCAATTTTGTACTGAAAGATGGTCATTGCTCATGGTCAGTATTGTCCTGTAAGATTGGCAATGTTCATGGTCAGCAATGTCCTATGATTTTGTCAATATTCATGGTCAGTATTGTCCTGTAAGATTGGCAATGTTCATGGTCAGTCCTACCCTGAAAGACAGCCCATTGCTGATAACATGTACCTTTGTCTTCTACTAGCTGTCCTGGGATTTCACAGTATGTTGACACAGACACAGTACTACGCATCCCTTGAAGACAGAGAACTGCATGAGGGAGGGTTCACAGGTTAGTTCCAGCCATTTGCTGTCATACAACCTACAGAACAATCATTTGCTGTCATACATCCTACAGAACAATCATTTGCTGTCATACATCCTACAGAACAATCATTTTATGTCATACATCCTACAGAACAATCATTTTCTGTCATACATCCTACAGAACAATCATTTTCTGTCATACATCCTACAGAACAATACTTTTCTGTCATACATCCTACAGAACAATACTTTTCTGTCATACATCCTACAGAAAAATCATTTGCTGTCATACATCCTACAGAACAATCATTTGCTGTCATACATCCTACAGAACAATCATTTGCTGTCATACATCCTACAGAACAATCATTTTCTGTCATACATCCTACAGAACAATCATTTGCTGTCATACATCCTACAGAACAATCATTTGCTGTCATACATCCTACAGAACAATCATTTGCTGTCATACATCCTACAGAACAATCATTTGTACAACTGATGTTACATGATAATTCATTGGGTCTGTAGTTATATGGGTCTCCTACAACAAGTATCACATCAGTTATATGGGTCTCCTACAAGTATCACATCATAGTTATATGGGTCTCCTACAAGTATCACATCATAGTTATATGGGTCTCCTCCAAGTCTCCTACAAGTGTGGCGCATGGCAGAGAGGTTAGAACGCTAGTCTCACACGAGTGAGGTCTAGAGTTCGATCCCCGATAAGGACTGGATTTTTTTCTTTTGTTTCTGTCAGAGGGTAAATTAAAAAACTCACCCTGTACATAACGTGGCGACAGCAAGAGCATGTGACCTTTATCACACAGCTATTCAATCCCCTCCCTACAACGCCTGAACTGTTAAAATGCAGTATTGACAGTTTTTTTTATTACAAGTATCACATCATAGTTATGTGGGTCTCCTACAAATATCACATCATAGTTATGTGGGTCTCCTACAAATATCACATAGTTATGTGGGTCTCCTACAGGTATCACATCATAGTTATGTGGGTCTCCTACAAATATCACATAGTTATGTGGGTCTCCTACGGGTATCACATGATATCTAAATAGGTTTATTACAACTAATGACACGTGATATTGTTATTCCCTACTTTTATCACACTTTCAGGCAATGCTCAGGCACAGAAGTTGAAACTGATCCCAGACGAGGCACCAAACATGACAGATGTGGAACAGAGCATTAAGAGACTGAAGGAGAACGATAAAGAACTGAAGACATTGAATCTCAACAACATTAAGGTGACATTGATGGCAGGATGTCAGCAGTGTGACGGTTTTAGGGGGATGTCAGTAGTGATATGCGGATGTCAGTAGTGATTTGGGATGGCAGTAGTGATAGGCGGATGTCAGTATTGTGATGGTGATAGGGGTTGTCAGTGTGACAGTGATAGTGGGTGTCAATAGTGTGATGGTTATAGGGGTTCAGTAGTGTGACGGTGATAGGAGGATGTCAGTAGTGTGATGGTGATATTTTGAACTTGACAGTATAATGTTAGCTGTGTAGCGTTGATAACATTATGTCAGCAGTGTGACGGTGATATTGTGATGTCAACAGTGTGACGGTGATAGTGTGATGTCAACAGTGTGACGGTGATATTGTGATGTCAACAGTGTGACGGTGATATTGTGATGTCAACAGTGTGACGGTGATATTGTGATGTCAACAGTGTGACGGTGATAGTGTTGTGACATTAATAGTAGGCTTAGTGAACAACCGGAGTCATGTTTATGTCAAACAATAAATAATGTGGAGATAAAAAAACTCAGGTTTGCTGGGTTAGTAGGGAAAATTACTAAACTCCTTGGCTGCGGAGGTAACTAGGTCAAATCATCAGTGCAGTTCTGGAATATTTTACGGGCTGTTGAATTTTTTTCCCCTATTGAATTTCCACCACATTCTCACAATTTGAATGTATTATTACTGTATGCTCTAATTTATGAATGTACAAGCATAATGCTTTATATAATAGAGGAGATGTAGACACCTTTAATGTACATTTGTCTCGCAAAATGAAACATTATTTCAAACAAATAGGCCTCCGCCGAAGATTGCCTCAAATAAAATAGCGACACAACGCATTTCCATTCTGTACTACATCCTCTGCCGTAGTCTGGTGGTGATCAGAGCATTTGAGTGGGTATGCACGCAGGAGGTAACCTAGGTCTGTATCTTGAGTGACTCTATGAGTATGATTAGGAAGGTACAAGTGGGTCTTGTTCTCGAACAGTGGATTGAGGCCTTGAGAAAGACGAGGCTGAAAGTGGTTACATTTATTTTATTGCCGGGACATGTGGGTGTTCAAGGCAATGAAAGAGCAGATCAACTGGCGTCATGCGCGATTGTGACACAGGGCAATGGATTGCGCTGACGTTTTGAACTCCTTAAGAGATATAGCACGCAAGAGTGAGACTAGTGTGGATGATGATTCCTTTTCAATTGCTGGGATTAAAGATCAGGGATTGAAATGTGGTGCTGCTAGAAGTAAACATTTTGGAAGATGCAGAAGAATGATGGTCAGCCAGCATAGGACAGGTACTATCAGCAGAAGTGTAATGGCGGATACACTCAGGGAGAGATCGGAGCAATTATGGACATGTCCAGTTTGCAGTGATGATGATCCTACGACTAGCTAACTACATCCTGCTGGAAATCTAGTAGGACAATGGTACTGCTGCAAGTGAGATCCAGCATTAGTTTGAGAATGAGCTCTGAAGAAGAAACAGATAGGCCTAATCATAATATTCTGTTTTAATCCGGACGCAGAGTTTGTTCTACCAGAAATATATCCTCCGAATCACTACTAGTATCACAATGAACATTAATGATTTCTAAATCACTTCCTGCATCAGATAAATTCATGCTAGAATTATCTGGAAAACTTTCTTCCAAAAGATTATAAATTTCCAATTCATTGAGGCTACGCATAGCCATATTTGTAGGTCAAGGTGAGATGGCTACACAAAGAAGGTGCAGCTGTGTTCTCTGTCTATCTATACGCCGTGGCGTCAGGGGAAGAAGAGTTCTCTGGAGATGGCCGTTACGCTGTTTGTAAGCTTGTTCCTGTGGCTTCTTTGATTTCTGTGATTCATCTTTTACATGATCTGCCTCTGGCTTTATACTCGTATGGCTGTGTGTCATGGCCATTTGTGACATGCTATCTGTTAGTAATCTGGAAGCGTGTGAATAACACTTGATCTGTTGTCTTTTGATGTGTTCCAATACTGGTATTGTTTTGGTTATCTGTCTGATGTTATCGTTTCTAATTCTATCTCTTAATGACACTCCAAATATTCTTCGGAGGCCTGTCATTTCTGTTGTCACTATTTTTCTTTTGTCTTGAGCTGTCTTTGTCCAGGTTTGGCACTGTTAGCACAGCGATGGGATAATAATAGTCTTGTATAATGCAACTTTAGTGTCTATGTTTACATTTTTGTTCTTGAAAATACATGTCCTCCGTCCTAGGATCTGGTATATTTTGTTGCATCTATTTTGTATCTCTTTACTGGTTTTCCCTTCACTCTATATAATTCTTCTTAAGTAGGTGAACTCATTAACCTGTTTACAGTGTTTATCATCGATCGAGATTGTGGTATTTCTTTCTTTCTTTGCTATTGCCATTATTTCGGTCTTTTCAATATTGATCTTCATGTTGAATTTTTGACATGTTGTGTGGAGTCTGTTCATATGTTCTTGCAATAGTTCTTCTGATGTCGCTATTAGTACTTGGCACAGAGTAGTTCGTTCAATTTGTCTTTCATGTTATTCTTATCTTATCTATTTCGTTAAAAATTGTTAGTTTACGGATGTGGTCGATGTATGTTATAAAAATTAGAGGAGATAGGACACACGATTGTTGAAATCCTGATTTGATTTGCAGATTGTGTTGACATACAAAAGTTGAAATGACGCTTACAAGTGTACCCATTTACAAAATCTCTATTTGAAGATGACCTTTAGACAATTTGAACTAACCAATCAGAGTATTTGAACACATTGAGGTGCTTTCAGGGATAAATTATACAAATACATGACTCATCGGTTCTTGCGGAGAAGTCTGCAAAATGGAGGTAGCTTTCCATTGTATCCTTAAGGATATCACCGCTGCCAAGGGGTTTACAGTACATTACAGCATGGTTGTTACGACATTTGATTTGTGCACAAGAGAACAGATGCTTGATCACGAGCTGTGACTTCGTCTTGACAAGTAAATTCTTTATGAGATCCTTGGGGATTATCGCTTGAGATTATGGAGTTACGTGCTAAGAGCGGTACACATGGCAGTTAACGTGCCACTTCGTTGAGAAGGGTGAACTCTGTGGAAACCCGTTACCTGATGACAATGAAGTCAATCCTAGTATACATTTTGGGCCCCTCCCCCTTCCATTTCTGTGCAGGCGTCAATATTACAGGTTGGGGGTATATTTTCTGATGCCTGACCGTTGTTCTTTCAGAACCTGTCTGTGGAGAGATTAGTGGAAGTTTGTGGTGCCCTGAAAAATAACACAGTTTGTGTCCGGTTTGATATGGCAGGTGTTGCAGCTTCAGATAAAGTTGGCAAGGTAACATCACAAGTTTATAATATATTTATAATTCACAACATATTAGTCGTATGAGTTAGTCATGTGTGCATCCATATTTAGCTCTGTCATGTGAATATGAACAGCGCTAGTTTTAGCTCGTCATAC
Source organism: Meghimatium bilineatum (assembly GCA_034231615.1). Taxonomy (NCBI): domain Eukaryota; kingdom Metazoa; phylum Mollusca; class Gastropoda; order Stylommatophora; family Philomycidae; genus Meghimatium; species Meghimatium bilineatum. The sequence continues at coordinate 23,080,276 of CM067302.1, forward strand.
TATGTTGTAAATGTGTTCTTGATGAAGGCCTTGTGGTAGAAACTTTGATTTTTTTATTGTATGTTATCGTGTGTGTGAAATACATTAGATCAATTCATAAATTCATACCAACATTGTGTTATCAATGTCAAACATGGACACTAACTAAAGAAAGTGAGAAAGCTAACTATGTGTGAAATGAGATGTCTAAGAAAAGCAGTAAACAGAACAAGAAGAGATCATGTGAGAAATGAAGAGATTACAAGAACTGTTGGAACAACATCTGTGCTCAAATATATTGAAAAATTGAGATTGAAATGGTTCGGCCACTTAATGAGAATGAATCATTATTTGCCAGCAGCAAGAGCATACAACATGAAAATAAAAACAATGTGGAATGAAGGAGTTACCAACATTCTGAGACGTCGCAATATTACTGATCATGTGTATATCCAGTGATAGATGGATCATGTGTATATTCAGTGATAGATGGATCATGTTTATATCCAGTGATAGATGGATCATGTGTATATCCAGTGATAGATGGATCATGTTTATATCCAGTGATAAATGGATCATGTTTATATCCAGTGCTTATCTTAACTTCCGTATCTTGTTTCTGAGTAGTTGAATTATAATGTTCACATGACACTGAAAACTACCAGCACATCTCCACAAATTAAAGGTTGTCCAAAATGACCAATGCCTATGTAAAAAGGGTCAGCAGACCCAGAACACATTATGCAAGCATGTCCACTTTTTGGTGATTTGAAGACTAAAAACTGTCCCCAAGAGACAGAACCGGAAGTGGGGGACAGCCGTGGAGACCTCCCGATGACAACTGAAATCAAGGAGGCGGCCATCCTGCCTGTGTATACTTCTGAGTATAGGTAACTGTTCGCAGAAGAAGAAGAATATCTATGTCATATATAAAATATATTTTTTCCTCGTCTTCTGTGTTCGTTCTCAAACTCCTGCAGATTAACAGGATGTAGTCAAGAGAACGGAATGCGTTGTATCATGGTTTACAGCATTGCTGCGATATCTGCGCCTTTTGGCCTGACACATCAGACTTCAGCATGGCTTTGGGTCACTGACCCTATATAGGATGGGGCAGCCAACTCCATCCCATAACCTCCTTAGTCGCCTCTTATGATATGTATGGAAGGTAAACAGTGTTGCTATTCTTTGCTCCCCTTTTGGGCCCAGCAACACACGGGTAAATATATTTCAATTATTAACCTTCCACCATGTGATGTATTCTTTCCAGAAATGCACTGACTCACAAGTTCCTGTCGAAACATGTGAAATGCCCATCCAAAGTCCTGCTACGTGATATTTATAATGTTATTTCATAACGTAGCGTGCTCATAATTTTGTCTGAAAATCAATAAAAAATGTACCGAGGATGCCACTAACTTTATCGATCCAATCTTGGCTAGACCTAGGAATATTTCTTCCACGTATAACGTAATTATTATTCAATGCAGAATGTCCAGAGCTAATGTTTCTCCGGACATTTCATAATGGAACTAACGTGTTTATAAAAATTTTTTTGAATAGAAATGTAATTTCCAAGAATTTCTCATCATTAGAAACAAATCCATAACAATTTAACTAAAAATGGCTTCCATTTAAAATCTGATCTGCGATGATCGGAACACTTGACTAGAAATCTAACATTGTCTTAAAACATTGTCTAAAATTTGCCATCTTCTTTACTCCCTGCATCATCGGGAACAGGAAGCTAGATTTATTGCTAGCAGTACGCATGTGGTTGCGTCTGTGAGTCTCACCAATGGCCCACTAGAGAAACTACCCATGCAACAGAAAACCTTCGTGGATGACATGCCGTTATATTGAGGTTATTTTCTTAGAGAAGCTTCATGGCACGTCATCTATACAATTATGCTTTTATTTTGTTATTGAAATGTGTTTCATGTTTACTTGAATATATATGTATGCACGCTTTGTGGTTGGGAGGGAGCCAGAGATATACTGTGCAGCACTGGGGAGGAGGAAACTGACAGCACTGTTTTTTCCTATGGCTGAGACCCATCATAGAGGCACAGTGACTCAGGACGTGACAATCCTTTTGACTTGAACATTTGGTTGCATGCCTCGAGCAATAGAGAAGTTCAGCATAACCAGTAGTCAATTGGTGGCGGGGAATGAGCACAGCGAACCCTATCTTGGCCACAGTGGCTCGGAGCAGTGCAAAGGTTAAAACCTACCTTCCTGGAGGTGTGATAGTTATTCTCTGGCTCTGTCCCGGGGTGGGCTGAAAATTCACAGACTTCCCAGCAATATAATGCCATTTAATGGCATTTGGTCAAAGGGCATGAGCCCATGAACCGCTGGATCAGCAACCAACTAACCAATCAACCAATGCTAGCAGTGTTTGCACTTTTCCTGGAAGAAATAGCAGAATGTAAACTTTTTATCATAGTTACCAAACTACGTAGCGAAATATCGTAACTAAGCTACCACAAAATTTAGTGTGTTACGACCGGAAGTTTGTGTTTATTTGCGATGACGTGCTAAAGGTTAATCTTTTTAATTGGCTGATCTCAAGTGCTGGTGTCACTTTGCAGGCGTTGGCTGAAGCACTGAGTGAGAATTCTACTCTACGGACATTGAATGTGGAGTCTAACTTCATCTCGGGTGAGACCATCGTGGAGCTGATTAAGGCGGCAAACGTACACCAGGCACTTCTTGAGTTGAGAGTAGCAAATCAGGTAAGACATTACACTTACTAAAGCACACCTGGGATGAAAGTTTGAAGAAATCAGGTCATATATTTTGCTTACTAACTCTGTCAGCTCTTGTGTCTAGCTTCTCCCTCATTCATGTTTAACCCTCTCATCATTCAAAGTGGAAGCATGGTGGCCTAGTTGATAGTGAGTTCGCTTACTATCACTGGGTTACAGCATGCCAGGTTCGAAACCACATCAAGAAAAAAATGTATCCTAGTCATGATTTGTCGCCTGACGCGTCCGTTCCTCCAGTCAACGCAGCTGTAAATGAATACCTGATGTTAGGGGAGGAAAAGACAGCAAGGAAGGGAATTGGCCACCCCACCTAAAAGTTGCTGCAGCTTAGTGCATAAAGAGTTATCTTCATCCCCGAAGGCAGGTTCCTGCATTGGGACCTACCTTTACCATTCATCCTTCAAGTTAACTCTCTTATCCCTCATATTTAACTCTCTTATCCCTCATATTTAACTCTCTTATCCCTCATATTTAACTCTCTTTCTTCAAATTTAACTCTCTTATCCCTCATATTTAACTCTCGTTCCTCATATTTAACTCTTTCATTCTTCCGTTTAACTCTTATTCCTCATATTTAACTCTCATTCTTCCAAGTTTAACTCTCTTATCCCTCTTATTTTACTCTCTTATCATTCAAGTTTAACTCTCTTATCCCTTATATTTAACTCTCTTTCTTCAAATTTAACTCTCTTATCCATCTTATTTAACTCTCGTTCCTCATATTTAACTCTTTCATTCTTCCGTTTAACTCTTATTCCTAATATTTAACTCTCATTCTTCCAAGTTTAACTCTCTTATCCCTCATATTTTACTCTCTTATCTTTCAAGTTTAACTCTCTTATCTTTCAAGTTTAACTCTCTTATCCCTCATATTTTACTCTCTTATCTTTCAAGTTTAACTCTCTTATCTTTCAAGTTTAACTCTCTTATCCCTCATATTTTACTCTCTTATCTTTCAAGTTTAACTCTCTTATCTTTCAAGTTTAACTCTCTTATCTTTCAAGTTTAACTCTCTTATCCCTCATATTTAACTCTCTCATTCTTCAAGTTTAACTGTCTCATCCCTCATGTTTACCCTTCATGAATCTGACATTAGTTTTACATGCTACTTTCCTTTATTGTAGAAACCAGAAGTCCTGGGTAATAAGGTTGAGATGCAGATTGCCAAGTTGGTCAAAGAAAACAGCACACTCTTGAGGTTAGGCATCCAATTTGAGTTTCCTGATGCCAGGATCAAAGTTCATGACAAGTTGAAGGCTAACCTTGATGCCTGTGAGTATTATAGAGTGTTGCGTAATTTTGTCTCTATCTGCCCGTTTGTTTTAATCCTAAAGAAGTATGAACAATAGAGTTGCTGTATCCTTTTATACAATGAAATTGAAAGAGGGTATTTCCAGAAATTTATTTTGCACACAGAAAACACCAAGGTTAATAGTGGACAATGGAATTGAAGGAGGGTGTCTCTGGAATTTTCTTATACACACAGAGCACTTATGTTTCTGATCAGTCACTGACTAGGCAGCTGAACACTTATGTTTCTGATCAGTCACTGACTAGGCAGCTGAACACTTATGTTTCTGGTCAGTCACTGACCAGGTAGCTGAACACATGTTTCTGGTCAGTCACTGACTAGACAGCTGAACACTTATGTTTCTGGTCAGTCACTGACTAGGCAGCTGAACACTAATGTTTCTGGTCAGTCACTGACTAGGCAGCTGAACACTAATGTTTCTGGTCAGTCACTGACTAGGCAGCTGAACACTTATGTTTCTGATCAGTCACTGACTAGACAGCTGAACACTTATGTTTCTGGTCAGTCACTGACTAGGCAGCTGAACACTTATGTTTCTGATCAGTCGCTGACTAGACAGCTGAACACTTATGTTTCTGGTCAGTCACTGACCAGGTAGCTGAACACATGTTTCTGGTCAGTCACTGACTACACAGCTGAACACTTATGTTTCTGGTCAGTCACTGACTACACAGCTGAACACTAATGGGAAAACCATGTGCTATGATGGTGGTTAATAATTTGTATTACTTTTACACTCTAGAAAATTGATTAAATATAAATTGTACATGGAATTATTACACAGAATCAAGGTTTAAACATAAATGTCTTTATCAAGATACGGTCAAAGAAGGTATCCTTTGAGATAGTGGCTACAACAATTCACTTTGTGTTCAAGAGGTCAGGGGTTAAAATTCTGTTGCGATATCTTGTTTATAAAGTGGATTTTCAGGATATCCTGGGTATTATCACTTGAAGCTATGTGGTTTATGTGGGAGATCCCTGGGTATTATCACATGAAGCTATAGGGTTTATGTGGGAGATCCCTGGGTATTATCATTTGAAGCTATGGGGTTTATGTGGGAGATCCCTGGGTATTATCATTTGAAGCTATGGGGTTTATGTGGGAGATCCCTGGGTATTATCATTTGAAGCTATGGGGTTTATGTGGGAGATCCCTGGATATTATCACTTGAAGCTATGGGGTTATGTGCTGCGAGTAGTATTCTCAGCAGGCGACCACGTTTTTATGTTTCTCTACAATTTTGCATGTGCCCACAGTATGACAGATAAGTACACTAAAGATTGTTAAAACCATTTGACCCACTTATATTCACCAGGAGTCACTTTTCTGTTCTTGTTTCGATAGGATCCATATTATATGTTGAGTCTGCCCAGGGTTAATTTAAAACTGTGACCTTCGTGTAGTTCAGAGTTCACACTTCCTCTTCGTGTTCACATTGCGAGAATTGCACACTGAACTAATTTATTAAATTTGACACGGCCATAATTATGATGGCAATATGCACGATGTATGTAATTTTCTCACCAAATATAATGTGGAAAATGATGTTGAAGTTTCTTTGTTAGATAGGCCTAGTATTTCTGACAATGAGGAGGAAATTCTGCATGGTAGACCTACTAATTATGGCATGATGAATTTCACCACACCGATACGGTTTTTCCCCCCCTAGAATTCCGACTTCATAGGATGCGAATGACTAGTAAGTTTTTTTTAATCTGTTACCGGTATTTGGCATTATTCTGTGTTCTATTTTGTTTTTGTTTCTACCGCTAATTTAAAAAAAATTTGTTGTGCATGTATATAAGCAGAGCCCTCCTACATTAAATGAGGAAAAACACACAAATTCTCAGCTTATACATGGAAATATATGGTGGATCATGCTTATCTAAATGTAACCTAGTGTTATGTTTGTCTAATTTGACCTAATTTAATGAAATGTGACCTAGTTTTATTTTTGGGGTATAGTGATGTCTACATATGTCTGTGTCTCATCCACTTTATATCTGTGACTTTATATTTATCTATGAATATGATTGTATGTCTGTCTCCGAGACAGAACCATTTCATTGACATATCAACAACTATTTTGTGTCCTTATTTCAGTGAGGAAAAAACGAGTAAGCAAAGAAGATGGCCAGTCCTAGGTTTGTGCCGTCTGCCAATCAGTCCACCGTCAGCTTCTCACAGACAGACACGTTTCATGTGCTTCAACTGTAGCTATATTTATTGACGCCTTCCTTAACTGTGTGTATTAGACTGCTATTTGTCTGTTATAAAACTTTCATTTGTACTTGTCAGCGATGTATGCTCAAAATAGAATAAATGTTCCAACTGGGTTTCCATAGAAGTGGAATTGAGTATTTCTCATTCCCATAGATGATGTCACTGTGTGATAAATATAAATATATGTGTAGTGTTATTTAATATGTAAATAATTCAATGAATTTCATCGACCCTGTAACAGGAGCCCCAGTTGCAGGATCATAATGAACAAGAACATCAGTAATGAGCATATATATATATATATAAACAAAGGGTCATTGTTAATGTTATCATTAGGATTTTGTAAGAAACCAGACGTGGACCTTCAAGGAGCCCTTATGATTCATTTAGCTTCAAGGAGCTACTATGATTCATTGCCAAGCGTATACATAAACAAAGGGTCATTGTTAATGTTAGTATTAGGATTTTGTACAAAAAAACCAGACATATATTTGGTTGTTTCAGTGCTCATGTGTCTATCTGTGCATCTTGCTTTTTTCTATGTTCTGTCATTTTAAGTTTTTTTTATGGCTACTATAAATCATCAACCTTGTCATTAGAGGTGAGAAAGAGAGTTCTGCAGTGCTATATAACCCCTATACTAACATATGTATGTGAGTCTTGGACAATAAACAAACTGGAAAGTGAGAAATTAGAGGCAACAGAGATGTGGTTCTACAGAAGAATGTTGAGAATACCATGGACTGCCAGAAAAACTAATGTAGAGGTGTTAAAAGAGTTAAATGCGAAACGGACCTTAATCAACAATATACGAAAAAGGCAATCTTCTTTTTTTGGCCACTTCATGAGACAGGCAGGTTTAGAGAACATAGGCAAAATTGAAGACAACAGAGACAGAGGGCGACAACGTAAGAAAATATTAGACAGTTTGACAACCTGGCACGGCAAGGAAACAACAACGACCTTGATACATAATACTGTGGAAAGCCACGGCCGCCTACGCCTGCCCACTTGGCAGCTGATGATGATGATTCATTCCATGCAGCTAGATCTAGTCACAAACTTCTCTCTTGATTTCATCCATTAAGTAATCTATGGAAGCCCAGTTGCGTCACTTTTTTTGTCTGTTTTGACCAAACATCACAAGTATCTATTTGTTTATCCTGCTTGCAGTTCTGTGTGCTAAATAGTTGATATCCCCTCACTGCATGCTCCATGGGGAACTATCACTGTATATGGATTTCTTTAAGTCACATCATTAATATGTGATGTATTTTTCAACATGTGAGTAATGTGTTCATTCTCAAACTCCTGCGGGTTGGCAGGATGTAATCGAGAGAATGGAATTTGTTGTGTCATAGTTTACAGCCGGTCTGTGATATCTATTTCTTTGACCCAGCATATCTGACTTGATCAAAAGTAGTATCTGAATGTTAACTACCAATACTAAGGAGCAAATAGACGTGACGTGCTTACAGTTCTTGTACCTCTATGGTGCATGGGTATGTAACTACAAAGCTTATTAGAAAATGCTGCTCACCGTTCCACGACCCCCACCGACAAATTAAATTTTCGAGCAAAATATTTGCAGGGTAATGAAGGGTTAGGAAGTTTTGTGATGCAATGAAAACACTCATAATAGAACACACAAATTGACGTTTCGACCCAAAAGACCTTCATCAAGTCTTATACACAACAAACAATGACAAGTAGGAATGGTGCAATTGGTGTTCACATGGCCGAGAAAAAGACATCTTGCTGGACTTTAGGAGATCCTGGCCAGTCATAGCCGCCTCCAGCCTCTATTGGCTGAACTAAACGCCCATCTCCATGGCAAGTATCTGGTCTCGATGTGTATCTTCAATGAGATATCTGTCACTTTCAGCCCAACATATAATTTTAGTGCAAGGCAGTATTTGAGTATATTTTAGTGCAAGGCAGTATTTGAGTATATTTTAGTGCAAGGCAGTATTTGAGTATATTTTAGTGAAAGGCAGTATTTAAGTATATTTTAGTGCAAGGCAGTATTTAAGTATATTTTAGCGTGATATAAATATTTAAGAATTGCATAAATTTAATCACAGGGCAATGGATCGAGCTGACGTTTTGAACTCCTTAAGAGATATAGCAAGCGAGAGTGAGACTAGTGTGGAAGATGATTCCTTTTCATTGACCAAGATTAAAGATCAGGGATTGAAATGCGGTGTTGCTAGAAGTGAATATTATTGGAGGACGCAGAAGAATGATGGTCAACCAGCATAGGACAGGTACTGTCAGCAGAAGTGTAATGGCGGATACACTCAGGGAGAGATCAGAGCAACTATGGACGTGTCCAGTTAGCAGTGATGATGATCCGATAACTAACTAACTTTATAATGAACTTGTGTGATAGAATAGCCATCCCCCCTCGAAAGCCTCCTTAATCACCTTTTACAACATACATGGCAGGTCACAGCATTGATATTCTTTTATTCCCTTTTGGGCCTTGGTAGTAAACTGTCAAGCAAAGCTTGTGACTCTGAGAAATGTTTCAGTTTAGAATTCAAAGTTGATGTTGATTTTCTTCTGGGTTCATTCTCAAACTCCTGCAGATTGACAGGATGTAATCCATAGAATAGGATGCATTGTGTCATGGTTTACAGCTTAGCTGCAATATCTGCACCTTTCGGCTTGACACATCAACTTCAGCATGGCTTTGGATCACTTTGACCCTCTATGGGAATGGACAGTCAATTCCACCCCTGAAACCTTCTTAGTCATCCCTTACAACATGCATGGCAGTCAGTGTTACTATTTTTGTGGCAGTCAGTGTTACTATTTTTGTGGCAGTCAGTGTTACTATTCTTGGCTCCATGTTCAGACCCCGGCAACACACGAGCAATTACATTTGATAACAAAATGTTTCTGAACATCAGCAAGATGTCACTTATCATCACATTCTTTCATAGAACCAAACATCTTATATTGCTGCAAATTATGGACAATCAGTGAAGACCACTGGAAGCAACAGATCTGATTTTGGTAGAACAATGTTTATATATTTGTTTTGTTGTGTCTGCTCTAGTCTGAGGTTTATATATTTCTTCTTCGTTCATTCTCAAACTCCCGCTGGATCTCCCTTACAGCAGGATAATGTTCCTACTAGATTTCTAACAGGATGTAATCTAAAGAATGGAAATGCGTTGTGCCACCGTTTTATTTGTGCCAATGGCCAGACACATCCATCTTCGGCATTTTCATGAGGTTTGACAGTTTGGAAAAGAGATTGCCAGATAATCTTATCAACTGTTTCAGTCTAGTTTTTTATTCCTCTAGGACTATCTCGTTTTGTCTTCCCATCTGACTCGGGGTTGTCCCAGGGGATTAGGTCACGACTGGTAGTACTTTGATTCTCAAGCCTATTTCTGAATGATGACATAGTTCTGTTGTTGTGACATGACTAGTTCTGACAAAGTACTGTTGGTGGGGCAAGTCTAGTTCTGACAAAGTACTGTTGGTGGGGCAAGTCTAGTTCTGACAAGGTACTGTTGGTGGGGCAAGTCTAGTTCTGACAAAGTACTGTTGATGGGACAAGTCTAGTTCTGACAAAGTACTGTTGGTGGGGCAAGTCTAGTTCTGACAAAGTACTGTTGGTGGGGCAAGTCTAGTTCTGACAAGGTACTGTTGGTGGGGCAAGTCTAGTTCTGACAAAGTACTGTTGGTGGGGCAAGTCTAGTTCTGACAAGGTACTGTTGGTGGGGCAAGTCTAGTTCTGACAAAGTACTGTTGGTGGGGCAAGTCAAGTTCTGAATGATGACAGTACTAGTGGTGATACAAGCCTACATCTGCTGATAATAGAATACTGCTGGTGGTACAACTTCACATATGATTAAATTGATTTATCATCTTCTAGACCTAACATCAAGTGTGGGGACAACATACAATCAAATACATTTACTTGTAATCATTTGTAAGAGGCTTATCATTGAATGACCAGCCCTGATGATAAACATTATTTTCTTCACTTGAATGATTCTGGTAGGGAAGATACAAATGCAGGTAGACTTGACATAGACCTCTTGTAAGATGGCGATGTTTTTAACAATGTATGTACTGTGTCTTCAAGTGTATTAGACTTGTTTGAACCACATTGTCAATGTTTTATTAAAAATTTGTTCTTGTTTTAGTTCAATTTGTTAACTCATTTTTATATGCGTGAGATGTATTTTTTTTAAAAAACCAGATTTTGTGATGAAAGTGGTGGCAGATGATAGATTTTAGAGTTTTGGTGCTAGTGATGGATGATAGTTTTAGAGTTTTGGTGCTAGTGGTGGATGATAGTTTTGGTGCTAGTGACGGATGATAGATTTTAGAGTTTTGGTGCTATTGATGGATGATAGATTTTAGAGTTTTGGTGCTAGTGACGGATGATAGTTTTAGAGTTTTGGTGCTAGTGATGGATGATAGTTTTAGAGTTTTGGTGCTAGTGATAGATGATAGTTTTAGAGTTTTGGTGCTAGTGGTGGATGATAGTTTTGGTGCTAGTGATGGATGATAGTTTTAGAGTTTTGGTGCTAGTGACGGATGATAGATTTTAGAGTTTTGGTGCTAGTGACGGATGATAGTTTTAGAGTTTTGGTGCTAGTGATGGATGATAGTTTTCGAATTTTGGTGCTAGTGACGGATGATAGTTTTAGAGTTTTGGTGCTAGTGGTGGATGATAGTTTTAGAGTTTTGGTGCTAGTGATGGATGATAGTTTTAGAGTTTTGGCTCCATTTGCGAGTCGCGTTAGCGCAGTGGTTAGCGCACTGGCTTCACATATGAGTGGTCCTGGGTTCATTCCTCAGTTGAGGCGGAAATATTTTTCAGATCGCAATGGCTCCCAGGTCGACCCAGCCTTAAATGATTAATCTGATTAATGGGTACCTGATTAATCTGGGAAGTAAAGACTGCGAGGGAGAGGAGATGGCTACGCCCTCATTTGCAGAGCCTCTGAAATGTGAAATAGCTAACATCTCACACCCCTACGGCATTAATAAAGGCTATGGGTTACTTTACTTTTACTTTTTACTCCATTTTTTCATCTTACAGTGTCCGGACTATTGATTGATAGATAGATAGATAGATAGATAGATAGATAGATAGATAGATAGATAGATAGATAGATAGATAGATTGATAGATTGATAGATAGATAGTCCAAAAAAGTATCTATATTTGCTTCATAGGCTACAGTAATGCCTTTGACAGAGTCCAACATGAAAAAGTAATTAAATGTCTTCAAGAAATAGGCATAGATGGAAAAGACATCAAAGTGATTGGAAGTATTTATGGGAACAGACTGCATCAATAAGGTGTGAAAACTTAAACAAAAAACGCTAAACATGAAGAGAAATTAAAACAAGTAAAACAGTATCAATATCTTGGACACATAGTCACAAATGATGGCAGATGTGAAACAGAAGTTAAAAGGAGAATAGGAATGGCTAAAAGTACCTTCAATGACATGAGGAAATTATTAATATCTAAACAAATTACAAACAAGTTAAACATGAGAATTATAAAATGCTACATCTATTCTATATTAATGTATGGCTCAGAAACATGGACAATAAATAAACAATTAGAAGACAGAATTGATGCCTTTGAGATGTGGGTATATAGAAGAATAGGGAGAATATCATGGAAAGAGAAGAAAACAAATAAAGAGGTGCTAAAGACACTTAATATGAAGAAAGAATTACTAAGAGAAATAAAGATCAGGCAAATAAAATATTTTGGACACATTAAAAGACATGACACCCTATTGAAGACCTTACTTGAGGGTAAAGTCAAAGGGAAGCGAGCAAGAGGTAGGCAGAGATACAAGTGGGAGAGTAACATTACACGATGGACAGGTTACAGTCTAGCAGAGTGCACCGCCAAGAGACAGGAGATGTTGGAGATCTGTTGCAGCCAACCTTCGTTGCGGAGACGGAACTTGATGATGATGATCCTGATGTATGAAACATTTGTTGTGTGAGACACCTGTTACCTGTTGTGTGAGACACCTGTTATCTGTTGAGTGAGACACCTGTTACCTGTTGAGTGAGACACCTGTTATCTGTTGTGTGAGACACCTGTTATCTGTTGAGTGAGACACCTGTTATCTGTTGTGTGAGACACCTGTTATCTGTTGTGTGAGACACCTGTTATCTGTTGAGTGAGACACCTGTTATCTGTTGTGTGAGACACCTGTTATCTGTTGAGTGAGACACCTGTTATCTGTTGTGTGAGACACCTGTTATCTGTTGAGTGAGACACCTGTTATCTGTTGTGTGAGACACCTGTTATCTGTTGAGTGAGACACCTGTTATCTGTTGTGTGAGACACCTGTTATCCGTTGTGTGAGACACCTGTTATCTGTTGTGTGAGACACCTGTTACCTGTTGAGTGAGACACCTGTTATCTGTTGAGTGAGACACCTGTTATCTGTTGAGTGAGACACCTGTTATCTGTTGTGTGAGACACCTGTTATCTGTTGAGTGAGACACCTGTTACCTGTTGTATGAGACACCTGTTACCTGTTGTATGAGACACCTGTTACCTGTTGTGTGAGACACCTGTTACCTGTTGAGTGAGACATCTGTTTCCTGTTGTGTGAGACACCTGTTACCTGTTGTGTGAGACATCTGTTACCTGTTGTATGAGACACCTGTTACCTGTTGTATGAGACACCTGTTACCTGTTGTGTGAGACACCTGTTACCTGTTGAGTGAGACATCTGTTTCCTGTTGTGTGAGACACCTGTTACCTGTTGTGTGAGACATCTGTTACCTGTTGTATGAGACATCTGTTACCTGTTATGTGAGACACCTGTTACCTGTTGTATGAGACACCTGTTACCTGTTGAGTGAAACACCTGTTACCTGTTGTGTGAGACACATGTTACCTGTTGTATGAGACACCTGTTTCCTGTTGTATGAGACACCTGTTTCCTGTTGTATGAGACACCTGTTACCTGTTGTATGAGACACCTGTTACCTGTTGTGTGAGACATCTGTTACCTGTTGTATGAGACACATGTTACCTGTTGAGTGAGACATCTGTTACCTGTTGTGTGAGACACCTGTTACCTGTTGTGTGAGACATCTGTTACCTGTTGTATGAGACACCTGTTACCTGTTGTATGAGACACCTGTTACCTGTTGTGTGAGACACCTGTTACCTGTTGAGTGAGACATCTGTTTCCTGTTGTGTGAGACACCTGTTACCTGTTGTGTGAGACATCTGTTACCTGTTGTATGAGACACCTGTTACCTGTTGTATGAGACACCTGTTACCTGTTGTGTGAGACACCTGTTACCTGTTGTATGAGACACCTGTTACCTGTTGAGTGAAACACCTGTTACCTGTTGTATGAGACACCTGTTTCCTGTTGTGTGAGACACATGTTACCTGTTGAGTGAAACACCTGTTACCTGTTGAGTGAAACACCTGTTACCTGTTGTATGAGACACCTGTTTCCTGTTGTGTGAGACACCTGTTGTGTGAGACACATGTTACCTGTTGAGTGAAACACCTGTTACCTGTTGTATGAGACACCTGTTACCTGTTGTGTGAGACACCTGTTACCTGTTGTATGAGACATCTGTTACCTGTTGCGTGAGACATCTGTTACCTGTTGTATGAGACATCTGTTACCTGTTGTGTGAGACATCTGTTACCTGTTGAGTGAGACATCTGTTACCTGTTGTGTGAGACATCTGTTACCTGTTGCGTGAGACATCTGTTACCTGTTGTGTGAGACATCTGTTACCTGTTGAGTGAGACACCTGTTACCTGTTGTATGAGACATCTGTTACCTGTTGTGTGAGACATCTGTTACCTGTTGTATGAGACATCTGTTACCTGTTGTGTGAGACATCTGTTACCTGTTGAGTGAGACATCTGTTACCTGTTGTGTGAGACATCTGTTACCTGTTGAGTGAAACACCTGTTACCTGTTGTATGAGACACCTGTTTCCTGTTGTGTGAGACACCTGTTGTGTGAGACACATGTTACCTGTTGAGTGAAACACCTGTTACCTGTTGTATGAGACACCTGTTACCTGTTGTGTGAGACACCTGTTACCTGTTGTATGAGACATCTGTTACCTGTTGCGTGAGACATCTGTTACCTGTTGTGTGAGACACCTGTTACCTGTTGTGTGAGACATCTGTTACCTGTTGTGTGAGACACCTGTTACCTGTTGTGTGAGACACCTGTTACCTGTTGTATGAGACATCTGTTACCTGTTGTATGAGACATCTGTTACCTGTTGTATGAGACATCTGTTACCTGTTGCGTGAGACATCTGTTACCTGTTGTGTGAGACATCTGTTACCTGTTGTGTGAGACACCTGTTACCTGTTGTGTGAGACACCTGTTACCTGTTGTATGAGACATCTGTTACCTGTTGTATGAGACATCTGTTACCTGTTGTATGAGACATCTGTTACCTGTTGCGTGAGACATCTGTTACCTGTTGTATGAGACACCTGTTACCTGTTGTGTGAGACACCTGTTACCTGTTGTATGAGACATCTGTTACCTGTTGTGTGAGACACCTGTTACCTGTTGTATGAGACATCTGTTACCTGTTGTATGAGACATCTGTTACCTGTTGTGTGAGACATCTGTTACCTGTTGTATGAGACATCTGTTACCTGTTGTGTGAGACATCTGTTACCTGTTGTATGAGACACCTGTTACCTGTTGTGTGAGACACCTGTTACCTGTTGTGTGAGACACCTGTTACCTGTTGTGTGAGACACCTGTTACCTGTTGTGTGAGACACCTGTTACCTGTTGTATGAGACATCTGTTACCTGTTGTGTGAGACACATGTTACCTGTTGAGTGAAACACCTGTTACCTGTTGTATGAGACACCTGTTACCTGTTGTGTGAGACACCTGTTACCTGTTGTATGAGACATCTGTTACCTGTTGTGTGAGACACCTGTTACCTGTTGTGTGAGACACCTGTTACCTGTTGTGTGAGACACCTGTTACCTGTTGTGTGAGACACCTGTTACCTGTTGTGTGAGACACCTGTTACCTGTTGTGTGAGACACCTGTTACCTGTTGTATGAGACATCTGTTACCTGTTGTATGAGACATCTGTTACCTGTTGTGTGAGACATCTGTTACCTGTTGTATGAGACATCTGTTACCTGTTGTGTGAGACATCTGTTACCTGTTGTATGAGACATCTGTTACCTGTTGTGTGAGACATCTGTTACCTGTTGAGTGAAACACCTGTTACCTGTTGTATGAAACACCTGTTTCCTGTTGTGTGAGACACCTGTTGTGTGAGACACATGTTACCTGTTGAGTGAAACACCTGTTACCTGTTGTATGAGACACCTGTTACCTGTTGTGTGAGACACATGTTACCTGTTGTATGAGACATCTGTTACCTGTTGCGTGAGACATCTGTTACCTGTTGTGTGAGACATCTGTTACCTGTTGTGTGAGACATCTGTTACCTGTTGTGTGAGACATCTGTTACCTGTTGAGTGAGACACCTGTTACCTGTTGTATGAGACATCTGTTACCTGTTGTGTGAGACATCTGTTACCTGTTGAGTGAGACATCTGTTTCCTGTTGTATGAGACACCTGTTACCTGTTGTGTGAGACATCTGTTACCTGTTGTATGAGACACCTGTTACCTGTTGTGTGAGACATCTGTTACCTGTTGTATGAGACACCTGTTACCTGTTGTATGAGACATCTGTTACCTGTTGTGTGAGACATCTGTTACCTGTTGAGTGAGACATCTGTTTCCTGTTGTATGAGACATCTGTTACCTGTTGAGTGAGACATCTGTTTCCTGTTGTATGAGACATCTGTTACCTGTTGAGTGAGACATCTGTTACCTGTTGAGTGAGACATCTGTTTCCTGTTGTATGAGACATCTGTTACCTGTTGAGTGAGACATCTGTTTCCTGTTGTATGAGACATCTGTTACCTGTTGAGTGAAACACCTGTTACCTGTTGTATGAGACACCTGTTTCCTGTTGTGTGAGACACCTGTTGTGTGAGACACATGTTACCTGTTGAGTGAAACACCTGTTACCTGTTGTATGAGACACCTGTTACCTGTTGTGTGAGACACCTGTTACCTGTTGTATGAGACATCTGTTACCTGTTGCGTGAGACATCTGTTACCTGTTGTATGAGACATCTGTTACCTGTTGTATGAGACACCTGTTACCTGTTGTATGAGACATCTGTTACCTGTTGAGTGAGACACCTGTTACCTGTTGTATGAGACATCTGTTACCTGTTGTGTGAGACATCTGTTACCTGTTGAGTGAGACATCTGTTTCCTGTTGTATGAGACATCTGTTACCTGTTGAGTGAAACACCTGTTACCTGTTGTATGAGACACCTGTTTCCTGTTGTGTGAGACACCTGTTGTGTGAGACACATGTTACCTGTTGAGTGAAACACCTGTTACCTGTTGTATGAGACACCTGTTACCTGTTGTGTGAGACACCTGTTACCTGTTGTATGAGACATCTGTTACCTGTTGCGTGAGACATCTGTTACCTGTTGTATGAGACATCTGTTACCTGTTGTATGAGACACCTGTTACCTGTTGTATGAGACATCTGTTACCTGTTGTATGAGACACCTGTTACCTGTTGTATGAGACACATGTTACCTGTTGAGTGAAACACCTGTTACCTGTTGTATGAGACACCTGTTACCTGTTGTGTGAGACACCTGTTACCTGTTGTATGAGACATCTGTTACCTGTTGCGTGAGACATCTGTTACCTGTTGTATGAGACATCTGTTACCTGTTGTATGAGACACCTGTTACCTGTTGTATGAGACATCTGTTACCTGTTGTATGAGACATCTGTTACCTGTTGTATGAGACACCTGTTACCTGTTGTATGAGACATCTGTTACCTGTTGTATGAGACATCTGTTACCTGTTGTATGAGACACCTGTTACCTGTTGTATGAGACATCTGTTACCTGTTGCGTGAGACATCTGTTACCTGTTGTATGAGACATCTGTTACCTGTTGTGTGAGACACCTGTTACCTGTTGTATGAGACATCTGTTACCTGTTGAGTGAGACACCTGTTACCTGTTGTGTGAGACATCTGTTACCTGTTGTGTGAGACATCTGTTACCTGTTGAGTGAGACATCTGTTTCCTGTTGTATGAGACACCTGTTACCTGTTGTATGAGACACCTGTTTCCTGTTGTGTGAGACACCTGTTGTGTGAGACACATGTTACCTGTTGAGTGAAACACCTGTTACCTGTTGTATGAGACACCTGTTACCTGTTGTGTGAGACACCTGTTACCTGTTGTATGAGACATCTGTTACCTGTTGCGTGAGACATCTGTTACCTGTTGTATGAGACATCTGTTACCTGTTGTATGAGACACCTGTTACCTGTTGTATGAGACATCTGTTACCTGTTGAGTGAGACACCTGTTACCTGTTGAGTGAGACATCTGTTTCCTGTTGTATGAGACATCTGTTACCTGTTGAGTGAGACACCTGTTACCTGTTGAGTGAAACACCTGTTACCTGTTGTATGAGACACCTGTTTCCTGTTGTGTGAGACACCTGTTGTGTGAGACACATGTTACCTGTTGAGTGAAACACCTGTTACCTGTTGTATGAGACACCTGTTACCTGTTGTGTGAGACACCTGTTACCTGTTGTATGAGACACCTGTTACCTGTTGTGTGAGACATCTGTTACCTGTTGTGTGAGACATCTGTTACCTGTTGTATGAGACACCTGTTACCTGTTGTGTGAGACATCTGTTACCTGTTGAGTGAGACACCTGTTACCTGTTGTGTGAGACATCTGTTACCTGTTGAGTGAGACACCTGTTACCTGTTGTGTGAGACATCTGTTACCTGTTGTGTGAGACATCTGTTACCTGTTGAGTGAGACACCTGTTACCTGTTGTATGAGACATCTGTTACCTGTTGTATGAGACACCTGTTACCTGTTGTATGAGACATCTGTTACCTGTTGTGTGAGACATCTGTTTCCTGTTGTGTGAGACATCTGTTACCTGTTGTATGAGACACCTGTTACCTGTTGTATGAGACACCTGTTACCTGTTGAGTGAGACACCTGTTACCTGTTGTATGAGACATCTGTTACCTGTTGTGTGAGACATCTGTTACCTGTTGAGTGAGACATCTGTTACCTGTTGTATGAGACACCTGTTACCTGTTGTATGAGACATCTGTTACCTGTTGAGTGAGACATCTGTTACCTGTTGTATGAGACACCTGTTACCTGTTGTATGAGACACCTGTTACCTGTTGAGTGAGACACCTGTTACCTGTTGTATGAGACATCTGTTACCTGTTGAGTGAGACATCTGTTACCTGTTGTATGAGACACCTGTTACCTGTTGTATGAGACATCTGTTACCTGTTGTGTGAGACATCTGTTTCCTGTTGTATGAGACATCTGTTACCTGTTGTATGAGACACCTGTTACCTGTTGTATGAGACATCTGTTACCTGTTGAGTGAGACATCTGTTTCCTGTTGTGTGAGACATCTGTTACCTGTTGAGTGAGACATCTGTTACCTGTTGAGTGAGACATCTGTTACCTGTTGAGTGAGACATCTGTTTCCTGTTGTATGAGACATCTGTTACCTGTTGAGTGAGACACCTGTTACCTGTTGAGTGAGACATCTGTTTCCTGTTGTATGAGACATCTGTTACCTGTTGAGTGAGACACCTGTTGAGTGAGACATCTGTTTCCTGTTGTATGAGACATCTGTTACCTGTTGAGTGAGACATCTGTTTCCTGTTGTATGAGACATCTGTTACCTGTTGTGTGAGACATCTGTTACCTGTTGTGTGAGACATCTGTTACCTGTTGAGTGAGACATCTGTTTCCTGTTGAGTGAGACATCTGTTACCTGTTGTATGAGACACCTGTTACCTGTTGTGTGAGACATCTGTTACCTGTTGAGTGAGACATCTGTTACCTGTTGTATGAGACATCTGTTTCCTGTTGTATGAGACATCTGTTACCTGTTGAGTGAGACACCTGTTACCTGTTGTATGAGACATCTGTTACCTGTTGTATGAGACATCTGTTACCTGTTGTGTGAGACACCTGTTACCTGTTGTATGAGACACCTGTTACCTGTTGTGTGAGACATCTGTTACCTGTTGAGTGAGACACCTGTTACCTGTTGTGTGAGACATCTGTTACCTGTTGTGTGAGACATCTGTTACCTGTTGAGTGAGACACCTGTTACCTGTTGTATGAGACATCTGTTACCTGTTGAGTGAGACACCTGTTACCTGTTGAGTGAGACATCTGTTTCCTGTTGTATGAGACATCTGTTACCTGTTGAGTGAGACACCTGTTACCTGTTGAGTGAAACACCTGTTACCTGTTGTATGAGACACCTGTTTCCTGTTGTGTGAGACACCTGTTGTGTGAGACACATGTTACCTGTTGAGTGAAACACCTGTTACCTGTTGTATGAGACACCTGTTACCTGTTGTGTGAGACACCTGTTACCTGTTGTATGAGACACCTGTTACCTGTTGTGTGAGACATCTGTTACCTGTTGTGTGAGACATCTGTTACCTGTTGTATGAGACACCTGTTACCTGTTGTGTGAGACATCTGTTACCTGTTGAGTGAGACACCTGTTACCTGTTGTGTGAGACATCTGTTACCTGTTGAGTGAGACACCTGTTACCTGTTGTGTGAGACATCTGTTACCTGTTGTGTGAGACATCTGTTACCTGTTGAGTGAGACACCTGTTACCTGTTGTATGAGACATCTGTTACCTGTTGTATGAGACACCTGTTACCTGTTGTATGAGACATCTGTTACCTGTTGTGTGAGACATCTGTTTCCTGTTGTGTGAGACATCTGTTACCTGTTGTATGAGACACCTGTTACCTGTTGTATGAGACACCTGTTACCTGTTGAGTGAGACACCTGTTACCTGTTGTATGAGACATCTGTTACCTGTTGTGTGAGACATCTGTTACCTGTTGAGTGAGACATCTGTTACCTGTTGTATGAGACACCTGTTACCTGTTGTATGAGACATCTGTTACCTGTTGAGTGAGACATCTGTTACCTGTTGTATGAGACACCTGTTACCTGTTGTATGAGACACCTGTTACCTGTTGAGTGAGACACCTGTTACCTGTTGTATGAGACATCTGTTACCTGTTGAGTGAGACATCTGTTACCTGTTGTATGAGACACCTGTTACCTGTTGTATGAGACATCTGTTACCTGTTGTGTGAGACATCTGTTTCCTGTTGTATGAGACATCTGTTACCTGTTGTATGAGACACCTGTTACCTGTTGTATGAGACATCTGTTACCTGTTGAGTGAGACATCTGTTTCCTGTTGTGTGAGACATCTGTTACCTGTTGAGTGAGACATCTGTTACCTGTTGAGTGAGACATCTGTTACCTGTTGAGTGAGACATCTGTTTCCTGTTGTATGAGACATCTGTTACCTGTTGAGTGAGACACCTGTTACCTGTTGAGTGAGACATCTGTTTCCTGTTGTATGAGACATCTGTTACCTGTTGAGTGAGACACCTGTTGAGTGAGACATCTGTTTCCTGTTGTATGAGACATCTGTTACCTGTTGAGTGAGACATCTGTTTCCTGTTGTATGAGACATCTGTTACCTGTTGTGTGAGACATCTGTTACCTGTTGTGTGAGACATCTGTTACCTGTTGAGTGAGACATCTGTTTCCTGTTGAGTGAGACATCTGTTACCTGTTGTATGAGACACCTGTTACCTGTTGTGTGAGACATCTGTTACCTGTTGAGTGAGACATCTGTTACCTGTTGTATGAGACATCTGTTTCCTGTTGTATGAGACATCTGTTACCTGTTGAGTGAGACACCTGTTACCTGTTGTATGAGACATCTGTTACCTGTTGTATGAGACATCTGTTACCTGTTGTGTGAGACACCTGTTACCTGTTGTATGAGACACCTGTTACCTGTTGTGTGAGACATCTGTTACCTGTTGAGTGAGACACCTGTTACCTGTTGTGTGAGACATCTGTTACCTGTTGTGTGAGACATCTGTTACCTGTTGAGTGAGACACCTGTTACCTGTTGTATGAGACATCTGTTACCTGTTGTATGAGACACCTGTTACCTGTTGTATGAGACATCTGTTACCTGTTGTGTGAGACATCTGTTTCCTGTTGTGTGAGACATCTGTTACCTGTTGTATGAGACACCTGTTACCTGTTGTATGAGACACCTGTTACCTGTTGAGTGAGACACCTGTTACCTGTTGTATGAGACATCTGTTACCTGTTGTGTGAGACATCTGTTACCTGTTGAGTGAGACATCTGTTACCTGTTGTATGAGACACCTGTTACCTGTTGTATGAGACATCTGTTACCTGTTGAGTGAGACATCTGTTACCTGTTGTATGAGACACCTGTTACCTGTTGTATGAGACACCTGTTACCTGTTGAGTGAGACACCTGTTACCTGTTGTATGAGACATCTGTTACCTGTTGTGTGAGACATCTGTTACCTGTTGAGTGAGACATCTGTTACCTGTTGTATGAGACACCTGTTACCTGTTGTATGAGACATCTGTTACCTGTTGTGTGAGACATCTGTTTCCTGTTGTATGAGACATCTGTTACCTGTTGTATGAGACACCTGTTACCTGTTGTATGAGACATCTGTTACCTGTTGAGTGAGACATCTGTTTCCTGTTGTGTGAGACATCTGTTACCTGTTGAGTGAGACATCTGTTACCTGTTGAGTGAGACATCTGTTACCTGTTGAGTGAGACATCTGTTTCCTGTTGTATGAGACATCTGTTACCTGTTGAGTGAGACACCTGTTACCTGTTGAGTGAGACATCTGTTTCCTGTTGTATGAGACATCTGTTACCTGTTGAGTGAGACACCTGTTGAGTGAGACATCTGTTTCCTGTTGTATGAGACATCTGTTACCTGTTGAGTGAGACATCTGTTTCCTGTTGTATGAGACATCTGTTACCTGTTGTGTGAGACATCTGTTACCTGTTGTGTGAGACATCTGTTACCTGTTGAGTGAGACATCTGTTTCCTGTTGAGTGAGACATCTGTTACCTGTTGTATGAGACACCTGTTACCTGTTGTGTGAGACATCTGTTACCTGTTGAGTGAGACATCTGTTACCTGTTGTGTGAGACATCTGTTACCTGTTGTGTGAGAGATCTGTTGTGTGAGACACCTATTACCTGTTGTATGAGACACCTATTACCTGGTATGCTATTATTCTTGATAAAATACGAGCAAACAAAAGTGCCCAAGATAAACTGGAGGCAACTAAGATGTAGTATTTAAGAAGAATCATGAAAATCCCATGGACAGCCAAGAAAATACATGTAGACGTTCTCAGAGATGCGGAGTAAAAAGACAAATTATAGCGAAAACTAGAAACAATCAAGAATTTTAAGGGTTGCGATGAGGAAAGTAAAACTTGAACATTTAGTAACAACCGGAAAAAATCAAGGGGAGAAGAGACAGAGGAAGACAAAGAAAGAAATTTCTGGATGTGTTGTCACTGTAGCATAAAAAGAAGTCACCAACTGAAATTATTAACAACACAAGAGACAGAGAGTTGTTGAGAAGCATGATCGCCTACGCCGCTCGGTATGCCACTTGATTGATTGTTAATGGGCACGCTATACTCGTCTGCAATATTTCCCCCGTTTTTCCGGTATATTTATAAATTTGTTCCCCCGTTTTTCCGGTATATTTATCAATATTTTCCGGCGTCCACTTGTTTGATTTGGACATGTAACGAGACACGACTTACTTTCTAAAACTATGTTGCAAGGAACAGTGGGAGATGGTAAGAAAAGAATCAAAGAAATTCCACGATTGATAACATCAAGGAATGGTCTGGAAGGAGTTTCCTACACTTCTTACAATGTCTGAGTATAGAGATGATATTGCTGATGTTAAGTGGCACTACGCATGTCAAAAATATCACTCATTGCACACAACTTCATAGCTTCAATGAAGATTTGTGGTATCTGTATGTTCCTGTATGTAAATCGGTAGCATCTCCTATTCGGGATGTAGCCATCAACCCAGTATTTTTTGGGATGTAGTGATTTTCTAGTTTGTTTTGTGTTCGCTCCATTGTAACCAGCACGGATATCCGTGCGATTTCCGCCGGGAGCGTGATTACGTTGTGCAACTGTTATGCGCCTTGTAGACATAGCACATTCGATTTCGGCATGCCTTGAAAATTCGGGTGGGCTACCCTAACCTGTGGCAACCTTCCTATCTGTCGCCAGGCAACGAATGTGTACTGACTCTACGCCGAGATGGTTTGTCCTTTACGTCTGTCTTGCGCGAGGCGTTCCGCAGTCAGTGAACGCAAAAAATTAGACGTATTGTACCCGTGCTCATCGGGTACTAAACCTTTTCTCGTCCACAAGCCTGGTTCCGGTTTAGGAAGAACTTGACAGAAGAGTTGGGCTCGGGCTCGTTCGCCTTCGTAGCCGAAGCGTTGCTCACCAACTTTGTGAGCCCCTCGTCCAGGTCTGAATCTGTACACATATTTAGGAACGTTAGGGACTTGCGTTTTGTTCTAAAGTTGAACAGTGCTTGTCACCTCAGACTGCTATGCCTGTGTCCATCGGGTACTGAACCTTTTCTCTCCACGAGCATGCTTCCGGTATAGGAAAGACTCGACAGTAGAGTTGGGCCCAGGTTGGGATCACCGGTAACTAGAAGCTTGTCTCGAGCAAACAATGCTTTAGTTCCAATTTCATCGAACCGTTTTCCGTGCTCTTTACACATGACGCTGCCCTCTAGCGCTGTGCATCTTTCTCAGTGTACTCATTGTGCTTTTATTTTTATTGGGACATCTGCCTGCTTCGTACCGACTACATTGGCCGCCCTCCAATGCTTCTACCGAACTTACTAGCTTCACTGTGTGTCAACAGTGTTGCTGCATGTTGCATGTGTTGGCACAGAGGTGTCGAAGATATTACCTGTCTTTTTGCGGTCAAATCTCATTCCATCTGTTACCTCCACATTCACGGACACGATCCCCAATAGGTTTAGCAAGAATCAGCACTTGCCGCTGTATTTCTGTTACCAGGGTGCGCCACGGGGAGGCACTATTGGGATCTTGGTTATCTGTTAACCCTAGGTCCGCCAAGAGCAATGCGTTCCATTTGCACCCCCTGATTTTCTAGTGTTACAAGGAAAGGGGCAAAAAACACATGCACAATTGGATCACAGAAATAAAAGAGTCAACAAAAACAAACATATATGAAGCACACAAAAAGGTTGTCTCCAGAGAACGCATCTACCTCTGTTGCTGCATGTTGCAAAGGATTATAAAACGAAAAGGAAGACAAGATAAATACGTTAAGTGGTTTGACATTGTTTTCTGAACGGTCCGGGTGCGCAATTACCTGCGGTAGTATTGTGTAAAACAAACACACGAGTGCATGTGTTGTATTGTTTAATATAGTAACAAACATACAGGAATGTTACATAGACCATAAAATAACAGAATTCATCAGTAATGCGTTATCCTGACAGACATCACTGCATCCGTTTACCTGTGTCCGCGACCTGCAGTGCTTGAAGACATCGCGTACCGCATAGTAGCAATGACTAGTTGTATCATACTTCCGATTCAATTATGTATGTATCCTTCTTGTTTGATATATGTTTCCGTCGCTCGTCATCAGATCTGTAATGAATTATTGCCCCTTTTAAATCTGGACATACTTTCGATAACCAATCTTCATTGCTCGGATTTCTGGCCAAGCTGTGACCACCTGCATATGTCTCATCAAGAGTGCTGGAAATTCTAATACTTTTGTGAGAATACCTCCTATCATGTTCTGGGTCGTGGAACATGCCCATCAAGGATACTGCCACTTGAATATTGCTGTTTTCTGAAGTTTACAAACATTGTGAATATTAAATATAGAATTGAACTGGACGTCTAGAAAGTAATTCATGAAATAAAACATTATCATGAATTCATTATCATGAAAGTAATTCATGAAATAAAACATTATCATGATTAAATATATTTTGAGAGTATCGGTAAACTAGTGTCATGCACATTTTCTCCAGCTTCTAGTTTATGGGTGTACGTTATCACGTTTGTTGATTCGTTGGGGCAGGTCATCTGGTACGTATGCCAGAACAACATCTGCCTAAGATACTATTTTCGTGCCGGGACATGTGGGCGTTCGAGGCAATGAAAGAGCGGATCAACTGGCATTATGCGTGATTGTGGCACAGGGTGATGGGGCAATTGATCGCGCTGATGTTTTGAATTCCTTAAGAGATATAACACGCGAGAGTGAGACTAGTGTGGATGATGATTCCTCTTCAATGGCCAGGATTAAAGATCAGGGATTGAAATGCGGTGTTGCTACAACGGAACATTTTGGAGGGCGCAGAAGAATGATGGTCAACCAACATAGGACCGGTACTGTCAGCAGAAGTGTAATGGCGGATACACTCAAGGAGAGATCGGAGCAATTATGGACGTGTGCAGTTTTCAGTGATGATGATCCGACGACTAACAAACTAACTAACTAATTTCTCTATGATGAGTTTCAGAATGGAATACGATCCCGGGATGGCCAAAAGAAGCGATACAGCGACGCTAAAGACCTCATTGAAAGCCCTTGAAATTGACCAAGATACATAGAGGAGCGCGGTAGCCTAGTGGATAGTGAGCTTGCTTGCTATCATCTGGTTACAGCGTGCCAGGTTCGAAACCACGTCCGGACATTAAAAAAAATCCGGGGTGATTTCTCACTTGACACGACCACTCCTCCAGTCGACTCAGCTGTAAATGAGTACCTGACGCATGAGTTAGGGAAGGTAAAAAAAACAGCAAGGAAGGGAACTGGCCACCCCACCTAATAGTTGCTGCGGCTTAGTACATGAAGAGTTATCTTCATCCCCGACGGCAGTTGCCATGGTACCTACCTTTACCTTTTTTACATAGGAAGAACTTGCACAAAATGGATCCACATGGCGTTCTACAGTCAAAAAAGGCGCAGAATTTTGTGAAAAGATGAGAAATGCAGCAGCTCAATAGCGGAGAGTAGTTAGAAAGTCACGGGTAGACCAAAAAACGTCTACAGTGGTTATTAAGGGATAAATGTTCCAGTGTTGGGTAACAACCCTAAACAGGAAGCAGGTGGCTGGAGTAACACCGGGCAAATGTCAAGATAAACAAAAATAGGTAGATGTGTTACCAAAATAAAACATAACACAACCTAACAACGAGATACAGGGACAGAGTGGGGTTCCATGTCCGAACTGTCCAAGGACATTTGCGGCTCTAATAGGGCTATACCATTCTGAATTTCTAGGCACATTACTCCTATAGGTTGCCGTTTCTTTCGGTAGGAAAGACCGTTAATTTGACACTGTAAGGAAAACACATTCGTTTTCGTTGGCCATTTTTGCGGAAGATGGACCAGTGACATCGAAGAATGTATGCACATGTCTCTGGCCAATGCAGGCCTGCTAACTAACTAACTAACTAACTAACTAACTAACTAACTAACTAACTAACTAACTAACTAACTAACTAACTAACTAACTAACTAACTAACTAACTAACTAACTAACTAACTAACTAACTAACTAACTAACTAACTAACTAACTAACTAACTAACTAACTAACTAACTAACTAACCAACCAACCAACCAACCAACCAACTAACTAACTAACTAACTAACTAACCAACCAACCAACCAACCAACCAACTAACTAACTAACTAACTAACTAACTAACAGAGAGGCGTTTGGAGTATCTACGACTTAGACAACGTTCTGAAAAGAATATGTCACTTGATAATAGGGCTTTTAAGCCATTTACAAACTATTAGGCGTGGACATAATTCTAGCTAAATTTCCTACGTGGATGTAGCAAATGGTCATCATCACTTGTGATGGACGAACAACAAAACATCACATCCTTCTATCTCGTTTACTGCTAATCAATTCGATACTTATTTTCCTATATGAATCAATACCAAGCGGTCAAGCAACTTCTCCCTTGATCATTCCCGACCTCCCTTGTTCTTCCACTTGGCTGTTGTTGCAATGTATTCCATCTTTCCTCTTCTCATGGTGTGCCAAAAAGAAATGTGGACTGTCTCTTTCTGATGTGGGTAAGCAATTCTTTTTTGTACAAGATATCTCCATTACACTTTTTATCTACCCACGGTGTTCTTAACATTCTTCTATAAAACCACATCTGTACTGTCTCTATATCATTTTTTACTATTCTGCTGAGTGTCCAAGATTCACCTCCATACATTAGAATTGGTTCTATATAACTTCCAAGAACTCTCTTTCTCACCTCAAATATTCTTCGTCTGCGTTCATTCTCAAACTCCCGATGTATTTCTCTTGTAGCAAGACAATGGTCCTACAAGATCTCTAGTCGGATGTAGTCCAGAAAATGGAAATGCGTTGTGTTGCCGTTTTATTTGTGCCAATGGTCCGACACTTCCTCCTTCGGCTGGGTATTCCTATTCAATAACTTGTATCTAAGCTTATTATGGGCAGTGGACATATATGTAGTTTTGTCATATCAATCGACACGCCGAGCACACAGTGGATCTTATTGTACCTCAGGACTTCAGATATTGTAACAAATATTGAAGATATCAGATATTGTAACAAATATTGAAGATATCAGATATTGTAACAAATATTGAAGATATTAGATATTGTAACAAATATTGAAGATATCAGATATTGTAACAAATATTGAAGATATTAGATATTGTAACACATTTTTTAAGATATCAGATATTGTAACAAATATTGAAGAAATCAGATAGTGTAACGAACATCGAATACGTGCTTGTGATATTTATGAGAAAGTTGTACGTTTCTATAACGAGGAGTTACGAGCAATATATTTCTTGTAACCTTTTGTGCAATTGGGAGGGAGTTGCACTGCATAAATTTCATACCCAGAAGTCTCTAACTCTCGGTGGTGTGCAGTTATTTGAGGAGAAACCTCCCACTCAAAGGAGAAGCGGGTAAACATAATTGTACAGATCATGTGGGGTGAGAATTCCACAAGAGGAAACCCTCCTTGTAACATATATGTAAACTGCTAGGGGTTTACTGTTGCAGGGTGGTTAGTATGATAGGTAATTCTCACACTCGTATGTTGGTGCGGATGATAGAAAGTATGGGAGTAAAGAGAGTGTGTTATAGGGAGAGGTATAAAAGAAAGATAAAGAGTGTGGAACATTGAGAGTGTAGGAGATA
The DNA here is from genome assembly GCA_034231615.1 of Meghimatium bilineatum. Taxonomy (NCBI): domain Eukaryota; kingdom Metazoa; phylum Mollusca; class Gastropoda; order Stylommatophora; family Philomycidae; genus Meghimatium; species Meghimatium bilineatum. Next base: position 23,108,881 of record CM067302.1, read on the forward strand.
AAGAGAGTGGGTTATAGGGAGAGGTATAAAAGAAAGATCAAGAGTGTGGAACATTGAGAGTGTAGGAGATAAAGAGAGTGGGTTATAGGGAGAGGTATAAAAGAAAGATAAAGAGTGTGGAACATTGAGAGTGTAGGAGATAAAGAGAGTGGGTTATAATTAGGGAGAGGTAGAAAAGAGTATAGGATATAGAGAGTGTGGTAGATAGAGAGTGTGGTAAACAGAGTGTGTGAAATATAGAGTGTGAGATAAAGAAAATCGGTTATAGAGTGAAAGAGAGTGGAAGATTAAGGGAGTGAAATATAAAACAATTGGGCTACAGTGAGTATGTAAGATGAAGAGTGTGGAAGATAGATTGTGTGGGAGATAGATTGTGTGGGAGATAGATTGTGTGGGAGATAGATTGTGTGGGAGATAGATTGTGTGGGAGATATATTGTGTGGAAGATAAGTTGTGTGGAAGATAAGTTGTGTAAAAGTTAGGATGTGTAGAAGGTAGGGAAGTGTGGACGATGCCATGAAATTTTGCCCTCCCCTCACAAGCATACATACTTAAAATGGAAGAATCAATAGTGTACTCAGTATCGTCGTCGTCTGTCGTCAGCCATAGACTGCCAGGGGAAATCACTGTCTTCAAACACGGCCGCAAGATCTTTCTGAGTTGTTGCCGATAATGGTGTCCAAAAAAACAGTAAACAATAAAATTTATGGAGTAGTTACTATACAGCATCATTGCAGATACACAGTAGACTGGTGGGCGTGGTGGGAACGAAGATCCGGTTGATATTGTGGCCGTTGTCCAGAGGTAGACGTGGTTTTCATAGTGGGCGTGGTTTTAGTAGTAGGTGTGGTCATTGTGCAGGAGTGTTTGGTAGTGTTAACGAGTAGTTGATCCGATTAGGCAGTAGGCATGGGGCAGATGTAGGTGTGGTTCATTTGTAGTAAGTGTGGTTCAGAAGTATTCGTGGTTCATTAGTAGTAGGCGTGGTTGAGAAATACACGTGGTCCAGTTGTAAGGGGGGAGGGAAGAGAAAATAATACACACATTTACTGAAATTAGCATCTAATGTCTTTCAATATGCAACTAAGTTATACAGTCAATTTAAGACATAAATTTACTCTCTGGGCAATGAGCTGCTGCTAGTTTTTACTCACAACCACAGATGACCAGGGCATGGTTTAAATAAATGATGGCAATTTTTAATTTTTTTTAAACACGAGATGTCAACGCAGGAGTATATATTTAATTACATACCATTGTTATTGAATGTGGGTTGTCTAGCTTTAACTAAATCAGCCACCCGGCATTTTTGGCTGTAGTGGCTGTATATTCTAGACAATATAAATACGTTCAGCAGTTTGCCAATGCTTTCTGAACGGTCCGGATGCATAATTTCTGTGGCGGGGATAGAACTCGGTACCTTGACACCAATATTAACTAGCCTTGTTACTTGTGTAGGTAGGTCGTGTTGTCACACCAATATTAAGTAACCTTGTTACTTGTGTAGGTAGGTCGTCACACTAACATTAAGTAGCCTTGTTACAAGGTAGATAGGTCGTCACACTAACATTACGTAGCCTTGTTACAAGGTAGGTAGATCGTCACACTAACATTAAGTAGCCTTGTTACAAGGTAGGTAGGTCGTCACACTAACATTAAGTAGCCTTGTTACAAGGTAGGTAGGTCGTCACACTAACATTAAGTAGCCTTGTTACAAGGTAGATAGGTCGTCACACTAACATTAAGTAGCCTTGTTACAAGGTAGGTAGGTCGTCACACTAACATTAAGTAGCCTTGTTACAAGGTAGGTAGGTCGTCACACTAACATTAAGTAGCCTTGTTACAAGGTAGGTAGGTCGTCACACTAACATTAAGTAGCCTTGTTACATGTGTAGGTAGTTTGTGTTCTCACACTAACAACATAATCCCCAGGGATTACTATCAAATAATCCCCAGGGATGACTATCAAATAATCCCCAGGGATAACTATCAAATAATCCTCAGGTATGCCGAAGAAATGCAGACTAGCGGACATCGCAGCTTTTTTTTCTTCTGTGGGAGACACCAATGTGACGGGGAATACTTGTGGTCACGGCGTGCAAGTTAACGAATCTGACAGAAGAATGATGAGATAGCTGTCCCAGAACTGTGTCTGTACTCCTGGCATGACGTAATTATCCTGGGATAGTGGCACATTGGCTTGCCTCGCTTCAGGACTAAACATGCATCTATAAACCTCGCTTCGGGACTAAACATGCATCTATAAACCTCACTTCGGGACTAAACATGCATCTATAAACCTCACTTCGGGACTAAACATGCATCTATAAACCTCACTTCGGGACTAAACATGCATCTATAAACCTCACTTCGGGACTAAACATGCATCTATAAACCTCGCTTCGGGACTAAACATGCATCTATAAACCTCACTTCGGGACTAAACATGCATCTATAAACCTCACTTCGGGACTAAACATGCATCTATAAACCTCACTTCGGGACTAAACATGCATCTATAAACCTCGCTTCGGGACTAAACATGCATCTATAAACCTCACTTCGGGACTAAACATGCATCTATAAACCTCACTTCGGGACTAAACATGCATCTATAAACCTCACTTCGGGACTAAACATGCATCTATAAACCTCACTTCGGGACTAAACATGCATCTATAAACCTCACTTCGGGACTAAACATGCATCTATAAACCTCACTTCGGGACTAAACATGCATCTATAAACCTCACTTCGGGACTAAACATGCATCTATAAACCTCACTTCGGGACTAAACATGCATCTATAAACCTCACTTCGGGACTAAACATGCATCTATAAACCTCACTTCGGGACTAAACATGCATCTATAAACCTCACTTCGGGACTAAACATGCATCTATAAACCTCACTTCGGGACTAAACATGCATCTATAAACCTCACTTCGGGACTAAACATGCATCTATAAACCTCACTTCGGGACTAAACATGCATCTATAAACCTCGCTTCGGGACTAAACATGCATCTATAAACCTCGCTTCGGGACTAAACATGCATCTATAAACCTCGCTTCGGGACTAAACATGCATCTATAAACCTCACTTCGGGACTAAACATGCATCTATAAACCTCACTTCGGGACTAAACATGCATCTATAAACCTCACTTCGGGACTAAACATGCATCTATAAACCTCACTTCGGGACTAAACATGCATCTATAAACCTCACTTCGGGACTAAACATGCATCTATAAACCTCACTTCGGGACTAAACATGCATCTATAAACCTCACTTCGGGACTAAACATGCATCTATAAACCTCACTTCGGGACTAAACATGCATCTATAAACCTCACTTCGGGACTAAACATGCATCTATAAACCTCACTTCGGGACTAAACATGCATCTATAAACCTCACTTCGGGACTAAACATGCATCTATAAACCTCACTTCGGGACTAAACATGCATCTATAAACCTCACTTCGGGACTAAACATGCATCTATAAACCTCACTTCGGGACTAAACATGCATCTATAAACCTCACTTCGGGACTAAACATGCATCTATAAACCTCACTTCGGGACTAAACATGCATCTATAAACCTCACTTCGGGACTAAACATGCATCTATAAACCTCGCTTACACAACCGTGGCGTTGAGACAACGTCTAATATGAATTGGGATGTCACCTCAGTGTCATAAATGACATCGGATGTCAAATGATATCTCCTCCGACTTGAGGGATTATTTCATCGACATCATAACATGCGCAGATGTATGCAATAACATTAATCAGAATGGAACTGTGTGTTCGTCCATCACATGATGATGATGACCATTTTGTTACATCCACTTTTCAAAATTCAGTTAGAATTGTGTCTCTGTCTAATAGTTCGTAGATGGCTAATGAGCCCTATTCGAGCTGTAAATGTCCTTGGACAGTCCGGACATGGAATGACCACTGTAGACGGATTTTGGTCTATCCGTGACTTTCTAGCTGCTGCATTTCTCTTCTTTTCACAAGATGATGCGCTATGTGTGACTGTAGAGCGCCATGTATATCTATTTTGTGCAAGTTCTTCCCATGTATCTTGGTCTATTTCAAAGGTTTTCGGTGAGGTCTTTAAAGTCCTTGTAGCGCTTTTTTGGCCACCTTGAGATAGTTACTGTCTATTGATTTAATCTAGACTTGAGAAGTGAAACCACCCGGTTTGTTGCCTATCGATTTAGTCTAGACTTGAGATTTTATGTTTTTCCCTGATTATCTTCATTTCTCCGTCTGTCGATTCTGGTGACATTTATAGCGTTCCTGAATCATCTCATTTCACAAACTGTAACCTTTTTTTCTTTTGCTACTGTCATTGTCAAAGTGTCCACGTTTGACATTGGTAACACAGACTTAGTATAAAAATACTGTTCATTAATTGTCGTTTTGTAACCATGAAGTGTGGCACAGTCAGCAATTCTGTAAAATATGTTCCGTCCTTTCTACATGTATGAGAGTAATTTGACAACAGTTATCATATAACCAGGAAACAGTTATCATATAACCAGGAAACAGTTATCATATAACCAGGAAACAGTTATCATATAACCAGGAAACAGTTATCATATAACCAGGAAACAGTTATCATATAACCAGGAAACAGTTATCATATAACCAGGACACAGTTATCTTATAACCAGGAAACAGTTATCATATAACCAGGAAACAGTTATCATATAACCAGGAAACAGTTATCATATAACCAGGAAACAGTTATCTTATAACCAGGAAACAGTTATCTTATAACCAGGAAACAGTTATCTTATAACCAGGACACAGTTATCATATAACCAGGAAACCGTTATCTTATAACCAGGACACAGTTATCATATAACCAGGAAACAGTTATCTTATAACCAGGAAACAGTTATCATATAACCAGGAAACAGTTATCTTATAACCAGGAAACAGTTATCATTTAACCAGGAAACAGTTATCATATAACCAGGACACAGTTATCATATAACCAGGAAACAGTTATCTTATAACCAGGACACAGTTATCATATAACCAGGACACAGTTATCATATAACCAGGACACAGTTATCATATAACCAGGAAACAGTTATCATATAACCAGGAAACAGTTATCATTTAACCAGGACACAGTTATCATATAACCAGGACACATTTATCATATAACCAGGACACAGTTATCATATAACCAGGAAACAGCTATGAAGTTCCCTGTGAGAACAATCAACAGAAACAGATCAGTACTAGGTATAGGCAATCCAGAATAACTACATCAACTGATACAAGATTCTCAAGAAAGAAAGTCATGATTACTGCCCTATGCGTCATCTTTGGCCAAAAAGTAACTTACTATTACATAAACAAAAAGTAACTTACTATTACATAAACAAAAATAACTTACTATTACATAAACAAACAAAAAATTACTATTACATAAACATAAAGTCACTTACTATTACTTAAACAAATATAACTTACTATTACATAAACAAAAATAACTTCTATTACATAAACAAAAAGTAACTTACTATTACATAAACAAAAATAACTTACTATTACATAAACAAAAAGTAACTTACTATTACATAAACAAAAAGTAACTTACTATTACATAAACAAAAATAACTTACTATTACATAAACAAAAATAACTTACTATTACATAAACAAAAAGTAACTTACTATTACATAAACAAAAATAACTTACTATTACATAAACAAAAAGTAACTTACTATTACATAAACAAAAATAACTTACTATTACATAAACAAAAATAACTTACTATTACATAAACAAAAAGTAACTTACTATTACATAAACAAAAATAACTTACTATTACATAAACAAAAATAACTTACTATTACATAAACAAAAAGTAACTTACTATTACATAAACAAAAATAACTTACTATTACATAAACAAAAATAACTTACTATTACATAAACAAAAAGTAACTTACTATTACATAAACAAAAAGTAACTTACTATTACATAAACAAAAAGTAACTTACTATTACATAAACAAAAAGTAACTAACTATTACATAAACAAAAAGTAACTTACTATTACATAAACAAAAAGTAACTTACTATTACATAAACAAAAAGGGAACTTGCTATGACAACATTCTGAGATGAGATATATAAATAAGAATAAGAATTACATCAATTATTGGATAAGACGAGGGATGTCTCCTTACTCGTCCGCATCGCTGAAGTTATACATCGCTGTAGTTCTCTGTGTCTTGATGCATCCAATGTGGTACCCCGGCAACCATGTCTCTCATCCAGTGTGGGGTACCCCGACAACCCTGTCTCTCATCCAGTGTGGGGTACCCCGACGACAATTCCGCTCATTCAATGTGGTACCCCGACAACCCTGTCTCTCATCCAGTGTGCTACCCCGACAACCCTGTCTCTCATCCAGTGTGGTACCCCGACGACAATTCCGCTCATTCAATGTGCTACCCCGACAACCCTGTCTCTCATCCAGTGTGGTACCCCGACGACAATTCCGCTCATTCAATGTGGTACCCCGACAACCCTGTCTCTCATCCAGTGTGCTACCCCGACAACCCTGTCTCTCATCCAGTGTGGGGTACCCCGACGACAATTCCGCTCATTCAATGTGGTACCCCGACAACCCTGTCTCTCATCCAGTGTGGGGTACCCCGACGACAATTCCGCTCATTCAATGTGGTACCCCGACAACCCTGTCTCTCATCCAGTGTGCTACCCCGACAACCTTGTCTCTCATCCAGTGTGCTACCCCGACAACCCTGTCTCTCATCCAGTGTGGTACCCCGACGACAATTCCGCTCATTCAATGTGTTACCCCGACGACCCTGTCTCTCATCCAATATGGTACCCCTTTGTTCCTGACTCAGTGTGTTGATGCATCTATTGTGTTGCCCTTACAGCCCTAACGGATTACATGTTTATTTATAATAATAGTAAGGATAACACGGATGTGTGTTGCGATGGATAAATTGAGTGAACGTGGATGTGGATATGGACATTACAGCAAAAATACATACATAAATATGCCTTAATTTCCTCTACAGGTCCTTGCCTGACCCACTCGAATTTTTCTGTGAAGAAATATGTGTAGGGGAATTCCATGACCATGATCTGGATGTCGCAGAGCAGCGTGATGATGGCGAAGCGATGGGCAACTGTAAACACAAGGTTAGTTTTTGTTAGCACACACACACACATAGTTGGTGGGTGTATGGGTGAGATTGTGTGGGTGAGATTGTGTGTGTGAGATTGTGTGGGAGAGAGATGGTATGTAGGTGAGTGTGTGCGTGTGTGTGTTAGCTTTTATGTATGTGGTTGAGTGTATTGATGCTGTTTAGCCATTGGTGAATAGGGCGAGTGAGCCGGTACATATGTGACGGGAACAATGTGAAGTGGGACGGGAACAACGTGGAGTGTGACGGGAACAACGTGAATCGTGACGGGAACAACGTGGAGTGTTACGGGAACCATGTTGAGTGTGGCGGGAACAATGCGGAGTGTGACGGGAACAATGCGCAGTGTGACGGGAACAATGCGGAGCGTGACGGGAACCGTGCGGAGTGTGACGGGAACCATGTGAAATGTGACGGGAACAACGTGGAGTGTGACGGAAACAATGCTGGGTTGTGACTGGAACAATGCGAAGTGTGACGGGAACAATGCAAAGTGTGACGGGAACAATGTGAAGTGTGACGGGAACAATGTGAAGTGTGACGGGAACAATGTGAAGTGTGACGGGAACAATGCGAAGTGTGACGGGAACAATGTGAAGTGTGACGGGAACAATGCGAAGTGTGACGGGAACAATGTGAAGTGTGACGGGAACAATGCGAAGTGTGACGGGAACAATGCGAAGTGTGACGGGAACAATGTGCTGTAATAGTACAGTTTGGGAGATCTTACTATTTCGAACACCATCTTGTGTATAGAACGACGACCCTGGTCGAAACCAACGAAGAACCAACGTTCAGTTTCGCTGGTACGGTCCTGGAAGTAAAGTAGATTGCCTAACAGATTGGGGGAAACAAATGGGCCCAGGAATGTAATTAGGCTTTGGAGCTTCTCTTTGAGAACATCTCCCCTCCCCCAGGAGCAGTTTTGTAACCAGTGGGAGAAACACTGTTTCTGTATCCGATTAAAATGGATGGGTGAGAATTGTAGGATGTGACAGGAGAACGATCGGCAACAGGTGGAAACTGTCAATACCCAGGGATTCGTTCTTTGAAGACTGGTCAGTAGCGGACCATTAGCTGGAACCTATCAGAGGTAGTTAATAACAGTGTCGAGATATTTATCTACCTGGTAACGGCGGTAGGAAAGGAATGAAAACGTTAGGAGTGTGTGAGAATCTGTGATCGGTCAGAAGAGTTAGGGTTAGGGGAATTGATTTCCCGGTCCTATTTTTCATCAGTGGAACCGCTATTTGGACTAGTAGTTAGAATAAATTAGAAAATTGTTGACAGATTGAAGAACCTTCTTGGTTGAACTGAAGAAGGGGTTGGCCTGAGAGACGACTGGCAGAAAAGAAGACAGTAGCTGTCCCATTGGACACTGACGAATGGGGCTGCTGAGGGATGACGTTAGGTGAAGGGTTTCACTAGGGAGAGGGGGAAGAAAATGTTAGAGGACATGTTTTTGGCGGTGGAACTTAACGGACCTTGAGTTGAGACAGAGAGCAGCCGGGAGCAGGGTTAGAGCTAGAACTTAGAGCGAGATGCCCAAGGTCCAAGCTCTATATAATTAGATAGGGAAACTAAAGCATTGCTCTGGAGTTTTAGTTTAGACCAGGGCTATTCAATTGGCGGCCAGCGGGCCAAATCCGGCCCGCGGAGGTCTAGTAAGTGGCCCGCGGATCATTGCTGAAACAGTGAAATAAAGTTATAAAAAAACTAAATGTATAAAATCATTCAATGTGTTTTTTTTTATAAATCTGGCCCGTGATGATCCCCATTTTCTACATTTTGGCCCCCGAATAAATATATTTGAATAGCCCTTGTTTAGACGGTCACTTAGCTTGAAGTAATTAGCTCAAGGGTTAGATTGGGCTTGCTGGTTGATGTATGTATATTATAGAAAGTTGATGCAGATATAGAAAACATTATATGATTGATGTCCAACCACTGATGTTGTATGGTTGATGTCCAACCACTGATGTTATATGATTGATGTCCAACCACTGATGTTATATGATTGATGTCCAACCACTGATGTTATATGATTGATGTCCAACCACTGATGTTATATGATTGATGTCCAACCACTGATGTTATATGATTGATGTCCAACCACTGATGTTATATGATTGATGTCCAACCACTGATGTTATATGATTGATGTCCAACAACTGATGTTATATGATTGATGTCCAACCACTGATGTTATATGATTGATGTCCAACCACTGATGTTATATGATTGATGTCCAACCACTGATGTTATATGATTGATGTACCATTGATACGCATGTGGTTGCGTCTGTGGGTCTCACCAATGGCCCACTAGACAAACCACCCATGCAACAGAAAACCTTAGTGGATGACATGCCGTTATATTGAGGTTATCTTCTTAGAGAAACTTCATGGCACGTCATCTATACAATTATACTTTTATTTTGTTGTTGAAATGTGTTTCATGTTTACCTGAATATATATGTATGCACCCTCTGAGGTTGGGTGGGAACCAGAGATGTACTGTGCAGCACTGGGGAGGAGGAAACTGACAGCACTGTTTTTTCCTATGGCTGAGACCCATCATAGAGTCACAGTGACTCAGGACGTGGCAATCCTTTTGACTTGAACATTTGGTTGCATGCCTGGAGCAATAGAGAAGCTCGGCATAACCAGTAGTCAATTGGTGGCGGGGAATGAGCACAGTGAACCCTATCTTGGCTACAGTGGTTAGGAGCAGTGCATAGGTTGAAACCTACCTTCCTGGAGGTGTGATAGCTATTCTCTGGCTCTGTCCAGGGGTGGGCCGAAAAACCACAGACTTCCCAGCAATATAATGCCATTTAATGGCATCAAAGGGTATGAGCCCATGGACCGTTGGATCAGCAACCAACCAACCATGTACCATTGACGTAGATGTTGTGAACTGAAGAAACAGTGAATAAAATTTTATATATTTGTGGGAAAAGTTGAAGTTGACATTCAGCCATTCATGAATTAGCTATACACGGTGCCATCATCATCTTTTACTCTGTCATAATTCCAGTTTGGATTGAGAGCGAGATGAAAACTTGTAAACGAATGAGACAAGATTAGTCAGTTGTCTGTTGTACGGAAGTAGTGGTAAAGATAAACCTGTAGAAGACCTACTAATAGAAGACATACCAATAGAAGACCTACCAATAGAAGATATACCAATAGAAGATATACCAATAGAAGACCTACCAATAGAAGATATACCAATAGAAGATATACCAATAGAAGATATACCAATAGAAGATATACCAATAGAAGATATACCAATAGAAGATATACCAATAGAAGATATACCAATAGAAGATATACCAATAGAAGACCTAACAATAGAAGATATACCAATAGAAGATATACCAATAGAAGATATACCAATAGAAGACCTAACAATAGAAGATATACCAATAGAAGATATACCAATAGAAGATATACCAATAGAAAATCTACCAATAGAAGATATACCAATAGAAGATATACCAATAGAAGATATACCAATAGAAGATATACCAATAGAAGACCTAACAATAGAAGATATACCAATAGAAGATATACCAATAGAAGATATACCAATAGAAGATATACCAATAGAAGACCTAACAATAGAAGATATACCAATAGAAGATATACCAATAGAAGATATCCCAATAAAAGACCTACCAATAGAAGATATACCAATAGAAGATATCCCAATAAAAGACCTACCAATAGAAGATATACCAATAGAAGATATACCAATAGAAGATATACCAATAGAAGATATACCAATAGAAGATATACCAATAGAAGATATACCAATAGAAGATATACCAATAGAAAATCTACCAATAGAAAATCTACCAATAGAAAATCTACCAATAGAAAATCTACCAATAGAAAATCTACCAATAGAAAATCTACCAATAGAAGATATACCAATAGAAAATCTACCAATAGAAAATCTACCAATAGAAAATCTACCAAAAGATGACCTATCAACATAATTCAGTGAAGACTTTGGGTTGTTTTCGATGATTCCCGTACATTGCGTAGAAAGGTGACACCCGGGCGACACAAAGTATATAAATAATGACTTACTCAAAATCACATCCAATAATAAGTAAAACATCACCCTCAGTAGACATATTCTGCTGTTAGGTATTATTTAGCAATTTGTCGCGTCTGGGGGGGGAGTTGCAGTGGGGGGGGGGAGGGTTATTACATACAAGAGCAACAGTCAAAAGAACGTTGTGAATCACTGATCCATTCTCATCATATCTTCTCAGCATACAACCATCCAATCACAGCATATCTTCAACTGAACCATCCAATCACAGCATATCTTCAACTGAACCATCCAATCACAGCATATCTTCAACTGAACCATCCAATCACAGCATATCTTCAACTGAACCATCCAATCACAGCATATCTTCGACTGAACCATCCAATCACAGCATATCTTCAACTGAACCATCCAATCACAGCATATCTTCAACTGAACCATCCAATCACAGCATATCTTCGACTGAACCATCCAATCACAGCATATCTTCAACTGAATCATCCAATCACAGCATATCTTCAACTGAAAGTCAGATTCACACATAAATATTACAACAAAACTATTAAGCCTATCACCAATAGAAGACCCACGAACAAAATCAAAAGCAGTTTTCAGAAGTAATGTTTTGGATTATTTCAGCGATCTCCGTTGGTCATCATTGGCAAATGACACAAAATATATAAATATAACGACCAACGGAAATAACGAAAATAATACAAATCGTCAGGTATGAATGGTTTTTTTCGCCAATGACGGATGCGTCGGGCCATTGGCGCAAATAGAACGGTGACACAACACATTTCCATTCTCAGGACTACATCCTTCTGGAAATCTAATACGACCATTGTCCTGCTACAAGAGATATCCAGTGGGAGTTTGAGAATGAACGCTGAAGAAGAAGAAGACGAATGATTATTTTGATTCTGTGCGTAAATCTTCTACTGTGAGAGTTACACTCTAGCAGTCTTCCACCCGTCACCTAACTCTGCAAGTGCCTGCGAAACAGTTTGGAGGCTTTATGGGCTTGCCGTCTGGTTTTGGCGTATAGAAGGATGATGGTCAAGTTTACAAGCACGATTATTGAGCCAGGAACGTAGAAAAAAGCCATAGCTTGGGCGATTGCTCGACTTCTTTTGTAAATGAGATAATGTTCGCTGTAATGCCTGTTGATAAAAGATGGTGAGAAATAAATAATCCATAATCGATGCAAGATTGGTTCACGACCTTCGTTAGACAGACCTGTGTACATCGTCATTACATTATGCCACTCCGACTATTGTGTTTTTTCATTGGTCGGTGAAATATAAACAGGAATGTATAAAAAGGTACACTCACAACAATAGTCTTGAGTGAACTAAGGTAGTGACGAATACAGGTCTGTATAATGAATGTCCTGAATTGGTCAAGGTTTTTTCAAGTAATGTCGAGATGTTCAGTTTTTGTACAATGTGTCTTTCAGTCATGTTTTGAAATTCAAAATTATGTTCTAATCAGTCATATAACTTGTGTTTGTACATGGTAACGACCACTAGCACTGTGCTACCTTTAATTACTAGCTTCGCATATTCGGACACCTTCCACCAATCTCGTGAGCTATTGGGACATGACATTCCTGCAGTCAAGGCTAACAGTTGTCGTACACTGTACTCCTAATGTTACAGTGCTGTGTCTGTGGAGACCGTGATTCGCGATTCAGATGTCTTGCTTGTCTTTTTTCAATCAGTTTGTATTTCATCTCGTTCTACACTGCCCGCACATAAACAGAAAACGTTAGCATGACGATTGATGGAACATCGAAGTCATCTACTTCCAATGTGAATGACGATTGTTAGAACATTAAATTGATCTACTTCCAATGTGAATGACAATTGTTAGAGCATAAAACTGATCTACTTCCAATGTAAATGACAATTGTTAGAACATTAAATTGATCTACTTCCAATGTGAATGACAATTGTTAGAACATTAAACTGATCTACTTCCAATGTGAATGACAATTGTTAGAACATTAAACTGATCTACTTCCAATGTGAATGACAATTGTTAGAACATTAAACTGATCTACTTCCAATGTGAATGACAATTGTTAGAACATTAAACTGATCTACTTCCAATGTGAATGACAATGAGTTTCTCTTACTATTACTGTTATCTTTTGTTATTCATTGTTACGATCTGAAGATCATTGTTATCGGTAACACCAGGTTTTCACGAGGGAAATGCAGGACCATATTTACAATGACTCTTCGTCTCATTTATTCCCCCAGATAATTCTACTGTATTCCCCCAGATAATTCTACTTCTCATGTACTCCCCCAGATAATTCTACTGTATCCCCCCAGATAATTCCACTGTATTCCCCCAGATAATTCTATTTTTCATGTTCTCCCCCAGATAATTATTCTTCTCTTGCATCTCCCCCCCCCCCCCGATAATTCTTAGCCCTCCATAAGTATCGAAAGAAACATATATTTGCAGACCTTTCTATAGTTGCTGTTGATGGAACAGTGGTAGGTGGCGATAGAGTCGAGTTAATTATGGCATTTGTGGATTCTCTGCAGAGTGGTGGAGTAGTAGCTTAGACTGTGGTACATGTTCGGAGAATGACGAAAAGAACTGAGCGACGTACGAGGAGTGACCAGTCGAGATGGAACGAAGGGCATCATTTATGAAAAAATCGGAAGAATACTTAACGGACTGTGACACTAGGCTTATATACCCATTGATGGACGACGACACAGCGCGCTGAACCATGAAGAATCCACAACGGACTGTGACACTAGGCGTATATACCCATAGATGGACGACGAAACAGCGCGCTGAGTCATGACCTTCTACTATATAACACCTACTTGCTAATGGGAAATCAAAACGTCTTAATGACGTTATCTAATCCATCGTTCTCGTGTTTTCATTGGCAACTGCGATTATAGACGGTCTTGTTTGAGAGTTCACGGGAATTCCCACAGTGCTGGAGAAGTGATGTTGGTGCCTGACTAATAATATCAATCATGAACTCCCATGATCAATACAACACTACATCAATAATTGATGTTCACTTCGTGGACACTGACTTCATGTCACAATAAAATGTTCACTTCGTGGTCACTGGCATGATGTCACAATGAAATGTTTACTTCGTGGACACTGACTTCATGTCACAATAAAATGTTCACTTCGTGGACACTGACATGATGTCACAATGAAATGTTTACTTCCTGGACACTGACTTCATGTCACAATAAAATGTTCACTTCGTGGACACTGACATGATGTCACAATAAAAAGTTCACTTCGTGTGCACTGACTTGATGTCACAATAAAATGTTCACTTCGTGGACACTGACATGATGTCACAATGAAATGTTCACTTCGTGGACACTGACATGATGTCACAATAAAATGTTCACTTCGTGGTCACTGACTTGATGTCACAATGAAATGTTCACTTCGTGTGCACTGACTTGATGTCACAATAAAATGTTCACTTCGTGGTCACTGGCATGATGTCACAATGAAATGTTCACTTCGTGGACACTGACTTCATGTCACAATAAAATGTTCACTTCGTGGACACTGACATGATGTCACAATGAAATGTTCACTTCGTGTGCACTGACTTGATGTCACAATAAAATGTTCACTTCGTGGTCACTGGCATGATGTCACAATGAAATGTTCACTTCGTGGACACTGACATGATGTCACAATGAAATGTTCACTTCGTGTGCACTGACTTGATGTCACAATAAAATGTTCACTTCGTGGACACTGACATGATGTCACAATAAAATGTTCACTTCGTGGTCACTGGCATGTTGTCACAATGAAATGTTCACTTCGTGGACACTGACATGATGTCACAATGAAATGTTCACGTCGTGGACACTGACATGATGTCACAATAAAATGTTCACTTCGTGGTCACTGGCATGATGTCACAATGAAATGTTCACTTCGTGGACACTGACATGATGTCACAATAAAATGTTCACTTCGTGGTCACTGGCATGATGTCACAATGAAATGTTCACTTCGTGGACACTGACATGATGTCACAATGAAATGTTCACTTCGTGGACACTGACATGATGTCACAATAAAATGTTCACTTCGTGTGCACTAACTTGATGTCACAATAAAATGTTCACTTCGTGGTCACTGACTTGATGTCATAACAAAATGTTCACTTCGTGGTCACTGACTTGATGTCATAACAAAATGTTCACTTTGAAAACACTGACATTGGTTGCAACATGAACGAAGTGTTTAGATCATACGACAAGTCATGAAATATCACATGGTCTTCGTCTTTGTGTTCATGCGTTCTCAGAGTCAAGCAGATTAGCTACATGTAACACAGACACCAGAATTCGTTGTCATAGTTTACAGCTTGACTGCGATACCTGCAAGTTTCATCCGGACATATCCGACTTCAGCATAATATCTAGGTCACTTCTTCTTTCGTTCACTTGAAACGTCTATATCTGTAATTCTGTCTCCTTAATAAAACTCACTATCTTTTGTAGTTCATACAGTGTTCCATAGAGCTTTGATTCCAGTGTTGTTTCCTCTGGTTAATATGTCTGCCTCAGCGTTTCATACTCAGAACCATCTTGAAGTATTTGTCATAATATACTGGTCAAAATATTTGGTACTCTGTGCTGCCTGCCCACATGTGTACATGGCCGTGTTGCCAATCTTATGTCACTTGACATACCACGATACAGGACAGTCACTTTCACCCTAAACCTCCTTAGTTGCCTCTAGATCAGAAGATACTAATTTGTACGTGGATGGTCTAAAACAAAAAGCTCGTTGCCCCTTTCCGACACTAAATATTGTCAATCTGGTCCGCAAAATAAAAAATGTTACTGACCACGGGTCAAGACTTCATAAATGTATAGATATGTTTACTCGCGTGTGTGTGTGTGTGTATGCGGGCGTATGTGTAAAAACCTTATGAAAACATATTGATGTGGTAGTTACGTGAATGCTGTTGATGTGGTGGTTACGTGAATGATGTTGATGTGGTGGTTACGTGAATGATGTTGATGTGGTGGTTACGTGAATGATGTTGATGTGGTGGTTACGTGAATGATGTTGATGTGGTGGTTACGTGAATGCTGTTGATGTGGTGGTTACGTGAATGATGTTGATGTGGTGGTTACGTGAATGATGTTGATGTGGTGGTTACGTGAATGATGTTGATGTGGTGGTTACGTGAATGATGTTGATGTGGTGGTTACGTGAATGATGTTGATGTGGTGGTTACGTGAATGATGTTGATGTGGTGGTTACGTGAATGATGTTGACAAACAGTTCTTACATTGGTAGAGATTCTTCCAAGACAACTTTCTTTCCACCGTCCGTCAAGACCATGTGTAAAAGAAAGCACGCCAGCTGGACGACGATTATGATTGTGTGAGTCAGCACTCTCCCGCACCAAATGTTGGCTCTGGGGAAAAAACACACACTTAATTGTCAGTTGGTTGTGATGGGCAGGTGGGAGGTGTTTCGTAGAGTTAACTCTCTATTCTTGTTTATCATTGGTTGATTTTGTTGTGCTGGGGACGAAGTTTTATATAGCTAACTCTCTATTCTTGTTTTTCATTGGTTGATTTTGATGAGAAATGGTTTCGTTGATTTTTTGTGTAAATTAATGGTTACCTGGTTTTGTAGCATTTGTATGTATGAGAGAAAAGGCTAGGTGATTTTTGGTTGATCTATGTGTGTTAGTGTAATGTGTAGGTGGTACACCACAGGAGATTGCTCGGCAGAGATAAGGCAGAGATTAGCAATAGTACTACCAAAGAACAGCACAGATCAAAAATCTATGACAAGGAGCAAACAGAAAAACAAAGTAACAACTATTGTCTATTTCTATTGTCTTTCCCCAGTTGGTTTGTGATCCACTCTTGCGGTTCAGCGTAGGGGTGATTGGAGCTCGAGGTAAAGCCAATTGTATGGCCTCGTATAATAATATATATAAATGATGTGAAATTGGGAAAAAAATATTGTATATATAATATATATGAAAGTCGAATTAAAATTCCAATGGATTTCTGTGTAATATTAATGGGGGAAAAAATCATTTTTGACGATCGTCCATATATTTAAAATATGTTTGAGGGCAGCAAAATATCCAATGGCGGGCCGCATGCGGCCCGCGGGCCGTAGTTTGCCCACCCTTGCTGTAGATCATGTGTCTTTTAACTTCCATCTCGATCTTGGGGTGAAGAAGAAGTGGTGACAGTTGGTATGTCACTGCATTTGCCTTTTAACATCTCGTCTCTATTTCTCTATCGAGTTTTCCATTTTCTGTAAAAAATACTACCGAGATATGTCACTATGTTACTCCTATGTTGTCTATCTTGTTTTACTCCTATGTTGTCTATCTTGTTTTACTCCTATGTTGTCTATCTTGTTTTACTCCTATATTGTCTATCTTGTTTTACTCCTATATTGTCTATCTTGTTTTACTCCTATGTTGTCTATCTTGTTTTACTCCTATGTTGTCTATCTTGTTTTACTCCTATATTGTCTATCTTGTTTTACTCCTATATTGTCTATCTTGATTTACTCCTATATTGTCTATCTTGTTTTACTCCTATATTGTCTATCTTGTTTTACTCCTATATTGTCTATCTTGTTTTACTCCTATATTGTCTATCTTGTTTTACTCCTATGTTGTCTATCTTGTTTTACTCCTATGTTGTCTATCTTGTTTTACTCCTATGTTGTCTATCTTGTTTTACTCCTATGTTGTCTATCTGTATGTTTAGTGGACATTTAAGACTCTATTAAGAACTATTAAGAAGTTATATCTTCCCAGTGGCAACATATGGCTGTGTGACATGGGCAATAACATCGACAAAGGAAAAGAACTTATCTATATTCGAAATAAGAGCCAGGGGTAGACGAAAAGAAACACTCAGAAGAACAATAATTAGAGAAAGTAATACAACCAATATTCATACTATTCAAGAACTGCACAGAATAGCTTCGAACAGACAGAATTGGAGAGATCTGACCTCTGCCCTATACACTAACTTCATTGCAAAAGGAAAATGAATGAATGAATATTCGAAATGAAATGATATAGAATGGTCCTAAGAATATCGTGGACAGAAAAAAATTAACGCAGACGTACGCAAAGATCTCAACAAAGAAGAAGGCTAGCTCCTCAAAAGTAGCAACAAAAAAACAAAAAAACTGACATTTGTCTGTGCACATGCATGTGTCTGTGTGTAGTTGTGTGCGTGTCCGCTGTTAAATAAACGGGAGGAATGTGTACATATAAATGTGCGTCAAGTTATCAATGGTATCTATACTGAAACGCATAAAAAACGCGCCACCTGTATAATCCAGGAACAGAGTGTGAAATGCTAATATACGTGGTTACATGTTGACAGATTTGGAATCTTTATTCATTTTACTATGAATCCATGCTAGTCATTAATTCTTGCAGTTGGTTGTTATGCAATACATTGCATGATGTGCAGGCAAGGTAGAAAACCAAAATTTCAAAAAAATTATAAATTGTCTTTCAAATTGACCTCGGTATCTTGTAAGTCCACCGTCTGCTTGGAAACACCAGCCTCAGTATCTTGTATGTCCACCGTCTGCTTGCAAATACTAACCTAAGTATCTGACATGTCCATCATGTGCTTGCAAACAAGCTTAGCAGCGACTCCTCATGGAAATACAAGTCTCTGAAGAAAATTTTGAGGAATCAAGTCCCACTCACGTGTAAGGGCAGCTTCGAGCTCTTCCAAATGTGCTGGAGAACCTTGCCTGTATACTCTGCGTCTAAGTTCGTCCCAAAGATGTTCTATGGGGGAAATGTCTGATAATAGGGCAGGTCAATCAATTGTCACAATTTTGAGCTACTGTAGATATTGCTGTATAATGAATGCGGTGTGTGCACGTGCGTTATCCTGCTGGAGAAGTCTGGATAATTTGTGAACGCGGGAACAATCAATGCACCCAGAACCTTATCTCTATATCTCATAGCATTAACATGTCAACGGAAGACGTGCAGAGGCAAGCTATGGTGAAAACTGAATCCTGTACAAATGTGAATATCCAAAACGGTTGCGCTGATGAATACAGAGATCTGAAAATCGCTCTCCACGTCGTCGTCAAATGCGCATACGTCCAATAGCAAAGGAGAGACTGAATCTACTCTCGTCTGTGAATAGGACAGCTTTCCACTGCAGTCTAGTCCATCTGACATTTTTTTCCTGTCAATTGTAGGCGCTGCTGCTGACAATATCTGTGAGTCACGTTTGACCCAACATCAGGTCGTCATACAGTAAGGCCTGTATATATGAGTCGTCGCATGACTGTCGTTCGAGAGACGCCCACGTCAGCCCACTACTGCTCTTGCTGTTTGACCTGTCCACTACTGCTCTTGCTGTTTGACCTGTCCACTACTGCTCTTGCTGTTTGACCTGTCCACTACTGCTCTTGCTGTTTGACCTGTCCACTACTGCTCTTGCTGTTTGACCTGTCCACTACTGCTCTTGCTGTTTGACCTGTCCACTACTGCTCTTGCTGTTTGACCTGTCCACTACTGCTCTTGCTGTTTGACCTGTCCACTACTGCTCTTGCTGTTTGACTTGTCCACTACTGCTCTTGCTGTTTGACCTGTCCACTACTGCTCTTGATGTTTGACCTGTCCACTACTGCTCTTGCTGTTTGACCTGTCCACTACTGCGTTTGACTTGTCCACTACTGCTCTTGCTGTTTGACTTGTCCACTACTGCTCTTGCTGTTTGACTTGTCCACTACTGCTCTTGCTGTTTGACTTGTCCACTACTGCTCTTGCTGTTTGACTTGTCCACTACTGCTCTTGCTGTTTGACCTGTCCACTACTGCTCTTGCTGTTTGACCTGTCCACTACTGCTCTTGCTGTTTGACTTGTCCACTACTGCTCTTGCTGTTTGACTTGTCCACTACTGCTCTTGCTGTTTGACTTGTCCACTACTGCTCTTGCTGTTTGACCTGTCCACTACTGCTCTTGCTGTTTGACTTGTCCACTACTGCTCTTGCTGTTTGACTTGTCCACTACTGCTCTTGCTGTTTGACTTGTCCACTACTGCTCGTGCTGTTTGACTTGTCCACTACTGCTCTTGCTGTTTGACCTGTCCACTACTGCTCTTGCTGTTTGACTTGTCCACTACTGCTCTTGCTGTTTGACCTGTCCACTACTGCTCTTGCTGTTTGACTTGTCCACTACTGCTCTTGCTGTTTGACTTGTCCACTACTGCTCTTGCTGTTTGACCTGTCCACTACTGCTCTTGCTGTTTGACCTGTCCACTACTGCTCTTGCTGTTTGACCTGTCCACTACTGCTCTTGCTGTTTGACCTGTCCACTACTGCTCTTGCTGTTTGACCTGTCCACTACTGCTCTTGCTGTTTGACCTGTCCACTACTGCTCTTGCTGTTTGACCTGTCCACTACTGCTCTTGCTGTTTGACATGTCCACTACTGCTCTTGCTGTTTGACCTGTCCACTACTGCTCTTGCTGTTTGACCTGTCCACTACTGCTCTTGCTGTTTGACCTGTCCACTACTGCTCTTGCTGTTTGACCTGTCCACTACTGCTCTTGCTGTTTGACCTGTCCACTACTGCTCTTGCTGTTTGACTTGTCCACTACTGCTCTTGCTGTTTGACTTGCCGGAAGGGAACGATTTCTTAGTTGTCTCAGCACACAATATGGCGATCTTGCGCAGGAGTAATAACTCGTGGTTGGCCACTCCGAAGTCTATCCCGGGCACTACCAGTGGTTACGTAACGTTCATTGAGATGTACAATAGTGCTGTGGTGATAATTCATTCGACTGAAAATGGCCACGAGCTCATTCCTGATTCCATCATACCAATGACTCGCAGGCGGTCGTTTTCAGAAAGTCGTGACATTTCAAGCACATGTTCTGTGTGTTTATCTCAGCAACCTTTTTATAGCGAGTATACTGCGACAACATCTGTCCATTTTCAGTGTCGTAGCTGCTGGAAATCGTGTTGCACGTGTAGTTTTCATTGTGTTCGTGTAGTCTGTACACAAACCCGTGGGTTGACTTATGCACTTTTCATTCCGGTAGCCATTCGCTCTCTACCTTATAACACACAGGAAAAATTCATTCTCACATTTTTTCCCCAACTTCTCGGCAACATTGTATATAAAAGTGGTGCATTTTTAATCTGCTTCAGTATTTTATTAGGATGTTAACGGTACAGCTATCAATATAAACCAAATATGATTATCAATATAAACCAAATATGATTAAATTACTACATAGACGACTAGATGTCTAAAAGTGTCTAAATCACTAGCTGACTAAATGACTAAATAAGTAGCAAGATGACTAAGGTGCTAAGCTATAATATTACTAGTTAACTGAATTCATTAAATTTATCAATCAATGAATCAATGTTGTACGTTCAAGATATTAGGACTTCGAGTAAATGAAACACATATTTTTACAGACAGGCCGGCAGATTACAAGAATAAGTCGAACAATACAGACATACAACGACAAAATATCAAACAGTACGGACGCTGACACGCAACAAGAACATTTCGAACAATACAGACAGACATACAACGAAAATATATCGAACAATACAGACACAGACATACAACGAAAATATATCGAACAATACAGACAGACATACAACGAAAATATATCGAACAATACAGACACAGACATACAACAGTAAATTTCGCGTAGTCAAAACACCGGGTACAGTTTACTTACTGATATGGGTACAGTTTACTTACTGATATGGGTACAGTTTACTTACTGATATGGGTACAGTTTACTTACTGATATGGGTACAGTTTACTTACTGATATGGGTACAGTTTACTTACTGATATGGGTACATTTTACTTACTGATATGGATACAGTTTACTTACTGATATGGATACAGTTTACTTACTGATATGGGTACAGTTTACTTACTGATATGGGTACAGTTTACTTGCTGATATGGGTACATTTTACTTACTGATATGGATACAGTTTACTTACTGATATGGGTTTACAGTTTACTTACTGATAGGGTACATTTTACTTACTAATATGGGTACATTTTACGTACTGATATGGGTACATTTTACGTACTGATATGGGTACATTTTTACTTACTGATATGGGTAAATTATATACAATAACTTGCATAATGACAACACTGTTAGAATCCAGTTTGCCGCCATGTGACAGATCATCACCAAGGACGCATGCAACCTATTGTCCAAAAAAAAACATTTTTTAACGTGACTAAGAGAATCGTATTTCTGTGTACAAAAACCCGGAGATCGTGATTATTGGATTACCAGAACCGCTACAACCACTATTTTTAATGATTGTAAACCTTTGATATAACTAAGTGGACTAACATCAGCGGTTGAACGTAGCGTATCTCACCTACTGTTATGTCTATTGTCTGTCACTGGGTGGTTTGTTATCCAATCTTGCCGTTAAGCGTAGGTGTGATCGGAGATCAAGCTTGCGTTCTAAAGCAAGATGTGTGGTCTCGGCTGTGCTATGACCGTGTCTGTTCAGAATTCCCCTGATGTTTTCTATTCATCTTTTCCGTGGTCTTCCTCTGGTTTTGTACCCTGATCTCATTTGGTTATATGCCTGTACGGGCAACTCGTCGTGATGTGGCCAAACCACTTGATCTGTTGTCTTTCTATGTAATCTGTACAAGGTATTATACAAATTCTTTCCATGGTGTCTCTAAACGAAATCACAATGAATTGCACAACGAAAAGACAACTGGCTTGCTCCTTGAAATATGTTTGCGCACAAATACTTCTATCGGCTCGCAAAGTCAGTCACAGGATCTTGCTTGGGGCAGGACCCCCAATATGTATCTCACCAGAAGAGGTATATTTTACGTAACACCTCCCCCAAATTAAAAAATATATCTGTATTTCATCGAAGCCAGAAGTCACATATAATCTGCAACTAGGCCAAATCTTCCGTGGCGGATATAACCTGCTCTTAGGCCAAATCTTCCGTGGCGAATATAACCTGCTCTTAGGCTAAATCTTCCGTGGCGGATATAACCTGCTCTTAGGCCAAATCTTCCGTGGCGGAAATAACCTGCTCTTAGGCCAAATCTTCCGTGGCCGATATAACCTGCTCTTAGGCTAAATCTTCCGTGGCGGATATAACCTGCACCTAGGCCAAATCTTCCGTGGCCGATATAACCTGCTCTTAGGCTAAATCTTCCGTGGCGGATATAACCTGCTCTTAGGCCAAATCTTCCGTGGCGGATATAACCTGCTCTTAGGCTAAATCTTCCGTGGCGGATATAACCTGCTCTTAGGCCAAATCTTCCGTGGCGGATATAACCTGCTCTTAGGCTAAATCTTCCGTGGCGGATATAACCTGCTCTTAGGCTAAATCTTCCGTGGCGGATATAACCTGCTCTTAGGCTAAATCTTCCGTGGCGGATATAACCTGCTCTTAGGCTAAATCTTCCGTGGCGGATATAACCAGCTCTTAGGCTAAATCTTCCGTGGCGGATATAACCTGCTCTTAGGCTAAATCTTCCGTGGCGGATATAACCTGCTCTTAGGCTAAATCTTCCGTGGCGGATATAACCTGCACTTAGGCCAAATCTTCCGTGGCGGATATAACCTGCTCTTAGGCCAAATCTTCCGTGGCGGATATAACCTGCTCTTAGGCCAAATCTTCCGTGGCGGATATAACCTGCACTTAGGCCAAATCTTCCGTGGCGGATATAACCTGCGCTTAGGCCAAATCTTCCGTGGCGGATAGACGATAAGTACGTCTACTTGATTTTATTGTGATCGTTCAATTTTTACGGTTGGAATTATGACCCTTTCAGAAGAGAAAGAGTTAAGAAACAGTAGAGTTAACAAACCGTAAAGTTAACAAACCGTAGAGTTAACATAACAAGTTAAAATCGTGGAGTTAACAAAGCGCAGAGTTAACAAGGAACAATCGCATGGTAAAGACACCCATCCCACAAGTTTCGTTGTCCGGGAAAAGTTTAGAAACAACCAACACAACGAGATATATGGGTGTGTTTAAAAAAAAATAGAAGTCTGGGTTTCAGGGAACATGTTGACCACGTTATAATAAGGGCAGGCAAAGGCTTAGCAGCAATGAAGGTTATGGCTGCTGCGCAGTGTGAGCAGATGTTGTTATTTCCTTTGTACCAGGGTTTGGTTGTGGCTGTAGTGAAATATGCACTGGCAATTCTGACTCTTAGCCAAACTCAGATCGAAAGACTGGATAAAATCCAGAATGTAGCAATGCGTATCATACTGGGATGCACAAGAGACGCATCGACAAGAGCTATGCGATACCTACTTGACTGCCTAACAGCTGAGCACAGATTACATTATTGCCGTGCACGGGCGTACCTTCAAATATACGCAGATAAGGAATACACGCTGCATACAGAAAGTTAAAGGCAGCAAACTCAAGAGAGGGAGGTAGTATATGGGACATGCTGAGGATGTCATACAAAGCGTGTGCAGATTGCAGGATAAGGCAGCAGGTGCGGAATAGATACGTCTACCCACATATTTCGAAACTTGTTTGACATTAGTAATATCACTTAGCAGGGAATGCAGAGAATGGTGTCCCACAGCTGTGGAGAAAGAAGTGCAGGCTTTGGTCAGTGATAATACCAAAGAGGGGGATGTGATTATATACACTGATGGATCTGTGATTAGACATGTTCACAGTGCTTGTGCCTTCACAGTTCAGTGCGCAGGTAAAACGATCAAGGAGGAGAGTGGTGCCTTTGCGGTCACTACGAGTAGTATGACCATGGAGACTATGGCGGTGACCAGGGCATTTGAGTGGGAATGCACACAGACGGTAACGCAGGTCTGCATCTTGAGTGACTCTATGAGTATTATTAGGAAGGTACAAGTGGGTCTCGTTCGCGAACAGTGGATTGAGGCCTTGAGAAAGGCGAGACTGAAAGTGGTTACATTTATTTTCGTGTTGTAACATGTGGGTGTTCGAGGCAATGAAAGAGCGGATCAACTGGCGTCATGCACGATTGTGGCACAGGGCGATGGGGTAATGGATCGCGCTGATGTTTTGAACTTTTTAAGAGATATAGCACGCGAGAGTGAGACTAATGTGGATGATTCCTTTTCAATGGCTAGAATTAACGATTTGGAAGCCGCGTTAGGGCAGTGGTTAGAGCACTGGTTTCGCATATGAGTGGTCCTGGGTTCATTCCCCAGTTGAAGCGGAAATGTTTTTCAGATCGCAACGGTACTGGGGTCGACCCAGCCTTAAATGGGTACCGGATTAATCCGGGAAGTAAAGACTGCAAGGGAGAGGAGATGGCTGCCGCCCTCATTTGCAGAGCCCCTGAAATGTGAGATCGCTAACATCTCACACACCTACGGCATTTATAAATGCTATGGGTTACTTTACTTTTTTTTAAATTACCGATCAGGGATTGAAACGCGGTGTTGCTAGAAGTGAACATTTTGGAGGGCGCAGAAAAATGATGGTCAACCAGCATATGACCGGTACTGTCAGCAAAAGTGTAATGGCGGATACACTCAAGGAGAGATCGGAGCAACTATGGACGTGTCCAGTTTGCAGTGATGATGAATCGAGGACTAACTAACTAATAAACTAGCTAACTAGGAGTTAACAAACCGTAAAGTTAACAAACCGTGGAGTTGAGCTAACAAAGCATAGATTTAACAAACTGCAATATTTGAGTTGTCCTGAATGTAACACATGCGAGATGTGTTAGCACTGTGCTATTCATCCGGAGCCGTACGACCCACCAGTGGATCGTGCTATTCATCCGGAGCCGTACGACCCACCAGTGGATCGTGCATTTCGCTGGATGAGTTGTGAAGAGAAAACATAAAAAAACTGAGTCCTTCGGACCTTGTCTGGGTGAGTAACAGAAGGTCACTGTAAAACAATTATTAGATTGATATACAATAAAATGCTAAAACACATGAGGTTTGCCTCATCACAAATTGAAAATTACTTACATAAACTGTCGAAAAATCTTTTCAAATAATTTTTTTAAAGTAAAACACTATATTTAATTAAAAAGTATCTGCGACCCTGTCTGTTTCACACTTCATTGTTGCTATTTGTTCCCACTATATACCTCTAATCGGTCTGCTGTCTTAAATCAACATTGACAAGTCACACAATCTGGAATTCTTTCCACATACCTGCAAATAAACACGGACAAGGATCTGATGTCCACACCATACATCCCAATTATGAAATATCGACTGAGACCAACGCTTATGTTCATAATGTTGTAGACTGACAAGTACACCAAGAAAACGGACACAAAATTTCGTCTCAATGATACAGAGGAACGTAGGATATAAATAGTTAAAACGTTACTGGGAATTCCGGTCATAAATAAAAATATGGGAAAATACGTGAAGATTTCCCGTATCTCGAGTGATGTACGATTGATGAAAAGTGAATCCTCTACTGAAATGTTAATATGGCGTGTCGCCGTTGGTCCTGACAACATTGGTGCTAAAACATGTACCATTACTGGTACTAATTGTTTCACGTGAGATTCTGCAGGCGTTTCCTTTAAGGAATACATGTAAACAATATGTTAGAAATTGTGGAAATACATGGAAACATTATATTAAAAATTGTGGAAATACATGGAAACATTATATTAAAAATTGTAGGAATACATGGAAACATTATATTAGAAATTGTAGGAATACATGAAAACATTATATTAAAAATTGTAGGAATACATGGAAACATTATATTAGAAATTGTAGGAATACATGGAAACATTATATTAGAAATTGTAGGAATACATGGAAACATTATATTAGAAATTGTAGGAATACATGGAAAAATTATATTAGAAATTGTAGGAATACATGGAAACATTATATTAAAAATTGTAGGAATACATGGAAACATTATATTAGAAATTGTTGTAACATTTAATTGTAAACTTTTCCTTCTTCATCTTCTCAATCGCTCTCAAACTCCTGCAGATTAGCAGGATTTAGTCCGGAGAACGGAATGTGCTGAGCCATTGATGTACAAATATACTGCGATATCTACACCTTGCGGCCTGAGACATCCCTATAATTGTTTATTATTTTGTTAATTACAAAATCATTCAGGTTAAGTGTGACCTGTCCTTAAGTAACTAGCTTCAGAACTGCCTACAACGTTTCCTTAACCAAGGTGTGGTACCCCGACTGTATTAAAGATATCTCCCGTCAATACATTGTATTACATGCAAGTTGTAAGCGACCGAAGATGTTGCTTACACAATAAGGTAACTTGTCATAAAAAGGAGCATATTTTGCCCCTTGTCCCCCACGCGCTTTTGGGTTATTACTGAAATATTAATATTGACAAGATTAATACTCTTTGAAAATTATTACTAATATAATTGTATACTTTATTATGTTACTTTGTGAGAAATAGCAAAATATAAATGTGTGAGCAGACGCTTACATTAATTATATGGAGGTCTCACCACTGCTGCAGTTTATACCTTATCTTTCTAGTTTTTTTAACTTATAGTTTTTCATCAATAGGTAATTAAACAATAGATTTACTAGGATGGCCTGGGGACTCAGTTAGTCCTCCTATTGACTGAATACTATTGATTCCAAAGTGTGTACGTTACTGTGTGATCGTGCACCTATTGTGTATCGATGTGTGTGGCATTTGATGTGAACAACGTAGTACAATTTGAACACTGACCTTCTAGAACTGTCCAACAGCACAATTCGAAGGTAATGTTTTTTCCCCAGTTCTGAAACCATCACTGACTAATTAGGAAATCCCTGTAGAAAAACATGGACATTCGATAATATTAACTAAATTATATAAATATATTTCATTACTATTATAAAGGATTTAATATTAATTTCATAACTTCTTGTGTGTGTCATAAATATTTGTGTGTTTCCTCACTCCTTGTGTGTTTCATCATTCTTTGTGTGTAGCAAACTTTTGGCAATGATGCTCCTATAGACCGGTGATCTAACAAACCTGTGATAATGATACACCTATAGACCGGTGATCAATAATTCTTCTAATGCCTACTCTACAGTCTGGTACTGATTCTGACTGGTTCTACTTTAGGGCACAAGTCCCGATGTAGCCACTCAACAGATATAAAACAACCCATAAGAGTCTTTAGTGATATCTGTCCTTTAGCATATCGATTTCATCGCTAGCGTATGATTCAAAGTGGCGAATAAAGCCAAAGTGGCGAATACTACAACGTTCTGACTCAATTAGTTTTATGTTCTGATGTCTCTGATGAAACACACAGTTTTCTCTTTCGGTTCTTCTCTTGCCGTCCCTTCGGTATAAAAACTCCTCACTGCCCTACCCCAACTCGACGAGATAAAATTTCCTTCTGTGTTCAAACTATCTCTCTGTGTAAAGCTCTAGTCTATTTCTAAATCTGGATCTTGAAACTAACCCTAGGTATTTCTTTCGAGGCTAGGCCCAAAGACGTTGGTACCCATATCCTTGTGGGGTAATGATATCTTAGAATCTCTCTATCCTGTATTACACTCTAGTTTTCTTCCTCGTTTGATGCACACCCTTTCGCCTTCTTTCCTCGTACCTGATTCGTTTCCTTGCAAATATTAGTCTGATAGGGTAACTGTCAAACCTTTAGGCTGCCTAACTGTCAAACCTTCATGCTGTCAAACTGTCAAACCTTCAGCCCGTCAAACCTTCAGCATGTCAAACTGTCACGCCTTTAGGCTGTAAAACCTTCAAGCTGTCACACTGTCAAACCTTCAGGCTGTCAAACTGTCAAACCTTCAGGCTGCCAGACTGTCAAACCTTCAGGCTTTCAAACTGTCAAACCTTCAGGCTGTCAGACTGTCAAACTTTCAGGCTGTCAGATTGTCAAACCTTCAGGCTTTCAAACTATCAAACCTTCAGGTTGCCAAATTGCCAAACCTTCAGGCTGTCTAACTGTCAAACCTTCAGGCTGTCAAACTCTTAAACATTCTGGCTGTCATTTTCTCATGTTCATTTTCGTATCGAAACTGGACAACGAATCACAGCCTGCTACATATTGAACTTCCCTACATATTGCACTTCCCTACATATTGCACTTCCCTACATATTGCACTTCCCTACACATCCCACTCCCCTGCACATCCCACTCCCCGAACCGTATTCTAAGACCTCTTGTACAGTTTTCCTGCAACTGACCAAACCATTAAAACAGTGCCGACTCATGACATAATACTTCTTGGCTTCTTCTAGGGTTTCCAGACAAACTCTGATATGTCTGATAATTAGATACTCTATTTCCGGGGAAAGCAGTGCACAAGACCTTCATAGTCTCATAATTATATCGGTCTTGTCTGGGCAAACACACATTCATGCCCTCTACTTGTAAGGAGGGTGGCCCCCTGTCATGCTGGCGACCAGTTACATTCCGGGTCTGGAAATACCGGGTCATAATTCTATGTCAATCTCCAACTTCTACATTATTTCCAGAACTATTCTTTCATTATTTCCAGAACTATTCTTTCATTATTTCCAGAACTGTTCTTGAACTAATGATGTTGTAACCCCTCTGAGTAAGAGGTCTTCTAATGATTCGAAATCAAGTTCAGAAGAAATCTCCTCATTGCAGGAAAGGATTCAAGAGCTAAATTACTTACAATTTATTGAAACTGATGGGGCGAAGAAAGCATCGGCAGTGAGTACAAATGAAAGTAGGTAGACAGGGGGGGTGGTGTTTGAGAGGGTGTAACGTCAACCCTTCTTAGAGATTAAATAAAAGTTATACAGAAAAAATGTCTGCATCACGCGATGATGTAACAGGAAACATTTCACACGAGATGCAACACGTAACATTTCACAGGAAGAAATAGCACGTAACATTTCACACGAGGATGTAACACGTAACATTTCACACGAAGAAATAGCACGTAACATTTCACACGAGGATGTAACACGTAACATTTCACACGAAGAAGTAGCAGGTAACATTTCACACGAGGATGTAACAAATCAGACAAAACAGCGAAAGAATTGTTGAGTTCAAGAAACTTGTTATATCCATCAAGACTGGGGTTTTTGAGTGTGTGTATGTGTGTGTGTGTGCTCATTTCTTTGCTATTTTCTTGATTTTCGTATTCGTCCAAACATCAATTCAATTTTTTGTAAAATCGTTTATTTCGTGAACTCTGTTTCGCTATAAGGATGCTATGGGTAGAATTGCTGACCGTAGATATCTCCCAGGTTAAGCAATCTTTGGCAGTGTCGAGAATGAAGCGAGTTGGGGCGAGGATGGATAATGCCTAGAGAAAACACCCAATTGTTAATGCGTAGAGAAAACACCCAATTGATAATGCCTAGAGAAAACACCCAATTGATAATGTCTAGAGAAAACACCCAATTGATAATGCGTAGAGAAAACACCCAATTGATAATGCGTAGAGAAAACACCCAATTGATAATGCCTAGAGAAAACACCCAATTGATAATGCCTAGAGAAAACACCCAATTGATAATGCCTAGAGAAAACACCCAATTGATAATGCCTAGAGAAAACACCCAATTGATAATGCGTAGAGAAAACACCCAATTGATAATGCCTAGAGAAAACACCCAATTGATAATGCCTAGAGAAAACACCCAATTGATAATGCGTAGAGAAAACACCCAATTGATAATGCCTAGAGAAAACACCCAATAGATAATGCCTAGAGAAAACACCCAATTGATAATGCGTAGAGAAAACACCCAATTGATAATGTCTAGAGAAAACACCCAATTGATAATGCCTAGAGAAAACACCCAATTGATAATACCTAGAGAAAATACCCAATTGATAATGGCTAGAGAAAACAGCCAACACTTTGCAGAAAAGACAACAAATGAACTCAGAACGGGAACCCGTATGCCACTGCACTCAGAAGAATTTGCTGAGTTAGATAGATCTGAGGCAGGGTGAGAAATGAGGACATCCAACACAAAACCAGCACCCCCCCCCCCCCCCCCCCCAAATCTTAGAATACATCAAGAGACAACAGATCAATTAGTTTGCACGCATCAACAGACTACCATCAGACATCATACTACAGCAAGCTATGCTACACAGATACAGTGAAGACCTAGAGGCCGACCACGGAAACGATGGACCATTGAAATAAAAGAGGCGACACATTCTACAATATACTCAGCACACAAGAGGACCGTCTCCAGAAAACTCTTCTACCCCTGACGCTGAAAGACAACAAAGTGTTTAGCGAATATATACGAGATAGATAGAGAGATCTGAAGACATATGGACACGTTCGACAAACTAAGACAATAGTTAATGTAATAATAATAATGTAGATTTTCAGTGGGTGAAAGGTTTAGCTAGTGGTGCCCATCTCCTCTCCATCTGCCCTTACAATGTGTTTACGAAGATGTGTTGTCTCTCCTCTGCTGCTGTTGACACTGCATCACGTTTGAACTTCGCGCTGAGCACAAACATTTAACTACGTCACAAGCTTAACGTCGTACGTGTCCACAAAAAAGACTTCTAATGTTGAGATTACATTCACTTTGGTGTTATCTTTGAATCCGTTGACAAAAGAACCTTCAAGATTTTATCCCAACAAGTTGTCTTATTGTCTAATCCACATGATGAATGGACACAGGCTTGAGGAAGTGAATACCTTTAAATATCTCAATCCAGCATATGCAGCGATGGAAAATGCATATAAGAATTAAAGATAAGGCTGGAGATGGTTTTAGCGTGTCAAGGCTAATGGTGATTTAGAAAAGCAACATCAGAGTCCGAGTGAAAGTCAAACTGTAAAAGTCGCTGGTGCTTTCTGTTGTGTTGTATGGTTGTGAGAGTTGGACACTCACTGTGGACATGGAGAGAAGATTACAGTCTTTCGAGTACAAATGCTACAGACGAATTCTGCGAATTTCCTATAGGGAACATAAGACCAATGTGTACGTAAGAAATAAAGTAGAGATGTGTGTAGGTGTTCAGGAACCATTGCTTTCAATAGACAAACGACTCAAACTAGCATGGTTCTGACATGTATGCAGACATGATTCCTTGTCCAAAACAAAACTGCCGGGAACAGTCAAAGATGGAGAGGAAAGCAGAGCAGGAAAAGTAAAGACATGGACAGACAACATCAAGGAATGGACAAGACAAGATTTTTCCTTTTCCTCAGCATCGTTAAAGATAGAAGTCGCTGGTGGACTGTGTGTGATGAAACATCCAATGTGGTACCCCTAACACCCTAACGCTTTACTGGTTTATTGGTTAATCGATAATAGTAATAATATTTATAATAATAATAATAAAACCAGTAATCTGTCAGGTTCGTAGGGGTGTCACATTGAGACATTTGGTGCCGAAAGATCAAGCATCTTTATTCTCTACCACCCTGATGAGTTTGGAAACTTCAAACCCTGCCTAGTCATTGATATTATCCAGCCATGTTTTCTTCTCTCTTCGTTGTCTTCTTCCACCTTCTACCATACCTTGTAGAACATCTTATGTCATCAGGGAATATCTCAACACATGCCCGTACCACCAGGGTTTATGAAGTCTCACGATTGTTAACAGTGGTCCTTGTTGACCTGCTAATACATTAATTATATCATGTTCTTTGTTCTTCTGTACCGGGTAACAAATACACAACACACTTTTGACACTTCTATAGCATTTCATAATCAACATACTGGATTATAAATATCGGGGTGTCACAATCCGATTTAAGAACGTCTGGGAGAAAACTTTTAATTAGTTTTAGACAATTACTAACAGGATGGGAACATCGGAAAGCTCTAAACACCAGTTTTCTGACACACTGACCAATCGAAGATAAAAACTATTGGAATAACTTACCGATACTCAAACCACAAGTTCATATTAAAGGGGGCAGTACTCAAATATTTACCTCCGTTCAAGATTCCTTGTAGGTGTTGCACATCCGAGCACATTTACGTAACTCGGTGCGCAAACTATGTTAAAATTTAGTTTTCTGGTTTTGAGGTGGTAAGGACGTGCCTGGGGGGGGGGGGGTATGAGAAGATTGGATCAAGATGGTATGATAGGGTAGACTACGATGGTATGATAGGGTGAACCAAGATGGTATGATAGGGTAGACTACGATGGTATGATAGGGTTTGACCAAGATGGTATGGTAGGGATGATAGATAGAGTTCATATATAACGCAAGGTCAACTAGTTCATAATTTTTCTGTCAGTTCTGCAGAGATGAAACATCTGACATTCCCTTAGTTGTCTGCCATAGAAGAACGAAGCTGCAATGTCCCCTGGCCTGAATCTCTTCGCAATCTATGAGGACCATATGACAGAAGACAAAAGTAAGATTTCGAAACAAGACATTGGGGCCATGTGACAGAAGACAAAAGTAAGACTTCGAGACAAGACATTGGGGCCATGTGACAGAAAGCAAAAGTAAGACTTCGAGACAAGACATTGGGGCCATGTGACAGAAAGCAAAAGTAAGACTTCGAGACAAGACATTGGGGCCATGTGACAGAAGACAAAAGTAAGACATCGAGACAAGACATTGGGGCCATGTGCCAGATACCAAAAGTAAGACTTCGTGACAAGACATTGGGGCCATGTGACAAAAGTAAGACTTCTAGACAACACATTGGGGCCATGTGACAGAAGACAAACCTAAGACTTCTAGACAAGACATTGGGGCCATGTGGCAGAAGACAAAAGTAAGACTTCGAGACAAGACATGCACTGACAAGGCCTTTTTCAAATCGTGACTGGTTGTCAGTCTATCCCCAACTTTCCTTAGTCGAATCTTACGACATGTATGGACAGAACATGCTTTACAAGGAGCTGAAGTCGTCTTCCTTAATGTTTTGTTATGCATTCATATCTTAGATTATTGAGATATATTGAATAATCTAGGATACGTCGACAATACAGTTCTGATCGAAGGGAGCAAACAAGAACTTCAAGTCCTGTTAGACAAGGTAGTAAGTAAAGTAAAGTAGTAAAGTAACACATAACATTTATTAATGCCGTAGGGGTGTGAGATGTTAGCGATCTCACATTTCAGTGGATCTGCAAATGAGGGCTGTAGCCATCACCTCTCCCTCGCAGTCTTTACTTCCCGGATTAATCATGTACCTATTTAAGGCAGGGTCGACCCGGGAGCCGTTGCGATCTGAAAAACATTCCTGTTTCAACTGGGGAATGAACCCAGCACCAATATGGTAGTACAAGAAAGTGGTGCTGGGTTCATTGGGTGCCAAAGGTCTCAGTCTAAACAAGAAGAAAACAGAAGTTATGGTTGTTTCAAAGAAATACACACAGCCAAAATGTAGTATTAGTATCAATGATACAAAATTTATTCAAGTGGATAAAGTCAAGTATTTTGGCAACATTTTAACATCCGATGGGAGGTGCTCCAGTAGATCAAGAACAGGATAGCACAGACCAAGTGAGCATTTCAAAAAAATTAGAAATATTCTATGCAATGGAGTAATATCAATGGAGTATTATCAATGCATACACGAGTTCAAGTTATACGATGTTATATTGAGTCAATACTTCTTTATGGAAGTGAAGCATGGACAGTAAATAAACGTGCCCAAGATAAGCTACAAACAACTGAGATGTGGTTTTTATAAGAAGAATGACGAAAATTGCTTCGACAGCCAAGAAAACTATTATAAAAGTTCTCAGAGATGCTGGAGTAAAAAGACAAATTATAGCAAAAATTAGAAGAAGACAAACAAGATTTTAGGACATGTGATGAGAAAAGTAAAACTTGAACATTTAGTAACCACCGGAAAGATCAAGGGGAGAAGAGGCAGAGGAAGACAAAGAGAGAAATTTCTGGATGGGTTGTCACTGTGACACAAAAAGATATCACCAGCTGAACTTATTAATAACAACACAAGAGACAGGGTGTTGTGTTCTCCATGTTTGTGATCAAGTTTCTCGCATGATCGCATACGCTACTTGGCGCGGCAATTGATTGATTGATATAGTCATGCACCCTTTGTGATTGGAAGGGAGCCAGAGATGTACTGTGGGGAAACGGGCAACTGACTGCACTGTTTTCCAATGTTTGAGGCCAATCATAGGGACACATTAACTCGGGACGTGGATGGATTTGGAAGGGAGCCAGAGATGTACTGTACAGCACTGGGGAAACGGCAAACCGACTGTACCGTTTTCCAATATTTGAGGCCAATCATAGGGACACATTAACTCGGGACGTGGATGGATTTGGAAGGGAGCCAGAGATGTACTGTACAGCACTGGGGAAACGGCAAACCGACTGTACCGTTTTCCAATATTTGAGGCCAATCATAGGGGCACACTAACTCGGGACGTGGCAGGATTTTTGCGTTGAACATTTGGTAGCATTCCTAGAACCATATAGACGGTCGGCATAACCAATAGGCAGTTGGTGGAGTAGAATGAGAGCAGTAAACAGAGAATCCTACCTTCCTGGTGGTGTGATAATTTTTTTTGCTCTGACCTGGGATAGGTCGAAAATCCACAGACTTCCCAGCATTATATTATATTATGGTTATCGCTGAATCAGCTACCAACCACCCATCGTGGTTCAAATCCCGTCTGCAATCTTCTGATGTTTTTTCGCTAGTACTCTGCTGCGTCTTTTCTTGTATAAATTGGACGGTGTTTTTGTTCTCTTGTTTTGAATCACATAGTTTAACATTCATAGGCGTATCCAGAGTCCAGTATGTGCAGCTTAATGTGGTCATAGTTTGTGTGTACCTTCTCCAGAGGTGTACTCCGCAGTTTAATTGGCATGACCACAAGTGATCTTATCTTCTTCTGTATTCATTCTTCAACTACTTAATATTAGCTGTATGTAGTCCGGAGAACTGAATATCTCACTGTTTGTGTCATGGTTTACAGTTTAGCTGCGATATACGCGCCTTTCTGTCTGACGAATCCTACCTTATCATAAATTCTGGGTTACTTTTACCCTCTACGAGATAGGACAGCCAACTCCATCTCAGAAGATTCCTAGTCGCCCCCTACATGAAAACGAGTAACGAAGTTTTGCTAATCACTTGTAACACACAGAAATCGACGTTTCGACACGAAGGCCTTTATTAAGAACACAATATATCACGCGAGTGGTACGAAACGGCACTCTCCACTTTCACATATTAATCGTTAGATGGGATTCTTCTTCTTCTTCTGCGTTCGTTCTCAAACTCCTGCAGATTATCAGGATGCAATCCGGAGAACGGAATGCATTGTGTCATGGTTTACGGCATTGCTGCGATATCTGCGCCTTTCGGCCTGACACATCCGACTTCAGCATGGCTTTGGGTCACTGACTCTATATGCGATGGGACAGCCAACTCCATCCCATAACCTCCTTAGTCGCCTTTTACGACATGCGTGGAAGGTAAACAGTGTTGCTATTCTTTGCTCTCCTTTCGGGCCCGGCAACACACAGACGTTTAGATGGGATGAATTCGGAGTTCAGAAGTCAGAAGAGTGTGCATGATGATAACACTTGAAGGATAGCCCGTGGGGATTAGCACCCTTCAATCATATGTGTAGGTGCCATGTTATATTACTTTTATATTTGTTTCGTTTTATAGATATTCCTTGATATTCGGCCAACATGTTATTTGAATTTGTTTCATTTCTATCCTTCTAGCGTTTTTCAGCATTCATACTTTTCCTTTATCCGAATTCATTCCGTCTAGCCTTTATTATGTGTACGTGGGCAGTGATATGTCTTACTCGTCGTATTTTATGGATGTGAAGCATGGACAGTAAATATAAGAACTCAAAATGAGGTGGAGGCAAGTGAGATATCGTTTTTGAAAAGAATAATGAAAATTCCATGCACAGTCTAGAGAACTAATGTAGAAGTTCTCAGAGATGCTGGAGTAAAACAACAAATTATAACAAATATTAGAAGCAGCCAGTCAAGTTATTTAGATCATGTTATGAGAGAAGTAAAACATGAACATTTAGCAACCACTGGAAAGATCAAGGAGAGAAGAGACAGATAAAGACAAAAAGAGACATTTCTGGATGGGTTATCAGTGTCGCCAAAAGATGTCACCAACTGAACTTAGAAATAACAAAAGAGACAGAAAGTTGTGGAGAAACTTGATGGTCTAAGCCACTCGACGGCACTGATCGATTGTTATTTTATGATTTTATAAGTATCTATTGATCGAAACGTCGATTTATGTATGATACCATATGTATTTCTAGTTATTAATGAAACTTTATTATCCTGTTTCGTGCTTCGTCTGCTGGATGTCAGTTTTACTGCAGTTAGTGAAAATTATGGAAGAATAGATCGGAAACAAACAAAGCAGAAAATAGACATAATATCACGAGATGCGGACTAAATACATCACGCAGAAAAATGACAGAATATCTACTCGTATGTGTGCTGGACGTCAATCCCAGAGGGATCTAGCAAGACAGGCAGGAAATTTAGAAGACCTTCCAACAGAGTTAATTTAGCCCCCATTCGTTAGGTTTGTGAATATTGTTTGGCTTTCGGTTGGTAACTATTTATATACTTGGAGTGGCTTTGCGATTTTTGGCACGCGATTCTAAGTATGTAAATAGTGAACAAACAAAAGTCCAACAAAGAAATAAAAAACGTAACAAATACGGGTCCTAATTAATTCTGTTGGAAGGTCTTTAATAGAGACGGTCCTGGATGTTGTGCACCCAAGAAATGGATATATCTGTTCTCAATCACATATTGAGCTGAGTCATCAGATGCACATGACGTAATAGCAATAAGCTGGACATCACCGAGCACTCCAAT
Organism: Meghimatium bilineatum; assembly: GCA_034231615.1. NCBI lineage: Eukaryota > Metazoa > Mollusca > Gastropoda > Stylommatophora > Philomycidae > Meghimatium > Meghimatium bilineatum. The sequence continues at coordinate 23,147,009 of CM067302.1, forward strand.
GATCTGTGTGGTCAGCGATATAAACATTGTTGTCATTATTTGCGCCCGCAACACACGTGCGGTTGAGTTACCAATTGTACAGATATACGGACATTAAGTCTACGACAGAGAAGTGTTGATCTAGCGGTCCATGGGCTCATACCCTTTGACCCATGAGAAGTGAATCAATCAAGCAATCCTCGGGTCCTCACGGAACAGATCAATAACGAATTCTCTAGAGTTGACAATATGTTTACATCATAGGTTATCCCCAGACTTGCCAGCAGTATAGTGTCATTACATTATGGATATCGCTGGCTCAACAACCAACCAACTAACCAACCAGTCAACCAACCACCTAACCAGTCAACCAACCATGTAACCAGTCAACCAATTAACCAGTCAACCAACAACAAACCAGCCAACCAATTAACCAGTCAACATACAACAAACCAATCAACCAGTCAACCAACCAACCACCCAACAAACCAGCCAACTAACCAGCCAACCAATCAACCAGTAAACCAACAACAAACCACAAAAACAGTCAACTAACCAACTAACCAACCAACCATCCAATCAACCAACCAACTAACCAGCTAACCAATCAACCAACCAACTAACCAGTTAACCAAGCAACCAATCAATCAACCAGCCAACCAGTCAACCAACGAACCAGCAAGCCAACCAACCAACCACTAACCAGCCAACCAATCAACCAGGCAACCAACAACAAATCATCCAACCAGTCAACCAACCAACAAACCAGCATGCCAACTAACCAGCTAACCAACCAACCAAACAGCTAATCAACCAACCAGTCATCTAACCAACCAACCAACTAACCAGCTAACCAAGCAACCAATCAACCAATCAGCCAACCAGTCAACCAACCAACCAACAAACCAGCAAGTCAACCAACTAACCAACCAACTAACCAGCCAACCAATCAATCAGTCAACCAACAACAAACCAGCAAACCAGTCAACCAACCAACAAACCAGCAAGCCAACCAACCAACCAACCAGCCAACCAACCAGTCAACCAACAACAAAACAACCAACTAGTCAACCAACCAACATGCCAGCCAACCAAACAACGGATATGGTTCAAATCCCGTCTGCAACCTTCTGATGTTTTTTTCTCTAGTAATCTGCTGTATGTTTTCCTATATAAATTGGACGATGTTTTTTGTTCTCTTGTTTTCTATCACATAGTTTAATATTCATAGGCGTATCCAGTCACTTGTGTGCACTTTAGTGTGGTCATAATTTGCACGTTCTCGAAATATTTGCACCGCAGTTTGACTGTCTTGACTACAAGTAGTGTTACATTCGTGTTCTTCTCCGTTCATTCTTCCACTCCTGAAAATTACCAGTATGTAGTTCGAAGAACTGAATCTCTTATCGTTTGTATTTTGCTCTGAACTAGATGGAAACACTGAGGGAGTACAATTAGATGGAAACACTGAAGGTTTTCAACTAAATGGAAACACTGTGTATATTAAACTAGATGGGAAAACTGGCGGTACTCAAATAGATGGAAACGCTGAGTGTATTAAACTAGTTGGAAACGCTGAGTGTATTAAACTAGATGGGAACACTGAGGAGCAATTCATGTCGGCATTCTCAAGTGGTGGAGTTACTAGGATTGGTATCACCCAGAAATATTATTAGTAAGTTTATTCCGTCACAAGTAAATGTTACAACCTTCACTCATTGCATTTTACATTTTACTTCGTCACACCTTACAACTGTAACACCGTCACATGCAAATGTTACAATATTTACTCCTTCGCACTTTACAATCAGTGACTTGTCACACGTAAAAGCTTACTACTTTTAATCCGTCACATCATAATCTAACAACTGTTAATCTGTCACATGGAAAAATTACAACTTTTATTTAGTCACAAGTAAATGTTGCAACGTTTACTGTCACATATTATAAACATTATCTAGTCACAGGTAAAAGTTACGTCATAACATGTGCATATTATATTACAACTGTTGCTACGTCACATCAAAATGTTACAACATTTACGGCGTCACATCTAAATGTTACAACATTTACGGCGTCACATCTAAATGTTACAACATTTACGGCGTCACATCTAAATGTTACAACATTTACGGCGTCACATCTAAATGTTACATCTTTTGCCATATACATATTGTATGTATGTATGTATGTATGTATATATATATATATAAAGGGAAGAAATCAGTGGCTTTATGTTTTCCTGTAACACATTGGTTTCGCGAATTTAGAAAGTAGACGGACTATATTTGGCGCCTTTATAGTTTGGCACATTTGCCAGCCCTTGGCGCTCGCAGAAAATCTTAATAATTCTACTGTGATGCAGCTACGCTCAATATTGATATGATTGGATGACTTTTTACCTCTGACCCACGGAGCGATGGTCTAACGCATGTAAGCAAGGATTTATTTACTTAATTGTATCAAGGAAACAGTTATTTGCGTAGAAATGACACAACGCTCATAAGTATGTAATTTTCATTTCTTCGATATGGAGCCGGGTTAGGTTACGCATATAGTGTAAGGCGTCGGCGTTTGCAGTTCGTTTTCCATGAGTGTTGATTTTTTAAATTTTTAAATTTATTTAGACGCCTTTAGTTACTGGATAATGTTTTCTGTTAGACCTATTAATTATATATTGGTTGCTTTTTTTTAGTTTGATTTCATTCACAAGTGCAGAAATGTTGTTCTCAATTGTATTCCGAAATGTATCTATTGTATTGTTGATTTTGTTTTATTCTCGGGCTAAGCTTCGTGTGTGTGTGTGTACGTATGTGTGTCTGCACGCGTGCGTGCATGTGCGCGAATAATCTCTATATCTGAATACTTTCTTAGTTTTAATTGCGAATTGTCCATAATTTACAGATATAGGTAAAGATTGATTACAAAGTATTGATATTTTGGTCTTCACAAGACTAAGCGCTGAATAGAAATTCTCCTTCTTTGACATTTCAGCAGGAACATACTTTCGTAGAACGTCTCTGCACGTCAATGCACAAGGTTACTCCGAGCTTTATATTGATTACTTCTTGCATACGGTGTATCGTCATTTAATATAAATTTCTTGTTAGCTGTGAGTCGTGACATTCTATTGGCTAAAAGACGGCGCTTCTTAATGTCTCATTTGATTTTAATTGGTCAATATGAGTATACTATGTGTGACAGCCAATGAAAATCAAGTTAAGTGTTAAATTAGTCATTTTAGAAAGCTTACTTTGCTATTCGCCAATATGTCATATATGCCGAGGGTCACGAGTTTAGGCGTGACCTTCGTTAACCGTCGCCGATTATGAGTCGGCGATCTAATCAAATGACTGTTCCATTCTGCATTCATGAGTATGTGTGTGTACTCTGAGGAGAAACGTCGCAGGGAAGTAACAGCTTTACCGAGATATAAATATTCCATTCTTCAAGGGGAGCTAAGCAAGAACTTTACAGAGATACAAATAAGAATGAAACATGATGATGACGTCAGTTTCAGCCATCCTTCAGTGCGGAGTAGGCACCTGATGATGATGATGACTGAGCATTTAATTTCCTGTTTGGCTTGATTTTATTTTTCAGGAGGGGTAACCATTCTCGGAACTGGTTTTTTAATTAGGGACTATATATTGGTTTATTTCCCTTGGCTATGTTTATGGGTTTATGTTTAGCGTTTATTAATTTAAATATAAATATATTTAGGGTTGGGGTTAGGATTAGTTATGTGAAACATAAATAACCCTAACCCTAAAAATAAATATTTAAATTAATTATTGATTAATTTTTTATATAATCTTTAGGTTAACTAAGCATAAAATACTTAGGTAGCCACTAATTGTAAACCAGAACCCCATTCTCAGCCAAAGCCTTCTTAGTTGCTTCTTACAACATGTATGGCAATTCACTGCACACTATTATTTGTTTCTTTCTCTGCATCTACCACAACCCAAGCAACATACTGGAATCGACAACATTACAGTTGTTTAAAAAAACCGGAAAATTTATATTTAAAAATTGGTAGCGTTCACAGTGTAGCCATCAACCCAGTATTTTTTGGCTGTAATCATTTTCTAGGCAATATAAATTTGTTTTGTAGTGTGCCATTGCTTTCTAAACCTTTCTGTTGCACAATTATATGTGGCGGGATTCGAACCTGCCACCGTGGCCGTCACAAACGCGCTCTGCATCACGCAGTCACAGAGCCGGACATGTAAAATAACACACACATTGTATGGCTTTGTCTTCTGCCACATGTCACTAAGTAACCAGTCGATCCACAGAAGAAGAATGGTAGTAGTTCATGTATACACATTTACTCCCAATAAATTAACCACACCTACGCTAATTGATCCGCATTATACAACTTTTCATGCCAAAAATTAAATATAACAATTTTTTGAAACATTTTCTATGAATAAAACCAAACGCATACAACAACAACATTAGAGAAATGTGTTTGATACTACGATCTTCGTGATCTTCTACGTAATTTTTTCTGTGTAAAAAAAGAGATTGGAAAAATCACAACTTTTGTCCAAAAAGTTTATTAACAATAATCCCACAAGCCAAAATAATAAATGTAAATACATACAGTGTATCTGATTGTACAAAAAAATGCTAACTGGCAACACAAATCCTTCAATAATGGTGGATCCATCAGAAATATACCCGATGTCAATATATGGCTGTTCATTTTTTTTACAGTGCTTCCATCTTGTTAACTGTCATACCATCAAGTTTTCAGTCGTGAAAGGTTTTTAAGACTCAAGACTTTTTTTTTTAAACTCCGACCTGGATATTTCTTACTTTTTTTTTCCTGAACACAGAATGTCTTGTTTCTTAGAACGAGTTTACACTCACAAAACTTCGCTTCCGTACATGAGAAGGTGGGAATCTGAGACGAGGACCTTGTTCATTTCTGTATGTATAAGGACAATCTTGTTTGACAACTGTTCATGTTCATCTAAGCGTGTTGAACTATGGGCATTTTCCTGATTGTAGATGCTAAACGGTTGAGCTTGTCGATCTGTTGGTGAGATAGTTTCATACACAAGTTTCTCATATAAATCAGGACATACATCAATTCTAGTAGGACATATATCAATTCTAGTAGGACATGTCAATTTTAGTAGGACATTTGTTAACTCTAGTAGGAAAAAATAAACTCAAGTAAGACATATGTTAACTTTAGTAGAACATATATCAACTCTAGTAGGACATATATCAACTCTAGTAGGACATATATCAACTCTGGTAGGACATATATCAACTCTGGTAGGACATATATCAACTCTGGTAGGACATATATCAACTCTGGTAGGACATATATCAACTCTGGTAGGACATATATCAACTCTGGTAGGACATATATCAACTCTGGTAGGACATATATCAACTCTGGTAGGACATATATCAACTCTGGTAGAACACAACTCGCAGAACACTTTGAAATGAATTCAAATGAAATTCATTTCAAGATGCAGACGATGTCAATGAGGTTGAGAACGTACACATACAGAGAATGTTAGAAATGGGAGTATTCAGAGGTGAGGGGAGGAAAAGTACATTTTTGGAAAGTCTCAAAGATCACACAATCAACACCGGGACTCTGAGTCTACATACACTGGGATGGCTGCTGGAACGGAGGGCGAAGCACTTATGGGAATGTCCCGCGTTCTGTGAAGCCAGTTTCTAATCAAGAATCAAGAATCTAGAAGAACACACACCAGCTCTAGTAGGACATATATCATCTCTAGTAGGACATATATCATCTCTAGTAGGACATATATCATCTCTAGTAGGACATATATCATCTCTAGTAGGACACATAGCATTTCCAGTAGGACATATGTCATCTCCAATAGGACATACGTCCCTGAAGGACACGACATCTCTAGTAGGACATACATCTCTGAAAGACACGACATCTCTAGTAGCACATACATCTCTGAAGGACACGACATCTCTAGTAGGACATACATCTCTGAAGGACACGACATCTCTAGTAGGACATACATCTCTGAAGGATACGTCATCTCTAGTAGGACATACATCTCTGAAGGACACGACATCTCTAGTAGGACATAAATCTCTGAAGGACACGACATCTCTAGTAGGACATACATCTCTGAAGGATACGTCATCTCTAGTAGGACATACATCTCTGAAGGACACGACATCTCTAGTAGGACATACATCTCTGAAGGACACGACATCTCTAGTAGGACATACATCTCTGAAGGATACGTCATCTCTAGTAGGACATACATCTCTGAAGGACACGACATCTCTAGTAGGACATACATCTCTGAAGGACACGACATCTCTAGTAGGACATACATCTCTGAAGGATACGTCATCTCTAGTAGGACATACATCTCTGAAGGACACGACATCTCTAGTAGGACATACATCTCTGAAGGACACGACATCTCTAGTAGGACATACATCTCTGAAGGATACGTCATCTCTAGTAGGACATACATCTCTGAAGGACACGACATCTCTAGTAGGACATACATCTCTGAAGGACACGACATCTCTAGTAGGACATACATCTCTGAAGGATACGTCATCTCTAGTAGGACATACATCTCTGAAGGACACGACATCTCTAGTAGGACATACATCTCTGAAGGACACGACATCTCTAGTAGGACAAATATCTAGTTAGAAGTACTCCATCTCTAGTAAGACATACCATCTCTAGTACGACATACATGAACTGTAGTACGACATATTCCATCTGTATTTGGACACATATCATCTCTAGTAGGACACATATCATCTCTAGTAGGACACATATCATCTCTAGTAGGACACATATCATCTCTAGTAGGACACATATCATCTCTAGTAGGACACATATCATCTCTAGTAGGACACATATCATCTCTAGTAGGACACATATCATCTCTAGTAGGACACATATCATCTCTAGTAGGACACATATCATCTCTAGTAGGACACATATACATCTCTAGTAGGACACATATCATCTCTAGTAGGACACATATCATCTCTAGTAGGACACATATCATCTCTAGTAGGACACATATCATCTCTAGTAGGACACATATCATCTCTAGTAGGACACATATCATCTCTAGTAGGACACATATCATCTCTAGTAGGACACATATCATCTCTAGTAGGACACATATCATCTCTAGTAGGACACATATCAAGGTTAGTAGGTTTGGACGTTGAATGCGTCGCCATCTTGGTGCCGTAGGTAGTCTTACATGATGCGTCTTTCTTACATTGCCGTCGTGCAGCTGTTTCGTACAGTATACCCACTAGTTTCCCACACTAAAGGTATCTTCCCACACTAGAGATATCTTCCCACACTAGAGATATCTTCCCACACTAAAGATATCTTCCCACACTAGAGATATCTTCCCACAGTACAGATAATTTCCCACACTAGAGATATCTTTCCACAGTACAGATATCTTCCCACACTACATATATCTTCCCACACTAGAGATATCTTCCCACACTAGAGATATCTTCCCACAGTACAGATATTTTCCCACACTAGAGATATCTCCCATACTACATATATCTTCCCACACTACAGATATCTTCCCACACTACAGATATCTTCTCACACTAAAGGTATCTTCCCACACTAAAGATATCTTACCACACTAGAGATATCTCCCACACTAAAGGTATCTTCCCACACTAAAGATATCTTACCACACTAGGGATATCTCCCACACTAAAGGTATCTTCCCACACTAAAGATATCTTCCCACACTAGAGATATCTTCCCACACTAGAGATGTCTTCCCACACTACAGATATCTTCCCACAGTACAGATATCTTCCCACACTACATATCTCCCACACTACATATATCTTCCAACACTAGAGATATCTCCCACACTAGAGATATCTCCCACACTAGAGATATCTCCCACACTTTTTTGGTGCTGAAATCGGACGTGTCAGCCAATATAACGCTAAATTACATGTAACTAAGTAATTCTTTATGTGATAGGTTGTACAAAAGTTGTTGAACAACTTCGTGAGATAACACGAACTTACATATTTAACAATATTTAAAAAGCCTCAAAAACTATAGATGACTGACTTGACTCTACTCAAGTTCCCACATATATACTTCGTCACATCACAAGGTATGTACATAAACTCAATCTAAAGTTTTTTTTGCTAAACTTTCATCCCTTCTCACACACCCCCCCCCTCCCCCTCTTGTGTCATAAATTGACAAGAATTCAGTGACCCTTCATTCTGCTTAATTTTTTCAAGATAAATTATTCCACTTAAAAAGTGTTTTTTTCTGCTGAAAAAGTACGAAAAAAAGTCATGACGTGTTTCACATTTGTATCAAATTTTGTTGACAGCTATTACCCTGTATCAGACAGTAAGACCCCTCTCCCCGCCCCCAAATTGGTGACGTTATTCATGTACAACCTCTAACCAACAGTTCACCTACCCAGAATACCAACCAGCACCAAAGGCAGTACATTCAAGCGACAGTTCCCAAGCTCCGCAGAAATAAATGCACTTGTAACCAAGACGTCACGGACATAAGATAAATGTCGTTCACGAACTTACAATAGACTGGGTGAAGCTTGGAACAGATTAATGCAATTTTGCTAATCATTGGAAACACACACAAATCGACGTTTCGACCATCAGGCCGTGATCACGAACACATTCACGCCAAACAACGATGAGTTGGAACGGCACTATTAAAAGTACATATTATCAATATACTAGTGTCGACTTACGACTACTGTCGATGCTGGATAAGTGTAGTTTCTTGCATAGTCCGACCTTCTGCGCCGAAATAATCACAATATTTCTCAGTTCCATCCTAAACCGGCACCCAAAGAAGCAGTAGATGAAGGCGTTGAACGAGAACCCACCGTAGATTAGGCTTAGCATGAGGATTCTTACTGCCCAAAGAATATCAAATGTTTGTCGAAACATCCATTCATATATACACAATTCTAAGTAGCCCTAGATTTAAAACCATTCTAAGTAGGCATACATCTAACACCATTCTAAGTAGGCATAGATCTAACATATTCTAAGTAGGCATACATCTAACACCATTCTAAGTAGGCATAGATCTAACATCATTCTAAGTAGGCATAGATCTAACATATTCTAAGTAGGCATACATCTAACACCATTATAAGTAGGTATAGATCTAACACCATTCTAAGTAGTCATACATCTAACACCATTCTAAGTAGGCATAGATATAACATCATTCTAAGTAGGCATAGATCTAACACCATTCTAAGTAGTCATACATCTAACACCATTCTAAGTAGGCATAGATCTAACATCATTCTAAGTAGGCATAGATCTAACTCCATTCTAAGTAGTCATACATCTAACACTTACATGTCTACCTGCAATATTGCCTACCCGTCTACACAAGTCTACCTGTCTACCTGCCTACCCATCTATCTGTCTACCTGTAACAAGCATGTACTATATTGGAAGTGGGCAACCTTTTTTCGATTCGCGAAAGGGATTAAATTATTATTGTGGTTGTATGGGGGTCACAAAACACATTTTTAGTCTTTTGTAGCTCTAAGTAGTATTTTTTTTATCTCAGGGGCCAGTGTATATATTACATTTAAATCAGTCTGTCGGGCCAGTGAAAAGGGCTAAGCGGGCCAGAACTGGCCCACAGATAAAGTCCACCAGTTATGCCTATAACACTACCCACTAGATTGTCATAGAGTACTGACTATACAATTACCAAGATAGATAAAAAAAATCCTTCAGTTCTGTTGATACAATCTACCAACTCATAATCAAGGAAATATAACTATAACTGAATCAAGGAAATATAACTATAACTGAATCAAGGAAATATAACTATAACTGAATCAAGGAAATATAACTATAACTGAATCAAGGAAATATAACTATAACTGAATCAAGGAAATATAACTATAACTGAATCAAGGAAATATAACTATAACTGAATCAAGGAAATATAACTATAACTGAATCAAGGAAATATAACTATAACTGAATCAAGGAAATATAACTATAACTGAATCAAGGAAATATAACTATAACTGAATCAAGGAAATATAACTATAACTGAATCAAGGAAATATAACTATAACTGAATCAAGGAAATATAACTGAATCAAGGAAATATAACTATAACTGAATCAAGGAAATATAACTATAACTGAATCAAGGAAATATAACTATAACTGAATCAAGGAGATATAACTATAACTGAATCAAGGAAATATAACTATAACTGAATCAAGGAAATATAACTATAACTGAATTTCAAAAGTGAATATGGCAAATGGTCATCCTTAGTTGTAATGGACGAACAACGTTGATATTTGCAACACTCTTAACCTATTTCTTGTTTTTCCCCTATGTTTCCCTGTGTTTCCCCAGCCCCCCATCCCCTCTTATCTCTAGTGCATTGGGCTGTTCTTCAAGACTAGAGATTTCTCATTGAACCCAGACTTTTCTCCAATAGAAGACCTACCAGCCAATAGAAGACCTAACAGCCAATAGAAGACCTTCCAGCCAATAGAAGACCTACCAGCCAATAGAAGACATACCAGCCAATAGAAGACCTACCAGCCAATAGAAGACCTACCAGCCAATAGAAGACCTACCAGCCAATAGAAGACCTACCAGCCAATAGAAGACCTACCAGCCACATTCGACCAAACCCTGTGCGTCATGTTTTCTATTATTCCCGTTCATTTTGTTGGTCTCCGTTGGCAGGCGACACACGTACGAAACAAGGTATATAAATAGTCCATTGTCTATCCCCAGGTGAATGATTGTTGATCGCACTCACACTTACCGTTAAGCGTAGTGGTGGTATCTTAAGCTGTCGTTTCAAGGCCAGATGTGTCGCCGAGGTTGCATTTAGTCCATGTTTGTTTAAGGTTATCTTAATGTTTTCTATCCACCGTTTTCTTGGCCTACCTTTGGCTTTACGCCAGGATATTCTTGTATTATATGCTTTTATTGGTATTTGGTTTGGCTTCATTCTCATAAGTTGACCGAACCATTTTACTTGCTGTCTCTCAATTTGTTCGATACATGATATTATACCAACTCTTTTCCTAATTTCTTCATTTCTTATTTTATCTAGTTTGGTAACCATTGCAGCTTTCCTCAGACACTTCATTTCACATGTGACGATTTTTCTTTGCTGCGAAGCTGTTAAAGACCATGTTTGACATTGGTAGCACAGTGTTGGTATAAACATTGTAGATATTATTTGTTTTTTTAAATTTCCATCTTGATCTTTGGATGAAGAAGTAATGGTGAAAGTTGGTACGTCACTGTGTTTGATTTCTGGCACCTTATTTCTATTTCTCTGTCTAGTCTTCCATCTTCGGAAAAAATGCTGCCTAGATATTTAAATTCTTTGGCATGTTTCACTTTGGTGTTATCTATTGTTATATTCATTGGTGTTGAAGACTTGCTAATTTTCATAACTTCTGTTTTTTGTACATTAATTTTCATGTTGTACTTCTGACATGCTAACAACAATGCATTGATGTGCTTTTGTAAAGTTTCCTCATCTTTGTATATTAAACTTTGATCATCAGCAAATAATAATTCATTGATTTCCTTATTAAGTTCTTCATCAGGTTTATTTGCAATGTTTTCCTCTTTGTTGATATGAGCTTCTTTTATTATTCTGTCCATGTATATATGTTGAAAAGTAGGGATGAAAGTACGTATCCTTGTCTTACTCCAGATCTTGTTTCAAAAGGTTTCATTCCATCTGTTGTTCTTACTGAGCTTTGGCATTTTTGATATATCGCTTATATAAATAGTGACTAACGGAAAACACAACAATAATTTTTTTAAACATCACGTAAGTAGTCAGATTTGTGGAAGGTTTTATTTGAAGATTGTTTGGTTGAACCGAGATCCGTCGCCGATAGAAGACCTCTGTGCATAAATAATTCGGATTCTTTCGTTACGTTTTTAAATATTATCGTGATTTTCGTTGGAAACTATTTATATACTAGGAGTTGCATGCCAAAAATAGCTACGGCCGACCAAAGAAACTCACGAAAATAATCAAAATCTGGTTTTCATGTCACGTTTACATTTTCTGTATAGGATTTCTTATACTGGAGACAGTGTAAGATATAACAGAGACAGTTGGTGTCTCCTGGAAATTCAATACAGCTCTGGAGAAATATCTAATTAATGGACAGATAAAAGATTATTACTGCTTGCCAGCTCTGGAGAAATATCTAATTAATAGACAGATAAATGATCGTTACTGCTTGCCATGATGGGCATGGAATGAAAACAAAAACATATCTAGAATTTCATGTTACCAGAATGTTCCTCGTCTATGACATTGTCATCTTGGACCAAGAGACCGTATTTAGACATTTCATGGAAGATCAGAGGTGGCTGGCAAGTTGCAAAAAACAATATATCTGTCATCATTACGAAAATCTTCAATCTCTTTCTGTAAACTGAAAACATTAGATGAGGAGAATAAACGTCTTTCACAGACATCTTTCACGGACATCTTTCACAGACATCTTTCACAGACATCTTTCACAGACATATTTTACAGACATCTTTCACAGACATATTTTACAGACATCTCTCACAGACATATTTTACAGACATCTTTCACAGACATATTTTACTGGCATCTTGGAAAGACATATTTCAGACATCTTTCATCGACATATTTTACAGGCATATTTCACACAGACATATTTCACAGACATCTTCCACAGACATCTTTCATACAGATATTTTTAACAGATATATTTCACAGACATATTTCACAGACCTATTTCACAGACATATTTAACAGACCTATTTCACAGACCTATTTTACAGACATATTTCACAGACCTATTTCACAGACATATTTCACAGACATATTTCACAGACCTATTTCACAGGCCTATTTCACAGACATATTTCACAAACCTATTTCACAGGCCTATTTCACAGACATGTTTCACATACATCTTTCACATACATTTGAGAGTGGCAACACTGTATGTTTACTTGCATCTTCGTAATAAAAATGTTTGGTCTTTTTTTCTCCCTTAGGAGCTGCTACACTGGTATAGATAAGCATAGTGGGTGATGATGATAAGGTTATACCCTTAGTTATGAACCACGTAACTCTTGACACATGATGATGATGAAATAGTTCATTTACCTATGAGCAGGTAGCTCTTGACAGATCATAGTTTTTCTGACTAGAAACAGAAGCTCTCAGTTGTGTAACAGAGGTGACACCCGGATTCGTGTACGGTTGTTTCAGTTGTGTAACTGAGGCGACATCCGGTTACCCACGTAAAGCAGCCTCAAAGGCAGGGAAGTGTTTAATTCCCAGGGGAAGATATTCCAGTGCCCCAGGATTACCATGTCCTTAAAAGAGCACATCACACACTTCTGTCTCAATAATCTCATCATTCTTCTGTCAAATTTGTTGACACATCTGTAGTGGCTGCCCTAGTCTAGGCCCCCAGTTTCCACACGGTCGAAACCAGCGTCACTGCTAGTGGTTTCCCATAAGTCTTTGTGCGTGATCTTCAGCTATATAAGACCTATTGTCTAATGGAAAAATCAAACCTTCTAAAATAATTCATTTGACTATCCCCGTGATTTTTATTGGTTACTATGGTTATGCGTTGTTTGACAGCCAATGAAAATTAGGGAAGCAGTCAAATGTGTCATTTTAGAATGTGACATGACTATTCTACATGACAATTTTACATGACAATTTTACATGACATTTCTACATGACAATTCTAAATTATCAAAACTGCATAGAAAGCGCTGAAATATATCTGTAATTACTCCGAATTACCTATATTCGCCGCCCTCTGACGCATGGCGACAGGCGTGTTCTTTTTATAATACCAGTACATGATACCGTTTAGTATACAAATCAGAAACGGCGGTACAAATAGTGCCACAATGAAATATATCATTCTGAGGCTGGTTCCAATATCCACATCGCATTCAAGGAGCTGACTGTTGGGGGACAGAAAGTTTGTACAAGAAATTAAAACAGGAAGTTCAATTTTTCAACAATGTTAATAATAAACTGTTTAAACAAAAGAAACGCAACTTTCTTGGTGTTACTTTCTTGGTGTTACTTTCGTGGTGTTACTTTCTTGGTGTTACTTTCTTGGTGTTACTTTCTTGGTGTTACTTTTATAACAGATACTCCCTGAGTAAACATTATTCAACCTATCGACTGTGTCCAACTGGTCATTAACTTCTCGTGGTTACCTGAATTGTACTCACCTCATGATTAGTGAGGTCATGAAAGATGTGAAGGTCGATACAACATTTTTGGAAGTCGCTCGTGACAAGTTTATGAGAATCCTGTGAAATTTACTGAACACAAAACTCTCTGACCATATTATTCAATGCCTATAAAAGATTGACTGTCCTCGAATAAATTCTGTTGAAAATTCAATTCTCTTGTATGGCTCATCTCACCTCAGACCAGCGATACATCATCAATGGACGCTTAGAGACTGGACAATCACAAAGTGTAGTGACCAGACAATGTAATATGGTTAGAAGTATCATTAGTCGACTTTGCAGACGATTTCAACAAACTAGCTTAGTGGCAGACCGGTCGTGCAGTGGAAGGTCTAGAGTCACACATCCTGCCAAAGACTCCTTCATATGGCTGCGTCACCTCAAGAATCGATTTGCGTCGGTATCTTGCACAGTTCAGTCAATGTCAGCAGCTCGTCAAATTTCAGATCAAACGGTCGAGAACCGGCTGCACGGCGCTGGTCATTCGGCTAGAAGACCCTACAAATGACCTGCTCTTACCGACCGGCATCTCCAGAACTGACTGTGAGCCAACGAGCATCGTCAGTGGTCTGCTGGAATGACTGGTGATGGGTTTGGTACAATTAAAGTCTGAATGTTTCTTCATGACGAAGTTGAAACATTCATTGCGTGAAATAAAGTGTCGGTACACGTGAGAGATTATGTTTTTGGTTTTTCTTTTATTGTTTTTGTTGTTGTTGATTGTTAGATGATAGTTTTAGACGATGGTGATTACTAGCAGCATAGCCAAACTGTATATGATCAGAACATGCGCATCTCTAGCGGCAATATACAGTTGTGATGCGTGGACATTACACAAAACAATAACAAAGAAAATTGCTGCTTTCGAAATGAGATGCCACAGAAGAATAGTATGTATACCATGGACAGATAATAAGACGATCAAGAAGTGTTAAGATTAATAAAAGTCAAAGAAGGCTGGCTCCTTAACAAGAAAAGTGTGTTGTTGTTTTTTTGTGGTCATATAAAGAGACACAACAGCATGGAAAGATTAATAGCTGAAGGCATAGTTAGCGGCAGCAATTGAAGAAGTCGCCCACGACGACGATTGTCAAGTGGTATATCAGATTGTTTAAACGTGTCTCTAACTGCGAGAGGTCAACTCCCCAGAATCGCGAAGTGTTCAGAGAATCCATAAGGAAGACCACGTTCTGGAAAGAATATGTCACATGATTATGGTTTATACTTTCGGTTGTAACCTTCGATAACAGTTACCATGTTGTTCCGACGGGCCGACGTTCTGCTTGAACTAGTTACGGGCACGGCGTTGGTGGGCGGAACAACAAAGAAACCTGTCGCAAGGGCCAGAGTTGTGCCCTGATGTCGACGTCTGTTTCGGTGACATTAGACTCGAAACACCATTGAGTCGGATGTCTGCTGCAACAGAGGTCGGAACACTTATGGGGAAGCCCCACGTGTTGTGATGTCAGTTTCTAATCAAGAATCAAGAAGTATAATTTAGATGAAGAGCAGGAGGGGTACGGAAAGAGCATGAGAGAAGATGCTCCACAACCTAGCAGTGTGGCATGGGAGAACATCGGTATCGGGAATGATTGACAACACATGAAATAGAAGGATATGGACAGACATGATAACCAACTCCACATGGCATGGAACATAAGATGAAATGATTGACATCACAAGAAATTGTAGGTGGATCCGTGTGGAGTAAAGTGGTAGGTGGAGAGATGTGGAGTAAAGTCGGTAGGTGGAGAGATGTGGAGACAGTGTAAAGTGGCAGGTAGAGAGAAGTGAAATGAAATGGGATGTGGAGAGATGAGATGTGGAGTAAACTGGGAGGCGGAAAAGGTGAAATTTGGAGTAAAATGGGAGGCGGAAAGGTGAAACTTGGAGTAAAATGGGAGGTGGAGAGATGTAGAGTAAAATTGGGGAGAAATGTATATGAGTACTGTAAAACTGGGCAGAGAGTTATATGAGAACTGTAAAACTGGGGAGAAATGTATATAAGTACAGTAAAATTGAGGAGAGATTTATATGAGTACAGTAAAATAAGTACCTACTCTTGCTCGTAAATAATGTCCATGCTATGCCTGATAATGAAGAACAGTGGAAGAAGCGACATCAGCGTTGTCACCAGTAGAAATATCAACCATAGCTGTGTATGTTTACCTCCTCCGATTCTGTGAAAGAACACCAGTAGAAATATCAACCATAGCTGTGTATGTTTACCTCCGATTCTGTGAAAGAACACCAGAAATATCAACCATAGCTGTGTATGTTTACTTTCGATTATGTGAAAGAACACTAGTAGAAATATCAACCATAGATGTGTATGTTTACTTTCGATTATGTGAAAGAACACTAGTAGAAATATCAACCATAGCTGTGTATGTTTACTTTCGATTATGTGAAAGAACATCAGTAGAAATATCAACGATAGATGTGTATGTTTACCTCCGATTCTGTGAAAGAACACCAGAAGTCAGTGCCACTCACGGATTAATACGATGGATGGTCAAAAAGTCGTGCCTCCTAATTTTTATGTAAGTAAATACAGATATGTGTGACTTCCAGGGAAGGTGATATGATTATATATACAGATGGGTCGGTTGAGAGACACATCAGGAGTGCCTGGGCCTTCACGGCTCAAAGGTGGGGGGGGGGAATACCATCAGAGAGGAAAGTGGTACATTCGCTCAGACGACAAGCAGCATGACAATGGAGATTTTGGCTGTAACCAAAGCTTTGCAATGTGTCTGCTCGCAGACTATCTGCGAGCATGTCTGCATACTCAGTGACTCGATGAGCATGATAGTGAAAGTTCAGGCGAGATACATTCAGAAACAGTGGCTGGATGCAGTGAAGAATTCCTGTATGCGTACCGTGACTTGTGCCCGAACATGCGGGAGTCCGGAGTAATGAGAGAGCGGATAGGGTGGCCGCACAGGCTTCTACTACGGCTGTTGGTGGAGCGATGGATCGAGCAGACAGTTTGAACGCCCTACGAGAAAACGCACGAACAAATGACTGTACAAGTGACAATGACTCTTGTTCCATGACTAGAATAAGGGGACTTGGTTTGAAATGTGGTGTCGCTAGAAAGGAGCGGTTTCGTGTGCAAGAAAGAATGACGGTCAATCAACTGCATACTGGGACCGTCAGTCAACGTGTAATTAATGGCGGCTACACTCAAGGAGAGATCTGAGCACCTATGGATTTCTCCGGAGGGCAGTGACGATGATCCAATTACTAACTAACTAATTAACTGTATTGGTGTGCAATTTGTTAATTTTGTGAGAATCCGCAAACACTCTTCTGCACTGTGTAGCATAACCAACCTTTTTTATTAACATATTGCAATACAGTAACCATTTTAAGATGGCTGCCAAAGAAGTACGGTTAAAACAATGTTATGTCATATAATTTCTCAATGCTGAAGGTGAGTCCCAAATGGCATCCATGAATGTTTGAAGAATGTTTAAGGAGGTTCAACAGTGGATGTTTGTTTGCACTGTCTGTCCGACGTTAGAAACATCGTTGTTCAAAAAGAAGTTTAAAAAAATCACCATCTGTAGGGAAAGTCATGGTTTCCGTGTTTTGGAATTAGAAATGTGTGATTCTTCTTGACCCCTTGGAACCAAGGAACACAGTAAATGTAGACCGTTATATTGAAACTTTGAAGGAACTTATATAAGTTCCTTCAAAGTTTCAATATAACGGTCTACATTTCAATTAACTTAGTTTCAATTAACTTTGAAGGAACTTATATGTCAACTTTGAAGGAACTTATATGTCAACTTTGAAGGAACTTATATGTCAACTTTGACGGAACTTAAATGTCAACTTTGAAGGAACTTATATGTCAACTTTGACGGAACTTAAATGTCAACTTTGAAGGAACTTATATGTCAACTTTGAAGGAACTTATATTTCAACTTTGGTGACTTTACCCATTAAAAGATCAGAGAACTGTATTGATGTTGCACAATAATGCAACACCACACACCACTTACACCCCAATGTCATGTCTCACACTCCAACGTCATGTCTAACACCCCAACGTCATGTCTAACACCCCAACGTCATGTCTCACTCCCCAACGTCAGTCACATGTGAAATCGGTAATACTAAACATTTTAAATTAAACAATTATCTCGCATCATTGCATCTTGAAGTCACATTGCACCTTCAAGTCACACTGCACCGTGAAGCGACATTGGACCTCGAAGTCGCACTGCACCTTGAAGTCACATTCCACCTTGAAGTCACATTCCACCTTGAAGTCACACTCCACCTTGAAGTCACATTCCACCTTGAAGTCACATTCCACCTTGAAGTCACATTCCACCTTGAAGTCACACTCCACCTTGAAGTCACATTCCACCTTGAAGTCACATTCCACCTTGAAGTCACACTCCACCTTGAAGTCACATTCCACCTTTAAGTCACATTCCACCTTGAAGTCACACTCCACCTTGTAGTCACACTCCACCTTGAAGTCACATTCCACCTTGAAGTCACAATGAGTCAAATAATCATCTCGTATCTATTTACCATGAAGTCACATTGCCCCGTAAAGTCACATTCCACCATGAAGTCACATTGCCCCGTAAAGTCACATTTCACCATGAAGTCACATTGCCCCGTAAAGTCACATTCCACCATGAAGTCACATTGCCCCGTAAAGTCACATAAAGTCAACCAATCATCTCATATCATTGCACCAAGCAGTGTCATTGCACCTTGAAGTCACAGTACATCTCGATGTCACATTGCACCTTGAAGTCACATTGCACCTTAAAGTCAGATTGAGCATTGAAGTCAATGCGATTTGAAATAACATTGCGTCGAACAATGATCTCGTATGAGTGCAACTTAGAGTTATATTGCACCTTGAATTCACAATGTACTTTGAAGTCACATTGCACTTTGAAGTCACATTGTACTTTGAAGTCACATTGTACTTTGAAGTCACATTGTGTCAAATAATAATGATACTTATTACGTCAAATAATAATGAAACAATGATACCTGTTACTGTTTCCTATAACAAACATACCTGTTAATACGTTCGCTATAACAAACCTACCTGTTGATAAGTCACCTATAACAAATCTACAGGTGATGTGTTACCTGCAACACTTACTTTTTGCGATAACGAATTACGTGAATCCTACACAAAGAAACGATAACAAACAGCCATCCGTTCACCTGCAAACCTCCCAGGGTGATAAACCAATGATACCTGCGGATTAACAAGTTGTACACCTGGACTTATCTCACCTGAAATGTGTTTAGAAAACAGAACATACAGGTAAATGTATATAAATGTTAAAAGTGTTATTACCTGCGACACCCTACTATGTCATCGAAAATGCCCATCTGGAAACCTTCTAGACAATATGATGTGCACACAAGAAAACATACAAATTACAATATACAAATCATATTCAACGTTCCAACCAAAAGGTCTTTATCAAGCTACACACAAAACATCAAAAGAAGACGAATGGAAAAATTATCACAATTTATTGACTGAATGTCCCAGTACGCCCTTGATTGACCATCATTCTTCCTCGCCCACGAAACCGCTCCTTTCTAGCGACACCATATTTCAAACTAAGCTCCCTCATTCTAGTCGTGGAACAAGAGTCATTTTTGGTTCTCAATATATATATCTATCGGTGTGTTTTTTTTCCCGTTCTTCCTATCTTCATTACTTCAGTCTTTTCTATATTTAATGCTCATGTTATAGGTTTGGCATGTTTCGTGTAATCTGTCTATTTGTCTTTTTAGTTGCTCTTCTGATGATGCTACTAGTGCTTGATCGTCTGCAATTAGCACAATCGTTTAAGTTATCCTTCAGATTGTTTTCTTCTGTTGTCTTTGCTACTTTGCAGATTTATGTTATGAACAATAGGGGAAAAGTACACATCCCTGTCTCACTCCCGAGTGAATTTGGAAATTTTCGGATGTACTTGTGCTCATTCTGACTGCGCAGTGACTACCGGCTTATATGCTCTGACATCGGTTTATCAGATTGTGGGCAACTCCATATCTCTGTAGTAGTATCAACTGTGTCGAAAACTTTTTCTTGACCCACGAAAGCCAAATATAAGTCTTGGTTATGTTCTGTCGTTGTTTCTGAAAGTTGTTTGAGGGCGGACATTGCATCTGTACAGCTTTTATTTGTTCGAAAGCTCATCTCTGTGTTGTTGAACTGTGGTTCCACATGTGGCTCATCCACTTCTCTAGTTATCTTGCTAAATATGTTTCCCATGTGGCTCATCCTCTTCTCTAGTTATCTTGCTAAAGTTGTTTCCCATGTGGCTTAAGATTGATATGCCTCTATACTTAGTGCAGTCCCCTTACTGCCTTTTTTCTTCCAGATGGGTACAATAACCGCTGTAGGTACAATCACCGCTGTGGGTACAATGACCGCTGTGGGTACAATCACCGCTGTGGGTACAATCACCGCTGTGGGTACAATCACCGCTGTGGGTACAATTACCGCTGTGGGTACAATCACCGCTGTGGGTTCAATCACCGCTGTGGGTACAATCACCGCTGTGGGTACAATTACCGCTGTGGGTACAATCACCGCTGTATTTCATTCCTGTTGTGTCTTTTGCGTCTTCAATATTACATTGAACAGTCTGGTCTGTGTAACCACTTTATACCTGGTACTGTTCGCATTTTTATTAGTTCTATAGGCATGCCGTCTATTCCTGGTGTTTTGCTGTTTGTTGCATGTTTAACTGCGTCTTCATTTTCGGATTTCAGGATGTATGGTTCTAGTTCTTCTTCTATTGTATTTATTGTTGTAATCACTTCTCCTTCCTTTAATTTCAACAGTTGATTGAAGTAACTGTTTCATCTGTCCGTGATTTCATGGGGTCTAATTAGTATGTTGCCGTGTTCATCGTTGATTATTTCTGTTGGTTCCTATTTGTCTTTTTACGTCTCACGTTTTCTACTTTCTTGTAGAACATCTTTGGTGAGTTTTGTCTATCCATGTTAAGCATTTCTCCATATTATTTCTATGACTTAATTTTTGCAGATTTGATTATTTTCTTGGCGTTAATCTTTTCTGTGTTGTATACTAAGTAGTCTTCGTGCGTTTTGCTTGTTGCTTATTTCTGGGTTTTTTTTTTTTTTTTATGTCCACCAAGCTGTTATTTTTTTTTATGTGCTTTTACGGTTTTATATCCGCATATGTTTCCTGCTGTTTGTATGATGGTATTTTTTAAAATATATTTCCATTCTTCTTCTATGCGCTGTGTGTTTTCTGGTAGATTGCGAATTCTTCGTCAACTTTCTGTATATATTTTCCCCGCATGTTTAGCTGTTATAATTTCTGTTATCTGGTTGCCCTTGGTGCTTTGTGCTTTTCTTGTGTTTGTTATTGTTTTGCTCTGTTTATATAGAATGTTATAATTACCGCCTTATGGTCAGTGTCTGCACACATGTCAGGTATTACTAGTGAGCCTGTTATTTTTCGTCTATTGTTTCTTGTGTGAGTTGAAAAATGTGTCTGTTTGTTTTCTTTTTATGTTTAAAGAAAGTGTTCGTTATAATTCCGTTATCGTTAATCTTATGTCACTAAATCCGTTATCGTTAATCTTGTGTCACTAAATCCGTTATCGTTAATCTTGTGTCACTAAATCCGTTATCGTTAATCTTGTGTCACTAAATCCGTTATCGTTAATCTTGTGTCACTAAATCCGTTATCGTTAATCTTGTGTCACTAAATGATCCTGTATATTCGTCTATTTCTTCTCTATTTGCAACAGATGTGCGTTGAAATCTCCCAAAATATATAGGTTGTTATCATTGTATCTGTTTACATCCTTGTATTACACGGAGCATAGACGAGTAAAGATTATGTGCAGAACATCGTTAAAGATCTAAATTATTTCAAGGTTTGCTCAACTTGGATGCTCGGAAGGTTGACAGAAAGACATGAAGAAACAAGGAAATCCATAGCCATTAACCTTTTTTCACCGTTACCAAATTGTTGGAGATGAGTTTTTATCGAATATTGTGACAGTCGATCAGACTTGGATTCATTTTTGTGAACCAGTATCGGAGAGACAGTCGATGAAATAGCGTCACTCAACATCGACAAGAAATAAGTTCAAAAGTTCACCATCTGTAGAGTAAGTTATGGCCTCCGTGTGTTTTGGAATGAGAAAGGTGTGATTCTTTTCGACTGCTTGAAACAAAGGAACATAGTGACTGCAGGTCGTTATATTGAGACTTTTAAGAAGTTTAGAGGTCATATTCGGCAACTTTACCCATTAAAAGATCAAAGAACTGCACTACTATTACACAATAATGCCATGCCACACACCGCTAAACGCACATTTACGCCCGTGTGTTGCCGGGGCCCTAAAGGGGAGCAAAGAATAAAAGAATAGCAACACTGTTTACCTTCCACGCATGTCATAAAAAGCGACTAAGGAGGTTATGGGATGGAGTTGGCTGTCCCATCCTATATAGGGACAGTGACCCAAAGCCATGCTGAAGTCGGATGTGTCAGGCCGAAAGGCGCAGATATCGTAGCAATGCTGTAAACCATGACACAACGCATTCCGTTCTCCAGACTACATCCTGCTAATCTGCAGGAGTTTGAGAACGAACGCAAAAGAAGAAGAAGCTAAACGCACCATTGATGCGTTTGGAGAATTTGACTGGACAGTATTAGCATATCCCCTTTACAGTCCTAATCTTGCACCTACAGACTTCCGTACGCGCCGTACACAATTGCTCATTAATTTTACCGTGCGGGGACACGCACTTGTGAGAAGATGGTAAAAAAAAACTATAACAAATAACGGAGACTACATTGAGACATACATTTTTTAAGTTATGTTATGTTATGTTATGTTCCTCCAGAGCCATAGGCGGCGAACAGGGCAGAAACCATAGCTTTCCATTCCATGTCTATTTTTGAAGTACTGACGTTAAACTATATTTTAATGTGAGTTTTATCTACGTCTATTTAATTAAATTATAAAATTAGGAGGTATTACTGTTTAACCGTTCCTCGTTAGTCAATTGCATGTTGAAATACATTAAGTAAAACATTATAAATATCTCTGACATATAATGTACAAATGGTGGCAGATGTGAAACAAAAGTTAAAAGGAGAATAGGAATGGCTAAATATACTTTCAATGACATCAGGAGAATATTAGCAAGTAAACAAATTACAAACTAAATAAGAGAATTATGAAATGCTACATCGTTTACACATTCATGTATGGCTCAGCAACATGGATAATCAACAAACAACTAGGCGATAATTGATGTCTATGGTAAACGGACTGATATCAATTCGTCTGTGGTATATGTATAGATGTCAGGTCGCCTGTGGTATATACAAATGTCAAGTCGCATGTTGTATGTATAGATGTCAAGTTGCCAGTGGTATATACAAATGTCAAGTTGCATGTTGCATGTTGTATGTATAGATGTCAAGTCACCAGTGGTATATACAGATGTCAAGTCGCCAGTGGTATATACAAATGTTAAGTCGCATGTTGTATGTATAGATGTCAAGTCACCAGTGGTATATACAAATGTCAAGTTGCATGTTGCATGTTGTATGTATAGATGTCAAGTCACCAGTGGTATATACAGATGTCATGTCGCCAGTGGTATATACAAATGTTAAGTCGCATGTTGTATGTACAGATGTCAAGTCACCAGTGGTATATACAAATGTCAAGTTGCATGTTGCATGTTGTATGTATAGATGTCAAGTCACCAGTGGTATATACAAATGTCAAGTTGCATGTTGCATGTTGTATGTATAGATGTCAAGTCACCAGTGGTATATACAGATGTCAAGTCGCCAGTGGTATATACAAATGTCAAGTCGCTTATATATATATATACAGATGTCAAGTAATTGACGGTACATACAGATGTCAAGTAATTGGCGGTACATACAGATGTCAAGTAATTAGCGGTATATACAGATGTCAAGTAATTGGTGGTACATACAGATGTCAAGTAATTGGTGGTACATACATATGTCAAGTAATTAGCGGTATATACAGATGTCAAGTAATTAGCGGTACATACAGATGTCAAGTCACTAACGATATTTACAGATGTCATGTCACCAGCGGTACTTTACATATGTCATGTCAATTATGTCATGTACATCACATATATGGAAAGTACATAACGGCGCATACAGATGTCACCTGGGATACGTACAGACACATCTCGTAGGATTCAAGGCGGACATCATCACCACCTGTCACCCCAATCCACCAGAACACGTGGAGTCCAGTGATGAGACAAAAGAGATTGATGACTGAGATGGTGGAGAGGATGACTGACACGAAGCTGTCCTTCATGTCCTTCTTCTGGAGAATCATCAGAGTCAGGATGTTGGCTGTGGATAGGAGGATGAGTGTCAGGATATTGGCTGTGGATAGGAGGATGAGAGTCAGGATGTTGGCTGTGGATAGGAGGATGAGAGTCAGGATGTTGGCTGTGGATAGGATCAAGTGTTTTAACTATAACGATGTCGTATGAATGAGGTCCCCATTTTGTATAATATTCACAACATGATAAGTGTATCTTATCACAACATGATAAGTGTATCTTATCATAACATGCTAAGTGTATCTTATCACAACATGCTAAGTGTATCTTATCACAGCATGCTAAGTGTATCTTATCACAGCATGCTAAGTGTATCTTATCACAACATGCTAAGTGTATCTTATCACAACATGCTAAGTGTAACTTATCACAGCATGCTAAGTGTATCTTATCACAACATGCTAAGTGTATCTTATCACAACATGCTAAGTGTATCTTATCACAACATGCTAAGTGTATCTTATCACAACATGCTAAGTGTATCTTATCACAACATGCTAAGTGTATCTTATCACAACATGCTAAGTGTATCTTATCACAACATGCTAAGTGTATCTTATCACAACATGCTAAGTGTATCTTATCACAACATGCTAAGTGTATCTTATCACAACATGCTAAGTGTATCTTATCACAACATGCTAAGTGTATCTTATCACAACATGCTAAGTGTATCTTATCACAACATGATAAGTGTATCTTACAAATGATCACCGGTATATAGGTTCTTATACAAAACCAACAGATCATCTGGAAAGAATGCTGTGTGATTCATTAGTTTATAAAGCATATACGAAGAGAGGAGAAGCAGAAAGAAGAGCCAAGGGTAGACCTAGAGTACGCTGGATCGACAACATCAAAGAGACATTACACGAACACCGAATAATATTATCTGAAGCTGCCAGAAAAGCGAGAACAAGAACATTGTATCTCCCTCGACACCCGTAGAGGGTAAAAGAGCAAGGAAAGAAGAAGAAGATATAGGTTCTTGTCAAGAACTGTAGGAACAAAATCTGTGATCAAATCTTTTGAAAATAACAGAGACTGAACTGGTTCTGCTACTTAATGAGAATGAAACCTTGTTGGTCAGCGGCAAGAGCATACAACATGAAAATGGAAACAGCAAGATACAGAGGAAGACCGAGGAGATTATGGATTGTAGGAGTTACCAACGTCTTGATGTGTCAAAATATTATTGCATACCAAGCTTGTCATAAACCCAAAAACTGATCTTCCTTCAATCCTGCGACGCCTTACAGTGAAGACAGAGGAAAAACACAATAGATAATTCTGTGTTACCGAGGCCCAATAGCTCAGCACAGAATATGAATATTTCTGCCAGACGTTTATGTTGTGAGAGATTAGAAGGATTATGTTGTGAGAGATTAGAAGGATTATGTTGTGAGAGACTAGAAGGATTATGTTGTGGGAGACTAGAAGGATTATGTTGTGGGAGACTAGAAGGATTATGTTGTGGGAGACTAGAAGGATTATGGTGTGGGAGACTAGAAGGATTATGTTGTGGGAGACTAGAAGGAGGTATGTGCGTAATGTTTGGACAGTCTACAGTGTAGGCATGTCACACTCAAAAAATCACCATGGGCCGAATAAGATACTTTGAGTACACCGGCGGGCCACACCAACAAATCTGAGAAACACTGTAATCTTATTGAATTATATTTAATTATTGTGTACACCTACTACAATGGCTTTATTAAGCTAACGCCCCACAACGCCAAATATAACAATTGTAATACAACATTTATTTAAGAACATTCAATTATTTGTACTGTTTAATCAGTTTTTTGTCCTGAAGTTTGATGCCTCTTTTTCATGACAATTTTTCGTATATCTGGCTGAAATGTATTTGTAGTTCCGACCTTCATCAGGGATGACAAGTGTTCATCGGTCAGCCTTGTTCTCTGAGAAGTTTTTCTTAATTTCATGAAGGAAAATAACTGTTCGCACACATAGGTGGCACCGAACATTGCAATAATTCTAATTGAAAACTTTCTGAAGTGTGTAAACTTTTCAGGAAGGTATGAATAGAAGCCAGGTATCCCGACTTTGCTTTAAGTGTAGAATCAGACTGCATTTCTAATAGCTCCATCTGCAAGTTTTCATCTGCTTTGACAACATCAAAGTTGAATGGCGCCGAGAATAATGCAAAAAGGTATTTAATAGGAGAATGGTACATCAGATATATGCAAAATGGTACTCACCTAGGAAACTATCAGATATACATACACACCTGGTTAACAAAGCTACTCACCTAGGAAACTATCAGATATACATACACACCTGGTTAACAAAGCTACTCACCTAGGAAACTATCAGATATACATACCTGGTAAGTAAAATAAGCTACTCACCAAGGAAACTATCAGATATGCATACCTGGTAAACAAACATTGTTACTAACCTGGGAAACTATACTTACCTTAAAATCCAGGTGACAATACGTACCTGGAACGCCAAATATGTACATGATATTCGAGCACATTATCAAGAAGGCTGTGTCCGTTTCTCCAAAATGCTCCACTCGGTGATCGTGATTCAAACTTTCATTTATATGTTCGATGTGATGGTTCATGGTGATGCCATGATATGCAAACATTAATGTTGTGTGATAGCAGAGTTCAATTCTGTTGTGTCCCAGGTGTGTTCCTGACGTCTGATAGCACAGATCTGTACAATTATGTTGTCAACGAGATGTGTGTCTAATGTTTGGTAACAGAAATTAATGAATACTAGTCGGTTGTCTACATGGTATGTTGGTGTCTATATGACAGGAATTGGTGTTACAGTCTGTTATCTACATGGTGTAGGATACCGAAGCGTAATACAAATCTGCTCTTAACGGGGACGTGTACCTGGTGGTGATTGCAGAGATTAATACAATTCTGTTGTCCACAAGACGTACTCCTGACGTATAAGATAGGAGATTAATACATCTATATATTGTCTACAAGAAGTTGAAAGGTTATGTCACCAATATTCGTTCCATTTGTTTATAAGTTTTTTTTCGTATATATTCAGATTTGATTTATGACGTTCAAATCCAGTTCTCTTTGGTGCAACATACTTGATAAATCAAACATTCATCATGTTATAATATAGTACGCTTCATTCGATTGCAGATGCTAGTTTGCACACCAATTTCGGTGTCGTGTGTGCATATATCACATCTCGTTGAGGTGAAAGTTTTCTTCCACAGAAAGTAAAATTTTTTATCGACGTTCTGTGTTGTGTATTCACAAGCTATACCAGGTCATTAAAATGGGTACCAGTCGGAAAAATTAAAATAAGAAAACGGAGAGAGACTCTTCGCAGAAGAACTATCACAGAGACCATGTGTCTCAACAACATACAAGAGTTACACACAGTAGCATCACATCGCTGGGACTGGAGATTTCGGGTTTCTGAACTACACACCGCGTTCGATTCTGAAAGAACGTAGATTTGTAGATAATAAGTTGATTGTCTGCAATTAAGGAGATTTCGAACATCCAGGTGTCTCTAGTCTATCATCAGTTTGATGTTCGAACATCCAGGTGTCTCTAGTCTATCATCATTTTGATGTTCGAACATCCAGGTGTCTCTAGTCTATCATCATTTTGATGTTCGAACATCCATGTGTCTCTAGTCTATCATCATTTGGATGTTCGAACATCCAGGTGTCTCTAGTCTATCATCATTTTAATGTTCGAACATCCAGGTGTCTCTAGTCTATCATCATTTTGATGTTCGAACATCCAGGTGTCTCTAGTCTATCATCATTTTAATGTTCGAACATCCAGGTGTCTCTAGTCTATCATCATTTGGATGTTCGAAAATGCAGGTGCCTCTAATCTATCATCATTTTTATCATCATTTTTATCATCATTTTGAAAACATGGATAATGACCAAAAAATAGAAGCAGAATTAATGACTTGTGGATCGCCCATAAATTATGTCAGTAATTCCTTGACAATTTTTGCCACCTACACCCTGTCACCTACATCCTGTCACCTACATCCTGTCACCAACTGTCAAAATTTTGTAGAACCCCCAACCCCAAAATTGATGATGTATTTCTGGACATCCCCTTTGATCGTCCGTGTATTACCAGGGATTGAAAAGGAAAGCACAGAACACTTTCACCTGCCATTCACGTCACTGTCACCTGTCATGTCACTTGTCATCAACGTCAATATCACCAGCCATGAACGTCAATGCCACCTGCCATGCACGCCACTGTCACTTATCATGCACATCGTAAGAGACGACTAAGTAGGTTCTGAGAGTGGAGTTGACTGTCACATAGTGGTCCATAGGGAATCATAAGCCATGCTTATGTCGGATGTTTCATACCTGAGATGGGTATAAATACCCCAGCCACGCTGTAAACCATGGCACAATACATTCCGTTCCCCGGACTACATCCTGCTAATCTGCAGGAGTTTGAGAAAGAACGAGAAAGAAAAATACACACACAAAAATAAGAGCGTCACATAAGAATAAAAACATAGAGAAAATCAAAATTAAAATAGAAAGTTTAGGGAAACATGAAAATACGTAGAAAACATGAAAACAGATAGAAAATATGAAAACACATAGAAAACATGAAAACATAGAAAATATGAAAACAGATAGAAAACAGGAAAACAGCTAGAAAATATGAAAACACATAGAAACATGAAAACATAGTAAACATCAAAAAGATATGAAACATGAAAACAGATAGAAAACAGGAAAACAGCTAGAAAACATGACATAAGATAAAACATGAAAACAGATAGAAAATATAAAACACACAGAAGAGATGAAAAAAATAGAAAACATGAAAACGGATAGAAAACATAAAAGCAGATAGAAAGCATGAAAACAGGTGTAACACATTAAGTAAGAAAGAAAGAAACGAGGGGGGAAAAGAAAATAACAATAGAAAAAGGTAAAGGAAGACAAAAGTTGAAAACACAATGTGAATTTAAAATGTTTCTAAAAGAGAATGAACACCATCTGACTGAAACAACAATTTGATTGCCAGTAACTGCCAGTTAAGTGGAACACCGTCGGCCATCGATCAGTCTAACAGCCAGCATATACAGCCTTACCATCGATATAAACACGGTAATAGCCCTGATTACATGCATACTCTGTTACCATGACAACGTACGTCTGTTCCTAGGGATATCTATAGAGTTATATCCCAGAGTAAAGTGGGGGAAATATTGACTGACACTGCGTGACGTGATGTGTGTAGGTAGGTATTGTAGGAACAGACACGCTTGACAAGACAATTTTATCAAGGTAGGTCTATTTTACAAAAACTTAACTAGAAATGTAGTTGTTGTGGGAATTTTGTGAGGATGTTCTGAATTTGTTGTTATATTGTTGTGTGCTTGATGTTCAATGATGATTAATGGCTAAATCGGCAAGGATTATTTTATTTAGAGGTGAGATTGTTGGTGAATGTCTGTGGGCGTTGAGATGTTTACGTGAGGATGTTGTGAGATTGAGGGTTTGTTTTTATTTTAGTGTGCTGTTTTTATGCTGTTTTGTGGATCTCTCTGAGCAGTTCACAATATAGTTCTATTGTGTTTATGACGTTGGTATTCAAAATCGGGCTGAGACATCATGTCTTGTGTCATGTGTCGTATTCCTTCCAGAACGTTGTCTTCCCAATGAACTCTCTGAACCTCTGTCTTGGGCGATGTGGCTTGCATTTTCTAGCGATGTATTCATGTTATCTTTAATGTCGTCAGTCCACCGTGTTCTTAGTCTGCCCTTTCTCCTCTTCCCAGGTACTCTTCCCTCCATTATTTGAGACACCATGGCTACAAGTGTATTTCTTTCGGAAATCGAAAATGATTATCGCTTAGAGCTACGTAGTTACGTACACGGAGAGATACATTCGCAGCCACGGTCTTGATCTGTAGAGAAGAACAATGTGTGTATGTCAAAATGTATTGTAGTTCAGGTGCAGTACAATAAAGTAGACTACAGTGTTATTTTGTTAGTTAGTTGCACACCATAGTGTGCATTTTGAGATGTTAGGTAGTTAAGGAGATGTTATTCCTCTAGGACCAAAGACGGCACATAGGGCGGATGTCATAGATTTTCATGTCTCGCGTTTTATTGCAATTTGCTTTAGATCTTCATTGTTTCTGATACCGATGGTGAAACATTCTCCTATAATAGTTCTACGTAAGTTCTCTCTTTGTTGTCCTCGTTTTCTCTTGCCCCTTGGTGACCACATCGAAGCTTTACAGGGGAGTCTTTCAGTATCCATTCGTAGTGCGTGTCCGATGTTATTCCAGCGACGCTTTCTAATATAGGTGGATACATATTCTTGTTTTGAATCTTGTCTGACAACTGATTTATCTGAAATCTGACCAGCGTATGTTCAGTAGCCTTCTAAGACATTTATTTTCAAAGTTGTTTAGTCTTTGTTCTAAGTTTGATGTTACTTTCCAACTTTCGCATCCATATGTTAATGTTGGAATTATGCAGGAGTTGAATATTTTGAGTTTTGTGTTATTTCTTAGCGTTCTTGAATGTCAGATATTTGATAGTTTATTGAATGCGTTTGCAGCCAGTGCAATACGGTTTAATTTTGTAATATAGGAAAATGATAATAATAGTAATAAAACCAGTAACCATGTAATATAGGAAAATGATAATAATAGTAATAAAACCAGTAACCATGTAATATATTCGATCCATCAGAACAGAGATTCCGACAACCATCTATATTGGTCTAACCGCTGCCATACTGAAAATGCCACTCCCGGCCAATGTAGGCTTATTGTTTGTCCATCATAAGTCATGATTACCATTTATTGCATCCACTTTTGACATTCCTTACAGTTATGTCTTAATGATGATGGAAATTGAACCAAGTCTGTTTCAGCGGCGCCGAATCGCCTTGAAACCCAAGTAAACAGGTTTACCGTACGTGACCAACCACATCCCCATAAAAAAGAAAGATGTGATCTCGTCAAGACATTCAAACTGTGTACTCAAGTCACTGAGAACGTACGAATATCAATCAATCAATCAATAAACCCGTAACCCTTCAGGGTCGTAGGGGTACCATATTGGATGCTTCAGAACACAGAGTCCTCCAGCGAATTCTATCCTCAGCGATGCGGATGAGTGTGGAAATATCTTGCCCTGTTCATTCCTTGATGTTGTCTGTCCATGCCTTTATTTGTCCTCCTCTGCTTCTCCCGCCTTCGACAGTTCTCTGCAGTATTGTTTTTGACAAGGAGTCGTGCCTGCATACATGCCCAAACCTTTGCTAGTTTTCGTCGTTTCACTATTGAAATGGCTCCTGAACACCTGCACACATCTCTACTTTATTTCTTACGTACACATTCGTCTTATGTTCCCTATAGGGAATTCGTAGAATTCTTCTGTAGCATTTATACTCGAAAGCCTGTAATCTTCTCTCCATGTCCGCAGTGAGTGTCCAACTCTCACAACCATACAACACAACAGAAAGCACCAGCGACCTATACAGTTTGACTTTCACTCCAACACTGATGTTGCTTTTCCAAATCACCGTTAACCTTGACAAGGAGGCTAAAGCCACGTCCAGCCTTACGAATATACGCTCATACACATACGCATGTTATGATTGTGTTTCTTGTTATACTTTATTTACGTGTACGGTATGTTCCTTGTTGTTGTAAAAGTCCTTGTCTCGATTAGTCCGTTCTCTGTGACTTGAGTACACAGGTTGAATGTCTTAACGAGATCACATCGTTTTATGGGGGATGTGGTTGGTCAAGTACGAAAATCTTGTTTGCTGTAGTTGCAGTGCGATTCGGTGTCGCTAGATAGGACCTGGTTTAATTCTTGCCAATCTTATGAATTATTTTCCAACAATAGATAGTAGCATTTATCGATATCACATTTGAGACAACCTTGTTTACCCATAAATCACTTCTGAATGCACAAAAATGCTGGGCTGATAGCTACGTCCTGAATAGGATATGCTATCAATTGTATTTTTCCACAACAAGCCAACATGTGGACACCAGACGGGAAAAGAAAACAGGGAAGACCAAAAACAACGCTCAGAAGAACATTTATAAATGAATTAAAATCAACATGCATAAATGCACAAGACCTGCAATCCTTGGCAACTGACTGACAAGCATGGAGAACTATGACATCCGCCCTATGTGTCAAACTTGACAAAAGAGAAACTGACTGACTGATCAATTGTATTTGGAGACGTGTTCTTCCTGAAGATGTGAGGTTACTGTGAGAATCGTGCGACTATACTGTGAGAATCGTGTGGTTACTGTAAAAATGTGTGGTTACTGTGAAAACTGAGAACAGATTATGAGAAAAGAATTGATGGTTATTTGTGATAACAGACCTAGCTGTATATCATGTGTGATAACAGACCTAATTGTATATCATTTGTGAGCTGGACATTTCATTGGTTGTGGTCTAAAGACAACTCATGCAGCAAAAGGGATTTGAACCATGTCCGCTCAGATGGCACTCAATCGTTTCAACGAGTCTTGTGTCAACGCGTCTCCCGTATTTTTTGCAACGATGACATTTTAGTCCAGAATTTCAACGTTTATATTCCCAAGCTGTCATGAGTACGGACCGGTCGATCGACACACAGACAACATCCCACACGCTACTCGAGTAATGTGAACTCCTGGAGAACAACAGACGTTTAACTCCTTCAGGGAGTTTAAATACACGCTTCAGCGTGTGTGGTTCTGTTGTTTATGTTTCAATCGACCGGTTCATATTTATAGTATCTTTAGAAACTACACGTTGGAAGGCTTGACTAAATCCGCATCTTCTATTTCGGGTGCTGTGTGGTCGAAGGCGGAAAGCGTTTTGACTCAAGTTGCGAGGCGAGTAATTACCATTTGAACGGACAAAGTTCAAACCCCGCTTGCTGCAGGATTTTTCTTAATTAATAAATCTTCTGTGTATCCTTGTTATATTTCTATCACAGGTTGCAAGAGAATGGATGGTTCTTCTTTCAGAGGTAAGTCAACAAGTCTGAATTCTAATCTACTGTAAAATTGTCATCTTTTGTTTTATTGCATATTTCTATATACCTTTTTATCTAGATTTGTTCATAGTTAGGTATTCCTTGTAACCTGTTTATCTTATTTTGCATTACTATTTGTTACTTTGGTTACTGCGGCACATTCCACTTTGTCGGACACTATTTCCACACTCAAGTGATGGCCCACACAAGAATATGCATACATATTGGTAGCACCCCCCCCCTTGCGACCAATTTCTTACTATTTTCATCTCAACCCCCCCCCCCCCCTGTCCTTACAACCTCATCATTACTCATCTATAGAACTAACAAATTATATCCGCCGCATGTTGAAAACACTCAGTCTCTCTTTCACATTCCCTGTCTTTCAATACTGCTTTTGTAATGTGTTTCAGATGTCAAAGTACATCTACAAATGATATCCTACTTTTGTAATGTGTTTCAGATGTCAAAGTACATCTGCAAATGATATCCTACTTTTGTAATGTCTTTCAGATGCCAAAGTACATCTACAAATGATATCCTACTTTTGTAATGTCTTTCAGATGCCAAAGTACATCTACAAATGATATCCTACTTTTGTAATGTGTTTCAGATGCCAAAGTACATCTACAAATGATATCCTACTTTTGTAATGTGTTTCAGATGCCAAAGTACATCTACAAATGATATCCTACTTTTGTAATGTCTTTCAGATGCCAAAGTACATCTACAAATGATATCCTACTTTTGTAATGTGTTTCAGATGCCAAAGTACATCTACAAATGATATCCTACTTTTGTAATGTCTTTCAGATGCCAAAGTACATCTACAAATGATATCCTACTTTTGTAATGTCTTTCAGATGTCAAAGTACATCTACAAATGATATCCTACTTTTGTAATGTCTTTCAGATGTCAAAGTACATCTACAAATGATATCCTACTTTTGTAATGTCTTTCAGATGTCAAAGTACATCTACAAATGATATCCTACTTTTGTAATGTCTTTCAGATATGAAAGGAACCACTGAAGTTGCTCTAAATTCTAACAAACCTAGGGATATTGACAAGATGGTCTCTGTTGATGACATTGATTGTGCGATGGTCACTTCCATGAAAAATGTCCCGTTAATACGGGGAGACAAACAGAAGAAGAAGGTTTGAAATTGTTAAGTCTCCGTGTGTCATAGATTTATCTTTATCTTCTCTCTGTGTATCCTAGATTTATCTTCTCTCTGTGTATCCTAGATTTATCTTCTCTCTGTGTGTCACAGATTTATCTTCTCTCTGTGTATCCTAGATTTATCTTCTCTCTGTGTGTCACAGATTTATCTTCTCTCTGTGTATCCTAGATTTATCTTCTCTCTGTGTGTCACAGATTTATCTTCTCTCTTTACGTGTTATAGCTTTATCATAATTTATATGTGTGTAATAGCAGCTTAGATGCGTCATCAATTGTTGTGTAGTAACAGTTTAGATGCGTCATTAAGTGTTGTGTAGTATCAGGAACCCAAGATGACATAAAACAAACCGATCTATACATGAACCAATATTTGCCTGGATGTTTAATAACAATTAATCGCAATAAAAGAAGACCACATACCCACCAGGGTATGACTGTATGACTTCAATACGGTCAAACAATAAAAGATCTATTTTCCTCGCATATTTTTCTAAGCCTGTCTCAGTAAATGTCCTCGACTGTCTTAACCCTCTAACCATATTTTTCCTTTCCTTCATACAGAAAATAAAATGGCGCTGGCGATGGAAACATAAAGAAACCACATCTGCACCCGTCACTCAGTTCTCCCATGATCCACCTGGGCATACGTGTGGACTTCCATGCTGTAGCCATGACAACGAACATCTACAAGTTCAACAGCCAACGTCACAAAGAGGATGTGTACCAGTTTCGATGAAGTCACTGGCAGATCTGTCCGAGAGCAACTTTTTTATGAAGAGAACACCCGTAGTTGCCAATCAGAAGAGAATAAAATGTTACCGAAATAAAAGTGATTATAAAAGTCATTCCGATCTTATTTCTATAAATGACGATAACGGACATACAGAGTCTTCTCAAACATGCATACCAAGCAGTGATGGAGATGTTGCACCGTCAGCAGAGATGATCGGTTTACAAGGACCAGATTATGTCAACCAGTTACCCAACTTATGTTGTCACCGGAACTTGCAAACACTGCCATCTTGTGAACGTCAAAGACACATAACTCTACCAGACTGTCCCCAGAGACAACACACGATTATGTTTCTTAATCATCATGTTGGCGAAACATCAGATTTTAGCGAGGTGGACACTCAGAAAGTGGCTGATGTCAAACAGAAGGAACCCAATAGTTCATCTGAGACAACAGTACAACAGCAGAGCAGCAGTTCCACAGATGGAAACAATCAAGTCTCTCGTTATTCTACATGTGTGTCGGAAACGAATTCATCGGACAGTCTCCTAAACCAAAGTCCAGACACAGGAAGTGGGACACGTAAAAAAAGGTTGGCACACTCCAAACTTCCAGACGTCCCTATAGAAAAAGATGATCCTAACATCAGACGTGAAGACGCGCAGGCATCACTTGTGATAGATACAGACGACATGGCAGACGATACATCAAGCGTTAACGACCATGTTTACGATGTTCTCAGCGAGGTCAGGGAACATGCGGAGAAGCTGTCCCAGAGGGGTGGCTATAGTAATCCTATCTCCGAACCGGAAATATATCCGACCGTTTCTGTTTCAGACATGAAACCCTTCTCAGATCTGGACAGCACCTCCTACCAAGATACTGACATTAGTTTAGGAAGTTACATTTACAATGGATCGTTATTAAGCTATGGCACAAACGATTCCGATTCTCTTATACATTATTCTGAATATTCTTCGAAACATCGATTTTACACGGGCAATTTAGATTACCCTCCGTTCAAACCGGGACAAGGAAAAGGCAAGGTTAGCTCTCCACGTGATTATCTCACGGATCCCAAACTAGAGAAGACATCCAAGTTGCAGGGAAAAGCGTCAGGAAACTGTAACAACGAGGGATATTCAGTCAATGAAAATAATGCTTACTTTTATAACAAAAAAAAGGGTATTGATTGTAAAACTATCATTAAATTGGATGATTTCCATCTAAACCGCAAGAGGTCATCAATAGTTTCAGACGATATGTCAGTGAATAACATCGATTCATCAGTGTCAAGTGGTCTTAGTCTGGACAGTGATACAAAACTCAGACTATTGGATCTTCGACTAATCGCTATTAATTCAGAGCAGAATCATTACTCGACATTTCCTTTAAGAAAACACATATCTGATGAAACCGGCGTCCGATATTTCAGCCGGACACCAAAACTCGGCTACAGACACCGGCATAATAGTGACGTCAGTGCTGATCATTACATCACACACAAAATGGAGCGGATATTGAGGTCCCCAGTTCTGACGAAGTACGGCCAGAATGATCAAGCCAAACTCCATTTTGTTCAAAATGACAAGCGTAATATATTTAAAACTTCGGATATTAAGCTTAACATTAACGACCAACCTCTCAACAGTTTAGAGCAGCTTTTGAAGAACAAACAAGAAAGTAAGTTGAATTCTCGTTCTATTCATGACCCTGTGACACATTCATCGAATTATCTTCATGATAGCTGGACACGCCCATTCATAAATAAATCTGATTATGAGCCAATCACATTATCAGGAAAATATAAACAGACCACGTTATTGGACGGAAATAAGTGCAGTAACAACACTGATCATTTCAACATATCGCACGGTCACGGTCAATCTACACACAGCGAGCATTCTCCGCTGTCACCTACACCGAAAAACAGCACTCTTAATTCAGACGCCAGTAGTTTATGTAGCGGAAGTGACGTGTCCTACAAAAGTCACCTCCCTGGTGGTAGTACATCTTGCAGCAGAAGTTCTGGCTACAACATCTACGAAAAACGGCATTCCCACAGCTCAGCCACAAGTACCAGATCTGTGCTAAGCAACAGTAAATACACAACTGGAAACAACCAAGATTACGGTAGAGGCAACGTCGTATGGACGCAAGGCGACAGTCATGTGGACTGGAGACGGCAAGCGCAGCTATATCGCGACAACAACCTTATTACTCTAATTCTCTAGTCTCCTTCTTTGTGCGTTAGCTCTAAACTCCCGCTAGTTATTTCTCTTTAACAAGACGATGGCCCAAATAGATTTTCTGCAGGATGTAGTCCAGAGAACGGTAGTGTGTCGTCGTGTTACTTCCTCCAATGGGCTGACACATCCGACTGAGGTGTGGTAACTAATACGATCAGTATTTTATCAGTTCCACCGAACAATGCACGTAAGTAGCCACATCACTACTACACAAGTCGTACATCGCAAAATGTCTTCAGAATGTTTCATACTGCACGCTGATCCAACAATGCACGTAAGTAGCCACATCACTACTACACAAGTCGTACATCGCAAAATGTCTTCAGAATGTCTCATACTGCACGCTGATCCAACAATGCATGTATGTAGCCACATCACGAGTACACAATTCTTATTCGAAACATGTCTTAAGAATGTCTCATACTGCACGCTGGTCACCAATCTACATACTACCCAGGATGAAGAAAGTTTGATAATAATCATCATACTGATTATAACACTCCTTATTACTTTAATCATCATTGTTATAATCATTATTGTAATCATAATACTGTAATAATCATCATTATTATATCATCATTATTATATCATCATTATTATATCATCATTATTATATCATCATTATTATAATCATCATCATCGACCAGATGTGCCAAATAGCATACCATCAAAGAAACAGATAATCAAGGCAATAAGAAAGCCTACTCCAACACAGAATAATTACAAAATTATAAGCAGACCAGGACACGTTATCATCCTGCGCCCCAAAACAAGACACAACCGACTCTACAGCCTCATGTACACACAGTTCGAGATTGGCAACACAGTCGTGTGTACAGGCACCTCAGACAGCAGAACAAATTCTTCAGGAAATGCCAGAAATATGAATTGCTGAGACTGGACCAGACAAGTAAACAATAGATTAAAAAAAACTCCTACGAACCTCAGTACGAGTTATACAACACACTCAAGTTAATTAGTTAGTTAGTCGTTGGATCATCGTCATTGCACTTCGGACAAGTCCATATGTGCTCAGATCTCTCCTTGAGTGTAGCCGCCATTACACGTTGACTGACGGTCCCAGTATGCAGTTGATTGACCGTCATTCTTTCTTGCACACGAAACCGCTCCTTTCTAGCGACACCACATTTCAAACCAAGCCCCCTTATTCTAGTCATGGAACAAGAGTCATCGTCACTTGTACAGTCATTTGTTCGTGCGTTTTCTCGTAGGGCGTTCAAACTGTCTGCTCGATCCATCGCTCCACCAACAGCCGTAGTAGCAGCGTGTGTGGCCAACATACCTGCTCTCTCATTACCCCGTACTCCCGCATGTAACGACACAAAAATGAAAGTCACTTTACGCATACATGAATTCTTTACTGCATCCAGCCACTGTTCCCGAATGTATCTCGCTTGAACTTTCACAATCATGCTCATCGAGTCACTTCTGAATATGCAGGTATGCCCACAGATAGTCAGCGAGCAGACTCATTGCAAAGCTTTGGTTACTGCCAAAACCTCCATTGTCATGCTGCTTGTCGTCTGAGCGAAGGCACCGCTTTCCTCTCTGATGGTCTACCCCCCCCCCCCCCACCTTTGATCCGTGAAGACAAGGGCACCCCTGATGTGTCTTTCAACCGACCCATCTGTATATATAATCATATCACCTTCCCTGGAATTCTCACCGATCAGAGCGAGTACCTCCGACTCCACCACTGTCGGACATCACTCCCTGCATTCTCCATTGAGTGTTATTATTACTGTGAAGGCTGTCAGACAATCTAATGGCGCACGACTCCATTCCGCACCAGGTAGCACAACTTCCAATCTGCACACACTCTGTATAATATCATCAGCGCGCCCCATCCACGACTTCCCTGTCTTAAGTCAAACAGTCATGTATATACAAGAAACAAACCTTGATATATAAATATATTTCAGCCGAACGAAAGAAGATGAATATCTATATAAATAGCATCATTATAATCCCCACCATTGTAATCCCCATCATTATAATCCCCATCATTGTAATCCCCACCATTGAAATCCACATCATTATAATCCCCATCATTGTAATCCCCACCATTGAAATCCCCATCACTGTAATCACCATCATTGTAATCCCCATCATTGTAATCCCCATCATTATAATCCCCATCATTATAATCCCCATCATTATAATCCCCATCATTATAATCCCCATCATTGTAATCATGATCTGCGTTATATTTGAGATGGTCCTGTGTCAACTTATTATGGCGACCAGTCATGATGGTTCTCGCTGTCTCATAGCTGACCAGGTGTCAGACAACTCTTTCTTTGAACACTCTATCTACAACTGTATGTTCTTTGATGCTGTTGTAAACGTAGAGTAGATTGCGGTAAAACTGTCTGCCATGTGGTAAATTTACTTCTTGTGAATTGGTTCTCAAACTCCTCCTGCAGATTGGCAGGACATAGTTCGGAGATTGGAATATATCGTGTCACGGTGTTATATTTTCGCCTTTCGTCCTGACACATCCGAGTTCAGCATGGCTTCTGTGTCACTTTGACCGTAAATTGGAAAGGACAACCAACTCCACCCCAAAACCTTCTTAGTCGTCACTTACACCATGCACGGAAGGTAAACAGTGTTGCTATTCTTTACTCCCCTTTCGAGCCACGACAACGCATGGTCGATGAGGTAAATGAAAAATATAAAATACAAAATGCATTACAATTCAATTTAACAAACAGACTAAATACACGATGTTTCGATCACATAGCCTTCATCAAGGTAATGCCCAAAACAAATGGAAATATATTTCAAGAAAACCATATTTAAAGAAAGTACGAGTATGTAGGCATCAATGTTACCATAGGAGAACTATGTGAAAGTAGGCAAGAATACAGCAGGAATATTTTATGCTGCAAGTTTCCACAGATTTTCACATTCATCTTTAGACATTTAGACATTTAGACATTTAGACATTTAGACATTTAGACATTTAGACATTTAGACATTTAGACATTTAGACATTTAGACATTTAGACATTTAGACATTTAGACATTTAGACATTTAGACATTTAGACATTTAGACATTTAGACATTTCATTTGTCTACTGATCTATCTAAACGTTAATCTTGTCTATTAATATAATGATTACAGCAGATGGAAGAAGTTCAACAGAAATAAGAAACAGAATAGGGCAGGCAAAAACAGCATTCAGAAAAATATATTGTGTAATATGACCTTGTCATTAGAGGTGAGAAAAAGAATTCTGCCAGTGCTATATAACCCCTATACTAACATATGGGTGAGAGTCTTGGACAATAAACAAATAGGAAAGTGAGAAAATGGAGAAAATAGAGATTTGGTTCTACAGAAGAATATTGAGAATACCATGAACTGCTAGAAAAACTAATGTAGAGGTGTTGAAAGAGTCAAATGTGAAACGGACCTTAATCAACAATATAAGACAAAGGTAATCTTCTTTTTTTTTGGGCCACTTCATGAGACAGGCAGGTTTAGAGAACATAGTAACAACAAACAAAATTGAAGGCAACAGAAACAGATGGCGATAACGTGAGAAAATATTAGTTTGACAACCTGGCACGGTAGGGAAACAACAGCGAGCTTGATACATAATGCTGTCGACATGATCGCATGGCACCTGATGATGATTATGATGGCTAATATAATCAAACATACAACTTAAGATGTTGCTGTTGTATTCTATTTGATTTCTGTCCGATTTTCTTGTATGCTACCATAAGATATACCCATGTACTGTATTTGCATGCACCTTCTATGTCCGCGGGCGTCTCTGACGGTAGAGCAACACAAAAAATATTTTTAAATTGTTCAAGAATCCGTAACCTGTGTTAGCTTTAACCCTGGTAACCAGCGAGTAGGTACAGGGACCAGGTGTCTTGCACAGTTTACCTACTAGATTGTTATGTTGTTCGTCCATTCCAAGTGATGATGACCATTTGTTACATTCACTTTTGACAATTCAGAGTTAATTCTACTAGATTATCAATATGATTACTGACGTTCATCGGGAAGCGGAACTGGTAAAAACACTGGATAAATGAGTTTACAAAGTCAGAGACATATTGAACAAACACCGTCATAGCACAGCCGATACATCTGGCTTTGGAAGACAAGATCGAGTCTCTGTAGCCTTCAATCTTGCCTGTTGTGACTATGTTCTCCAAACTTCCTTGTCTCATGAAGTGGCCAATAAATGAAGTTTGTTTTGTTCTTATATTATTGATTAAGATCCGTCTTGTATTTGACTCTTTCAATACTTCCACATTAGTTTTTCTGGCAGTCTATCGTATTCTCATCATTCTTCTGTAGAACCACATCTCTCCTCATCATCAGGTGCCATGCAGGATGACGTAAGCGGTCATGTCTCTCCACGGCTCTCTGTCTACAGTATTATGTATCAAGGTTGTTGTTTCCTTGCCGTGTCAGGCTGTCAAACTAATATTTTCTCACGCTGTCGCCCTGTCTCCTTGCCTTCAATTTTGCCTGTTGTGACTATGTTCTCTAAACCAGCCTGTCTCATGAAGTGGCCAAAAAAAGAAGATTGCCTTTTTCTTATATTGTTGATGAATGTCCGTTTAGCATTTGACTGTTTCAACACTTCTACATTAACCACATCTCTACTCTGTGCTAACGATCTGACGTTCCACGTTGCAATATTACCACTACATACTGTAGGCCTACTTCTGTGCGTCGCAATGACTTTTTCTTGTGAGAATAATGTGGTAGTTTCCCATTGTTCTCCACATCCATATAGGGTATATCCATTTATATCCGCTTCCTTTGAGAATACTTTATGTCGGGACAAATGAGTGCCCCACCCTGTCCATTTGCAGAGCCACCACTTATACCAGTGGCTATCGGTCGCTTCCTTGATCGTGCATAACGAACATCCGACGGGAACAGAGACGTTTAATTTTCGACCCCCCTCCAGGAACATTGATATAGTACACTATCACTACCGCCAGGGGCGTAGATATGATTATCTTAAGGAGGGGATTTTCTCTCATTTTGAAAACTTTTTTAAAATTAAATCTCTAAAAGAGGGTGGGGGTGTTATCGTTCTTTTGGTTAAGTTCCTACTACTAAAAGTCATTTTCAGATTTGCTAAAAGGGGGGGGGGGAATTGAGCACCCTAAGCCCTTCTCTTATCTACGGGCCTGACTATCATTATCACTATCAAATCATTATACTCACGGGAAACTTTGAAAAAGTCACACCAGAATTATTGCATTTCAGTATTGATTGTGAGAAGATTTTGAGTGTACCACAATGTTGTATGAACTATTAGTGTACCACAATGTTGTATGAACTATTAGTGTACCACAATGTTGTATGAACTATTAGTGTACCACAATGTTGTATGAACTATTAGTGTACCACAATATTGTATGAACTATTGGAGCACCATGGATTTTTCTGAAAGGACTCCAAAAATGTAACTGAAATTGTTTACAAAATTAATAAAAATAAAATTATTTGTTGAATTGTATTTTTTCCCCATTCGTTTCATGCCAAAAGCTGGTAATTGTTTTGATGTTTCATTCTCCTCAGCTTCCAAAATGATCAATCTAACAAACATTTTTTTCCGGTTGATTTTGTGCATGTAATTACATGTGTGTCGTTCCTATCATGATAAAGACATTCTAGTCGAAACGTCAATCCTGTGTATTATTCAAAGTAAAACTGCTATTTAGCTCTTTCAATTTTTTTTCAATGTTTATTTACCATTGAATTTTTCAAACATTTGAGTCAATATCTAAATGGAATTATCTATAATAAAGATATTTCTTCAAATAATATATTAAAGATAAAGACGTAGAGGATTGACTTCACTGTACTCGGTTTCCCATATGTACTCGGTCACTCTCAACGAAGCAGCACGTTGCCTGCCGAGAATACCACTCACAGCACGTAACTCCGTAGCTTCAAGTGATAACCCACAGGGATCTCCCAAAAAATCACTACACTAGGGAGATCCCCGATCCCATAATCTATTTTGAATGTAGAAGGCCTGCGTGTTGGCTGGGCCATGAGGAGAGCAAAGAGTTCTACTACTGAGATCTGCCATGGCGGTCATAAATGACGTTTACATCAGGATGTCTCCATTTCCACATGACATCTCACCGTTCATTTTCTAAATGACATTTTACAACTCTCTTTCGAAATGACAATTCACAACTCACTTTTTAAATGACATCTCACATCTCACTTTATAAATGACATCACAGCTCTCACTTTCTAAATATCTCAAACACCACTTTCTAAATGACATCTCACTTTCTAAATGACATCTCACATCTCACTTTCTAAATGACATCTCACTTTCTAAATGACATCTCACATTCTAAATGACATCTCACACACCACTTTCTAAATGACATCTCACATCTCACTTTCTAAATGATATCTCACATCTCACTTTCTAAATGACATGTAACAACTGACTTCTTACATGGCATTTGATATTTGCCAGTCAAATCTCCTTAACTAAGTCTAGTCTAGAAAGACCATGAGTACAGACTGAAAGGTGTCCATGATT
Source organism: Meghimatium bilineatum (assembly GCA_034231615.1). Classification (NCBI taxonomy): domain Eukaryota; kingdom Metazoa; phylum Mollusca; class Gastropoda; order Stylommatophora; family Philomycidae; genus Meghimatium; species Meghimatium bilineatum. The sequence continues at coordinate 23,191,497 of CM067302.1, forward strand.
TCTGGGTCGCTTGTGTTGAACCCAGGAATCCACATTTTACTGATCTCGGGTGGGGGAGAAACACCTTTCGGGTTGAACCCTAAAGGGTTGACTCTGTCATCAGACGAGCAGTTATCGAACCACCATCCTGCCCCATACAAGGCGGCACAGTTTTGGCTGTCTTTGTCCTGTTTGAGAAAACAATAATACAAGAGGTCACTGTAATTAACAACATGTGGTCATAACCAAAGACCGTGACTGATCTCAGTTTGATGAGACCTGTCATATAAAACGTAAAGATGAACTAGATTTCTATTGAAGTGATTTCTATTGGTTGGCCTTGGCTATTTTTGGCATATGACTCCAAGTATGTCAATATCCATCAATTAAAATCCCAACAATAATCAACAATGTAACGAACGGGGTCCAAATTAATTCAGCTACAAATCTGTAGTACCGCTAATGATGATGATGGTGATGATGATGTTCCTCCTTCGCAAGCGAAGATGAGCATGGAGCCATGATTTGCGCTATGTAAATTGGATTAAAGTGAGGGAGAGTTGCGCACTTTCGTCAACCTCACTCTGTCGCCCCTCCACATATGGTCTCAGTGGCAAGACGAGTCAAGACGACTGAGTGTGTGTCGGGGTGCAGTAGATGACCATGACGCCTTGCTGTCTCACCGTGCTCTTTGACGCTATAAGACGCTAGTTGAATGACGCCTTTCTGCCCAGTGGCCCATGTTAGTTGAGCTCCATTGCGCACTACGCCGCATCCAGACTTTACATGCTGGGCAGACATGGGCCCATATATCAGAGTCTATGAGCACAGATCCCATTTTTTGCCTTCACTAATTTGAAGCGGTTTCAGAGGTATGGTTGCTGTTGCATGCTGACACCCATTAAATAACATGACCGCTAATAGCCACGCCAAAGACGTCTAAATACGTGGACCAGAAACGCATCACACTTAAGGGGTATTTCCTTCGGGATTTCTCGTTTTGACCCAATTCTTACTAGTGTAAACTAGAAGACAAGTACATCTCCAGGATAGAATTAACACTGATATCTCCAGGATATAATTAACACTAATATCTCCAGGATAGAATTAACACTGCTCCAGGATAGAATTAACACTGCTCCAGGATAGAATTAACACTGCTCCAGGATAGAATTAACACTGATATCTCCAGGATAGAATTAACACTGCTCCAGGATAGAATTAACACTGATATCTCCAGGATAGAATTAACACTGATATCTCCAGGATAGAATTAACACTGCTCCAGGATAGAATTAACACTGATATCTCCAGGATAGAATTAACACTGATATCTCCAGGATAGAATTAACACTGGTCTCATGCAGCTTTATTTATTTTGATACATCCGACTTATCCGTGGTTTTCGTTATCACGGCGACACAAAGTATATGCATGGGAGTAGAGATGCCGGATGTGAACTTGATGGTCATTGAAAGTTGTTGGTTAAAAATATAAAACATGGCAGATCAGTCTTAGATATTTTTGTGATGTCAATCCAATTATCGATGTACTTATGGAATACCAAATGGAAGGCCTCCAGCATATGATTGCCATACCCGGTGGTCAAGATTTTCCATAAACAGTATTAGCTGGTTCCCATCATGATGACCACTGGACACTACCGAATAGGTCTAATTAGTGTCCAACAAACTCAAGGGAGTTGAGAGGGAGAACAAGCTTCGCGAGACGGATGAGGGTAGAGATAGACACCGAGCGATGAAGATGTTTGTCAAAGAAGAACTTCAAGACCTCGAGACCCTCTGAGTGAGGCATGAAGGTGTACTGGAAGCAGACATCATGTAGAAATAGACTATAAGAGAGCGGGGGACAACGAAATAGAGACCAATATCGACAAGTCATGGTTAGTGTCTTGTAGTAATGTAGGGAGATAGTTGTGACACTAATGCTGGAATGTAGGCAGGGAGTTGTGACACTAATGATGGAATGTAGGCAGGGAGTTGTGACACTAATGCTGGAATGTAGGCAGGGAGTTGTGACACTAATGCTGGAATGTAGGCAGGGAGTTGTGACACTAATGCTGGAATGTAGGCAGGGAGTTGTGACCACTAATGATGGAATGGCATTTTCCAGAAAGTCAGATGTGCTGTCCGTATGACAACAACACGCAAAGACAATAGATCTGCCAGGATTGAAGGTTTGTGAATGTTAGTTACTATATAAAATGCAGGCTTACACAAACTGTTTCTATAAGACAAAGGGCGGCCGCTGTAGTGGGTAGGATGTTGTTATCTATCAAGCGCTTGATAGTGGTAGAGGTTTCACTGTTGTGGTCTATAATAGGGGGTATTCCCACCTAGGGTTCCAGTCTCAGTACGAGTACTGCCTAGATATCTTGTATCCATCTGTCTAGGGTTCCAGTCTCGGTAGGAATACTGCCTAGATATCTTGTATCCTTTTTGCATAAAATGGCCTTGGAGAACAAGGGATTAGACAGCTGTTCCATGCCCTCTTGTGAAAGAAGTTCTTATGCCAGACGACAACAGCTCTCCGCACATCCTGACTAGTAGATGGCTACATCTGACTAGTAGATGGCTGCATCCTGACTAGGAGATCGCTATATCCTGACTAGGAGATGGCTACATCCTGACTAGTAGATGGCTACATCTTGACAAACATGGCTACATCTGACTAGTATAGGGCTACATCCTGACTAGGAGATCGCTACATCCTGACTGGGAGATGGCTACATCCTGACTAGTAGATGACTACATCCATACTAGAAGATGGCTACATCTGACTAAAAGATGGCTACATCCTGACTAGAAGATGGCTACATCCTGACTAGAAGATATCTACATCCTGACTAGAAGATGGCTACTCCTGACTAGAAGATGGCTACATCCTGACTAGACGATGGCTACACATATTTTGCATTTATTTTCTCTTAAAAATTCTCCCATTTTGTCCCATACTTTTCCCCTTTGTCTTCTCTGAGACGTTCTTCCATTTTTTTTTTGGTCATACTTTTCCCTTCATCGCCGCCTGTGTGGTACCCTTGGGCCTCGATTTCTTGTTCATGTTGCCCCCTCCCCCCCCCCCCAGATGTGTCAGCAAAGAAAAGATCAACTGCCGAGGCATATCGCAGAAGGCAGCGAAGGAAAGTCATGAGATGGGCTGATATCCTGTCACCTGTGTAAAATGTCATCAGATAGGCTGACAACCTTTCACCTGTGGACATATCGTGAGATAGGTTGACAGCCTGCCACCTTTGGAAATGTCATGAGATAGGCTGACAACCTTTCACCTGTGGAAATATCGTGAGATAGGTTGACAGCCTGCCACCTGTGGATATGTCATGAGATAGGCTGACAACCTTTCACCTGTGGAAATATCGTGAGATAGGTTGACAGCCTGCCACCTGTGGAAATGTCATGAGATAGACGCATGTATCAAGAGCTACCTGCTCACAGCTAAACGGATTATTTCATCATCATCATGTGTTAGGTGATACCTGCTCACAGCTAAACGGATTATTTCATTATTATCATGATTGACGTTCACCATTTTCCCACGTTCTCTCACTTTTCTTCATCTCTCATTTTCTCCCTCTCATTTTGTTTCAACAACGTCTTTCTCACACTCACTACCTCCATTTTTATCTGCTTTTTGTTCACTTTCTGTTTCCTCTCTTTACTTCATCTTCCTCCTCCCTCCTCCTCCCTCCCTCCCTCTCTCTCTCTCCCTCCCTCTCTCTCTCCCTCCCTCTCTCCCTCCCTCTCTCTCCCTCCCTCTCTCTCTCCTTCCCTCTCTCTCTCTCCCCCTCTCTCTCTCCCTCCCTCCCTCTCCCTCCCTCTCTCTCTCTCTCTCTCTCTCATGTGACTGACAGACATCATATTTATTTAATACAACATTACCTGGTCCTTGTCTTGACTGGAAAAAGGTAATCCTTGACTTATTCCAACAACATCCTGCAGAGAATACCTGTCGGTCATAGCTGTCCTGACTCCGAACCTGCCGCTGTAGTTGAAGTTACAGGTGAACGCAAATCTGGAACACCAAACACCAGGTTTGAGATTACATGTTTGACGTGTGTTTGTGTCACTGCAAAACAGTGAAGTTTGTATTGGTATGTGTGTCATACGGGGAAGTTTGTATTTTGTTATGTGTCTCAGGTGGTGAAGTTTGTACTTTGTTATGTGTGTCAGTTGGTGAAGTTTGTATTTTGTTATGTGTGTCAGTTGGTGAAGTTTGTATTTTGCTATGCATATCAGTTGGTGAAGTTTGTATTTTGTTATGTGTGTCAGACGGTGAAGTTTAAGTTTATATTTTGTATTCCCACCGAGGGTTCCAGTCTCGGTGCGAATACTGCCTAGATATCTTGTATCCATCTGTCTAGGGTTCCAGTCTCGGTGCGAATACTGCCTAGATATCTTGTATCCATCTGTCTAGGGTTCCAGTCTCGGTGCGAATACTGCCTAGATATCTTGTATCCATCTGTCTAGGGTTCCAGTCTCAGTGCGAGTACTTCCTAGATATCTTGTATCCATCTGTCTAGGGTTCGAGTCTCTATATTTTAACTCCTGAATTTGTTTTACGTCTATATTATCTATCTGCATGTGACATTTGTGCTCGCAGATTATGTGAACATATCTGCATGTGACATTTGTGCTCGCAGATTATGTGAACATATCTGTATGTGACATTTGTGCTCACAGATTATGTGAACATATCTGTATGTAACATTTTTAGAAAATATAGGTCCTGATGATGATGTTCGTCCGTCGTGATCGACGATGACCAAAAACTCAACCATAATAATAATAATAACAATAAATAATAAAATAATAAAGTTAATAGTGCGTTTTTAAATGACTAGCAAGTCCAATGCGCGCACAAAATGTTCTTTTACAGAATTGACAACAATAGAAGGTATCTGTGTGAGGTTGAGATGTTTTTTCTTTTCTACGTGTCCGCTTCTGTCTTGCAGTTTCTTGTCTGAATTCTTCTGCCGCTAGTGCTCCCGTTCTAATGCTGTAACGCCAAGCCGTTCTATCCTGAGCGAGGCTCTCCCAAGCGCCTACGTCAATGTTAAGATGTTTCAAGGATGACTTGAGCGTGTCTTTGAAACGCTTTTTCTGTCCACCAGCTTTTCGAAATCCTGCCTTGAGTTCTCCATAATATATTTGTTTTGGCAATCGCGAGTTCTCCATACGCACAAGATGGCCTGCCCAGCGTGCCTGCGCCTTCATAAGTATTGTGTTGATGCTTATTGAGGTTGATTTTTCCAAGACCTCGTAGTCTGGTACTTTGTCCCACCAATGGATGTTTAGTAATTTACGTAGGCAGGTAAGATGGAAATGATTTAACTTTCTCTCATGTCTAGCATACACTGTCCACGTTTCGCAGGCGTATAGTAAGGTTGGTATAACAGCAGCATGATATACTTGTAGTTTGGTGGTTGTTCTTATACCTCTTCTGTCCCATACATTTTTGCGTAATCCGCCAAATACAGCACTAGCTTTTGCCAGTCTCTTGTTAATTTCCACATCAATGTTGACATCGCGAGAGAGAGTGCTTCCAAGGTAAGTAAAATTGTCGACTACCTGCAGTTTTTCCTTATTGACGATGATGGAAGTAGCAGTATGTTGGCTATTTGATGTTGCTTGGTGCATGACTTCTGTTTTTTTGGTGTTAATAGTGAGACCAAAGTTGTTGCAGGCCTTTGAGAAGCGGTCTATGGTGCTCTGCATGTTTACGACAGAGTCAGCATACAATGCACAGTCGTCAGCATAAAGTAATTCTCTAACAGTACTAGATTTAGTTTTCGTGTTTGCTTTTAGACGACGTAAATTGAAAAGACCACCATCCGTTCTGTAATTGATCATTATGCCTGCTGTTTCATTACTATGGTGTGTTTCCGTTAACATGGCTGTAAATAACAGGCTGAAAAGAGTAGGGGCCAGCACACATCCCTGCTTTACACCATTTGTGACAGGGAATGCAGGAGATACTCCTCCGTCGCAGATAACACTAGCCATCATACCGTCATGAAATTGTCGTATCACAGTGACAAGTTTTGGGGGGCATCCGAACTTTGTAAGCACCTTCCACAGTCCTTCTCTGTTAACGGTATCGAATGCTTTAGTTAAGTCCACAAATGTTGCTAAGAGTTCACTATGTTGCTCTTGTGACTTTTCCTGAATTTGTCGTGCAGAGAATATCATATCAACTGTACCACGACCTGCACGAAAACCGCACTGACTCTCTGGGAGTAGCTCGTTTAGTAGAGAATTATTTAATCTGTTGAGTATGACACGAGCGAGAATTTTACCAGCTATAGACAAAAGTGATATGCCCCTATGATTATCGCAAGACTGTTTGGTACCTTTGCCTTTATATAGGTGCACTATAGAAGCATCTTTTATATCTTGAAGCAATGTACCTGAGTTCCAGAAAATACCAAAAATGTCAGTTAGTTTTTTAATCAGCAGTGGTCCGCCATTTTTATAAATTTCAGCAGGTAAGGCATCCAAACCTGGAGCTTTATCATTTGACATTTGTTTAATCGCTATAATAACCTCTTGACTGCTTGGAGGTATATCGAGTTCTTCTCTTATCCTAAGTTGTGGTATTCTGTTTATGACTTCTTCATTTATTACTGATGGTTTGTTTAGGATTTCTTCAAAATGTTCAGCCCAACGATTTAAGATGTCATTTTTATCAGTGAGAAGCTTCGACGAATCGGCATTTAATAGAGGTGGTGATCCCGATGAGTGTGGACCATAGATAGTTCTTAAAGCCTCATAGAATCGCTTATAGTCCTTTCTGTCTGCAAACATTTGAATTTCTTCAGCTTTTCGACTTAGCCATTTATCCTTTATCTCTCTAAGCTTCTTTTGACAAGTGTTACGGATCTTGTTATAGGCTACTTTCTTGGACGGTGAAGATGCTGCCCCTTATAGGTCCTACATGTGAAGGCAATTGCTTCTTAGTCTGGTGATCCAAGGTTCAAATCCCAGTCAAACTAGAAATATTTTAAAATCACCGCCAGTGGTTGACCAAACCTAATGAAATGGATACCAGCTCTTCTAGGGAAATTAATGTCGGTGAGAGTGATGCCGACCACATCATCCCAATGTTTGCCGTTTTTGTTCAATAAAAAATACTCCCACAATCCCCATATTTCCGCGTCTCTGCCTTAGTCAGAGGCGCGGAAATATGGGGGCTGTAGGTGTATTTTACATTAGGGTTTTTCAACAAGGGAAACTACTCGTTTATCATCATCATCAAGTGCCGTCTCCGCAACGAAGGTTGGCTGCAACGTATCTCCAACATCTCCTGTCTCTTGTCTTGGTGGTGCACTCTGCTAGACTGTAACTTGTCCATCGTGTAATGTTACTCTCCCACTTGTATCTCTGCCTACCTCTTGCTCGCTTCCCTTTGACTTTACCCTCAAGTAAGGTCTTCAATAGGGTGTCATGTCTTTTAATGTGTCCAAAGTATTTTATTTGCCTGATCTTTATTTCTCTTAGTAATTCTTTCTTCATATTAAGTGTCTTTAGCACCTTTTTATTTGTTTTCTTCTCTTTCCATGATGTTCTCCCTATTCTTCTATATACCCACATCTCAAAGGCATCAATTTTGTCTTCTAATTGTTTATTTAGTGTCCATGTTTCTGAGCCATACATTAATATGGAATAGATGTAGCATTTTATAATTCTCATTTTTAACTTGTTTGTAATTTGTTTAGATATTAATAATTTCCTCATGTCATTGAAGGTACTTTTAGCCATTCCTATTCTCCTTTTAACTTCTGTTTCACATCTGCCATCATTTGTGACTATGTGTCCAAGATATTGATACTGTTTTACTTGTTGTAGTTTCTCTCCCTGTATGTTTATGTTTACCTCCTGTTCTTCTGTGTCTTTGCTGATTATCATGGTTCTTGTTTTTTGAATGTTTATATCCAGTCCATATTCATTACTTGATTTATTGACTTGATCTATTAGTCTTTGTAGTTCATGTTCACTTTCTGCTAAAAGAACAGTGTCATCTGCATATCTAAGGTTGTTTATTATTTTCCCATTGATCTTGAGTCCTGTTATTTCTTCTATATTTTTAAAGATATTCTCTGTGTAGATATTAAATAGGCTTGGTGATAAAATGCATCCTTGTCTTACCCCTCTTCTTATTTCTCGTTTACTTACCACTCGTTTATACATAAGCATAAATATGAATTACCTACCCTGTACTTGCGTCCCCGATGCTGAAGTTGCTGTATACAAACTGCCAGATATAGTTCCTACCAGGTTGAACAACCACCATAAACGCCACAGTAACATGTCCCATTTGGTTATACGCATAAACATTTTCCAAACCCAGCCAAAAATTCCACAGACCATCTTCGTATCCGGTTTCGTACTCCCTCCAAGTTTTGTTGTGATTCATGGTACCAGCATTTGCAAATAGGAACGTGTGCCAATAATCAGTATTGATATCGCATTTTGTGTACACAGGACGAGACTGATTTTTGTAAACATCTAACTTGAATTTGTAAACTCCGGGGCTGTATCCGAACAGGTACAGCTCCTTGCAGTTGTATGCCTTCCGTTCACAGTTGATTCCTGACAGAAAAATCAATGAGACATGTAACAAACTTTCTAATCCAAATCAAAAGCAATGGAAAATTTATTGGATAAAATTAAAACTAAACTAAAAGTGTGTAGGCCTACTATGCGAGAAATAATACATTGGAAGTCCGGGTCAAGGGTGGCCACAGGGGGGGGGGGGTGGCAGCCTGAGCTGAAGTTCGGGTTCGGGCCCAGGGTAGCCTCTAATTTTAAATGTCGTGTTGAAATTGTACATTATATGTAAGTTGAAAAGTAAGTGTTCCTGCAGGTCAACAACAAAAAAAAGTTGACGTTTCGATCATAAGATCTTCGTTTGAACAGATATATATTAATATAACAGCAAATAGTACAGAGACAATCAATAAATGCCGAAGAGGGCTGGACCCATAACAACATCATAACAAAAAAGCTGGGTAGTTTTTTATCGGGGTTTTTTTGTCATATAAAGAGACATAAAAGCATGGAAAGTTTCATGTCTGAAGGCAGAGTTAACGGCAGCTGGGAAAGAGGGCGCCCAAAACGACGATAGTTCAGTGATATGTCAGATGTTTTAAACATTTCTCTAGCTGCGGCTGGTCAACTCGCCCAGAATCGCGGAAGTCTTCATAGAATCCATAAGGAAGACCACGTTCTGGAAAGAATGTCACATGATGATGATGAGTAGGGAAAAAAATATTAAATTTTTAAAAAATGTCTAAGAATAATTATGAAAAGTAACAAAAACACATATTTAGTTGTGTAATATAATTACTTTGTTACTTGTATTACTTCAGCGCATACCTGATTGTTGGATTTTTTTCTGGCTTTTTTCTTGGGTAGTGGGGTAATTTTATATAACAATCTGTAATACTCAAACAAATGACAGGGAACAGAGTGGAATTGCGGGACTTTTGTGGTCGTGTTTCTAAACTGGCTCCCATGCTCCCTGCAACACTGAAAGGTTTATGCTTTTAATCATGATTATGAAATACCTGTCTGAAATATTGAACTAATCATCATCAGGTGCAGTGCCGACTGGCGTAGGCGAACATGAAACGCCACAATTCTCTATGCCAAGTATCTTTTATTTTTATCGGGAGGGTATCTGAGTATATGCCATGTCACGATGTCAGACTAATATTTTCTCACTTTGTCGACCTCCATTTCTCTTGTCTTCTATCTTACCTGTTGCAACTATGTTCTTCACACCCCCCCCCCCCATCTCTCCCGTCATAACGTATCCAACAAATCAAGATTGTCTCCCTCAGATGTTATTAGGTAACACCTGCCGAACATTTAACACTTTCAACGTCTCCTCGTTAGTCTTTCCATTTGTCCTTGATACTCTCAGCATTCTTCTATAGAACCACATCTCTGTTGTCCTTGATACTCTAAGCATTCTTCTATAGAACCACATCTCAGTTGTCTTTCATTTTCCACTATCTTGTTTATTTATTGCTCAAGACTTGCATCCATATGTTAGAATCTGTGTTATGTAGCTCTGTCCATAATTCACATCCATCTTAGAATATGTGTTATACAAACTTACCTACAAACTTACCTACAAACTTACCTAAACTCATATACAAATTACTTACAAACTGACCTACAAATTTACCTACAAACTTACCTAAACGCATATACAAATTACTTACAAACTGACCTACAAATTTACCTAGAAACTTACCTAAACTCATATACACATTACCTACAAACTTACCTACAAACTTACTTACAAACTTACCTAAACTCATATACAAATTACCTACAAATTTACCTACAAACGTACTTTTTATAAACTTACCTGCAAACTATCCAAAATCATACTTACAAATGTACCTACAAACTTGTTTACAAACTATTAATAAACTTACCTACACTCACATACAAACTTACATACAAACTTGCCTACAAACTGCTAATAAACTTACCAACGAGCTTACTTATAAACTTACAAACTACACAAAATCATACCTACAAACTTACCTACAAACAAACCTACAAACTTACCTACCCAACCATCCCTACAACTACACACTCGTTTCTGCTCATTCCATTGCCCACCGTTACGACACACATCTTTCTTTTGGTAGACCCAAAGACCTGGTTCGTTCTCCGGACACGTTAAATTAAAGAAACATCCACTTATAAAGTGAGAACACGATCTTCCTTCTACATAAGAAAATCCTACACATGCGTCACTATAGCTGCAACGTTCTGCACATCTGATTCTGCTACTAATTTGACCAAGATCTTGTGAGACGCAAAGTTGATCGAAACATTGAGAATTAGCCGAGTATATGTGCTCGTGTGTTGTGGCATACACGAAGAATTGTGTTGTGTACATGACTAATTGTGTTGTGTACACGTAGTACACAAAGTTCATCAAGATGGAAGCCATAACGTGAAGAGCGTATAATGTGACCATTCGGCGAAGTCCCGCGCTGGATGATACTGGTAAAAAGGTTTCTCCTTCAAGGGCTTGTTATATTAAACACATTATATGGAACAAAACAACAGCTGACAAACGCACGCATATATCACACAATATCATTGGTTCAAATGTCATGAGCCCATGTACCGCTGGATCAGCAACCAACCAACCAACCCGTCATTGTTTATAGCTTCTGTCCGACTCCAAGCGTAGAGATACAGGGCAAGTCTCAGACAACTAAAGTACAAGTCTCAGCTTCCGCCGTGGACAATTGTGCATCAAGACAGTTCGGAATGCAATGGTAACATACTAAACGTACAATATTCATATAAAAGCCTTGCAAAGAAGGCAATGTTGGGTTGATGTCTACTTCCTGAATAGAATAAAACAAATTTGAAATAGTTGACAGAAGTCAGTTCTTGTCAACAAGTCAGTTCTTGACAACAAGTCAGTTCTTGTCATCACGTCAAATCTTGACAACAAGTCAGTTCTGACAAAAAAGTTAAATCTGTCATCAAGTCAGTTCTTGTCAACAAGTCAGTTCTTGTCAACAAGTCAGTTCTTGTCACCAAGTCAGTTCTTGTCAACAAGTCAGTTCTGTCAATATGTCAGTTCTTGACAACAAGTCAGTTCTGACAACAAGTTAAATCTGTCAATATGTCAATAAGCTGTCAACACCGTAAATTGTGTAAACAAATCAGTTTTGTCAACAAATCAATTATGTCCACAAGTCTACTGTATCAAGTCTACAAGTCTACCAGACAAGTCTGTGACAAATCTTCCTAACAGAACACGTATATCTTCTTCTTCAGCGTTCAATCTCAAACTCCCGCTGGATTTCTCTTGTAACAGGACAATGGTCCCACAAGATTTCCAGTTGAATGTAGTCCAGAGAATGGAAATGCGTTGTGTTGCCGTTTTATTTGCGATATGGCCCAACACATCCGTCTTCAGCGGTAAGTATATCTAAAACTAAATAATTCTAAATTTCTTTCAAATCTCCAACATAACAATTGGCCAGATTTAATACAAATAACAGTACAAAAATATTTGGTTACAAATTCGTCGGCTGTCCAAAAAACATTTCAACATTTGCAGATAATATTCTTGCACAAGTTCATTTATTTCAATGATTCAATTTTAGAATCGAATCAAGGAAACGAAATAAAACTATTTCGTTGATAATTGGTAATCAAAGTGACCACGTCAAACTAAACACGTTAAATAGAGAACCTGATCGTTGTGTTTTTTTTTTTTAAACGCGCATAAATACTTTGTAGAATGTTCAATGTCTGAGTTTCGTGATCGAAATGTCTATTGATGTTTTCAAACTCCGCGAGGCAGTTGTGAAACCCAGTCATTATATATGGTAATCTGAATTCTATCATGTGGTGGGAAGGGGTATAAATATTGAAATAAGTTATAGATTGCTAACTTTTAATGATCTATCTATCTGACGTGTTCTTAACAGAACGTTGTTATCACTTCCACTCTGTAATCCTCTCGGTTCTGTGCAAGCTGCCCAACTAGTCTTCGATATTCTGTGTTCATTGTAGTCTTGGTCTGCCTCGTGTTCTCTTACCTGGAACATTCCCTCCATGAATAATCTCTAAACCACTGCGTATTTTTATATATCCAAAGTGTGTTCATCATCATCAAGTGCCGTCTCCGCAACGAAGGTTGGCTGCAACGTATCTCCAACATCTCCTGTCTCTTGTCTTGGTGGTGCACTCTGCTAGACTGTAACCTGTCCATCATGTAATGTTACTCTCCCACTTGTATCTCTGCCTACCTCTTGCTCGCTTCCCATTGACTTTACCCTCAAGTAAGGTCTTCAATAGGGTGCCATGTCTTTTAATGTGTCCAAAGTATTTTATTTACCTGATCTTTATTTCTCTTAGTAGTTCTTTCTTCATATTAAGTGTCTTTAGCACCTCTTTATTTGTTTTCTTCTTTCCATGATGTTCTCCCTATTCTTCTATATACCCACATCTCAAAGGCATCAATTTTGTCTTCTAATTGTTTATTTAGTGTCCATGTTTCTGAGCCATACATTAATATAGAATAGATGTAGCATTTTATAATTCTCATTTTTAACTTGTTTGTAATTTGTTTAGATATTAATAATTTCCTCATGTCATTGAAGGTACTTTTAGCCATTCCTATTCTCCTTTTAACTTCTGTTTCACATCTGCCATCATTTGTGACTATGTGTCCAAGATATTGATACTGTTTTACTTGTTGTAGTTTCTCTCCCTGTATGTTTATGTTTACCTCCTGTTCTTCTGTGTCTTTGCTGATTATCATGGTTTTTGTTTTTTGAATGTTTATATCCAGTCCATATTCATTACTTGATTTATTGACTTGATCTATTAGTCTTTGTAGTTCATGTTCACTTTCTGCTAAAAGAACAGTGTCATCTGCATATCTAAGGTTGTTTATTATTTTCCCATTGATCTTGAGTCCTGGTATTTCTTCTATATATTTAAAGATATTCTCTGTGTAGATATTAAATAGGCTTGGTGATAAAATGCATCCTTGTCTTACCCCTCTTCTTATTTCTATGTATGGCGAGTAGCTGTTTTCACACCTTATTGATGCAGTTTGTTCCCAATATATATTTCTAATCAGCCTGATGTCTTTTCCATCTATGCCTATTTCTATTTCTTGAAGACATTTGATTAATTTTTCATGTTGGACTCTGTCAAAGGCCTTGCTGTAGTCTATGAAGCAAATATAGATACTTTTTTGGACTTCTATATATTTATCTATCACTAGCCGGATACTCAGTATAGCTTCTCTGGTTCCTTTGTTTTTCCTAAAACCGAATTGTTCTTCACCGACCTCCATGTCTATCTTGTTCTTAATTCTTTCATGTATTATCTTGAGAAGTATTTTAGTTAGATGGCTCATTAGACTTATTGTTCTATATTCTGTACAAAGTTACTAATCAAAGTGTGTTAGCTTGGATTTATTGATAGTTTTGAGGAGCCAGTTTTCTTCGGTGTTACTAATTGCTAAAAGTTGAGAACCGGACAAGTGGTGTGATGTCATCAGAAGATTGTAACACCAATTTCCGAAACTAATCAAATTGATAAGTGACTAGACATCTGAGGACGAAATTTCACTGCAGCCTGATAGCAATGATGATCCAGTTTGAAGGCATTTCACTGTTCGCCTACTCATGAACTATGAAATATGCCAATAAACGCTTATATGTGTATTAAACTATTGGACTTGTGTCCATCATGTTCTTACAATGAACGCAAACAGACTGCCATTGCAAGTATTAAAATGGGTACCAGATGACAAAAGAAAAAGAAGAAGACTAAGAGATACTTCACAGAACAACGGTTCAAAGAGGGGTTGACCATGGGTCTCAGCAGTATCATCATCTGGTGCCATGCAGGCTGGTGTAGGAGATCATGGCTCTCAACATCCCTCTATTTCCAGTAGTATGTATCAGGAATGTTGTTATTCCCCTGCCGTGTCAAGTTGTTAAATTGTGTAATATTTTCTCACGTTGTTGTCCTTTGTCTCTATTGCCTTCAATTTTGCCTCTTGTGCCTATTTTCTCCAAACCTCATTGTCTCATAACGTGGCAAAAAATGACGATTGTCTTTTTCTTACATTATTGATTAAGGTCCGTTTCGCTTTTGACTCTTTCAACACTTCTACATTAGTTTTTCTGGCAGTCCATGGTATTCTCTGCATTCTTCTGTAGAACCACATCTCTGTTGCCTCTAATTTCCCACTTTCGAGTTTGTTTATTGTCCAAGACTCATATCCATATGTTAGTATATGGGTTATATAGCACTGCATAACTCTCTCACATCTAATGACAAGGTCATATTACACAGTATATTTTTCATTTTTTAAATGTTGTTTTCGCCTGCCCTATTCTGTTTCTTATTTCTGTTGAACTTCTTCCATCTGTGGACCTGTTTTAATACTATATCATTCACTTTGATCTTGCAAGGTGTGTTATTTTGTTTGAAATAACCATTAATTCTGTTTTCTTGATATTTAGGAAGAGGCCTTTCTCTTTACTTTCTGTGACTACTACATTAATTAATGATTGAAGGTCTTCCTCACTTTTAGCAATCAGAACAGTGTCATCCACATATCTCAAATTATTTATGTTATGTCATCCCACTGATATCCCTGGGATATCTACTATTGCACGCATTATGTTTTCAATGTATAAAGAGGACAGACCTGGTGAAAGTACACATCCCTGTCTAACTCCTTGTTTTATTTATTGAAAGGTCTCTACAACATGCAAGAACTTTACGCAGTAACATCAAATCGCTCGAATTTGACAGCTCTAATTTCTGCCCTATGCACCGTATTCGGCGCTGACGGAACATAGATAGATAGACGGACAGACAGGACAGGACAAACAGACAGGACAGATAGACAGGCCGGCAGGCAGACATATAGACAGACAGATTGATAGATTAGAAAGATAGATGGATGGATAGATAGATGGATGGATGGATGGATGGATGGAAAAGTTATGCTTTTTTGCCGAAATCAACAAAAATTCCCTATTTAAAAAGGACTGTTTTTCGTATTGAAGCGATGCATGACGGACTACGTGATTAAACTCGATAATAGGTTATAGACCTAAGTGTATGTAATTTAATCCAAGATGACAAAATTATAAACATTTAGTTATTCGTTTTTTTTAATCATTGGAAAAACATTAGACATCACACATACATCGACGTTTCGACCCAAAAGCTTTTATCAAGAACGCAGCTTTATTGATAAAGTTCTCAAATGAAAGGTAACGTGAATAAAGTATTGTTCCTTTGGTTTTCTGCTATTTCTTAAATGTATTAATTACATTTGGTATTTTTGATATTTATTAGTTGTGCCAGTAACTCGTGACAATAATACGTGATAATATTTGTTATCGCTTCTTATTTTAGCTACTGACACACTCTCCACCTCGTCTGATATCCTCTGACAGTTTGTTGCTGGGACAATCTTTACATTGTCTGATATCCTCTGACAGTTTGTTACTGTGACACTTTCCGCCTTGTCTGATACCATCGGACGGCTTGGTTTCAATGTGTTTTTGCTGTTGTGAGAATCAGATGTTCCAGGCCGTCCTCGTTAGTTCTCAAGAGAATTGTGTCATCTGAAGATCTAATTTCTGTGTTCTCTGTCATCTGAAGATCTAATTTCTGTGTTCTGCTTTCCTCCGATGTTAAGAGGATAAAACTCTGCATAGATGTTACGCAACTAAGAGGGGGGAGAGAGAGAGCATCCTTGTTTTGCTCCTTTCTGCAGATTGAACCAATCTGACGTGTCGCCACCTGATATTTAACAAAAATTACTACCGTTCTACAGACTCACGTTCATTTACACATATAAAGTTATCAGATGAACGCGTTTTCTCCAAGGACATTGATCTTTTTTTCGTGATCAATCATTGAACATCTTGGCAACTATGATATCATTACCTAAGACTGCCTTATGTTTCATACATCATTATTGATATATTTCATTTGTTATTGCGCTCGATCTAGTCAGCCTAGGCAATCGTTACATCAAACAGACCCTGAAGCCAGTCTGAAATACAGAACAGGTTTATTAAAAATTTGCAGAGAAATTCATTGCAGTAAACAAACATATATTTCTATTAATTATTCAACACGAGTCTTCGTGTTTTCGCTTCGTAATAAGCAAACAATATTAGACAGTCTTTGTTTTAATAGAAAATATTATAATATGTTTTAAACTGTTCATTTGCCATTGCTAATTTTTTATATTTTTAATGTAATTTTTTTTTTTTTTTTTTAGAAAACTCGGGTACTGGTTTTGTATATTGAAAAGTGTCTTGTCTATTGTCTGTCCCGAGATGAACGGTGGTTGATCGTATTCACACTTACAGTTAAGCGTAGGGGTGGGAGCTTCAGCGGTCGTTCCAAGACCAGCTGAGTCGCCTTGGTTGCATTGTCCATGTTTGTTGAAGGCTGTCTTGATGTTTCCTATCCACTGTTTCCTTGGTCTGCTTTACGCCCGGATATTATTTTGTTATATGCTCTTATTGGTATTTGGTTTGGGTTCATTCTCATAAGGTGACTGAACCATTTTACTTGCTGTCTCTCAATATGTTCGATACATGATATTATACCAACTCTTTTCCTAATTTCTTCATTTCTTATTTTATCTAGTTTAGTAACTATTGCAGCTTTTCTCAGACACTTCATTTCACATGTAACGATTTTCCTCTGCTGCGAGGCTGTTAAATGTCCATGTTGGACATTGGTAGCAGAGTGTTGGTATAAAAACTGTAGATAGTATATGTCTTTTGATTTCCATCTTGATGTTTGGGTGAAGAAGTAATGGTGAAAGTTGGTAAGTCACTGTGTTTGCTTTCTGGCGGCACCTTGTTTCTATTTCTCTGTCTAGTCTTCCATCTTCGGAAAAAATACTGCCTAGATATTTAAATTCTTTGGCTTGTTTTACTTTGGTGTTATCTATTGTTATATTCATTGGTGTTGAAGACTTGCTAATTTTCATAACTTCTGTTGTTGTTTTTTTACGTTAATGTTCATGCTGTACTTCTGACATGTTAACAGCAATGCATTGATGTGCTTTTACAAATGTTCTTCAACTTTGTATATTAAACTTTTATCGTCGGCAAACACTAGTTCGTTGATTTCATTGTCAAGTTCCTCACATGCAATGTTTTTTTCCTCTTTGTTGATGTGAGCTTCATTTATTATTCTGTTCATGTATATGTTGAAAAGTAGAGGTGAAAGCATGCATCCTTGTCTTACTCCAGATCTTGTTTCGAAAGGTTCAGTCATTCCATCTGTTGTTCTTACTGAGCTTTGGCATTTTTTATATAAGGCTTCTATATTATCGCGACAGCTGTCCCCTGATGTTATAAATTATTAAAAAAGTGTAATAAACAATAATAATGCTATATAAAAGTTTAATAATAGTACAAACTGTCACCTTAGCAACGATTGTCACCTTAGCAACGATTGTCTTCAATTACAACCAAACACTTCCTGTCTCCTGATTTGATTGTCCAATTTGATGTTTCAATTCCATGTGTAACTCTTTCTGCCTCTTGCTTAAGGGCATTAAATTCTTCCCTCCAGTAATGTCTTCATGTTTGTTTCATACCGTTTCTGTGATCACAGATCTCTTCAGTTTTGTTTGTGTTCCATCTCATTTTACTGTTTTTTGGCAGGAAGTACTCAAGAGAACGTAATAAGCTGTAGCATTGTTTACAGTTGCCATATCAACGCTTTCCAGTACCGCTTCTGTTGCCAGGTTGTCCCTCTATTCAGCCATATCAACATGGAAATTCACACACGAAAATATATGAATTTTTATTTTGTCTTTTAGGTAAAAACCCCGTCCTTATGTTAATCATATCTACGGTCCTGAGTTACCAACATTCTGAGGTGTTACAATATTACTACATGCCAAACGTGCCAATGCAAATAAAAAAAAGTATAAATAACCAAATGGTCAGAGGGTGTCCGACAAAGTGGATGGTGCCGCAGTAACCTAATGAACAAATAGTAACGCAAAATAAGGTAAACAGGTTACTAAAACACTTACCTAGCCTATTAATAAAATTATATTTTTAAAAAAACATACAATAAAACTAAACAGGACAATTCTCAACGTATCGGCTCAAATTGAACCTTTTCCCTGCGCTATTATGGAGACGGGGGCTTGATGAAATATAGACATCTATTTTGTTTTTTTATTTTGTCGTTTTCTGTTGTTTGTCTCTTGAAAAAGGTTCAATTTGAGCCGATACGTTGAGAATTGTCCTGTTTAGTTTTATTGTATGTTTTTTTTAAAAATATATTTTTATTAATAGGCTAGGTAAGTGTTTTAGTAACCTGTTTACCTTATTTTGCGTTACTAAATTAAAAAAAGTGATCGTCATTCAAAACAGCGACGCTGGACAGTATGAGCAGATCAAATAATAAAATGAGTGTTACATGTCTTGATTCGTCCGACTGTATCCGTGATTTTCATTGGCTGTCGACACGAATTATACATATAAAAAAGTAAAGTAACCCATAGCATTTATTAATGCCGTAGTGGTGTGAGATGTTAGCGATCTCACATTTCAGAGGCTCTGCAAATGAGGACGGTAGCCATCTCCTCTCCCTCGCAGTCTTTACTTCCCGGTTTAATCCGGTACCCATTTAAGGCTAGGTCCACCCAGAAGCCGTTGTGATCTGAAAGACATTTCCGTCTAAACTGGGGAATGAACCCAGGACCACTCATATGCGAAGCCAGTGCGCTAACCACTGCGTTAACGCGGCTCCCAATTTTCGTGTACCTGTACCTACAAAAACATGTACCTACCAATGATTCTTCTTGATTAGAAACTGGTCTCACAGCACGTGGGGCATTCCCATAAGTGCTCAGCCCTCTGTTCCAGCAGCCATTCGACTCGATGGTGTTTCGAGTCTAATGCCGCCGAAACAGACATCGATATCAGGGCACAACCCTCACCCTTGCGACAGGTTTTGTTGTTGTTCTGCTCACCCACGCCATGCCCGTAACTAGTTCAAGCACAACGTCGGCCTGTCGGAACAACATGGTAACTGTTATCGAAGGTTACGACTACCAATGATAATTCGCATTAACCTGGTTAGTTTGTTGGTTGCTGACGCGGCGGTCTATTGGCTCGTGTCATTTAATCCAAACAGCCAAGATAAGTGACGCTGTTTGGAAACCGTTGCTCATTATTGTTATTTAGAAGTGCATAATATATGCGTAGCTAATATTTGCTCTCATTGACTGACATGTATATTTTTATGACCTTGTCGACGGTAGAAACACGATCAATAATCAAGAACAATAATGACCATCTTTCAACAACCATTTATTGGTTGTTGCTGAATCCAGAATTAATGATCTAGTTTACACAATTGCCACATTCGTCTAGTGGAAAATGGGAACACAAAGAAAATATTAATTGTAGTTTTAGGATCAAAACAAACACATTTACGCCTACATATAATTGACGTTTCGACCAGGAGACCTTTATCACAAAAGGGAAAACAATCGAGGGGAATGGCCGGAAAGGTGACTCAAACAGCGTCCATAGCAACATTACATATATTGATCTATATATGTGCTGATCTAGGGTATATTCCTACCAACACTGTGTTACCAGTGCCGGCCACCTTCACATTACAGAAAGATAGTGACATGTGAGATGAAATGCTTGAGGAAAGCTGCCGGGGTCACCAGGCTTGATAGATTGCGAAATGAATATATCAGGGAATGAATAGGTATAATATCTTGTACATATTACATAGAGAGAGAACAGATCAAGTGGTTTGGTCACATTATGAGAATACATCACGAAAAGTTGCCCGTACAAACATATAACCAAATGAGACCACGGAAAAGATGGATAGAAAACGTCAGGGACATCCTGCACAGACACGGTCATAGCACAGCCGAGGCCACACATCTGGCTCTAGAACGCAAGCTCGAGCTACAATCACAAACCACCTGGGGATAGACAATAGATATATATGTACATAGCAGGAAATGCGTCTCCCAATGCGATCATGAAAGACAATGTCTCCAAATTAGGGGGGGGGGGGGTAAAAGGAAATATCTCCAAAAGGTATGATGAAAAGAATGTGTATCCGACTGGAATCATGAAAGGCAATGTGTTTTCAAATGGAGTCAGGAAAGGAAATGTGTTTCCAAATGGAGTCAGGAAAGGAAATGTTTCCAAATGGAGTCATGAAAGGCAATGTGTTTCCAAATGGGAGTCAGGAAAGGAAATATATCTCAAAATGGAGTCTTGAAAGGCAATGTTATTCCAAAAGGAGTCAGGAAAGGAAATGTCTCCAAATAAGATCATAACAGGAAATGTGTATGCAATTGGGGACATAAGAGGAATTGTGTCTTCTTATTGGGACATAACAAGAAATGTGTCTCCACATGGGGACATAAGAGTAAATGTGTCTCAAACAACGTATATTGTCTGTCCCCATGTGAATGATGGTTGATCATATTCACACTTGTCGTTAAGCGTAGGGGTGGGAGCTTAAGCTGTCGCCGAGGATGCATTAGGTCCATGTTTGTTCAAGGCTATCTTGATGTTTTCTATCCACCGTTTCCTTGGTCTATCTTTGGCTTTACTCCCGGATATTCTTTTGTTATATGCTCTTATTGGTATGTGGTTTGGGTTCATTCTCATAAGGTGACCGAACCATTTTACTTGCTGTCTCTCGGTATGCTCAATACGTGATGTAATACCAACTCTTTTCCTAATTTCTTCATTTATCTAGTCTAGTAACTATTGCAGCTTTCCTCTGAAATTTCATTTCACATGTAAAAACTACGTGTATAGCAGGAAATGTGTCTCCATTCGGACTAGTGTATAAAAAACATGACCAGACCATTCCATGGTGTAAATTTGGGATTTTCTTTGTGCACATTTTCTCCTGCCACCCTCGACTGCATCCAGCGTACCACACAGTGTAAGTTTACACAGACTGACAGTTTACAAAGTGAAAGTTCACACAGACAGTGAAAAGTTTAGACCCTGAAAATGTACACAAACTGTGAATGTTTATACAGACAGTGAAAAGTTTAGACCCTGAAAATGTACACAAACTGAATGTTTATACAGACAGTGAAAAGTTTAGACCTTAAAAATGTACACATACTGTGAATGTTTATACAGACAATGAAAAGTTTAGACCCTGAAAATGTACACAAACTGTGAATGTTTATACAGACAGTAAAAAGTTTAGACTCTGAAAATGTACACAATCTGTGGATGTTTATACAGACAGTGAAAAGTTTAGACCCTGAAAATGTACACAAACTGTGAATGTTTATACAGTAAAAAGTTTAGACTCTGAAAATGTACACAATCTGTGGATGTTTATACAGACAATGAAAAGTTTAGACCCTGAAAATATACACAAACTGTGAATGTTTACACACTCAAACAGTGAAAATTTAACAAACTCAGTGTTTGAAGTTGTTTATTCAAACCTTGCAGATTTTATGACTAGTTTTCTAGAACTGTTTCTGACACCTAGGATGAAACATATTATTCTGGTTTATAAATGAGAAAATACTGATTTCAAATATCAAGCCATGATCAGTGCAGCGTTATTAGATGCATCATTCTATGTTGGCATCTTACATTGATCCACACTGTCATAAATCTATGAAGCCGCCTTTACACGTATTGTTATGTTTGTGTATATATATATATATTTATCCGATAGACATGTATAGCAAAAAATTATATTTGTATAAGCCAGGGATAAACATTTATTCAAAGAAAAAAACAGACACTAATAGAGATGAATTTCAGAGAAGTCATGGAGATAAATGCAGAAGAAAATGCTGATGTATGTTGAAGGCTTCCAAAGGGGTAGCAAAAAATAACAACACTATTTACCTTCATTGCATATCATAAGAGGCAAATAAGGAGGTTATGGGGTGGAAGTGTCTGCCCCATTCCATATGGGGTAAAAGTGATTCAGAAGCTATGCTGAAGTCAGATGCATCAAGATAAAAGATTCATAAATCGCATCTAAGCTGTAAATCATGACAAGATGCATTCCATTCTCTGGACTACAGTTTGATCACTTACAGGAATATGAGAATGACTGCAGATGAAGATTACCATTAGAAAGTGTTTAAGATGGGTATTGCTCTGGAACCCACAGGAAAATAACAACACCTGGATGAAGAAATTAAATGCAGAGACACAAGGGCAAGGTATTGAAAAGACCTGGAAGCCATAGATAAATAAATATATCGCAAGATGGAATAATTTTGTAGAGAATTTATGCTCTGCATGAAGCTAAAGGGAGTATAGAAAGATAGACATTCACTTAAGAGCTATGGAAAATTCAAATTACAAGCTATCTCAGTCAAGCTGCAAAATGTTATACTAAACGGTGAGGAGGAAATTAGTACATCATACCTTTGATGTTGCTAGATGGAAACAGGGTTGCATGACACAGCCTTGAATGTTGTAATTTTGAAACTTGAAATATCGTCTTCTACTAAAACATCTTCGACTGATTCTGTCTTATTTGGCACTTTCGGGGAATTTTATTTTTTAAACAAGACAAAACTTTTAGTGAGGTACTCCCATATTAAAAAAACAAATGTTGAATCTGGCTGACCGACTCAAATATGTTGTAGAATAATTCAAAGAAAAATGTTAATCACGCAAAATGGAGATAACAGTTAAATTATTTGCGATGTAAACATCATGAAGACAAGAACACAGCAATATTATCTTTGTCCGGTTGACAAAGTGGATTTTCTTTTTTCAGCATGGATTCTATTTCTTTCCAAAACTTTAATTTTTATATTTATTACTGGAGGGTGTGGTTCAGTGGTTAGATCTTTGGTCTCACAATCATGATGGTATATCATATCAAGTGACATATTCCTTACAGAACGTTGTCTTCATCGTGGATACACTGAACGCCTCTCTGTCTCGGGAAAGCAGGCCTGCATTCGCCAGAGACGAGCATACATTCTTCGATGTTGTTAGTCCATATTAAAAACCTACCTTTATATTTTGCAATGATAGGATAGCCTTTCTATAGCAGCTAAATCCTTATGTCCTCCTAAACATCTATCCATTGTCCTTTCTCTGCTTTTGCCATAAGGCGTTGTAAGATTAAATGACGATTGGTATTTGGGCTATGGCACATTTCGTTGCTTGATATGCAGTAATATTGTGACATCTCAGAATGTCTATAACTCCTTCAATCCACCTTCTTCTTGGTCTTCCTCTGTATCTTGCTGTTTCCATTTTCATGTTGTATGCTCTTGCCGCTGACCAATAAGGGTTAATTCTCATTAAGTGGCTGAACAATTTCAGTCTCTGTTTTTAATATATTTGACCACAGATGTTGTTCCAACAGTTCTTGTAATCTCTTCATTTCTCACATGATCTCTTCTTGTTCTGTTTGCTGATTTTCTTAGACATCTCATTTCACACTTAGTAAGCTTTCTCTCCTGTTCTTTAGTTAGTTCCCATGACAGCCAGCAGTTCCACAATTTGTCTTTACTAATGTTACGTTATTCTCCAGCTGTTTAGTGCAGTTACACAATTTGTCTTTTCCTGTCCTTGACTCTCTTCAACACTTCTCTCATTTCTTCTTCTTCATTGTTCATTCTCAAACTCCCGCTGGATCTCTCTTGTAGCAGGACAATGATCCTACTAGATTTCAGCAGGATGTAGTCCAGAGAATGGAAATGCGTTGTGCCATCGTTTTATTTGCACCAGTGGCCCGACACATCCGTCTTCGGCGGGGTGATAATATCAGTTCTGGGTTATTCAAAATATAAAGGCAACCTAAAGAATGTACATGCTGATAGAAAATCACAACAGAAAAGATGTTTGGTGATTGTCCTGAAATAAATATACTACCAACCTGTAAGAGACCACTTATTTGGGGATCTGTGTGGCGTATTAATTAAGCCATTTGTATTGGGTTGAACAGATCTAATGTTCAATCCAGACTCAAAACGTCTTGTTTACACAGTGAATTTTTGCGTGGAGATTCCTGAGAATTACCGCTTAAGCTTCAGTTATGAACTACTAGTGATATTCTCAGCAGGTGGCACTGCCGATGTGTCAAGAGGGACAGAGTACATATGGTAAAATCTGAGCACAAATGAAGTCACTCTACACCATTTGAGTGAGGTTTATCAAATTAAATTTTAAGCATCAACTTTTTGTTAATAATAAAACTACAGGTGAGGAATATGAGCACTCACCTCCAGGCACAAAAATTAATTCAGTCTCAGTGTTTTTTAATTCAGCAGTGAATGAGTTTAAACCTGCAACCAATTTGGCTGTTTGTTCCACAGAATGTCAGAGTTAGTGGATTTCTGGAAAACTGGTATGTGGAGGCATTTCCACAGATTGTGAAAGTTGGTGGATTCATGCATATTTTTGTAATGTGGAGGCAGTTCAACAAATAGCTTAACCCCTTAGCTGCGGAGGTATCCTAAGGATATGATGAGAAACCATCACCATTTTGTGGAGATCCTTCTCTTCCTAGCCTCCCAAGGAAAAAATCTGTCTGGAAGCTTATAATAAAGCATGCAGACGAATTGATTCCTGGTAAACTAAGAAGATCTCAGCAAAATAGCGGCAACCTCTCATGGATTAGGGGATAACTCCGCAATTAGGGGATAACTTATGTTTTATGTCATGTGACATTCTTTTATGTCATGTGACATATTCTTTTCAGAAAATGGTCTTCTTTATGGTTCTTCGGAATTCCTCCCAATTCTGGGAACTTGACCACTGGCATGTTTGAATAATTTGAATTTTTTCTTATCCATCATGATCTTGGGCGACCCTTACCCCTGCTTCCACTTGGGCCACTCTTACCCCTGCCTCCACTTGGGCCACTCTTAACCCTTCTTCCACTTGGACAATACCTTTACCATTGCTTCCAGGAACCATACTTTCCATTATTAATTTTTATTCATTTTGCAATCTAATATTTCATCTACAAAAGTTAATTTTGCAATCTAATATTTCATCTACAAAAGTTAATTTTGCAATCTAATATTTTATCTATAAAAGTTAATTTTGCAATCTAATATTTCATCTACAAAAGTTAATTTTGCAATCTAATATTTCATCTATAAAAGTTAATTTTGCAATCTAATATTTCATCTACAAAAGTTAATTTTGCCATCTAATATTTCATCTATAAAAGTTAATTTTGCAATCTAATATTTCATCTACAAAAGTTAATTTTGCAATCAAATATTTCATCTAGACAAGTTAATTTACCAAACTGTTTTTAATTTCTCACTATGAACTGCAACAAATCTCTGTCCCTGAATTGAGCAATGACTCAGGACACATCATCAAGATTGCCAGGAAATAAAACAGCCTTTGTTCTTCGTAAATCTGTACAGTCTGTGTTCCTGTATGACAGGACACACTGTGTGGTCCATAGCACGCGCACTCAAAGTGGGTCAATTTCAAAACCAGGTTCTAGGAATGGATTCCTAAGCAAAATCATTGAAAATGTTTACTATTGTATTTGGTCAATTGTAGATTTGAAATTGCACGGATGACATCATGTGAATTCCTTAGATGATGTCACTGCAGGTTATGAATAATTTTACTGTCTGTTCTTGAATATATAAATTATTTAATTAATTTTGAGCACGTAAGACACCAGATTATAGTAACCCTGGGTTAGCATGTCAGAAACTAGAGTATAGTAACCCACAGTTGCCCTGTCAGAAACTAGAGTATAGTAACCCACAGTTGCCATGTCAGAATCTAGAGAATAGTAACCCACAGTTGCCATGTCAGAAACTAGAGTATAGTAACCTTGGGTTAGCATGTCAGAAACTAAAGTATAGTAACCCACAGTTACAGTTAGCATGTCAGAAACTAAAGTATAGTAACCCACAGTTACAGTTAGCATGTCAGAAACTAAAGTATAGTAACCCACAGTTACAGTTAGCATGTCAGAAACTAAAGTATAGTAACCCACAGTTACAGTTAGCATGTCAGAAACTAAAGTATAGTAACCCACAGTTACAGTTAGCATGTCAGAAACTAAAGTATAGTAACCCACAGTTACAGTTAGCATGTCAGAAACTAAAGTATAGTAACCCACAGTTACAGTTAGCATGTCAGAAACTAAAGTAGTAACCAAGAGTTAGAGTTAGCATGTCAGAAACTAAAGTATAGTAACCCACAGTTACAGTTAGCATGTCAGAAACTAAAGTACAGTAACCCACAGTTACAGTTAGCATGTCAGAAACTAAAGTAGTAACCAAGAGTTAGAGTTAGCATGTCAGAAACTAAAGTAGTAATCCAGAGTTAAGATTAGCATGTCAGAAACTAGAGTATAGTAACCCAGAGTTAGGGTTACCATATTAAAAACTATTATGCCCCATCAACACCTTCTTTCCACCACTAATTAATTACTAGAATCAATCCATTGTCAAGCATGACGGCATGCAACAAAATCTAATCATAAACACATATTTTATCAATCGAGTGATCAATATATTCTATGGAAACACTGTTGGGATATTTTCTATGTTATGCATATGATTCCTTTCCTAGAACCCAAAAAACACAAACCATTATGCTCAAACATCATACATTTTAAAAACAATAAATGCTTGAATAAAACAGATAGCAAAATAATCGCATAAAAATCAGTTGTATAATTTGTAAGATGTTTGAAAACTACACTAACAACAAGAAAAATAAACACATGAAGGGGGGACTAGTAAGCTTTCATAAGAACTTATTCAAAAATGATTTCCCTTTATGTGTCATATTTGGACAGCTCAACTCTCTCAATGACATGACCCCCATGAGCAGATGAACCAATAAAAAGCCAAACTAGAAATAGCACAAACTGCAGAATTATAATAAACAAATTTGGTTTGAGAGAATAGCAATTATCTGGCTCCAGATCTGAACTGGACAATGTCATGCATCTTTTTTCAATATGGGTCATGAACAGGACTGTTCATAAAAAGTTCTAAACAATCTGCTCTTATGGAAGAGTTGCCGGAATTTGTCTATTTCATGGATAAAATTAGCAAATTTTGCCATTTTTAAGTATCGCCGACATCTGAATTTATATTTGGTAATTTTTTTTCCTACATATGATGAATTTTAAAATGTATAAGTTAAAATTTTGGACATTTTTGGCCATAATTTATCTGAAATTGTGCTAGTAAAAAACATCAATTTCAAAAATCTGGCAACCCTGTATTAAGGTTGGTCTCTATAGGCCAGATTTTTATTCTCTGTCTGGCAAAATTGGGGTAGTTTGTAGAATGTGCTTTGGAGACTGATTCAATGCCCTGCATGTGCAGACAGCGGAGTTCAGGGCACCTGTTTAGTGATGTTGTGTTCCGAGGCTGCTGTCTGTTTTAAGTTGGACAATAGCAAATCTCTCCAGATAATTTATTTCAATCAAACAAATGTTATCAAATGTAATTCCACACACATGCAAGGATCCTTATGACTGAGAGATCAACCTAGTTGCTTTATGTTCATGAAGTTAGAGGTTCAAAACCTTATTTA
Organism: Meghimatium bilineatum; assembly: GCA_034231615.1. Lineage (NCBI taxonomy): Eukaryota > Metazoa > Mollusca > Gastropoda > Stylommatophora > Philomycidae > Meghimatium > Meghimatium bilineatum. Next base: position 23,219,623 of record CM067302.1, read on the forward strand.
CAAGTGCATTTATAGAGTATTGTGGATAAACACTTGATTTACACATTTTACATGAGTCATACTCTTGACAGCTGGCTGCTCTGTTGGGAGGGGGATCATACATGAGGGAGCCCCCAAGTACAATGAGGTAAAATCCTCTGCTCCTTGGAAGTACTTGTTCAATACAATACAGAGTTCGCTGAGTACCGGAGCTCAAAGACTTTTATAAGATGAACTCTATTCTAACCTAGATGAAACCTATTGTTAATTGTGCAACTATAAAAGCTACGGAGGGACTAGATATATATAAATGTATAGTGTGTAACCAATAGTCATTTCATTGCAAGTCACTGACCAGCATTGTAGATTTATGCTGATATAACATTTTTTTAAAAGCACAAAATAGACAATACATGGACATCACCAGCTACATGGACACAATACATGGACATCACAACCTACATGGACACAATACATGGACATCAGAACCTACATCGACACAATACATGGACACATAACAAAACATTCATACAGAACAATACATCATTAGACAAGATGGACACAATGCCAAAATATACATTTATACTAAATAGATGGACACAAAGCCTAGTTACAATTTTAGACAAGATGGACATAACACCTCTATACAATATTAGACAAGATAGATTGGCACAAAACCTAGTTACAATTTGAGACAAGACGAATACACATTTAGACAATATGAACAGACAATATGAACAGACAATATGAACAGACAATATGAACAGACAATATGAACAGACAATATGAACAGACAATATGAACAGACAATATGAACAGACAATATGAACTGACAATATGAACAGACAATATGAACAGACAATATGAACAGACGCATCATTACAGACGACATACACACATATATTACAATATGGCTGGATCAATTAAAAAATAATAATAAGTAAAAAAATATTAGACACAAGGGGAAAATTTGACTATAAATGTCTTAACTTGTGCAGAAATTTTGAGCGTATATAGAAATAAAAGTGGGCAGCTAAGAGATTCAGGTATTTTTCTAACAATTCTTTGTGAGACTAGTACAGCTAGGAGATTTGAGTATTTTTCTAACAATTCTATGTGAGACTAGTACAGCTAGGAGATTTGAGTATTTTTTTCTAACAATTGTATGTCAGACATTTATGACTAAGAGACTCAAGTATTAAGAGTCAAGTACAGTTGAAAAAATTGACACTTTATAATTGTCCTACCAACAAGCTCGTATAACTATAACATAATACCAAACTATAAATGAATAAATCAAGAAAAGATACACACATAACACAGCGCACGTACACGCTATCATCACATCGATTTGTAAGTAGGAAATTAACAGCTGTTCTATGCAGAATATAACAAATATTCCAGTGAAATTAAAGTGCAAATGTGAATAACAACATATAAAAAGGGTACTTTCCTGTTTAACGAGCGCACAAATTTAGTGAAACAAAACTGTAATAAGAAATTAAATATAACATGGCAGTGGGAACAACCATAACTACGGTGAGAAGGCATACAGTCTGTGGGTGAGAGGAACAGTAGCCACTATTTCGTACAGAATTGCATTAAATGGGGGCTCTATTCGGCTGTACACATCACATGAATTCTGCTAGATAGCTTTTCAGAAGCTCTCAAATCCATGTGTTGCCTGGATCCGAGAGGGGAGAAAAGAATAGCAACACTGTTTACCTTTCATGGATGCGTAAGAGGTGACTAAGGAGGTTGAGTTGACTGTCCCATCCCATATATGGTCAAAGTGATACAAAGCCCGGCCAAAAGGTGCAGATATCACAACAAATCTGTAAACCATGACACTGCGCATTCCATTGTCTGAACTACATCCTGCTAATCTGCAGGAGTTTGAGAATGAAAGAAGAAGCTCTCAAGCCATACCACAATGATTCTAGATTTGGTTAACTGGCAAAATAAACATAATGCCAGAGGTCGTGGTGGCTGAAATACCAGAACCACAGCCTCCGCTGTTTTTTTTATGGTTGTAAAACTCTGATATAACCAAAGTGGACTCACATCCTCGGTTGAACAGTTCGTATCTCCTCATAAGTGGACTCACATCCTTGGTTGAACAGTTCGTAGCTTCCCGTAAGAGATATATTTTATTTCACACAAAAATTCTCCATTTGATGCTGTACTGTTGATCTCTCTACTCTGAGTATGCGCTTGGTAAAAATCATGTCATAAGCTGCTATCAGCCATAAAATCTATCTTAAAAGTTTGTATTACTAGGATCCATTGTCAAGCGCGACGGCAAACAACAAAATCTAATCATAAACAACACATATTTTATGACATACGCTATCAGCGGTAAAGATTATCTTAAAAATTTGACTTAAAAGTAATATAAAATAACAAATTGTATACCCGCTAAACAGAAAAGTACCATACAAATTCATCACAAATTTCTGGGAGTAAAAAAAACAATATACATTTATCCATTACAACAAATTAAGATACAATGGTCATTAAGATTTTTAAAATGTGTAAATTTTGTCTCCGGTAATCTCTGCCTGGTTGCATTTACATATAGCTTTTGAGTGTACTACCGGTACTTATCATGGCTCAGTCAAACAGCTGATGTTGTCAACTATTACAGTTACTTCCAATACTGACTGTTATGCAGATGCTACATTCATACAGCTCCTCTCTCGTCTTTCAAACATTCTATAGTGGTCAAGATCGCAGGTTACAGCCAACCCTGCAGGGCCCATCTAGATGACATATAAGCTACAACCAGTTACACAGATCAGCACAGAATGACTGTATCAGTAGTAGGTTTCTCTCTCAACAAATCCTCCTGGATTTCTCCGCAGTATCAGCTTGCGTATTTCATCGTAGATAAAGATGGCGAGACTGTAAGGAATGGCAACCAACCACCAGGTAAACCTACCAAAGAGATCATTTGTTTCATTAGACATTTTGTATATTGGCATTGCTATATAACTCCTATACTAACATATGGATGCAAATCTTGGACAATAAACAAACTGGAAAGTGGGAAATTAGAGGCAATAGAGATGTGGTTCCATAAAAGAATTCTGAGAATACCATAGACTGCTAGAAAAACTAATGTAGAGGAGTTGAAAGAGTCAACGAAACGGACCTTAATTAATAATATAAGAAAAAGACAATCTTCATTTTTTGGCCACTTCAGGCAGGTTTCGAGAACATAGTCACAACAGGCAAGATTGAAGGCAACAGAGACAGAGGGCAACAACATGAGAAAATATTGGACAATTTAACAACCTGCCACAGCAGGGAAACAACAACGACATTGAAACATAATACTGCAAATAGAGAGCTGTGGAAGGCATTATCACCTACGCCAGCCAGCATGGCACCTGATGATGATGATGATATTGGAATTGATGTGGAGTCACAGAAATAAGATGACACGGATTAGGCTAGCATGGGAAAAAAATTTAAGAATAGATCACAAAGGAAGAAAATGATGATGATAAAATAATCCTATAGCCGTGAGCAGGTAGCTCCATTCAGCCACTTTAGCGATAACACCTATGACAACGTATATTTGTCACTGATTACTTATTGTGTGAAATAATCAGTGACAAAAATACATTATTTAAGGTGTTGTCACCTCATATTTTTGTCACAGTGATACTTTCCACATTGTCGGATATACTCCGGCAGTTAGGTTATTAATTAACTCTATCTCTGAAATGATTTGTCCCACCATGTTGTAATGTATTTAGAAATAACTATACAAATTGAGGTTTTAGAGAGGTTGATCAGCACAATCTATCTATCTATCTCTCTACCTACCTACCTACCTACCCACCCACCCACCTACCTACCTATCTATCTATCTATCTATACCTTGTGGCCCTTGTTTGCCTTGAGGTGTCAGGGGTGGAAGAGTTCTCTGGAGATGGCCTTCTTGTGCGCTGTTTGTAAGCTTGTTCCTGTGACTTCTTTGATTTCTGTGATCCATCTTTTACATGGTCTGCCTGTGGCTTTATAACCGTTATGTCTATGTGTCATGGCCATTTGTGTCATGCTATATGTTGTAGTCTGGAAGCGTGTGAGAACCACTTGATCTGTTGTGTTTTGATGTGTTCCAATACTGGTATTGTTTTGGTTATCTGTATGATGTTATCGTTCTAATTCTATCTCTTAATGACACTCCGAGTATTCTTCGTAGACATGTCATTTCTGCTATCATTATTTTTCTTTTGTCTTATGCTGATATTGTCCAGGTTTGGCACTGGTAGCACAGCGATGGAATAATAATCTTGTATAATGCAACTTTAGTGCATGTAGCTCTTGACATGAGACTAAGGAACTCATCAGCACAATGCTCTGCTAATATGGCTATCTTAGCGGCTTGCCAGAAATGAGGAGTTAAACATAGAAGACAAGGTAATATTTGATAACATTTCTTACCTGAGAGGTTGCATACGTAGACCTTTGTCCAGTCCTGGACAGTAGCAAAGAAATGCAGCCAGAGCAGTCTCAAAAAACAGGCCAAATGTCAAATGGTGGTTTCTGCAAATAGTCAAATGTAGGTATGCATGAGACTAGGAAACTAATAGTCAAATGTTGGTATGCATGATACATGAGACTAGGAAATTAAAGCATCACAGGCATTAGAGCATCTGGACAGTTCAGAAAGCATTGGTAAACTATTAAATGCTTTTATATGCCTAGAAAATCAATAAAACCAAAAAATGCTTTGTTGATGGCTATGTCCTGAATAGGCAAGAAATTAGCTGAGACGTCAGCTGCGTACCTCACTACAACATCGAGTATGAGAATGGAAATAGAAGCGATGACAGCAGCTCTCACTTGGCAGGCAACGCAACCACCAACAGACTCAATGGTTCTCAAAGTATGCTGCGCAAGATAGAAAAAGGTATTATCTGAAACAAATGGGTCACTCTTCTCAACAACGCACAGAGCATTACCTGGATCTACTGTCCAGGTCATGCTGGGGTCAGGGCAAATAAAAGAGCCGATGTGTTGGCTGGTAAAGCCTTGGTGAACTGCACCGAGATAAGAAGAGACATGATTGAATTGATTAGAGCAGTCATGGATACCCTACAAGAAGATGAGGAAGTCGGACGAGACAATGTACATATTCAGAGAATGGTAGAAATGGGAGAAGTGCTCCCTCTCCAAAACAATCAGAAAAACGCGTAATCAGCAACTGACTGGGACACTGAGCTTATACACGTTTAGATGGCTGACAGAACGGCAAGCAGGGCATATATCGGAATGCCCTCAGTGCTGTGACGCTTGCTCCTAATCAAGTCCTGAATAGGATATGCTGCCAATTTATTATGATGATGATGTTCGTCCGTCGTGATCGACGATGACCAAAAACTCAACCATAATAATAATAACAATAAATAATAAAATAATAAAGTTAATAGTGCGTTTTTTATTATACCAATTTATTATACTCTTAAGTAGAATGTCAGTATAGGGATATTAATTTCTTCTTCTTCGTTCGTTGTCAGATTCTTGCATATCAGCAGGATGCACTCCAAAGAACAGAATTAATTGTCATGGTTTACAACTTGCCTGCGATGTCTGCGTCTCTCGGCCGGGCACATCACACGGCTACTGGGTCACATTGATCCTCTAAGGGAAGGACAGCTAACTCCACCAACAAACTTCCTTAGTCGTCTCGTACGACATACATAGCACATTAAAGTGTTGCTCTTCTTTTCTCTCCTTTTGGGCCCCAACAACCCGCAGGCAGTACAGATACTAATGAACAGTATAATTTTTGGGATATTTATTTGTTCACTGTTAAACTCCCACCAAACATCTCTTTGTATGTCCAGCAGAATATAGTCCAAAGACTATATACACATAATGTCCACACACATAATGTCCACACACATAATGTCCATACACGTCTATTGATAACATACTGTCTATTGGTCACATAATGGCGATTGGTCATGAACTAGCAAATTAATATTAAAGATGGTCATATAATGGCGATTGGTCACATAATAAGTGATCACTCAAACGGGGACACTCACTTCATTCCTTGTTGGAATAGTGACAGACGTCTAGTCTTACAAATGATCAGATCAGCCCATTGGACAATCACAATGGAGACGAAGAAAGCAGTGTGACAAGTGTATTCTAGCTTCTTACGCTGGGAGTAGGTCTGTAAATACACCAGATTAAACAATGTTACAATGTAGGTCTGCAAACACAAAATATAACAATGTTACAGCTGACTTTATCTCTCGAAACCCAATGTTACAGCTGACTTTATCTCTCGAAACCCAATGTTACAGCTGACTTTAGCTCTCGAAACCCAATGTTACAGCTGACTTTATCTCTCGAAACCCAATGTTACAGCTGACTTTAGCTCTCGAAACCCAATGTTACAGCTGACTTTAGCTATCGAAACTCAATGTTACAGCTGACTTTAGCTCTCGAAACCCAATGTTAAAGCTGACTTTATCTCTCGAAACCCAATGTTACAGCTGACTTTAGCTCTCGAAACCCAATGTTACAGCTGACTTTATTTCTCGAAACCCAATGTTACAGCTGACTTTAGCTCTCGAAACCTAATGTTACAGATGACTTTAGCTCTCGAAACACAATGTTACAGCTGACTTTAGCTCTCGAAACACAATGTTACAGTGTACTTATAGTATGAAACCTATCATTAACACCCGTGTCATCACAGGGGAAAGGTCGTCCCATTCATGGTGAAAAACTTGTGGAGACTATAATATATCTCATTCCTTTGTTTCTTTACAGGCAAACTTTTACAGGCAGCAAACTTTTACAGGCAGCAAACTTTTATAGGCAGCAAACAATGTATGAAGTTTATTAATCACTGGTAACACACACATAATAAAATACACATGAGAACACATACAAAATAATACACACAGTAACACACAAATAGACTAAAAGGCAAGAACACATTCACAACATAATACGACAAGTAAGAACAGTACTATTCACGTTCAAATGGCAAAGCTAAATATCGATACACCAATAGATATTATTTCAGTGTATCTATATTTAACACTGCCATGTGAATGTGAATAGTGCCATTATTACTCACTGCATTATGTGTGAATGTGTTCTTGATAAAGACCTTTTGGTCAAAACATCACTTTGTGTGTGTTATTATATTTGTTACCAGTGATTAGCAAAACTTCATAGCCCTGTTTCAAAGTTTGTCTGTTGGATTACAGTTTTGCCGTACATATTATCCACTTCCATTTTTAAATCGGTTTAGTGAATGATAATTGTGACATACACTTATATTTGTTATAAAAACATTTTTTTAAATGATGACGTCTTAAAACCTCAGGGAAATATTTGCTCAGGAACATGAGAGATATCAACATCTTTTTACTAGCATGACTTGGTCCATTTCAGAAGCTCTGTCACAATTTGTAGCTAATTTCAGCATCAAATAGATAACAAAAATGAATAATTACAGTGACTATTCATGGTTGGTTGCTGATTCAGCAGTCCATGGGCTCATGCCTTTTGATCCAATGCCATTTTGTGTGATATAAGCATGTGTTTGTGAGCTGTTGTTTTGTTCTATATAATGTGTTCCATTAATCTGGCTCTGGAGGGAGTGATTCATAAAGCTGCTACGAATCTAGTGAATTTTTTGTTTCAGATCTCCTATTTGTCCGACGGCACAGGGATGGAGCCACGTTAGCGCAGTGGTTAGCGCACTGGCTTCGCATATGAGTGGTCCTGGGTTCATTCCCCAGCTGAGGCAGAAATGTTTTCAGATCGCAATGGCTCCCAGGTCGACCCAGCCTTAAATGGGTACCAGATTAATCTGGGAAGTAAAGACTGCGAGGGAGAGGAGATGGCTACCGCCCTCATTTGCAGAGCCTGTGAAATGTGAGATCGCTAACATCTCACACCCCTACGGCATTAATAATGCTATGGGTTACTTTACTTTTACTTTACAGGGAAGTATATATACCAATTATATCTAAAACTATCTAAGAATGTATCTCAGACTATAAGAATTTATCTAAGACTATCTAAGAATTTATCTAAGACTATCTAAGAATTTATCTAAGAATTTATCTAAGACTATCTAAGAATTTATCTAAGACTATCTAAGAATTTATCTAAGACTATAAGAATTTATCTAAGACTATCTAAGACTATAAGAATTTATCTAAGACTATCAGAATTTATCTAAGACTATCTAAGACTATAAGAATTTATCTAAGACTATCTAAGACTATAAGAATTTATCTAAGACTATCTAAGAATTTATCTAAGACTATCTAAGAATTTATCTAAGACTATCTAAGAATTTATCTAAGACTATCTAAGAATTTATTTAAGGATTTATCTAAGACTCTATCTAGACTAAGAATTTACCTCTCTATCTTAGACTCTATCTAAGATTAACTACTTTCCTTACCCATTCTTGACCATAGGAGTCCTCCAAATCATTGATACCAACAGAGTCCCATTTCTCACGTATGCCCAGGAGAGTGGACATCCAGAAGCCATTTTCACCCATGATGACAAAGTAGGTGAAGAAACCAGCGGTAGCTTGGATCATGCCGATCTGACCATAGGCCATACTGATCAATCTGTTTAAGACATAAAACAATGCTTAAATTGTTCAAGCAACATGATATTGATGAAGTAATGCCTTTAGCTGTTTGCAGATAGCTCATGACACATGATGATGATGAATTAATACCTTTATCTGTGAGCAGACAGCTCATGACACATGATGATGATGAATTTATACCTTAAGCTTGGAACAGATAGCTCGTGACACATGATGATGATCAAGTAATACCTTTAGCTTGGAACAGATAGCTCGTGACACATGATGATGATGAAGTAATACCTTAAGCTTGGAACAGATAGCTCATGACACATGATGATGATCAAGTAATACCTTTAGCTTGGAACAGATAGCTCGTGACACATGATGATGATGAAGTAATACCTTTAGCTTGGAACAGATAGCTCGTGACACATGATGATGATGAAGTAATACCTTCAGCTGTGAGCAGATAGCTCATGACACATGATGATGATGAAGTAATCCCTTTGGATGGTAGCAGGTAGCTCTTTAAAGTCCATATCATTTCTGACAAAACCACAAATATTCCTTTGCAATGATGTGGTAACCAAGGGAATACCTGAGCTCTTGAGGTTCATTGTCCCAAAGACATGGTTGTGATAGAGGGGTGTATGGATGCCTGTTTAGTCCCCAAAAAGATGCATTCCAGTGCAGCAGTATCCCAGGATCATCACATCCTACCAGAAACGTGGCATATACCCCCGGGCCAACTAGTTGATTACGTCAGATCTGTGAAACACATCTACAGTGATGTTACATCTAGCATACCCACCACCTAGGACTCTTGTCACAAAAGGACAAAGCTGCAATGTCCACTAGCCTGCATAACTTTTTCATCCATGGAAATTGTTTGACAGAAGACAAAAGTAAGACATTGAGACCCAAAAAATTCACTTGTAAACAAGACACCAGGAACCAGGATCTAACTGCTAACCTCTTGAGCCCACTGTAAACGGCTTAACCATAACGTACATTCTCAAACTCCTGCAGATTAGCAGGATGTAGTCCAAAGAATGGAATGCAGTCATAGTTTACAGCTTTGCTGTAATATGTGCGTCTTCGATTTGACACATTCAATTTGAGCATGGCATGATTCACTGTGGCCCTCTATGAGATGTCAATACCAACTCCAGCCCCCAAAAACCTCCTTAGTCGCTTTTTACAACATGCATGGAAGGTAGTAGCAGTGTTGCTATTCTTTGCACCCCTTTAGGCCCTGGAAACGCACAAGAAGAATAACTAGATTGCCAGGAAGATCCCTTATGAGACCAGTTATATCGCCCGTGTGTTGTCGGATCCCGAAAGGGGAGCAAAGAATAGCAAAACTGTTTACCTTCCACGCATGTCGTAAAAGGCGACTAAGGAGGTTATGGGATGGAGTTGGCTGTCCCATCCCATATAGGGTCAGTGACCCAAAGCCATGCTGAAGTCGGATGAGTCCGGCCGAAAGGCGCAGATATCGCAGCAATGCGGTAAACCATGACACAACGCATTCCGTTCTCTGGGCTACATCCTGCTGATTTGCAGGAGTTTGAGAATGAACGCAGAAGAAGAAGAAGACCAGTTATATCAATATCTAATGGCAGACAAACAGGATACAATAACATACCTCTCGTTGACCAATTTATCCTTAGCTGGGTTACGAGGTTGTCTTTTCATGATGTCCAACTCTGCCTGTTCGTATGCTAGAGAGATGGCTGGAACCATGTCTGTTCCCAAGTCAATGCACAAGATGGTGATTGTGCCGAGGGGTAGAGGGATGTCAGCAATGATGAAGAACAAGAAAGGTGAGATCTCTGGAATGTTGGACGTCAGTGTATACGCAATTGATTTCTTCAAGTTATCGAAAATCAACCGGCCTTCCTCGACACCCGTCACAATTGAAGCAAAGTTGTCATCCAGTAGAATCATGTCAGCAGCCTGTTTACTGACATCACTGCCAGCTATACCCATGGCAACACCTGCAATGGAAGACAGATTATCATTGGATCATGCTTGCAGGCAGTTTATTTTATTGATATCACTGCCAGCCAAGACAATACCTGCAATGGAAGAATAATTACTATACCAACAGCCTGTACATTAGGAAAAAAAACATACTGACATCACTGCCAAACTTCTATGTACTTGCTCACTTAGTCCCCCCTGTTGTTCAAATGGCATGGGATGACAGTTGCGTTAATTATGCTTACTGTTTCACTGGGACGATAGCAGTGTCTATACATGGGCAGTTGAAAGATAAGGTTTACATAGCAGTTCACTCTAGCATGTTCTGTTTGCAGTTGAAAAATAAGGGATTGTTGACGAGACACCACCTGATCTAGTGCCATCTTAAGCACTTAGTTGAAATTTTATTGGATGCATTAATACATAGATTAGCTTATATCTGCAACTGCAGAAAAAAACTCTTTTCCTGTTCAGTTCTTGATATTGTCTGTCCATGCTTTTATTTGTCCTCCTCTGCTTCTTCCACTTTTAACTATTCCCTGCAGTATTGTTTTTGACATGGAATCATGTCTGCATACATGTCCAAACCATGCACGTTTTTGTCATTTCACTATTGAAAACAATGGTTCTTGTGAACCTGTAAAAATCTCTTATTGTCTTTATACACAAGTATGACCTCACAACAAAACAAATATCTATGCAACAAATATCTACAAAACAAATATCTATGCAACAAATATCTATAAAACAAATATCTATGCAACAAATATCTACAAAACAAATATCTATAAAACAAATATCTATGCAACAAATATCTATGAAACAAAAATCTATAAAACAAATATGTACAAAACAAATATCTACAAAAGAAACATCTACAAAACATACCAATATCAGCCTTCTTGAGAGCCGGAGAGTCATTGACACCATCACCAGTAACTGCCACAATCTGACCTTGTCTCTGACAACCCTCTACGATGATCAGTTTCTGCTGAGGTGATGTACGAGCGAAGACAATTTCTGAATGGTGAATAAGAATCTCATCAATCTGGGCTGGTGTCATATCTCGAAGGTCACCGCCATGAATGACGGCTGCCTTGGCTTCTCTGTGAATCACCAGAAAAATTATATTTCAAAGGTAGAAGTGCATCTATTAACATCAGACTATAGGTTTCTTATGTATGTTTTATAGAATACCATACATTTGTTACTGTATTACTACATTAATTGTCACAAGTAATGAAAAATGTTTTATCCACTTAAGTTCATAAGTACAGTTAGTTAAACTTCTAGATGAGGCTGGTATAAGTTCAGTTAGTTAAACTTCTAGATGAGGCTGGTATAAGTTCAGTTAGTTAAACTTCTAGATGAGGCTGGTATAAGTTCAGTTAGTTAAACTTCTAGATGAGGATGGTATAAGTTCAGTTAGTTAAACTTATAGACGAGGCTGGTATAAGTTCAGTTAGTTAAACTTCTAGATAAGGCTGGCATAAGTTCAGTTAGTTAAACTTATAGATGAAGCTGGCATAAGTTCAGTTAGTTAAACTTATAGATGAAGCTGGCATAAGTTTAGTCAGTGAAATTTCTAGAAGAGGCTAGGATATGAACAACGACTCAAGACATATTTCCTTGACCAATCATAAAATATTCACGCACCAAATAATCTTCTGTTAATTCTCAAACTCCTACAGGTTAGCAGAATGTAGTCTCAGCTTATGAGATACCTCCACTTTTCAGCCTGGAATCTGGGTCACTTTCATTGTCTATGGGTTCGGGCAGCCAACCCAACACAACACCCACCCCCAGACATGTATGGCAGACAAGTATTGCTTTTATTTATTCACCCATTGAGTCCCGATAACGCGCAACCAAAGAATATCAGAATGTTCATCTCACCTTGGATCCACCTCCTCGACAGGTACACCTCGTTCTGCAGCAATATCTTCCACTGTCTTGCTGCCCTCAGAAATTATTCCTACACCCTTTGCAATGGCCTTAGCTGTGATTGGATGATCACCAGTTACCATGATAACCTGCAGCAAATCAAATCAACAATGTAGATACCCTCTGGTGTTGTTATTAAAACTACAATCGATAATTAAGTTTCCATACTGTTATTAGAACCACAATAAAAAATGACAAGATTCCACCTGCTGTTATTAGAGTCACAATAACAAATGTCCGATTCCACCAGGTGATATTAAAGCCACAATAAAAAATGTCAGATTTCTCCTGGTGTTTATTAACCACAATAAAAAATGTCAGATTTCCCCTGGTGTTTTTAAAAAATGTCAGATTTCCCCTGGTGTTTTTATTAAAGCCACAATAAAAAATGTCAGATTTCCCCTGGTGTTTTTCTGAAAGCCACAATCGAGAATATAAGATTTCTTCCGACTTGTTATCAGCAACAATCCAGAAATTGCACTATCTAAACATAATAATGAACAATCAATCAAGTTCCCTGTCACATTCGGCAGACAATTTATCATGTTTCTTCAAAACTGCTTCTTGTGTTGTTAATAAGTTCAATTGGACCAGGAATATCCAGTTAAACGGTCACAAACTTGAAGAAGTTATCACCTTCAAATTTCTCAGGTTCCAAATATGTGGTGGTGGCAACTCTGGAAATTAGATTATGCTAGAACTCAAGATGACGAAGGCTGTCACAGCACGGCAAGGTTGAATATGATTTGGAGAAGTAAGGTAAGTATTAGAGTAAAGCAAGATCAGTGTTGAGAGTAAAGAATATATTCAAATCGCTAGTGCTAAGTATATTTGTATATGAATGCATGAACGTTGGACACTCAATGCAGACACAGAAAGAAGGATTCAGGCTTTTGAAAACAAGTGATACAGACGCTTGTTAAGACTTACTTACATAGAACACAAGACAAATATATTTATCCAGCAGCAAATAAACAACAGAAGAACAATACTTAGAGAAAGTAAAACAACTAATATTCATACTATTCAAGAACTGCACAGAATTAGCTTTGAACAGACAGAATTGGAGAGATCTGACCTCTGCCCTATGCGCTAACTTCAGCGCAAAAGGAAATGAAAAATAAACAAACTTACAGGTTATCAAGAACAGCTTTTGGTAGTGGTGAAATGGTGTAAACTTGTTTGGTTTAGACATGTAACGAGGCAAGACTCTCTACCTAAAATTATTTTGCAAGGAATAGTCAAGCGTGGAAGAGAATAACTACTGGATTTCTTACATCAAGGGTTAGGGTTAGGGCGTGATTTTTCTACACTTCTCCGAATAGCTGAGGATAGAGCTGTTTGGAGGGCATTTTGTGCTGATATATCCAGTGTGGCACCCTGATGTATCCAGTGTGGCACCTACGGATATGGGTCTTATTATTATCATTAAGTTCAGTTGTTGACATTCTCTCATGCCATATTCACAACCCATCCAGTGACTTCTGTTTGTCTCTGTCTAAATCTTTTCTTCTAGATTTTTCCGATGGTTAAAATGTTCAAATTTTATTCTTCTCAACACATGCCGTATAAATCTAGAACATCAGTTACTAATATTAGATATAATTTGTCTTTTTACTGCATAATCTCTAACAACCATGTGGATCTCATGGCCGTGTGGTAAGAACACTGTTCTCAGACCCTTGAAGTCCCAGGTAAAATCCATGTATTATGATGCATATCTTATTTGTATTTACCTCTATTTGTCTGGTTACTGCTGCACTTCCTTTTTGTCGGACATCCTCCAATATTTGGTTTATTTATATTCAATCCATGGTTGGGACAAGATTTTCTTTCAGAGGTACAATCAAAATCCTTCTTGTACATGTTGCAGCATCTGTTATGGCAAAGCGGCCTTTATTTCCACAGCCCATAGAAAGCCACCCTGCACTCTTTCACAGAAAAACATGCAGTAACGAAAGTTTTAATCTCCAATAACTTCTAAATTAGTTTTCTTATATGTCAATGGTATTTTTTTCCACCATTCTTCTTAAAACCACATCTTATAGTATCCTTGAGTTCAATTTCAGATTTTTTCTTTACGGCCGTTGTTTCACATCTATTGAGAAAAAAAAATGGTTTGATATAACATTCCAGCATATTAATCCACAATATGTATGGATTGTAAACAATTATAAATAATGTTTCTCAGTTTTTTTTTCCTTAAACATTGATTTGACTTGTTAATAGATCCTACTCTTTTTGTTAATGCATATCTTCTTCTTCTACAGCATTCATTCTCAAACTCCCGCTGAATCTCTCTTGTAGCAGGACAATAATTCTACCAGATTTCCAGAGGAATATATCCCAGAGATTGGATCTGCATTCTGTCACCATTTTATTTATGCCAATGTAATGACACATCCGTCTTCGGCATGGTTAATGTATATAAATTCACATTTCCTGTACTCATACCTCAGTTGTATTGAGAAACAGTGTTAGGCCTTTCATTGACCAACAGCTTCACTAACAACCTTTACTTTCCCAGATCTGGTACCCATTGTTGTATCACCCTGGTAGTCATGCTATGAGTAACTGGATAATGGCAGCTCTGTTGTTGGTAGTCATGCTATGAGTAACTGGATAATGGCAGCTCTGTTGTTGGTAGTCATGCTCTGAGTAACTGGATAATGGCAGCTCTGTTGTTGGTAGTCATGCTCTGAGTAACTGGATAATGGCAGCTCTGTTGTTGGTAGTCATACTCTGAGTAACTGGATAATGGCAGCTCTGTTGTTGGTAGTCATGCTATGGGTAACTGACCGTGATCACAATCCTGAACATTAATACATGTTCCTTATCTTGGCTGATTCAAATTTTTCCATGCTCTTCATTAGCTAGCAACACATTATAAAGTGACCAATCAACAGTTGCGTCAGCCAAGAATGAGTGATACCACATGAGACCATCATGCATGACCTACATTCAGAAGAGACTGTATCCATGCAAATGTCAATATTTGTTTACCTTAATGCCCGCACTTCTGCACTTGCCCACGGCATCTGGAACTGCAGCTCTGGGTGGATCAATCATGGACATGAGACCCACAAATCTCAAACCTGTGATTGGGAAGTTTGGACCTTCTGGATCAAAAGTGAAGTTGGGAGGGAATTCATCAGCTGGCAAAATGTAATCACAGAAACCTGTGGAAGCACAACAAACTGTTACCATGGCAGAAAAGAGCAGAGAAATGTGCACAAACTCATCAGTCTTAAAATGTGGACCTCGATTCTTGATTAGATCTAGCTTCACAACATGCGGGACATTCCCATAAGTGCTCCAGCAGCCATCCCCGTGTACATAGACTCAAGAGTCCCGGTCAGATGTTGATTGTGTGATCTTCAGGACTTTCCAAAATATGTACTTCTCCTTTAATCACCTCTAGATACTCTAATTTCTAACATTCTCTGTATGTGTACGTTCTCAACCTCATTGACATCGTCTGCATCTTGAAATGAATTTATTACTGTCTTCACTAAGTCTGCTTTATCTCTTCTCAGCAATGTATCATATATTGCCAAATTACCTGCCAATAAGTCAGCTCTCTCGTTTCCTCTGAACTCAGAATTATCCGGGGCAGTATATCCATGTAATATCCACCATTCTTTTCTTAACATGAACTTTTCTATCTTGAGCAGCATGCTTTGTGAGTCTGTGAGTATTACAGAGTGTAAAAAGTGGACCAATGGAATCTCAACAATTACCATGGCCGAAGGCATGGCACGTACACCTACTTTTTTTCAATGTGACTTCCTGTCTCTGATGCTCTTCTAGTTTCAGAATACACTAAAACTCTAATATGTCACAAACACCTGCATAATACCTATGGTATTGGCCATACCATAACATAGGTCAAAGAGACCCAAAAGCCATGCTGAAATCGGACATGTCAGACCAAAGGCATATATAAAAGTATATTTAGCACTAGCAATCAGAATTAATTAAACAGCCCTCTTAGAAAATATGTTTTATTTCTTCATCTTTCATTCTCAAATTCCCACCAGTCCTCTCTTGTAGCAGGACAATGGTCTTACTAGATTGCTAGCTGGATGTAGTCCAGAGAAAGGACATGCTTTGTGTCAGCGTTTTATTTGCATCAATGGCCCAACACATCAGTCTTTGGTGGAGAGAACAGTTGTACAAAATATAAAAGATAAATGGATAGCTACACAGTAGCAGAGGCAAATAAGGACATGGAAAAGTGTGGATTAAGAGAGTGGCTGACACCTTAATATTTCACAACATTGCCACTTATAAAGGAACAAATATATAATAAAAAATATTGTCCAAAAATATAATAAGACCCATAAGCCATTAGGGTTGTAGACCCATAACCCATTAGGGTTGTAGGGGTTTCACACTGGAGACATCAACACAAAAAGCTCTTCAAACATCTCTATCATTTCAGCATTTTCTTTGTCTTCCACTTCTCCATCTTCCCTCGACTGTTTGCAAAACAATTTTGGAAAGTGGCTCATGTCTCATTACATGCCCAAACCAAACAAGTTTACGCCATTTCACCACTGCCAAAAGTGGTTCCTAATAATCTGCAAGTTTGTTTATTTGTTGCCGGACAAATATATTTGTCTTGTGTTCTATGTAACTAATTCTTAACAAACATCTGTAGCATCTTTTTTCTCCAAAAGCCTGAATCCTTCTTTCTGTGTCTGCATTGAGTGTCCAGCTGTCACATCCATATCAAAATATACTTAGCACTAACGAACTGAATAGATTGATCTTTACTGTAATATTGATCTTACTTTTTCATATTATATTAAACCTCGCCAAGGCAGCCATTGGCAAAAAGGTTTCTTACAAATTTAAATAAAAGCAGAATATACAGATCATGTATTATTTTGAAAGTTTCAAAGATCTATCAGAAAAAAATCTGGTATCAAAAGGAAACAACTGCTAAAATTGTGAATTAAAAATGACCATAATATACAAGTGGAATTAATGTAGAAAGAAAATACAATGTGTAATATAGGGTGAAGTGAATATTTCATGTATTCAAAGCTGAAATGTCTCGTCGAGGCACACCTTGCAAACAATTATTATTTTTCCTATACTCATTAATATTATGGTATAGCTGTACTGCTGTCTTTTTTCCATTCAGTGCCTGTGTCTATGGCAACATTGATAGAGATAAGCAAAATGTCAGGCATGCTTGGCCGTGGTTAGTTCTTTAAACATGGTAACCAGCACGTAAGAATGAGAGCTGGGTCTCTCATATGATGATACAGATGGCCACCATACAGTGGAAACAACAAACGTATTCGTTACAAATGTTGAAGCCATATGTGTCAGGTCATTGTCATGAATAAAATGGTGACACAACGCATTTCCATTCTCTGGACTACATCCAACTGGAAAACTACTAAGAATATATTGTTACTAGAGATCCAATGGGAGTTTGAGAATGAAAACACACAAAAATGTAACAACTGTCTATTAAGAAACCAGGCCACCGATCATCAGCTGAGACAAGTGGCCATTTTAAAACTATAAAACATTGGAAAAGTATAAAACAAACTGACCCAGAACTCTTTCTCCAAGACCTCCCAGTTCCATATATGCAGAATTGAATGCCTCTCTGAAATTGTCATCCAATGCTTGGTCCTTGCCATGCATGAGAATTGTGGAACAACGGTCCATGATTCTTTCTGGGGCCCCTTTCATGACCAGAAGATAACGAGGGTCATTTGGATCATCTATCTCGTGGATTGAAACCTGAAACACGGGGATTGTATCAAGCACTGAATCTGATGTCTGAGCATAATACTGACACATTTATTAACCCAAAAAAAACTGAGCTAAATATTTTTTTAAACGCTATCAATAAATCATTCCCAGCATATTCTCTCTTCCACACGTGTGGCAAAAGGGCTGTAGATATTCAGGAATACATGCACACGTCACTAGGGGAAGCAGGACAACTTGACAGAGGCCACAGGGATTCATAAGGAAGAGTGCATTCTGGAAAGAATATGTCATTGTCACATGACAACAATCCCTTTAGCTGTGAGTAGGTAACTCTTGACAACCCATAGCCTTTCCAACACAAGTACAGGTTCTCCTAAGTTAGCAAATACCTAGTTCATCATTCTCCTTTCAGCTTTGTTGGTACATTTACAAATCTGACATTCCCCGCCACCTACAAGTTCACCACAGAAGGATAAATAAAGGTGCAATCTCTGGCAACGTGCATCTCTTCCTCATCCAATAGGATTGTTTGATAGAAGACACGTCAGAAATTAAGACAAGAAATGCATTTAACCTAGAGAATGCCATCTTGCTTCTGGCTTTAGAATGTTATCTCTGACTTCAGAATGTTATCGGAATTCTGGTTTTACAATGTTATCTGACTTTAGAGTGTTATCATCCTCATCTAACTATTGGCAGTAGAATGGTATCAGAGAGATACTACTTTTTGCGTCTTTGCAGGTGGTCAGGAAGCAGGTCCATATTGCCGCTATTGTTTCACATGATTGCTTGCAGAGACACATGTCCTATTGTTTCACAAGATTGCTCGTCACAGACAGGTTTTATGGAGGAATTGCCTTGCCAATGTGCACGAACCCCCATCGCAGCGGTATGTTGATTCATTCTAATGCAATGCCAATATGCTTGGGAAAAACAGCAGAACGGCAGGAGATGCCAGAATATTATTTAAATTCTTATGGCTGATGGGAATTGAACCAAATCAATTCTAACCACACCAGAAATTGTTTAATACACCATCAACTACCTTAGTGTCACACCTCTAGATTTTTGTGTAAGGGTTTACTCCCTTGTTAACCTGTAACGCTGCGAGTGAATAAGTATGACAGAAGATAAAAGTAAGAAATTGAGACACGGCATACAGTGACAATGTTTCTGGTGACAAGTTATTTGTCTATCACCCCAACTTTCCTTAATCTCCTCCTATGACAAACCTGGAAAGAAAAAAGGAATCTGATTCTTTGCTCCCTGAATTAGAATAAAATTATAATAGAAAAACAGTGAACAAACTGGACAAAATAATTAACAAACCAAAAACAAAAAAACAAGTCACATGTTTCCTTACTTGATATTTGTTGGTTGAGTTGAATGGAATCTCAGACATTTTCTTGCATCTACGACGGAACTCTGTGACGTTACCAATTGACAGTTCGACACACTTGAGCAGAGCAGACTCGGACGCGTCTCCGTTACATTCTCTATGAAGAAAATATTGAGACAAACTTTAACACTAATAATAAGACCCATAACACGTGAGAGTTCATCTGAAGACCCATAACACGTGAGAGTTCATCTGACGACATCAGTGACGTAGGAGTGTCACACCAGAGACATCAGTGACGTAGGAGTGTCACACCAGAGACATCAGTGACGTAGGAGTGTCACACCGAAGACATGAGTGATGTAGGAGTGTCACACCGGAGACATGAGTGATGTAGGAGTGTCACACCGGAGACATCAGTGACGTAGGAGTGTCACACCGGAGACATCAGTGACGTAGGAGTGTCACACCGGAGACATCAGTGACGTAGGAGTGTCACACCGGAGACATCAGTGATGTAGGAGTGTCACACCGGAGACATCAGTGATGTAGGAGTGTCACACCGGAGACATCAGTGATGTAGGAGTGTCACACCGGAGACATCAGTGATGTAGGAGTGTCACACCGGAGACATCAGTGATGTAGGAGTGTCACACTGGAGACATCAGTGATGTAGGAGTGTCACACCAGAGACATCAGTGACGTAGGAGTGTCACACTGACTACGTGCTCATCTTCGCTTATGGAGGAACATCATCATCATGTGATTATAAAATAAAAATACATGGAAAGATACTAGAACAAGCTGAACGCATAATCAGAAATGATGGCGGATGTGAAACAGAAGTTAAGAGGAGATTAGGAATGTCTAAAAGTACTGTCAATGACATGAGGAAAATATTGACATCTAAACAAATTATAAACTAAAAATTAACTAAAGTTAGAGAACTTAAGTACGTTATGCTGTGGTTTAAGTTGACGCCTAGCACATCCGATTTCAGCATCTTACATAGATAAGAAATATAACAAGATAATTTATGTTTAAATATAGAAGTCATTTCACCTTTTGAGTACAGGTACATTCTCCTGTCCAACCTTGAACTCTGCACGGTTACACAGCATAGCAACTCTAGCTAAACTCATCCAGGTCTGGTCACTGCGGGCGTATGAGGCATCTGAAAGAAGAGTTCTTTAACTCAATTCGTACGTAAACACAATATAAACACAATATAAACACGATATAAAACAAAAGTCAACAAAAACATATATGAAGTAGACAAAAAAGCCTCTCCAGAGAACTCTTCTACCCATAATGCTGCAAGACATAAAGGCAATTACAATGAGGGGGGGACAATAAATATGCCTGGTTCAGACAATTATGTCTACTATAGAAGACTAAAAGATCCACAAGTTTCAAATGTGAACAGCATACTAGACTTACTGGATTGATCATCACTAGTGTCAGCCTCCACAATGCGACCATCAAACCACATGTGTGCAACAGTCATTCGATTCTGGGTTAGGGTTCCAGTCTTGTCTGAACAGATGGTTGATGTTGATCCCAGCGTTTCTACAGCTTCCAAATTCTTGACCAGACAGTTCTTTTTAGCCATACGTTTGGCAGTTAGGGTCAGGCACACCTGGCAAATTAAATATTCAACTAATAAATAAAAATAAATCTGGATTAAACTCACTGCTGCTACTGCACTTCTTCTTCTGTTGGTTTCCTATGCTCACTAATCTGTCTACACAGGTGAGTACATTGTCTTGTCTACTCAGGTTAAGTACATTGTCTTGTCTACTCAGGTTAAGTAAATTGTCTTGTCTACTCAGGTGAGTACATTGTCTTGTCTACTCAGGTGAGTAAATTGTCTTGTCTACTCAGGTTAAGTACATTGTCTTGTCTACTCAGGTTAAGTACATTGTCTTGTCTACTCAGGTTAAGTAAATTGTCTTGTCTACTCAGGTTAAGTAAATTGTCTTGCCTACTCAGGTTAACTAAATAAATGAGTAACTCAGTAGCCTAGTTGATAGTGAGCATATGCTTATTTACTATCACCGGGTTACAGCATGCCAGGTTCATCACAGCCACATCAGGACCAAAAAAGGGTTGTGGTTTCTTATCGTATCTCCTGTCAACCAAGCAGTAAATGGTACCTGGTTGTCTGTGTAAATTATTGTATCGTGTGGCTTCGAGTGTTGCAGTATGAGTTCTTGGATCATTCCCCCTGTTGTGTTGGCAGCCCAGTCATGGCACTCTATTCCCATCTGTATCACAACTGTTGTCAATAACTTTCTCTCTTTGCCAAATGTCACTATTCACGGCCTCTTCCCACTTCCTCCAGTTCACAAACTCTGAGTAGGGTATCTTCTACCATCCAGGACCCTCCTCTCTTGATACGACTTCCTTTTGTGTTGTCTAGAGATTGCCGTAAGGGGTGATGATCATTATTGGTGACCTCGAAGTATTCTTTAACCTGGGCTATTTTATGCCTTGCTTTGATGTTCGGTAGGTCTAGGAGAAACCTTATGGCCACGATAGGTGTATCTTGTGCATCCTAGAACAGCTCTCATGGCCTCACTTTGAACTCTCTCCGATCTATCCACCTGTGTTTGCAACAGTGTCAACAAACCTAAACCATAGTCCAACACAGATAATACCACTGCTTGTATCATCATCAAATTTGCCTCTGTTGGACTATTTAATTGTCTAACCCCTCTGCTATGCAGACCAGCGTTGGACTATTTAATTGTCTGACTAACCTATCTGCTATGCAGACCAGCTTTGGACTATTTAATTGTCTGACTAACCCCTCTGCTATGCAGACCAGCACCGCATTAATATTATTATTTACCAATGTTGCAGCTAATGTATTTCTAATTACAAACAACTATTGCCTACTGCCGTGCAGGTGCCATCGGAAGATGGAAAAGCTATGAGAGACATCCCAGCCTGCCGAAGATGAGTGTTCAGAAGTAATGATGTCACATGTCAAATATCACTCAGAAGCCATGATGTCACATGTCACTCAGAAGCTATGATGTAACATGTCAAATACATTGACATCTCAGCTATACTGTAAACCATGACACAACGCATTCCCTTCTCCGGACTACATCATGCTAACCTGCAAGATTTTGAGAACGAACGCAAAAGACTACGTGAACACTATCGAAATGAGAACACAAAAGACTGGAAGAAATATATTCCATCTTAAAGAACAAGGAATTAACCATTAATTATCATGGTTTTTTTTTCTGCATGCTAATATACAGTCCATGTGATCTGCTCTGAATATAAACTTGATATATTAGTCGCATTTATAAAAAAATCCGATCTGACTTACAGTTACAGTGGCCAGCAGACCTTCAGGGACATTAGCTACAATGATACCAATCAGGAAGATGACAGCGTTTAGCCAGAAGTAGCCCAAGATGAAGGCAATGATGAAGAAAGTCACGCCGAGGAAGACAGCAACACCTGTGATGATGTGAATAAAATGAGCTATCTCCTTAGCGATGGGAGTTTCTCCAACTTCAAGACCTGAAGCCAAGTTAGCGATACGACCCATCACAGACTTGTCTCCAATCTTGACGACTATACCTCGTGTTGTTCCTGATTAGAAGAAAAAAAACATAGGATTACTACAACAATCAATGTGATGACACAGGTTACAACTACAATCAATGTGATGTCACAGGTTACAACTACAATCAATGTGATGACACAGGTTACAACTACAATCAATGTGATGTCACAAAAAAGTCTTACAATGCTACATATCACAAAAAAGAAAAAGTTTTACAATGCTACATATCACAAAAAAGTCTTACAATGCTACATATCACAAAAAAGTCTTACAATGCTACATATCACAAAAAAGTCTTACAATGCTACATATCACAAAAAAGTCTTACAATGCTACATATCACAAAAAAGAAAAAGTCTTACAATACTATATATCACCAAAGATGTGCTACAGATAAGAATGGGGAATACTTTCAACACATTACATAATATAAATAGAGTCAGCTAACCTTCGACAGCATTTGTAGAAAAGAAAGCCAAATTTCTGGTTTCAAGAGGGTTCTCATGGGTGAACTCTGCCGTTCGAGTCTGAGGTTCAGATTCACCAGTCAGTGAGGAGTTGTCTACCTGAAATCAATATGAGGCACCAGATGTTTTTAACTGCGTAGGATTTCATTTTGTATCCCAGATCGTGTGTACATTGAGTTGTATAAATATATATATATATACATAGCATGTGTACTGCCATAACTTTAGAGGGGAGAGGAGAATAGCAGCACTGATACCTGTCACGCATGTTATAGAAGGCGATTAAAAAGGTTTTGGGGTGAAGTTGGCTGTTCCATCTAGCAGATGGTCAAAGTGACCCAGTTGCCACGCTGAGTTTGGATGTATCAAGCCAAAAGATGCTATCTATCTATACCCTGTAAGGCTCCCCCTAGGGATACCACATTGGATGCTTCAGAACACACCAGAGTGCTCCAGTGATTTTGATAGCTCCCTTCAGTTTTGTTTTTGACAAGGAATCATATCTGCATACATGTCCAAACCATGCTAGTTTTCATCGTTTCACTATTGAAAACAATAGTTCTTGTACACCTGCATACATCTCTTTTTGATTTCTTACATACAAATTTGTCTTGTTCTCTCTACATGAAATTCATAGAATTCATTATAGAAAGATGCTACCAAGCTGTAAGCCCTGGCTCAACCTATGTCATTCTCTGGACTATGTCCAGGGGAATGAATGTATAAGTACCCTTATACATATTGACATATACGACATTATGTCGTAACTTCACCCTGCCTTGTTATTTGGTAAGAGAAACAGGTCCACATCATTCTTCCTCTTCTGCGTTTGTTCACTCCTGCAGATTAGCAGGATGTAGTCCGGAGAACGGAATGCGTTGTGTCATGGTTTACAGCATTGCTGCGATATCTGCACCTTTCGGCCTGACACTACACATCATTCTAGTTGTCAATATTTTTATGATTTTGTGTTTTTTATTGTTGTTTTGTTTCTTGAAAAAGGTCCCAGCTGGGCTGCAACATAGAAAATTATCATTATTCTGTATTTTATTGTAACCTTTCTACTTCACTTAGTATTTCCTACTTATTAACAGATGGTCTGTAGCAAGCTTGTATCTGATGGAGTTGAGCATGTCTTCTCATGGCAAAATGTGAAGCTAGCAGATACAATTTAAACCAGGGTCATTCAGCTGAAACTGACTCCCAATATGAATCCACACATTTTCAGAATTCCACTAGTCTTCTGATGTTTTCATTTCAGATTCTGTCTTTTGTTTCTCTGAGAATTCTACATAGACAAGTAAACCAGTAAACTATGACCCAATGTAACTAACTACCAGCAACATATGACCCAATGTAACTACCAGCAACATATGACCCAATGTAACTACCAGTAAACTATGACCTAATGTAGTTACCAGTAAACTATGACCCAATGTAGTTACCAGTAAACTATGACCTAATGTAGTTACCAGTAAACTATGACCTAATGTAGTTACCAGTAAACTATGACCCAATGTAACTACCAGCAACATATGACCCAATGTAACTACCAGTAAACTATGACCTAATGTAAAACTACCAGTAAAATATGACCTAATGTGACTACCAGTAAAATATGACCTAATGTAGTTACCAGTAAACTATGATCTAATGTAGTTACCAGTAAACTATGATCTAATGTAGTTACCAGTAAACTATGATCTAATGTAACGTACCCGTAAATTATAACTCAATGTAGCTACAAGTAAACTATTACCTAATGTAACTAAATTATTACCTAATGTAATCAACCCCTTTTGAAACAATACAGGTGCTAACTTATACAAATGTAATTCCCACATGAAATAACACAGGTGCTAACTTATACAAATGTAGTTACCTTAAATCCATGAGCAGAAATAATTCGGATATCAGCTGGAACACGGTCTCCAAATTTGACTTCAACAATATCCCCCATCACCAGTTCTTCAGCATGTACACTCAACTTCTGACCACCGCGGACAACAATAGCATACTGTGGAGCAAATTATATCTTACAATAGCATACTTCAGCTTGTACACTCAACTTCTGACCACCGCGGACAACAATAGCATACTGTGGAGCAAATTATATCTTACAATAGCATACTTCAGCTTGTACACTCAACTCCTGACCACTGCAGACAACACCAGCATACTTCAGCATGTACTGTGCACAATAAAAGGTCGAAGCATGTGTATAAGGTCCTAGAATTTGTGCACAACAAAAGGTCCAAGCATGTGTATAAGGTCCTAGAATTTGTGCACAATAAAAGGTTCCAGCATGTGTATATGGTCCTAGAATTTGTGCACAACAAAAGGTCTAAGCATGTCTATAAGGTCCTAGAATTTGTGCACAATAAAGGTTCCAGCATGTGTATAAGGTCCTAGAATTTGTGCACAACAAAAGGTCTAAGCATGTGTATAAGGTCCTAGAATTTGTGCATAACAAAAGGTTCCAGCATGTACATAAGGTCCTAGAATTTGTGCGCAATAAAAGGTCTGAGCATTTTTTTTTACAGTAAAATGTAGATTTGAACAATGGAATATCCTTGTAAATTTGCACATTGTGCTGCAGTGGATCCCTGCACACTGTGGAATTGCAGGAAATGAAGCAGCTGACAGACTGGCAAAAGCAGATGCAAAAAAGGAACAATTCCAGCACAGAATATCACTGACTGAAGCAAAAACTCTCATCAAAAGAAAATACAAACATACATGGAGTTAGAGAATAGGCAGTAACTTTCCAAAGGACCCCGGGGCTCCACACAGGACACTGCAGACTACAATCACATCTCCAACAAAATTAAGGCTGTCCAAACTGACCAATGCCCATATCAAGAGTGTGCCCAGTCTACAGAACATATTCTGCATACATGCTCACTCTTCGATGACATGAGAACTAATATATTGCCCCAAGAGACAGAACTGAAGGTAAAGCTGTTGGGCAACCGTGAGGACCTCCTGCTAACGACTGAATTCATGGAGTTGGCCCACCAGCCTGTATAGACTAATGAGCATAGAAAACTGATCGCAGAAGAAGTATATTTGCACAATAAAATGGATTCTTTCCTAAGATAGGGGCCTACATTTCATACTTTTTAAGAAATCTGCGGTGTCCCAAAATTTTTAGCAATTTGTGGCATCGCTTTACCGCAGTATTCCTAGTAACATAATGGATGCTGTAATTGATAAATTAGCTATTACCGTTGCGAGGAGTGTTCCCAGATGCAAAGATATACACTGGGAACATACAATGATGTTAACCTACTAGATTGTGGTAACACTTTACTGGAACTGCACCGTTAAAAGCAGGTTGAAATGGTGGGTAAATAATAAATACTGGATTGGTGTAGACTTTAACTCCAGGGAAATAATCAATAAAAACACAAAGAATACAATTTTATTCATCCATTTATATTATATTCCATTTTGAATAAAATGTAGGCCTCGCTCCTAGGAAAGGGCCATGAAATGTCCTAGTATATGTATGCAATTACTATAGTGAAATGTCCTGGTACATTTGCACAGTGAAATGTCCTAGTGTATGCATATAATGAAATCTTCACTAATAAGGAATGTCTAAGGTAGATTTTAGTCTACTAACCTGGGGAACCATGTTTTTGAAGGAGTCCATGATCCTTGAACTTTTAGCTTCCTGGTAGTATGAGAAGATTCCAGTGACCACCACAACAGCTGTCAGCACAATTCCTAGGTACAACTGCAGACAAAACCACAACATCATCATCATGTGGCTAAACTTTTATCTATAGAATGTCTCTAAAATATGTAGACTCTTTAAATTAATCATTAAGTAATGAGATGATATCTAAAGTAGTGTCAAGATATCTAAGTAGTGTCAAGATATCTAAAGTAGTGTCAAGATATCTAAAGTAGTGTCAAGATATCTAAAGTAGCATCAACATATCTAAAGTAGTGTCAAGATATCTAAAGTAGTGTCAAGATATCTAAAGTAGTGTCAAGATATCTAAAGTAGTGTCAAGATATCTAAAGTAGTGTCAAGATATCTAAAGTAGTGTCAAGATAGCTAAAGTAGTGAGATATTTAAAGTAGTGTCAAGATATCTAAAGTAGTGTCAAGATATCTAAAGTAGTGTCAAGATATCTAAAGTAGTGTCAACATATCTAAAGTAGTGTCAAGATATCTAAAGTAGTGAGATATTTAAAGTAGTGTCAAGATATCTAAAGTAGTGAGATATTTAAAGTAGTGTCATGATATCTAAAGTAGTGAGATATTTAAAGTAGTGTCAAGATATCTAAAGTAGTGTCAAGATATCTAAAGTAGTGTCAAGATATCTAAAGTAGTGTCAAGATATCTAAGTAGTGTCAAGATATCTAAAGTAGTGTCAAGATATTTAAAGTAGTGTCAAGATAACTAAAGTAGTGTCAAGATATCTAAAGTAGCGTCAACATATCTAAAGTAGTGTCAAGATATCTAAAGTAGTGTCAAGATATCTAAAGTAGCGTCAACATATCTAAAGTAGTGTCACGATATCTAAAGTAGTGTCAAGATATCTAAAGTAGTGTCAAGATATCTAAAGTAGTGTCAAGATAGCTAAAGTAGTGAGATATTTAAAGTAGTGTCAAGATATCTAAAGTAGTGTCAAGATATCTAAAGTAGTGTCAAGATATCTAAAGTACTGTCAACATATCTAAAGTAGTGTCAAGATATCTAAAGTAGTGAGATATTTAAAGTAGTGTCAAGATATCTAAAGTAGTGAGATATTTAAAGTAGTGTCAAGATATCTAAAGTAGTGAGATATTTAAAGTAGTGTCAAGATATCTAAAGTAGTGTCAAGATATCTAAAGTAGTGTCAACATATCTAAAGTAGTGTCAAGATATCTAAAGTAGTGTCAACATATCTAAAGTAGTGTCAAGATATCTAAAGTAGTGAGATATCTAAAGTTGTGTCAATATATCTAGTGTAAAGGGTCACATGACCAACATGGTGGTAAATGACAGTGAATATTTTTTCACCTGCTAACTTGCAAATGTTTAAGCAAGAAAATATCTAAAACTGTGTTTCCTGTGATATATTTCGCTGACAGTGGAAATAGTCATATTCTACCTACAGTAGTGCGTTAACTTTTGTTTATGTATGATTTGTGCGTGTGAACTGTGAAATGACCCTGATTGTTAGTCTGACACAATGGTTCAAAAAATACTGACCGTGTTGGTTTTCATTGTGTATTCCAGACAGATCAATTTCGCTAGTTTCGGGACGGCATTTCATCTAAGAGAAGGCCACTCTGAAATCAAATATCTGTTGCTTTGTAGCTTAGGCTAATTTTAGCCAAAGGCTAATGGAGAATACCATAAACCAGCAGAAAGCATGTGGGAAACTGCTGCTGTATTTGCCAATTAGCAATTTTTATCTTGTTGTTTTGAAAAAATGACACGAGCCCATGGACAGCTAAATCAGCAACCACCCAACCATCTAGTTGTATGATAGTGGGCAATATAATTGTTTTATGATCACTTGTTTTTGCAAGGAGATCTTACAGCTTATTTTCAAAAACAAATGTAAATATGAACACAAAAACTGCACTACATAAAACCATCAGTACGCTACCAATGTCAAATGTGGACACTAACAACAAAACCCAAACGAAAACTTGTTACAAATAAATGACTTGTCTATGTAGAATTCTCAAAGAAACAGAATAAAATGAAAACATCAGAAGACTAGTAAATACAATGCCAATCCTGGATTACATCAGAAGACCAACACATTAAGTGGTTTTCACATGCTTCCAGACTACCCTCATATACAATCCCCAAAAAGCATTTATACAGACATGGTGGATACAAAGCCAGGGGCAGACCATGCAATAGGTGAAATAAAAATAAAAGAGATCATGAGAACAGACATGTATGAAGCACACAAAAAGGCAGTCTCCAGAGTTTCACCTTTGGCGCAGCAAGGCACAAAGGGTTATAAAGCACACAAAAGACAAGACATCTCGCCACCTGTGATTTTTCATTAATTCATTATCAAACTCTTCCTGGATTTGTCTTGTATCAGGACTAAATTTCACAAGATGTGATCGATTGAATTATACTTCATTATCACAATTATATTTAGTGTCAATAGTCCAACACATCCAACTTCATCTGCATATTCTTTGACGTTCATACTCCTGCAAATTAGCAGAATGTAGTCCAGAGAACGGAATGTGCACTGCATGGTTTATAGATTAGCTGTGATATCTGTAACATTAGGTCTCACACACCCAATTTCAGTATGGCTTTAGGGTCATTTCAACTGGAATGAGACAGCCAACTTCACCATCAAATCTCTGTAGCTGCCTTGCATAGCAGGTAACTGTGCAATTATTAACATCACTCATTTGGGCCCTGTCAAACACAGCCATTTCACCTATCCGTAACGCAAGCCGGTCAACCTTGTTTGACGTTTTGCTACTGTCTCTATTTACCTGACCACAGCCAACCAAGTCCTGTGATTATAGAATCTTCTTCTTGAGCGACATCCTCAAACTCCCGCTGAATCTCTCTTGTAGCACGACAATGATCCTACTAGATTCCATTTTCAAACTCCCACTTGATCTCTCTTGTAACAGGACAATCGTCCTACTAGATTTCCAGCAGGATGTAGTCCAGAGAATGGAAATGCGAAGTGTCACCCTTTTATTTGCGCCAAAGGCCCAGTACATCAGACTTCAGTGGATGATTATAGTATGACAACAGAGAATACAGGTTCCAAATGTTTGGACTATCTTTAACTGTCTTGTCTAATTATGTGTATGTTGTTTTTATTGCAGACAATATCACAAGAAAACTTACGTTATCACCAGGAGGATCTTCATACTGGCTTGCCTCAATGCTATATGCTATGTAACACAAGATAGCACCAATCCACAGCAGCAATGAGAATCCAGTGAACAGAACTCTGCAGAACTTGATCCACTCTGGTGTGGTCTTGGGTGGTGTCAGAGCATTAGGACCATCACGGAGAAAGATTTCCTTGGCTTTTTCTACAGTATGACCCTGCAAAGTGTTGGGGAATTAAAAACAATTATTGGATCGATACCATAATAGGTTTGGTAATCAATCTATCTATCTATTCGCTAAACCCTTTATTGCCTTTCAGCATTAGGGGTAGAAGAGTTCTCTGAAGATGGCTCTCGGGGGTGTTGAGTATATTCTGGAATTTGCCGCCTCTTTTATTTCAGTGGTCCATTGTTTTCGTGGTCAGCCTCTAGGTCTGCCTTCACTGTATCTGTGTTGCATAGCTTGCTGTGGTATGCTGTCTGGTGGTTCTCTGCTGATGTGTGCAAACCATTTGATATGTTGGCTCTTATATTCCAAGATTGGGGCGGTGCCGGTTATTTTTCTAATGTCTTCATTTCTCACTCTGTCTCTTCGTGATATTCCTAGGATTCATGTTTGGTA
Source organism: Meghimatium bilineatum (assembly GCA_034231615.1). NCBI lineage: Eukaryota > Metazoa > Mollusca > Gastropoda > Stylommatophora > Philomycidae > Meghimatium > Meghimatium bilineatum. The sequence goes on from CM067302.1 coordinate 23,250,720, forward strand.
ATAAAATGTTAATTTTATAAAAATTTAATTTTGCCAAAAACAGATGTGCTGAGTCAGAAGGTAAAAATCTTCGAAGAAAAAAAATCTGTTGAGTACAAGACGGAGCACGGTGCTAATACATGAGAATAATTGAGAAAGTCACATTTACAATGAAAGCAATGATCATGCTTGAAACACACTTTCAGCCATCTTCAGGCAGCAGATTGTATGGAAAGGTCAAAGCAAAATACCTTACTGACCCAGCACAAAGCACCTCTTGGTTTGACTTCCTTCCTGTCCATAGTATTTACAGGACTCTCCTATAGCCCTTTAGTCCAAAAGCCATTTTTCTCTTCAGATAGTTTTGTTTATTGTCCATGCATCACATCCTTACATCACTACTGGACACACATGGAACAGGATACTTTTGTTACTATATTTGCACCTTGCCACAGTTTTTTTCAGTTTAGACATCACCATTGCTGTTCTGATCTTGACTGCTAGTCGCTTGCACAGCTCCTAAATATTCCAAATTTTATCACTTCTAGAACACAGATATCAATATTAAATCTAGTTCTTGGTTTCACTTTGTTGGTTGAAAAATTATAATTCATCTGACAACACTAAATCTCATTCACACAAATGTACTCACATTGACGGGATCAACAACCCAACAACACTAAATCTCATTCACACAAATGTACTCACATTGACGGGATCAGCTCCTAGTCTTTCATACAATTCCTCAATTGGAATTTTGTGCTCATCCATGTCCAGCTCCTGCTTAAGTTCATCAAGGTCATCATCCTTCTTCTTTTTCTTGGATTTTTTCTTGTCTTCAGATGGGGTGACTTCATAACGGCAGCTCTCAGCCCTAGGGCCTCCCTGCACACAACACAAACATTCAAGTAAACTCAGACACAAATTATCCAAAACAATAAAAGACTGATTATTGTACTTGAATTACCCCATATGTTCTCTGTCCCTATCAAGGAAAAAAAATGGAGGATTGCCTTCATTGTACTTGAATTACCCCATATGTTCTCTGTCCCTCTCAAAGAGTATTACTCATATCACGTAATCCCCAGGGATTCTGAAGAAAAAATAACTAAGCAAAAATGACAGGATCTGAACTCATGACTTCTTAAGTACATAGCAAATTACTTGACCACTACACCAAGGAGATCCCTGAAACTATTTAGATTTGACAAGAGTACAAACTGAGTTTGCCCCCCCCCCATTCTTAAAGGTGCTCAGCCCCTTTCAGATAACTGAAAGTGTCAGCAGCAGAACACAAGCTTCTGGTAAAAATGTTTAATAGAATTGAAGCATACACTACAGAGGGCACTACTTTTAAATATGGTGATGTCAGATGTTTCTTGCCAAAAGTTTTAGATATTACAGCCAAACTGTAAGCTGTGAAACAGCATAGTCTGATCTCTGGACTACCTACTGATAACAACCAGGAGTTTGAGAAGAAGCAGAGAAGATGACTAATTCCTTTCCAAATATTGCTGAATGTTATGGGAGCACACCTTTCCAAATATTGCTGAATGTTATGGGAGCACACCTTTCCATTGTGTTTTGTGCGTGGCATCCTGATTATCTGTGCGCCTTTTGGCTGGTTGCCTCCGTCTTCAGCACTCAGCTTACTTGGGCTGGACTATGGTCCTGCTCGAGTGGGATTGCCCGACCAGTCTTAGTTTCTAGCCCCTGATGGCTGAACTAAGCCCCATCACCTCTACATGGTGCTGGCCTCGATGGGGTGGTGTAGTTTTTAAGGGAAAAAAGGTCAGATCAGAGGTTGGGTGTGGATTTTTTTTTTTAAGGAGGGGGAGTATTGCTGAAAAATACAAGGAGGGTTGGGGAGGGAGGTTATTATTTCAATTATAAATTATTATTTTTAAGAAAAAGGGGGTGGTGGTTGAGGTGGCTTGTCCCCCCCCCCATGTTATTCTAAAGAAAAACAGAAGGAAGGTTAAGAAGGGGAGCTATTATTTCAAATTATAAAGTTAGTGGACAAAAAAAATTATCTGGTCTGCAACGAGACCAGGGTTGCCATTTTGGTGCTTTTCATATCATCTGGTGTCAAAATGTTTGTAATAGGGCGGCTACACTAGTTTTGCACTTTTCAAAAATTTGCTGGTGCATTTTAGTGCATTCTGTCATTTAGTGCTTTCTGACACTTTTTAGAGAAGTTTCTAGTGCTTTTATGAGGTAATGAGTTGGCAACACTGGGCAAGAATTATTGGTCCGCCGCATTTCTAAAAAAGTAGATAAAATTATCGAGTGTATGATTTGAGTTATTCTTATGATTTGAGATTTGTGCTAGAAATATAATTCATGGTTTACGGAGAGTTTATCTGCCACGGAACGATTAATAAAGTAAGTGTTTCATTTAATGTAACACTGTTTACATTTTTAACTAGCCGACTACGGATTTTCTAGTAAAAGTAATAAAATCTAAGTAAAAAATTATGCGACGCATAACATCGTTTTTGTCGGTGGGGGATGTGACGTCGTGTATCCTTAAATTTCATTGATTTTGCGTGGAACTCCGTGATATTTATCAGAAAACTGACACACATAAATGAAACTGACATGAATTTCATGAAACTGGTGCTAATGCTTTTTCCTCTGGCATGTTACATGATCAGTAAACCTGTGTTCTATACATTCACAAAGATATGTTCAAACATCTTCCATTTATCTGTTAATTGAACTTTGAATCATAAAAATTTGTTGCAGATTGAATTTTCATATTAATTTTCTTGTACAATCACTTCTTATTTGTGCAGAGTTATTTCCCTTGTCATCTTCTTCTGCATTCATTCTCAAACTCCTGCAGATCAACAGGATGTAGTCCAGAGAACGGAATGCGTTGTGTCATGGTTTACAGCATGATTGTGATATCTACACCTTTCGGCCTGGCACATCTGACTTCAGCATGGCTTTGGGTCACTGACCCTATATGGGATGGGACAGCCAACTCCATCCCATAACCTCCTTAGTCGCCTCATATGACATACATGGAAGGTAAACAGTGTTGCTATTCTTTGCTCCCTTTCAGGCCCCGACAACACAAGGGCGGTCCTGGACATGAAGCCTGGAGTTTTTCCTGAACCATTGGGATTTAATGGATTAAAATAGGTCATTTGTCAATTTTGTGTATGATCATCTTTTTTGAAAAATATTGATAGCATATTTGTGAAAAATCTATTCTATAATACAAGTTCTTTGGGTTGTGGCCTGCCTTTTGGCCAAGTTCCTAGAATTGAAAGTCATGTTTTGCTTTGGGGGTGGGTGGGGTTTCACACAACATGACCACACCCCCTTTTCTTATTATACAATTTAGCCTAGACTATGGTTAATTAATTAATAAGCCAAACTGAAACTGCCTGCCACCAACTAAAATTAAAATTTTAATGAAAAATTTCTATTTTAAGAACCTCCAGTACAATAGGAGCATACCCATTTGTGACAAACCTGTTGTTCAGGCCAACGACCTTACTGTCCTTACACTTACCCCGTTCTGTGATTGATCGTTTCTTTTCGTATCTCTACGTAAATATCCGAAATATTTATTTAGTATGCCTGCTTTATTCAGCTGCACAAATGTTCTTTGAAATGCATCACATTCTTACACTGTTAATCAAATTGTGCAACGTGTATTAAGAAAATTAAAGTTGCGTAACTTCATGTTTTGGGTCTGAAATGTAAAAAATGATCGCAAAACACTTCAATTTATGTTGCGGTGTCAGATAGGGGACACGACAACAGAAACTTGGAGGTCATTCGTGTGTATTATTAAAATAAATGTTACGCAACCTGAATGGGTATTTTAATTAATTTATATCTTTCCTCCCTTGAATATCCGACAAAAATGTAGCACAATTTATCACTCGAATTTACGTGAATGTACATTACTCGTTACGCTCTCCTTACCTGCTTGTTCGCTTTACTTGACGCCATTACGATTGTGCTCGTTGGCAGAGGGCGCTGGTGTTGAGCTTGCGATGCCGTCAGTGGTGTGACGTCATCGGGCAGTAATCAGATGCCTCCCTCATACATTACTGTCTCCTGTTTGTGATCTTGGAGATTCGACCTCTAGTGTGCCGTGACAACCCCTCATACGTTACTGTTTCTTCTTCTTCGGCGTTCATTCTTAAATTCCCACTGGATTTCTCTTGTAACAGGACAACGGTCCTACAAGATTTCCAGTTGGATGTAGTCCAGAAAATGGAAATGCGTTGTGTTGCCGTGTTATTTGCTCCGATGGCCCAACATATCCGTCTTTGGCGGAGTCTCCTGTTTGTGAACTTGGAGATTTGACCTCTAGTCTGCTGTGACAACCCTTGATACATTATTGTAGATCAAGGAATAGGGTAATAAAGTTTTGATAATACTTAAATAACACACAAATCAATGTTTCGACTAAAAGGCCTTCATCAAGACAAACAATTGAAACAAAATTAAAACACATAACAGAAAGTGAACAGTGATGACATCGACGGTGACATTGGTATGAGTAGTATGGATTTACCGGAAGATGCGAAATGACACCAGACATTGAAATCTCCTGTTTGTGTTCTTGTATATTTTACCTCTAGTCTGACGTGACAATCCCTCATACATTACTGTCTCCTGTGTATGATCTTGGGAGATTCGACCTCTAGTCTGCCGTGATAATCTCCTGATTCTTCTGCGTGCGTTCTCAAATTGAATATATTCTGAGTGTGGGCAGGATGTAGTCCAGGGAACTGAACGCGTTATATCGTGGGGTACAGCTTTCCTGTGGTATCTGCCCCCAAGCTTGTAGAAAATAGGGATGGGGAACTAAGTCCGTAGATAAGGGGGCGGTTGTCAACCCGTAGATAAGGGGGAGGGACAAACCCGTAGAGAAAGATGATAATTGGAAGAGGGAATTTACCCCCCCCCCCCCTTTCTTACGAAGTCAGAACATGACATTCAGTTGTTCATGTCCAACCACCTCCTCCCCTTTTTTTAACCTCTGCAGATGACGTATCTTGACGATCACACATGAAGGGTTGTAGTGTTGAGACTGAAAACCTTCGAAACAGATCAAGCAACGCGGGAAGAACATGCACCAAATATAGCTACATGGCGCTCTACAGTTAAATAAATAATTACAGAGGCGGCGAAACATCTTGTGAAAAGAGAAATGCAGCAGCACCTACAGCGGAGAGTGGCTAGAAATTAACGGGTAGATTAAAAACATATACTGTGGTCATCCATGTCCGAACTGTCCAATGGCATATGTGGTCAGAACATGGCTTAGTGTGGCGTATGACCGAGGTTTGAGCTTTGGTCTCACACACGTGAATCCAGATTTCGATACCCGGTAAGGAATGGGCTTTTGTCTATCGGAGTTATATTTGTCTCAATATATTACAGTGTGGTACCCTTAAACCTTGTGGACTCAATATATTACAGTGTGGTACTCTTAAACCTTGTGGACTCAATATATTAGTGTTGGACCCTTGAATCTTGTGGTCTCAATATATTAGTGTTGGACCCTTGAATCTTGTGGTCTCAATATATTAGTGTTGGACCCTTGAATCTTGTGGTCTCAATATATTAGTGTTGGACCCTTGAATATTGTGGTCTCAATATATTAGTGTTGGACCCTTGAATCTTGTGGTCTCAATATATTAGTGTTGGACCCTTGAATCTTGTGGTCTCAATATATTAGTGTTGGACCCTTGAATCTTGTGGTCTCAATATATTAGTGTTGGACACTTGAATATTGTGGTCTCAATATATTAGTGTGGGACCCTTGAATCTTGTGGTCTCAATATATTACAGTGTGGTACTCTTAAACCTTGTGGACTCAATATATTACAGTGTGGTACTCTTAAACCTTGTGGACTCAATATATTACAGTGTAGTATTCTTAAATCTTCTGGTCTCAATATATTACAGTGTGGTACCCTTGAATCTTGTGGTCTCAATATATTACAGTGTGGTACCCTTGAATATTGTGGCTTCAACATATTACAGTGTGGTACCCCTGAATATTGTGGCCTCAATATATTACAGTGTGGTACCCTTGAATCTAGTGGCCTCAATATATTACAGTGTGGTACCCCTGAATCTAGTGGCCTCAATATATTAGTGTGGCACATTTAAACCTTGTGGTATCAATGTACTCCATTCCTACATTTAGATACAACAGACCATATTAAAGTTGAACAATGGGATACAAAGGGTCTCACATTGCTCTTGTGCAGACACAAGTTTAGTAGATAACCAAGATCCTAAAAGCACCTCCTCGTGGTGCACCCTGGAAATGGAAATACAGCTGCTCTTGCTGTATTCCTGGCTAACACTTTAGGCTTGTGTCTGTGGATGCTGTAGATGGAATGAGAATTGCCTGCAGAAAGACAGGAAATATCTTCAAATCCTCTTCACCATTATATCCAACATCACTGTCTGCACACAGTGATGCATTGCATCTGCATTCCAACTCGGCCGACCAATGTCAATAAAACACAGTGATCTTATGAGTACACGCCAAATCTGGAAAAGGTAACACGCTAGAGTGCAGCATAGTGTATGAATCAATTCAGTGGCAACAAAGATACAATAGTACAGCACAAGACCAACTGGCCGAAGTGCTGTTCATGCTTGAGAATGTATAGATGCCCACATGTCCCATCACATTTGACCTCATTCAAAGTAGGAGTCATGACTCAAGTATTTGATACGCCAATTTGAACATGTACTGGATATGGAAAAAAAGCTTTCAATACAGCTCCCAAATGACCACAGGACAAGCATTGAACAAATGTTGGGGAGTACATTGTTCAAACGTCTGACCGGTGCAGTATTGAGACTCAAACTTTGGACACTGCTGGCAACATAGAGGGAGGCGCAAGTCTTTAACGACACTGCAAACCTAGCCCAACTCGACTGTTAGCCGTTGTCCAACACGGCTAATACAGAGAGAATTGGATTCAGTACTCAAGGGCTCGTTGCGAAGCTCTTTGTTCGAAATTCTTATTTTACCTACTTGTTTGAGTAAAGACATGTATACATGGCAAAGAATCAAAATACACTCTGGCGATGGATTGGAAGGCCATCTCAACCATCTCAAGCAGATGAGGTGAGTGTGTGAGAAATGCACAGGTCAAATTCCAGACCCCCGGCGTGTTTGGCAAAGCAGCACCTCGTTTAGGAAGGTGTATCAACCCTGAGTCTAATTCGACCGTCACCGTCTGAGAAAGTTACAAATAATTGGTGACCAGGTAAACTATCAGCTCGTCTCGTGACATATACCCCCCTCCAAGTAGAAGGCAGTCATCAATCCCACCAAGGCAAAGATCGCCTGGTTCATGTTGAACAACAACATAGTCACAGTACCAGCAGCCACCTTCATGGACATCAACATTGACAGGGAGCAGACTAGGAAATATCTAGGCATCACTTTTGGTATAATCTTTCGCGGAAGGGTATCAGTGCAATCAAAATCATGGAATCTGCAGAGATGCTGCAACTAACCCTTTTTCAGATGATACAGGTTGTGGTATTATCTGTGTTGGACTATGGTTTAGGTTTACTTACACTTTCGCAAACACAGGGGGATAGACTGGAGAGAGTTCAAAATGAGGCCATGAGAGTTGTCCTAGGATGCACAAGAGATACACCAATCACTGCCATGAGATTTCTCCTAGACCTACCGAGCATCAAAGCAAGACATAAAATAGCTCAGGTTAATGAATACTTCAAGGTCGGCAATAATGATCACCACCTCCTACACCAATCTCTAGACAACACAAAAGGAAGTTGTATCAAAAGAGGAAGGTCATGGATGGCAGAAGCAGAAGATACCCTACTCAGAGTTTGTGAGCTGGGGGAAGTGGGAAGAGGCTGTGAATGGGTGACATTTGGCAAAGAGAGAAAGTTATTAACAACATTTGTGATACAGATGGGAAGAGAGTGCCATGACTGGGCTGCAAACAGAACAGAGGGAATGATTCAAGAACTCATACTGCAACACTCGAAGCCACACAATACAATAATTTAAACAGACAGCTCAGTAACGCAAGAAACAAATAGGTGTGGTTGGGGTTTCGTGGCCTACAAAAATAACAAGAAATTAGCTGAGAAGTCAGCTGTGTACCCCACTACAACATCCCGTATATGGAAATAGAAGTGGTGACAGCAGCTCTCTCTTGGCTGGCGATGCAACCTCCAACAGATTCAGTGATTCTATCGAACTCTGAATGGGTCACTCTTCTCAACAACGCACAGAGCATTACATGGATCTACTGTCCAGCTCATGCTGGGATCAGAGGAAACAAAAGAGTCGATATATTGGCTGGTAAAGCCTTGGCAAACAGTACAGAGATAAGAAGAGACAGTATTGAATTGCTTAGAGCAGTCATGGATACCCTACGAGAAGACGAGGAGGAAGTCGGACGAGACAATGTACATATTCAGAGAATGGTAGAAATGGGAGTGACTAGAGGCGATGGGAGAAAGTACTCCCTCTCCAGAAAGATCAGAAGAATGCATAATCAGCAACTGACTGGAACACTGAGCTTTTACACTTTTAGATGGCTGACGGAACGCCAAGCAGAGCATATATTGGAATGCCACTATGTGCTGTGACGCTTGTTCCTAATCAAGAAGGCTCCTTCAATAGGCATTGCCCTAAGCTGAAAGCTGAAGCATCTTGGGTATGAAAGGTAGCTCGAAGAAACGTTCCCACTGCACATAGGAAGTAAGAGCTAATTGCTCACAATTCTTGGGGTTCGAGAAGAAGAAAGTTTAACAACAAAAATACAACAGACCATATTAAAGTTTAACAACAAAATAACAACAGACCATATTAAAGTTTAACAACAAAATAACAACAGACAATATTAAAGTTTAACAACAAAATAACAACAGACAATATTAAAGTTTAACAACAAAATAACAACAGACAATATTAAAGTTTAACAACAAAATAACAACAGACAATATTAAAGTTTAACAACAAAATAACAACAGACCATATTAAAGTTTAACAGAAAAAAAAACAAGACCATATCAAAGTGTCAACAAAAGCCTTTATCAAATAAAGGTTACAATATACAAAAAAAAAGCAACCACAAAAGCACAGTAGGGAAATGCACCACCCATTCAACCGCTGTGGGGACCTGAGGCATCATTAGGAGAATGTGACCGCACAAAGGACACCATCACAGGATGGGGTCACACAACAAAGTATGACTGCAAAAATAAGAGGGCACATCCACACTATCAAGTATGTTAGTTAACAAAAAAAAAAAAGTTATCTAATGTTAGTCGTGAGAGAAGGTTCTGGATTGTTGCCCATAATGGCATGGGAGAATGTCAGCAACTGAACTTATGAAATAAAAAAACGCAAGAGATTTGTGGAGAAACATCACCTATGCCACTCAGCCACCCACGTGGCAACCAGGTCCTGTACTTCTAGTTCAGGGAGCAAAGAATAGCACTTTGGCTGATCATACTTTACATATGCAGGCAACATAAAGTATACACAGTGACCAATGAAAAGTATGGATCAGTCCAGATGTGTGACATGAATGTCAACGTACACGTCCAATCTGGAGAAGGATGTGGCATTATATATAATATTGGATTTCTGGTGGACTGGCCTGAACTTATAGACTCGATCTCTGGTGGACTGGTGAGAACTTCTTAGTTGCCGCTTGTAACATGCATGGCAGATATCAAGTATTGCCATTTTCTGCCTCCCTTTTGCGTTCTAGCAGTACACAGGTGGAAAAGATGCTAACCAGCACACAGAACACAGAAGGGATGCAGAGTAGCAACACTGTGAAGTTCCATGCATATCATAAGAAGTAACTAAGCATATTTTAGGGATGTGGTTCACTGTCCTAGCTCATAGTAAGTCTGATCCAAAAGCTAAGCTAAATTTAGATGTATTTGGCAGAATGCAGCAAATAATCCCAGCAACTTTGTAAACTATGACACAACAAATTCATTTCTCCGGACTGCATCCTGCAAATCAGTCGGAGTTTGAGATGTCCACTTGTGTCATGATGCTGGTTTCGATTTTTTTTATATCAAGATTCTTCTTCTGCGTTCGTTCTCTGATAACCAATATGAGAACTCATGTGCTTTCTGCTGGGGATCGTGAAGTACGTTGTGCTGCCAGTCCCTGATAACTAAACAATTCTGTGTGATTTCCGCTGGGGATCGTGAAGTACATTGTAATGCAGGTTTCATTCTCTCTTCGATAACCAACAGGAGAATTTGTGTGATTTCTGCAAGAGAGCATAAGTATGTTGTGCTGCAGGTTTCATAGCAGAGTGGCGTTATTTTGCCCATTCCATCCCATTAGATTTCAGCATGCAAAACAAAAAGAAATCAAGCTAATCGTGCCCCCATTTTTTTTCTTACAAAACTACACATTAGCAGGAGTGTACTAACTATATCATGCAGTCAGGTTAATAAAACAGGTAGAATAATAGAAGATTTGAATAACGAGAGAATGAATAACAATAGATGTAAACACAGACACAAAATAGAAATTGTATATATCTATATCTCTCTCTATATATATACACATAGACACACGCGCAAGAACGTGGACATTTCAGTTGTGATAAGTTACCAAGACGAAGAAAATATATTTGACAAGTTGTCAATTTACAAAAGTTCTCTGAAGTGATTTGAATGTGTGCTCTAATGAGGCAGAACTTAGCATGTAACAAATGGTAGGCCACATCACATGATCCTTCGGGTAAGGCTACTATCAATCATAATCAAACACACATAATAATATTCCAAGTATGTTACATCATACGTCACAATCACTGTATGTGATGTCACCATCACTGTTGTCATACACCACCATAAATGCATGTTACATCAACATCAATGCATGTTACGCCACGATCAATGCATGTTATACCACTATCAACGCATGTTACGAATCCATCAACACATGTTACGTCACCATCACTGCATGTTATGTCACCATCAATACATGTTACGCCACCATCAACGCATGTTACGAATCCATCAACACGTTACGTCACCATCACTGCATGTTATGTCACCATCACTGCATGTTACATCACCATCAACGCATGTTACGCCACCATCAACGCATGTTACGAATCAATCAACACATGTTACGTCACCATCAATGCATGTTACGTCACCATCAATGCATGTTACATCACCATCAATGCATGTTACGTCACCATCAATGCATGTTACGTCACCATCAATGCATGTTACGTCACCATCACTGCATGTTATGTCATATATCCCATTATGTTGCTTCATACATAACCATCCTATGTCACACACACTACTTCTCCCATTTATTTTACTTCATTCGATAACACCATTTTACACAAATCCCATCCACAAACACATTTGCGGATAAACAGGAGAAAAACCATATCCAGCAGATATCCAGAATTACTTTTCACACTGCAATGCTGAACTGGTGGAAGCATCGCGCCTACTCTAGGACTGAGCACACTGCATCTCGTTGGTGTCTGAATCCTCTGAGTGGCTGTCGTTATCATCATCTGAGCTGGACAACACTTGGCCTTCCTCTCTCATCTGTGTTGGAGAGGAAACAAGAGGTATCTGTATTATCAGATAAATTCAACAAACAAACAAACGAGCGAGCGCTAGCATGCATACACACTTCAACAAACACACAGTTCAAGATGCAATTCAAGACAGACTTGTCACATACAGATGATAGACTACAACATTCAAAAACTCACATCTCATACAACTATCAATTTCTTTTTATTTATTCCACAAGCACTAGTCACAAGATGTTTCTACACTGCTCTGTCACAAGATGTTTCTACACTGCTCTGTCACAAGATGTTTCTACACTGCTCTGTCACAAGATGTTTCTACACTGCTCTGTCACAAGATGTTTCTACACCGCTCTGTCACAAGATGTTTCTACACTGCTCTGTCACAAGATGTTTCTACACTGCTCTGTCACAAGATGTTTCTACACTGCTCTGTCACAAGATGTTTCTACACTGCTCTGTCACAAGATGTTTCTACACTGCTCTGTCACAAGATGTTTCTACACCGCTCTGTCACAAGATGTTTCTACACCGCTCTGTATCTTCTTCTTCGTCATCGTTCATTCTCACACTTCTTTTGGATCTCCCTTGTAGCAGGACAAGGTGCCACTAGATTTCCAGCACGATGTAGTTCAGAGAATAGAAATGTGCTGTCGACATTTTATTTGTGCCAATGGCCCAAGAGATCCATATTTAGCTGTTTTTTTGTTGACTTGTAATTGAAAACACCAAATTCATTAAAAGGGTACATTTTCTTATTCGTTTATTCTCAAACTCCTGCAGATTAGTAGGATGTAGTCTGGAGAATGGAATGCATTGTGTCACGGTTTATAGCTTAGCTGAGATATTTACATCTTTTGGCCTGACACTTCCAACTTCAGCATGGCTTCTAGGTCACAGACCATATGTAGGATGATATAGATAACTCTATCAGAAAACTCCTTTAGTCACCTCTTACGACATGCATGGAAGGTAAACAGTGTTGCTATTTTTTATTCCCCTTTCAGGTTTTGGCAATACACAGACAAAAATGATACCATTAAGTCTGCATTTCTTACCCGTCTCCGTGCAGAGTTTCGGAAGTGGTGCATGATAAACCACAACATCTGCCCACCAATCATCTCAGGCTCTGCTGACACTCTCTCCAAACTTCGTTCCTTGTGGTTTTTCTTTAGAGTCTGAAACACAAAAGTGAAGTCTTCATTCAGAATAAAATAATAATAATAAAACTAATAACCAGTCAGGGACGTACGTGTACTACATTGACACATTTGGTGCAGAAAGATCTCCAACACGTCAGGGACGTACGTGTACTACATTGACACATTTGGTGCAGAAAGATCTCCAACACGTCAGGGACGTACGTGTACTACATTGACACATTTGGTGCAGAAAGATCTCCAACACGTCAGGGACGTACGTGTACTACATTGACACATTTGGTGCAGAAAGATCTCCAACATGTCAGGGACGTACGTGTACTACATTGACACATTTGGTGCAGAAAGATCTCCAACACGTCAGGGACGTACGTGTACTACATTGACACATTTGGTGCAGAAAGATCTCCAACACGTCAGGGACGTACGTGTACTACATTGACACATTTGGTGCAGAAAGATCTCCAACACATCTCTATCCTCTACCATAATAATAAATTTGGAAACTTCACATCCTGTCCAGTCCTTAATATTATCCAGCCATGTCTTCTTCTAGCTACCTCATCTTCTTCCACCCTCCAACGAATCTTGAAGAACATCTCTTGTCATCGAGAAATGTCTCATCACGTGCCCATACCACCAGAGTTTATGAAGTTTCACAATTGTTAACAGTTCTTCTTCTTCTGCAAATAACTCAATTCTATCATGCAGAAACAAAATGGTCGTTATGTTCTCAGTAACAGACACCCAACACACGTCTATAGCATTTGTTTTCAAAAGCCAGTATTTTTCTCTCAAAGTTCATGTCTGACAATCATATAGAAATATTGACGGAACCACAGATTTATATTCTGTATAAGTTCTTCTTAACACAGGCGGTGATCCTACATTTTTCAAATGGTGGCTTAAATTTTCTCATATCGGCCATGGCCATGATTAAGTCTTTTCTTAACTTCAGCTGCTGATTCACCATCGCAATTAATCTGGGCTTCCACACCGCCACTAATCTGGGCTTCCACACCACCACTAATCTGGGCTTCCACACCGCCACTAATCTGGGCTCCCACACCGACACTAATCTGGGCTTCCACACTGCCACTAATCTGGGCTCCCACACCGACACTAATCTGGGCTCCCACACCGCCACTAATCTGGGCTCCCACACTGTCACTAATCTGGACTCCCACATTATGACAAAACACATTCTGTTAATCTGCAAATCTGAGAATGTAAGAGAAACCAATGATTAGATCACACAGTGAATGATGTAACAAATAGGTCAACACTTTTTGGATGTGAAAATTCTGCTGATGAAAGAAGGCAATAGGGTCTACTCAATACCTTGCTACCACACCATCTACAGCTGTAGTCACCATTTACATAGTTTACATCTAAAACTAAACCATTCAAACCTGCTGTTTACATTACAAACTAAACCATACAAACATATTGCTTATATCACAAACTAAACCATACAAACCTGCTGTTTACATGACAAATGATAATACAGGACACTGGGCTGCAGAGTGGAGTCTCCCAGCGTGTTGGTGTTTATCTGGAGTCTCCCAGCGTGTTGGTGTTTATCTGGAGTCTCCCAGCCTGTTTGTGTTTATCTGGAGTCTCCCAGCCTGTTGGTGTTTATCTGGAGTCTCCCAGCCTGTTGGTGTTTATCTGGAGTCTCCCAGTCTGTTGGTGTTTATCTGGAAGAGGGACTCTCTTGTGATTTATCCCTGGAACAGGCAAACATGCAAGAGATGCTACAGACATAGATTACCTTCTTCAAGACTTCCATATTTATTGGATTTACTTCTCGTGAGGGCATCCACAGTTTGACATCGTGATCCAGTCCACTGGTGGCCAAGACTGGTAAGGTAGGATGGGGCTCGAGAACATTGATCTGGTAATAAGATAATTGGTTAGGACGTGATGAGTGAAAGTAGGACTTGTGATGAGTGAAGGTAGGACATGTGATGAGTGAAGGTAGGACATGTGATGAGTGAAGGTGGGACATGTGATGAGTGAAGGTAGGACATGTGATGAGTGAAGGTAGGACATGTGATGAGTGAAGGCGGGACATGTGATGAGTGAAGGTGGGACATGTGATGAGTGAAGGTAGGACATGTGATGAGTGAAGGTGAGACATGTGATGAGTGAAGGTGGCACATGTGATGAACAAGAGTAAGATGTCATAAGTGAGAGTGGGACATGTCATAAGTGAGAGTGGGACATGTCACAAGTGAGAGTGGGACATGTCACAAGTGAGAGTGGGACATGTCACAAGTGAGAGTGGGACATGATGAGTGAGAGTGGGACATGTCACAAGTGAGAGTGGGACATGTCATAAGTGAGAGTGGGACATGTCATAAGTGAGAGTGGGACATGATGCGTGAGAGTGGGACATGTGATGAGTGAGAGTGGGACATGTCACAAGAGAGAGTGGGACATGTCACAAGTGAGAGTGGGACATGATGAGTGAGAGTGGGACATGTGATGAGTGAGAGTGGGACATGATGAGTGAGAGTGGGACATGATGAGTGAGAGTGGGATGTGTGTACATAGAAAATGTCATAAGTGATCATTGGACATTTATGTTATGTCTGGCAAGCGGTGTGTTAAGGGTACTGCAATGTTTTTGGTGGACTCAGGGTTAGCAGATAAACCAAGATCCGAAAAGTACCTCCTCATGGTGACTCTGGAAACAGAAATACAGCAGCTCGTGCTGCTTCTGGCCAACACTGTTGGGGATCACGTCTGTGAATGTGGAGGCTGCAAATGGAATGAGAATTGACTGCAAAAAGACAAGCAATATCTCCAACACCTCTGTGCGAACACATTTAACAGATGGTCACAGGCAAAATATGTCGAATGAGAAAAGTTCTGCTCAGCTCGAGAACAAGTTTCTACTCCCCGGTGCTCCAAAATATGGGTAGAGACTCAGACTTGGACGATGGGTCCACGATATTGGTGAATAGATAAGAAGACGAATGAGTCCGGGCCCAACTCTTCTGTCGAGTTCTTCTTAAACCAGAACCATGCTCGTGGATTTGAAAAGGTTCAGTGCCGATGGGCACAGGCACAATACATTTAATTACACGAAGCAAGTTCACTGGCTGCGGAACACCTCATGCGAGACAGACGTGAATAATTTTAAATGTCTCAGTGTAGGGTTGATACACATTCGCCGCTCAGCGACAGATAGAAAGCTGTCACAGGCTAGTGTAGCCCACATGAAATGACATGCCGAAATCTAATGTGCTGGGCCTACATGGCGCATAACAGTGGCACAACGTACTTCACGCACCCTGCGGAAATTAAACATATTTTTCATATTCGGTATTAAGGTTCAAAAGCAAAACAAACATGTCTGGTAAGTGGAAGTGATCTGTACAGTGAGCAATCATCCCCCTTGCAACAGCACAACCCCCCAGTAGATGACATGCCTAAACTGCACAACCCCCAGTAGATGACACGCCTATACAGCACAACCCCCAGTAGATGACACGCCTATACAGCACAACCCCCAGTAGATGACACGCCTATACAGCACAACCCCCAGTAGATGACACGCCTATACAGCACAACCCCCAGTAGATGACACGCCTATAAAGTGAGACTCTCTTCTTGTGCAAGTCCCCTTTGTGTTCACAATGATGTTTTTTATTTACCTTCTCGCCCTCCCCCCCCCCCCCTCTTTCCAAAGTAGGAGCTGTCCTTACAAAGTAGGAGCTGTCCTTACAAAGTAGGAGCTGTCCTTTCAAAGTAGGAGCTGTCCTTTCAAAGTAGGAGCTGTCCTTTCAAAGTAGGAGCTGTCCTTTCAAAGTAGGAGCTGTCCTTTCAAAGTAGGAGCTGTCCTTTCAAAGTAGGAGCTGTCCTTTCAAAGTAGGAGCTGTCCTTTCAAAGTAGGAGCTGTCCTCTCTGAGTGTGAAATAAAGCTGTGGTGACCTCCCTACCTTGCAGCTACACACACACACACATGAACCTCCATTCTTTGCAACTACACACACATGAACCTCCCTACCTTGCAACTACACACACATGAACCTCCCTTCCTTGCAACTACACACACATGAACCTCCCTTCCTTGCAACTACACACACATGAACCTCCCTACCTTGCAACTACACACACATGAACCTCCCTACCTTGCAACTACACACACATGAACCTCCCTTCCTTGCAGCTACACACACATGAACCTTCCTTCCCTTTCAGCCCCACACACATGCACGCACACGAACCTTCCTACCTTGCAGCCACACACACGAGCCTCCCTCCCTTGCAGCTACACACACATGAACCTCCCTTCCTCACAGCTTCAAACACCCACACTTGCCACCACACACAATATTCTCTTCTCTATAACACAGCAATTCTTGTCTTACCACCCCTGCATCATCTCCTTCCTGGAAGTTGATGATGGCCTCCGTGTCCTTGTCCCAGAAATAGACATGACCGCAATCACTACCACTGACAATGAACTCTGACTTGGGACCATAAAAGTTCACACCTTTGACTGCAGACAGACAAAATTACAATATTCAATTTTATCTGACACTCATATAACGTATCTCGTAACATATAATTTCAAGAAAGTAGGCTTTCTGATGGCTGTTAGTGGGTTTTCTGATGGCTGTTGGTGGGTATATTCTGATGGCTGTTGGTGGGCTTTCTGATGGCTGTTAGACTTTCTAATGGCTGTTTGTAGGCTTTCTGTTAGTCTGCTGTTAGTTGGATCCCAAGACTATGTGTTCTGCAAACACCCCCCCCCTTGTTGGTTACAGGAATTACAAGAGCCTCAGGGGTATATTGGTCCAGAGTCATCTCAAGCCGGATGTTTCTAATCATTACAACATACCAACATAAACTGTACCCCACAAAGAACAACAGCTCCCCCTGGATTGCTGGACAACACAACACAGTTATTGTAGCTGATAACTTACCAGTGGCATTATTGCGATGTCCAGTGTACTTGTGAACATAATTTGCCCCATCAGACATTGTGTTGTCAAACAAATATATGTCTTCATCATTGTAGGAACCCAGAATTTCTGTATGAATACATAACAACAGGCATGAGAAACAACCGCAGGCATGAGAAACAACCGCAGGCATGAGAAACAACCGCAGGCATGAGAAACAACCGCAGGCATGAGAGCAGTGACATGTGTATATAGACATAACAGACATGGACAGTGACATCTGTCTATATAAACATAACAGACATGGACAGTGACATCTGTCTATATAGACATAACAACAGAAATGGACAGTGACATCTGTCTATGTAAACATAACAGACATGGACAGTGACATCTGTCTATATTAACATAACAACAGACATGGACAGTGACATCTGTCTATATTAACATAACAGACATGGACAGTGACATCTGTCTATATAGACATAACAACAGAAATGGACAGTGACATCTGTCTATATAAACATAACAGACATGGACAGTGACATCTGTCTATATAAACACAACAGACATGAAAATAACACTAGAAATCAATCACCGAAGTGTCTGAGATTAACCAACAAGCTGGATATATTAGTGCTGTGGTAACACAGGGTAAATGTGAGCATCAACGATAATAGGTAAATCAAAGTGTTACCAACAGAAAAAACTATATTTTAATCTGTTTAGCTGAAAAGTTGACAGTCCTTGAATTTCATTGTTAGTATGCTTAAATGCAACACGGTCATTTAACTATTTCCATTTAAAGTAGGAGCTGTCCTCTCTGAGTGTGAAATAAAGCTGTGGTGACCTCCCTACCTTGCAGCTACACACACACACACACACACACACACACACACACACATGAACCTCCCTTCCTTGCAGCCCCACACACATGCACGCACACGAACCTTCCTACCTTGCAGCCACACACACGAGCCTCCCTCCCTTGCAGCTACACACACACATGAACCTCCCTTCCTCACAGCTTCAAACACCCACACTTGCCACCACACACAATGTTCTCTTCTCTATAACATTTAACTATTTCCATTACCACTCAACTGTGAATGTGTAAATCCAAGTAGGAAGCATGAGGATAAATGAAAATAATTCTTACAGCTGACGGGAATTGAACCAGGTCTGTTCTAGCAGCACCGAATCACTTTGTAACACAAGTAAACAGGTTTTCTGTACTTGACCAACCACATCCCCCCCCCCCCCAAAAAAATGTGGTTCCGTCAAGACTTTCAGCCTGTGTACTCAAGTCACTGAGAACAGACCAATCAAAACAAGGACTATTACAACTTTAACAAACATGTAAGCACATGTTACATGTGTTAGTTAGTTAGTTAGTTAGTTAGTCGTCGGATCATCATCACTGCAAACTGGACACATCCATAGTTGTTCCGATCTCTCCTTGAGTGTATCCGCCATCACACTTCTGCTGACAGTACCGGTACTACTCTGGTTGACCATCATTCTTCTGCGCCCTCCAAGAAGTTCACCTCTAGCAACACCGCATTTCAATCCCTGATATTAATTCTAGCCATTGAAAAGGAATCATCATCCACATTAGTCTCACTCTCGCGTGTTATATCTCTTAAGGAGTTCAAAACGTCAGCGCGATCCATTGCCCCATCACCCTGTGCCACAATCGTGCATGATGCCAGTTGATCCGCTCTTTCATTGCCCTGAACGCCCACATGTCCCGGCACGAAAATAAATGTAACCACTTTCAAACTCGCCTTTCTCAAGGCCTCAATCCACTGTTCGCGAACAAGACCCACTTGTACCTTCTTAATCATACTCATAGTGTCACTCAAGATGCAGACCTGCATTACCTTCTGTGTGCGTAGCCACTCAAATGCCTTGGTCACCACCATAGTCTCTATGGTCATACTACTCGTAGTGACCGCAAAGGCACTATTTTCCTCCTTGATCGTTTTACCTGCGCACTGAGCTGTAAAGGTCCAAGCACTGCGAACATGCCTAATTACAGATCCATCGGTTATTACATGTGTGTGAACATGTAAGCTTGCTCACCTGTGAACATGTAAGCTTACCCACCCGTGAACAAGTAAGCCTACTCACCTGTGAACATGTAAGCTTACCCACCCGTGAACAAGTAAGCCTACTCACCTGTGAACATGTAAGCCTACTCACCTGTGAACATGTAAGCCTACTCACATATAAGTATGCAAGCCTACTCACCTGTTCCGTTGAAATTATAACATGCACATGTGACATTCGCTTTGACCTCACTGTTGACCTGTAACAAAATAGAAGTAATCATCACTGACCAGCAAGGCAATCAGATACTGGGTAGATAATAGATAACCAGCAAAGCAATCAGTAACCAGCTAGGTAGTAATTAACCGGTACAGCAATTACTGACCAGCAAGGCAATCAGAATAGGTTCTGTAGCAGAGTTGGACAGTGACCTCACATCGCAAATCCAACTGGTCAAATTGACTGGTGGTCTGAACACCAACCGTCCACATTGTACTGGCAGTATAATTGAATATATTAATGCAGACTTAAATTTCAACAATAACTGAATAACAATGTCCTGTAGGCTATAAGATATGTAAGACAATCACTGACCATTACTACAAGTACTGACCAAGATATTCAGGGCGTCATGTATCTAGCCTAATAGAAATAATGATATATATAATGTCGCTAGCTAAAGTGGTGCCCTGTATATCTTAGCCACTACAATTTGGCGGTCAAACACATTGTCCACTGTAGTCAATTTATGTCTGAGAACTGCTTAATTCACACCAAGAGGGTATCGAGACCATCTGGGTTGAACACAATTCACACATTCTTATAACATCCCTGTCCCAAACCTTCTTTATACTCTGGTGTTTGGTCCATATTTCTTACCATTTTTGAATCGTTGGCACTTTGTTTCAATTTTTGTCATTGTATGCCATTTTCAAATGTGTCGTTTTTCTTCAATACTTTTCTCCTCCAAAATAGAGCAGATATTACAATTGTTGGACAGTTTATGCATCAAAAATTACGGATCTTCAAATGCAACTAAGATATTCAATACCATTATTTCTATTTTTATTGTGTATTTCCCATTTTCATGTATTTTTGACATGTTTCATCTGCTGTGTTTGTTCTGTTCTTCTGCATTCTTCTTCTTCAGCGTACATTCTCAAACTCCTGCTGAATTTCTCTTGTAGCAGGACAATGATTCTATTAGACTTCCAGCAGAATATAGTCCAGAGAATGGAAATGCGTTGTGTCACCATTTTATTTGAGGCAATGGCCCAACACATCCGTCTTTGATAGAGTAATCGTTATAACGAAAGATAAAAGTTTATTATTAACCTTTAGCATACTGTAAACAAACAAAAAATTTCTCCCTGCAGCTAGATTCTTTTTTGAGGATTGGCATTATTGTTGGTACCCTTTTCTGAAAACGCGATAACTTTTTTGTTGCTAGAGATATTTAAATAATATTTGCACATATAAATAAAGAATTGAATACTGCATATATTGGTGTAATTTTTGTACGTGTGTGTGTGTGTGTGATATCAGACATATAAGAAAGTGGTAAAGACGTTTTATTAACAAAAAACTAATGAATTATAACAAACAAAACAAGAAAAAAATATTTAAAAATTAATTATCTTTGGTTTTTAAATTTTTGGAAGTGGGAACCCTGTAAAGAAAGCTAAATTCTACAAAATTTATGTGGTTTAATTGTCAAATCATTATAATATTACTGGTGAGAATGAATTAACCGTATAGATTTGCCATAAATTGTTCTCTAAAACACTAGACCTTCTCATATTTGTGATAGATCCAAAAAAGTCAAATTTTATCTTCTCCCTCACGAAAACAACATGACCAACTCTGTATTCTAATGTAAAAACCAACTTATCTCTCAAGAATATAGTAATCCACATCACAATCCATAATGATTTTACTGAAAATGCAATAAAATAAGTCTATACAAGCCAGTTCACTTTGTCTCTGTTCGGATTTGCCGATGTCGAGAGATGTAATAAATTTCATTACTACAACGCCATATGCGTCCTTCCCATTCATAAACAGTTTGGGAAAGGAAGTCAAATGAAGTAGCTAACTTCTTCTTCTTCAGCATACATTCTCAAACTCCCGCTGAATTCTCTTGTAGCAGGACATGTCCTACTAGATTTCCAGCAGAATGTAGTCCAGAGAATGGAAATGCGTTGTGTCGCCGTTTTATTTGCGCCAATGGCCCGACACATCCGTCTTCGGCGGTAATTAGCTAACTAGGATTGGTCAAAATCTGGCTACTTAACCAATCAGGTTTTGCGACAAATGCCCCTATGTTGTTTGTCTGATTTTTCAGACAATTGTGTCCGACATATGCTAATTTGTCTGCCATTTAAGACAATCGCGTGCTAAACGTTAAACACATTCATCCACATTAATAAATCCCATATTCTATAACTACTCAGAAAACAGCACAGGAAATTATTGCATTATCTGTGATTTCCGTCCAATGTAATTAATGACACCAGTTAATGCAAAATTCGGATGCATTTTACAGACAAGTATTATTGTGTTCCATAAGAATCTTCAACTTACTAGGTGATCTGGACAGAACCTTTTCAAGACGCCGCCATCAATATCCTGGAGAAATACATCAAACCAGGCAGGTTATTTATTACAGCTAACATTAGAAAGGTTTTTTGGTTACATTAAGAAACATAATAGTATAGAATAGACTTCGTCACAGAGACCACACACATTTAAAGTGACATATACTGCATGTGGAATAGACTTTGTCACAGAGACCACACACATTTAAAGTGACATATACTGCATGTGGAATAGACTTCGTCACAGAGACCACACACATTTAAAGTGACATATACTGCATGTGGAATAGACTTCGTCACAGAGACCACACACATTTAAAGTGACATATACTGCATGTGGAATAGACACGTCACAGAGACCACACACATTTAAAGTGACATATACTGCATGTGGAATAGACTTCGTCACAGAGACCACACACATTTAAAGTGACATATACTGCATGTGGAATAGACTTCGTCACAGAGACCACACACATTTAAAGTGACATATACTGCATGTGGAATAGACCGTCACAGAGACCACACACATTTAAAGTGACATATACTGCATGTGGAATAGACTTCATCACAGAGACCACACACATTTAAAGTGACATATACTGCATGTGGAATAGACTTTGTCACAGAGACCACACACATTTAAAGTGACATATACTGCATGTGGAATAGACTTCGTCACAGAGACCACACACATTTAAAGTGACATATACTGCATGTGGAATAGACTTCGTCACAGAGACCACACACATTTAAAGTGACATATACTGCATGTGGAATAGACTTCGTCACAGAGACCACACACATTTAAAGTGACATATACTGCATGTGGAAAATATGAATGTCTCATTATTGGCCTATCCGACCATCCATTATGTAACATTAAACTTTCAGTCGATGACATGTCAATATAGTGAGATTTTCCTCTTGTGGAACCCCCACAGCATTTCATCTGTATGATTAAGTTTACCTTTCTGATGCAACATTGAGAGAACCCAGAATTGCTAATCATGTTAGGAGTCAGATGAGGTCCAACCGTGAACATGGTTTGAACTGTCATTGTGTACATGGTGCTCCAGCTATGTCAGTGTGTACATGTACATGGTTCTAACTCTCAATGTGTTGTACATGGTGCTTCATCTATGTCAGTGTGTACATGGTGTCCCAGCTATGTTAGTGTGCACATGGTGTCCCAGCTATATTAGTGTGTACATGGTGTCCCATCTATATCAGTGTGCACATGGTGTCTCATCTATGTCCATGTGTACATGGTGTCCCATCTATGTCCGTGTGTACATGGTGTCCCAGCTATGTTAGTGTGCACATGGTGTCCCATCTATGTCCGTGTGTACATGGTGTCCCAGCTATGTTAGTGTGCACATGGTGTCCCATCTATGTCCGTGTGTACATGGTGTCCCAAATATGTCAGTGTGTACATGGTGCTCCATCTATGTCAGTGTGTACATGGTGCTCCATCTATGTCAGTGTGCACATGTTGCTCTATCTATGTCAGTGTGTACATGGTGCTCCATCTATGTCAGTGTGCACATGTTGCTCTATCTATGTCAGTGTGTACATGGTGCTCCATCTATGTCAGTGTGTACATGGTGCTCCATCTATGTCAGTGTGCACATGTTGCTCCATCTATGTCAGTGTGTACATGGTGCTCCATCTATGTCAGTGTGCACATGTTGCTCTATCTATGTCAGTGTGCACATGTTGCTCTATCTATGTCAGTGTGTACATGGTGCTCTATCTATGTCAGTGTGTACATGGTGCTCCATCTATGTCAGTGTGCACATGGTGCTCCATCTATGTCAGTGTGTACATGGTGCTCCATCTATGTCAGTGTGTACATGTTGCTCCATCTATGTCAGTGTGTACATGTTGCTCCATCTATGTCAGTGTGTACATGGTGCTCCATCTATGTCAGTGTGTACATGTTGCTCCATCTATGTCAGTGTGTACATGTTGCTCCATCTATGTCAGTGTGCACATGTTGCTCTATCTATGTCAGTGTGTACATGGTGCTCCAACTTTGAACAGGTGGCTCATGGGGCGTGGTGAAAATCAGACGATGTGTCAAGCCATTGGCGCAAATAAAACAGCGTCACTATGCATTTCCATTCTCTGGACTACATCCTGCTGGAAATCTAGTAGGACCATGGTCCTGCTATAAGGCAGGTCCAGCGGGAGTTTGAGAATGAACGCTGAAGAAGAAAATCCTGCATGCGCAGGATGTGACAATCCCCTGGGAGAGCCCAGAATCAGACAATCATCTTAGCCCTGCATTATTGGAGAACCAGATGGTGGAGAATGCATTTTTGGCTGCTCCACCCATACCAGTCACCATGGATCAGAGCTGGGTTCCTACGGGCACCTGAAGCCCATCACTCTAACTCTGTATGTTACGGAAAGGCAAAATATAACCACAAAATCCCCAGAATTAACTCTTCCCCCCCCCCCCCACCTAAGATCTTCTGGTTAATAAAAAAATACCCCATTGCATATAGGAAACGAAAGTGAATTGTTCATAATCCCAGGGGATCGAAACAACAACAACAACAATCTAAATAATAAAATAAGAGTCTGTGAAGACAAATCAATGCTGAAGATATGTGATGCCTTGTTTAAATCTGAAAGTCTGTGAGGAACTGAGTCTCTTATCTCATGTCTGCACCCCTGTGTCCAGCATCTGTGAGGAACTGAGAATCTGTGTGGAACTGAGAGTCTGTGAGGAACTGAGAGTATGTGAGGAACTGAGAGTATGTGAGGAAATGAGAGTATGTGAGGAACTGAGAGTATGTGAGGAACTGAGAGTATGTGAGGAACTGAGAGTATGTGAGGAACTGAGAGTATGTGAGGAACTGAGAGTATGTGAGGAACAGAGTATGTGAGGAACAGAGAGTATGTGAGGAACTGAGAGTATGTGAGGAACTGAGAGTATGTGAGGAACTGAGAGTATGTGAGGAACTGAGAGTATGTGAGGAACTGAGAGTATGTGAGGAACTGAGAGTATGTGAGGAACTGAGAGTATGTGAGGAACTGAGAGTCTGTGAGGAACTGAGAGTATGTGAGGAACTGAGAGTATGTGAGGAACTGAGAGTATGTGAGGAACTGAGAGTCTGTGAGGAACTGAGAGTATGTGAGGAACTGAGAGTATGTGAGGAACTGAGAGTATGTGAGGAACTGAGAGTCTGTGAGGAACTGAGAGTCTGTGAGGAACTGAGAGTATGTGAGGAACTGAGAGTATGTGAGGAACTGAGGGTATGTGAGGAACTGAGGGTATGTGAGGAACTGAGAGTCTGTGAGGAACTGAGAGTATGTGAGGAACTGAGAGTATGTGAGGAACAGAGTATGTGAGGAACTGAGAGTATGTGAGGAACTGAGAGTATGTGAGGAACTGAGAGTCTGTGAGGAACTGAGAGTATGTGAGGAACTGAGAGTATGTGAGGAACTGAGAGTCTGTGAGGAACTGAGAGTATGTGAGGAACTGAGAGTATGTGAGGAACTGAGAGTATGTGAGGAACTGAGAGTATGTGAGGAACTGAGAGTATGTGAGGAACTGAGAGTCTGTGAGGAACTGAGAGTATGTGAGGAACTGAGAGTATGTGAGGAACTGAGAGTATGTGAGGAACTGAGAATCTGTGAGGAACTGAGAGTCTGTGAGGAACTGAGAGTATGTGAGGAACTGAGAGTATGTGAGGAACTGAGAGTATGTGAGGAACTGAGAGTATGTGAGGAACTGAGAGTCTGTGAGGAACTGAGAGTCTGTGAGGAACTGAGAGTATGTGAGGAACTGAGAGTATGTGAGGAACTGAGAGTATGTGAGGAACTGAGAGTCTGTGAGGAACTGAGAGTATGTGAGGAACTGAGAGTATGTGAGGAACTGAGAGTATGTGAGGAACTGAGAGTATGTGAGGAACTGAGAGTCTGTGAGGAACTGAGAGTCTGTGAGGAACTGAGAGTATGTGAGGAACTGAGAGTATGTGAGGAACTGAGAGTATGTGAGGAACTGAGAGTATGTGAGGAACTGAATGTGAGGAACTGAGAGTATGTGAGGAACTGAGAGTATGTGAGGAACTGAGAGTATGTGAGGAACTGAGAGTCTGTGATGTCTTGTTTGCGCCTGTGTCAAGCATCTGTAAGGAATTGAGAATCTGTGTGGAACTGAGAGTCTGTGAGGAACTGAGAGTCTGTGAGGAACTGAGAGTATGTGAGGAACTGAGAGTATGTGAGGAACTGAGAGTATGTGAGGAACTGAGAGTATGTGAGGAACTGAGAGTATGTGAGGAACTGAGAGTCTGTGATGTCTTGTTTGCGCCTGTGTCAAGCATCTGTAAGGAACTGAGAATCTGTGTGGAACTGAGAGTCTGTGAGGAATTGAGAGTATGTGAGGAACTGAGAGTATGTGAGGAACTGAGAGTGTGAGGAACTGAGAGTATGTGAGGAACTGAGAGTATGTGAGGAACTGAGAGTATGTGAGGAACTGAGAGTATGTGAGGAACTGAGAGTATGTGAGGAACTGAGAGTATGTGAGGAACTGAGAGTATGTGAGGAACTGAGAGTATGTGAGGAACTGAGAGTATGTGAGGAACTGAGAGTCTGTGTGGAACTGAGAGTCTGTGAGGAACTGAGAGTATGTGAGGAACTGAGAGTATGTGAGGAACTGAGAGTATGTGAGGAACTGAGAGTCTGTGAGGAACTGAGAGTCTGTGAGGAACTGAGAGTATGTGAGGAACTGAGAGTATGTGAGGAACTGAGAGTATGTGAGGAACTGAGAGTATGTGAGGAAATGAGAGTATGTGAGGAACTGAGAGTATGTGAGGAACTGAGAGTATGTGAGGAACTGAGAGTATGTGAGGAACTGAGAGTCTGTGATGTCTTGTTTGCGCCTGTGTCAAGCATCTGTAAGGAATTGAGAATCCGTGTGGAACTGAGAGTCTGTGAGGAACTGAGAGTCTGTGAGGAACTGAGAGTATGTGAGGAACTGAGAGTATGTGAGGAACTGAGAGTATGTGAGGAACTGAGAGTATGTGAGGAACTGAGAGTCTGTGATGTCTTGTTTGCGCCTGTGTCAAGCATCTGTAAGGAACTGAGAATCTGTGTGGAACTGAGAGTCTGTGAGGAACTGAGAGTATGTGAGGAACTGAGAGTATGTGAGGAACTGAGAGTATGTGAGGAACTGAGAGTATGTGAGGAACTGAGAGTATGTGAGGAACTGAGAGTATGTGAGGAACTGAGAGTATGTGAGGAACTGAGAGTATGTGAGGAACTGAGAGTATGTGATGTCTTGTTTGCGCCTGTGTCAAGCATCTGTAAGGAACTGAGAATCTGTGTGGAACTGAGAGTCTGTGAGGAACTGAGAGTATGTGAGGAACTGAGAGTATGTGAGGAACTGAGAGTATGTGAGGAACTGAGAGTATGTGAGGAACTGAGAGTATGTGAGGAACTGAGAGTATGTGAGGAACTGAGAGTATGTGAGGAACTGAGAGTATGTGAGGAACTGAGAGTATGTGAGGAACTGAGAGTATGTGAGGAACTGAGAGTATGTGAGGAACTGAGAGTATGTGAGGAACTGAGAGTCTGTGATGTCTTGTTTGCGCCTGTGTCAAGCATCTGTAAGGAACTGAGAATCTGTGTGGAACTGAGAGTCTGTGAGGAACTGAGAGTCTGTGAGGAACTGAGAGTATGTGAGGAACTGAGAGTATGTGAGGAACTGAGAGTATGTGAGGAACTGAGAGTATGTGAGGAACTGAGAGTCTGTGAGGAACTGAGAGTATGTGAGGAACTGAGAGTATGTGAGGAACTGAGAGTATGTGAGGAACTGAGAGTATGTGAGGAACTGAGAGTCTGTGAGGAACTGAGAGTATGTGAGGAACTGAGAGTATGTGAGGAACTGAGAGTATGTGAGGAACTGAGAGTATGTGAGGAACTGAGAGTATGTGAGGAACTGAGAGTATGTGAGGAACAGAGTATGTGAGGAACTGAGAGTATGTGAGGAACTGAGAGTATGTGAGGAACTGAGAGTCTGTGAGGAACTGAGAGTATGTGAGGAACTGAGAGTATGTGAGGAACTGAGAGTATGTGAGGAACTGAGAGTCTGTGAGGAACTGAGAGTATGTGATGTCTTGTTTGCGCCTGTGTCAAGCATCTGTAAGGAACTGAGAATCTGTGTGGAACTGAGAGTCTGTGAGGAACTGAGAGTATGTGAGGAACTGAGAGTATGTGAGGAACTGAGAGTATGTGAGGAACTGAGAGTATGTGAGGAACTGAGAGTCTGTAAGGAACTGAGAGTATGTGAGGAACTGAGAGTCTTTGAGGCTCTTTTCGACTTACCTCTGCAATTTTTCTCTTATCATACACTCTGAAATATACCCAGAAATATACATGAATATTAATAAGGCACCATACTTTTGATTTGCATAAAGAACATATTAAACACTTCATCTCTGAGAAGTCACTAAAACTACCACATTGACTCATCAGCATGCCAGTAAATCGATCTGTCATTTTTATAGTGATGTTTAAATTGATTACTGTAGCACAGCAAAGTTCCTACTCAAAGAATTAACTAGTAAGTATTTACAATTAATTCAAAGTAGAAACACAGTTTCAGCTCTTGCACATACCGACCATGAAGTATGGGTGTCAGGTCTTGCACATACCGACCATGAGGTATGGGTGTCAGGTCTTGCACATACCGACCATGAGGTATGGGTGTCAGGTCTTGCACATACCGACCATGAGGTATGGGTGTCAGGTCTTGCACATACCGACCATGAGGTATGGGTGTCAGGTCTTGTACATACCGACTATGAGGTATGGGTGTCAGGACTTGCACATACCGACCATGAGGTATGGGTGTCAGGTCTTGCACATACCGACCATGAAGTATGGGTGTCAGGTCTTGCACATACCGACCATGAAGTATGGGTGTCAGGTCTTGCACATACCGACCATGAGGTATGGGTGTCAGGACTTGCACATACCGACCATGAAGTATGGGTGTCAGCTCTTGCACATACCGACCATGAGGTATGGGTGTCAGGTCTTGCACATACCGACCATGAGGTATGGGTATTAGGTCTTGCACATACCGACCATGAGGTATGGGTGTCAGGTCTTGCACATACCGACCATGAGGTATGGGTGTCAGGTCTTGCACATACCAACCATGAAGTATGGGTGTCAGGTCTTGCACATACCGACCATGAAGTATGGGTGTCAGGTCTTGCACATACCGACCCATGAGGTATGGGTGTCAGGTCTTGCACATACCGACCCATGAGGTATGGATGGGTTTGTTGACCAAGCTGAATATTTTCACAGTGTCGCTTTATATTTTTTTGTACCAATGGTCCAACACATCAGTCTTCAGCAGGATTAAAAATGGCGAAGCTCTGAAAATCAAATGCATGGTTCTTGTTTGAAATGTGTCTCCCTAGTTTGATTATTTCCCTTGGCAATGTTTGTCAGCGGTTTTTTTTATCCTTTATGACTTTTCATATAAATTTATTTATAGGGTTAGGGTCAGTTATGTAAAATACAACTATTAAAATTACTAATAAAAATAGGGAGACACACATTCCAAACAAGAACCAAGGGCACTAACTGAACCTGCAAGTTAGCTGACAAGGGTACAATGGCCCAACATATCCATCTTCACATCTGTCAATTAGTAGACTATAACTCTTTAGTATCAATTGAAAATAACCAGATCTTTAAAAAACACACCTTGAAACAAGATGTCACAATCCAGGGTTAAACATGCGACCTCATGAGCATGCTAATAAAGAATTTTACTACATAACAATGCTAAATAAAAGTCATTCGCTCATTCTTTATGTGTGGTCGCTCACCTGCGAACATTCTTTATGTGTGGTCGCTCACCTGCGAACATTCTTTATGTATGGTCGCTCATCTGTGAATTTTCTTTATGTATGGTCGCTCATCTGTGAACATACTTTATGTGTGCTGTTGATATATTTTGTGAGTAGTATGTTCTAATTATATGTATGGTCGCTCACCTGCGAACATTAGAGGGAATAAGGGTCACGACCAGTAATATTGTCTAAACTGATGTACCTGATATAGTGATCTCTGCCGCCAACACAAAACTGCCGTGAGTCACATGGGTTCGAATGTATGGAGTACAAAGGTACCTTCTTCTCTGTTTCTTTAGTTGTTACCAATCTATATCAAACAAAATAACAGGGTTTTAGTCTCGAACAAACACAACAGTACAGCCTCGAACAACAAGCACAACAGTTGAGCCTCTAAAAACAAACACACCAGAACAGCCTCTAACATCAAACACAACAGTTCAGCCTCTAACAACAAACACAACAGAACAGCCTCTAACAACAAACAACAGAACAGCCTCTAACATCACAACAGTTCAGCCTCTAACAACAAACACAACAGTTCAGCCTCTAACAACAAACACAACAGTTCAGCCTCTAACAACAAACACAACAGTACAGCCTCTAACAACAAACACAACAGTTCAGCCTCTAACAACAAACACAACAGTACAGCCTCTAACAACAAACACAACAGTTCAGCCTCTAACAACAAACACAACAGTACAGCCTCTAACAACAAACACAACAGTTCAGCCTCTAACAACAAACACAAAAGTTCAGCATCTAACAACAAAAGACAGAACAGCCTCTAACAACACAACAGTACAGCCTCTAACAACAAACACAACAGTTCAGCCTCTAACAACAAACAACAGAACAGCCTCTAACAACACAACAGTACAGCCTCTAACAACAAACACAACAGTTCAGCCTCTAACAACAAACAACAGAACAGCCTCTAACAACACAACAGTTCAGCCTCTAACAACAAACACAACAGTTCAGCCTCTAACAACAAACACAACAGTTCAGCCTCTAACAACAAACACAACAGTTCAGCCTCTAACAACAAACAACAGAACAGCCTCTAACAACACAACAGTACAGACTCTAACAACAAACACAACAGTTCAGCCTCTAACAACAAACACAACAGTACAGCCTCTAACAACAAACACAACAGTACAGCCTCTAACAACAGAACAGCCTCTAACAACAAACACAACAGTTCAGCCTCTAACAACAAACACAACAGTATAGCCTCTAACAACAAACACAACAGTACAGCCTCTAATAACAAACAACAGAACAGCCTCTAACATCAAATACAGAACAAGATATATATTTTTAACCCACTCTCTCTCGTACTCTATGATATTGCCATGCCCGTGTAACAGCTAGCTAGCAATCTTTAGCATAATGTTTACAACATTTATAGATAAACCGTTTGTGCAAGGACCTACTTGTGCGGCCTCTCCTGTCGGAGGTCAAACAGATATGTGACAGCATCTTCTCCGCAGCTAAGAAAGACATTTGGTGAATCCATCTCCAGCGCTAGCTGTGGAGATAGGAGAAGAAATATACAAATCTGCTCCACTCTATTCAAAATATTCATACAATTACATGGGACATACAATTACATGGGACATACAATTACATAACTGGGTCATACAATTACATGGGACATACAAATAAATACATAAATGGGACATACAAATAAATACATAACTGGGACATACAAATAAATACATACTGGAACATACAAATAAATACATAAATGGAACATACAAACAATTACATAACTGGGACATACAATTACATAACTGGGACATGTAAGTTTCCGTCTTGTTGATATGGAAAGCAGTGACCTGTAGCAATACCTTTATGTTATGTGTACACTTTTGTTTTCCACTCTCTATAGATGAGAAGTGTCTTAATAAATCGGTGCTGCCTTTTTAAATGAGAGATGCTTCTGAGAAGGATTTTGAGAATTTTGCAAGAAACCCCTTCAGAAGAATTTTGAGAATTTTGCAAGAAACCCCTTCAGGAGGATTTTGAGAATTGTGCAAGAAACCTCTTCAGAAGGATTTTGAGAATTTTGCAAGGAACTCCACAATGATTTTGAAAATTTTGCAATGAACTCCTTCAGAAGGATTTTGAGAATTTTGCAAGAAACCCTCTCAGAAGGATTTTGAGAATTTTGCAAGAAACCCCTTCAGAAGAATTTTGAGAATTTTGCAAGAAACCCTCTCAGAAGGATTTTGAGAATTGTGCAAGAAACCCCTTCAGAAGGATTTTGAGACTTTTGCAAGGTACATTTGGGTGTAGAAGGTGGAAAATAGAAAATATTGGATTGAGAACATCAAGGAATGGTCCATGCTTGATTTTTCTACACTCCTTTTAATGGATGTGCTCAGGTTTTTCTACGGATTTTTATGCAATGTGGCACCACTCTGACCCTGACAGGTCATGAATCTTATTAGTAGAACTGCAACATAACACAACATAATGATATAAAATATCACGATGACCCAGAAATGTTATACTGAAGTCGGATGTGTTGGTTTCAAACTCAGAAATCACATCCAATCTATAAACCACAACACAATTAATATTTTTTCCAGATTATATTGACTAACAGTAGGAGTGTGAAAAAAAAAATGCATAAAAAGTTGAGAATAGTTTACCTTATGAGCTGCTCCCCTATGTTGTGCCAACTTACGGGTGGCCTTGCAAATTCCAGTTAACGACAACTCGGCAAGTCGAACCTGGCCATCACGGGCACAACTGATTACGTGACAGTCTCCGCTAAATGGCATAAACTTGGCCTAATTAATAGATAGGAACAAATTCATAATCTTTAGGCATGCGATACCAGGTGAATAGATGAACAATAATATTGCTTACCTTCCGTGCATGCATATCATAAGAGGCAAAGTCAAGAGCTACCTGCTCACAGCTAAAGGGACAACTTCATCATCATCATGTGTCAAGAGCTAACTGCTCATAGCAAAAGGGATAACATCATCATCATCATCATCTGCAGGACACTGCTAATCACCAATTGTTTCGGCATCGTTTCCGTTTCACTTGGATCCTCTATGGATTAAACGGCAAAATCCACCCGCAAAACTTTCTGCACCATGTACAAAACAATCTACATGTTCGGAGCGTATACATCTTTTCTATCCGCCAAAGATGGATGTGTCGGGCCACTGGCACAAATAAAACGGCAACACAGCGCATTTCCATTCTCTGGACTACATCCTGCTGGAAATCTAGTAGGACCATGGTCCTGCTGTAAGGGAGATCCAGCGGGAGTTTGAGAATGAACGAAGAAGAAGATACATCTTTGCTCAATTCCACAAATGGTTCAGAAATAACACCTGACTGAACTTATTTTTGCAGATGACATATCGCTATTTTGAATGCTACTAAACAACAAACACAAAATATGACAAACTATGCACATTCGCCTCCAGATTTTAAAAAATATCTCAAATACTGCATGCTTCCCATTAAGAAGTTGAGGGAGGGATTTTGTAGCTGTGTGATAAAGGCAGCATGCTCTTGCTGTCGCCACGTCATGTACAGGGTGAGTTTTTTAATTTAGCATCCAACAGAAGAAATCCTAGTCTTTACCGGGGATCGAACTTTGGACTTCACGGGTGTGAGACTAATGTTCTAACCTCTCGATTATGCGCCACACAGGCCTCCAC
Organism: Meghimatium bilineatum; assembly: GCA_034231615.1. Lineage (NCBI taxonomy): Eukaryota > Metazoa > Mollusca > Gastropoda > Stylommatophora > Philomycidae > Meghimatium > Meghimatium bilineatum. The sequence continues at coordinate 23,284,602 of CM067302.1, forward strand.
ATCAAAAATATGGTACTAACCAGCTCAACAATAAAATATTGGAAAAAAGTATCCAGTTTTACTTACCTGGGCAGTAGAATGTTCATTGATGGAGACACAACGCAAGAAATAAATACACGAATAGCAGTTGAAGCTATAGTGCGTTCATCAGTATTTGAATACCGATATGGGCCCAGAGATGACATGCACACAAGAGTGCATCGGCCGGCGCTCCATAGCTGGTTGAGCATCAGGGTCAGCGAACCACAGCTGGCCAAGACCCTCAGTACACTTCCACGCAGTGGGCCTGGAAACAGGAGTGCAGCAACCCTGCTGTAGCCTGGTCAAGTACTAGGGATCGAGATACGGGAATGCCAACCCGGCCCAAAAAAATGCTGGCTGAAGACGGATGTGTCAGGTCGAAAGGCGCAGATAATGTAGCTTGCTGTAAAACATGACACAACGCAGATCACCTTCATAGTCCTTCTCGGGCCGGTCAGCGGAATGCTTTCAGAGGGTCCGCTGAAAGGCGTACGACGAAGAAGAAGAATATCGATATCATCTATTATCTCTGTAATAACTGAGTGTATGTGCTTCATATTTTGCATGAGTGGATTATTTCATAACCACATAAATAATTTATGATTAATTAATATCTTGACTGAACAGATTTGCCGATATGAATGTTGTTTTTAAGATAGCAATATTTTAATATTATGTAGAAATTAAATTTTACAGTAATTGTTGGTAGAGGCGTATTGTTCATTTGTTGCTACATGGGTAAAAATGAAGTATTTGTGTATGTGTTATTAATTATCGTTTTTGCTTTTCTGCAGGACAGTGGGTGTCTATGTTGTTCCCTGACTTAGCACCTATGCTTGCTTGGGCAGGACTGTGGTCCTGCTTCATATTGGGGATGATGGCCCTACCAATCTTAGTTTTCAGCATCTATTGGCTGGACCGTGTCCCATCTCCACTCTAAGGAGGTGGCCTCGATGAGAACCTCTAACTCAATTTCATAAAGTAGATATAACAAATGGTTATCTTCATCATGTGATGGATGATCAACAAGAAACAATACAGATCATACCTGAAAGACATTACTACGATGACCACTATCATAAATAAGAGAAGGTCTTGCTCGCTGCCAATTCCATAAGACGATGTTGAGATCATCGGAACCACTAGCAAGAAGAGTACCTGGCACAGAAAAAATACTAGTTACTTCAAGCATCTTCATCAGAAAATTACAAAATTTTTCCTCCTCTTCTTCTGCGTTCATTCTCAAACTCCTGCAGATTGGCAGGATGTAGTCCGGAGAACGGTTTATGTTGTCACAGTTTACACATTTGCTCTGATATCTGCACATTTCAACATGACACATCCTACCCTCAGCATGGCTTCGTAACAGTAGGTAACGGGGGTTGGTCTGCAAACATTGTACCAGTTTTTGTTTCACAAGATTACCTGAACAGTGAAATGCATTACTTTTGATAATTATGCTCTCTGATGTAGCCATATTTGATTCATGTCTGCAGTTGAAAAATGTTTTCATCACCACAAGAGCTCAATGTTTATTTTTATTACAAAACATAAGTGAATTATAAACACAAGTGTTGCCAATAGTGACAGAAGAATTAAGGAAACTCTTGCTAAGAAAATAGAACATGGCACACAAAAACTAGATTTTAAAAATTGTTTAAACATCCAGCAGTAGTTTTTTCAGAAAAAAAAATCAAATACTTAATTAACAAACATTATCAAATACTTAATTAACAAAACGGGAAGTGGCAACTATTATAGAACCCCCCCCCCCCAAACCACCACTAGCAAAGCCGTATCTTCAGGAACAAAGACATTAAACCTTGACCACAAACCAACTAGCTCACCTATTCTATTGAAACTGAGAGCATTGACACATCCTTCATGCGCTTTCATAGATTCTTTCAGAACCAGCTTTGTCACCATCTGAAGACTGCCCTGGACATGTTCCCTTTGGAAGATAAATTGTGTGGCTAGTTACATAATGTCTAACAGACAAGCAGACATATTTCATTTATGGTACTTATGCACGAGTCCATCATCAAAGCAAAAATGTTATCGTTGTTCTCCGAACTAAGCATTTCAGCATAAAGTAGCTAATGCAGTGGATACCATCACATTGTGGAATACCTGGAAACGAGAAAGCAGATCATCTGGCTAAGAAGGGTTCTGATTGCTGATGATCAACCAGACGTGTCAATACAATATTATTAAAAGAAACATTATCGGTAGAGAGCCAACACAAGATGGCTACCAAATTATGAACAACCAGAACAAGTTGGCATTCTATGCATTAGAACAAGACACACCGACTATGCAGTCACATGTGTAGAAAGTTCAAGATTGGCATCATGGCCACGTGTATATGCACCTCAGACTGCATAGATTGTTCCTCAGGAATATCTAAAATATGAAATTATATGGAAAATACAATGGACCACAGAAACAAGTGGAAGCAAAACCTTGTGGACATCTGTACGGGTTAGAACAATTCAGTTTCTAGTAGAGATAAAACATCAGGTATAAGCACCTTTCAAGTGAACGAAAGGAGAAACATTCTTCTTCTTCTTCTTCTGCGTTCGTTCGGAAACTCCTGCAGATTAGCAGGATGTAGTCCAGAGAACAGAATGTGTTGTGTCATGGTTTACAGCATTGCTGTGATATCTGTGCCTTTCGGCCTGACACATCCGACTTCAGCATGGCTTTGGGTCACTGGTCCTATATGGGATGGGACAGCCAACTCCATCCCATAACTTCCTTAGTCGCCTCTTACGACATGCGTGGAAGGCAAACAGTGGTATTCTTTGCTCCCCTTTAGGGCCCCCAACATACGGACGTGGAAGAAAAATTGTTGTTTTCCCAAATGGGTTTCCGTAGAAGGCATCACTGCATGATAAAAATAACATAATGTCCAGGACAAGGAGATATTAGGCTTGGTACGGTTTCGTGTTTGTTTGTCTTCAATATCATTTAACATCGCCAGACCTGAAATATCATTTAACATTGCCGACTGTTGCCAGGCCTGAAATATAATTTAACATCGCCAGAGTGTTACCAGGCTTGAAATTATCCACACTTGCCATTAAGTGTAGGAGTGGGAGCCTCAGTTGTCATTCCAAGACAAGATGTGTTGCCTTGGTTGCATTGAGTCCAAGTTTATTAAGGTTATCTTGATGTTTTCTATCCACCGTTTTCTTGGTCTACCTCAGACTGTATGTCCGGATATTCCTGTGATATATGCTTTTTTTGGTATTTGGTTTGGGTTCATTCTCATCAGGTGACCGAAGCATTTCACTTATATCAATAAACATAAATGAAACAACAAACATAAATATTCAATTAAAAAATATGTAAACTAACTAGAAATGCCGTCACCAAGTGTCCAGCACTAATGATTTAATGGGAGGAAGTAGATATGACAACAACTGTGGCGACATGATTATGTCCAATTTACCCGCACTATGGCATCGGAGCAAATAAACACAAACTTCTAGGTGTAATCCACTAACGTAGTGGTTGCTCAATTGCAAAGGTCACTAAGAAATTTTGTATCTATGATAAAAAGTTTAAATGTGGCTTTTTATTTCCAGGAAGAGTGGGAACACTGCTAGTAATCATCTATCCTTGTTTTCAGTCTTTCCAGTCAAGGTCGAAAACTGGAAAAACGAAGGAAGACAACTTAAAAGTTTGAGTTTACGATCAGCCTGCTATGATCAACTAAGATCGTCAGCAGTAAAGAAGACCTTCCAAACAGAATTAATTTGGACCCCATTGTTTTTGTTTTTTTGTTTATAGTTGGGCTTTTGGTTGGTCACTATTTATATACTTCTTGCCACTGAGACCACATGTGGAGGGGCGAGAGAGTGAGGTTGACGACAGTACTCTCCCTCACTTTAATCCAATTTTCATAGCACCAGGTCATGGCTTTCATCATCATCTCAATAATCATCCAAAAAAAGTCCTTACATCACATTTAATGTTTTTCATGCCATGCTCATCTTCACTTGCGGAGGAGGAACATCATCATCATTTATATACTTGGAGTCGCCTTGACTATTTATTTTTTTTGCATGCAATTCCAAATAAGTAAATAGTGAACAACTGAAAACCCAAATATAATTTTTTAAATGTAACAAATGAGGTCCTAATTAATTCTGTTGGAAGGAGAGACCCCCCCCCCCCCTGAAGACCCAGAGTCAGACAAGAAAACCTGGAGCCTGGGGAAACCAAAGACTGAAATGAAGCAAAACCAGGAAGAAAATGGATTGTGCCTGTATACCATCTCATAGTAGAAGGCGGGGGGGGAAGGTTCATGTAAGCTTCTGACATGGGGGTGTGCATAAACTGTCAATTTGGGGGAGAGGGAGTGAGGAAAAATTTGATGTCAACAAAATTGTTTTTTATATACTAATTAAATTAAATTTGAAACTGTTTTAGAGAAATCTGAAAAAACTATGCAGCTTTTTTTCTGGTATGTTTCTCCAAAAAATTGGGTGGGGGGAATTTGACATAATTAAGCATGGGGACCCTGAATTCTTGGGGGAATTTGACATAATTAAGCATTGGGACCCTGAATTCTTGGGGGAATTTGACATAATTAAGCATGGGGACCCTGAATTCTTGGGGAATTTGATATAATTAAGCATGGGGACCATGAATTCTTGGGGTAATTTGACATAATTAAGCATGGGGACCCTGAATTCTTGGGGGAATTTACCATAATTAAGCATGGTAAATTCTTAAATTCTCAAACTTAATTCTTAAGTTTGTTAAAAAAACAACAGAGAAGTCATGGTCACAAATTGTTGACATAATTGTTGGACTATATTGTTATTGAATGATATCTATACTGAAATCAGATGTACTATGTCAGCATGGTGCAAATCAAATGGTAACACAATGTACTTGGATCCTCCCTGGCAGGTGAAAATTTGTGTTGGTTATCAGACAAGAATTCAAAGTTGAAAGAAATGGAAGGGGAATACGAACATGATGCAATACATCTCCTCCAAAGATATCAACAGACCACAATATTTCGCCTTAGAACAGGCCACTGCAGACTGTTGGGTCACCTTTATCGATTAAGGATCTCATACACAGATGAATGTCCATGTAGATCCGGAACCCAGACTCCAGAACACATACTTCAGGACTGCCCAACATACAAAGAGCAGAGGCAGTAGACCTGGCCAGAGGATACAGACTTGAGGCAAAAGCTATGGGGCAGCTGCTCTGACCTGGAGAAGACAGTGGACTTCGTCTTGACGACAGGTCTGACAGTATAGCATGACCACAGAAGAAGAAGACAAGAATTATATCTGTATTAATTCATATTAATATGTTTTATTTCATTTGTTCTCAAACTTTTATCTGATCTCTTTTATAGCAGGACAATGGTTCTACCAGCAGGATGTAGTCTAGAGAACGGAAATGCCCTATGTCTCCACTTTATTTGCGCCAATGGTCTGACACATCAGAATTATGCGCTAAATAGATATAATTCTTCTTCTTGTGTTTTGCTATCTTATTGTTTGACTAACCTGAAGATATTGGAACTTTGGTGGGACGTGTAGCCATATTCTCTCTTCCTTAACTCTGGAACGGCAAACCAGTTTGGCTTTGGAACTGGCTTATTTAGAATTTCCAAAACTGCTTTCCGAACATCATCATCTGACTCTTTCTCTTCATCATCATCTGTGCTTTTCACTCCATCATTAGTGTTATCATCATCTGTTGTATCAGATTCATCAGAGCTCAGTCTTTGTCTCCCGAACCGTCTACCTCTCGGACGTCTGTGCCTGAGACGTCTTCTTTGAGCAGCAGAAGTAGGTATGATGTCATCTTCGCTGTCTGAACTAAGGTTCTGTAAATCTTTGGATGTCTGGTCTGATTCAGTCAAACTTGTTTCATGTGCATCTTTCATACTCAAAGCTTCATCGTTATATAGTCTATCATCTGACCTGTCGGGAGTTTGCCGTTTAGCTTTTGGAGATTCATCATCATCATCTGTTGTTATCCGCTTAGCACCCGGTGAATCTGCATGGCTGGAGTTATTGCAAGTGATCATTCCAAGATCAGCATCAGAACACAATGTCAAGGTATTATTTATTTCAGTAGTGTAAAGGTCGTCTCTGTCAATACTCATTTCATCTTTTTCATTCTCCCCATTCATTAACACATCTTCAGCATGAACTTTTTCCTGTAATTTTATGTTATTGGATTTGTTTTCTCTTAGTTTTTCTTGTGTAAACACATGGGAACTCTTTTCTCCAACAGATTCTATTGGACATTCAAATGAGGTACCATTCAAACATCCTAAATTAATGTCTTCATCTTTCATTTCTGCATCAATATTATTTGCATTACTTGTTCCTAGAGGGATAGATGTTTTTGTCTCGAAAATTTCCCCCTCTTTAGAATTATCTAACAAAACACTATCTGACGTGATTCCACGCCCATCTATTACGATTAATCTACACAACGAAGGATGATCAGAAGTTGCTTCCAGTCCTTCAATTTGTCTGTTGTCTTTGTCATCATCCTCCCCACTTTTCTGTTGCTCTTCATCGTTTCCTCTGCTGGGAGAGGAAGCCATTATTCCCTTCCTGAAACAACAAGATAAAAACCGTCAAATGAGCAATATTATTTAGTCAAACACAATATGACAATACTAGATAGGCCTACTGCTTTGACCATATGTACCAAAAAAAAAGGGAAAGGTATGTCCCATGGCAGGAACCTGCCGCCGGGGATGAAGATAACTCTTCATGTACTAAGCCGCAGCAACTATTAGGTGAGGTGGCCAGTTCCCTTCCTTGCTTTCTTTATCTCCCCTAACTCATGCGTCAGGTACATTTACAGCTGAGTCAACTGGAGGAGTGGTCGTGTCAAGTGAGAAATCACAACCCAGATTTTTTGTGTGGTCCAGACCACATATGTACTAGAGTCTAGCTAAACTGTATGAAGTATTTGGTAGGCATAGCTGTAGTGTGTTCTGCTCTGTGGTGGATAGAGCATGTCTCAGACGGTCAATGTACCAGGTTCAAATCTCAGTGCATCCAGATGATACATAAAGATACATAAACTGATAAACTAAGCAATGGCAACCTATGAACATTTTTATATTGTTTAGAAAATCACTACAACCAAAAATTTATGAGTTTATTGCTACGTTCTAAACATGACGTAATATGCTACCAACTTTTAGTGTGGCTGTGATGAGCTATTACTAATGACATGATGATCTAAGGACTACCACACTTTCAAAGAAGGCAACTAATCTGGTCAATCTACTGTAACTGTAGTAAGGAGGCTTGTTATGTTATGTTCCTCCAGGGCCATAGGCGGCACATAGGGCAGAAACCATAGCTTTCCATTTCTGTCTTTGTGTTGCCAGGTCTTTCAATTGTTGTGTGTTGTTTAGGTTCATTGACATGCCTTCTCTATTAAATTAATGGTTCTTCGTAGAGTTTCTCTAGGTCTCCCTCTTCTTCTTACTCCAGGTGGCACCCAATATAGTGACTGCTGGGGAATTCTTAGGCTGTTCATTCTGAGAACATGGCCGAAGTAAGTCCAACGCCTTTGTCTAATGAAGGAAGATATATAGGTGTGTTTGCTTTCCTCTCTTATGGTGGCTTAAGGAGGCTTAGCCTAATATAAATATAACGTACACTCAGCAATACTAACAGATTATTATTATGCCAGGCAATATATTGTGGGGGTGTCAGAACTGCGCACTTCATACACTTTCTCGCGTCATCATTTCACACTGATAGGCGTAATTAGTTTAGAAAAGTGCATGTTTTGATATGTACACAATAACTTCGTTTGGAGTGAAGGACGGCCATTTTTCTACGTCAAGGATGGCCAACTAACAACAACAAAATATCTTAACATCTCAGTGTCACTAAAAAGTCTGAAATACAATAATAAATTTTACGTTACCCATTTCACTTTAAACTGCAATGCATAAGTTAAATTGTTGTTAAATAAGAGCTAACTTAAAACTAACCAAACTTGTTTATAGTGGGCTTGTTGACAAAGTTACATTACATGGAGGTTGCCACTGAGGCTCTAGTAATAATCCCAGATCGCTCTATTAAAAAACCCAGACAACCCCAGACTATATCATTTAATATAATTGGCCAGGTATTAGGTCTTTCTTTTCTTTTCGCGTAAACCTTTTACGCTTTGCATCGTCAGTGGTAAAAGAGTTCTTTGGAGACGGTATTTTTGTGTGTTTCATTTATTTTTGTTTTCGTTGTATTTTTTCTTTCTGTAATCCATCCTTTGTAAGGTCTGCTCCTGACTTTGTATCCATTGTACCTGTATAATAGTAGTGTATATTAATGATTTTTTTAGAGGCACTGAATGATGGTAGTCTGGAAGCATGTGAAAACCACTTAATCTGTTGTCTTCTGGTGTAATTCATGATTACATTGTGTTTGTTAGACTTCTGTTTTCATTTCTGATTTTGAATCGTATTGTTACTTCGAGGATTCTACCTATACAAGACATTTCTGTTGTAACATGTTTTCTTTTGTCTTATTGTTAGCGTCAACATTTGACATTGATAGCATAGTGATGGTATGGACAGTTTTGTATAGTGCAGTTTTTGGTGTTCACGTCAAAAACAGTCATTCGGCCATGTTCGTGTACAATTCAATTATTTTCATTAGACCTTTAAAAAAACGGTTTAAATTCTTAATATTTATTGAAAATACACATTTTTAAGATACATTTCGCCAAAATAATCCCAGCACCCAAAACGACGGCAAAAACCCCAGACCTAGTAGGGAAATATTACAGTTGTGCCAACTTAAACTACCAGACAGAGCTGCCAGATATTTCTGAAACTGCTTATGGTCCACTTTACATATGTTGTTCGTCCATCACATGATGATGATGACGACCATTTGCTACATCCACGTTTGAAAAGAGCTATGTCCTTGTCTATGAGTTCGTAGATGGCTAATAAGCCCTATTCGAGCTGCAAATGTCCTTGGGAAGTTCAGGCATGGAATTACCAATGTAGATGGTTTTTGGTCTACAAAATTGTTTTATAAATGGCCCAGATGCACAATTACCCGCGATGGGATTCTAACCCGGTGCTTTAGTCGCCATAGACGCGCCCTGTACCATGTGTGTTCGTCCATCACAAGTGATGATGACCATTTTTACATCCACTTTTGAAAATTCAGTTAGAATTATGACGATGCATAGTTCGTAGATAGCTAATGAGCCCTATTCGAGCTGTAAATGTTCTTGGACAGTTGGTACATTGAATGACCACTGTATGCGGATTTTTGGTATATCCGTGACTTTCTAGCTACTCTCCGCTGTTAGGTTGCGGCATTTCTCCTGTTTTCACAAGATGATGCGCTCTTTTTGACCGTAGAGCACCATGTAGATCTATTTTGTGCAAGTTCTTCCCATTTGTCGTGGTCTATTTCAAAGGTTTTCAGTGAGTTCTTTAACGAGTAATTGTAGCGCTTCTTTTGGCCACCTTGAGATCGTTTGCCTTTCTCCAGCTCACCTTACAGTATGACCCTGTACCACGCCACCAGAGCAGCGTCCATAAATAAGGTTAACAAATTCTTGTCATTTTTATCCCCCAGGTTGGCTGCAATGGATCTCCCACATCCCCTGTCTCTTGCCTTAGTGGTGCATCTGCTATATTGTAACCTGGCCATCTCGCGATGTGTCTCTTCCACTTATATCTCTGCCTACCTCTTGTTCGCCTCCCCTCGATCTTCAATTAATCAATCAAGTGTCACGCCGAGTGACGTAGGTGATTATGCTTCTCCACAACTCATGTGTTGTTAATAAGTTCCGTTGGTGACTTATTTTTGTACTACAGTGACAACCCATCCGAAAGGAACAAACTAACATGTCTATATATAGGCCCTATAATATATATATATAGTTTTGTCTAATACAGTAGAATCTGTCATTAGTGAAACGGCAAGGGATTAGGACATTTTCCCGCTAAAACCAAGTTTCTGCTTAATGAAGGTGTGATAGGAAAATTTAACCAGATAGGGCATATGCATGTAACTGCGCTCACTGATGCCATATCAGTTTTTTAAAACTACATTCGGGGTTTTGTATCGTTGTCTGGGACGCAGACTTTATTTTGACAAAACGTGTCCTAATCTGGATATTATTTAGGAAATCTTAGGAATTTCGCCAACAGACGGGTAAATTCTCCCTACCCTTACAGATTTTTACTAAAGATCGTCAAAAATCTCGTGGAAACGAAGGAATTGCGCATGAGAATGGGCGACTGATGTTTTTTAAAGCTATTCTGGCTTCCACTACTAAGGCCCTGGTCTTATGTTCTTAGGCGCATGGTCGAGAAGTTGGAACGTTGGTCTGGTATCCTGGGGTCAAGGGTTCAACTAACGGTAATGGCTTGGATTTTTGTCGAAGAATAAATGAAACCACGCTTGAACACGACGTGACGACAGCCAAACTACCTTTATCACACAGCTGCACATGCCACCTCCCCAATAGGAAACATTCAGTATTGACAGTATAGTTATAGGCCCTATAGTCTGGGAAATATCTGGGTGTTTCTTCGAGGGCGATGTGGGGTTATTTCTAAAACGTCAGTGGTAACATTGATTGAGATACAAAGACCATGTAAAAGATGAACCACAGAAATTAAAGAGGCTATGAGAACAAGCCTACAAACATCACACAGGGAGGCATCTATGGCACAGGGAGGCATCTCCAGCACAGGGATGCACCTCCAGGGAACTCGTCTACCCCATACACTGCGAGGGACAAAAGGGTCACAGCGTATAGATAGATAGTAGATAGTACGTGTTTGTATGTGTTTTGACATGTTATCTAATCGTGTTTCATGATACCATAGTTGCTGGTGCGCATCTCGGCCTAGTATATCCGACTTCAGTTCCAGTGATTGCTTAGGCAAGACTGTCGTCGACTGTGCTCGATGTCAGGGATGGCCCAATTTTAGTTACCAGCCTCTGTTGGCTGGACTTCAAGAAGTTGGCAATGATAGGGATGTACTTGTTCATTAAAAGGGTCCAGATGCCGTAAATGAGTTACCTCATTGTATACCCCTTATGTACTCGATCGCTCTCAAAGAAGGGGAATTACACCTGCCGATAGTACCACACAGAGCACGTATCTTCAAATGAAAACGCTGTCACAGTAAAACTGAAACGTCTGGTCATCCTGAATATGAAGGGTATTACAATGAAGTCAATCCTCTACGACTTTCCAGATTTTTCATAAAGCACATTGATACAAACTGCTCATAGTTATATTTAAGCAAGAGCATATGTGACCGCAGATATATTTTTTTTTTAAAGCCTGAAAATGGCTTTAAAAGAAATCCAGAACATACATTTCATATCCAGTGACCTTTACAATTTAAATATTTGAGAAATTTAACTCGCCCATTTGTGTCTAGGGTCATAAATTAGAGCAAAGAATATGTTATGTTATGTTCCTCCAGGGCCATAGGCGGCGCATAGGGCAGAAACCATAGCTTTCCATTTCTGTCTTTGTGTTGCCATGTCTTTCAATTGTTGCGTGTTGTTTAGGTTCATTGACATGCCTTCTTTATTAAATTAATGGTTCTTCGTAGAGTTTCTATAGGTCTCCCTCTTCTTCTTACTCCAGGTGGCCCCCAATATAGTGACTGCTGGGGAATTCTTAGGCTGTTCATTAGCTGTTCATGAGCAAAGAATAGCAGCATTTTAAAAAAGTTAGGAATGTTGTACGAGACAACTAAGAATATGTGTGGGTGGAACTGGCGGATCCATCATATAGAGTAGAACTAGAGGGTCAAAATAACCCAGAATCCGTGCTGAAATCGAAGTGTCAGGCTAACTTCGCAGGCCAAAATGTGAACTATGGCACAATTCAGTCCGAACTCCACTCTGCAGTAGTTTGAGAACTGAAGCAGAACAAGAAGATATTTGGCTTTGAAATAGCTTCCAATATGGCAACACTAATCTGCATTCCGTCATCTGGTCTTGTAAGCCCGTGATGAACATTCGCTGCTGAGTACATAAAAAAAACACCCAATGATTAATAATTCTAAGGATCACATAATGACTTTATGTTGCATTTGTTTACAATTTCATTCGAAAACTTGATTCGAAAGTGTAAAATTTAGCCACTTTTATTCAACTTACACTGTGCTAAATAGTTACAAGTCAAAGTTACAACTAATTTGTTGATTGTTGTTAGTTTATCTGACCTTGGCCTTCAACATCTTGTATGTAGGTAGCACAGAATCCTTTACATGAGTGGTCCCCAACATAAACACAGGGAAGCAACAACGTTTAGCTGGTACGCACTAAGAAGAAAATAGACATTTAAGGGGCACACGGACCTAGAAATGGGAGACACTTTAAGGCAAGATAACCACAAAAAAAATACAGATTGTCTTTAACCGATTCTTTCACCACATCCTCGTCAGTTCTTATAGCTGTCCATGGCACTCTCAGCAATCTTCTATAGAACCATATCTCTGCTACCTCTACTTTTCAACTATCATGTTTGTTTATTTTCGCAGTCATGTATTAGAATTGGTGTTTGTACGAGTTTTGAAGAACTTTTTTCTCATTTCTATGTTAAGTAAAGTCAATCCATATCATTTATTAATAACGTAGGCTCCTATGGGTGTTGGATGTTAACGATCTGACATCTCAGTGGACCTGCTATATGAGGGTCGTAGCTATCCCCCCCCCCTCTCTCTCGCAGTCTTTACTTCCCGGTTCACTCCGGTACCCAATTAAGGCTGCGTCGACCAGAAAGACGTTGCGATCTGAAAAACATTTCCGCCTCCACTGGGGAATGAACACATGACCACTCATGCTCCCATCTCTATTGACATATCTCTATTGAAAGGAAGAGAAATGCAGCAGCTCAGCCGCATAGAGCAGCTAGAAAGTCAGGTATAGACCAAGATCAGTCTACTGTCGTCATTCCATGTCCGAACTAACAAGGACATTTACAGCTCGAATACGGCTCATTAGCCATCTACGAACTCATAATCAAGGACATAACTAAAATTGAATTTTCAAAAGTGGATGTAACAAATGGTCATCATCACTTGTGATGGACGAACAACAGGACAAACATATCATTTGTCCATTAGCAAATAAACAATCTTGCGGGATATCAAGAACAGTCAGCAGTCGTAAAACAGCGTAAACGTGTGTGGTTTGGACATGTAGCGAGACACGACTCACTTTCTAAAATAATTTTGCAAGGAACAGTCGAGGGTGGAAGGGTAGGAGGCGGACAAAATAAATCATGGATTGATAACATTAACAAATGGTCTAAGCATGATTTTTCTATACTCCTCCAAATCGCTGAGGATAGAGATGTTTGGAGATATTTTTGTGTTGATGTCTCCGGTTTGGCACCTCTACAACCTTGACTTGTCATGGGTATTTATTATTACTATATCTTTCCACCCATATATCCATCTATCTATACACTCACCCATATATCCATCTATCTATACACTCACCCATATATCCATCTATCTATACACTCACCCATATATCCATCTATCTATACACTCACCCATATATCCATCTATCTATACACTCACCCATATATCCATCTATCTATACACTCACCCATATATCCATCTATCTATACACTCACCCATATATCCATCTATCTATACACTCACCCATATATCCATCTATCTATACACTCACCCATATATCCATCTATCTATAAACTCACCCATATATCCATCTATCTATACACTCACCCATATATCCATCTATCTATACACTCACCCATATATCCATCTATCTATACACTCACCCATATATCCATCTATCTATACACTCACCCATATATCCATCTATCTATACACTCACCCATATATCCATCTATCTATACACTCACCCATATATCCATCTATCTATACACTCACCCATATATCCATCTATCTATACACTCACCCATATATCCATCTATCTATACACTCACCCATATATCCATCTATCTATACACTCACCCATATATCCATCTATCTATACACTCACCCATATATCCATCTATTTATACACTCACCCATATATCCATCTATTTATACACTCACCCATATATCTATCTATACATTCCGCCATCCATAAATCGTTTCACCTATCTATCTTGTCATCTCTACCTACATCAGGTAACACATCCTTAACAAGATGTACCAGTCATCACAGACTTTCAAAACTTCTGTCGATCTTGAGCCTGTCTGCCTGCTTCCCTTACTGTCATGTTCAGGTGGTCTTTGATATCTTGTGTCCATCTTCTTTTTGGTCTGTCTCTTGTTCGTCTCCCTGGCATCATCCCCTCCATTATGGTCTTCTCTAGGCTGTCATGGCGTTTGATATGGCCAAAATATTGTAGTTTTCTGGAAAGATCCGTGTAAATTCAAGAAAGAAGCCAGAGGATAAATTAAAAATTCCTGAGTCTAATACAGATGTTATATGTTTGTTGTTACTGAGGATACTTCAATACCTGTACAAGATGTTTGTTGTTGTTGCAATAGTCCTTGTCCCGATTGGTCCGTTCTCAGTGACATGAGTGCACAGTTTGAATATCTGACAAAATCGCATCTTGTGTTGGAGATGCGGTTAGTCAAGTACGGAAAATCTCGTGTACTAGAGTTGCTAGGCGATTTGGTGCCGTTGAATGGACTGGTTCAATTCCTGTTAGACTCAAGAATTTTGGAAAGATCCATGAGGTTTAGCCAATTTTCTTTTACATTCATTTCTCTCAGGATGGCTACATTGGTGATCTGTTTGGTCCATGGTATTCTGAGGATTTTTCTGTAACATTTTGTCTCAAATACTGCTATTTTATTTTTCACTTTGTTGGCTGTCTATGATTCACACCCATATATTTCCACTGGGAATATGCACGCTCTTAGGAATTTTAGTTTTTTTTTGTTTTGCCGCAGATCAGTCATAAGTTTTTCATTTGTATCAGCTTCTTTGACGTGATGTTTGTTTGTCTGTTTTGCGTTCGCTCCATTGTAACCATCACGGATATCCGTGCGATTTCCGCCGGGAGCGTGATTACGTTGTGCCACCGTTATGCGCCTTGTAGGCCTAGCACATCCGATTTCGGCATGTTTGACGTGATAATCTAAGTACAGTTTATTCAATCTCATGATTCAGCTATACAAACATGATATTTCTTGATAAGCTATACTTCTTCTTTCTTCTTCCGCGATCAGTTTCCTATGCTCATATTTCTATACAGGAAGGTGGACCGCCTCCACAAATTCAGTCGTCAGCAGAAGGTCCTCACGGTTGCCCCACAGCTTCACCTTCAGATCTGTCTCTTGGGGCCATTTTTTGGTTCTCACGTCATCAAAGAGTGGGCATGTCTGCAGAATATGTTCTGGAGTCTGGGGACCTTTTTGAAATCCCGGGTCCCCGATATACAGAGTCATCATCAGTAGCTTTTGGTGGACCCATTCGAGGCTGGAGGTCCGGGGCTCCTCCTGCCTGGCGATGAATCACAGGGCAGCCCCATTTCGTGTAACGAATCCGAACATAGTCATTAACTGTATAATGCGTACATGCCCAATTTCCATTGCTGGGTACCCACGCCTATTTAGGCTGACATGTTCCGTCTTCGGTGAGGGAAGTTATGGAGTCTTCCTATCCATGTTCTTGGACATCCTAGCACTGCCCGCAAGACATCGGAGGTTTGTGGAGTGGCCTTCTCCTATTTTACTGTCAGGGTTGTCTCCCATAGCCTTTCCATCTCCCGATGGTGACTGCAAGGCAGCAATTTTGAAAAAAAAATAAAATCCCCCCTTCCCTAGCGTGATCCTGACATGGAGTTGATAACTCCACGCCAGCAGCGTGAGCTTATAGCGGCTCATACTCACTTGAAGCTGCCTGTCACTGGACACATGGGGTATTTCAGTGGGGATATCAGCACCGACTGATATCCCGCCCCATCCTGGTAGGCAACAGCACCGGTTTGGTCCACGGCTGCTTAATTGCACCAAACACTCCATATATGGACATATATGGAGTGCCCTCCACTATCCGCCACCTGTGGATGCGCCTGGTAAGGGTCGGTAGCTTCCCCCCCCCGGGATAAGCTATACAAACGTGACATTTCTTGATAAGCTATACAAACATGATATTTCTTGATCAGCTATACAAACATGATATTTCTTGATCAGCTATACAAACATGATATTTCTTGATCAGCTATACAAACATGATATTTCTTGATCAGCTATACAAACATGATATTTCTTGATCAGCTATACAAACATGATATTTCTTGATCAGCTATACAAACATGATATTTCTTGATAAGCTATACAAACATGATATTTCTTGATCAGCTATACAAACATGATATTTCTTGATAAGCTATACAAACATGATATTTCTTGATCAGCTATACAAACATGATATTTCTTGATAAGCTATACAAACATGATATTTCTTGATAAGCTATACAATAATGGTATTTCTTGATCAGCTATACAAACATGATATTTCTTGATAAGCTATACAAACATGATATTTCTTGATCAGCTATACAAACATGATATTTCTTGATCAGCTATACAAACATGATATTTCTTGATCAGTTATACAAACATGGTATTTCTTGATCAGCTATACAAACATGATATTTCTTGATCAGCTATACAAACATGATATTTCTTGATCAGCTATACAAACATGGTATTTCTTGATAAGCTATACAAACATGGTATTTCTTGATAAGCTATACAAACATGATATTTCTTGATAAGCTATACAAACATGATATTTCTTGATAAGCTATACAAACATGATATTTCTTGATAAGCTATACAAACATGGTATTTCTTGATAAGCTATACAAACATGATATTTCTTGATAAGCTATACAAACATGATATTTCTTGATCAGCTATACAAACATGGTATTTCTTGATAAGATTGATTGTCTAGCTTTTCAAAACGCACAAAAAATGAAACTAAAAATAACACACAAAACACACCTCTAGGTATAGACATAATTTATTATCAGTATATACACAAAAACAAAAACATTTCTTGTATTTATATATGTATATATAAAGATATTTAAACACACACATATATATATATATAAACATATAGTAGAAAGATGTCTTCAGATGCGATATGCATGATGCAGGCATTGATATGAATTATGGGAACAGGATGCCATGCATCTTGTTGTAAGATCAGGAATGCTATAAAGACAAGGGAGAAAGTGATGGCAGTTAGTTCAAGGGCTGTACACGTAAGACGACAGACAACAGCACAGGATGGTACAAGTGGGGGGCCTGTGATTCCTTGTACATGCCATGGAAGATTTTCTTTGTGGCTCGGTCTTGTAAGTCATGTCCATCACAACGTTAATACTTTCGTATGGAAAAATGTCTACTAAATAAATTTAAAACAAGAATTCAACAGCCAATATATTAATGTGACGTGAACCCATATCCTCTAGATTGTAATATTGGGGAGCCGCATAGCGCAGTGGTTAGCGCACTGGCTTCGCATATGAGTGGTCCTGGGTTCATTCTCCAGTTGAGGCAGAAATTGTTTTCAGATTGCAACGGTTTCCGGGTCGACCCAGCCTTATCTGGGTACCGGATTATTCCGGGAAGTAAAGACTGCGAGGGAGAGGAGATGGCTACCACCCTCATTTGCAGAGCCTCTGAAATGTGAGATCACTAACATCTCTCACACCTATGGCATTAAAAAAATTCTATGGGTTACTTTAATTTACTTTACTATTGTGATTTGAACCTATTTGATAGGTTTTCTAACTTGTTCTTTAGATAGTGCCCATGTCTAACATTGATAACACAATGTTGAAGATTGAATTTATGATTTGCTGTTTGGTTTACAATGACATAGATTTGCTGCAAGTTAATAATTTACGTAGTTGGTATTTTTGAATTATTCTCTTAATTCTTATTCTCGTCTCTAGTTAAGACGACAGCAAATATTAGATAAAGATTTTCTAAATAAACTAGAGCAACAATGTAACTTCCCAGCTTATAGCATTTCATCCTCTAGTCTCACTGAGTCACACGACCATCTGGTACGCACAAAATCTGGCCACACTGAGTCTAACAGATATCTGGTACGCACAAACTTCATGGAAAATTCTCAATATCAGGGAAACAACTTTGGAGCTAAAATTAAAACTCCACCCCCTGGCACAGGGAACAAGAGTGACACATTCCCATACATCCCCTAGGTTCTATCATTCTCATCATAAAAAGTTAAAAATATTTTTTAATGGTTCTGAAATGAGATGATAATATTTGATTGAAAACAAATGAACAATATTGTAAACATTTCTGAAATAGATGCTAACAAAACATTATCACAAAACATCTCACAAAACATCTCATCCAATTATCATGCCGATTCCAAAACGATACTGACTCTTGACATGGTTAGCATATCCACTGAGTGACATAGTGAATGGAAAAGGTGTCAATTTCTTCTCAAGGACAGCACTAATACACCAGTTGCTATCCAGTTGTCCTGTCATTGTTTGCATTAAACAAGATCAATTTCTTATATTTAGAAAATATGAATTAAAAAAATAAGTGAAACAGTAGAAAATATAGAGAATATAGAAAATATAGAGAATATAAAGAGATGATGACAGAAGTAAAACAGAAGATAAATGAACAGATAATGACAGAAGTGTAACAGAAGATAAATTAACAGATAATGACAGAAGTGTAACAGAAGATAAATTAACAGATAATGGCAGAAGTGTAACAGAAGAAATGAACAGATAATGGCAGAAATGTAACAGAAGATAAATTAACAGATAATGACAGATGTGTAACAGAAGATAAATGAACAGATAATGACAGATGTGTAACAGAAGATAAATTAACAGATAATGACAGATGTGTAACAGAAGATAAATGAACAGATAATGACAGATGTGTAACAGAAGATAAATGAACAGATAATGACAGATGTGTAACAGAAGATAAATGAACAGATAATGACAGATGTGTAACAGAAGATAAATGAACAGATAATGACAGATGTGTAACAGAAGATAAATGAACAGATAATGACAGATGTGTAACAGAAGATAAATGAACAGATAATGACAGATGTGTAACAGAAGATAAATTAACAGATAATGACAGATGTGTAACAGAAGATAAATTAACAGATAATGACAGAAGATAAATAAACAGATAACAACAGAAGTGAAACAGAAGATAAATAAACCACTGGCCAGGAAGATCAAATTGGCCAGGAAGATCACACAGTTTCATGGCAAAAAACAACAAAGATAGAGAGATAAATATTATAATATATAAGGATAGACATGAAGGTAATAGGCCAGTGCTCTGATATACCCAGAAGGACTTTTGATGACCTAGCAAGATGGAAGGAGTTTATTCTTAGACTTCAGGGTGTCATAGACAGTAATGATAGATTTTTGGCAGACTTAGTCAAGGAAACTTCATCTCTGGCAGACTCTTGCCAAGGAAACTTAGTCTCTGGCAGACTCTTGTCAAAGAAACTTCGTCTCTGGCAGACTTGTCAAGGAAAGGTCATCTGTACCAGACTCTTGTCAAGGAAACTTAGTCTCTGGCAGACTCTTGTCAAAGATACTTTGTATCTCGCAGACTTGTCAAGGAAACTAATTCCTCTACTTCAGCATTAATTCTCTAACTCCAACTGGATCGCTCTCGTAGCAGGGCAATGGGGCTGCTCGATTTCCAGTAGGACGTAGCCCCGAGAATGTAAACACGTTTTGTTACTGTTTTATTTAAGCTAATGGCCCGACATATCCATATTCAGCAGTGTCAAGGAAAAAAGAAATAAAAGCTCAAAGTTTTTGCAAAAAAGATAACACAAACCTTTGAATGTAGCGTCTGCTTTTGGAATGTCAATCTGATACGCCACTGTTGCTGTACTCTCCGCTAAACGCATACTTGTCTCCAACTCCATACCAACTTGTAAATAATCGGTCACTTTCTGACAGAAACAGGTATGCAGATTTCCAGCCATTGGACTAAAGTTTGTACTCAACTGCCAGCTCTGACCTAATTCAATATAAAAACTGTATAGTTCATCAGTACAAAAAAACAGAAGTAATTAGGAAAAGAGTTGGTATAATATCATAAATTTGCCCGTGTGTTGCCAGAGCCCGAAAGGGGAGTAAAGAATAGCAAGCTTGTTTACCTTCCACGCATGTCGTAAAAGGTGACTAAGGAGGTTATGGGATAGAGTTGGCTGTCCCATCCCATATAGGGTCAGTGACCCAAAGCCATGCTGAAGTTGGATGTGTCAGGCCAAAAGGCGCAGATATCACAGCAATGCTGTAAACCATGACACAACACATTCTGTTTTTCCAGACTACATCCTGCTAATCTGCAGGAGTTTGAGAACGAACGCAGAAGAAGAAGACATCATAAATTGAACACATCGAAAGACATCACGTAAAATTGTTCCATCACCTTATAAAAATGAACGCAAACCAAATACCAATAAGAGCATGTAACAAAAGAATATCTGGATATAGAGCCAGAAGAAAACAGTGGGACAGAAAACATCAAGATAACCGTGAACAAACACAGACTCAACTCAATCAAGGTGACACATCTGGCCTTGGAATGACAACTGAGGCTCTCCATCCCTACGCTCAATGGTACGTGTGAATACGAAAAATCATCATTCACCTGGTGACAGACAATAGAGAATTTAAAAAAAACACAGAAAGATGGATGTGATCATGACAGGAACTCGAGATAGTCACTTCATCTTGCCCACTATTCCCACTCTGAGAGGCAGTGGAGTTGCCTCTCTGTTCAATACCATTAGACAGGGTTAGATATTTTGAGGAAAATGAAATGAAATATCTAATTTTTTTCAGCGATTATTTTCCTTGGCTATAATTACCCATCAGTGGAGATATTTATTTAGGAGGCTTGTATGGGTGGGAAAAGATTGGGAAAGGGGTTAGGGTTAGGTTTTGGGCTAGGGTGCTACAGCTTGATCAGTCACAGGTAAGCTCAACACTTACCACATTATGTTAGATATTTTGTATGTAGGACTCCTCAGCTGACAGTCAATGACAAAACAAAATTTCTGATGGGCGCAGATTTTATTTAAAAAGTGAGATTGTAGTCCTGTATAACGGTACTGTACCCCTTTCAACTCCAGGTTAGTTTTTCCCAGTCTTGTAGATTTTTCAAAGCTTTTACAAGTTCCAGATGATTGTTTTACTCAATGTGACTTTAGGGTTCAGCAATATGAATCTAAAGTTGTTGTCCACACCTGGTAGTTGTATTATTGTACACACCTGGTAGTTATATTATTGTACACACCTGGTAGTTGTATTATTGTACACACCTGGTAGTTGTATTATTGTACACACCTGGTTGTTGTATTATTTTAGACACCTGGTGTCTGCACAGTTATACATACCTGTCCAGCGACCAGCAAGAGACATGACAGCAATTTCTCCACCTGGAATTTGCTGCCCCCTCTGATACATGATTTCTGCACCCAGAGCAAGACTTTGTGTGATGCGCTGGAGGTAATGCCCGACTAACAGCCCTAAACATTGGGAAAATACTCAGGTAAACATAGGTAAATATTTCTCTTCTATCTGCTGCTGCTGTGCAGTCGAAATTCGATTATCCGAATTAATTGGGGATTGGGCCGATTCGGATAATCGAAAATTCTGATAATTGGATATAGCTCAGGAATGAAACAAAAAAAGTGTACATACATACAATCATACATTGAAATGAAGGAAATTTTACTGATAAATGTACAGTAATATGTCAGCAATTATGTAGTGCAAATAAACAACATAGTAACGGCACGTGCGCACTGCCATGGGATCTCTCTACTGCATCCGCTAATGCTCTCGCTCTAATATTATGTCACTCAAATTCGATTCAGATAATTGGGGATCCAATTATTTGGGATTCGGATAATCAAATTCCTACTGTATTTATAAATGTCTTTAAAAAAAGGGGTGGGGGCTGTCCATAAATTACGGCAAAACTTATTTTGTCTATTTTTTACCCTCTCCCACTCTCGTCAACAAACTAATTTTTAAGACACCCCCCCCTCCCCAAACTGATATAACTTATTGACAGCATGTACACAACAAGTCCAAAGTGAATAATTATTTCTATCTCAGAGGCATATACTTAGAGATGATGGAAGATGATGTGCAACTAGAGGTTAGAACCTTAGAACAGGCCACTGCAGACTGTTGGATCACCTTTACCGATAAGGATCTCATACACAGATGAATGTCCATGTAGATCCGGAACCCAGACCCCGGAACACATACTTCAGGACTGCCCAACATACAAAGAGTAGAGACAGCAGACCTGGCCAGAGGATACAGACTTGAGACAAAAGCTATGGGGCAGCGGCTCTGACCTGGAGAAGACAGTGGACTTCGTCTTGCCGACCGGCCTGACGGTATAGCATGACCACAAATGCTGAATGCAGAAGAAGAAGAAGAGGTTAGAAAATTATTAGGAATGGGTACAAGTATTTTCAATGAAATGAGTTATGGTTTCCTCTTCTTCCTCATTCTCTAGTCGGAATCAGATGCCGATATGAATTTCTTCTCTACTGTTTTCACCAGCTCAGTGACTGGGCAGTTGAGTTTCCCCGTCAGAGCTATTTTCAGATAGCCAGATTTCTTCTTGTCGTGTAGTACAGTGGGCAATTCTGTAAAATATGTTGTTTTCTGGCGATTTGTGCACAGGAACCTATAATGGTGTCGCCAATTCCAAATCTCCTATAAGGCCTACATGTGTTGTTTGAGTCTGCTGTGGCCCATCCTCAATCACAATAGGATTTTGTTCTTTTCTTCCAAGTTTGTGGATAGCATCCATCGTTTTTGGTTTTTGACTGCATGGGTGAGTTGAGTTCTATTCCATGACTATAGAAGATGGATGTGTTGGGCCATTGGTGCAAATAAAACGGCAACACAATGCATTTCCATTCTCTGCAGAAACTATTAGGTGAGTGAGATGGTCAGTTCCCGTCCTTGCTACGGACTAAATCCTGCCAATCTGCTGCAGTTTGAGAACAAATGCAGAAAAGGTCAAATATTTTCCAATGAAAAAAAACCCTAATTTCCAAAATTGAGAAACTTCCATAATTAAATGAAAATCTTATCTGTGAGCTTGTGGGGCATGAAAGGGGAGAAAAGAATGGCAACACTATTATCTGACATGGATGTCGTAAGAGACAACTAAATCGGTTTTGGGGTGGAGTTAGTTGTTGCATCGTATAGAGGTCAAAGTGACCCTGAAATCAAGTCGGACGTGTCAGGCTGAAAGGTGCAGATAGCACTTCTGAACTCTAAACCATGATAAAATACATTCTCCTCTCCGGATTGCATCCTGCTAATCTGCAGGAGTTTGAGAATGAATGCAGAAGGTAGAAGAAATGAAAATCTTCTTCTTCTAGTCCATGCCATGTGGCGTTGGTTAACATATATTTCCACAGTGTTCTATGTCATGTGCTTTCAATAATTTCCAATACCAACGTTCTGTCATGACACAATGCCAGGCTTTCAAGCATCTTCTCTCTTGGAATTTCCCTCTCCCACTTGCTCTTCAACGTGCCTGTTGTTACAATGTGTTCCATCTTAACTCTTTTCATGATGTGTCCCAAAATTGTGGACTTTCTCTTTCAGACGCGGACAAGCAGCTCTCTTTCTGAATGAGCTTCTTTCAAGAGATCTTCATTACACTTTTTTATCTGTCCATGGTGTTCTTAGCATTCTTCTATAAAACAACATCACTGTTGCCTCTAAATAATTTTTCACTATTCTTCTGAGTGTCCAGGATTCACTTCCATACATCATAATTGGTTTTATATAACCTTTAGCAATTCGCTTGCCTCAACTGACAAAGATATATTACAAACAATAGTCTTCATCTTGTGAAATGATGCCTTTGCCCTGACAATTCTAGTTATGAAAATTTAGTCTACAAGATTTTGTACTGACCCGACAAATAAATAGGGTCTATGTTTCCTGTTGTTAACGATGCTGTGTAATCATCTCCCTTGTAGTCGAATGATACCTGATGGCCCACACATTTGCTTGGTTGGAACTAGAAATACACAAGTAAATATAGTTAAAATTTGTTGCTCTCAATGGGAGACAATCTTCATGTGATTGCATATGTTTTAACTGTCTTTACCTCCCTTTAGAACAATATAGGAAATGATATGTAGTACTAGCAACTGAGAAGCGTGGTCTCCTTGTAGATAATGAGCTTGTTTATTACAGCAGTTCAGGTTCGAAACCACGTCTGGACCAAAAGAAATCCAGGTCGTGATTTCTCACCTGAAACGTCCACTCCTCCAGTCTACCCAGCTGTAAATGGTACTTGATGCATGAGTTAGGGAAGGTAACCACAGCAAGGAAGGGAACTGGCTACTACACCTAATAGTTGCTGCGGCTTAGCACGTGAAGAATCATCGTCATCCCCGACAGCAGGTTGCTGCCATGGGACATACCGCAATTAGCATATATGAGGGTAAAACCCCTTTCCCCCATAACAAAATCAAAAAAAAACCTCATGCACCCCTTCCCTACACCCATCATCAAATTCATATCTGGGACCCTTCATACAACAGTGCACATTTAATCCTTTAGCTCATCAGAAATCATTCTCAAACTCCCATTGGATCTCTCTCTTAACCAGACAACGATCCTACTAGATTTCCAACAGGATATAGACCAGAGAATGGAAATGTGTGGTGTTACCGTTTTATTTGCGGAAATGGCCCGACACCTCTGTCTTTAGCAAAACAATGTAATGTATAAATAAACATAATAATTTCCAAGAATATAAAGACTGGGCACTTTCTACTCTGTCCACTATGTCTCCACAACTCCAAATATAACATGACGTCATATGCCAAAAATATGTTGTCACATTAGTATGTTTTAAATAGTGACATCATTGAGGGGGGGGGGATGGTCATCTTTTACAAGGACAATTTTTTTCTTCTTCTTCAGCGTTCAATCTCAAAATCTTGCTGGATCTCCTTTATATCAGGACCATGGTCTTACTAGATTTCCAGCAGGATGTAGTCCAGAGAATGGAAATGCATTGTGACGCCGTTTTATTTTCGCCAATGGCCCGACAACAGGGACAATTAATTTTAACAGCTGCTTCACTGTCTGGACAGCAAGAAATTTTTTATCCAACTTCCTCAAGAACATTACATTTTCCATATCATTCAGGTGTGTTCACATGGCCATTCAATGTCATTGTCACCAACACAACCTGTGATAGATGGAGGTGCCACAGTTATGACAGGACATTTCCATTCATTTCAGAACTTGGCTGCAAGACTTCGCTGCAATAACCTCCACGGGAACATATTGCTACTATTACATCATCAGATTAGGCAGGACCAAAGACAGAATGTTATTTGTGTCTAACCATATAGGAGATTATTTACCTGAGCTACAAGCTTTGCTCTGAGTCTGTTGGTAAGTGCATGGATGAAGTTTGCGTTCAGATTTCCACTAGAGTCAATGTCTCCTAGCAACACTGGAAATGCCTGGGTTAGGGTAAGAAACACAATTATAATGAGATCCAGTAAATAAAATCTTAAGAAATATAATTAGTCAGTCATCAGATTATCATCACTGCAAACTGGACACGTCAATAGTTGCTCCGATCTCTCCCTGAGCGTATCCACCATTACACTTCTGCTGACAGTACTAGTCCTATGCTGGTTGACCATCATTCTTCTGCACCCTCCAAAATGTTCAATTTTAGCAACACTGCATTTCAAACCCTGATCTTTAATCCTCGATATAAAGGAAACGTAACCCACATTAGTCTCACTCGTGCATGCTATATCTTCTATGGAGTTCAAAATGTCAGCTCAATCCATTGCCACATTGCCCTGTGCCACAATTGCGCATGAAACCAGTTGATCTGCTCTTTTATTGCCTCAAACATCCGCATGTCCTGGCACAAAAATAAATGTAGCTACTTTCAAACTCGCCTTTCTCAAGGCCTCAATCAACTGTTCACGAACGAGACCCACTTGTACCTTCCTAATCATACTCATAGTCACTCAAGATGCAGACCCATGTTACCTTCTGTATGCCTACCCACTCAGATGAATGACACATAATTGATGACATTCAACTGAATATTTTGTGTGGCAAACTTAAGAAATATAATCGATGACATTCAACTGAATTTTTTTAATACTCATTGGAGCATCTTCGGTCTGAAGACAAAAACCATTCCTGACTAAATTGAGTATCTTCGGTCTGAAGACAAAATAGTTCCTGACTAAATTGAGTATCTTCGGTCTGAAGACAAAATAGTTCCTGACTAAATTGAGTATCTTCGGGTGGTATCAGTTGAATAAATGCACAAAACAGAACACTGTATTACCCTAAGCAACTTAATGATGTGGGCACTATTTTACTTCTCCACAAACTTGCAGATAAGGTGCAGAGAGGATGGCAATGGGATTATTGGAAAGCGTTCAAACCTCCTCCTTAATTCATTATTAGAAACTAGAATCGTAGTACGTGGAACACTTCCATAAGTGCTTAGCTCGTCGTTGCAACAGCGATCCCAGTGTATGTAGACTCAGAGTCCCGGTCAGGTATTGATTATGTGATTTTTGGGTCTTTCAAAAGAAAATTATTTCCTACCCTCACCCCTAGACACCCCCATTTTTGATATTCTTTGTATGTGTATGTACTCAACCTCATTGATATCATCTTGCAATGAATTTTTGACTGCCTTAATCAAGTCTGCTTTATCTCTTCTCAGCATTGTGCCATCTATCACAGCATTGCCTGCCAATAAGTTGACTTGCCTGTACTCTGACACCTGCATGGCCAGGGCTGTATATTCATGTAATGCTCTGGACAATTGAGCTATTCAATAACTCAAATAAACCTCTTCTCTTCCCCAAAAACCCTTCATCTTCCCCAATAAACCCCTCCTGTTCCAGAACATGACTCTGAGTACTAGGGAGCTAGCCAATGAAGCGAGTAAACACACACACCCCCAATACTGTAAATATATCTACGGCCATGTTTCAACACTTGTTTATCTTTACAAACGTCTTGTTGTAACAATTTATCCTCTTAATTTAATTCTTTTATCCTTTATTTTTTATCCTTTTAAGCTTTTTTGGGTTGTGTGGACACCTCAAACAACCCCCACCCCCATCTATGGGCCTGTGTGACACACATGGCAGATCACAGTTTTGCTATTCTTTGTTCCCCTTTCAGCCACTGCAACACAGAGATGATAACTTATCCAAGGCTGTGACGGCAACAACAATTCACTACTAACCTCTGAAGGTGACAGCTGTTTTGTACCAATATAAGTTGCACCAAAACGATACAGCGACGGAGCGAATGTGCCAAGTGTAATTGTGTGACTAATCTGAAAGTGACTGCTTAGACCTTTAGCCACAATGACCTTTGCACCTTCAAAGATTTGAGGAAATAAATCTGTAGGAATAGATTGATCAAATTATTCCACAAGTATTTTGTAGTTAAAATAAATCTGTGAGAATAGATTGATTAGAAGCATTACACAAGTTTTTTGCAATTATGCTCCTAAAATGTCAATATGATATAATAGTGGTAGTCGTAGTGGTAGTAATAGTGGTAGTAGTGATAGTGATAGTGGTGGTGGTAGTAGTAGTAGTAGTGATGGTGGTAGTTGTAGCAGTAGTGGTAGTAGTTGTAGTAATAGTGATAGTAGTAATAGTGATAGTTGTGGTAGTAGTAGTAGTAGTAGTAGTGGTAGTAATAGTGGTAGTAGTAGTAGTGGTAGTAATAGTGGTAGTAGTAGTGGTAGCAGTAGTATCAGTGGTAATGGTAGTAGTGGTAGGTGGTGGTAGTATTAGTAGTTGTAGTAGTAGTAGTGATATTAGTTGCAGTAGTAGTTGTAGTAGTAGTGGTAGTAGTAAGTAGTATTAGTAGTAGTAGTGGTAGTAGTAGTAGTAGTGGTAGTGGTAGTAGTAGTGGTAGTTGTAGTGGTAGTGGTAGTGGTAGTGGTAGTTGTAGTGGTAGTAGTAGTAGTAGTAGTATAGCTTATTAGTGAAACTATAGATCAGTTTCTTCATCGGAGAAGAAAATAAAACACAATTCTATATTAATATATGGTTCAGAAACATGGACAATAAACAAACAATTAGAAGACAATATTGATGCCTTTCATATGTATATATATAAAAGAATAGGGATAACATCATGGAAAGAGAAGAAAACAACAAGGTTCTAACAACATTTAATATGAAGAAAGAATTATTAAAGGAAATAAAGATCAAGCAGATAAAATATTTTGGACACATTAAAAGACATGACACTTTATTGAAGACCTTACTTGAGGGTAAAGTCGAAAGGGGGGAGAGCAAGAGGTAGGCAGAGATACAAATGGGAGAGTAACATTACAAGATGGACAGGTTACAGTCTAGCAGAGTACCCCACCAAAACAAGAGACGGGATGTTGGAGATCTGTTGCAGTCAACTTTCGTTGCGGAGACGACACTTGATGATGAACCCGGTGATAGTAAACAAACTCAATATCAACCACGCTCCTCTGACTACCGAGAATCTAAAGTATACAACAGATCAGTTAGACTACCCAGTAGAGTCATAAAATCTTGAGTTATCTTTAACAGAAAACGATAGAGTTTGTCAAGAAACAAGTTTGAATAATAGTCTGTGAAAAGAACATTATACTAAAATAACTTCAGTAAAGAAGAGTGAAGAGAAAGAGATACAAAGATTGAACAAGTCCATTCAACTACATGATAACTCCCCTCTATTATATTGTTTATAAAATATAAATAAAGAATCTTATAAAGTCGTAGACTTTCTGTATATACCTTTTGTCTGTTTGTGAAGATCTTCGTACAAGCCGGGGTTCTGATATACTACCCCTGTGCCATTGCCATTATTATTATTGGATGAGACATCTTTTGGCACCGGTTTAGTTTCGTTTAAATAAGTTGGCTGCAACATATGATGAAGATCACCACGAGATTTGGACGTTTCTGCTGCACTAACATTACCCATTTCCAAATCAATGTTATAATTATGAGGCGATGATTCTTTTCTTGGATCCGTTTGATAACCTTCACAGAGTAGCGCTGCGCAAGTGTGGAAGAACAACAAGTCATTGCGCATGACTTGAGTCTAACTTCCGGGAGTGTCACCATCAAAATGTTTGTCCCAAAAAAATAATTGAAAATTCTTATGTGTTCGTTCTCAAACTTCCGCAGAACATCAGGATATATAACAGAGAACAGAAATGTCGTGATTTACTATTTATATGTGATATCTACGCCGTTTGGTCTGACATAGCCGACTTCAGCATATCTTCTGGGTCAATTTGACCATTTATGGGTTGGGACAAAGAAGTAATGGTAATCAAAGAAGCCACAGGAACAAGCTTACATACATCACTCAAGAAGGTCATCTCCAGAGAACTCTGACGCCGCAAGACAAACAAGGGCCACAGCGTATAGAACGACAGCCAACTTCACCCTCGTAACCGTTTTGTCGCATCTTACGACATGCATTTAAGGTCACCACGTTTACCCCACTCATTCGTTTCCTGGAAACACACAGGCGTAAGGTCTTCAATAAGGTGTCATGTCTTTTAATGTGTCCAAAATATTTTATTTGCCTGATCTTTATTACTCTTAGTAGTTCTTTCTTCATATTAAGTGTCTTTAGCACCTCTTTATTTGTTTTCTTCTCTTTCCATGATGTTCTCCCTATTCTTCTATATACCCACATCTCAAAGGCATCAATTCTGTCTTCTAATTGTTTATTTAGTATCTATGTTTCTGAGTCATACATTATATTGTTATAGTAGCCTATATTAATTATATATTTTTTTCTTTGCGTTTGTTCTCAAACTTCCAATCAGATCTTTCTTGTTCCGGGACAATAGTCCGAGGTTTATTTTACCTGGACAATAGTCCTCCTAGATTTATTTTACCTGGACAATAGTCCTCCTAGATTTCTTGTACCGGGACAATAGTCCTCCTAGATTTCTTGTACCGGGACAATAGTCCTCCTAGATTTCTTGTACCGGGACAATAGTCCTCCTAGATTTCTTGTACCGGGACAATAGTCCTCCTAGATTTCTTGTACCGGGACAATAGTCCTCCTAGATTTCTTGTACCGGGACAATAGTCCTCCTAGATTTCTTGTACCGGGACAATGGTCCTCCTAGATTTCTTGTACCCGTACAATGGTCCTCCTAGATTTCTTGTACCCGGACAATGGTCCTCCTAGATTTCTTGTACCCGGACAATGGTCCTCCTAGATTTCTTGTACACGGACAATGGTCCTCCTAGATTTCTTGTACCCGGACAATGGTCCTCCTAGATTTCTTGTACCCGGACAATGGTCCTCCTAGATCTCTAGTAGGATGTGGTCTAGAAACTAAATGCATTGTGTTGCAGTTTTATTTCTGCCAATTGCCCGCCACATCCGACTTTGGCGTTATTTATGTGCTTATTTATTTTATTGTAGATCTGTATGTACACCTGTATATATTAGTTATTTATTTATGATTTTTATTACCCCAGTAACTTATTTTTTCCTATGCAGTGTCCACACCTCTTTGTTTTTCTTCTCTTTCCATGAAGGTTTTCTCTATTCTTATATAAAATATATAGGCATATCTACATCAGCCATGATGTAACCGGAGCACAGACTTATAGTTCAAAATTGCAAACAATATGGCCATAGTCCTATTTCCATGCATGTCGTAGGAGGCGACTACGGAAAGTTGGGGTAAGGGGTAGGGTGGTGACCTGTGGAAAAAGTTAATCACAGAAAGCTATGCTACACAGATACAGTAAAGGCAGACCTAATGGCCAACCTCGAAAACGAAGGACCACCGAAATAAAAGAGGCAAAAAGTTCCACAATATACTCAGCACACATGAGGGCCATCTCCAGAAAACTATACCCGTTACGCTGGAAGGCAATAAAGGATTTAGCGAATAGATAGATAGATAGATTCAGATATCAATCAATCAATAAACCCATAACCCTTCAGGGTCGTAGGGGTACCACATTGGATGCTTCAGCACACAGAGTCCTCCAGCGAATTCTATCGTCAGCGATGCGGATGAGTGTGGAAATATCTAGCCCTGTCCATTCCTTGATGTTGTCTGTCCATGTCTTTATTTGTCCTCCTCTGCTTCTTCCACCCTCGACAGTTCCCTGCAGTATTGTTTTTGACAAGGAATCGTGCCTGCATACATGTCCGAACCATGCTAGTTTTCGTCGTTTCACTATTGAAAGCAATGGCTCCTGGACACCTGCACACATCTCTACTTTATTTCTTACGTACACATTGGTCTTATGTTCCCTATAGGAAATTCGTAGAATTCTTCTGTAGCATTTATCAAATATGCATAATACGTAAAACACACAAACATTTCACATATCTTATATTATTGTTACTATTTTTTTTCAGACGCGTTTATTTGTTTCTTTTCAGCATGACAATTGCAAATTGTGGTGATTTACATTTTGGGTTGAGGTGATGTGCCCGCGGAGTGAAAAATTGGATGGTGATCGTTAGGTGAGGGGATGATAAGGCATATTATTTATAGTTGTTATACATCCAACTTGTTAAAATTTAGGAGCCTATTAAAATATAGGAAGGAAACAAAATTACATGGCATGAAGTTTTACTAGTATTGAATTTCAGGAAACAATCAGTGTATATACAACAGAAAATGGTGCATGTCGCTGCATTCGACATATCTACAAAAGCTATGCGATACTTATTTGAATGTCCAACCGCTGAGTACAAATTACAGTATTGCTGTGCACGGGCGTACCTTCACATGAATGCAGATAAGGAACACCCGTTGCATTCCTAAATACAGAAAGTTAAAGGCAGCAGACTCAAGAGAGGGAGGTCGTGGATGGGACGTGCTGATGATGTCATACAAAGCGTCTGCAGATTGTAGGATGTGGCAGCAGGTGCGGAATGGATAAGTCTACCAACAGACTTCGAAACTTGTTTGAGAGTAGTAATATCACTTAGCAGGGAATGCATAGAATGGTGTCCCACAGCTGTGGAATAGAAGTGCAGACTTTGGTCAGTGAGAATACCACAGAGGGGGATTGGATTATATACAATGATGGATCTGTGATTAGGCATGTTCGCAGTGCTTGGGCCTTCACAGCTCAGTGCGCAGGTAAAGCGATCAAGGAAGCGAGTGGTGCCTTTGTGGTCACTGCGAGTAGTATGATCATGGAGACTATGGCGGTGACCAGTGCATTTGAGTGGCTGTGCAGACAGAAGATAAAGCAGGTCTGTATCTTGAGTGACTCTATGAGTATGATTAAGAAGGTACAAGTGGGTCTCGTTCGCGAACAGTGGATTGAGGCCTTGAGAAAGGCGAGCCTGAAAGTGGTTACATTTATTTTCGTGCCGGGACCTGTGGGCATTCGAGGCAATAAAAGAGCGGATCAACTGGCATCATGCACGATTGTGGCACAGAGCGATGGGGCAATGGATTGCGCTGACGTTTTGAACTCCTTAAGAGAGATAGCACAATACTGTGGACTGAGAGCTGTGGATAGCCACGACCGCCTACGCCAGCCGGCATGGTACCTGCTGATGATGAAGAGAGATAGCACGCGAGAGTTAGACTAATGTGGATTATGATCTTTTCAATGTCCAGGATTAAAGATCAGGATTTGAAATGCGGTGTTGCTAAAATTGAACATTTTGGAGGGCGCAGAAGAATGATGGTCAACCAGCATAGGACCGGTACTATCAGCAGAAGTGTAATGGCGAATACATTCAGGGATAGATCGGAGCAACTATGGACATGTCCAGTTTGCAGTGACGATGATCCGATGTCTTACTAAATAACTTGTGCATGTCATGAGAATTGTGTGCATATAACAAAAGATTATCCGGGGATTAGATCAAAGTTAGACCATGACAACTGCGGATAGAAAACATCAAGATAGCATTGATCAAACATGGACTTAATGCAACACATCTGGTCCTGGAGCGACAACTTAAGCTCCCAACCATACGCTTAACGGCAAGTGTGAATACACTGTTAACGGCAAGTGTGAATACACTGAACCATCATTCACCAGGGGGCGGACAATAGACCAACTAAAAGGCAAACAATAATCAAAATACGTTACAAATTGGGTCCTTATTAATTCAGCTAGGTAGCTTGCATTGTCGAGAACAACGGTTACGCCAGAATCGGAGTTTGTCCTGATCGACCGGGGCTGAAAGGGTTAGAATTGCATCATCTTTGTTACACTGAATTTGTAACAAAAATGTGTATCTATCTATCTATACGCTGGGGCCCTTGTTTGCCTTGCGGCGTGAGGGGTGAAAGAGTTCTCTGGAGATGGCCTTCTTGTGTGCTGTTTGTA
Organism: Meghimatium bilineatum; assembly: GCA_034231615.1. Classification (NCBI taxonomy): domain Eukaryota; kingdom Metazoa; phylum Mollusca; class Gastropoda; order Stylommatophora; family Philomycidae; genus Meghimatium; species Meghimatium bilineatum. The sequence goes on from CM067302.1 coordinate 23,318,105, forward strand.
AGCTTGTTCCTGTGGCTTCTTTGATTTCTGTGATCCATCTTTTACACGGTCTGCCTCTGGTTTTATAGCCGTTATGTCTATGTGGCATGGCCATTTGTGGCATGATATCTGTCAGTAGTCTGGAAGCGTGTGAAAACCACTTGACTATCCGAATTTATAATTACAGGGATTGACAAGAACTCAGTCACAATGAAACTTTTTGGCAACGTTAAACAGAGAATATTATCACTTACCAGCAGTGAATGTTGTAAGAGATGACTAAGGAGGTTTTGGAGATGGGTTGATTGTCCTATTCCATAGCTCAAAGTGACCTAAAAGTCATGATGAATAGAGCTGTGCTGGACCTAAATGAGCATGTATCGCATCCAATCTGTAAACTATAACACAGATCATTTCTGTTTGAAAGTAAACACTTCTATTTAACATGAGTTTGTCCATGACAAAGTCTATTATGCTTACCCTTTTTTCTTCTTCTTCTGCGTTCGTTCTCAAATTCCTGCAGATTAGCAAGATGTAGTGTGAAGCGAACGTTCTCAAAATGAGTGACCAAACTAGACAATATGCAAAATGATGAAATGAGGAGAAGAATCTGTAACAAATGAATTGGTGAATTTATGAGAGTGAAGCATAACCAACTACTGACAAGAACATATGACATAAGAAGATCCGCATACAAGGCCCAAGCAAGATCTAGAAAAAAGAGGGATAGATAACGTCAAGACAACCCCGAACAAATACAGATTAAACGCAGCCAAGGCTACACATATCTAGCCTTGGGTACACAACTAAAGTTTACAGTAACCACCCCTATGCTTAACGGCAAGTATGGATATTCTGAACATCATCCACATGGGGCATGACAATAGACAATTACATAAATGGATCCACGTGGCAATCAAGACAGTACCGAAACTAGGCAGGGGAAAGGGAGTAGCCATCCAGGTCCAAGCAATATCCACGTACTTGATTAGAAACTATCTTCACAGCAAGTGGGGCATTCCCATAAGTGCTCCGCCCTCTTCTCCAGCAGCCATCCCAGTGTATGTAGACTCAGAGACCCGGTTAGGTGTTGATTACGTGAACATCGAGGCCTTCCAAAAGACTTACCTTTCCTTCCATCTCCCCTAGGTACTTCCATTTATAACATTCTCTGTATGTGTACGTTCTCAATCTCATTGACATCATCTTGAAATGAGTTTATTACTGCCTTAGTCAAGCCTGCTTTATCTCTTCTCAGAATTGTGCCGCATATCGACGCATTGCCTGCCAATAAGTCGGCTCTCTCATATCCTCTGACTTCAGTATGACCAGGGGGCAGTATATCCATGTAATGCTCTGGACAATTGAGTTAAACAATAAGTCCCACCATTCTTTTCTCAGTATGTGCTTTTCTATCTTGTGCAGCATGCTTAGACAATCTGTGAGTGTTACCGAGTATGTTGATGTATATTCATGCACTATGCAATCTAATTGAAAGTTTATGTAAATAAGGAAGGGGCGGGGCTTGCTCCCTCCCCAAAAAATAAAGAAATTTGCCCAAATTTTATAGTGCGCACTAATTGAAGGGCTAATTACTCACTTTTATTGATACAGACTTGTTGCAAAGGATGCTTTTCACTTTATGTGCATTCAACCTTTTAATTTGTTGAATGATGACATTGGTTTGGATGTAACATTGTTTCTATTCTGATAGCGCTAGGGCCACACATCTGTACATCAAAACTTTTATAATATAATCTGGGATATAAAGCCGTTAAAAGGATAATCACAATGATAAGCACAACGACTTCATATCTGGTAAGTTTGTGTCTAGATTTTTATTTGTTTTAGAATAACGCGTTTTGTCATTGATATTGAATTTTATTCACGTGAGGTACTTGTAATTTTACAGTTCTGTAGGTGCATCCATTCATCTTTCAAAAGTGACGCAAGAATTTTTCCTGTGATTTTCATTGGCTGTTGCGATAATGTGCGCATAATTTTTACAAATCCACATGACTGTACAATTAAGTAGGGACTCGGCTCATGGCTTTCCTTTAAAGAAAAATAACCATAAAACTAACTTTTACTGCGGAACTACTACATAAAGTAGTTCAAATGGCAGTGTAGTCTAGAGCCACTGTGACATATTCCATAACATATAGTTCCAATATCTATTCAACCTATCGTTCTTAATAATTATGTAATATTAAAAAAACTAATTCTAGTTGTTTAATTTATTTATTTTAATCTGACAATTAATGTACTAGTTTATTAAATTAGCATATTTGATGAAACTTGGTGAAGTAGTTATACGGCTGTAAGAAAAATGTTCTGAGACGAGCCAAGTCAGTGTTGATAAATGTCGACTATTTAATGACATTTTCTAGGACGACCGTTTGTGTGCAACGTATTTTGACGTGAAGTTTAGTGTTGAATATGTTTAGCAGGTATATTCATGTCTGGAGACACGTATAATACAAATCATTTAAGTCAGCGAGCTAGCATTGACCCTGGACGTACCTTTAGGTTAGTTCCTAGCAGAGGAAATTTGACATCTAGGTTGAGTTTGGATCGTATTTCGAAAACAATTCAGCTAATGTCTCTGTGGTTTCTGGGAGACAGTGAAATCATAAGGAATGTCGTTACCAGATAGGTAAGTTGTTATGTTGTATTAACTATGTTTAGGGAGGGATTATGAACAGTCTTGAAAAGTTGGGAGGGAAAGTGGACCAACAGGTTACTCCGTCCATATCTAGTGAAAACAGAAAAGATACTGATGAATTGATAGTCATAGTCATACTATCATCAGTATCATCATCATAGATCGTAGAGTTCGTTAGGAGACACATTACACATAAACATTTCTAAGGTACTAGACAATACAAAATTACTTCAACAAAATAGTATTTGCTAAATTATATATACAGTTTATTACTACATTGCAACAGTCCCATCAAGTGTGCTGGCATTTACTTTTGTTGTCTGAATTGCAGCAGTTGGGTAATGATTGATCCTGATGGTATTTTACTATTTTTATTTTATTATTTTATACCAATCTCACTTGACTGTTATCAGTGACAATTGAGTTGTAGCTAGTAATCTCACGTTTCTTTGTAGGCCTATATATCTACTTTCACTTTCATAGTAGACAGATGATTTCCTACTATCTCACATTAAAAAAAAAACAAGCCCACAGTTGCCACATTATGTCACATCATTATGAATGTTCATACTTATCACATATCATTATGAATGTGTAGTAGATTATCCAATGCTAATTTTAATATCATTATTTGAGCGGTTTTAATCGTGTACGCCCTACAGGGGTCCTATTCAAGATGACATAGTGGTGATAATGAAATAATCCCTGTAGCTGTGAGATGTTAGCTTGACAGCCCATAGTCTTTCAGACAAGAATACTCCGCCAAATACGGATGTTGGGCCATTGGCACAAATAAAACGGCGACACAACACATTTTCATTCTCTGGACTACATCTTACTGGAAATCTAGTAGGACCATTGTCCTGCTACAAGTGAGATCCAGCGGGTGTTTGAGAATGAACACTAGATTCTACACACATATATATATATATATATATATATATATATATATATATATATATATATATATATATATATATATATATATATATATATTGGTGTTTCTTTCTGTTCTTCCTATCTTCATTATTTCTATATATTTTCTATATTTATTTTAATTTTAAAGGTTTGGCATGTTTTATGTAGTCTATTTGTCCTTGTTGTTGTTCTTCTGATGATGCTACTAGTGCTTGGTCGTCTACAAATAGCAATTCGTTTAAGTTATCCTTCAAGTTATTTTCTTCTGTTGTCTTTGATACTTTACAGATGGGATCTATGTATGTTATGAAGAATAGGATAGATATACTTGGTATATCTAGATAGATAGATATACAGGTATAGATATCCCTTTCTCACTCCAGAGTGAATTTGAAAATTATCGGATGTGCCTATGCTCATTCTTACTGCGCATTGACTATTGGCATATATGCTCTGACATAGGCATATCAGATGTTGGGAAACTCCATATGTCTGTAGTCATATCCATAGTTGTGCTCTGTCAAAAGTTTTCTCATGATCCACGAAAGCCAAATATAAGTCTTGGTTATGTTCTGTTGCTCTCCTGAAAGTTTTTTGAGGACGAAGATTGCATCTGTACAGCTTTTATTTTTCTGAATTGTGTATAATTTTCTGAATCGCCCAATTGTGTGTTGTTGAGCCTTAGTTCTATATATGCACACATCCTTCTCTCTAGTATCTTGCTAAAGATTTTTCCTATGTGGCGTAAGAGTGATATGCCTCTATACTTAGTGCAGTCCCTCTTACTGCCTTTTTTCTTCCAGATGGGAACATTCGCTGCTGTATTCCACTCCTTTTGTGTCTTCCATATCAAATTGAACAGTCTGTGTAGCCACTTTACCTGTCACTGTTAGCATTTTATTAGTTCTATAGGTTCAAATAAAGGGTTCAAAAAAAGGGTTCAAAAGTCGTAGTGGATGTATAGTGGACTTCACTGTACTCAGTTTCCCATATGTTCTCTGTCACTCTCAACGAAGCGACACATGCCTGCCGAAAATACCACTCATAGCACGTAACTCCGTAGCTTTAAGTGATAATCCACAGGAATTTCTGAATAAGTCCACCTTGTAAACGACATGAGCTGGATTCGAACTCATGACCTCTTGAGCACAAGGTGAACAGCTTTACCACTACGCTAGGATTTCAAGAAGTATGGTTCTAGGTCTTCTATTGTATTTATTGTTGTATTCTCCTTAAGTTTAACAGTTGATTGAAGTAATTAATTGAGTTATTCAATAAATCCCACAATGACTTTCTCATCATGTACTTTTATATCTTGCGGAGCATGCTTTGAGAGTCTGTATTACCGAATGTGTTGATGCATCAGTTATCAACCAATTAAGTGCTGCTGTAACTCCATCCTTATGCTCGAAGTGACAGTGGAGTATTCAGAAGATTTCTCATGTTGATAACAATCCAGTGGGCATCTGTAGTCATGTTGATATCAACCCATGGGCATTTGTGGCCACATTGATAGCCACCCATGGACTTCTATGGCCATGTTGATAACGAATCAAGTGCATCTGTGGTCATGTTGATAACAACCCAAACATGTTTATTCTTGAATAACCATATACTACTGAAGACAGATGTGTTGGGCCATTGGAGCAAATAAAACGGCAACACAACACATTTCAATTCTTTGTACTACATCCTGTTGGAAATCTAGTAGGACAATTGTCCTTCTACAAGATAGATCCAGCGGGATTTTGAGAATGAAAGCTTATACATTGTAATACATTCATATATAGAAGAATAACCATATACATTACTTGTATTTGAACCAAACAGCAAAAATATTTTTGGGCTTATTGATTAACTAGTTCCTGCCAAAGACGGATGTGTCGGACCATTGGTGCAAATAAAACGGCGACACAACGCATTTCCATTCTCTGGACTACATCCTGCTGGAAATATAGTAGGACAGAGATCCAGCGGGAGTTTGAGAATGAACGCTGAAGAAGAAGAAGATGAACTGGTTGAGACTCACAATTTCCAACTAGAGGATGTAACAAATTTGAGGTATTTTAAGCACAAACATAAATAACTCATGAGACTGCGCTGTAGACATCAAGAGAAGAATTGCAATGGCGACAATGAAACCTGCACAAATGATAAATCTTTGGCAAGGTACCAGCAGCAAAGTCAAAGTTTGTATGATCAGAACATGCGTATTTCCAGTGGCAGTGTGTGGTTTTGAGGCATGGACATTAAATAAAATAATATAGAAGAGAATCACTGCTTTCGAAATGAGATGCTACAGAAGAATTTTACATATATCATGGACAGCTAAAAATATAAATCAAGAAGTTTTAAGATCAATAAACGTCGAAGAGGGCTGGCTCCTTAACAACATCCTAACAAGAAAGCTTTTTTTTTTTATTTGGTTGTATAAAGAGATATACCAGCATGGAAAGATTAATAGCTGAAAGCAGAGTTAACAGCAGGGGAAGAGGGTGTCCAAGACGACGATGGTGCAGTGATATATCAGATTGCTTAAATATGTCTCTAGCTGCGATAAGTCAACTTGCCCAAAATCGCAAAGTGTTCAGAGAATCTATAAGGAAGACCACGCTCTGGAAAGAATATGTCACATAAATGGTTGAGACTCACAGGCTGGCCTAGTAGACATATGACTTCCAGATATACACCTGCCAGTGGAATTACTAAGAGCACTGTGTCGTCTTCATATCACAGGTTATTTATTATTTTCGCACTGATCTAGAGACCTGGCATTCCTTCTATATGTTTACAGATATTCTCTGTGTAGATGCTAAATAGGCTGGGTGATAAATACATCCTTGTCATACTCCTTTTATTTCTATGTATGGTTTCTCTCACACTTTATTTATGTAGTTTGTTCCCAATATATATTTCTGATACGACAATATTTACACAACAGGAGGTACTTACCCGGTTAGTATAATTGACAATACAGGAGGTACTTACCCGGTTAGTATAGTTGACACAACAAGAGGTACTTACCTGGTTAGTATAGTTGACACAACAGGAGGACAGAAAGGCAAAAAATAGGACGGACAAAGTCATAACATGATCTGTGTTTAAAATAAATTTGAAGATAGAGAAGAATTTAAACCTAAGCACCAAACTCAGGATCTTTAATACACATATGAAGACAAAACTACTTTATTGCTCAGAAACATGGACAATTATTAAAATAATACAACATAAATACAGACATTTGTGAATAACTGCTTGAGAGGAATAGTTTGATTGTCATAGTCGACAATGACCATACAACTCAATTAGTATGATGATGTCTGCTGTGTGTCCAGCTGTGACATGTGTCCTATGAGCACCTGGAGTTGTCTACCACACTCTGAGCATGTGTGGGAGGTGTTTGTGGGACATTGATCAACTCTTGCTTTTCCTCTAGCATGTTTTTTCCCGGCGCAGTTTCATATCTGAGGTTCTCTGCAGATACTGCAGCAAGCTTGTCGGATCTGTCTTGTACAAGACTATTCCATGAATATGTGCTTATGTTTAAGTGAGTCAGTGATGCCGTAAGAGTGTCTTTAAAATGCTTTTTTTTTCCTTCCGATCTTGTGAGAGCCAGAAGTTAACTGTTGTTCGTCCATCACAAGTGATGATGACAATTTGTTACATTCACTTTTGAAAATTCAATTGTAGTTATGTGAATTTTCGTGGATGTGAAAATGACTTGCACTGGGGATTTTGATTAAAGTGAGGAAGAGTTGTGCAAAGCGTCGCCCTCACTCTCGTCGGACCTCATTTGAAACCAGTGGCAAGACGAATCGAGACGACTGGAAGTGAAGTACGATGCAGTGGATGACCATGGTTTTCTATGTGTCTCACCATCCCGATGTGGTCCACACCTGGCGTTCGCCTACATTACGCGGTGGGCCGATAAACCATCGTACCTCATACGCGTAAATTCGCCGAATATCAGACTTTACGTGTTTAGGTTGACATAACCGTTATGCTTTTTGAGATAGTCTCAGCACAATATCACCTACTTTACGACTGCCTAACAGGCTGTCAGTCGAGTGTGAAGCCAGAACACGCCTCAGGCAGTCCACTGGTGCTGTGTTCACATGACACGTCAAGCCTGTTGTTGTAGCTACATGGTGAATAGTGAGCGATTTGAATGTGTTATTGACAAGAAGAATACTAAACCATAGGTGGCAGGACAAGATGAGAAATGAAGAAATGTGGAGGCGAATAGACCAAGATCTGATGGATACCAAGAATAATGAGAGAAAATGGAGATGAATTGGGCACATGCTCAGAAAACCAGTAAAATGTATAGCAAGAAGATCAATGACGTGGAACAGGCATGGAAAAAGGAAGCCCTAGGAACACATGAAAAAAAAACAGACTATGAATGACTTGACAGAGATGGGAATCATATGAAATAATGCTGGAAACATATCTAAGGATGTAGTCAAATTAAAAAATCCTTGTCTGTAAACCTTGTACATCCGAGAATGTGTGAATAAAATAGGAAGTACAGTAGATTTATTGATTGATCAATCAGTTGGTTGATTGATTACAATCAGTCGGTTGATTGATTACAATCGGTTGGTTGATTGATTACAATCAGTCGGTTGATTGATTACAATCGGTTGGTTTATTGATTACAATCGGTTGATTGATTGATTACAATCGGTTGGTTGATTGATTAATAGTTTTGTAGACAAAATTAACCGGGACAGTCAGTTACCACATGCTAAAGGACATACTGAGTATGAGATCGCAGCTTCTATGGGCTTGTCTTGAGTGCCATGATAGTGACCTGACGACTAAGTAGACAAAAATCAACTTGAGTGCCATGATAGTGACCTGACGACTAAGTAGACAAAAATCAACTTGAGTGCCATGATAGTGACCTGACGACTAAGTAGACAAAATCAACTTGAGTGCCATGATAGTGACCTGACGACTAAGTAGACAAAAATCAACTTGAGTGCCATGATAGTGACCTGACGACTAAGTAGACAAAATCAACTTGAGTGCCATGATAGTGACCTGACGACTAAGTAGACAAAATCAACTTGAGTGCCATGATAGTGACCTGACGACTAAGTAGACAAAAATCAACTTGAGTGCCATGATAGTGACCTGACGACTAAGTAGACAAAATCAACTTGAGTGCCATGATAGTGATCTGACGACTAAGTAGACAAAATCAACTTGAGTGCCATGATAGTGACCTGACGACTAAGTAGACAAAATCAACTTGAGTGCCATGATAGTGACCTGACGACTAAGTAGACAAAATCAACTTGAGTGCCATGATAGTGATCTGACGACTAAGTAGACAAAATCAACTTGAGTGCCATGATAGTGATCTGACGACTAAGTAGACAAAATCAACTTGAGTGCCATGATAGTGACCTGACGACTAAGTAGACAAAATCAACTTGAGTGCCATGATAGTGACCTGACGACTAAGTAGACAAAATCAACTTGAGTGCCATGATAGTGACCTGACGACTAAGTAGACAAAATCAACTTGAGTGCCATGATAGTGACCTGACGACTAAGTAGACAAAATCAACTTGAGTGCCATGATAGTGATCTGACGACTAAGTAGACAAAATCAACTTGAGTGCCATGATAGTGACCTGACGACTAAATAGACAAAATCAACTTGAGTGCCATGATAGTGACCTGACGACTAAGTAGACAAAATCAACTTGAGTGCCATGATAGTGATCTGACGACTAAGTAGACAAAAATCAATTTCAGGCCAACAGATCATAATCAATAAATCTATTTTAGTAGTTGGGTTACTGTTGTGTTTTTTGACAGACTTGCCAGTAACAGCACACGGGACGAGTCGACATCATCGCTAGCACGCCGTGATAGAAACACAGACTCATCTGAAGGCTCTGGTGGGATCTTCATGCAAAAATGTGTTATTATACAGAGAGATGAGAAAGGTTATGGGTTCACTGTCAGCGGAGACAATCCTGTCTTTGTGGCATCTGTGAAACAAGGTCAGTGGGTCTCGTCCTCATTTATTTGATTATTTATGTACATTCTGAGTGGTTATTTTTTGTTGACCTCATTCTGTCCCTCTAAGGTGGAATGGGGCAACCTTTTATGGGTTGGTGGGGCAAACAGATGTTTGATATGCAGTGATGGTAACCACACTCATGTTAGATTTCTTGATTAAAATCAGAGCACGCGGGGCACTCCCATAAGTGCTCCGATCTCCACTTCAGCAGCCATCCCAGTCTATACAAGTAAATTTAAGTAGGAAGCCAGAGGACAATTAAAAAAATTCTTGAGACTAACGGGAATTGAACCAGTCCCAGAGAACAATTAAAAAAATTCTTGAGACTAACGGGAATTGAACCAGTCCGTTCTACGGCACCAAATCGCCTAGCAACAATTGCACACGCGTTTTTCCGTACTTGACTAACCACATCTCCAAAAAAAGATGCGATTTCAAAATTTTTAAAAAATTTCAATACCTGTACGGGATGTTTGTTGTTGTTGTAATAGTCCTTGTCTCGATTGGTCCGTTCGGGTGACTTTGTGTGCACGATTTGAATGGCTTGATGAAATCGCATCTTTTTTTGGAGATGTTGTTAGTCAAGTATGGAAAAACGCGTGTGCAATTGTTGCTAGGCGATTTGGTGCCGTAGAACGGACTGGTTCAATTCCCGTTAGTCTCAAGAATCCCAGTCTATGTAGATTCAGGAATGATTACACCATCTTCGGGTATTTCCAAAAAGACTACTTTTCCTTCCCTCACCTTCTAGTACCATTTCTAACATTCTCTGTATATGTACGTTCTCAGCATCATTAATCTCCATTTTGTAATGAATTTATGACTGCCGTAATCAAGTCTGCTTTATCTCTTCTCAGCATTGTGCTGTCAGTCGCCGCATTGCTTGCCAATAAGTCTGATCTCTTGTTTCCGCTGACCCCAGCATGACCAGGGCAGTATATCCATGTAATGCTGTGGACAATTGAGTTGTTCAATAAGTCCCACCATTCTTTTCTTAGCATGAACTTTTCTATCTTGTGCATCATGCTGTGAGTATTACCGCGTGTGTTGATGTTTCATTTATTAACCAATTAAGTGCTGCTGTAGCTCCCTCTATCTCCATCCTCATGCTCGAAGTAACAGTGGAACATGCAGACAATCTCTAAACGCTTTTTCTGTAGGCAACAAAACCCCAACAGCTTTTATCTGTATTTCTTTTGACTGAACCTTCTGTGTATATAATTATGTCTTGTGGTTTTGAGTGTAGCTGGGCAAGCTCATAAATTGTCATGTTAGATAATGCAATGATACTAAAATAATAACAAATTAATACTGAAATAATTGGATAGATGTTTTTTTAAGTCTATTCCATAATAATTACCCGAGGTTAATCACCTTGTTGGAGAGGACCGAAAGGGAAAAAGAATGTTTACCTTCCGTAAAAGACGGCTCAGGAAGTTATAAGGTGAAGTTGCTGCCTCATATCCCATGTAAGGTCAAAGTGACTCGGAGGACACGCTGAAGTCGGATGTGTCAGGCCGAAAGGCACAGATATCGCAGCAAAGTTGTAAATCATGATACAAGGCATTCCGTTTTCCAGACTACATCCTGCCAATCTGCAGGAGTTTGAGAATGAAAACAATAAATCTAGACCTTCAGCAGGCTTTATCACAGCTGAGATCATAGAGTCAACCCAACACACAATCTCCTTAGCCACCTCTTTACCTCATGCATGGCAGGTAACAGTGTTACTTGTCTTTGCTCCCCTTTTAGGCCAGAGTAACACATAGTTGGCAACATTTATTTTAATGAAGTATCCATTTTGCAAATGCACAGCTTCTTTTTATTTTCTTTGTGTTTATTCATGAGGTGCGAACTCATTTCATCTGTTCTCTTTCAGATGGTGCAGCAGCAAGAGCAGGTGTACAGAATGGAGATAGAATTGTTAAGGTCAGTGTTTATCTACATTTCAATGTATTGTTATGGCTGTCGAGATCAATGTGATGCAAGTTTCTCGCAGTTAGACTATCCAATCATATTGAAGCAGTTAGACTATCCAGTCATATTGACGATGTAGTCAAAAGTATAAGCAATATATAACTTCAAATGGTTGCTGACTTTGATATGGTTGGACGGTAAAATGTTGGAACGTCTCCTACATACATTGATCAGTTTCCTATGCCCAAAAATCTATATGGGCAAAAGGACCGCCTCCATTGATTCAATCGCCAGCATGTGGTCCTCAGGGTTGTCTGACAGCTTCACTTCCATTTCTGTCTGTTGGGGTCAGGATGTAGTCCTCAGGTCATCATAGAGTGGACACATCTGCAGAATGTGGTCTGGGGACTCTTTTGACATGGACATTGATAATTTTAGGCAACCTTTAGTTTTTAAAGATGGGCTTGTAGTTTACAGCGTCCTGTGCGAATCCTAATGATAGTGGTTTACTGTGATCTTTTCAGCTTTAGGATGGGGTCTTGTGGAGCCTTCTACAAACTCATATATCCCCTCTGAGTTGGAGGGTTTTTCTCAAAGCATTGCATACCACTGAGAGCTGGAGACTTCTAGGTATGAAAAAAAACAGCTGCAGCAAAACTTGTGTATTATGTTGTGTTCTTGATAAAGGCCAGTGCGGATGATGTCAGGAAAATGCTTCTCCTTGTAAGGTCAGATAAATGTAACACAGTGTATGGAACAAAATAACAGCTCACAAACAGATGCATATATTCCACAATGGTATTGGATCAAAGGACATGAACCGCTGAATCACCAACTAACCAACCATAAAGGCCTTTAGGTCAAAACGTCAATTTGTGTACTACCAGTGATTAAAAAACTTCATTACCCTGTTCCAAGTTTCGCCATTTGCACATAGGAAATAAGAGCTTGATTGCTCATAATTATTGAGGATCGAAATATAAAATTGATTAGGAAGCACTATCACAAACTAGAGAACATTCCCATAATTTCTCCGCTCATCCTACCAGAGACATCTTTTTAAAAATATTGTGTTAATATTTTTTTATATTAAGAGTCGGAGAACAGGCAACAACTTTCCACAGGGCAGCATTCTAAAGCTGAACAACTCACAGCAAGCTACAATTTTTAGGCTCTGCTCAGGAAACTGTAGACTACAATCTCATCTCCATAAAAAAATAAATGTTCAATCTGACCATAGTCCATGTCAAAAATGTCCTCAGACTTCAGAAAACATTCTGCAGACATGCCCACTCTTTGTCGACTTGAGGGCTAAAATCTGGCCCCAAGAGACATCTGAATATGAAGCTGCTGGGCAACCATGAGAACCTCCTGATCATGACTGAATTTATGGAGGTGGCCCTTCTGCCTATGTGCCCCATTGACTCCCGTTTCTTCCATCTTCCCATTGACTCCCATTTCTTCCATCTCCCACTGACTCCCATTTCTCTTATTTTCAGAACATGTACACTGCCTCTTTCAGTCAGCCTCTATCACTGTGTAGTATAACAATAACTGCTCTAATTAACTCAGACCTGTCATCAGTAATGCATTCATTATAGCGTGTCCCACCACTGCAACAGATGTTCATTGCTTCTGACCTAGGCATTAGATCTTCTGTGTTCATCCCACCACTGCAACAGATGTTGAGATCATTGCATTTGACTTCAGTCTAAAAAATCCTGTAGATTAGCAGATTGCAGTCTGGAGAATATAATGCCTTGTGTCATGGTGTACATCTTTGCTGTGATATCTGCACCTTTTGGTCTGATACGTCTGACTTCAGCATCTCAAATGTCATAGATGCCAGTTTCAGTCCTGCTGCAGACGGCAGTTCAAAAAGCAATGGTAACCTAATAAACTTATTTATATTGCCTATAAAATAATTTATTTATATTGCCTGTTACAGAAGTCAGTTCAGTCCAAAAGAACAATACTTAGAGAAAGTAAAACAATCATTATACATACTATTCAAGAACTGCACAGAATAGCTTTGAACAGACAGCATTGCAGAGATATGACCTATGCGCTAACTTCAGCGCTAAAGGAAAATGAATGAATGAATAAAATAATTATAGCCAAAAAATGCTGATTTGACCTCTACATCTTGAATAGGGTGCTCTACCACCAACAACAGCAGCGACAAGTAAATAATATTTCTCTCCTGAACTGACCTTATTCTACCCACAGGTAAACGGTACACTGGTCACTCAGAGAAATCACCTGGATGTTGTGAAGCTTATCAAATGTGAGTACATGTTTATTCTACCTGTCTCTGAGTGGGGGTGGATCCACATTTGTCCAATACTGCTGTAATGAACTCAGCTTTGTCTATTCTCATTGTTTTGTAGTGTGCCCAATACTGCTCTAATGAATTCAGCCTTATCTATTCTCATTGTTTTATTGTCTCTTCTCATTGTTTTATTGTCTCTTCTCATTGTTTTATTGTCTCTTCTCATTGTTTTATTGTCTCTTCTCATTGTTTTGCCATTCACTTTAACTTTACCTGCCAATGAATCGACTCTAGTTAACTAAAGTTCATATATGCTTGTACACATTTATGTTTTTGTGATAAAAATGTGCACTTTCTCAACATTTGTGGTGCCTCTTTTTTCAGCTGGTTCATATGTAGCCTTGACGTTACTAGGCAAGTCTGCACCCGCTACCTCTAGTGGGGGAACAGTTGCCCATCCTTCTGGACTGTCACACATCCGGGATTCTGTTGTTGGACGGGTGACGGCCCCACAACCTGTGGATGTACGGTTCTATGTTTGTGTATTGTTGTCCATGTTTGTTATGTTAAAATCCATAAATATACTCCGGTACATATATATAGATACTGTTAAAAAAAGAAACTTATCTTTTTTGGAGTTATTTTATAAAAAATATTCGCTGATTGGACATCATTCAACCTATCGACTGTGTCCACCTGGTCATTAACTTCTCGTGGTTACGTGAATTGTACCCACCTCATGATTCGTGGGGTCATGAAAGAAGTCAAGGTCAAAACTAGATTTTTGGCAATAACTCGTGACAGGTTCATGAGCATCCCTTGAAAATTACTCATACTCTCTGACCATATTGTTGAAAAGATTGACGATCATGGAATAAATTTAGTTGCAAATTCAATGCGGAAGTATGTCTTATCTCACTAAAGAACAACGATACATCATCATTGGACGCTTACAGACTAGACAATAATAAAGTGTAGTGGCCAGACAATTTAATGTGGTTAGAAACACTATTAGTCAGTTGCCTTTGAAGCTGATTTCAACAAATTAGTTTAGGAACAGACTGACCGCGCAGTATGGGAATCCTGTACCATCGATAGGTGGACAGAGCACGACTCTGCTAATCTCGTAGTCCTTTCAGCTTTCATTGTTCCAAATGTACTGGTATAACCTTTTCTTTGGAGTGAACAAGGCATGTCTGCAGTTCAAGGGCTGTATGTCTAACAAGACACAATGGTACAAGTGGTCCTGGAATACTGTGGAAGACTTTGTGGCTCATATTTTCCTTGTGAGTTGCATCCAACGTCGTGATGGATTGTGGATTATATTTCTTATAGCACAACAATAATACTATCCTCTTGAAAGATGGAAACGAACCTATTACAAATAAATCCTGTAAGTAGGATTGATATTGGTGGGGAGCCTTTTTGGACGTCTGTGGTCTGGTCAAATAGTGATCTAGACAGTGCAAAAGGTCAGGCATTGTTGACTGTGGTTAGCATTCGGATTGGTAAAATCAGAAAGTAGCATGTCCTCTCGGCGGACACTGATTTGCTTTGCAACTTGAGTAAGAACGTTTTTTGAACAGTTCAAAATATTTACTGAGAATGGGGAAACTGCCATCTAAAGACACACTTGCACCAAGTCAGCATTAATGACTTGCATCTGCGGAGCAACAACAAAGAACATACAACCAGGCTGTCCCAGCTTCATTGCTTACAGAATGGGAATCTGCCCCATAGGAGCATCTCAGAAAAAATATTTGTGGGAATATATTGTCATTCTCTGTTTTGGCTGTAAGGCATAACAAGATTTAATGATGATCAGTTTTGGCACGTTTGGTTGCTTGACATGCAGTAATATTGTGACATGTCAGAATGTTGGTAACTCCTTCAATCCACCTTCTTGGTCATCCTCTGTATCTTGCTGTTTCCATTTTCATGTTGTATGCTCTTGCCTCTGGCCAATAAGGATTCATTCTTATTAAATGACGCAACCATTTCAGTCTGTCAATACATGTCTTTCAATATATTTGACCACAGATGTTGTTCCAACAGTTCTTGTAATCTCTTCATTCCTGTAATCTAGACATTTCATTTCACACGTAAGGGAAATCTATAATGACCCAAGACAAAACCCTCATAACCAATAACTGTCTAGATATACAGTAATTAATTGCGGAAGAAGAAGAGAAAGCTTGTTGTAAATATTCTTAAATATTTGTTTGCTCTTTCACTCTTATATTAACCTTTAGCACGCTGCATTAAAAATGCATAATTTTCCCCTGCTGCTACAATCTTTTTTTGATTACATATTATTTCTGGAGGGTATTTGGGAAAGCAATAACTTGTATGTTTTTGCAGTTTTTTGTATATTGTTTTTAATGGAATTACAGGAATGGTTACTGAATGTTGTAAGTTCTGTTGGTGTATGTGTCACATGTGAAATAAAAGAATGGTTACTGAATGTAATGATTCCGCAGAAGACGAATGTGTTGGTCCATTGACACAAATAAAACAGCAACACAACGCATGTCCATTCTCTGGACTACATCCTGCTGAAAATCTAATAGGACCATGGTCCTGTAATAAGAGAGATCCAGTGGGAGTTTGAGAATGAAAGCTGAAGAAGAAGAAGAATGTAATAATGTCAGTTCTGTTGATGCATATAACATGCGAGAAAATGACGAATATGAAAAATACAAAAAATAAAAATGAGTGACTCACATATTCTTGTCCGATATATTAAATCAAGGATAAAATTCCTAAATCTATTCTAATTCTCATGTTATTTCATAGCTAAACTTATGTATTCATATAATATTTTCGGGGATAACAAACAAAACATGTCATGTCAGTCCAACTCACGTTATTGGCTAGGCCTAATGTTTTTGTAAACGTGTATATATATTCAGTGCAGGATGAAATGCCTAGATGTTATTTTATTTTATGCTTATTTGATTTCTGATGTCATTTCTTAACCAAACTAACTTTCTGATGTCATTTCTTAACCAAACTAACATGTTCTTATAATATTATAAGCAAAAATAAACAAAACATGTCAATCTAACATTATCAGCCGCACAGACAGAAATAAGAATTTAAAAAACATTCCCCAAAATGGCTGCCATTTCGTAGATTTTAATGGATTATATAACACTAGTGGAAATGGATGTTGATGATGTCTGCTTTAATATCTCCTGTTACCCAGATGAAAGACGTTAGTTTATAATCGCAATTTCCTTGTTCAGAGATGTGTATAGCAACGGGAGATTGTAGTCGCGGACAGCTGCTTA
Source organism: Meghimatium bilineatum (assembly GCA_034231615.1). Taxonomy (NCBI): domain Eukaryota; kingdom Metazoa; phylum Mollusca; class Gastropoda; order Stylommatophora; family Philomycidae; genus Meghimatium; species Meghimatium bilineatum. The sequence continues at coordinate 23,335,192 of CM067302.1, forward strand.
AAAAACATTGTGATTTTTTACTATAATAGCTGACAGTGTAGTGAGGTTTAAAGGAGTATCGCCTCTCATTTCAGCCTGATAAAGACAGGGAACTATGGCAGCAGAAGGTACATATGACCAGGGCTATGTACGAGACGGCTAAAGAGGATTTTGAGGTGAGATTGAACATGTGAAATCAATGCTACCTATATGATAATATTTACTGTTCAATTGATTTCATTTATTGAAGCACCTGTGTGTTTCCAGGCCCAAAAGGGGAGCACAGAATAACAACACTGATTACATTCCACTCATGTTGTAAGAGGAGACTAAGAAGGTTATTTTTCATTCAGTTCTCTGGACTACATCCTGTTAATCTGCAGGAGTTTGAGAATAAGTGCCGAAGATTTATTGAATGTAAATTCCATCTATAGAAACATTGAGAATATTTATACAAGACATCTAACCCAGCAGTACATGACATATAATATGACAATACATGACATCTAACCCAGCAGTACATGACATATAATATGACAATACGTGACATCTAACACAGAAGTACATGGCATAATATGACAAAAATGGCATCTAATCCAGCAGTACATGACATAATGTGACAATACAGAACATCAAACTTGACATATGACATGACAACACATGACATCTGATGTGATAGAAAAAAACATCAGACCAGACAGCATATGACAAAACTCTTAAGAGCATTCCTAATTGATTTGCCGTTGACTATCTTATTGTTTAGAAACTTCAAAAACTGTACGTCAGTAAACCCTCAGAGAAGCTACATAGCCAGCTACTTGAGAAGGAGCGGACAGTCAAAGCCTTAGACAACCAACTGAGACAGCTAACTGGTGGGGACGAGCATGTCATGGTAATGTCCTATTGTTGACTGTAGCTGTACTGTCTAGAATTATCTGTTGTGTGTATGGGTATTGAAATGTTGTTGACTGTAGCTGTACTGTCTAGAATTATCTGTAGTGGCGTATGGGTATTAACCGATTCGCCCTTAGAGCTCCGCGGAGTCGCTTCTATGTGCTGACACCTGGAGCGTCGCGGAGTCGCTTTTTTTTACGTGTTCCGTTGCGATCGATAGTACATTTTTAGTTTCCGCCGGATCTATCAAAAACCACGACCATTGCGCAGATCTGTGGTTTAGCTTCCTTTTTAGTTTTTCAATCGGAGCGAACGGACGTAGGACTGTATTTATACGAATTATTTAGACGTAGCGAAATTTTAGACCTAGTTTTTGAAATGGAAGATATTATTCGTATGTATACTGATGTGACCGGCCGCAGTTGCGATGGTGATATGCACGATGCATGTGATTTACATGCTGTAGAAGATGTTGAAAGCGACGTTGAAGTTCCTATATTTGATTTCGATAGTGATTCGGACCACGAGGACGAAATTAGCGACACTAATAGTAGCGTCATGAATGACGACTGGAGTGACAAAATTTTTCCTGTGGAAGTCGAGAACTTTATTGAAAACGTTGGCCCTGTGCATGATCTTGATGCGAATGCTACTCCTTTTGATTACTTTAGTCTCATCGTCAATGAGGAGTTTTATCAATTTGCAGCAGATCAGACCAATTTGTACGCAACACAGCGTCAAGAACTAGCAGGAAAAGAAGACACGTACTGGTCACCCATAACTGCCGGCGAAATAAAACTTTTTTTCCATATTTACATCGTGATGGGCATACATGTATTGCCTGAGTATAGCATGTATTGGAGTACAGATGACAGGCTCAATGTTCCAGGTATATCATCATGCTTGGGGAAAAATAGATTTGAGAAAATATCTCAATATTTTCATCTGAATGATTCTTCTAGGCAGCATCCCAAAGGCCACAAAGATTATGATCCCCTATATAAAGTCAGACCATTTCTGGATATGGTCAAAAGGAATATTGCTTCTGTTTTTTCTCCTGGAAAGAACATAAGCATTGATGAAGCTATGATAGCTTACAATGGTCGTCTTTCCTTCAAGCAGTACATCAAGGGTAAGCCACACCCATGGGGGATCAAGGTCTGGTGTGCGGCCGACTCTGCAACAGGTTATCTGTTAGACTTTGATGTCTATGTTGGCAAAGTTCTGGAACCAATGCCACATGGATCTGGACATTATGTTGTCACTAAATTATGTCGGCCTTTCTTTGGAAAGAATCACCATATTTTTTATGACAATTATTTTTCATCTGTTCAGCTGGCAAATGATCTGTTGCAAAACAAATCATACTCATGTTCCACGATACGGCCAAATCGCAAGGGATGGCCAGATGCTTTCAAACCTAAGAGTACCAAATCTATGAAGCGAGGTGATGTGCAGTATAGGCAGCAAGGTAACACAGTGGCCACTGTTTGGAGAGACAAGAGATTTGTATCCATTCTGAGTACAAACACAACACCAGGTCTCACAACTGTGGCACGTTGTACCCCACACGGCAAAATAGATTTGCAGATACCATCCCCGGTGGCTGTTTATAATCATTCTATGGGAGGAGTAGACAGATTTGACCAACTCTGTTCCTATTACCCTGTGGGCAGGAAATCTGTCAAATGGTGGAGGTACATGTTTCGCTTCCTCCTGCAAACTGCCATCATCAACAGCTCCATCCTTCACTCTTGTTCCCATCGACCCCACCCGAAGGAAAAGAATGTTGAGCAGATAGCCTTCCGATTGAGTTTGAGCTCAGCTTTCTTAAGTGGCAACATATCGAAGAAAAGGAAGGCTCCCACCAATCATGCTGCAACTTCGGGTGTCGGTAACAATAACCTGCTTGAGCACAGGCTTATTCGTATGGTAGGGAACAAAAGGGCATGTTTCTGGTGTGTGAAGAACCGGCAGCATGGAAGCAGAAACAGGGCACATGAGACCGTCTATGGTTGTAGTTTGTGTCAGATTTGGCTGGGCAAAGGAGAATGTTTCTCGCAGTATCATGCAACATTGACAAGTTGACTACTGATGAGTCCAGATACTTTTCCTGTGCTGAAAATGTAAGTTACAAATTTTTTTCACCTCATAATTCTAACTTTAACAGTTTATTTTTTGGAATGTATAAGTGTTAGATTATTGTTGGTATAGTTTCCTGTGAGACTGTTCATTTTTCTGTTTATCTGCCAAGTCTGAGTGTGATAGGACAGACAGTTTTAAAGAAAATGCATTTTTAATATCATCATATCAACAATTTGGAGGAGTTATGCCCCTTGTGTTAGGGATGGGGGATTGACAATTGGGAAATCTCATAGGAGTGATAGGGTTAACTTGGGTAAATAAATAATATAATTAAGAATCATTGAAGTTTTATAGAAAAACATCAAAAGGGCAGCAAACGATTTGAACTGGGCCCATTCAGCTGTCACCTATTTCTCCAGTAATAATATATTATATTACAACCTGCAAGGGATGATAATTGGTTCAATATGGAAAATGTATTGACTCGAGTTGTGAGCTGAATAGGTTCCAGGTGAATAGGCCTGGTTCAAATCCTGTTTGCCGCCTTCTGTTTTTTTCTATAATCCACGATGCTTGATAATTACATTACTAATTGTGAAAACTTATTGTGTTTTCCAAATACCCTTCATGGGTAACGTGTGGAACCAAAAAGGTATATAGTGGCAGAGGAAATAGTACAATGTAAACATTTAGGGCTTTACATGAAAAATGCATAATTTTCCCCTGCTGCTGCATCCTTGTTTTGACTACGCTTCATTTATGGAGGGTATTTGGAAAACTCAATAACGTTTATGTTTTTGAAGCTTTTTGTAAAATTTCTTGTATGGAGATAAATGAATGGTTACTAAATGTAATTATGTGTACGTGAGAATGAGGTGAAAATTAAAAATGAAAAAAAACCGAGAAAAATTGTGGGAAAAAAACCAGATACCTATATTTCATCATCATCATCATCAGGTACCATGCCGGCTGGTGTAGGTGATCATGGCTCTCCACAGCTCTCTATCTACAGTATTATTTATCAGAATTGTTGTTGTTTACCTGCCATGCCAGGTTGTTAAACTGTCTAATATTTTCTCACTTTGTCGCCCTCTGTTACTGTTGCCTTCAATCTTGCCTGTTGCGACTGTTCTGCAAACCTCATCATGAAGTGGCCAAAAAATGAAGATTGTCTTTTTCCTATATTATTGACTAAACTCTGTCTCGCATTTGACTCTTTCAACACCTCCACTTTAGTTTTTCTGGCAGTCCATGATTTCTCAGCATCCTTCTGTAGAACCACATCTCTACTGCTTCTAATTTCCCAGTTTCTTGCTTTTTTATTACCCAATCCTCGCACCCATATGTTAGTATAGGAGTTTTATAACACTGCAGAACTCTCTCACCTCTAATGACAAGGTCATATACACAATATATTTTTCATTTTTCTGAATGTCGTTTTTTTCTTCTTATTTCTGTTGAACTTCTTTCATCTGCTGTTAATCATTGTACCTAAATATTTGAATTGGTGGACCTGTTTTAATACATCATTCACTTTGACTTGCATGCTGTGGCATTTTGTTTCTTTGAAATAACTATTACTTCAGTAACCATTATTCTTGTTAGATATATTCAATCCATATGATAGAAAAAGTCTGGGACATCCTGAACAGACACGGTCATAGCACAGCCGAGGCCACACATCTGGCTTTAGAACGCAAGCTCGAGCTCCAATCACCCCTACGCTTAGGCAAGAGTGGATCACAAACCACCTGCGGAAAGACAATAGACAATAGAAAAATCCAGAATAAAGTGCTACTAAACTACGCCAATTCTATTTCTTATGTTATTTCATAAACAAACTAATATGTTCAAATATCATCTGTGAAAACTAATATGTTCAAATATCATCTTGTGAAAACTAATATGTTCAAATATCATCTGTGAAAACTAATATGTTCAAATATCATCTTGTTAAAACAAACAAAATCTGTTGATCGAGCTCATGTTATTGTCTAGGCCTAGTGTTTTGGTAAAAACTTGGTACATTCAATCCAGGATGCAATGCCGCTAATTGGGCATTCTTTACTCTGATGTTATTGTAGAACTAAACTAACATGTTCATATAATATCATCTTTGAAAACAAACGAAACAAATCAATCTAACATTATCGGCTACACAAATAGAAATCAGAACTTAAAAATATATTCCCCAAAAATGGCTGCTATTTTGAACAATTTTCATGGATTATATTGGTGGGTAAATACAATCACAACTGTATCTATATCTCATCCTATTTAGTTGAAAACTAGCGGAAACAGAAGTTAATTATGTCCACTTTCATTTTCTCTGTTAACTGGATGAATGACGTTTGTTTACAATCTCAATATTCTTGTTCAAAGTGGTGCATAGCAACGGGTGATTGTAGTCGCGGACAGCTACTGGAAATATGTTGCGTCTTTATAGTCGCTCACAGCGTGGTGAAGGTTAATGCAAATTGCTAAAGGTTAAAAGTTTACAAAACAGACTGAAACAACATAATTATTGCTCTCTATTCGTCCTATATTTGTGTTTGAAAAAGATCTTTTGGTAGAAATATCAATTTGGAGTGTTTTCTTAATCATTAACTATATTTTCGTGTGTTTTCTATTAAAGCCTATATGTAAACAGTTTTACTGCAGCCCTGTCTGTTATTAATTATTTTTTAAATTAGAAACCAGCATCATGGTACACAAGGCATTCCTGTAAGCTCTCCGCTCCAGTAGAGCCATCCAGGAGTTACTCAGACTCAGTCACAGACACAGTCACAGTCAGATGTTGGATGTGAGATCTATCCAGACAGGACATGCTTTCTAGTATGTAAGACTGTGATATGCTGCTTCTTGTCCAGGATATGCTACCTGATGATGATGCCAACCTCTGGTATAATGAAGGGCTGTGAGACTTCCGCAAGGGGAAAGCCTAACTGTACATAGTGTCATCTAGAGGTTTACTTACTGCTTCAGACTGATGGGTCACTGGAATAGATAAATAGATAGACAGATAGAATGAATGCATGGGGTTTGAGATAATCTCTTATATGTCTCCTATTTCTCAGACTCCCCAGCTGTCCACAGCAACATCTGACCTGGGTAGTATGTCTGACTCATCACAGACTAGTCCCAGTTTGTCACCGACACCTGATGACCCGCACAGTCGGCACAACGGACAGAATATAGAGGTAATTTTGATTAATTTTTCATCTTCGCTCATTCTGCATATATCAGTGCTTACAATTCTATCTCTTATCATTCCACATTTGTCAATTCCTACAATTTTATCTTATCATTCCACATGTGGAAGGTCTGACCAATGCATCAGACCAACCGTCATGTAACTGTAAACATCCTGTAAATGGCATGTATACATACTGAGGTACTTCTTCTGTTAGAAGCCACACACCACATCATCTATAGAATTTTGTTTTTACCACTTTTCAGTAGGAGGCTTCAAAGTATTGGGATTTTTTTGTATTGAAGAAAAGTATTTTTTTCAAAGTATTGCACAGTGCTGAGAGTTGGAATCAGAAACATGGACAGTAAATAAACAATTAGAAGACAGAATTGATGTCTTTGAGATGTGGGTATATAGGAGAATAGGGAGAACATCATGGATGGAAAAGAAAACAAATAAAGAGGTGCTAAAGACACTTAATATGAAGAAAGAACAACTAAGAGTAATACAAATCAAACACATAAATTATTTTGGTTATATTAAAAGGCATGACACCTTATTGAAGACCTTATTTGAGGGTAAAACCAAAGGGAAGCGAGCAAGAGCTAGACAGAGATACAAGTGGGAGAGTAATATCACAAGATGGACAGGTTACAGTTTAGCAGAGTGCACCGCCAAAACAAGAAAGAGACAGGGAATGTTGGAGATCTGTTGCAGCCAACCTTCGTTGCGGAGATGGCACTTGATGATAATGAAGAGAGTTGGAGTCTTCTGGGTATGAAGTGAAACTCTGGAGATAACTCCACGTTGTAAAAAAAAAAGTTTTTGGGAACAGAAACAAGCAATCTAGTTGTTCAAAGCACCAGCAGAGATTCACCTGTTAAGTCATTCGTCTGCTGACCTGAAACCCGGGTTTCAAATCCATTTATTTGTGGTTTGAAATAAAAAATAATTTCTCGTGGTTTACCCAGCCTCCCAATCAAAGAATTCCCCATCAGTCACTAAATTGGGTGCCACCCGGAGTAAGAAGAAGAGGGAGACATAGAGAAGGCATGTCAATGAACCTAAACAACACGCAACAATTGAAAGACATGGCAACACAAAGACAGAAATGGAAAGCTATGGCTTCTGCCCTATGCACCGCCTATGGCCCTGGAGGAAACATAACCCAACCTCCATGAAGTAGGATACCATGGTCTCATGCTGATCTGGGAAGGTTTCTGGGAATGCGTGAAGTGATGCTATGTTCATGTATCACCCACTGTTCCCTTGGACTTTAAATGCCCATTATGCCCTAACAGTTTCTGTAGTGGACATACTATGCAGAGAGTTGGACTTGTATTAGTAAATTCAAGTAGGAAGCAAGAGGATAAATTAAACATTCTTGAGACTCACAGGAATTGAACCAGGTCCGTTCCAACGGCATTGCAACGGAATCGCCTTGCAACTCGAATAAATGGGTTTGTCCATACTTGACTAACCACAACTCCAAAAAGATGCGATTTTGTCAAGATGTTCAAAATGTGTACTCAAGTCACTGAGAATGGACCAATCGAAACAAGGACTATTACAACAAAAACGAACATCATGTACAAGTATTGAAGTATTCTCAGTAACACAAACATATATCATCTGTATGCATACTACAAGGTGCCAATAGGTTTCCTGTAAACATAAATAACATAGAGACAGCACAGTGTTGCTTCAAATAACTTGTATTAGAGGAAACAATGTGTGCAGGCACATAACTCTATATCATGTAAGAGTTAAGAAGGTAGAAGTGTTACCAAAATAAGACATAAAACAACAAGACACAGAGACGGATAATGTTTCAACTAAAGACCTTCATCAGGACAAACCAAAGACTACAGTACTCCAGCCACCTACTTCCTGTTTAGGGTGGTTACCCTACACTGGAACATTTATATCATGTAAGAGCCTGGGTCTGATTTAGTAGAATTATGTCTCAAAACCCTGCCAAAGACAGATGTGTCGGGCCATTGGTGCAAATGAAACGGCGACACAACGCATTTCCATTCTCTGAGCTATATCCTGCTGGAAATCTAGTAGGGCCATGGTCCTGCTACAAGAGAAATCCAGCGGGAGTTTGAGAATGAACACTGAAGAAGAATATCTCATCACAATCTCTATTTCAGGTGAGGTCAGTTGACCATCGTTGATTCCTATGAATGAACAATAACTCTAGCTTTAAATAATTCATTGCCAATGTGATGCCGGAAGTCTGAAAGATGGGCACTTGCCGAAGACGGATGTGTCGTGCCATTGGCACAAATAAAACTACGACACATTGCATTTCCATTCTCCTGATTACATCTTACTGGAAATCTAGTAGGACCATTGTCCTGCTGTAAGAGAGATCCAGCGGGAGTTTAGGAATGAATCCTGAAGAAGAAGAAAAGCGAGCACAGACTAGCAAAACTTACTTCCAGTCATTGGGTCAAAGGGCATGAGCTATGGACCGCTGGATCAGCAACCAACCAACCAAATACCAACTGCCAGGCATGTTGTGTGTAAGAGTTTTCTAAGGAGATTTGGGGGTGGAGTTGACTGTCCCATCCCAATGAAGGTCAAAGTGATCTGAAAGCCATGCTGAGTTGGATTTGTCGGGCCAAAAGACACAGATATCGCAGCAAAGCTGTAAACCATGATACAAAAGCATTCTGTTCTCTAAAGTACATTTTGCGAATCTGCAGAAGTTTGAGAATGAACGTAGAAGATGAATAATCACAGCACACAAAATTTGGTAATGTCAAGCATGGTTTCTGGTAATGTCAAGTCAAGCATGGCTTCTGGTAATGTCAAGTCAAGCATGGCTTCTGGTAATGTCAAGTCAAGCATGGCTTCTGGTAATGTCAAGTCAAGTATGGCTTCTGGTAATGTCGAGTCAAGCATGGCTTCTGGTAATGTCAAGTCAAGCATGGTTTCTGGTAATGGTCAAGCATGGTTACTGTTAATGGAAAAGACCACCCAACACAGATCAATCATCAACAAAATATTAAGCTAGAGAATACAGAGGCAAAAGCTATGGAGAAGCCACTCTACCTAGAGAAGATGGTGGTCTTGTGACCTGATGATAGGAGGGATTATCTAGCTTGATAACAAATCTAAACTCAAATAAATATTATCTCTATTATCTGCGTTTATTCTCGCACTGTACATTCTGTTATTATCTCCCTTATATCTAATCAACTATATTATTAGTTTCCTGTTTTTAAGAAAAAAATTTTATCTACCTCTTTTAAACAACTCTGTTATTATCTTCTCCAGTTTTTAACCATGTTATTATTACCCACAGTTTTTAACCATGTTATTATTTCCCACAGTTTTTAACCAATCAACCTGATATCATACATCCTGAATATGAGGAGGACAACTCTGAGGATGATCAGGTTTGTAGTCTTGTTTTGTTACTGCCCTTGTCTCTTTCTATTAAGTTATCATTGATAAGCACAATTAGAGAGTAGATCACATCTGCATGAGAACATCACACACACATCTTTTCTGCATGAGAACATCACACAAACATCACATCTGCATGAGAACATCACACACACATCTTTTCTGCATGAGAACATCACACAAACATCACATCTACATGAGAACATCACACAAACATCACATCTGCATGAGAACATCACACAAACATCACATCTGCATGAGAACATCACACAAACATCTTTTCTGCATGAGAACATCACACAAACATCACATCTGCATGAGAACATCACACAAACATCTTTTCTGCATGAGAACATCACACAAACATCACATCTGCATGAGAACATCACACAAACATCTTTTCTGCATGAGAACATCACACAAACATCACATCTTCATGAGAACATCACACAGACATCATATCTGCATGAGAACATCACACAAACATCACATCTTCATGAGAACATCACACAAACATCTTTTCTGCATGAGAACATCACACAAACATCACATCTGCATGAGAACATCACACAAACATCACATCTGCATGAGAACATCACACAAACATCACATCTGCATGAGAACATCACACAAACATCACATCTGCATGAGAACATCACACAAACATCACATCTGCATGAGAACATCACACAAGCATCTTTTCTGCATGAGAACATCACACAAACATCACATCTGCATGAGAACATCACACAAACATCTTTTCTGCATGAGAACATCACACAAACATCACATCTTCATGAGAACATCACACAGACATCACATCTTCATGAGAACATCACACAAACATCACATCTGCATGAGAACATCACATCTGCATGAGAACATCACACAAACATCACATCTGCATGAGAACATCACACAGACATCACATCTTCTTGAGAACATCACACAGACATCACATCTTCATGAGAACATCACACAAACATCACATCTGCATGAGAACATCACACAAACATCACATCTGCATGAGAACATCACACAAACATCACATCTGCATGAGAACATCACACAAACATCACATCTACAAGAAAATGACTACATACTAGAACCATGCTCTATATACCTGCTAAAAATAAATACCAACTCATTGGAAACTCTGTGAATGTGTTTGACATATTTTCATACCCCCTTCAGCCATTCACATAGTACTTCTGTTCATCTTATCCCATCATCAATTGACCTGCCTATGTGTTGGTGTGTTTGTCCACAGTTGTTTGGTGTCAGCCCGCAACAAGGAAGAAGACACGGGTCTACAACTTACAACAAGGTTAACTTTCACACCTGTAGTTGCTACCCCCCATATATACGAACGTGGTTTATCATGCTTTCTGACCCATTTTGATATTAGATGCAACTAACATAGAACCAATCTTAGCCTATGGTTGTGAATCTTGGACAATTAGTAATCATTAAAAAGGAATAATTATCTGCTCAGTGGTAGAGCTGGTAGTGAACCCTTCTCGCAAACACAACTTGTTCAAACTAGCTTGTGGTTTGAAATTCAATTATTTACACTGTACAAGTGATAGGATGTTACAGTACTGACTGCAGGCAGATATTACAGTACTGACTGCAGGCAGATGTTACAGTACTGACTGCAGGCAGATGTTACAGTACTGATTGCAGGCAGATAACAAAAATTTCAAGCAAGAAAGTGAAAACAAAGGCCTCAGTCTAAACAAGAAGAAAACAGAAGTACGAGAATATGTACTGACTGCAGTAAAACTGAAACCCAACAAGTGAAACTTGGTACAGGGTAAAGGAGTTTTGCTAATCACTGGAAACACACATAACATACACAGATGGACGTTTCGACCAGAAAGCTTTTATCAAGAAGTGAAAAGTAAAAGGTTGAAGTGATGTCTGCAAAGTAAAGGATCAACAAAAAAAGCCTACAGAGGGAAGATTTGATGGAGAGGAGGCCTTTAAAGTCAAGGGAGATTGGACAAGCCTCACAGTGAAGGGTAAATGGAGAATCTACGAAGTGAAATTTCACCAGAGGAAGCAATGGCTATCTAACCCAGGAGGAGAAAGGGGAGAAAGTGAAGTAGGAGGAGAAGGGATTAGGATGGGGGGAGAAAGTATGGTAGGAGAAAATGGGAGGTATGGTAGATGATGGTGTAGTGGGAGATGGGAGATCGTGGAGGGGAGATGGTGGAGTGGATGGGAGATGAGGAGTGGAGGAAAAAACAGTGAAAGCTTTAGAGACGTGCATCTGTACCTAATGACTTCTTATGTTTGGAAAACTACATAAGGGGGGGGGGGGGTAGCTGAGTGTGCTTCTTGCCTGCTTGGTAGATATGTTAGTGCTTGCACGTACTCAAGATATGTAGCTTGGTTTGCTGTGCATAATTATTGGTTTGCTCTCACAACTATTGGTTTGCTGTGTCATAACTATTGGTTTGCTGTTCTCAGAGCTATTGGTTTGCTCCCACAACTATTGGTTTGGAGACATGTTGCCATAACCATTGGTTTCCTGTATCATAACTATTGGAATACTGTTCCTGTGCTAGAACTATTGGTTTACTGTGCCAGAACTATTGTTTTGCACCAATAACTATTAGTCTGATGTGCCAGAACTATTGTTTTGCACCAATAACTATTAGTCTGATGTGCCAGAACTATTGTTTTGCACCAATAACTATTAGTCTGATGTGCCAGAACTATTGGTTTGCTCTGCCAGAACTATTGCTATGCCAGAACTATTGGTTTGCTTTGTAAAATAATGATTTCTGTATGTTACTCTGAAAACCTCAATATCATTTAGCATTTGGTAAAGGGTATGCATGCTGATGGTTCCTGTAACTCGTTGTATCTTATACCAATATTTATCTGCTAATAATCTTGATGCAAAATTTTGAATGACTGGCAGATTGTTGTATTCTCAATGTGACCTACCAATATTGTTGTGACAGTGGTGTTTCAATTCTGTGAACTAACAGAGAAGGCTGAGGTTTGTTAGCAAGGCTCCATGATACTAACACATGCCTTTGGCGAATGTGTGATGAAGGGTTCTAAAAGGGGAACAAAGAGTAGGAACACTGGCCTGTCATGTATGTTGTAAGAGGTGAATAAGGAGGTTTATAGGGGTGGGATTTGCTGGTCAGTCTAATATAGGGCTGGTGATGTTGAAGTTAGGTCTCATGCCGAGAAGTGAAGAAATCGCAGCCAAGTTGTAAACCATGGCCCAATGCATTTTTATCTTCATGCTTAAAGAGCTCAAAAAGGCATAGATAGTTGACTTCATTATATTTGTGCTATTTGTTAGTTATATTAGTACCTTGTTACTGCGGCACACTTTGTCAGATATCCTCTGACAGTTTGTTGCTGCTGCACTCTCCACTTTGTCAGATATCTAATGACAATTTGGTGATTATTTTTCACTTGTTTTTTTAGTCGCTAACTAACATTGTTGTCATTGTCTACTTGCTGTTCTTATGTTTGATTAGTATTTTTGGTTTATTATTATATGACACTTCATCTAAGACCATCTCATTGTATTTATAGTTTTTGTGTGTTTATTTCTGGTTTCTAGTTGTTTCTTGATACAGATCTCTATTGGGAAATATTGTGGAAAAACTCCTTGTTCTTTTGTTTTTTGGGTGTTATTTCTCTGTGATATTATTTTTGCTATTTATAGTTATATAGGTAATCAGTGACATTATTGCTTTATCATAGGTGTTACTACGTGATTAAGAATGGATTGCTGCCTTTTAGTTAGTTAGTTAGTCGTTGGATCATTGTCACTGCACTCCGGACAAGTCCGTAGGTGCTCAGATCTCTCCTTGAGTGTAGCCGCCATTACACGTTGACTGACGGTCCCAGTACACAGTTGATTGACCATCATTCTTTCTTGCCCACGAAACCACTCTGTTCTAGCGACACCACATTTCAAACCAAATTCCTTTATTCTAGCCATGGAATAAGAGTCGTCGCTTATACAGTCATTTGCTCGTGCGTTTTCCCATAGGGCGTTCAAAATGTCTGCTCGATTCATCGCTCTACCAACAGCCATAGTAGCAGCGTGTGCGGCCAGCCTAAGTGCGACCAACTTAGGTTGCTGCCTCTGAGTAGAGGAAAAGTATTTGGTTTTTACCCATGAGGGACGGACCTATGTGGATATTTTTGCTTGATCAAGCTGAAGTTCTGAGAAATGAAAGAGCTGACAAGTTGGCTTCAAGAGAACATGTGTCAGGATAATGTATGTGTCCTGATAAGGGGGACATTATGATGCACTATATATGCATCTGTTGGACAAGAGCATCATAATAGATAAGGCTGTTGTTAAGAGATTGATGGGATGTGGAATTGCTCTGGGAGATTGTAGAGGGGAGGAGGGAGGGAGGTAAGTGAGGTGTAGGATGAGAAAGAGATACAATCAATGAGCTACAGGAACTATCAGCATTCACACCTTTTGGCATCTGCTGAAAGAGATTGAATTCCTGTGGGGATGCCTGGAGTGTACCTCCGTAGGTTCAGAAAATGACTAATGGAAATAGGTACCCGGTCTCAGAAAAATAAAAGTGTGAAAGTGATACTGACCACATCATCCCTAGATATGTCTTGGTTTAGCAAAATAACATGTTGAACATTATTCCCCAACATGCCTCTGACATGGAAAAGGGAGACACACGTTATGACATTTGTATTGTGGTTGTCATTATACTTATACAGGGTGTCTACACAGTTGCTGTGCACTGAATTTGAAATGAAATATATATGGGCAAAATGATGTCATGTATTTCCACGGTCCAGTGTACACAATGACTCTACAGGTTGTTGCTAGCTGCAGTTTACTTTTATTCGCTGACCAAGAAATAACTTCGTTGTGCTATGAACTACTTTACCCAATACACGATTGACATGAACATTAGTATTAGTGTTTTTTTTTCATAATTGTTGTAGCTACAATGACGTCACACATATCTGTACTAAATACCCACAATTCATGTGATGTAATGTCACCGGAAATACTGTAGACACCCTGTATATAGTTATCTTTCTATCAGTTTCATTGCAAAGTACATCACTGAATTTCACTTTGATTTGGTTCAGTGTTGCCACTAGATTTAAACAAAAAAGAATTTAACTAGCTTTTTTTTTAAGATCTAAGGTTTACTAGTTTATGCAAATATATTTGTACCTTTCATATTTTTATATTAATATTTTTAACCTGTTCATGCATATTTATCTTTGATGTGAGACTCACGTAATGATGTATACATCTTCACCATTTTTGTGCAGGTCAACGACCCCGGCCCATTTGCCGATATTAAATTGTTGGAGAACAAGCCAGCACACATGGCAGTGCTTCTCAACTACCTCATCTCAAACAGTGACCCATCATCAGTGGTCAGTATGGCTATCTTTCACACATATGTATATCTCAATTATTCCATCTCAAACAGCGACACATCCACAGTTTTCAATACATCCACATCTTACACATATATCCTATCCAATCTCCCAAACATACATGTATCTCTCAAACATACATGTATCTCCCAAACATACATGTATCTCCAAAACATACACGTATCTCCCAAACACATCTCCTTTATCCATGATACTCATACAGATGCACTCAGACACACACATGCGAGCACTTGCACGGACACATACACAATGAGAGATCTATTCATCAAACACTTTGACCATATTTGCCCGTTTGTCCCACAGAGGATCAAAGTGACCCAGCAGCCATGCTGAGGTTAGAAGTGTCAGGCTAGAAGTCGCAAATATCACAGCAAAGCTGCAAACTATGACATAACACATTCCACTCTTGATATGGAGCGATTTCATCACAAAAAGTGATTTAAGAAACAAAACACCAAAAATATGTTTCAAACATCATAAGAAACCGCAGGTGGAAATACCTGGGTCACGTTTTAAGACTAGATGAAAACAGAATAAACCAACAAGCCTGTACGTGGACACCTGAGGGTAAAAGAAAATGAGGAAAACCTAAAGCAACCCTGAAAAAACACCATACTTAAAGAAGGGGAAATAACAGGCTGCAAGACCATACAAAAACTAACACTGCAGGCAGCGGACAGCAACACATGGAGAATCAAACCCTCTGCCCTATGTGCCGCCTGCGGCATGAAAGGAACAAACTAACTAATTTCATTGTGGGTTTTTTTGGCACAGAGATGGGCACTACCGTATTAAAAGAAACCCATTGAATTATCACTTCGAGATATTAAGTATGAGTTTTAAATTAGTTAACGGTAATTGTTTAATTAGCGGGTCAACACAAATCACAGTTGATGGGCAGGAAACTTTGTAAACCCCATTGGCATGGGCATGTGTTAAGACATTTTTCTATGGCAATGGTTGTTCTTTAGGTTATGTACAAAGGGGAAAGAAGATGTGGAAGCCAGAAGAAGACTTAGTTGGACAATATCAAGGAATAGGCAAGTGTTCTCATCATGATGACAGAGGACAGATCAGGTGTCAACTAGTACGGATGTTCTGTATTGTTATGGATTTACAGTGATGTATATCACACACGCATGTATTGAATGGCTAAAAAATTATTTTAAAAATTTAGTAGCGAATAAGGGCGTTTTTCGTAATATTACGTATATATTATTACTGAAATTAAAGTTTTTTTCTTTTTTTTTGTGTGTGTGCTAATACGGACGTTTTTGTAAGATTACACACATAAATTTTACAAAATACGAATTTATGAAAAAATAAGCTGACAGCTCAGAGATAGGGACTCATGGAGATCTTTCTGCATGAAATGTCTTAATGTGACACCACTACAACTCTTAGGTGTTATATTATTATTATGATTGTGTGAGTGCTGAAGAACAAAACAGTATGTCTGTCACATGACTGATATTTTGTTCTGTTGTTTAGCTATTTCATATCATCACTGACTTGTACAGTCGAAGTGCTGGCAGCAACAAGGAACTTCGAAAATGGGCATATGAGATATTTTCGACTTTTATCTACAAAATGGCTGTGAGTATATTTGACATGTTTGTCGTTATGATTGTATTAAATCAGGAAAATCAAATAATCAATTTCTGCCAAAGACGGATGTGTCGGGCCATTGGCGCAAATAAAACAGTGACAGCGCATTTCCATTCTCTGGACTACATCCGTCTAGAAATCTAGTAGAAACATGGTCCTGCTACAAGGGAGATTCAGTGGGAGTTTTAAAATGACTGAAGAAGAAATAGTTGAACCAGCTTCGCAGCACACAGTTCTTCCATAAGTGTTCAGCTGCCTAGTCATTGGTTGACCAGAAACATAATTGTTCAACTGCCTCGTCAGTGATTGACCAGAAACATACATGTTCAGCTGCCTAGTCAGTGGTTGACCAGAAGCAATAAGTGTTCAGCTGCCTAGTCAGTGGCTGCTGGATTAAATTGAGCACCTGTGTGTTTGCCTGTGCTTCTATGAGATGACTTTAATAGCAAATGATGTTTTTTGTGTGTATCACATGATCATTTGTGGGTATCACATGATCATTTGTATGTATCAATGAGTGATGTTGTGTGTCACATGACAAATATTCTTCTGATAATGCTTGTGATGTTTTTGTGTGTATCACATGAGTGATGTTGTGTGTCACATGACAAATATTCTTCATATAATGCTTGTGATGTTTTTTTCTGCAGCCTCTGAGTATATCAGCGGAGGACAACACAATTAGTCAGATTGACAATATCTTGACCAGCAGCGGCAGTAGGACAGACAACGAAAATGTTCTACGCACAATGTTCAATGCCCCTAGACAGTTTGTACAAGCAGAAATTTCTGACCTGCTGATAGACTTTCGTTGCAAAAAGGATCTAGGTTTGTATGTTTTTCATGTGTGCCAGAAGTGTTGTAATGGACAGATGCTCAAACACTCATGTAGTCTTTCTGTATTCTTCTTCTTCTTCAGCGTTCATTCTCAAACTCCCATTGGATCTCTCTTGTAGCATGACAATGCTCCTACTAGATATCCAGTAGGATGTAGTTCAGAGAATGGAAATGTGCTGTGTTGCCTTTTTTGTTTGCGCCAATGGCCCGACACATCCATGTTGGGGGTCTTTCTGTATGAGATGGAGAGAATAAGTGAGTAGAGACAGAAAATACAGTGTGTGTGTGGTCAGTTATGTTAAGTTATCACATAAATTTCTAGACAAGCTTGTACAGGAAAGCTACGGGTGGGATATTGTTTTAGTCTTTCTCTTCTTCCGTATTCATTCTCAAACTCCCGCAAATTAGCAGTTTGCAGTCAGGAGAACGGAATGCGTAAATTCAAGGTTTACAGCGTAGCTACAATATACGCACCTTTTGCCCTGACATATCTGCCTTCAGCTTTGTTTCTGGCCAGTTTGACTCTATGTGGGATGGGACAGCCAACCCCACCCCGAAACCTCCTTGGTCATTTCTTATGACATGCATGGAAGGTAAACATTGTCACTATGTTTTGGTCTCGTTTCGGGCCAAGCAACACATTGGCAACATATGGTATTAAAAAAATGAGCAAAAAGTTGGCAACCCCCCCCCCCCCCCCAAAGATGTCTTCATGTTTGTATGTTGAAGATGTCTTCATGTTTGTATGTTGAAGATGTCTTCTTGTTTGTATGTTGAAGATGTCTTCATGTTTGTGTGTTGAAGATGTCTTCTTGTTCATATGTTGAAGATGTCTTCATGTTTGTATGTTGAAGATGTCTTCATGTTTGTATGTTGAAGATTTCTTTTTCGTATATTGAAGATGTCCTATTCTTGTTTGTATATTGAAGATGTCCTATTCTTGTTTGTATATTGAAGATGTCCTATTCTTGTTTGTATATTGAAGATGTCCTATTCTTGTTTGTATATTGAAGATGTCCTATTCTTGTTTGTATATTGAAGATGTCCTATTCTTGTTTGTATATTGAAGATGCCCTATTCTTGTTTGTATATTGAAGATGTCCTATTCTTGTTTGTATATTGAAGATTGTATTCTCAGACAAATTGATGTGTTATCCAATGACCAGCTTGCTGACTTTCTTCTACCAGGCATGGGTAACCTGTATGGAATTCAAAAAATTCACGACAATATGGACAGAATAGCAGAGAGTAAAGTAGCTGAAGATTTGTTAATGCCACATCTCAAGTATTTTGTGTAAGTTCTTGGTTCCGTGTATTGGACTTGTTGATTCAATGTTTGTAAGTTATATCTATTGTGAAGGCATGTTTATCTAGTTATGTTGCGTGATACCATGGTTGCTGGTGCGCATCCTAGTCCGGTATCTCTGACTTCAGCACCAACGATTGCTTGGACAAGACTCCGATCCTGCTCGACGTCAGGCATGTCCCGACCAATCTTAGTTTCCAGCCTCTGTTGTTACCAAGCCCCATCTCTACTTCAAGGAGTTGACTTAGAGGGGAGTTATATCTACAAGTTTGTAGTTATATCCCGATGGTAACTCGGGAAATGAGATTAAGCTAAGATTCGAGATGGTGATGGCTGTCCTGCCACGGTTGAATATGATTTGGAAAAGTAAGATCAGTATTACAGTGAAGATTTGGAAAAGTAAGATCAGTATTACAGTGAAGATTTGGAAAAGTACGATTAGTATTACAGTGAAGATTTGGAAAAGTAAGATCAGTATTACAGTGAAGATCAATATATTCAGATCGCCAGTGCTAAGAATATTTTTATTCAGATGTGAAAGTTGGGCATTTAATGCGGACACGGAAAGAAGGATGCATGATTTAGAATACGTGCTACAGATGTTTGTTAAGAATTAGTTATGCACAAGACAAAAGAAAAATAGTGACAGCAGAAATGACATGTCTACGAAGAATATCGGAGCATCATTAAAAGATAGAATACCAGTAATGGAACACATCAAAAGACAACAGATCAAGTGGTTTTCACACACTTCCAGACTACCAACAGACAGCATGCCACAGATGGCCATGACATATAGACATAACGACTATAAAGTCAGAGACAGACCATGTAAAAGGTGGATCACAGAAATCAAAGAAGCCACAGGAATTAGTTTACAAACAACACACAAGAAAGCCATTTCCAGAGAATTCTTCTACTCCTGATGCCACAAAGCAAACAAAGGCCACAGCGTACAGATAGATAGATGCTCAGGTTTTCATTTGATTTACCCACGTTTGAAGCTACGTTTTTTTTTCATGGTATTAAGGCTCCAGTTAAAGTTTTATTGTTATAATTTTACTGTTAATATTAAAATGTTGTTAATGTGGTTATGGTTCTGTTAATATTTTATCAGTCAAGGTTTTATTAAGATTTTATCAGTCAAGGTTTTATTGTTAAGATTTTATTTGTTAATGTTTTACTGCCAGTGTTTTGTCATTCAGGTTTGACCATTTATATTTTACTCTGAAGGTTTGACCATTCATGTTTTACTGTGAAGTTTTGACCATTCATGTTTTACTGTGAAGGTTTGACCATTCATGTTTTACTGTGCAAGTTTGACCATGTTTTACCGTGAAGGTTTTTTCCCCAATGTTCTCAGGGTTGATGACAACAGTCGTGATGTAATGTTGGACAAGGATCTAGCAACAAGCTGGGCTCTAGCTACCTTCCTTCGCTCTCTTGGTGGAGCAAAGTCTACAAATAGTGCCATGTTAGATCGAGTCCAGACTTTTATGATGAAGGACAAGAAGAGTATCAAGTTCCCTGGTTCACGGTCTAGCAGGGCTAAGGTATGAAGTTGGTCAAGGTAATCTTAAACAAGGCAATTATACATTGAACAGTTAGTCAAGGCAATCATACACTGAACAGTTAGTCAAGACAATCATACACTGAACAGTTAGTCAAGACAATCGTACATTGAATAGTTAGTCAAGATAATCATACATTGAATAGTTAGTCATGGCAATCATTGTTCAAGAAGACCATTGTTCTGTTATCTTTTTTTCACTAGTGAAAGAATCAAACTTCTAGAAATTCATTGGCAAATGAATGTCCAGTACAATGAGGAAAGCTTGTCAATCAAGCATTTCCATTGTTGTAAATAGTTAACTATTAGTTTGTAGGTGTGTGGGTTTGTATCTTAGAGGTTGACAAATATGAAGTAATGTAGGCCTTCATTTATAATTATAGAGAGATGTTATGGTCAGTTAGTGCGGTAGACAAACTGTCCAGAAGTTAAGTAGTGGTCATCTTAGAGATAAAACTCTTTGTGTTGTTGTCTGCAGGCCGTGAAAGGTCATCAGTTGAACCTGCAACATTTTTATGTCACAACGTTATGCAGCTTTTGTGGTAACCTCATCTGGGGAGTTGGTTATCAAGGTTACCAGTGTCACAGTAAGTGGTGGCAGCAGTGTGTGAGGATAGTAGAAGTGTGTGAGGGTAGTGGAAGAAGTGTGTGATGGTAGCGGAAGAAGTGTGTGAGGGTAGCGGAAGAAGTGTGTGATGGTAGCGGAAGAAGTGTGTGAGGGTAGCGGAAGAAGTGTGTGATGGTAGCGGAAGAAGTGTGTGAGGGTAGCGGAAGAAGTGTGTGAGGGTAGCGGAAGAAGTGTGTGATGGTAGCGGAAGAAGTGTGTGAGGGTAGCGGAAGAAGTGTGTGATGGTAGCGGAAGAAGTGTGTGAGGGTAGCGGAAGAAGTGTGTGATGGTAGCGGAAGAAGTGTGTGAGGGTAGCGGAAGAAGTGTGTGAGGGTGGTTGTTTATTTGAGAACTCCAGGAATTGCAAGCTATTAGCTATTACTTCCTATGTGCGGTGGGGTGGTTTTTCTAAGCTCTCTTTCATAGCCAGGAGACTTCAGCTTTCGGTTTAGTGCAGTGCCTATTGAAGGAGTCTTCTACTCAGAGGGGGTCTATAATTGTATAGATGACATGCTAGAAAGATTCCATTGGAGAGTCTCAATATAACGGTATGACATCTACTAAGGTTTTCTATTGCATAGGTGGTTTGTCTAGTGGGCCATTGGTAAAACTCATAGACGCAAACGCATGCATGTGAGGGTAGTAGAAGTTTGTGGAAGTATGTGCGTGTGGAGGGTGGGGGTGTATTAGAAATGTGTGTGTGTGCATAGAAGTCATAGAGAAATTTAATTATTGATGAAAGTGTGAAGTGAATGCAGTTCTCTGAGAGATGAAAGTGTGATGTGAATGCAGTTCTCTGAGAGATTATGAAAGTGTGATGTGAATGCAGTTCTCTGAGAGATGAAAGTGTGATGTGAATGCAGTTCTCTGAGAGATGAAAGTGTGAAGTGAATGCAGTTCTCTGAGAGATTATGAAAGTGTGATGTGAATGCAGTTCTCTGAGAGATGAAAGTGTGATGTGAATGCAGTTCTCTGAGAGATGAAAGTGTGAAGTGAATGCAGTTCTCTGAGAGATGAAAGTGTGATGTGAATGCAGTTCTCTGAGAGATGAAAGTGTGATGTAAATGCAGTTCTCTGAGAGATTATGATAGTGTGAAGTGAATGCAGTTCTCTGAGAGATTATGAAAGTGTGATGTGAATGCAGTTCTCTGAGAGATGAAAGTGTGATGTGAATGCAGTTCTCTGAGATATTATGAAAGTGTGATGTGAATGCAGTTCTCTGAGAGATTATGATAGCGTGAAGTGAATGCAGTTCTCTGAGAGATGAAAGTGTGAAGTGAATGCAGTTCTCTGAGAGATTATGAAAGTGTGAAGTGAATGCAGTTCTCTGAGAGATGAAAGTGTGATGTGAATGCAGTTCTCTGAGAGATGAAAGTGTGATGTGAATGCAGTTCTCTGAGAGATTATGAAAGTGTGATGTGAATGCAGTTCTCTGAGAGATGAAAGTGTGAAGTGAATGCAGTTCTCTGAGAGATTATGAAAGTGTGATGTGAATGCAGTTCTCTGAGAGATATGATAGTGTGAAGTGAATGCAGTTCTCTGAGAGATGAAAGTGTGATGTGAATGCAGTTCTCTCAGAGATTTTGAAATGGTTGTATTGTGCACACATCAGAAACTGTTGCTATGTAACTAGGCTCTCAATCATCTTCACCGTGATGTTGCTTTTTAAAATTCCAGATTGCGAGATGACATTACACAAGTCATGCGCTGACGAGATAACTGAGGTTTGTGGGGGTAAACAGAAAAGACGAATCAGTTCTAGGGTACCGTTATCTGGTGTCATAACCAACCGGAGACCTAACTCCAGTATCACAGGTAAAGCCTTGACTCTGTAGACTCTTTTCTTATCACACCTGTTGTTCACATCCATGTTTGCGGGAGATATTATTGTTCCAGTTGCTTTTATCTATAGCTGGTGATCTGAACGCATTAACTGTGATCCGTAGCTTTTCTCGATGTTCAGAAAAATTACTAAAAATATGGTATGAAAATTAGAGTAGATAAAAGCAAGATATTGGTGACTAGTAATATCAACAAAGATCCCACGAACATATTGTAAAATGGTTACAAACTGGAAGAAGTTACCACCTTCAAATGTCTTGTAAAATAGTTACAAACTGGCCACCTTCAGATATCTTGTAAAATGGTTACAGACTGGAAGAAGTTACCACCTTCAAATATCTTGTAAAATAGTTACAAACTGGAAGAAATTACCACCTTTTAATGTAAAACAGTTACAAACTGGAAGTTACCACCTTCAAATATCTTGTAAAATAGTTACAAACTGGAAGAAATTACCACCTTTTAATGTAAAACAGTTACAAACTGGAAGAAGTTACCACCTTCAAATATCTTGTCCGTCGAAGACAGATGTGTCGGGCCATTGGCTCAAATAAAACAGCAACACAACACATTTCCATCCTCTGGAGAACATCCTGCTAGAAATGTAGTGGAAGGATTCAAGCTTTTGAATATAAGAGCTACAGACGTTTGTTAAAAATCTTTGATATGAACACAAGACAAATATATTCATCTGACAGCAAATATATTCATCTGACAGCAAATATATTCATCTGACAGCAAATATATTCATCTGACAGCAAATATATTCATCTGACAGCAAATATATTCATCTGACAGCAAATATATTCATCTGACAGCAAATATATTCATCTGACAGCAAATATATTCATCTGACAGCAAATATATTCATCTGACAAATATATTCATCTGACAGCAAATATATTCATCTGACAGCAAATATATTCATCTGACAGCAAATATATTCATCTGACAGCAAATATATTCATCTGACAGCAAATATATTCATCTGACAGCAAATATATTCATCTGACAGCAAATATATTCATCGGACAAATATATTCATCTGACAGCAAATATATTCATCTGACAGCAAATATATTCATCTGACAGTAAATATATTCATCTGACAGCAAATATATTCATCTGACAGCAAATATATTCATCTGACAGCAAATATATTCATCTGACAGCAAATATATTCATCTGACAGCAAATATATTCATCTGACAGCAAATATATTCATCTGACAAATATATTCATCTGACAGCAAATATATTCATCTGACAGCAAATATATTCATCTGACAGCAAATATATTCATCTGACAGCAAATATATTCATCTGACAGCAAATATATTCATCTGACAGCAAATATATTCCTCGGACAAATATATTCATCGGACAAATATATTCATCTGACAGCAAATATATTCATCTGACAGCAAATATATTCATCTGACAGCAAATATATTCATCTGACAGCAAATATATTCATCGGACAAATATATTCATCGGACAAATATATTCATCTGACAGCAAATATATTCATCTGACAGTAAATATATTTATCTGACAGCAAATATATTCATCTGACAGCAAATATATTCATCTGACAGCAAATATATTCATCTGACAGCAAATATATTCATCTGACAGCAAATATATTCATCTGACAGTAAATATATTCATCTGACAGCAAA
Source organism: Meghimatium bilineatum (assembly GCA_034231615.1). Classification (NCBI taxonomy): domain Eukaryota; kingdom Metazoa; phylum Mollusca; class Gastropoda; order Stylommatophora; family Philomycidae; genus Meghimatium; species Meghimatium bilineatum. The sequence continues at coordinate 23,359,650 of CM067302.1, forward strand.
TATATTCATCTGACAGCAAATATATTCATCTGACAGCAAATATATTCATCTGACAGCAAATATATTCATCTGACAGTAAATATATTCATCTGACAGTAAATATATTCATCTGACAGCAAATATATTCATCTGACAGCAAATATATTCATCTGACAGCAAATATATTCATCTGACAGCAAATATATTCATCTGACAGCAAATATATTCATCTGACAGCAAATATATTCATCTGACAGCAAATATATTCATCTGACAGCAAATATATTCATCTGACAAATATATTCATCTGACAGTAAATATATTCATCTGACAGCAAATATATTCATCTGACAGCAAATATATTCATCTGACAGCAAATATATTCATCTGAGAGCAAATATATTCATCTGACAGCAAATATATTCATCTGACAGCAAATATATTCATCTGACAGCAAATATATTCATCTGACAGCAAATATATTCATCTGACAGCAAATATATTCATCTGACAGCAAATATATTCATCTGACAGCAAATATATTCATCTGACAGCAAATATATTCATCTGACAGCAAATATATTCATCTGACAGCAAACATATTCATCTGACAGCAAATAGACAAACTTCTAGGTTATCAAGAGCCGCTTTTGATGGTAAATAAATGCCGTACGCTAACTTGGTTTTGACACGTAATAAGACACTGTTCACTATCAAAAACTATTTTGCAAGGAACATTTAATGGTGGAAGAATATCCTGGGTTGACATCTGTTGGGTTGACACTTGTTGGGTTGTGTTGTATAGAATATTATTCAAATATGAATTTTTATTTAGGTTGGGAATGTTATTGTCAGATATAAAAATATTTTATTTAAATATTTATGACAAACATGAATCTTTTATTTTGTAAATATGAGACTTAAAATTTAACATCTGCGATGCTTTGCTCTCTTGCAGCAGGCCTGACTCAGCAGCTGTCATACACATCCGCGGATCAGATATCTCAGCCATCCACTACTCCCGGTCGAAGCCCATCTCAGGCGGATATTGTAACACAACCTTACCCCAAAGAAGAAGATTCAGAATTGGGTATGTTTCATCTCTATCATTTGTTTGTGCTTTATCTAGATACTCTGAATTCAGTCAAAAGAAACTGAGTCTGCTTTATTGATTACAATCACCCTCCAAAGACGGATGTGTCGGACCATTGGTGCAAATAAAACAGCGACACAACGCATTTCCATTATCTGGACTACATCCTGCTGGAAATCTAGTAGGACAGAGATCCAGCGGCAGTTTGAGAATGAAAGCTGAAGAAGAAGAAGACGATTTCAATCACATACAGAAAATTCATTTTGTGATCAAATGTTAAATTTTGACACAGTAGCAGAGTAGATGGTTGGTTGGTTGGTTGGTTGGTTGGTTGGTTGGTTGCTGATCCAGCAGTCCATGGGTCATGCCTTTTGACCCAATGCCATTGTGTAATATATGCATGTGTTTGTGAACTGTTTTGTTGTTGGTTGCTGATCCAGCGGTCCATGGGCTCATGCCCTTTGACCCAATGCCATTGTGTGATATATGCATGTGTTTGTGAACTGTTGTTTTGTTCCATATAATGTGTTCCATTTATCTGACCCTGGAGGGAGAAACATTTTCCTGACACCATCCAGCGCTGGGCATTCAAAAAGGGGGTGGTCAACAGTTTCATGGGAATGAGTACACAGTCGGAACTCTGAGTGTGTTGTGGTTGTATTCTGTTCAGGTGATTGTTAAGCTGTACATGTTGAGTGCGTAGTCAGAATATGATACTCTGGTCTTTTCTTTCCAGGAGGTTGATATTGTCTTTAGGATTTGGGCTGGTCATATATTTATAGATTTCCCTCCCAGTGTTTCCCATGGCCCATCTGTTCATCCAATTTTCTTTGTTCACAGATTTCAGCATCATTTTAACTGTGTGCATTGTTGTTTGTGTATATTGCTGTCCTTGTTGTGCTCCTATCTTTGTTAGTCTGCCTGCCTTGTCATTTCCAGGTGTTTTTGAGTGGCCAGGAATTCACTGCATAACAATACTGACTTCTTAAGATGTAAGCAGCTGGTTTGCATGGTGATATATTTCAACTAGCTCAGGCTTACAATGTCCATCACATTCCAGTGTTTGAAGAGCAGACATAGAGTCTGTAAAAATAACAATGTTTTGGATTAGCATAGTAGATAGTTTACAGGTTTCCGAGTTGGTTGGTCCAAGGATTGAGTCACAGTTATACTGGAAACAGTTTTAGACCACCAGTGATTATGTCCTTGGTCTGCTCACACTTTGACAAACACAAGTGGGTACATTGAAAAGCATCCACAATAAGGCTATGAGCGCAGTGCTAGGGTGTATGAACCTTTACCCTGCTGTCAGCACAAATATAAACCCAATTCAGGGAGTACTCTGCTGAGCGCTGTGGTAGCAGAATTGTGACAGACGCTAAGCAATTTTGTAACTACGATAAAAATTACAATTTTTCGTTTTTCTTCCGGGAAATAAAATGACTACGCTGTAGCAATTATATAGCCTCATTTTCAGTCAAGTCATTATTGCATTTTCCAAAAATAACGCTAATTGTCACAAAATAATTTGGTTGCCGGGGGAATTTATACAATTTTTAATTTGTCATGGTGAAAGTTAATAAACACATGGTACATAAACATCCTCTATCTACTTACAATAAGACAATACACCAAACAGTAATCTATTTCTACAATAAGAAAAAAAAAGATGGAATTATATCAGACATGTACTTAAAATGAATGAAAACAGTCTGCCACTACAAGCATTGAAATGGGTACCAGATGGCAAAGAAAAAGAAGACTAAGAGAGACTCCATCAACCATCAGAACAACCATCAGAGAGGGTATGACTATGGGTCTCAACAACATACAAGAATTACACACAGTAGCACCACATCGTTAGAACTGGAGAGTCTAGCTTCTGCCCTATGCCCAGTATTCGGTGCTGAAGGAAATAGATAGATCTACTCAACTATACATTCATACACCAATTCATTTTCTCCTCTATGGATACTCCCATCCACATAATCATCCACTCATCCATCCATAATTTCCAATGATAAAATGTATAATTCATTTCTGTTGACTATTGAATTTTCTTCTTTGACCACAATCCCTTTGTATTTTCTGATACTCAATTTATCAAATAAATGTTTTCTTCATAGCTGGTCTGTCTGGTGGTCACTCAGTCCAGAATATGGTCAGCCGTTTCCAAGAGCTAGTCAGCCCAATAGGACCAACTCAGGGTAATCTTGGAGGACCTGCCCAACTGGAAGTGGCAGAAACTCTAGCTATTCATAGCACTGAGAGGTATGTCCAAGCTAGATATATCACTGAGAGGTATGTCCAAGCTAGATATAGCACTGAGAGGTATGTCCAAGCTAGATATATCACTGAGAGGTATGTCCAAACTAGATATAGCACTGAGAGGTATGTCCAAGCTAGATATAGCACTGAGAGGTATGTCCAAGCTAGATATGCCCAGATATAGCACTGAGAGTTATGTCGAAGCTAGATATATCACTGAGAGGTATGTCCAAGCTAGATATAGCATTGAAAGGTATGTCCAAGCTAGATATGTCCAGATATAGCACTGAGAGGTATGTCCAAGCTAGATATGTCCATATTGGCCCTGCTGATCTATCAATATTTTAATCTGAATTTAGCGAGGTCCAGAAAGCTGAAGGGAAATACGCATAATATTAAAAAGTTGAAATCTGGCCACATCTCCTCGTAATGAACACCTGATTCTTGCACCCAAATAATGCTTTTATTTCCCATTGGGGATTGCGTCCAAATCCTATAAGTTGTGGCTTAGTCCAGCCAAAAGAGGCTGGAAACTAAGATTGCAGGACCACAGTCCTGTGAAAGCAAGCACAGGTGCTGAAGTCTGAGATAACAGGCTGAGAGGTGCACCAGCAAGCATTGCAACCTGCTTATTTGAACACGTGTGCACACTGCAAATAAGAAAAAGAAGATGTGTTTATTGATTATAGATCTGATGATTTGAGAAAATGATGATGTGTGCTAATATTGTAACTTGTCCACCTACAGAAGAGACAGCTCAAGTCTCAACAGAACAGGCAGTCTCAATAACAAGGGAAAGGTCAGTAATCATTAATTATCCTACACATCAATAATGTATCCTCACATTGTTTGTGTGTATCAGTGATTGTTGTACAGTCGGGTATCACAGATTTAATGTATGATTGTTGTACAGTCGGGTATCACAGATTTAATGTATGATTGTTGTAGTCGGGTATCAGAGATTTAATGTATTATTGTTGTACAGTCTGGTATCACAGATTTAATGTATGATTGTTGTAGTCGGGTATCATAGATTTAATGTATGATTGTTGTACAGTCGGGTATCATAGATTTATCTGTGAACATTTGTCAACCTTGCTTCTCCTCTATTCACAGAAGAGTGAAAGACCAGCAAGACGGGCTAAGAGGTAAGTTGAACTCATGCAGACAGTTGATCAGTCAGTACAGACATCCATCATCTGTCGTTCCTTTTGGCATTTATCTATATTCTCTTCATATTTACACTTCACTGTTATCTCTTCATATTTACACTTCAGTGTTTTCTTTTCGTGTCTAATCTACACTATCCTTTCTTTGTGTAGAAATTTCTCTTCACTTGAGAATGTCACTATTCTCCATTCAAATGCAGAAGTAGCTATCTATTCTCCCTTCTCATGTAGACTTATCTATTCTCCCTTTATAACAGAATTAACTTTTCTCCTTTCACATTTAGATTTTACCATGTTACCTTACATCTTGTTTCATTATCATATTCACATAACTCCAGAGGCACTGGATTACCAGAACTGTGACCTCCACTAATTGTTTTATGGTTGTCAAGTTTTAAATATAACCAAATAACTGAACTAATGTTCGCAGTTGATACAGAGAGCACCTTATCTTAATTGGGACATTTTACCTAACGTAACTTCATATTCACATATAAATTTCACATCAACTTCACATCAACTTCACATGTATACACTATGCTACCCTCAATAATTATTCCTGTTCTCCATAGTGACGTGGACATGGGCTCAGATGCCTTCAAAGATATCAATCAGTCAGCAAGCTCTTCAGCATCCAGTCTATCCAATCGGTAAGTTTATGTTTCCCTCAGTGAAAACCATGAGATTGATGGTCACATGATGAACAAGACAATACATTGAAAATCCTTGAACAAAACAATACATTGGGTTCCCTTGAATAAGACAATACCTTGCGTGGGAACACTTAAACAATACATTGGGAACCCTTGAACAAGATTACATTAGGAACCCTTGAACAAGACTACGTTGAGAATCCTTGAACAAGACAATACATTGGGAACCCCTGAACAAGATTACATTGAGAATCCTTGAACAAGACAATACATTGGGAACCCTTGAACAAGACAACACATTAGGATCCCTTGAACAAGATAATGCATTAGGAACTACTGACCTGTGATGGAGAGATGACACCAGATCTAATTACTGAGTCTTCTGTGTTTGTTCTCAAACTCCTGCCAGTTGTCAGGATGTAGTCCAGAGAATGGAATGTGTTGGATCATGCTTTAGCTTGACTAATACCTTTTTGACATGACACATCCTACATCAGCATGACATTTTTTTACCTCCATACTCTCCAAATCTTAATCAGTGTCCAATTTTTCTTGCTTCTCCAACTTAAGAGGAGCAAAGAAAGGTCTCATATGTCACAATATTGAGGAGATTAGAAGAGCAATGAAAGGTCTACGTTGTGACAATATTGCAGAGATTCACATAGAACATATGTAGAATTTCGTAGAATTCTACGAATTTCCTATAGGGAACATAAGACCAATGTGTACGTAAGAAATAAAGTAGAGATGTGTGCAGGTGTCCAGGAGCCATTGCTTTCAATAGTGAAACGACGAAAACTAGCATGGTTCGGACATGTATGCAGGCACGATTCCTTGTCAAAAACAATACTTCAGGGAACTGTCGAGGGTGGAAGAAGCAGAGGAGGACAAATAAAGACATGGACAGACAACATCAAGGAATGGACAGGGCTAGATATTTCCACACTCATCCGCATCGCTGACGATAGAATTCGCTGGAGGACTCTGTGTGCTGAAGCATCCAATGTGGTACCCCTACGACCCTGAAGGGTTATGGGTTTATTGATTGATTGATGGGAAAAATGATGGGCTGTTCCAATAGTGCCTACCAGGGAAGCTTCCATTCAGTGGCATGAAAGATCCATACAATCACACGGGACTATCTGAAGTAGATAGAAGCAGTTGATCTGTAAGTATAACAATTCTCTGGGGACAACATAAATCAGTCAGGGAACTTATTGAACAGCCCTCTGTTTTATTTGTAAAATTGAATGAAACAATGTTTTTTTGAAACAAATTGTGTGGAACAATGATGGAAAGCCATGTTTCATTGTAGATAAAATGTCAAATTACCCAGCTGGTCTGTGGGTAAAATGTAGTATTACCCAGTTTGTCTGTGGGTAAAATGTAGTATTACTCAGTTGGTCTATGGGTCGGTCTATAGGTCAAATGTAGAACTACACAGATGGTTTGTGGGCCATTATAGACAAAAAAAATTCCCTATAATAAAAATAATTTCTCATAACAATATGTGTTTGTTAATCTGTAACCTATTCAGTCATTGGCAACCTTTCTTCCAGTTAATCTGTAATATAAATGCAGTCATTGGCAACCTTTCTTCCAGTTAATCTGTAATCTATTCAGTCATTGGCAACCTTTCTTCCAGTTAATCTGTAATATAAATGCAGTCATTGGCAACCTTTCTTCCAGTTAATCTGTAATATAAATGCAGTCATTGGCAACCTTTCTTCCAGTTAATCTGTAATATAAATGCAGTCATTGGCAACCTTACATCCTTATCACATTATTTAGCATTGTTATGTTCATGTTTTGGATGTTGGTCTTTCTGGGTCGTCGTTCCCCTGCAGGAGTCAAGACAGAGATAATGGATTCCTTCAATGAACTGTACTGCTGTCACCTACCCCATGACACTTGCCCTAGAGCTTGTCTGTCACAGCTGTGTAAGATGGCCATAGTTTTCTTCTTGTGATATGGTACAGCGGGAACATGGACACATTTTCATGTCACCAACTCCAAACTTCCTTTGAATGTGTTTCTTTAGTCTACTGTTCTGTTGTTTGAGCCTGCTATTTCAGCATGCTGTTTGAGTCTGTTGTGGTCTGTTCTCAATCTGAATTATGATTGTTATTTTCTTGCAAGCTTGTTTTTGGATGCTGATTTACCCAACAATTTTTTTTTTCCATTTATGTTCCCTTTCCCCCAAAAATGTATGACATGTTTTTAAAATGATTTTCCCCCAAATTCTTAGTGTATTTGGATATTGATCCCCTCAAAATTCCGAAGTTTTGAGTGATATTGATTCCAAATTTCTAAAAAGGCATTTCTTTGTGTCTACACGTGTGTGCATGTTTGTATTTTGTTTTAATGCCATCTCTGGACTAGAGTAGGTCGAAATTTTAAATCAGCTTTGCTGAGTCATCAGAATTGTTTGACAGACTCATTTTATCTTGCAAGACATAGGGTTGCCTGTAACTTATAGAGTTTATATTATAGGGTTGTGTATAATTTATAGGGTTTATATTATAGGGTTGCCTATTGGAAGGTAGCAATTAAGGAAACTGGCCACCGCACCTAATAGTTGCTGCGGCTTAGTACATGAAGAGTTATCTTCATCCCCGACGGCAAGTTGCTACCTTGGGATCTACCTTTACCTTTTATAACTTATAGGGATTATATTATAGGGTTGGTTTATAATTTATAGGGATTATATTATAGGGTTGTTAATAATTTATAGGGTTTATATTATATGGTTGCCTATAACTTATAGGGTTTATATTACAGGGTTGCCTATAACTTATAGGGTTTATATTATATGGTTGCCTATAACTTATAGGGTTTATATTACAGGGTTGCCTATAACTTATAGGGTTTATATTACAGGGTTGCCTATAACTTATAGGGTTTATATTACAGGGTTGCCTATAACTTATAGGGTTTATATTACAGGGTTGCCTATAACTGCTGATAGAAGCCAGGTAATACATTCATGTGTACAGCTAATCATGTCCTCAGTACAGACTATTGCCATTTTTCAGAAGTCTGGATAGCCCAGGGAGCAGTACAGATAATGTCAATGATTTGTTACGGGCACAGTATGATGATCCAGATATGGACCTGGAGCCAGACTTGCCACCATTGAAGCAAGTTTTGCCAGAGGATGTCCTACGTAAGCTTAAGCCGAAGGAAAAGAAACGACAGGAAGTGATCAATGGTAAGTATTTGTGATCACTGTATATTTGTTGTGCTCGTATGGTTAGTGTTTATGTGGTTTTATTGTAAGTGTGGTTTTGTTAGTGTTTATATGTTTTTATGGTTAGGTTAATGTGGTTTTATGGTTAGTGTTTATGTGGTTTTATGGTTAGTGTTTATGTGGTTTTATGGTTAGTGTTTATGTGGTTTTATGGTTAGTGTTTATGTGGTTTTATTGTAAGTGTGGTTTTGTTAGTGTTTATATGTTTTTATGGTTAGTGTTTATGTGGTTTTATGGTTAGTGTTTATGTGGTTTTATGGTTAGGTTAATGTGGTTTTATGGTTAGTGTTTATGTGGTTTTATGGTTAGTGTTTATGTGGTTTTATGGTTAGTGTTTATGTGGTTTAATGGTGTTTATGTGGTCCTATGGTTAGTGTTTATATGGTAATATGGTTAGTGTGGTTTTATCGTTAATGTATGTGATTTTTATGGTTAGTGTGGTTTATGGTTAGTGTGTGTGGTCATATGGTTAGTGTTGTTTTATCGTTAATGGTATATTATGTGGTCATATGGTCATGTAGTTTTATTGAAATTCTTACTAGAGCCAATTTCGCAAGTATTCGTACAATGCTTAAGAAGGCCAGAGATGGGCCGGATATATTGTGCACATATCTGTAGAATTCATCCCAAAGCAGCCAATTTGTGTAATACTCCTTAAGGGGGGTAAGCAAGGGTACTAAAGGTTTGACGTTTCTCTTGTGTGATTCCCATGGGTTAGCAAATAACCAAAATCCTCAAAGTACTTTCTCATTGTGCACCCTGGAAATCCTAGTAGACATACAGCGACACGTGTGGTGTTTGTAGTCGACACTTTTAGGGATTGTGTCCATGTGGAGACAATAGATGGCATGAGAAATAATTGCAAAAAACATGCAATAATGAAGGCCCATCTCAGCCGACACATCCAGCGGCATTATTGCCACACAGAGAATTCTGGTTTATTGGGCCAGAAATCCGTATCAATTCAGAAAATCTGTTCTAGTGTTGACACCTATGGATAGTAAACGTATCACCAAAAAATACATCGAAAAAAGCATTGAACAGCTCCCCATCACACTAGGGGAAAGCATTGAACAAATGTTGGGCAGCACATATAGTTGTAACTCTCAGACCAAAGCCGCTTTGAGACTCGGACTCTGGACGCTGTGGGCAATGTAGACGAGGAGCAAATCCTTGTCTTTGAGGACAGGCCAACCTTCAACTGTCACTGTTACCCAATACCACTTTTGTAGAGAGAAAATTGGGTTCAGTACTCAAGGACACAGAGAGCAGTGATGTCTTTCTTAGAATTGTTAGAAATATTAGAATTGTTTATTAGCTGCGAATTGTGAAGCTACTTGTCAGAGATAGATGCAATCAACCCACTTCTTTAGGTGATAGAAGGTCTAATTAATTTTTGGAACAGGCACTTAGCACAGATGTTCAAAATCCTAATCGTTATTCCTATGTAATTAAAATTTCGATTTAATACCACCACCACTACTTCTTCATCCCAAGATCAAGATGGAGGTTAAAAGACAAATCTACAGTATATCCTACCAACACTGTGCTACCAGTGCCAAACCTGGTCTCTCTCATCTTCACATTACAGAAAGATATTGAGAGGAATTGCTTGAGGGAAGCTGCAGGGGGTCACCAGGCTCGATAGATTACAAAATGAAGACATCAGGGAAAGAATAGGTATAATACCTTGCACAGATTACATAGAAAGGCAACAGATCAAGTGGTTTCGCCACATTATGAGAATACATCACGACAAGTTGCCTGTACAGGCATGTAACCAAATGAGATCAGGGCACAAAGCCAGAGAAAATCCATGGAAAAGATGGATAGAAAATGTCAGGGACATCCTGAACAAACACGGTCATAGCACAGCCGAGGCCACATATCTGGCTCTAGAACGCAAGCTCGAGCTCCAATCACCCTACGCTTAACGGCAAGAGTAGATAACAAACCACCTGGGGAAAGACAATAGACAATTTAAATTTCTATGTAATTTAATTAAATTTCTATGTTATTTTTTTGTAAAATAATATATTGTTTTGTAAAATAATATATTGTTTTGTAATATAATATATTGTTTTTGTGATAGAACTCTTCTACACAGAGAGAGCACATAAATAATATATTGTGTTTGTGGTGTCCATAGAACTCTTCTACACAGAGAGAGCACATCTGCGTAACTTGAAAGTTCTGGACTTGCTGTTTAACCGGCCCATGTACCAGGAGAAAGGTATCATGGCAGAGCTGGCCAGAGCTCTCTTTCCCAACATGGATGAGATGATCACATTACATGGTACGATGCAGCTGTCCTCTATATGTTTAAATACACTGTCCTCCACATGTAAGACTTGACTGTCCTCCACTGTAAGATGTGTCTTCTATCCACTGTAATACTTGACTTCCCTCCACTGTAAGACTTGTCTTCTCTCCACTGTAAGACTTGACATCCCTTCACTGTAAGACTTGACTTCCCTACACTGTAAGACTTGACGTCCCTCCACTGCAATACTTGACTTCCCTCCACTGCAATACTTGACTTCCCTCCACTGTAAGACTTTACTTCCCTACACTGTAATACTTGACTTCCCTACACTGTAATACTTGACTTCCCTCCACTGTAAGACTTGACTTCCCTCCACTGTAATACTTGACTTCCCTCCACTGTAAGACTTGACTTCCCTACACTGTAATACTTGACTTCCCTCCACTGTAATACTTGACTTCCCTCCACTGTAAGACTTGACTTCCCTCCACTGTAATACTTGACTTCCCTCCACTGTAATACTTGACTTCCCTACACTGTAATACTTGACTTCCCTCCACTGTAAGACTTGACTTCCCTCCACTGTAATACTTGACTTCCCTCCACTGTAAGACTTGACTTCCCTACACTGTAATACTTGACTTCCCTCCACTGTAATACTTGACTTCCCTCCACTGTAAGACTTGACTTCCCTCCACTGTAATACTTGACTTCCCTCCACTGTAAGACTTGACTTCCCTCCACTGTAATACTTGACTTCCCTCCACTGTAATACTTGACTTCCCTACACTGTAATACTTGACTTCCCTCCACTGTAATACTTGACTTCCCTCCACTGTAAGACTTGACTTCCCTCCACTGTAAGACTTGACTTCCCTCCACTGTAATACTTGACTTCCCTCCACTGTAAGACTTGACTTCCCTACACTGTAATACTTGACTTCCCTCCACTGTAATACTTGACTTCCCTCCACTGTAAGACTTGACTTCCCTCCACTGTAATACTTGACTTCCCTCCACTGTAAGACTTGACTTCCCTCCACTGTAATACTTGACTTCCCTCCACTGTAAGACTTGACTTCCCTCCACTGTAAGACTTGACTTCCCTCCACTGTAATACTTGACTTCCCTCCACTGTAATACTTGACTTCCCTACACTGTAATACTTGACTTCCCTCCACTGTAATACTTGACTTCCCTCCACTGTAAGACTTGACTTCCCTCCACTGTAAGACTTGACTGTCCCTGCTTTGATGTTGTGTTATATCTGCCCCCTGTTGAAGACAAATCTGATCACGTCACATGACAATAATACACATGTTCTTACCACAAGATTGAAATTAGTCTCTGCCATTTTTGAAAGACATATCGGAAGTGCAGAGATAAGTGTAGTCAATAATCATTCTAAGATCTTGCTTCACCTCCACTTGGAGCACTCTGGTAACAGACTGTTCTGACTAATGAGGTAAGGATTGACTTGGTCTCCGATGTGAAAGGTGGGAAATCTCTGAAGACAGTATGTCTGTACTGCTGGGATGGAATCAACCCATCTATCAGCAGCAAGTCTTGTGATTGCGAGAAAGTTCACGGCATAGCTCCTACTGGGATAGAAGACTGCTCAGCTCCTGGCTTTGCGACCTACAGCCACGTTGAGTCAGACAGTCATCTGGGATTTAGTGAAGCTATTGGCAGCCTAATTATGACGATGACAATTTGTGTGATGGTGAATGATAGTGGAGGATGATAATGAGGAATTGGATGATGGAGAATGATATGGATAATGATAATGATGATAGATGAAGATACTGATTGATGATTTTTATGATGATTTGATTATGGATGATGATTATATGATATGGATGATATTATTGATGGTGGATGATATTATTGATGGTGGATGATATTATTGATGGTGGATGATATTATTGATGGTGGATGATATTATTGATGGTGGATGATGATATTATTGATGGTGGATGATGATATTATTGATGATGGATGATATTATTGATGATGGATTATATTATTGATGATGGATGATATTATTGATGGTGGATGATATTATTGATGGTGGATGATATTATTGATGATGAATGAATATTTATGAAATAATTCCTTTAGCTGATAGGTAGTACTTGACAACATTTTTGATAAAATCACAGGCCTGCCTCAGTTGAATAACTGAGGTGATATCCGTATTCACTAAAGCATTGTTGCATCAAATACATGGTTGTGTTAGACAGGTCTGTCATCATAGATGCACAGTAACTCAGGACGTGACAATATTTTGACTTGAACATTTGGTTGCATGCCTGGAGCAATAGAGAAGCTCGGCATAACCAGTAGTCAATTGGTGGCGGGGAATGAGCACAGTGAACCATATCTTGGTTGCAGTGGCTCGAAGCAGTGCATAGGTTGAAACCTACCTTCCTGATGGTGTGATAGTTATTCTCTGGCTCTGTCCCGGGGTGGGCCGAAAATCCACAGACTTCCCAGAACAATATAATGCCATTTAATGGCATTAGGTCAAAGGGCATGAGCCCATGGACCGCTGGATCAGCAACCAACCTACCAATCAACCACAGAAAACAAAAGTATGAAATCGAGACCAAACATGCAATGACAATTATAATTTTTTCACAGGGGATAGTTTGATCAGTCTATCCCCAAACTTTCCGTAGTCGCCTCCTATGACATACATGGAAAGAAGACTGAACTTTCTTTTCTCCCTGAACAAGAAGTTCAGGCATCGGATTTCACACTAGCAAGGAAAACTTCATGAAAAAATAATGCTAGTATAATCACCAAATTTGGGCTAAAACTAAAAATATTCTTATGGTTCATGCTGTGTAGTGTTGGCGTTGGTCTTTCCACAGCCTTCTATTTCATTCGCTGTCAATGATATCTGATACCGATGTTCTCCCTTGCTATAATGCTAGGTTAGTAAAACTAGTTAGTAAATGTGTTCCTACTTATGATGATTTGTTTCTGTGTTTGCAGTATCATTTGTCCGAGATATCAAGGAGAGATGTCAGTCTACACCACTGATCACAGATGTGGGAGATCTACTTTTGCGACGGGTCAGTAGAAATATGTGTACTATTGTGAGATCATCAGCGTTTGCTCTAAAAACTGCACATTACCAGGATGTAGTTCAGGAAATGGAAAAAAACCGAATGTGTTGTATCAGGGTTTACAGCTTAACTGTTCATTCTCAAACTCCCACAGCATCTCTTATTCATAGAACAATAGTTCGCTGATCTCCCGTCAAGGGAAGGAGGACCACTAGGAGAATTTGAAAGTTATATTACGTACTATGAATGTAAGACTATGATAAATCATAATTTAAGAAAAAGTGGAAGCAGATGCACCCAAATACAGAACCAAATGACCCCTCACACATTTCATGAAAAAATAAACCATTATGTTCATACTACGAATGGGCCAAAACATATTGAGAAATCACATGTACAGAAATCTCAAAATTGATGAGAGAGACCTGTACAACTTTTGAACGAGCTCAGAGACCGCAGGACTCATTTTTCATGCCTGTTTAACTCTACCAAGGAGAAAATATGGCTTACTGAGATGCCACTATACTTCCAAACCAGAGGATCTTCTTGGATGACCTGAAGCGAATTACACAGTTCATTGAAGCTATTGGTGATGTAATCTCATAACTGATGGAAGAACGATGAGGAAGAGGGAGTTGTCCTACCACTAATCATCCATCGTCTGGCCATACTAGATTTCCAGCAGGACATTCCATAGAACAAAAATGTATTGTGTCGCTATTTCTTTGCATCAATGGCTTAACACATCCGACTTCTGTAGTAATGAGGGATTATAATGGCGGCTGTAGATATCACAGCCAAACTGTAAACCAAGGCACAACACATTCCATTCTCCAGACCTATATCTTATTAACCTATAGAATTTTGATAATAAATGCAGAAAAAAAGACGATTATAGCAGGATAGAGTCGGAGAAACTAATTAAAAGCAGGGACATATGGAAGAAGTTTTTTGATGTCTTGTGCTTCAGAAGAGAGTAAGAATGTGGGTAGTTGCTTCATGTAGTTGTTCTTCTTACTGTATGTAGACATTTATAACAAAACATGTTTTGTTTTATATTCTTCTCTTTATCTGCTACTAGTTTGATGGTGTAGCTGGTGATACGTTCTGCAAAGGCTGCGCAGAGTACTGCAGAAATCAGGCTTTCGCACTTGATGCTCTAAAGAAACAGACCAGGAAGGAGATCAAGTTGCAGCAGTTTCTTCATGTTAGTGCCGTTGTGATACATTCATTATGATACGTTCATTGTGATACGTTCGTTGTGATACGTTCATTGTGATACACTCGTTGTGATACGCTCATTGTGATACACTCGTTGTGATACGCTCATTGTGATACGCTCATTGTGATACGCTCGTTGTGATACGTTCATTGTGATACGTTCGTTGTGATACGTTCATTGTGATACACTCGTTGTGATACGCTCATTGTGATACGCTCATTGTGATACGCTCATTGTGATACGCTCGTTGTGATACGTTCATTGTGATCTGTTCGTTGTGATACGTTCATTGTGATACGTTCGTTGTGATACGTTCATTGTGATACGTTCGTTGTGATACGCTCGTTGTGATACGTTCATTGTGATACGTTCATTGTGATACGCTCATTGTGATACGCTCATTGTGATACGCTCATTGTGATACGCTCATTGTGATACGCTCATTGTGATACGTTAATTTTTATAAATTTATTTATGATAATTTTCATTTCGATACATTATTTTTGATATGTTCATTTTGAGACATTTATTTTTTGATACATTATTTTAAATATTATTTTGATATGATGTTCCATTTTGAGTAGTTTATTTTGATACATTCATTTTAAGACATTTATTTTGATATGTTCATTTTGATACGCTCAATTTGAGAGCGTTTATTTTCATCATTATTTTTTTATAATACCAACATTTCATTTTATCAACGCAATATTAATAGTGTGTATTGATTTTTTGATAGGATGCAGAGTCTAATCCTTTGTGCCGTCGTCTCCAACTGAAAGATTTGGTCCCGTCCCAAATGCAGAGATTGACCAAGTACCCTTTACTGATAGACAGTTTGTTGAAATATACACAACGTAAGTTTCAGGTCTGGTTTGTCTGTGATCAATCTTTGTGCAATAAGAATGCCTAGGTAAAGATGCCCAGTTAATGATGCCTATATAAGGATGCCTAGATAAGAATGCCTAGATAAGGATGCCTAGATAACGATGCCTAGATAAGGATGCCTAGATAAGGATGTCTATATAAGGATGCCTAGATAAGGATGTCTAGATAAGGATGCCTATATAAGAATGTCTAGATACGGATGCCTAGATAAGGATGTCTAGATGAGGATGTCTAGATGAGGATGTCTAGATGAGGATGTCTAGATGAGGATGCCTAGATGAGGATGCCTAGATGAGGATGCCTAGATGAGGATGCCTAGATGAGGATGCCTAGATGAGGATGTCTAGATGAGGATGCCTAGATGAGGATGTCTAGATGAGGATGTCTAGATGAGGATGTCTAGATGAGGATGCCTAGATGAGGATGCCTAGATGAGGATGTCTAGATGAGGATGTCTAGATGAGGATGCCTAGATGAGGATGCTTAGATGAGGATGCCTAGATGAGGATGCCTAGATGAGGATGCCTAGATGAAGATGCCTAGATGAAGATGTTTAAATGAGGATGCCTAGATGAGGATGTCTAGATATAAGAGATGTTTCAGTAGTTTGGGGATTTCTTTATGTGATGAGTGTTTGTGTAGTTAGAATACCTCTCACCCACAGCTGAGGTTCAAGCTCAAAAACCTCTACAAACAAAACATCTTGCCTGTAGTCTAGACAGGATAGATGTTTGTGTGGTTGGGATGTTTTGATGTGACAGATGTTTGAGTAGTTCGAGTGTCTAGATTTGACAGATTCTGTGTGCTCTAGCCTATATGCATAGCTAATTATTCTATACTGAAGTCGTATGTGTAAGGCCGTGGGTGCAGGTATTGCAGCCAAGCTGTAATCCATGACACTTCTCAACTTATTGATTAGGTAATAATGCATAGATCATAGATCATTTCAATTTATTGACTGTATCATAGATCATAGATCTTTACAGTCAAACTGGTGGTATTGTTACTATTGGGGGTAATATAACAG
Source organism: Meghimatium bilineatum (assembly GCA_034231615.1). NCBI lineage: Eukaryota > Metazoa > Mollusca > Gastropoda > Stylommatophora > Philomycidae > Meghimatium > Meghimatium bilineatum. The sequence continues at coordinate 23,376,539 of CM067302.1, forward strand.
TATTACAAATGATGTTTATCTCAACGTGTAGACAGTTGTAACTGTTGTGTTTTTCTCAACGTGTAGACAGTTGTAACTGTTGTGTTTTTCTCAACGTGCGATAGATGCTACAAACTATTTAATGTCTGTTCATTCTCAAACAGCTCAGAGTGAGGAATACAAGAGGTTGGAAAAAACCCTGGAGAAATGCAAGGAGATCTTGGCCTACGTCAACCATGATGTCAAGGAGTGCGAGAACTACCACAAGCTGAAGGACATCCAGAGAAAGCTGGACAGAAAATCTTTGGAAGGGTTGATTGATCCAACAATTGTTGAGATGAAGGTTTGTATGATCTGAAAATTGTTGAGTAGAAGGTTTGAATGATCTGAAAATTGTTGAGATGAAGGTTTGTATGATCTGAAAATTGTTGAGATGAAGGTTTGTATGATCTGGAAATTGTTGAGTAGAAGGTTTGAATGATCTGGAAATTGTTGAGTAGAAGGTTTGAATGATCTGGAAATTGTTGAGATGAAGGTTTGTATGATCTGAAAATTGTTGAGTAGAAGGTTTGAATGATCTGGAAATTGTTGAGTAGAAGGTTTGAATGATCTGGAAATTGTTGAGATGAAGGTTTGTATGATCTGAAAATTGTTGAGTAGAAGGTTTGAATGATCTGGAAATTGTTGAGATGAAGGTTTGTATGATCTGAAAATTGTTGAGTAGAAGGTTTGAATGATCTGAAAATTGTTGAGATGAAGGTTTGTATGATCTGGAAATTGTTGAGTAGAAGGTTTGAATGATCTGGAAATTGTTGAGTAGAAGGTTTGAATGATCTGGAAATTGTTGAGTAGAAGGTTTGTATGATCTGGAAATTGTTGAGTAGAAGGTTTGAATGATCTGAAAATTGTTGAGATGAAGGTTTGTATGATCTGGAAATTGTTGAGTAGAAGGTTTGAATGATCTGAAAATTGTTGAGATGAAGGTTTGTATGATCTGGAAATTGTTGAGTAGAAGGTTTGAATGATCTGGAAATTGTTGAGTAGAAGGTTTGAATGATCTGGAAATTGTTGAGTAGAAGGTTTGTATGATCTGGAAATTGTTGAGTAGAAGGTTTGAATGATCTGAAAATTGTTGAGATGAAGGTTTGTATGATCTGGAAATTGTTGAGTAGAAGGTTTGAATGATCTGAAAATTGTTGAGTAGAAGGTTTGAATGATCTGAAAATTGTTGAGTAGAAGGTTTGTATGATCTGAAAATTGTTGAGTAGAAGGTTTAAATGGTTTAACAGTTGCTGAGAAGGTTGATTGTTTGAATGATCCAACAATTGTTGAGATGAAGGTTTGTATGATCTGAAAATTGTTGAGTAGAAGGTTTGAATGATCTGAAAATTGTTGAGTAGAAGGTTTAAATGGTTTAACAGTTGCTGAGAAGGTTGATTGTTTGAATGATCCAACAATTGTTGAGATGAAGGTTTGTATGATCTGAAAATTGTTGAGTAGAAGGTTTGTATGATCTGAAAATTGTTGAGTAGAAGGTTTAAATGGTTTAACAGTTGCTGAGAAGGTTGATTGTTTGAATGATCCAACAATTGTTGAGATGAAGGTTTGTATGATCTGAAAATTGTTGAGTAGAAGGTTTGTATGATCTGAAAATTGTTGAGTAGAAGGTTTAAATGGTTTAACAGTTGCTGAGAAGGTTGATTGTTTGAATGATCCAACAATTGTTGAGATGAAGGTTTGTATGATCTGAAAATTGTTGAGTAGAAGGTTTGAATGATCTGAAAATTGTTGAGTAGAAGGTTTAAATGGTTTAACAGTTGCTGAGAAGGTTGATTGTTTGAATGATCCAACAATTGTTGAGATGAAGGTTTGTATGATCTGAAAATTGTTGAGTAGAAGGTTTAAATGATCTGAAAATTGTTGAGTAGAAGGTTTAAATGGTTTAACAGTTGCTGAGAAGGTTGATTGTTTGAATGATCCAACAATTGTTGAGATGAAGGTTTGTATGATCTGAAAATTGTTGAGTAGAAGGTTTAAATGATCTGAAAATTGTTGAGTAGAAGGTTTGAATGATCTGAAAATTGTTGAGTAGAAGGTTTGAATGATCTGAAAATTGTTGAGTAGAAGGTTTAAATGATCTGAAAATTGTTGAGTAGAAGGTTTGAATGATCTGAAAATTGTTGAGTAGAAGGTTTGAATGATCTGAAAATTGTTGAGTAGAAGGTTTGAATGATCTGAAAATTGTTGAGTAGAAGGTTTAAATGATCTGAAAATTGTTGAGTAGAAGGTTTGAATGATCTGAAAATTGTTGAGTAGAAGGTTTGAATGATCTGAAAATTGTTGAGTAGAAGGTTTGAATGATCTGAAAATTGTTGAGTAGAAGGTTTGAATGATCTGGAAATTGTTGAGTAGAAGGTTTGAATGATCTGAAAATTGTTGAGTAGAAGGTTTAAATGGTTTAACAGTTGCTGAGAAGGTTGATTGTTTGAATGATCCAACAATTGTTGAGATGAAGGTTTGTATGATCTGAAAATTGTTGAGTAGAAGGTTTAAATGATCTGAAAATTGTTGAGTAGAAGGTTTGAATGATCTGAAAATTGTTGAGTAGAAGGTTTGAATGATCTGAAAATTGTTGAGTAGAAGGTTTAAATGATCTGAAAATTGTTGAGTAGAAGGTTTGAATGATCTGAAAATTGTTGAGTAGAAGGTTTGAATGATCTGAAAATTGTTGAGTAGAAGGTTTGAATGATCTGAAAATTGTTGAGTAGAAGGTTTAAATGATCTGAAAATTGTTGAGTAGAAGGTTTGAATGATCTGAAAATTGTTGAGTAGAAGGTTTGAATGATCTGAAAATTGTTGAGTAGAAGGTTTGAATGATCTGAAAATTGTTGAGTAGAAGGTTTGAATGATCTGGAAATTGTTGAGTAGAAGGTTTGAATGATCTGAAAATTGTTGAGTAGAAGGTTTAAATGGTTTAACAGTTGCTGAGAAGGTTGATTGTTTGAATGATCCAACAATTGTTGAGCTGATAGTTATTGTCTTAATCAAGGATTACATTATCTTGTCTTGGGTGTAGGATTAAATTATTGTCTTGAATCAAGGATTAAATTGTCATAGTGAAGGATTACATTACCTTGTCCCTGGGTGAAGGATTAAATTATCATGTCTTGAGTAAAGGATTAAGTTAGTGGTCTTAATGAATAATTAAATTATGCTGTCTTGAGTGAATGATTAAATTATGTTGTCTTGAGTGAATGATTAAATTATCATGTTTTGAGGGAATGATTAAATTGTCTTGTTTTGAGGGAATGATTAAATTATCTTGTTTTGAGGGAATGATTAAATTATCTTGTTTTGAGGGAATGATTAAATTATCTTGTTGTGAGGGAATGATCCTATCTTGACTAAATGATTAAATGATCATCAAGTGAGGACAATATTGATATTGTTTTCACAGAACCTTGACCTGACGCAGCACAAGTTGATATTTGACAGCGCTCTGATCTGGAAACTTAGAAGTCATCGAACTGTAGACCTTCACGTTCTCTTGTTTGAGGATTTGTTGGTTTTGTTACAGAAACAGGATGATAGGTTTGTTGCTTCTCTTCATTGTGTAGATGTGTCAGTGTGTAGGAGATGTGTCAGTGTGTAGATGTGTCAGTGTGTAGATGTGTAGAAGTGTCAGTGTGTACGATATTGTCAGTGTGTAGATGTCTAGGTGCTGTGTCAGTCTGTAGGAAATATGTTAGTGTGTAGGAGATGTCACTGTGTAAATGTGTCAGTGTGTAGGTGTCTAGGAACTGTGTCAGTATGTAGATGTGTTAGTGTGTAGATGTGTAGGAGCTGGGCAGTGTGTAGATGTGTAAGTGAGCAAGAGCTGTGTTGTTGCCAGGAGCTGTGTTGGTGTGCAGGAGCTGTGTTGGTGTGTAGTAGATGTGTTGTAGCTGTGATGGTGTAGAAGAATAGTCAGTGTGTAGTAGCGGTGTAGGATCTGTGTAAATGTAGGTTCTGTGTGTACGAACTGTATTGTGTTGTTGCTGTGTTACTATGTGGAATATGTACAGTCACAGATTTCAATATGATTCTGGGGGTGGCTTATGCTATAGCAGTGTGTGATACCAAGTATGTCTACCTGTCCACAGGTATCTCTTGAAGTGTCAGAACATCAATGCACAACCAGCTCGTGATGACAAGTTCACACATTTTCCTGTCTTAAAGTTGCAGAACCTTTTGGCTAGGACCTTGGCTACAGGTGAGAGGTTTTGTTTATACAATCTATTGTTTACCTGTTAGCTTGAATAGTGTCTACAGGTGAGAGGTGTTGTTTATACAACTTGTCCCTATTAGCTAGAACCTTGGCTACAGGTGAGAGGTCTTATTCTTGTTTGCACAGTATGTTGTTTATCTGTTAGTCAGGACATCACTTATTAACACAATCATTAACACAATCAATGAGATTACGATTTATTAAAACACTCTTATAATTTAATACACAATGAAAGCTCATCAATTTATTAATACAATCATCACAATGAAAGCTCATCAATTGTTGAGAGCAATCATCCACTTGAATATTCAGGAACACAATCATCAATATTATCATTCAGCGCTACAATATCTCATCTCATCTCATTCTTATGATCATTTTCTTATGTTGTACTGGCTTGTTACCACTTACCCACACCTGACTATGTGCCTGTAACAACACATAACATCACACCAGAAATCTTGTCAAAACAATTGTCTAGGCTTGCCTGAATCCACAGCCACACACTCGCTAATTTACAACCGTCAACATTAATTCAACTTATAATCTTTAATTATTCACAGAAAAAAGGTCATTTTTTGTTGTCAACATCTCAGAGTCACGAGCTCAGATGTATGAGTTTACTGCGGCCTCCTCAGAGTTGAGACTCAAGTAAGTCACCCAGTACATGGTCTTGAGGAGGGTAGTTAGCAAGAATATTGTTTCTGTAGTCATAAAGTAGATTGTTTCTTTAGTCAAAGTGTTTCTGTGGCCATAAAGTAGATTGTTTATCTGTCGTTAATTGTTTCTGTGGTCATAATGTAGATTGTTTCTGTGATAATAAAGTAGATTGTTTGTGTTAAATATATTGTTTCTGTGGTCATAAAGTAGATTGTTTCTGTGGTCATAAAGTAGATTGTTTCTGTGGTCATAAAGTAGACTGTTTCTGATGAATGACTTATCCCTAATATATCCTTCTATCTGGTGTGTACAGATGGTGTAAGTTGATCAATGAGAAAGCAGATGAGCTGAAAACCATATCCAATCTACAAGGCAGTGACCCAAGTCACGTATCTCACACTGGACAAGCAGGGACATTATCACGGTAAGCACAGCAGTCCGATTTGCCATGAGAAGGAATATGACATCTCTTTCAATATTTCATGTCCTTGTGTTTCATCTTTTCACAAGTCTAGAGTCTTACCACACTACAAATCTAGAATCTTAACACACCACAAATCTAGATTCTTAACACACCACAAATTTAGAATCTTACCACACCACAAATCTTTAATCTTACCACACCACAAATCTAGAATCTTACCACACCACAAATCTTTAATCTTACCACACCACAAATCTAGAATCTTACCACACCACAAATCTTTAATCTTACCACACCACAAATCTAGAATCTTACCACACCACAAATCTTTAATCTTACCACACCACAAATCTAGAATCTTACCACACCACAAATCTTTAATCTTACCACACCACAAATCTTTAATCTTACCACACCACAAATCTAGAATCTTACTACACAACAAATCTAGAGTCGTAATACACTACAAGCCTAAAGTCCTACCACACTGTAAATCTAAAGTCCTACCACACAACAAGTCTAGTCCTATCACACCACAAGTCAAAAGTCTTACCACACCACAAGTCTAAAGTTCTACCACACCACTAATCAAAAGTTCCATCACACCACAAATCAAAAGTCCTACCATACCATAAGTTTTGAATCATATTAAAGCACGTCTATTGAGTAAACTTAACTAAGACATATTTCTCCTCTTGATTCCCAACAACTATGAAAATACAGCAACATCTCAGATCAGTTTGAGCAGACCAGCAGTCCAACACAGGAGAACATTTTCGAAGTAACGGAACAGCTGAGAAGTCATTTAGACATCGGTGAGGACACACACTCTGAGGGGGGCCTTATCCTACCCGAGGAAGTTAGTGTGTCAGATGCAGTCATCAGCAAGTCTTCAGCTGATAGTTCTCCACAGGGTAAGTCACACCCCCATTGTTGCTTCATGCTAGTGTTAGGCTCTGATGGTTATTCTATAATTATGTTATCAGGTCTTAACTCTGAGTGGAAGGTGCAGACTTTGATAGAACAGACTGTCCTGCAGGCATCAATATACAGACTCTTGGCAGTATGCAGTCTGAAAAAATAAATTTCCAGATTTTGAAAAAAAAATATTTGGAAAATACATGCCCTAATAGTACATGTTCTTAAAATGCATATATTGACTGTACAGATTCTGAAAATACATGTCCTGACCAGTACAGATTCAGAAAGTACATACCTTGACAGTACAGGTTCTGAAAGTGCATACCCTGATAGTACAGGTTCTGAAAGTCTATATCCTGACAGTACAGGTTCTGAAAGTGTATATCCTGACAGTACAGGTTCTGAAAGTGTATATCCTGACAGTACAGGTTCTGAAAGTGCATACCCTGATAGTACAGGTTCTTAAAGTGCGTACCCTGATCGTACAGGTTCTGAAAGTGCATACCCTGACAGTACAGGTTCTAAAAGTGCATACCCTGACAGTACAGGTTCTGAAAGTGCATACCCTGACAGTACAGGTTCTGAAAGTGTATATCCTGACAGTACAGGTTCTGCAAGTGTATATCCTGACAGTACAGGTTCTGAAAGTGCATACCCTGACAGTACAGGTTCTGAAAGTGTATATCCTGACAGTACAGGTTCTGAAAGTGCATACCCTGATAATACAGGTTCTGAAAGTGCATACCCTGATAGTACAGGTTCTGAAAGTGCATACCCTGATAGTACAGGTTCTGAAAGTGCATACCCTGACAGTACAGGTTCTGCAAGTGCATACCCTGACAGTACATGTTCTAAAAGTGCATACCCTGATAGTACAGGTTCTGAAAGTGTATATCCTGACAGTACAGGTTCTGAAAGTGTATATCCTGACAGTAATGGTTCTGAAAGTGTATATCCTGACAGTACAGGTTCTGAAAGTGTATATCCTGACAGTACAGGTTCTGAAAGTGTATACCCTGACAGTACAGGTTCTGAAAGTGTATATCCTGACAGTACAGGTTCTGAAAGTGTATATCCTGACAGTACATATTCTGAAAGTACATACACTGAGAGTACATATTCTGAAAGTACATATCCTGACAGTAAATATTCTTAAAGCGTAGACTATATGAAATGCACTATTGCACACTCATTTTAAGTACAAATTACTTCCTGTCTTATTTAACATATGAACTTATTGGTTGTTTACAGAATTTTTGATCTAGTTATGCTCAATAACCAGTTGCGCACATATGTGTGATAGCTACTTACTTGTACACTTTGATCTCTTGTTTTTGTCACTCAATAAAACTAACATAATCTACAGTCATGCGTGCAGTATTGATGTTTTGTCCATGCTCCCTGACATTGTAGTCAATTGTTTGTAGCCACTTGCAGCTATTTCAGCATTAAATTGTCTTAAATTACTATGTGTTTTTGAATTCTCTTATAATGATTGTAGTTAGAATTTTGTCTTCTTCACAAAGTTAAAATACTGTCAACATTATAAGAGACTTTTGTTATTATTTCATTAAATCAGTATTTTGTCACTTGTTTCCCTAAGTCAGTATTTTATCATAATTTTTGCTGAAGTAAAAATTGTTTCAAAGTAGAATTGTATCATTTCCAGACGTTAGAATGTCTTCGTTTGTATCAGATAAGGTTAGACTGTCCTCTTGTCTGTCAGATAAGTTTAGAATGTCTTCCTGTCTGCCATATAAGTTTAGAATGTCTTCCTGTCTGCCATATAAGTTTAGAATGTCTTCCTGTCTGCCATATAAGTTTAGAATATCTTCCTGTCTGATAAGTTTAGAATATCTTTATGTCAGATAAGTTTAGAATGTCTTCCTGTCTGCCATATAAGTTTAGAATGTCTTCCTGTCTGTCTCATAGGTTTATAATGTCATCCTGTCAGCAAGATAAGTTTAGAATGTCTTCATGTCTGCCAGATAAGTTTATAATATCTTCCTGTCTGTCAGATAAGTTTAGAATATCTTTATGTCAGATAAGTTTAGAATGTCTTCCTGTCTGCCAGATAAGTTTAGAATATCTTCCTGTCTGATAAGTTTAGAATATCTTTATGTCAGATAAGTTTAGAATGTCTTCCTGTCTGCCAGATAAGTTTAGAATGTCTTCATGTCTGCCAGATAAGTTTATAATATCTTCCTGTCTGATAAGTTTAGAATATCTTTATGTCAGATAAGTTTATAATATCTTCCTGTTAGATAAGTTTAGAATATCTTCCTGCCAATAAGTTTATAATATCTTCCTGTCAGATAAGTTTAAAATGTCTTCCTGTCAGATAAGTTTAAAATGTCTTCCTGTCAGATAAGTTTAGAATGTCTTCCTGTCAGATAAGTTTAGAATGTCTTCCTGTCTGCCAGATAAGTTTAGAATGTCTTCCTGTCTGCCAGATAAGTTTAGAATGTCTTCCTGTCTGTCAGATAAGTTTAGAATGTCTTCCTGTCTGCCAGATAAGTTTAGAATGTCTTTGATTTGACCTAACATTTAGTAGTAGTCTTTCTAAAATTTCATAATTGGCTTTGCTTCTCATATATAATCTTGTTGATGCAGTATTGTTTTCTTATAATTAACACAGCTATATTTATATATACCCCAGCCTGGCCAAATCATATCTGCTTTCCGGATATATATATATATATATGTGTGTGAATATATATCACTGTAAGCATAACCATGTGCTGTTGTGTGTGTTTATATGAATGTCCCTAACTTTTGAGTTGCATCTTAGTGCAGATGTATATATTTTAGTGTGTGTGTGTTTGTGTAATTCAAATGGAATTTTTAATATGGCCAAGGAAATAAAATGATGTTTACGTGTATGGTTGAACACAGTGGGTTTCTGTCGTGAAGTGGTTAGATCATTTGCTTCCTGTTCAGGAGGTTGCCGGTTCAAAATTTGGCCAAGATGTCTGGTTTTCATGTTTATTCTGTGAATGTGCATGAGGATTATTGGTTGAGTTACAAAGTTATGTGCTCTGAGTCTTATACTTGACAGGCTATTTGCTGCTCTGCTGAATGGAGCATATGTGGGGAAATTTGAATACAATGAAGTTAGTCCTCTGCACCTTGATGAGTCTTATTTAAGTTAAACATTTCGTCTGTAGGGTCTGTACTGCAATGTTCCTTCTAATTTTCTTCTCAAGTGAGCACATCTGAAGATTTCTGAGCAGTGAATGTTTCCGTGTGCATTTCATGAGTTAGTTAGTTGTTGGATCATTGTCACTGCACTCGGGACAAGTTCATAGGTGCTCAGATCTCTCCTTGAGTGTAGCCGCCATTACATGTTGACCGATGGTCCCAGTACGCAGTTGATTGACCATCATTTTTTCTTTCCCCTGAAACCGCTCCTTTCTAGCGACTCCACATTTCAAACCCAACTCCTTTATTCTAGTCATGGAACAAGAGTCATCGTCACTTATACAATCATGTGCTCGTGCGTTTTCCCATAGGGCGCTCAAAATGTCTGCTTGATCCATCGCCCCACCAACAGCCGTAGTAGCAGCGTGTGGGCCAACCTATCTGCTCTCTCATTACCCCGTACTCCCGCATGCCCTGACACAAAAATTAAAGTCACTTATCGCATAAAGGAATTCTTCACTGCATCCAGCAACTGTTCTCGAATGAAATTTCATGAGTGGCATCTTCTAATGATGTGTGCAGCTGAGCACTGATTTTTATGGAGGACACTGTCTGTTTACGTATCTCTGCTTCTCCGTATCATTTTTCATGGAAGGAGACTATGGTCAGATGCTGTTTATTTCAACCGTCATATTTAAAAAAAAAATAATACTTTGATCTTTGTGTCAGTTGTTTGTCCTGAATTCTATTCTCGTGTCGGGCCATTGGCGCAAATAAAACGGTTCTTTCAAAAATTTCCATTCTCTGGACTGCATCCTCCTGGAGATCTAGTAGTACTGTTACAGGAGAGATCCGGCAGGAGTTTGAGAATGAACGCTGAAGAAGAAGAATTCTATTCTCGATAAAGACCTGGGATCAATGTGAACTGTTTTGTATGAACTGTAAAACTGAATAATGTTTTGTTTTTGTCTGTCGGTGTGCAGTCTTATCATTATTACTTGTCATGCAGTACTGTAACCTGGAGTGGCAGTACTGTAACCTGGAGTGGCAGTACTGTAACCTGGAGTGGCAGTACTGTAACTGTGAGTGGCAGTACTGTAACTTGGAGTGGTGATTGACAGCTGTGTCACTTGGTGGTGATGTTATGTAGTCTGAAGGTGTCTGTCTGTCACTCCTTAGGTTCGACTTTTTCCTTGATCTTCCTCAACCTCTTCTAGTTTCCATTTTCCAGTTTCCAAACTCTTGTAGTTGGGTGTGTTGGCATTATCTTCATAAGACAATTTCATTCTTTGTTTTTCTATACATTTCAAATCTTTACCCTACACAACTTTCAGATATGCATTCTTGAAATAATGAGAACATGATTTACTTTAATCCCCCAAATTCCTCTTGGCCAATTTTGGTAAGATATTAAACCAGGCCAAAACTGTTCTTATTTAAATTGTCTGCGTTCTTATCACAGAACATTTACATCTTAACTGGCAACAGCTGGAGACTGCCTTGTCCGAGAGGAGGCACCTTCTTGCCAATGTGCTCAATTTATCCTGGGATCAATGCTTTGCAATAAGTACTAAGGTGGGTTGCAGTGGCCTCTAGTGTAGTTCGCTCCAAGATCAAACATTTTTTAACAATATTTCTAAGAATAGGGACTTTTTAAAAATTAAGGCATACATTTTTGGTTTTACCACCAGAGATCCCTAAAAAAAAGTTAGATTCAGTACTTTTAAGGTCAAAAGCCGTCCACGCAAAAGGTGAATCACATATAAAAAAAAGTTAGATTCAGTACTTTTAAGGTCAAAAGCCGTCCACGCAAAAGGTGAATCACATATAAAAAAAAGTTAGATTCAGTACTTTTAAGGTCAAAAGCCGTCCACGCAAAAGGTGAATCACATATAAAAAAAAGTTAGATTCAGTACTTTTAAGGTCAAAAGCCGTCCACGCAAAAGGTGAATCACATATAAAAAAAAGTTAGATTCAGTACTTTTAAGGTCAAAAGCCGTCCACGCAAAAGGTGAATCGCATATAAAAAAGTGCTAACGACACTGTATACGAGAAATATAATAAAGGACTAAAGAGATCTCTTCATGATATGGCCTACTGGGGGGGGGGGGGGGACCACTTCAGGAGGCATATGGGCAAATCTTAGAACTACTGATTTAGATTTTGTAAAGGATCAACATGGATGAGTCAATTCTCCCACTGATAGGGTGTTGAAGTCAATGATGCTGGGCCACTAGGCGCACTCCCAACCACAGTATCATACGAAGACCAAAAAATAAATATACACCATCACAGAGTGCCAATTAAACGTAGAGATATGATTAATGTCTTCATCATCATTCGCTGGAGGGTTGCGCAACATGCTGCGCTGAGCTATGTTGGAATATGTGCACCTTTTAGCCTGACACATCCGACATCAGCAAGCATTTTTTACGGTTTGTTTTAACTTTGGCTTTCCGCAATCTTCCTGCAGACAGTAGCTGGTGTGTGTGCGTGGAGAGATCCACATCTCATTCACAGTGACCCACCACATTTCATTTGTACATCCTTAATGCGTCCCATATGTGTCCGACATTTTACTGTTTCATTGTTCTTCATCTGTGCTTGTTCTCAGACTCCTGATGATTAGTAGGATGCGTTTCGGAGAACACATTGCATTGTGTCATGATTTATAGCTGAGATGTTTGGTGGAATGTGAGACAAAAGCTATAAGGCAAACTGCTGTGATCTGTAGAAAACAGTCAAGTTCACCCTGGTGGCAGGCTTGAAGTCAAGTTCACCTGGACATTTACCGTCTTTGTTTACTAGGAATGGACCTTCACCGTCTTTGTCTACTAGAGATGCACATTCACCGCCTTTGTCTACTACAAGGGATGGACATTTACTGTCTTTGTCTACTACAAGGGATGGACATTCACCGCCTTTGTCTACTGCAAGGGATGAACATTCACTGTCTTTGTCTACTGCAAGGAATGGACATTCACCGCCTTTGTCTACTGCAAGGGATGAACATTCACTGTCTTTGTCTACTGCAAGGGATGGAAATTCACCGCCTTTGTCTACTAGGGATGGATATTCACTGTCTTTGTCTACTGCAAGGATTGGACATTCACCGTCTTTGTCTACTGCAAGGGATGAACATTCACCGTCTTTGTCTACTGCAAGAGATAGACATTCACTGCCTTTGTCTACTAGGGATGGACATTCACTGTCTTTGTGTACTGCAAGGAATGGACATTCACCGTCTTTGTCTACTGAAAGGGATGGACATTCACTGTCTTTGTCTACTCGAGGTGGACATTCACCGTCTTTGTCTACTGCAAGGGATGGACATTCACTGTCTTTGTCTACTCGAGGTGGACATTCACCGTCTTTGTCTACTGCAAGGGATGGACATTCACTGTCTTTGTCTACTCGAGGTGGGCATTCACCATCTTTGTCTACTAGAGATGCACATTCACCGTCTTTGTCTACTAGGGATGGACATTCACCACCTTTGTCTACTGCAAGGGATGGACATTCACCGCCTTTGTCTACTGCAAGGGATGGACATTCACCGCCTTTGTCTACTGCAAGGGATGGAAATTCACTGTCTTTGTCTACTAAGGATGGACATTCACTGTCTTTGTCTACTAAGGATGGACATTCACCATCTTTGTGAACTAGAGATAGACATTCCCTGGAGTAGAATTTCTAATACTTTACATTTGTACTTTTGCCACTCAGCCAAGACTGTTTCTCAGCGTGTGGCCACTGTTTCTCAGGGTGTGGCCACTGTTTCTCAGGGTGTGGCCACTGTTGTACACTGTTTACAAGAGGCGTGCATGTGCTAGGCAAAGAGATTGAAGCCATGCGTGTGCTAGACCAAGATGTGGGAGACATGTGTGATCCTGACTTCGCTAGGATATGACTGTCACTCTCTCTTTACCCCTCTCCCTATCCCCGACAATACATCAAGTAGATTTGAAAATAAAGAAAATATATAGGTGATCTCCGTGGCATAGTGGTTAAGCCATTTGCTTTGTGCTCAAGAGGTTGCAGGTTTGAATCTCGCTTGCGACATCTTGTTTATAAAGTGTATTGTTATAGAGATATCTGGAGGTTATCGCGATGATGAGTGGAGAAAGTTCTAGGGAGACCAATGATGATAAGAGGAGAAAGTTCTAGGGAGAAATATGGAGACCAGCGATAAAGGAGACAGTGCTCTGGAAAATTCCTGCAAACCCTAAGCAACAATTGATAATGAATGTACACCCCCTTGAAATGGCGGATGTTTTGTGAAGCTGGGCACTGATGAGAAACCTCTCAGTACTATGGTGCTGGTTCCTAATCAAGAATGAAGAAAACATACACACTATAACGTTGAAGACAACTCTTCAAATTATTGCACAACTTAGAAAAATTAAGTCCTCCCCCCCCCCCCCCCCCCCCATATGTGTGTCATCTTGTTGGTCATATGGGAATCCAACAGTGTACACTCAAGATAGATTCCCTAATGTGTGGAATTACAAAAAAAAATTTCAATAAATTTTATGATAAATTGTATACCGGGTACTGATTTTGCAGCAAAATTTCATAAATACTTTTCCCAAGTTTAGCAATGTTAAACTCTCCATGTTAAAAATTTTTTTTATGAGGTTTGAGAAACTTAGCCGTGATAAACTTCAGATAAATTGTGCAAGAAATTTGATAAGTACATCAAATGTACATGTTGAGTTGATATTAAGACAAAGTCACAGTAATACTAAACTCTACATGTTAAAGCAATTATACCTGGGATTACAGGCACTTAGCCATGTTAAAATTGAGACAGGGTTGCCATATTGTCCATTTCAAAATTAAAATTTTTATATGTCACTTGCCATAAAAGTATATATAGGCTTTCTGTGACAAAACAGAAATTGTACCAATATTTTTGTGTGTGCATATTTTGTTGTTTAAGTTGATGGAATTATTGCAGATCTGGTCATATTAGGAAGCAATGTTTCTGTTGGTAGAATTGGTGTTTTAAAAAAAAATAACTACTCTTAAAATGGAACCATGAACCAGAACGAAGCATAATTTCCTAGATGAAGTTATTAGAATGAGATCCTTTATTTGCTTGAATTTTAGATAATTTAAATAAATTTTTTTTTTAGTAGTTTAAAAATATACAATGTAAGATTTTCACAATTCTTTGGCTGTTCTTTACGTATAAATTTGGGCATAAATATTGCCAATTATCTTGCAGCCCTGACTCTAGATATGTTTTGCAGCAAATTTGATTTTAAAAAATACATAAATTTGTTTGTTGATATTAAGATATAGTCGCAGTAATACTAAACTCTCCATGTTAAAGCAGTTAGGAATAGGGGTGGAGACACTTAGGAAGCCACTTTCAACCTTGACCTCATTTAATCTTTGACCTTTTTCTCCACCGACATCATGCAGCCGTCAGATGCCTTGGTGTCCAGGGGCAGGGAGGAGGAAGAGGAATTCAATGAGGATGGCGACAGAGTTGCAGAATGTCTTGTATCCAAGGCGATTGAGATGAGCAATCTATTGATGAGTCTAGTTACTGGCAGCGCACAGGTGTTGGTGAAGGAAGCGGCGCAGCATATGAAAGACACTACTGATCCCTCCTCCCCCTCTAGCTCACTATGTATGTTTTTTTTGGTTGTTACTGGATACATTTTTGTTGTGTTTTTTTGGTTGATGTTGTAGTCTGCAGATAGTAGAGCTTCCCACATGTCTTCTGTTATTATTGAAGTTCAAATTATACGCTATACTTGCCTGAGTAGTGGGTATCATTGAACGACTGCACAACTGAGGGTTTGCTAGTACATGGGACATTTTTATGGGACATTTAACTATAGGTCTAACAATTGTGTATTCCTAGGGGCTGACTGAAAATAAAATACTTTGGACACATTAAAAGACATGACACCCTATTGAAGACCTTACTTGAGGGTAAAGTCAAAGGGAAGCGAGCAAGAGGTAGGCAGAGATACAAGTGGGAGAGTAACATTACACGATGGACAGGTTACAGTCTAGCAGAGTGCACCACCAAGACAAGAGACAGGAGATGTTGGAGACACGTTGCAGCCAACCTTCGTTGCGGAGACGGCACTTGATGATGATGATGAGGGGCTGACCGAAAGAGGAGCAAACAATAATAACAGTCCAGCAATCCAAAGCGTATCTATCTCCCATTACCAAGGACGTTTGAAAATTTGTTTTGACATCTGCATCGCCGTATTAAAAAATTGTATAAATTGAACTCATGTGAGAGAGCGTTGAATGAGTATTCCACAGAAGACGGATGTGTCGGGCCATTGTTGCAAATAAAAACGGCCATACAACGCACTTCCATTCTCTGGATTACACCTTGCTGGAAATCTAGTAGGACAATGTGTCCTGCTAACAGAGAGATCCAGCGGGAGTTTGAGAATGTCCTGCTACAAGAGAGATCCAGCGGGAGTTTGAGAATGTCCTGCTACAAGAGAGATCCAGCGGGAGTTTGAGAATGTCCTGTTACAAGAGAGATCCAGCGGGAGTTTGAGAATGTCCTGCTAAAAGAGAGATCCAGCGGGAGTTTGAGAATGTCCTGCTACAAGAGAGATCCAGCGGGAGTTTGAGAATGTCCTGCTAAAAGAGAGATCCAGCGGGAGTTTGAGAATGTTCTGTTACAAGAGAGATCCAGCGGGAGTTTGAGAATGTCCTGTTACAAGAGAGATCCAGCGGGAGTTTGAGAATGTCCTGTTACAAGAGAGATCCAGCGGGAGTTTGAGAATGTCCTGTTACAAGAGAGATCCTGCGGGAGTTTGAGAATGTCCTGTTGAAGAAGTCGAGGAATGAGTATAATGATTGTTTGAATTTTAGTTACTTCAAGAATTAAATCGTACCTATTATAATACTAGGCGTGGATTTACATGGCTTTCTGTATCTCACAAAATTTCTGAAATATGGTTTCCTAATTCTTACAAATGACATCAAAGCACTATGCAATGAGTGCCGCCATTTTGTAATAATGTACTATCCCGAATACATGTACTATTCTTAGTAACACTATCGCTACGGTTGCCGTATTTCTGAAGTAGCATATTGGTTTCGATGATCATCGAGTTTGGTCACCACGGATATATAACAGAAATTCAATGGCAACCGTAAAATTTGGACACTAAGGTGTTGACACTGCCACACATGTTGTAGAAGAAGGCCAAGTAGGTTGGTGGTAGTGTTGTCCCATTCTAGGTTCTCAGGTTGAAGCCAGCTGAAGACCCATGCTGGGAATGCTGGGTGGAAATCATATAAACTCAGAAGTCATAGTTTGGGGGCAATAAACCCAAATGTCCAAGTACTGGGCAATAAACCCAAATGTCCAAGTACTGGGCAATAAACCCAAATGTCCAAGTACTGGGCAATAAACCCAAATGTCCAAGTACTGGGCAATAAACCCAAATGTCCAAGTACTGGGCAATAAACCCAAATGTCCAAGTACAGGGCAATAAACCCAAATGTCCAAGTACTGGGCAATAAACCCAAATGTCCAAGTACTGGGCAATAAACCCAAATGTCCAAGTACTGGGCAATAAACCCAAATGTCCAAGTACTGGACAATAAACCCAAATGTCCAAGTACTGGGCAATAAACCCAAATGTCCAAGTACTGGGCAATAAACCCAAATGTCCAAGTACTGGGCAATAAACCCAAATGTCCAAGTACAGGGCAATAAACCCAAATGTCGAAGTACTGGGCAATAAACCCAAATGTCCAAGTACTGGGCAATAAACACAAATGTCCAAGTACTGGGCAATAAACCCAAATGTCCAAGTACTGGACAATAAACCCAAATGTCCAAGTACTGGGCAATAAACCCAAATGTCCAAGTACTGGGCAATAAACCCAAATGTCCAAGTACTGGGCAATAAACCCAGAGGGCGTAGTGTTGTATAATAAAGCATGGGGGCCTAATGTAGGACACGAAGCCTAGATGTCCTAATGTGGGACAATAAACCCAGATGTCCTGTACACAATGTCCATGAAGAAAGAAAACTTGTCAGATGAAACACAGATGAGAGTAGTTGTTTCTTTCTGCATTCATTCTCCTCTGTTAACTTCATCTTGTCAGTCGGCAGGATGCAGTCTGGAAGAATGTAATACTTTACAGCACGGCTGTCAGCCAATGTTCCCTCTAAGTTGCATGGCTATCAAGCTCATCAGAATGTACAGTGCACGAGGTTTAGTATTCCCAGCAGAAAACTATATACAGAACATCTTAACCTTCAGCGCACTGAATTAAAATTATGCAAATCCCTTCATCTCATACAATTCAAATAAATAATGGGGAAACATCTCATACAAATCACATAAATAATCGCCCGTGTGTTGCCAGGGCCCGAAAGGGGAGCAAAGAATAGCAACACTGTTTACCTTCCATGCATGTCGTAAAAGGCGACTAAGGAGGTTATGGGATGGAGTTGACTGTCCCATCTCATATAGGGTCAGTGACCCAAAGCCATGCTGAAGTCGGATGTGTCAGGCCGAAAGGTGCAGATATCGCAGCAATGCTGTAAACCATGACACTACGCATTCCGTTCTCCGGACTACATCCTGCTAATCTGCAGGAGTTTGAGAACGAACGCAGAAGAAGAAGAAATAAATAATGGGGAGACATCTCATACAAATCACATAATGGAAGACATGCTGGAATTCTCTAAAAAAAACCACTTTTTATTTGTAGTCTGTGCTTTGTTGTTGTGGGGTTAGCTTTTGATGTTTTATTCAATGTTGATGTTTTTACCATGACAACGGATCTGGATGGAGTAAGCAGGAGTATCATTCGCTGAATTTGGCAAGTTGTAATCTGAGTTGGTATCAGCTGCCACTATTGTTACCAATTGCTCTTGTCTCTAGTTGCTTTATGCATCCCTCCCGCTTGTCATCCCGTTTAATTTGAAATGTAATGTGTATTATGTTACATTAAAAGAAAAATGTTATCTGGATTTTAAAAAGTATACCTAATTATTTATTGTGGCTTATCTCAATTCCTTGATGTATTTTACTTTGATCTTATTTGCCACTGGCATTTATGATAATTATGAATTTGACACTCTGAAGCATTGTTTTAGTACGAATGAGCGCTTGACATACGCATAATATCGGGTTGTTGCGTCATTTCTCTGTCTCGTTTTCACATTTATGCGGGTCTGTTTTTGTATACTTCCTATTTCTGTACATTTCCTGTTTGTGTCACCTTTGACCTAATTTCTATCATTTCTGCTGTTTTACTAAACATCAACGCAAGTTGTGTCATCCCTGCTTGACGTTTTTTATTTATATGTTTTTGTGATCCTTGATAAAGGCCCTTTTGTTGAAACATCGATTTTGGGTGTTTACCTATGTTTGTTTTGTGTTATTAGCAAAACTTTATTGCCCCATTCCATGCAAATATGATAGTTTGTTTATATTTTGTATTCCCAGAGGGAATACATGAGTGAAACTGTAGTCATATACAGAGGGAATACATGAGTGAATACATGAGTGAAACTATAGTCATATACAGAGGGAATACATGACTGAAACTATAGCCATATACAGAGGGAATACATGAGTGAAACTATAGCCATATACAGAGGGAATACATGAGTGAAACTATAGTCATATACAGAGGGAATACATGAGTGAATACATGAGTGAAACTATAGTCATATACAGAGGGAATACATGAGTGAAACTATAGTCATATACAGAGGGAATACATGAGTGAATACATGAGTGAAACTATAGTCATATACAGAGGGAATACATGAGGGAATACATGAGGGAATACATGAGTGAATACATGAGTGAATACATGAGTGAATACATGAGTGAAACTATAATCATATACAGAGGGAATACATGAGTGAATGCATGAGTGAATACATGAGGGAATACATGAGGGAATACATGAGTTAATACATGAGTGAAACTATAGTCATTTACAGAGGGAATACATGAGTGAATACATGAGTGAACACATGAGGGAATACATGAGGGAATACATGAGTGAATACATGAGTGAAACTATAGTCATATACAGAGGGAATACATGAGTGAATACATGAGTGAAACTATAGTCATATACAGAGGGAATATATGAGTGAAACTATAGTCATATACAGAGGGAATACATGAGTGAAACTATAGTCATATACAGAGGGAATACATGAGGGAATATATGAGTGAAACTATAGTCATATACAGAGGGAATACATGAGGGAATATATGAGTGAAACTATAATCATATACAGAGGGAATACATGAGTGAATACATGAGTGAAATTATAGTTATATATACAGAGGGAATACATGAGGGAATACATGAGTGAAATTATAGTCATATACAGAGGGAATACATAAATGGTGGGCATCTATGGCCACAGGTCGATGGTGATATAGACGACAGAAAAAATTCAAGCATGCTTGAACGTGATTAGCTTTGAGCTTGATACCAGCGTGTAAGTACAAGAACTAGTTCTCTCGTATGACTGGCCTACTCCTAGCGGTACGGTCACAGATAGTGTATTAGTTATCAATGCTAAATTAGGTGTGCCGGACCATTGGCACAAATAAAATGGTGACACATTGCATAGAAGTAACACAGCATTGAAGTTATTTTTAGTTGATCAGTTGCAAAGGCAGCAATTGTGTGATCATCATAGGGGTAATCATCAGAGGGGCAGCTAGTTATGAATTCCTTGCCATCCAGAGGAACTGTCCAGGGATATAATATCCAACTTGTAACAGTTTGTTGTGTGTTAAATGTTACATATTGTCCCTTGTCATTCTGTATGTAAACATTTACTCAATGTCACATCTGAAGCAGACATGTTTATGTGGTATTTATGTTTACAAGTAGACCTACCTGGTCCTTGTAGTACTGAGGCCTATGACATATACTAATGTTAAATGTTTGTGGTCCTCAAGGAGTTTTCATTCCTGTTCAGTGTGTGTGCGCGCGCATGTGTGTCCATTGACGGGTCCATATTCAAAGTAGCTTGAGAATATACACGTTGGAAGTCTTGAATAATATCACACCTATTTTTGAGATGAGTTATGGTTGGATATGGAAAGCGTGTTTATTCAAGTTACGAGGCGAGTAGGTGCCAGCTGAATTGAACTGGTTCAAATCCCATTTGCTGCTTTATGATTTTTTTCTATAATGATAAACCCTCGACACTACTATATTATGTACATATTGCTTTTCTTGATACAGAGAGCATTCGTTCATGTTTTTCTACATTTAGCTGTTAACTTTGTTGAATTCAGCATGCTTTGTTTATTTTAAGGAAAAAATTGTTGCTATGTATGTTTCAGAATACTAGCTTTGTTAATGTTGCATGCTTGTTGCAGTAGTAGTTTCACTTGAAGATTGTGAATATTTACTTAACTGACTTGATGTTTAATTAGGTAACTTGATGATATGGTATAATGACTTTATGTTTACTGTGTGGTAACTTCATGATGTGGTACACGTTCCTAAATTTAGAATCGACTTTGAAA
This sequence comes from Meghimatium bilineatum, assembly GCA_034231615.1. Lineage (NCBI taxonomy): Eukaryota > Metazoa > Mollusca > Gastropoda > Stylommatophora > Philomycidae > Meghimatium > Meghimatium bilineatum. The sequence goes on from CM067302.1 coordinate 23,397,457, forward strand.
ATGTGTTTACATACAGTGTTACCACTGACATCTTAGAAATAACCCAGACATCCCTGTTTAAAAATACCCAGTTAACCATAGACTGTATAAACAATATTCAAATAAGATCAGGAACTTATAAGGGAAATGAATGCACCTAAAAATTACAATATAAATAAGATCAGGAACTTATAAGGGAAATGAATGCACCTAAAAATTACAAACAAAAATTCTGCATTGCTGTCGTTGTCATGTGACTTTTGGCAGCCTTTTTTTTTAAAAATTGCAACGGCTGGCGATGAGTAACCTGTCTGGAGGCGGAGGCTTAAATTCCTAGAATTTCTTGTAAAAAAATACAGAGATTAAGGAAAATTTGGCACAAAAACAACAACAACAGAGATAACGCTATTTAATTTAGAATAAGTTTTGGTTGAAGTTAATGCTGACACGATGTTGATACGTTTTTTTTTTTCTGTGTCAGTTCTGCTACAGATGGTGAATACAATCTAATTCTAATCATAACAGACCGCCATGAATACGATTTATTATTGCAGAAATTGTCAGGGCACAAAATATGGCATTCATTTGTTTACGTATGTTGGATCATATATGACGTTTTTCTGAAAAATTACTAAACAGGGGGGGGGGGGGTATTTTGGCTTTTGGACAAGTTCATGGTACTAAAAGTCATGTTCCGATTGTTAAGGGGAGGGAGAGATTTGAACACCATAAGACTGGGGTGCAGACTGTTCAAATGAAATAAAAATACTAGTGCTACCATTTGATTGTTTGTTATCTGCACTCTGTCAACTTAAGCTACGGAAACCCGTGTACACATGTTTCACAATCTGGGTATTATTTTAAGGAATACATATGGGTGATGTTTACAGAAGTAACTTGTTTCATACTTGATGATGATGCTTTGTGGTGTAGTCATTATAATTTCTGTGTGTACTGAAGCAGTTTGTTGACATGTTTAACATTGAAACTTGTTCGCCCGTGTGTTGCCGGGGCCCGAAATGGGAGCAAAGAATAGCAACACTGTTTACCTTCCACACGTCGTAAAAGGCGACTAAGGAGGTTATGGGATGGAGTTGGCTGTCCCATCCAATATAGAGTCAGTGGCCCAAAGCCATGCTGAATTCAGATGTGTCAGGCCGGAAGGCGCAGATATTGCAGCAATGCTGTAAACCATGACACAATGCATTCCGTTCTCCGGGCTACATCCTGCTAATCTGCAGGAGTTTGAGAACGAACGCAGAAGAAGAAGAAGAAGAAACTGGTTGATGTAAAGTTGGACTAATCAGAATTGGGATAGTATCTGAAATGACAATTGTGATAGTTTTTACAAAAAATCATTTAAATTGTATAATGTTTACTAGGGGATATAGTTGTTATTCTGTGTGGTGTACTGCAGTAACTTGTGTGTGTTTACTGCAGTAACTTGTGTGTGTTTACTGCAGTAACTTGTGTGTGTTTACTGCAGTAACTTGTGTGTGTTTACTGCAGTAACTCAACTTGTCGATGTATTTCTACTGCAGTGACTTAATTTCTTGGTGTTGTTTATATACTGCAGAAACTCAACTATTTAATGTTGTATGTCTGCTGAAGTAACTTAAACTGTACATGTTTAATGTAGAACTTGGTAATGTTGTATGTATAACTTGTTAATTTTGTATGTATAACTTGTTAATTTTGTATGTATAACTTGTTAATTTTGTATGTATAACTTGTTAATGTTGTATATATAACTTGTTAATGTTGTATTTATAGCTTGTTAATTTTGTATAACTTATTAATGTTGTATGTATACGTTGTTAATGTTGTATAACTTGTTAATGTTGTATGTATAATTTGTTAATGTTATATGTACAACTTGTTAATGTTGTATGTATAATTTGTTAATGTTATATGTACAACTTGTTAATGTGTTAATGTTGTATGTATAATTTGTTAATGTTATATGTACAATTTGTTAATGTTGTATGTATAGTTTGTTAATGTTATATGTACAACTTGTTAATGTGTTAATGTTGTATGTATAGTTTGTTAATGTTATATGTACAACTTGTTAATGTGTTAATGTTGTACAGCTTGTTAGTGTAAACCTATTGTATTATTTTATTAAATTAACAGTTCACCTGTAATATAGTTTTATGTAATAGTGCAAAATTTTATAACAATTTAACTACAATATTACTCAATCATCACAACATACAATCATACTCAATCATCACAACAGTCTATAATCTTAATCAGACATGACACAGTTCTGCTAGTGCTATTAGTAAAAATAAAACAATAAATTTCCGCAGAAGACGGATGTGTCGGGCCATTGGCGCAAATAAAACGACGACACAACGCATTTCCATACTTTGGACTGCATCCTGCTGGAGATCTAGTAGTACTGCTACAGGAGAGATCCAGCAGGAGTTTGAGAATGAACTCTGAAGAAGAAACAATAAATTGAGCAAAAGGTTTTTATCAAGAACAACACACTTTATTGAATATCATTTCTTGGTCTGTTCAGGTGGGGGGGGGGGGTTAATACATTGAATAGTTCTATTATAAAAAATATTTAAGACATTGAGATGAAACAAAATGAAGGGATAGACAAAATGCCAGACAGGATGTTTATATAATATATTGGCTACAAACACAATATATTTTAGTATTTTGCCAAAATTAATGCTCAAAACACAAAATATGTTCCAACTGGATGTATGTGAATGTTGTATTAAGGGATTACACCCTCCATAGTGGAAGTTTCCCAGACCTAGATGGCACCACTGCAGGACAATAAATATGTGCTAGCTAGTCATCAGATCACCATCTTCCATAGTGGATATTTCCTAGACCTAGATGGCACCACTGCAGGACAATAAATATGTGCTAGCCTAGTCATCAGATCACCACCTTCCATAGTGGATATTTCCTAGACCTAGATGGCACCACTGCAGGACAATAAATATGTGCTAGCCTAGTCATCAGATCACCACCTTCCATAGTGGATATTTCCTAGACCTAGATGGCACCACTGCAGGACAATAAATATGTGCTAGCCTAGTCATCAGATCATCATCATGTGGTGCTCAGATCTTATATTCCGTATGTCCTTCAGCATGTGGTAACTGACTTTTCCTGTTCTGTGTTGGTTGATAACTCTCCTTGTGATTTCTACATGCAGCTCATTTCTTGTAATACCACGCTTCACTCCCAGGTTCTGCATTCTATACTCTGTTCACTCTAAGAATGAAGTGGGTCAAAACATACCCTCATATTACTCAGCGACAACAGGTGATTTTAAAACAGCTGATGACATGTAAAAACAATATTATTTAAAACTTGAAAACATTTAAAAACAATATTTAAACATGTTAAAAAAACATTCAAACATGAAATTTAAAACAATATTATTAGTCACTTAGCAATTGTATATCTGTTCTGTGTCCAACAACCAATCAGAAGCACTGATCCCACTTCATTCTTAGAGTGAACAGAGTATAACCATGGGCATGGAAGAGGAAATATACCCTACATCCTCCAACTGGTCTTAACTCCATGATTGTATTCACAATATCAGCAAGGTACATTGAACTGCCAATAATCACTGTGGCCACACTGGCAAGTCATGTCTACTCTTTCATTTTCCCCAACACCCACATGTCCAAAAGGTAACACTATCTTCAGCACACATATATTCTGTTACTCCACCGCTCATCAATGACTAAAACCCACTAGCGGCATAAACATATTTCCAAGTATGCTGGTAGAATCATTAAGAAAATAGACACATGTAGCACTCTGAGACACATGTAGCAATCTGAGACACAATGTAGCACTCTGAGACACATGTAGCAATCTGAGACACATGTAGCAATCTGAGACACATGTAGCAATCTGAGACACATGTAGCAATCTGAGACATGTAGCAATCTGAGACACATGTAGCACTCTGAGACACAATGTAGCACTCTGAGACACATGTAGCAATCTGAGACACATGTAGCAATCTGAGACACATGTAGCACTCTGAGACATGTAGCAATCTGAGACACATGTAGCACTCTGAGACACAATGTAGCACTCTGAGACACATGTAGCAATCTGAGACACATGCAGCAATCTGAGACACATGTAGCACTCTGAGACACAATCTAGCACTCTGAGACACATGTAGCAATCTGAGACACAATGTAGCACTCTGAGACACATGTAGCAATCTGAGACACATGTAGCAATCTGAGACATGTAGCAATCTGAGACACATGTAGCACTCTGAGACACATGTAGCAATCTGAGACACGTAGCACTCTGAGACACATGCAGCAATCTGAGACACATGCAGCACTCTGAGACACATGTAGCAATCTGAGACACATGTAGCAATCTGAGACACATGTAGCAATCTGAGACATGTAGCAATCTGAGACACATGTAGCACTCTGAGACACATGTAGCAATCTGAGACACGTAGCACTCTGAGACACATGCAGCAATCTGAGACACATGCAGCACTCTGAGACACATGTAGCAATCTGAGACACATGTAGCACTCTGAGACACATGTAGCATTCTGAGACACATGTAGCAACCTGAGACACAATGTAGCACTCTGAGACACAATGTAGCACTCTGAGACACATGTAGCAACCTGACACACATGTAGCACTATGAGACACATGTAGCACTCTGAGACACATGTAGCAATCTGAGACACATGTAGCACTCTGAGACACATGTAGCACTCTGAGACACATGTAGCACTCTGAGACACATGTAGCACTCTGAGACTCCAGTCATATGTCCCTAGTCGCTGCCATCACCTCCATCTTCAAACCACTAGTTACTGTATAGAAAACAGTACTTTATTCCCTAACACACTTCCCTCTGTGTTCAGCAGTGAATGCACAAGCACTGCACAAGTTTCGAACCATGGACCAATCAGTGTAGACATTCATATCTCCATTCAAGGAATGCTCACTGATAAGAGCCTGGACTTCTGAATCTGTATGCACTGGAGAATGTCATAGTCACGTTTCCAGGAAAGTGTGATGACCACTTGAATGAAAGTTATAAACTTGATAGAATTACTTTCTCACGCTTCTGGTTCTATGTCCTCTAATGTGCATACCCGTGTAATCACCTCCTGTGCCTTGCAAGTCATAACTGCCCTCTTTTGAATCTGCTTCCTTTGATTGTTTCAATACTGTCACATATTATGTATAATTTTTGGATGCCCTGGAGATACAGAAATAGTAGCAATGTCTTCTTGTTGGATTATCTGTGCGTAGGCAAAGAATGCAGAAACTTGCCGCACTCGTTCATACGTGCTCATCAGTGCACACAAGAACATCTACTCCATGATCATAGAAATACGTGTCATGTTCTTGAATGTGAATTATTCAAAGGATTTCATCAACCCATTCAAGAATGTACACACAAATGAAGGTTAGGGTTAGTATTACAGTTAACATCAGGATTTAGTCACAAACTTGACATGTACAAGGAACTATCCCTTTCCAAGGATAAATAATTATTAGGATTTAATCACAAACTTTTGACATGTACAAGGAACTATCCCTTTCCAAGGATAAATAATTATTAGGATTTAGTCACAAACTTGACATGTACAAGGAACTATCCCATTCTAAGGATAAATAATTATTAGGATTCATTACTAAAAGCAATGCAACAAAATCTGCTAGCAAAGTAGAGGTATTCATCAACTGTCCTACATTATGTATGGAAGACCGGTTGGAACACTTTTGTGTTTTTGAGTATTAATTCCTGTAATGTACAGACAGTTCTTGTCAATCAGATGTCAATGCATGACTGTTTCTTTCTGCTGATGATTTGAAATAATGTAGTTGTTTGTTTCTGGCAGCCACACTCAGTCCTGAAGTCAGCTACCAGCAGATCCAGCCACCGCCACTACTACTGCAGCAGCATAGTCTAAGTATGCCCGTCTTCAAGGACCAGCTCAAGGACATGGCCTCACAGATGAATGCCATTCTATCCAAACTGGCAGTGAGTTTATGAGTTTAAACAAATATATTTCGTAAACATATCACCATCATCATCAAGTGTCATCTATTTGATGAACCTCTAACATCCTTTGTCTCTTGGTGGTGCACTCTGATAGACTATCCTGTATCCACATTTCATGATGTTTCCCTCACTTATAACTCTGCCTACCTCTCCTTCCCCACTTCCCTCAACTCTATACCCTCAAATAAGGCCTTCAACAATGTGTCATGTTGTTTATGTCCATAATATTTTATTTATTAATTTTTGTATAATTCTTAGATATAAGATTCTATCCTTGTTCAAGTACATGTAATCCTAATCTGTCCACACTCACAGGTAGAAACACATACAAATATATGATTCTATCCTTGTTCAAGTATATGTGATCCTAATCTGTCCACACACATGCAGACACGCATACAGATATAAGATTCTATCCTTGTTCAAGTACAAGTGATCCTACTCTGTCCACACACAGGCAGGCACGCATACGGATATAACATTCTATCCATGTCTAAGTATCAAGCATTTTTCAATAACATGAATGTTCTAATGTTGATTCTAGGATGTCATAAACACCGGAAGCGATGAGAAGCAGAGACTCCGACGAGAATTGCACAAAGCACAAATGAAGCTGGATAGTCTGAAAGAAATGAAGAGACAGATGACGGACACCTCACCCTCAGGCAGAACCAGTCCATGTATGTATATAAGATATCTTCTGTTGTAGCCGTTTATGTCACAGAGTGTAAACTTGTACTGTCATCTTGTTTGAAATCTGAACATTTAGTAACCCACCCGGTCATTGAATTTATTTTTTGTAGACGATCAAGCAATATCAATACCTGAAGAATAACTAAGAATAAATAGACTGCATATACATCATGTAAGGACTTTAACATAATTATTAACATTGGGAGGAATGAGATAACGGCATTCAACCAAACAAGATAGGTACTCCACTCTCTCCATAGACGGACAAAAACACAAGCAAGCGAGTGAGTTCATCTACTTAGGAAGCGTTCATCATCACCATCAGGTGCCATGCCGGGTGGCGTAGGCGGTCATGGCTCTCCACAGCTCTCTGTCCACAGTATTATGTATCAAAGTCGTTGTTGTTTCTTTGCCGTGCCAGGTTGTCAAACTGTCTAATATTTTCTCACGTTGTCGCCCTCTGTCTCTGGTGCCTTCAATCTTGCCTGTTGTGATTATGTTCTCTAAACCTGCCTGTCTCATGAAGTGGCCAAAAAAAGAAGATTGCCTTAGGAAGCGTTATAGCATCAAAAAGGAAAAGCATGACAGAAATACAATGTAGATGCAGCATAGAGTAGCATGTCCTAGGGCAGTCTAACAAAGACAATCCCAGTGTTAGATTTACATTTGAAGACAACAGATTAAGTGGTTTGTACATGCCCACAGACTACATCTAAACATCGCTCCACAAAATACATTGATACACAGACACAATGAATACAAAGCCAGAGACAGACCTTGTAAAAGATAGATTGCAGGAATAAAGGAAAGCACAGAAGCCAGCATATATGAAGCACATCACAAAGCTATCTCCAGAGTATTCTTCCACTTCCCTGACAGTGTGCGTCATGTGACATATTCTCTCCAGAGTATTCTTCCACTTCCCTGACAGTGTGCGTCATGTGACATATTCTCCACAGAACGGTTTCTTCACATTGAACTCCCTTAACCTTTCTCTGTCTTGGGCCATGCGACTTGCAGTTTCTAATGAAATATTCATGTTATCTTTAATGTCATCAGTCCATCGTCTTCTTGGTCTGCCCTTTCTTCTTCTCCCAGGTGCTCTGCCCTCCATTATTTGTCTTTCTAAACAGTTGTGTCTCTTTATATGACCACACAGGCATAGTTTTCTTTTTGCTATTGTGTTTAGTAACCAACACTCTGGAATTTTCAATGTTTATAATATCTGTTTCTCCTTTTTTCCTTCAATGATGTTCTAAGTATCTTTCTGTAGTATTTCATCTTAAAGGCATTGATCTTCTTTGCCGCTGTTTTACTTAGTCCATGTTTCACAGCCGTATGTTGTAACCGGAAAAATGAAAGTTCTTAGTATTAGTAGTTTTGTTTCTATTTTGTTGTTTATCCATGTTTTTCAAACGTGTTATTTTACAATATGCCAGTGCTTTTTTCTGCCATACAGTCTCCTGCATTGTTGATGTTTGCTCCTAAGTGCAAGGCATAAAAGGATAATAGTAGATAGAGTTGCCATCTTGGCATGGTAGACTTGTCACCAACTGAGCTTATTAACAAAACAAACAAGAAGAGTTGTGGAGGAAATTGGTCACCTGCACTAAAAAGAAATTGATAGCATATCCTACTCAGGACATAGCCATCAACCCAGAATTATTTGGCTGTAGTGATTTTCTAGGCAATATAAATACGTTCGTTAATTTGCTATTGCTTTCTGAATGGTTCGGATGCACAATTTCCTGTGGCGGGGATCGAACTCGATACTGTGGTCGCCACAGATGCGCTCTTTACCACTCCGCTACAGAGCCGATCAACATAAGCTGGACAACTCCAGAACTACACAGCATGATACTTGATTCATTGTCTTGATCTTGCAGGTATTTGCTGAGAGAGAAACATTAAGCGATTGTTGGAATATTCCCAGTTCCATGATGTTAGATCCTAATCAAGGATCAAATGTTCCCAGTGCCGTGATGGTAGATTCTAATCAAATGTTCCCAGTGCCGTGATGGTAGATCCTAATCAAATGTTCCCAGTGCTGTGATGGTATATCCTAATCAAGGATCAAATGTTCCCAGTGCCGTGATGGTAGATCCTAATCAAGGATCAAATGTTCCCAGTGCCGTGATGGTAGATCCTAATCAAGGATCAAATATTCCCAGTGCCGTGATGGTAGATCCTAGTGATGTCACATCTAGTATTCCCCATCACCCAAAGCATCTGTTGTAAAAGAAAAAAACATGACTAAATATCTTTCTCCAGTTGCTGTCATTTCAAATACAGGGAAATAGAGCTGATGAAGCCATCCTTCTGTATTTTAATTTGTTTTTGTGTGTTTATTTCATTTGTGTTTATTTACTTGACAACGGCCCAAGTTGAACTGTAACGTGGAAAAAGTCCTTGTTACTTTGTTTTCTGTTATTTCTATATTTTACATTAGTTTTATTATTTTATTAATTAAACCAGTTACAATCGTATAGTGGAATCCCACTATAACAACCTGGTCTGGACCAACAAAATATGTTATGTAATAACAGATATTTGTAATATACAGTACAAACAATATAGAATAAATATAATTTGGGATTTTGAATTAAAAGTGTTGTTATAGAGGAAAATTTGTTATAAAAGAATGTGTTATAGAGGGATTCATCCGTACATTATCCTAGTTATCGTTACACAAGGATAAGACTGCTGGTCTGAGTGTCTCCATCATTCATATTGATCATGTGACAGTTGACAAAAGTATGAAATCGAGACAAGATATGCAATGATGATTTTTCCTCACAGGTGACATGTCAGCATATCCCCCAACTTTTCATAGTTACTTGCATACATTCCTGGACAGAAGACAGCGACCCTATTCTTTGTGACATGAACTAAAAGTTTTGGCCCATGGTTACCACAAACCAAGTGTATAGATGAATCTTCACTGTACTAGAGACATATACAAAATAATTGAAGCATATACTGGACAGGACATTGATATTCAATCAGCGGCTTTTGAATTTTTTCAGCCGCCATTAATACACCTAATCGTATTGCCAATACATTGTGGATGGCCGGCATTAAAACCACCTAGTTTGGCGAGTTGGGTTTGCGTGGCGAGATCACTATCAACTGCTTGTAGGTAAAGGTTGGTACCATGACAACCTTTAGTGAAGATAACTCTTGATGAGCTAAGCTACAGAACTGTTAGACGGAGTTGCCTTCCTTTCTTGTAGAGGCATATGCTATCATTCAATTTCTTGATGATTGTTTTTGACAAAATCATTATATGCTTTGTGTATTCCTCAGGTATTGCTCTTGACATTCCACTTATATCACAGACAAGCAACACATCAGAAGAGGCATCTTCTGCAGACACATTACAAGATGAAGCTTCAGCCATATCTGCATCGCCGTTGTTGACTCGGCAGGAGGCAGAGATCTTGAGGGAGAAGTACGGACTGGATGACGTCAACCAGTCGTGGATGTTTCCTGGTATGCAAGAACAATCCGTGTCAAGTGAGCACGATTACATGCATATCGGAATTCAGGAAGCCACTGTTACCCAGCTAGAAGAAACGGTTGAGCACTTAAACTTGTGCAATGATCCAACCGTGATGGTACCAGTGGTTGCTACAGAAACTCAGGCTAATGAGGCTGAGCTGATCGGGGCAAGTTTAATTGATGTGGATGAAGATTACGATAGTCACCAATTTTCAGTGGTTGATTTGCCACTTCCTGACCCGGTCAGCATCGGTGTCTCATCGCAACACCAACATGTCGGTGACGTTGATGATAGCGACGGGGACAGCCATGACTTTAACAGACATACCTCCAGAACAAACTTTCAGGAGAGGAGAACTTCTTCAACTACTGACGATGTGAGTTGGGGGAAAGAAGGAAGCCCAGGTGGCGATATCTGATCATTGATGTCCGACTACATTCTTAGTCCTAGAAACATCCTCCGTGATTGGCGGTGATAGTGGTGGAGCTATCCTTAAAAGGATGTCATTATGAGGAGATGGCGGCACAACCGATGAAAGGCATGGAGATCCTGGGGCCATACAGACTACAAACTTAAATATTTATCATAAGCGTCTCTGTCATGATGTCTCCGTGATATGTACAGACTATACCAGAGCTAATGTTGGATGTGCTTTTTTTGAATGAATATTTTTAAGTCAATACAGTTTACTCCCTGGGAGAATGAGCGAGTGATGTGGTAACTAGATTGTGTGTGGAAATGGCTGTATTTAGAGTCACTTGAATTATTGTTTCTAATTAGCAAACTTGTGTGTGGAAACAACTGTATTTAGAGTAACTTTTGTGTGAAATGGCAGTATTTAGAGTTTAGTTGTTTTTGGGAAAGTGAGTCAAATTGTGTGTAGGGGAAATGACTGAATTCGGTCAGTGGAATAGTTGTTTATAATATGTTTGATGGCTGTGGGCAGAATTGGATTCAATCAGATTCAATAGACTTGTCTCACTGGAGGGCTAGATTTTGTTTTTGTGTGTGTTTATTTGGAATTTGATGTCTTGAGATGTAATATAGGCTAGTTCAGAAGTTCTCAAACTTGTTCACCCGTGACCCCCATGGCATGACAAATTTACTTCTGTGGCAGCCTTGCAATCTTAAAAAAAAAGATTCTGAGCTTTCTTCAAGGCTGATTATGAAATATTTGATAAATAGTCAACTTTCTCTGGCCGCCATAGATAAGTCAGTGGTCCCCCAATTTCCAATATTTTTTTAGTGGCCCCACCATGTTGAGAACTACTAAGTGTTTGACATGGGCCATAGGCTAGCTCAGTATAAGGCATTTCGAGCTAGGCATTAAGGCATTGACACATGAGATGTACACTGTTGGCTAGACACTGACGTAGATGAAATGTGCTACAGGGGTACCAACTGATAGTTACCCCTTACATACAATATTTTTCATCTACGTTCAGGATTATTTTGGTACTGCTAGATCTTCAGGCCAGTCATCAGGATGAAGCTCACAATCTCCTAGTCAGAGCTCCTGCCCCAAAGTTTGTGCCTCAGTTCAGTATGGTCATGCCTTGCCTCACAGTTCAGTGTGGTCATGCCTTGCCTCACAGTTTGGTGTGGTCATGCCTTACCTCACAGTTCAGTGTGGTCATGCCTTACCTCACAGTTCAGTATGGTCATGCCTTGCCTCACAGTTCAGTATGGTCATGCCTTGCCTCACAGTTCAGTGTGGTCATGCCTTGCCTCACAGTTTGGTGTGGTCATGCCTTACCTCACAGTTCAGTGTGGTCATGCCTTACCTCACAGTTCAGTGTGGTCATGCCTTGCCTCACAGTTCAGTGTGGTCATGCCTTACCTCACAGTTCAGTGTGGTCATGCCTTGCCTCACAGTTCAGTGTGGTCATGCCTTGCCTCACAGTTTGGTGTGGTCATGCCTTGCCTCACAGTTCGGTGTGGTCATGCCTTGCCTCACAGTTCAGTGTGGTCATGCCTTGCCTCACAGTTCAGTGTGGTCATGCCTTGCCTCACAGTTCGGTATAATTTTGACAGTCTTGGAGTGTACCTACAGCATTAAACTTGTCTAATGTTTGGAAGTCATATAGAGAGATGTGAATTCTTGATTCCTGGAAAAGGAACAGTTAATATCATCACTGTGTGGACTGGGGTTAGCAAATCTGCTAGACTTGAATATTGTTTGTCTAGATGGGTTTAGGCTGGACATATCTCACACCACACAAGTATGGGGGATCTAGCCTGTTTGTTTATTTTGCGTTCACTCCATTGTAATCAGCATGGATATTCGTGCAATTTCCGCCGGAAGCGTGGTTACGTTGTGATACCATTATGCGCCTTATAACCCAAAACATCCGATTTCAGCATGATCTAGCCTGTACTTCTCCCACAGCACTGCACAAGTATGGTGGGTCTAGCATGTACTTCTCCCACAGCACCGCACAAGTATGGGGGTCTAGGCTGTACTTCTCCCACAGCACCGCACAAGTATGGGGAATCTAGCCTGTACTCCCACAGCACAACACAAGTATGGTGGGTCTAGGCTGTACATCTACAGCACAATGCAAGTATGGTGGGTCTAGGCTGTACATTTACAGCACAACACAAGTATGGTGGGTCTAGGCTGTACATTTACAGCACAACACAAGTATGGTGGGTCTAGGCTGTACATTTACAGCACAACACAAGTATGGTGGGTCTAGGCTGTACATTTACAGCACAACACAAGTATGGTGGGTCTAGGCTGTACATTTACAGCACAACATAAGTATGGTGGGTCTAGGCTGGAAATATCTTTTTATTCAAAGTATTGTTCAGAATTCAGTTTGACATTTGTCACATATTGAAAAAATCTGCCTGATATACATTGAAAATCTGCCCTGTTTAATTATTCTTGTTACATATTAAAAGTCTGGTCGATACACATTTGAAAGTGTCTGATATACATTTGAAAGTCTGTTTGATACACATTTGAAAGTCTGTTTGATACACATTTGAAAGTGTCTGATATACATTTGAAAGTCTGTTTGATACACATTTGAAAGTGTCTGAGATACACATTTGAAAGTGCTTGATACACATTTGAAAGTGTCTGATATACACATTGAAAGTGTCTGATATACACATTTGAAAGTGTCTGATATACACATTGAAAGTCTGTTTGATACACAATTTGAAAGTGTCTGATATACACATTTGAAAGTGTCTGATATACACATTTGAAAGTGCTTGATACACATTTGAAAGTGTCTGATACACATTGAAAGTCTGCTTGATACACATTTGAAAGTCTGTTTGATACACACATTGAAAGTCTGCTTGATACACATTTGAAAGTGTCTGAGATACACATTTGAAAGTGCTTGATACACATTTGAAAGTGTCTGAGATACACATTTGAATGTGCTTGATACACATTTGATAGTCTGTTTGATACACATTTGAAAGTCTGTTTGATACACACATTGAAAGTCTGTTTGATACACATTTGAAAGTGTCTGATATACATTTGAAAGTCTGTTTGATACACATTTGAAAGTGTCTGATATACATTTGAAAGTCTGTTTGATACACATTTGAAAGTGTCTGATATACATTTGAAAGTGTCTGATACACATTGAAAGTCTGCTTGATACACATTTGAAAGTCTGTTTGATACACATTTGAAAGTCTGCTTGATACTCATTTGAAAGTCTGTTTGATACACATTTGAAAGTCTGCTTGATACTCATTCAAAGTCTGCTCTGTTGAAATATTCTTGTTACATATTGAAAGTCTGCCTATTTAGGACTCTTGTTATATAGAGTATGCTTATTACGTTCTGTTACATACTGCAAGTGTGTCTGTTAGTATTGAAAGTCTGCATGTTACATACTGAAAGTCTGTTACATTTTGATAGTATGCCTGTTACATATAGAAAATCTGCCTATTGCATATTGAAAGTCTGTTTTACATATTGAAAGTCTGCCTATTGCATATTGAAAGTCTGTTTTACATATTGAAAGTCTGCCTATTAAAAGTCTGTCTGTTATATTATATATTGAAAGTGTGTTACGTAATGAAAATCTGCTTATAATGTCTTTCTGTTTTATGTTCAAAGTCTGTCTGTTACATATTGCAAAGTCTGCCTGTCATATTTTTCTGTTCTCAAATAGTATTTTACCATTTTGCAGATAATATTTATGAAAAGCTGTGGGGAATTTTTTTCAGAAAATATCAGATGAGTTCTATTTTGGCCAATAACAAGATTACAAACATTCATAAGACTTTCTCGGAATCACATATTTTTACATGAACGGCAGAATTTGTTTGTGTTGGTTCACAAATTATCAGCTTGAAGTTTAGTGTGATTGGAGCCGGAGGTGGTAAATATGTAGCGATGATAGTTTATGGAAAATCTATGATATTTTCCTTTTTGGTCCAACACATCTAATTTCATAAGTGTTTCAGGTTTACTTTCCTAGCTCATGATAGCCTTTCAGAACGATTTACATGCCTGTGTATCAATTGTATATCACACTCCTGTGTATCAACTCTGCCGTGGCAGTTTCACACCCACTGTGCCTATTTAAAAGTCAATATTTTCTTAGGCTAGTGTCTGGGAGTGGAAACAGTAGGTAATTGGACGTGGGTCATCTGCATCTATCTCATATGAGATGTCACACTGTAAAAGAACTTATCTCATTGTAACTAGACAGTTCATTGTAGCCTTGGTTACATAAGCCTTCATAATCTGAGAACCTGGTTGTGGTACAGACAATGTTGGAAAGTAGAGTTAAGTAAAGGGTTGGTTAGCAGCGGTTTCATGAACAACCTCATCGTGAACAACCTCATCGTGAACAACCTCATCGAGATTGCACACACATTTATCTGCCCGATTTGGCTTTCTACCAATTGTTTGACCATACCTCATGCTTGAGCATGTTCATTAGAAGCTTGTTCTCATCTATGTACATTGCTTTTGATGTGGTTTCTGTATTGCATTCTCACGAATATACAGCCACTTGCACTATGCCTTAACCTTGTACTCAATAAACATGCCGTACCTCTTCTGAGATTTTCCTCACATACTTGTTATAATGAGCTGTGGAGATTGACAACTTGCCTGCCCAGGACAGCTGATGTGTTTTACTGTGCTGTGATGCCAGTCTCTAACTTAAATATCTATTTCATTTGTATCGCCCTTATTTGCTGTAATCTCAATCCCTAACAACCTCTTCTTTGCGTTCGTTCTCAAACTCCTGTAGATCAGCGGGATGTAGTTTGAATGGAATGCGTTTGCGCCATGGTTTACAACTTAGCTGTGCCCACTCAAGTTCTATGATTATTGTAGTAGATATTTTAACCCTATCACTCCTATGAGATTTCCCAATTGTCAATCCCCCATCCCTAACACAAGGGGCATAACTCCTCCAATTTGTTGATATGATGATATTAAAAATGCATTTTCTTTAAAACTGTCTGTCCTATCACACTCAGACTTGGCAGATAAACAGAAAAATGAACAGTCTCACAGGAAACTATACCAACAATAATCTAACACCTATACATTCCAAAAAATAAACTGTTAAAGTTAGAATTATGAGGTGAAAAAAATTTGTAACTTACATTTTCAGCACAGGAAAAGTATCTGGACTCATCAGTAGTCAACTTGTCAATGTTGCATGATACTGCGAGAAACATTCTCCCTTGCCCAGCCAAATCTGACACAAACTACAACCATAGACGGTCTCATGTGCCCTGTTTCTGCTTCCATGCTGCCGGTTCTTCACACACCAGAAACATGCCCTTTTGTTCCCTACCATACGAATAAGCCTGTGCTCAAGCAGGTTATTGTTACAGACACCCGAAGTTGCAGCATGATTGGTGGGAGCCTTCCTTTTCTTCGATATGTTGCCACTTAAGAAAGCTGAGCTCAAACTCAATCGGAAGGCTATCTGCGCAACATTCTTTTCCTTCGGGTGGGGTCGATGGGAACAAGAGTGAAGGATGGAGCTGTTGATGATGGCAGTTTGCAGGAGGAAGCGAAACATGTACCTCCACCATTTGACAGATTTCCTGCCCACAGGGTAATAGGAACAGAGTTGGTCAAATCTGTCTACTCCTCCCATAGACTGATTATAAACAGCCACCGGGGATGGTATCTGCAAATCTATTTTGCCGTGTGGGGTACGACGTGCCACAGTTGTGAGACCTGGTGTTGTGTTTGTACTCAGAATGGATACAAATCTCTTGTCTCTCCAAACAGTGGCCACTGTGTTACCTTGCTGCCTATACTGCACATCACCTCGCTTCTTAGGTTTGAAAGCATCTGGCCATCCCTTGCGATTTGGCCGTATCGTGGAACATGAGTATGATTTGTTTTGCAACAGATCATTTGCCAGCTGAACAGATGAAAAATAATTGTCATAAAAAATATGGTGATTCTTTCCAAAGAAAGGCCGACATAATTTAGTGACAACATAATGTCCAGATCCATGTGGCATTGGTTCCAGAACTTTGCCAACATAGACATCAAAGTCTAACAGATAACCTGTTGCAGAGTCGGCCGCACACCAGACCTTGATCCCCCATGGGTGTGGCTTACCCTTGATGTACTGCTTGAAGGAAAGACGACCATTGTAAGCTATCATAGCTTCATCAATGCTTATGTTCTTTCCAGGAGAAAAAACAGAAGCAATATTCCTTTTGACCATATCCAGAAATGGTCTGACTTTATATAGGGGATCATAATCTTTGTGGCCTTTGGGATGCTGCCTAGAAGAATCATTCAGATGAAAATATTGAGATATTTTCTCAAATCTATTTTTCCCCAAGCATGATGATATACCTAGAACATTGAGCCTGTCATCTGTACTCCAATACATGCTATACTCAGGCAATACATGTATGCCCATCACGATGTAAATATGGAAAAAAAGTTTTATTTCGCCGGCAGTTACGGGTGACCAGTACGTGTCTTCTTTTCCTGCTAGTTCTTGACGCTGTGTTGCGTACAAATTGGTCTGATCTGCTGCAAATTGATAAAACTCCTCATTGACGATGAGACTAAAGTAATCAAAAGGAGTAGCATTCGCATCAAGATCATGCACAGGGCCAACGTTTTCAATAAAGTTCTTGACTTCCACAGGAAAAATTTTGTCACTCCAGCCGTCATTCATGACGCTACTATTAGTGTCGCTAATTTCGTCCTCGTGGTCCGAATCACTATCGAAATCGAATATAGGAACTTCAACGTCGCTTTCAACATCTTCTACAGCATGTAAATCACATGCATCGTGCATATCACCATCGCAACTGCGGCCGGTCACATCAGTATACATACGAATAATATTTTCCATTTCAAAAACTAGGTCTAAAATTTCGCTACGTCTAAATAATTCGTATAAATTCAGTCTTACGTCCTTTCGCTCCGATTGAAAAACTAAAAAGGAAGCTGAACCACAGATCTGCGCAATGGTCGTGGTTTTTGATAGATCCGGCGGAAACTAAAAATGTACTATCGATCGCAACGGAACACGTAAAAAAAAGCGACTACGCGGTGCTCCAGGTGTCAGCACATAGAAGCGACTCCTCGCCGCTCTAAGGGCGAATCGGTTAACCTTTAGGACGCATGCGGCAACTATATTCACCAACATTTCCCCTTCTCAAGATAGCGAGGGGCAAGTATATTTGCCGCCGTTGCTAGGTACACTTCAATTAATTAAAAATCCCCAATTTATAATATTTTTTGTGCCAGATTAATAAATCTGGTATTTTATTCAATTGACTACCTTTTCCTACAGTTTTAGTAGTTGTAACCATGTGTTAAATGTCGTTTAAATATGCAATATATTAACAACTTCAAACAAAAGCATCGCCATGACTGTGAATTGGGTTTTATAGACTTTTATTTTATCGTATTTTCATTAAAATCATTATAGATGGTTATTTATAGAGAGATCTAATTTGATATTAAAACATCAACCAAGTTCGAACGATACATTTCTGGACTAGATCTAGGTTTATAGAAGGATTTTAAGACATACCTGTAGGTTTAATCTTTTTAATCCCTGAAATTACAACAATTTGACCATAAATCGTGCCAGAATTAGGTCTATGTTGACTGTTTCCACTCCATTATAATTGCAAAATAATATCGGGAACTTCATACTGATATATTATCGTTCTAAAGGTCAAAATTTTCTGGGGTTTTGTGGAACGTCTTTGAGACTGTCTTAGATGTCTCATATCACACACAAACAAAACCTACACCAATATATGCAGAATTCAATTCTTTATTTATATGTGCACAAATTATTTAAATATCTCTAACAACAAAAACATCACAATTTCAAAACAGCCACCAATTATTATGTATCATTTCCAAAAATTAATTCAGCGGCAGGAGAGAAATTACGTAATTGTAAACACAGAGTGCTAAAGGTTAACTCTGCTGGGTCAAGTATTGTTTGCTTCTGCGTTGATGGTGCGCACTTTTGACATTGGTAGCATGATGTCGCTACAAAAATCTTATTGCAACAGTGATATTTATTAGTCTGTCATGTTTAGAATATTGTTACAATGTGAAAGTCTGCCATAATCAAAGTCTGTCATGTTCATGAATCTGTTACATATTGAAAGTTTGTCACAAATTGTCTGCTATATTTAATTTGTTGTTTGTCACGAAAAAGGTCTGTCATATATAGTTTGCTGTTTTTCACGCAGTAACTTTGCTATTGAAAGACTATGAAGAAAGTCTGTATTTGAAAGTCTGTCATGTTTCAATTTATCTATCATAAATTGGCAGTCTGGCCATATTTAATTTACTGTTTCTATAGAAAGTCTGTCATATTTAATTTGCTGTTTCTCATCAAGAAAGTCTGTTATTGAAAGTCTGCAGTTTCTCACAAAGTAAGTCTGTTATATTAAAAGTCTGTTATATTGAAAGTCTGCTGTTTCTCATCAAGAAAGTCTGTTATTGAAAGTCTGCTGTTTCTCATCAAGAAAGTCTGTTATTGAAAGTCTGCTGTTTCTCATCAAGAAAGTCTGTTATTGAAAGTCTGCTGTTTCTCATCAAGAAAGTCTGTTATTGAAAGTCTGCTGTTTCTCATCAAGAAAGTCTGTTATTGAAAGTCTGCTGTTTCTCATCAAGAAAGTCTGTTATTGAAAGTCTGCTGTTTCTCATCAAGAAAGTCTGTTATTGAAAGTCTGCTGTTTCTCATCAAGAAAGTCTGTTATTGAAAGTCTGCTGTTTCTCATCAAGAAAGTCTGTTATTGAAAGTCTGCTGTTTCTCATCAAGAAAGTCTGTTATTGAAAGTCTGCTGTTTCTCATCAAGAAAGTCTGTTATTGAAAGTCTGCTGTTTCTCATCAAGAAAGTCTGTTATTGAAAGTCTGCTGTTTCTCATCAAGAAAGTCTGTTATTGAAAGTCTGCTGTTTCTCATCAAGAAAGTCTGTTATTGAAAGTCTGCTGTTTCTCATCAAGAAAGTCTGTTATTGAAAGTCTGCTGTTTCTCATCAAGAAAGTCTGTTATTGAAAGTCTGCTGTTTCTCATCAAGAAAGTCTGTTATTGAAAGTCTGCTGTTTCTCATCAAGAAAGTCTGTTATTGAAAGTCTGCAGTTTCTCACAAAGTAAGTCTGTTATATTAAAAGTCTGTTATTGAAAGTCTGCGGTGCTTCAGTGGGTCTCTCACAAACTGACAGTCTGCCATATTTTGTTAAAACATAGAAAGTCTGATTTGTGTTTAATTAAAGGTCTTGATATCTCTGATTTAAAAAAAAAATTCTGACTTTTGTACACTCATTTAGTGCCTTGAGCTGTGTACAATCATTTAATGCTGTGGCTTTTGTACAGTCACTTATGACCTCTGACTTCTATACAGTCACTTATGACCTCTGCACCCAATGCCATTACTTCTAGACTGTAAGAATGACATGACTGCCATTTCATCTTTTCACTCAGACTTCTACATACATTCAAATATCACTCATATGCAAAGTCATGTGCTACGATAAATATTGTTAGTTAATGTCATCATCGCACAGTCAGCAAGTTGGGATTTAAATTAACGATCTCCCTTGCTAGACACAACAAAATACAGGCTGCTCCTGCTGCCATAGCACAGTCAGCAAGTTGGAATTTAAATTAACAATCTCCCTGGCGTAGTGCGCTTTGTGCTCAAAAGGCTGCTGGTTCAAATCCGTCACGCAACAAAGTGTTTATAAAGTGAATTATTCAGAGATCTGGGGATTGTCACTTGAAGCTACGGAGTTACGTGCCATGAGTGGTACTCTCCTCAGATGGTATGCCATTTCATGAGAGGAACAGAGAACACATGGGCTAACCTGAGTTAAATGAAGTCAATCCTCTATGCTGTACGGGTCTGTAAGGGATTTAAATAGGACAACAATGTAGAATATATCGCTTAGAAACTCATATCCTTAGGTTTTAGAGGCTGATATTTTAACAGCTCTGCCACACAACTCTTTGGAATGATAAATCCTTGAAATACAAAGAATTCTATCAAAAATTGGACAGGAAAACTAATTTCATCAAAATATTTCATAAGAAACGTCATTTTATTAAAATATTACTGTTAACAAAGTTGAATTATTTTAACTTCATCTCAACAAAACTATAATATTAGTTCTCTTCATAACATATTAATTTTGTTTTCAATATCAACAAACACACATTTTTCCCCCTCATTTCGCAACAAAATTTAAAACATTTAACATATTAACAAAATTTGAACAATCAGTCTTAATCTCATCAAAATTAGAACAATTAGTATTAATCTCATTAAAATTAGAAAAATGTCTTAATTTCATCAAAATTGGAACAACCTTTGTTAATATAATCAAAATTATAACAATTAGTCTTTATAACAAATTATAATATGTTGCTGACATCCATTACTATACTTTGTCTTCATCAGAACCAAATGAAAAGTGTATTTAATTGTATAAATTATGGCCCATTTCGTGTACCATACTTTCCACAGCCGTCTATTTTGTGCACTCTTAATCATGACCGATGATTTCCCATGCATTGATCTGTGCGCTACACACTGAGAGGCCCTCCCCCCACCAGGTTATTCAAGGGGGCAGGGGCTCTGCGTACCTAATGTGCAGATCAAGAGATACAGCAGCAGTCTTAGAGACTGAAAAATGCGTTTTGATATTTAAAAAAAAATAAAATAATGTAGGATCAGTTTGTTTAAAACTTGTGATTTGTTTTGTTAAAAATGTAGGTACTTCTCCCTGTATTGTATTGAAAAAATATATCTTTTGAAGACAAATCTCCATTAAATACTTTATCTGCTGAAGACACATCTCCATTAAACACTTTATCTGCTGAAGACAAACTCCATTAAACACTTTATTTGCTGAAGACAAATCTCCATTAAACACTTTAAAACCCAATTTCAATTGTCATAAAATTTCTGTTATAGAACTTCTATGACCAATTTCAATGATCGACGAAAGCCCTGTGATAGATCAGAAATACGACAATACCCATTTCAATACTGTTACTAAAAATAGCTCATCCAGGAAAGTACGAAGTTACAAAATTCAGCAAGAGTGAAACACAGATGTAGACGTCATTCATGAGTATTTATCATGAATAAAATCATGAATAAATCAGAGTTTTTCAAAGATAAGATTGTATGATATATAGAAAGTCATGTATATCTAGGCCTAGCATTACAATAAGTTTAGGATTTTACACTTGGAATAGCTCTAGGGCTTTCAAACTCATTCAGAAAATGCAAACATTCATTACGACGCACATAAAATTTCAAGGCTCTCTTGTGCAAGATCAATGTTATACAGATTTTTTAAGATGGCGATATTGATGCATATTTCAAAAAAATTGCATACACCCTCAGTAAAGGTGGGTATGTAAGCTATGGATTGCTGGTCAGGCAAAATGTTAATAGAAGTTTAGACAGATTTTACTGGAACAGGGAAACAACTGAGAGAACAAGGGGAAACCATATATTCTACTGGTCAATAACTCATGTGGTGCATGTGAAATAAAATAATACCAGCCAGTAAAATATGTTGGAATAGCGTGGACCAGTAAAATGTGGTCTTTTCATGTTGGGAGAAACAATATGTGTACTCTGAATATGATTGTATCATTATTATCTGTTACGTATAATAAACAATTCGGCTAATTCTAATTTTACCCCTTCCTCATGAACCACAGTGAACTGTTCACATGAGAGATAAATGTTTGATTTTTAAAATTATTATTAAATTCACTCATTCACACTAATAAACCCGTCATTCTGTGTCCTACACAGAACAGAAATAACACCACAGGAAATTATGTCATCTGTGATTTTCGTCGAATGCATTTTATGGAAACCGGTGGATGCAAAATTCAGAAGCATTATTTTGTTCCACAAGAACCACTCATTTCATCTAGAATGTCCACAAATGAGCTCTGCTAGCCACCAGTCGTGTCGGTCGCATGAATTAGCAAGGTAGCTTTCAAGATACTCTCAAGCCGGTCCCACAATAATTCGTTTCTCTGTTTACAGCTACCTCACACTCTCCCTCCACTGGTTGCCTTTGTTTAAAAATGTCATATTGACATATCCAATCTACAAAAAGTCTATCCAAAAAAATTATGATTTGTAGTATACCTCAGATGTTCTGCTTCACTGAATCACTGCCTCCAGAATTTTTTATGGTTAAACAGCTCTGATACAACCAATTTGGACTAATGTTTGTGGTTGAAAGGAGCGTTTCTCACCATAAGTGGTACTTTTTATTATAATAATTAAACAATTTGTAGGCAACAAAACACATATTTGTTTGTATGCCTGTTAAATAGGAAAGTATGAAATATTTTTTCTAAACTTTATTCAAATATTGGCTATATTTGTTAACAAAATAGCGGAACTTCCAACATCATAACAACAGAACTGCTATAACAAGAATACACTGTCTAATTAACTACACGACTACGCCTCAGTTGATAAATCTCCTATCTAATTAACTGAACGACTACACTTCAGCTGATCAATATCCTCTGTCTAAATAACTGCACATCTCAGTTGATAAATCTCCTGTCTAAATAACTGCACATCTCAGTTGATAAATCTCCTGTCTAAATAACTGCACATCTCAGTTGATAAATCTCCTCTGTCTAATTAAATGCACGATTATGCTTCAGTTGATAAATCTCCTCTGTCAAAGTTAAATTTCTCTTGGCTAGCACTTCAGTGTGTTGTTTCAAGTATCGGATCATGTCTGCTTGTTTTTCCATCACTTGATCATCATAGCCTTCATTTCTGTGAGGATATACAACAGGTAAAATGTGAAAATATACAACAGGTAAAATGTGAAGATATACAATAGGTAGAATATGAGGGTATACAACAGGTAAAATGTGAAGATATACAACAGGTAAAATGTGAAAATATACAATAGGTAAAATTCTTACAGGAAAATACTACTGATATGTTACAGGTGAAATATTACGAGTGAATGTAAGGTGTAACCTGAAAGGTCAAACAGTACAGTGGAAAATTACATGCAAAACAATACATGTGACACTTATCAGATGTGAATTCTATTTCCTGTAGTCCATGTTGTGTGGTCTTCTATTTCATGTGTTGTCAATCATTTCTTCTTGTGGTCTATGCTGTGTGGTGTTGGTTATTCTGTTTTCCACAACCTTCTATTTCATATGCTGTCAATAATTTCTGATACTAATGTTCTCCCATGTCACAATGCTAGGTTGTCAAACATCTCTCTTAGTCTTCCCCTATCTCTCTTGCTCGTCAACTTGCCCGTTGTCACGATATGTTCCATCTGTCACCTCTTGTTATTCATCTGCCGTAAAGGACGATGACAATTCAGATCAACTGGGATGATGTCTGCAGTGTGCCAGACTGTGACCTATAAGAGGGATTCATTCTCTTAGCACTTACATAAAACACAAGTTCGACCAGTGTTACAATCAACAACACAGGCCATCAGACTATAGTGTACGGTTCTGAAAACATACAGATAACATTATACAAGACAGTTTCAACCTTTTACAACATGCATAGTATGTAAACAGTGTTGCTATTCTTTGCTCCTCTTCCGGGCCCTGGCAACATGTTCGATGCTACCAACTTAAATGCCATATCTAATATGATAAAACTGGAAGTGAAATAAAAAATTAAAAAAAAAAATAAACGACACATACTTTCCCAGAAGTGACTCTGTGTATAAAAACAGAAAAGTGAAAAGATAATTGAACAGAAAACGGTTGGACAGGAAATGAAGAAAAGCATTCAGAATTAAACATGAAATGCAGTCACGCTTACAAGTATCATCATCAAACCCATAACCTTTCAGGGTAATAGGGTTGACACTCTGGTAACCCATAACCTTTCAGGGTAATAGGGTTGACACTCTGGTAACCCATAACCTTTCAGGGTAATAGGGTTGACACTCTGGTAACCCATAACCTTTCAGGGTAATAGGGTTGACAATCTGGTAACCCATAACCTTTCAGGGTAATAGGGTTGACACTGGTAACCATAACCTTTCAGGGTAATAGGGTTGACACTCTGGTAACCATAACCGTTCAGGGTAATAGGGTTGACACTCTGGTAACCATAACCTTTCAGAGTAATAGGGTTGACACTCTGGTAACCCATAACCGTTCAGGGTAATAGGGTTGACACTCTGGTAACCCATAACCTTTCAGGGTAATAGGGTTGACACTCTGGTAACCCATAACCTTTCAGGGTAATAGGGTTGACACTCTGGTAACCCATAACCTTTCAGGGTAATAGGGTTGACACTACACTATCACGAGATGTTACAAGTTTGTAAAGTTTCATCACTATCACGAGATGTTACAAGTTTGTAAAGTTTCATCACTAACACAAGATGTTACAAATGTGAAGTTTCATCACTATCACGAGATGTTACAAATGTGAAGTTTCATCACTATCACGAGATGTTTCAAGTTTGTAAAGTTTCATCACTATCACGAGATGTTACAAATGTGAAGTTTCATCACTATCACGAGATGTTTCAAGTTTGTAAAGTTTCACCACTATCACGAGATGTTACAAATGTGAAGTTTCATCACTATCACGAGATGTTTCAAGTTTGTAAAGTTTCATCACTATCACGAGATGTTACAAGTTTGTAAAGTTTCACCACTATCACGAGATGTTACAAGTTTGTAAAGTTTCATCACTAACACGAGATGTTACAAGTTTGTAAAGTTTCATCACTATCACGAGATGTTACAAGTTTGTAAAGTTTCATCACTATCACGAGATGTTACAAGTTTGTAAAGTTTCATCACTATCACGAGATGTTACAAGTTTGTAAAGTTTCATCACTATCACGTGATGTTACAAGTTTGTAAAGTTTCACCACTATCACGAGATGTTACAAGTTTGTAAAGTTTCATCACTATCACGAGATGTTACAAGTTTGTAAAGTTTCATCACTATCACGAGATGTTACAAGTTTGTAAAGTTTCATCACTATCACGAGATGTTACAAGTTTGTAAAGTTTCATCACTATCACGAGATGTTCTCATTGAGCTGCACAAAAGTTTCAATTTTGTTTATAGCCAGGGTATTATAGAATTACCTGAATCCAAGGTCAGAATATGCAGACATGGTACCGATACCTGTCAGAAGGCCTTCCTGGGTCACATCTGGTAAGGCTCTCTTACTGTTAAACCTGACAGTTTGAACTGGAATATAATAAATACATACTTACACTTCATATAGAAAAAAGGACAATGTTAAACTGGGAATATGTTAAACTGGGAATATGTTAAACTGGGAATATGTTAAACTGGAAATATTTACAACTGGGAATATTTACAACTGGGAATATGTTAAACTGGAAATATTTACAACTGGAAATATGTTAAACTGGGAATATGTTAGACTTAGAATATTCTGGAATTATATATAGTTAACTGCTCCACCATTTCTTGTGGACTGAAGCTTGGGTACTAGGGACACTTCGAATAGGATGCTTGGAAAGGGGGGGGGGGTCTGAATCTCATGAATCCAACTCTGCATGTGGGAAAGTAGAAAAGTCACAAAAAACCCAAGGAATTGCATACAGCTGAGATATAGAGTCTTCTAGGGATTTAGTTTTGTGTGTGCATTCATTCTCAAGCTCTCACCAGATCTCCCTAGATTTCCAGCATGATGTAGTCCAGACGTACAAGAGAACTGGTTTCAGTACATAGTAAAAAAAAGTAAAGTAACCCATAGCATTTATTAATGCCGTAGGGGTGTGAGATGTTAGCGATCTCACATTTCACAGGCTCTGCAAATGAGGGCGGTAGCCATCTCCTCTCCCTCGCAGTCTTTACTTCCCGGATTAATCCGGTACCCATTTAAGGCTGGGTCGACCTGGGAGCCGTTGCGATCTGAAAACATTTCCGCCTCAACTGGGGAATGAACCCAGGACCAATACATAACCACTCTTGGATAGCATAGTTGGTCAGACATACATGAGAACTGGTTCCTGTACCTAACCACTGGTCACCACTCTCAGATAGTATAGTCCACCGGACGAACAAGAGAACTGGTTTCTATACCTAACCACTGGTCACCACTCTCAGATAATATAGTCGGCCGGACGTACAAGAGAACTGGTTTCTATACCTAACCACTGGTCACCACTCTCAGATAGTATAGTCGGTCGGACGTACACGAGAACTGGTTTCTATAACTAACCACTGGTCACCACTCTCAGATAATATAGTTGGCCAGACGTACAAAAGAACTGGTTCCAGTACATAACCACTCTTGGATAGTATAGTCGGTCAGACATACAAGAGAACTGGTTCCTGTACCTAACCACCGGTCACGACTCTCAGATAATATAGGCGGCCGGACGTACAAGAGAACTGGTTCCTATACCTAACCACTGGTCACCACTCTCAGATAGTATAGTCGGTCGGACGTACACGAGAACTGGTTTCTATAACTAACCACTGGTCACCACTCTCAGATAATATAGTTGGCCAGACGTACAAAAGAACTGGTTCCAGTACATAACCACTCTTGGATAGTATAGTCGGTCAGACATACAAGAGAACTGGCTCCTGTACCTAACCACCGGTCACGACTCTCAGATAATATAGGCGGCCGGACGTACAAGAGAACTGGTTCCTATACCTAACCACTGGTCACCACTCTCAGATAGTATAGTCCACCGGACGAACAAGAGAACTGGTTTCTATATCTAACCACTGGTTACCACGCTCAAAGCTAACCACTGTCACTTTTGCTTGACCTTTTGGTGCTGTTTAGCATATCTATCGTTAGAGCTACAGAATGCTGAGATCTTCTGTGTATGAAATAAAGCTCTGGAGAAATCATCTTTCCTATTGCACAAAAGGATACAAGAGTTATATTGCTCCTAATTTCATGGAAGCGAAATAAACAATTCCCAAGACAGTACTGACCAAGATAAACCACCAGGAAGATGAGAGCAGCTGCAGACTCAATGCTGACCACAATCTGTATCCACTGAATTTGACTTAACGTAGAGCATCTATTACTGCTGCAATGGCTGTCCAGTACCCTCAGCACGATCACAGTGACTGCATTGGCTGGAGAAAGAGAATCACATTCAATGTGAATAAGCTGGCATAAAAGTCATCATTAGTTAGCATATCCTCAACACCGCTGAAGACGTATGTGTCAGGTCATGTGTAAAAAGGTCAAATCATAAATGCAGTACTGTGCAAGTAAACATTAAGGGTTGTTGAATATGTTTCCCCTAACCAATTTTCCCACTGTATTCTTGCGTTGAACAATGTGAATGTATTATTACTGTATACTCAAATTTGTGAATTTACAAGCACATATGGAGATGTAAAGATCTTTAACATACATTCATCTCACAAAATGAAACATTATTATAAACAAATAATCATAATCTTTCTATCTATCCCTATATATTTACTAAACCCTTTGTTGCCTTTCAGCGACAGGGGAAGAAGTGTTTTCTGGAGACGGAATATTATTAATAATCATAATAACCGGTTTTATTCCAGGTGCGAAGTGTTTCCTATCAGTAACATGCTTGTCAGCATATTGATGTGTCACATCACAAATATCTGGTATAACAGTATCATGTGATACACATTCAAGGATTCTGAAAACATTTGCATGATCAATGTTTTGAATTATTACACAGTTACTGCCAGAAAACAAAAATGGTGACCTTACTGTATCACATATGTCTGACCAGGAATGTGAAACAAGTGCGCTGCAAATATCATCTGAATTATACTATATCCTCAGAATCAGGACTAGTATCACAATGGAAATTAACAATTTCTATATCACTTCTTTGTATCAAATAAATTAATGCTAGAATTATCAGAAATTTTTTTACACCAATTGTTTATAAATTTCCGATTCATTGAGTCTCATCATCATCATCATCAAGTGCCGTCTCCGCAACGAAGGTTGGCTGCAACGTATCTCCAACATCTCCTGTCTCTTGTCTTGGTGGTGCACTCTGCTAGACTGTAACCTGTCCATCGTGTAATGTTACTCTCCCACTTTTATCTCTGCCTACCTCTTGCTCGCTTCCCTTTGACTTTACCCTCAAGTAAGGTCTTCAATAGGGTGTCATGTCTTTTAATGTGTCCAAAGTATTTTATTTGCCTGATCTTTATTTCTCTTAGTAGTTCTTTCTTCATATTAAGTGTTTTTAGCACCTCTTCATTGAGTCTACGCATTGCCATATTTCTGGGTCAAGGAAAGATGGCTGCACAAGGTAAGTCTAACTGTGTCAACAAACAGAAGTAGAAATTATGCTTACAAGCATGTAAAATTACACATATCAATTGTTAAATGACCTTTAGACAGCTTGAACTAGCCAATCACAGTATTTATATCCGGATATTCTTTTGTCACATGCTCTTATTGGTATTTGCTTTGGGTTCATTCTCATAAGGTGACTGAACCATTTCTTTTGGTATGTTCAACACATGATATTATACCTTCTCTCTTCCTAATATCTTCATTTGATTTTATCTAATGGTACTTTGGTTAGCTCACTGGCTTTGCATATTAGTGGTCTTGGGTTCATTCCCTAGTTGAGGCGGAAATGTTTTTAAAATTGCAACGGCTCCTGAGTCGACCCAGCCTTAAATGGGTACTGGATTAATCTCGGAAGAAAAGACTGCGAGGGAGAGGAGATGGCTACCACCCTCATATAGCAGAGCCACTGAATGTGAAATCGCTAACATCTCACACCCCTACGGCAGGTAATACATGCTATGGGTAACTTTACTTTTTACTTTAGTAACAATTGCAGTTTTTCTTAGAAACTGCGTTTCACATGTAACAATTTTACTTTACTGCAAGACGTGCTGAAATGTGCTGAATGTTTGACATTGGTAGCATAGTATACAAATTGTAAGTATTATCTTTATGTGTTCTTTATAAGATTCAACTAAACAACCAACCAACTAAACAACCAACCAACCCACCAACTAAAGAACACACCATCTAAACAATCCACCAACTAAACAACCAACCACCTAAACAACCAACCAACTAAACAACCTACCAACTAAACAACCAACCAACTAAACAACCAACCAACTAAACAACCAACCAACTAAACAACCAACCAACTAAACAACCAACCAACTAAACAATCTACCATCTAAACAACCCACCAACTAAAGAACACACCAACTAAACAATCCACCAACTAAACAACACACCAACTAAACAACACACCAACCAACTAAACAACCAACCAACTAAACAACCCACCAACTAAAGAACACACCATCTAAACAATCCACCAACTAAACAACCAACCACCTAAACAACCAACCAACTAAACAACCTACCAACTAAACAACCAACCAACTAAACAACCAACCAACTAAACAACCAACCAACTAAACAACCAACCAACTAAACAACCAACCAACTAAACAATCTACCATCTAAACAACCCACCAACTAAAGAACACACCAACTAAACAATCCACCAACTAAACAACACACCAACTAAACAACACACCAACCAACTAAACAACCAACCAACTAAACAACCCACCAACTAAAGAACACATCAACTAAACAACCAACCAACTAACCAGCCCACCAACTAAGAAATCCACCAGCAAAACAACCCACCAACTAAGCAACGCACCAAATAACCAATCAACTCACTAACCAACAAGCACTTAAAAATTAAACTATCAGCAACATACAAGATTCTCGATAACAAGATGTAACAAGATGTAACATTACCGCATGAATTTATGAGAATAGGCATCCGACGGACATTTTGAGTCTGCCTGTAGAAATCTAGGTAACCATTTAACCTACTCTTCTTGTGTTGCTGGTAAAAATATCTATCCAGACCAAACAACGTAAACCATACTCCCCCGTGTATGTATAGTATTAGTGATAGGGAGTCTTCACCACATTTTCTACTGGTGATGTCTGTGCCACACTCTAATGGGATGACAAATGCGGAGAGTATGATGCCAACCTGGTCGTGGAATAAAACAACAGAAATTACTCCATTTTTTTCTATTTTAATAGGTTACAGTTAACTTTCTATCTATTCACCTTTCACTCCCTGCGGAAGGTATAGTTCCTCAACAAATCTCTTCCGCTTTGCCTCATCTTTGCTTGCTTTTATTTCATTCAACGCTTTACTCATATTTCTGTATTTGTATTGGTCTTCCTCTTTGTATTTGTATTTTTATTGTTATGGTCTTCCTCTTTTTTTTTTTCCTTTGGGTTCTAGAACAAAGTATGCCTTACAAAGCTTAATCAGTCAAAGACTGACATGTCGGGCCACTACATTGGCGTAAATATAAATCGGAGACACAACTGCATTTCCATTCTCTGGACTATATCTTTCTAGAAATCTAGTAGGAACATGGTCCTGCTACAAGATAGATCCAGCGGGAGTTTGAGAATGAAATCTGAAGAAGAAGAAGACAAAGTTTACAACGTTGGTCTTTTAAGTGTATGTTCCATTAGGGGTGTATGGGGTGTAAGGGGAGGTAGTACCTCTCATGCTGAGGCTGTCATATTCCTTTGAAGTAGATCTCACATCCTTGGTCCCCACCTGGCAGTCAGCTCTCACCTGTGGCTCCCAGTCAGCTCTCACCTGTGGCTCCCAGTAGTTTCCAGCATGCGGAACCAACCACACTCAAGTAGCGGCTTTGACAGGTCGGCCAAACCAGGTGAGGATAACCAAGGGGCTCCGACCCAGAGATAAACACAGGGCAATGACAGGCCGGTTAAACCAGATGAGGATAACCAAGGGGCTCTGACCTGGAGATAAACACAGGTCAATGACAGGCTGGTTAAACCAGGTGAGGATAACAAAGGGGCTCTGACCCGGAGATAAACACAAGGCAATGACAGGCCAGTTAAACCAGGTGAGGATAGCCAAGGGGCTCCGACCTGGAGATAAACACAGGGCAATGACAGGCCGGTTAAACCAGGTGAGGATAGCCAAGAGGCTCCGACCTGGAGATAAACACAGGGCAATGAGAAGGCCGGTTAAACCAGGTGAGGATAGCCAAGGGGCTCCGACCTGGAGATAAACACAGGGCAATGACAGGCCGGTTAAACCAGGTGAGGATAGCCAAGGGGCTTCGACCTGGAGATAAACACAGGTCAATGACAGGCCGGTTAAACCAGGTGAGGATAGCCAAGGGGCTCCGACCTGGAGATAAACACAGGGCAATGACAGGCCGGTTAAACCAGGTGAGGATAGCCAAGGGGCTCCGACCTGGAGATAAACACAGGGCAATGACAGGCCGGTTAAACCAGGTGAGGATAGCCAAGGGGCTCCGACCTGGAGATAAACACAGGGCAATGACAGGCCGGTTAAACCAGGTGAGGATAGCCAAGGGGCTCCGACCTGGAGATAAACACAGGGCAATGACAGGCCGGTTAAACCAGGTGAGGATAGCCAAGGGGCTTCGACCTGGAGATAAACACAGGTCAATGACAGGCCGGTTAAACCAGGTGAGGATAGCCAAGGGGCTCCGACCTGGAGATAAACACAGGGCAATGACAGGCCGGTTAAACCAGGTGAGGATAGCCAAGGGGCTCCGACCTGGAGATAAACACAGGGCAATGACAGGCCGGTTAAACCAGGTGAGGATAGCCAAGGGGCTCCGACCTGGAGATAAACACAGGGCAATGACAGGCCGGTTAAACCAGGTGAGGATAGCCAAGGGGCTCCGACCTGGAGATAAACACAGGGCAATGACAGGCCGGTTAAACCAGGTGAGGATAGCCAAGGGGCTTCGACCTGGAGATAAACACAGGGCAATGACAGGCCCAAGCATGCAAAGTCTGGATATGGTGTATAGTGCTGATGAAATATCTGATGTTTAACGGGCTGAAAGGTACTTGTCAGAGAGCTGTGGAAGGCAAAGGGCTTTGTGAGACTCGTAGAACACTCTGGTCATCCCCTGCATCCTGGTACATCTCCAGCTGTCTTAATTTATCTTTATGGTCACAGTCAACTTTGACAGAGCCTCTCTATTTCTCTTGGCTCTAGTGTTTTTATTTAGTTAAAACTTCTAGTTTTAACAACCTGCCATATCCTACTCCAGCTTTGTTTCTTGAGCTCTTTCTATTGGTGTGTGTTTAGCTCTTTATATTGGTGTATGTTTAGCTCTTTCTATTGGTGTGTGTTTAGCTCTTTCTATTGGTGTGTGTTTAGCTCTTTCTATTGGTGTGTGTTTAGCTCTTTCTATTGGTGTATGGTTAGCTCTTTCCAGAAGTTTTCCAATGATGATCTTATTATAACATTTCAAACTTTCTATTCTACACATGCACATCCATTGATGAAGGAAAACAATACTTGTGACAGCAACACACAACAGAGTTTAATACATCTATCCATCTGTTTCTTCAGCGCAGAACACGGTGCATGGGGCAGAAACCAGAGCTTTCCAGTTTGAGCGATGTGATACTACTGTGTGTAATTCTTACATGATGTTGAGAAGGCCATGGTCATACCATCTGTGATAGTTGTCATACCATCTGTGATAGTTGTCATACCATCTGTGATAGTTGTCATACCATCTGTGATAGTTGTCATACCATCTGTGATAGTTGTCATACCATCTGTGATAGTTGTTATACCATCTGTGATAGTTGTCATACCATCTGTGATAGTTGTTATACCATCTGTGATAGTTGTCATACCATCTGTGATAGTTGTCATACCATCTGTGATAGTTGTCATACCATCTGTGATAGTTGTCATATCATCTGTGATAGTTGTCATACCATCTGTGATAGTTGTTATACCATCTGTGATAGTTGTCATATCATCTGTGATAGTTGTCATACCATCTGTGATAGTTGTCATACCATCTGTGATAGTTGTCATACCATCTGTGATAGTTGTTATACCATCTGTGATAGTTGTTATACCATCTGTGATAGTTGTTATACCATCTGTGATAGTTGTTATACCATCTGTGATAGTTGTCATACCATCTGTGATAGTTGTCATACCATCTGTGATAGTTGTCATACCATCTGTGATAGTTGTCATACCATCTGTGATAGTTGTCATACCATCTGTGATAGTTGTCATATCATCTGTGATAGTTGTCATACCATCTGTGATAGTTGTCATACCATCTGTGATAGTTGTCATACCATCTGTGATAGTTGTCATACCATCTGTGATAGTTGTTATACCATCTGTGATAGTTGTCATACCATCTGTGATAGTTGTTATACCATCTGTGATAGTTGTCATACCATCTGTGATAGTTGTCATACCATCTGTGATAGTTGTTATACCATCTGTGATAGTTGTCATACCATCTGTGATAGTTGTTATACCATCTGTGATAGTTGTCATACCATCTGTGATAGTTGTCATACCATCTGTGATAGTTGTTATACCATCTGTGATAGTTGTCATACCATCTGTGATAGTTGTCATACCATCTGTGATAGTTGTTATGTGAAGAGTCTCTTTTGGTCTTCCTTTTTTTTATTTTGCCATCTGGTACCCATTTTAATACTTGTAGTGGCAGTCTGTTTTCATTCATTCTAATTTCATGTTTGATATGTCCATGGTTTTCTTGGTCCATGTAGAAACATATTGCTGTCTGGTATCTTCTCTTACTTGCATGATTGACTTGAATTCTTCCCAACCAATATTTAAGAGTCTTCAAAGATATTTATTTTCAAATAAAGTTTAACACATTCCTCACTGTTAATTCAGTACACAACAACAAATCATAAACTTACGTATATAATACTTGCCAGTAGAATGGCCCACGTTGTTTTGATTGGTTTATTAATCATCTCTGGACCAGAGACCAGCTCAATATGGTCCACAATAAGGTCATCGTCAGATGTTGCTGCATTTATGGCTAGACGGTCATCAGAAAACCCAAACAAGCCCTGCAGATAAATAACAAAGATGATATAGTGAATCGTCTGAGACGCATTTTATTAGTGGCAGAGGAAATAGAAGCAAAGGATGGGCAAGATGGTATATACAATCAACAGGCTACAGGAACTATCAGCATGCAGACTTTCCACCAACTGTTGAGACAGAATGGGGATGACTGCAGTGCAATGATAGCTGACCGTTGTTGAATTTTACGATATCCCAGTTCTATTACCATATTTAATACACATTGATAGTCTTCAATCACACTGTCCACATCCAGTAGGGGCTTGTCAAGCAGCTTCAATACACCACCCCCCTTACAATATCAATTCCAAGTCTACTCCAGTAGGGGCTCGTCAAGCAGCTTCAATACACCCCCCCCCCCTTACAATATCAATTCCAAGTCTACAGATACAGTGAAAGCAGGTATGTATGTTCTCTTACGCAGACAGATTCTGAACAACAGGTGAATATATCATGTGACATATTCTTTCCAGAACACACTCTTCCTTATGAACCTCCTGAATCTCTGCGATCTCTGGCAAGTTGTCCCTCTTCCTCTAGCGACACATGCATGCATTCCTGAATATCTCTTGTCCAACGACGTCTCGGCCAGCTTCAGCCTCTACTGACTTCTATCGCCCCCTCCAACAACACTCTTTCCATACCATCATGCCTCTTCACATGGTCAAAAAACCTAACTTCCTTCTTAATCTGGTGTTTAAAAGCCAGGCTTCTTGAACGTTGATTTGTCTTAGCTCGTCTTGGTTAGTCGTTCTTGCTGTCCATGGTACTCTCACGACTCTTCTATAGCACTTCATTTCTAAAGCCTCTATTCTCAATACAAGGAAATACAAGGGATACACATAAACAAATGAATTAATTAACAGGTAGAAAGCAAATTCACAAGACTGGGTGCCTGAAGTCAAAGCAAGGGCATATGTTAAGAGGAGAAAATGAAATCATGTACAGATTTGAAGAATACATTAAGGAACTTTACAAAGATAGTAGAAATGAAACAGACATGCAGTACAACAATGAAGGCCCCTGTATATTAACTGCTGAGGTGAAAGAAGCTATACAACACTAGAAATATAATAAATCTCTTGGACCAGAAGATATTGCAAAGGAAGAATTAGAAGTGCTGGGAGAATATGCCTTAGAAATAATCACCAAAATGCTAAATGAGTTAGTCGTCAGATCGTCATTACTGCACATTGGATACGTCCATAGTTTCTCCAATCTCTCCCTGAGTGTATCCACCATTACACTTCTGCTGACAGTACCGGTCCTCTGCTGGTTGACTATCATTCTTCTGCATCCTCCAAAATGTTCATTTCTAGCACCACCGCATTTCAAATTGTGATCTTTAATCTTGGTCAATGAAAAGGAATCATCCTCCACACTAGTCTCACTCTCACGTGTTATATCTCTTAAGGAGTTCAAAATGTCAGCTCGATCCATTGTTTCTATTGATCTATCTAATTTAGTAACAATTGCAGCTTTTCTCAGAACTCCATTTCACGTGTAACGATTTTACTTTGCTGCGAGACTGTTAACCCCTTAGCTGTAGAAGTATCCTTAAGGATACAATGAGGGGTTTCTGTCTTTTTACTGAGATTTTCTTTTTCGTAGCTTCTCAGGGAAACAATTTGTCTATAAACATCCAGACATTTTTATTATACACATCCAGACATATTTTTTCCCTGGGAAGCTAAGAAGAGGAGAATCTCCGCAAAATGGCTGACTTTTCATTGTATCCTTACGAAACCTTCGCAGATAAGGGGTTAAAGAGCAATTTTGGCATTGGTAGCAGAGTGTTGGTATAAAAATATCTTATAAAACATGGATTGGAAATCTAACACAATAATTGAGCATTTAGTTATTACATCCAGTCTATGTCAGATTGATAATCCTGTTTGGTGGTCAAAAATGTTGGTCATGTCAGCTATTTATGTTTTCTCTACAAGTTTGACTGGTTTTGTAAACATAATATATGAATATATGCAGATTACACAAATGAGGCACAATGCTTAATTAGCCCAACCTATAGGCCTATGAATGTACATCTCTAGTCAACCGGTAGGTCTATGAATGTACATCTCTAGTCAACCGGTAGGTCTATGAATGTACATCTCTAGTCAACCGGTAGGTCTATGAACGTACATCTCCAGTCATTGAGTCAATTTTTCCTGTCACCGCTTTCAGTTATAAATTGATGAGAGAGAGACAGAGAGAGATTGACATTAGCATATGTATATCTATCTATCTACGCTGAATATAATGCATAGAGCAGAAACAAAAGCTCTCCAGTTTGAGCGATGTGAAGCTGCAGTGAGTAAGTCTTGTATGTTGTTGCGACCTAGTCTTGCATGTTGTTGCGACCTATAGTTATAACCTCTTTGATGGTTGTTCTGCGAAGAGTCTCTCTTGGTCTTCCTCTTTTTATTTTGTCCTCTGTTATCCATTTTTTAAATATTATAATGGCAGTCTATTTTCATTCATCAAAGTGCATGTCCGACATAAGTCCCTCATTTTCTTCTTATTGTTGTATAAACATATTGCTATCTTCTCTTACCTGCATGTTTGACTTGAATTCTTCCTAGTCAATATTTAAGAGCTTTCTAAGACATTTATTTTCAAATGAATTTAGCTTCTCCTGTGTTTTTGTTATTTTCCAACTTTTGCAAAAATATATCTTAATAAGGATATTACATTAGAGTTGAACAGTCGTAGTTTGATATATTTACTTATTGTTTTCGATTTTCAGATGTTTGTTAGAACCTTATGCTAATGATATTCTGGCAGAAATATTATATGTTGTATTTCCATCTTGTGCCACATTAATGCCTAAACAGAAAAAGTTATCAACTCTCTGAATATTTCTCCACTTAAAGTGATTTTAAAATTACAGTAAAATTCATGATCTAGTCTTGGGAGTGTTGACTAGAGGACTAATTTGTTCTGACAGATGACAAATATATATATATAATCCCTCCTTATGCCTTATTTAACTGCAAATCTACACTATGTACAAATCATGTTCTCATCCATCAAGAAAGACATAGGCCTACTTTCTAATTCAATTGCTAACAGTCATGGGCATAACAAATATATATCATCATCCTGTGATGGATGAATATTATTAGCATACTTACCATTGAATAATTATTATTACTGATATTTAAGCAATGACTTGAAAATAATGTTAGTTCATATTCTTAATTCTAGTTAACGGGGTATGTGAAACTAACAGAGCCCAACATTCTCATTATTCTATCAAGACAAAAATTCGTCTGATGTGTGTGTTCTCAGGAATCACCTCACTAACCCGTCATCTAACAGAAACACAATCAGATTGACAAATTCCTTTTTTTTTCAAACATGACAAATCGTAGGCCTACTTTCTATTCCTTTAAAATTCTTATCTAGATCCCCTATTTGACATCATCATGTGAATGGTGATATAGTATCAAGTATAGTATTGGCTATTTTTTTTTAAAGATTTCCAATAACATTGAACAATAGCATGATTTTTTTGTGTGAACTTAGAGTAGACTGTGGTGAGTGAGTGTGTTTTGTAGATCTGCCCCATTGTGACTGTCATGAAAATTGTGATAATGAAATATTATTTATCCCAATGAAATGAATTAATAATAATCGGTGATAGACACAGAATAACACAGTGAACGTGATTGGAGTGATTCCTAAACCCAAACGCGTCAAACGGTGTCGAGTATTGTAACGGCACGGCACACTAACGCCACTAACGGTAGATCATAGATGTTTTCCAGTTGAGTTCAATTTGAAACCAAAAAATAAACACACAATACCTACCCTTGAATGGGATGTATTATTTGACAGGCTAACCATGTTCGCGAATACTTAGTCACATGATGCTAAGAGACTTGATCAACGATCACTTTCATTAACAAATATTCAAGATTGGTTTAATCAGTTTAATCTCGAACTTTTATCGGGAGGAGGCAGCAGAAGATAGTGTAATCTGAACTGTCATACAAATGTTCTAGTAGCAGTACGAAATTCTAAAGCTATACCAAATCTGTGGGCGTGCTTCCTATTCTTACATCATTCCTCTTAGATTAACCATTTCTCCTTCCAAGTAATGATGTTCGCCCATCACATCATGATGATGACTATTTGTTACATCCACTTTTGAAAAGTCATTTACAATTATTTCCTTGATTATGAGTTTGTAAATGGCTAATAAGCCCTATTCGGGCCGTAGATGTCCTTGGACAGTTCGGGCAAGGAATGACCACATTGTAGACAGGTTCTTGTATAGGCCTATAGCCTGAGAACGAAATGCGATATCTGCGTTTTTCTTTCTAGAACATCTGACTTTAGCATGGCTTCTGCGTATGAAGTGAATGGTCAGGATCTGGGGTACTCGATATTCAGCCTGATCAAGCCGCGGAGAGAGGTCTCCAAGTCCCGCCGTTGAAAGCGGTTAGAGATCTGTCTGATATTCATCCCCCACGATGTGGCTGCCCCTGGTTGTTAGATGAGAGGCGCCAGAGATATTGTTCATCTTGTTGCGATCAATTCTCACTTTACCTATAGTCTCCACATCCATGATACCTACAATAAATTCTCACTCCACCCATAACATCCATGATCCCTACAATCAATTCTCACTCCACCTAGCCTCCACACCCATGATCCCTACAATAAATTCTCACTCTAGATCCATGATCCCTACAAGCAATGCTCACTCCACACACATGGTCCCTACAATCAATTCTCACTCCACCTAGTCTCCACTTTCATGATCTTTTCAATCAATTCTTACCCCACCTAGTCTCCACTTCCATGATCCCTACAATCAATGCTCACTCCACATCCATGATCCCTACAATCATTGCTCACTCCACATTCAAGATCCCTACAATCAATTCTGACTCCACCTAGTCTCCACATCCATGATCCCTACAAGTATTAGCTAGTTACACTACATGAGCAATGGGTATGTCTGTATCCAGGGTGTAACATGAGCAATGGGTATGTCTGTATCCAGGGTATGTCTGTATTCAGGGTATGTCTGTATGTAGGGTATGTCTGTATCCAGGGTATGTCTGTATCCAGGGTAGGTATGTATCCAGGGTATGTCTGTATGTAGGGTATGTCTGTATCCAGGGTATGTCTGTATGTAGGGTATGTCTGTATCCAGGGTATGTCTGTATCCAGGGTATGTCTGTATGTAGGGTATGTCTGTATCCAGGGTATGTCTGTATGTAGGGTATGTCTGTATCCAGGGTATGTCTGTATCCAGGGTAGGTATGTATCCAGGGTATGTCTGTATGTAGGGTATGTCTGTATCCAGGGTATGTCTGTATGTAGGGTATGTCTGTATCCAGGGTATGTCTGTATCCAGGGTATGTCTGTATGTAGGGTATGTCTGTATCCAGGGTATGTCTGTATCCAGGGTATGTCTGTATCCAGGGTATGTCTGTATGTAGGGTAGGTATGTATCCAGGGTATGTCTGTATCCAGGGTATGTCTGTATCCAGGGTATGTCTGTATGTAGGGTAGGTATGTATCCAGGGTATGTCTGTATCCAGGGTATGTCTGTATCCAGGGTATGTCTGTATCCAGGGTATGTCTGTATCCAGGGTATGTCTGTATGTAGGGTAGGTATGTATCCAGGGTATGTCTGTATCCAGGGTATGTCTGTATCCAGGGTATGTCTGTATGTAGGGTATGTCTGTATCCAGGGTATGTCTGTATCCAGGGTATGTCTGTATCCGGTGTAACATGAGCAGCTACTTTTAGGATCTTCTGTAGTAACAAAAGAATATCCTGGCATAAAGCCAAATGGAGAGCAAGAAAATGGTAGTTAGAAAACATCAACATAGCATGAAAAAACATGGACTCAATGCAACCGAGGTGACACATCTGGCCTTGGTCCGGCTACTGCGATCCCACCCGATATGCTTAACGGCAATTGTAGATACTATAAATTATTATTCACCTGGGGAAAAACGGTAGTTGTTTGCTAGCTCTAGGAATCACACAAGAGCCGCATGAGGACAGGACAAATCCAACTACACAACCGCTTCAATAGACTTAGATTGGTTCCATCACCTCTGTGTCCATGTGAGCAGGCAGCGGAACAAATCCTGAATTACACTAAACCAGTTAAGGGAGGAGTACTGGCCAATAGTGATGGATATCTAAAGGAAGCTGTGTGTGAGTGTTGCAGAGCTTTCCAATACAGCAATATCTACTAAGAAAACTGGATTTGATATGTTAAACTTGGAACTAGAAGAAGAAGAAGAAGAGACAAGATCAATGTCACACACTAAAATAACCAGTAACAATTGGTACAGATGACATATGCAAGAAAACACACATAGAGAGAATACAATTGGTACAGATGACATATACAAGAAAACACACATGGAGAGAATACAATTGGTACAGATGACATATACAAGAAAACACACATAGCTATGTTAGAGATTTATTGTTGAATGTGGTTGTAACCATGGTTACAAGTTGACAAACAATGAAAGACTTAAAATGCTGTGATAAACTTTAAACAAAATATAGAAACAAAATTATGTAAATAAAACTATTCATTATATTTAGCATGTTTCAAGATAAAATTAACTACACATTGCATAGATTCACATCTAAAATATAAATAAGCCCACAGTTGTGGTTTAAAAAAAAATCTTGGTGGCTTCCCTTCCTGCACTCTGTGAGATGATGATGAAATAATCCCTTTAGCTGTGAGCAGGTAGCTCTTGACACATGATGATGATGAATTAATCTCTTTAGCTGTGAGCAGGTAGCTCTTGACACATGATGATGATGAATTAATCTCTTTAGCTGTGAGCATGTAGCTCTTGACACATGATGATGATGAAGTAATCCCTGTAGCTGTGAGCAGGGAGCTCGTGACACATGATGATGATGAAATAATCCCTTTAGCTGTGAGCATGTAGCTCTTGACACATGATGATGATGAATTAATCTCTTTAGCTGTGAGCATGTAGCTCTTGACACATGATGATGATGAAGTAATCCCTGTAGCTGTGAGCAGGGAGCTCGTGACACATGATGATGATGAAGTAATCCCTGTAGCTGTGAGCAGGGAGCTCTTATATATCACTACTAGTAGGTCACTACCTACTGTGATGACCGCAGGTCTACCCTATTCTAAATATAGC
This sequence comes from Meghimatium bilineatum, assembly GCA_034231615.1. Taxonomy (NCBI): domain Eukaryota; kingdom Metazoa; phylum Mollusca; class Gastropoda; order Stylommatophora; family Philomycidae; genus Meghimatium; species Meghimatium bilineatum. The sequence continues at coordinate 23,439,300 of CM067302.1, forward strand.
ATGACTGAGCATAGTATGATTTCACATGTGAAAAATATGACATAATTTCTTTGTGCTTTTAAAAAAAAGGCATCAGTGAAAGAAATATGTCTGCGACAACTAATTTTCATTAAGTCATTCACCGTCCTAATAGTTCATTCTACATACAATACAGCCCAATCATAACGTCTTATTCTACAACTAATATATACCCAACCCTAACAGCTTATTCTCTAATCCCAACCTTAACCCTAACAGCTTATTCTCTAATCCCAACTCTAACCCTAACAGCTTATTCTCTAATCCCAACTCTAACCCTAACAGCTCATTCTCTAATCCCAACCCTAACCGTATATTTTCTAATTATAACTCTAACAGTTTATTCTGCAATTAACCCTTTAACTGCAGGGGTATTTTTGAGGATGCAATGAAAAGCCACCGCAAATTTGCTGAGATCCACATTTTCTTAGCTTCCCAGGGAAAAAAATTGTCTGAATGCTTATAATAAAACTTGCAGATGGTAGCAACCCCTCATCATATCCTGTCTGAATGCTTATAATAAAACTTGCAGATGAATTATGTCCCTGGGAAACTAAGAAGAAGGAAGATCTCAGCAAAATGGTGGCAACCCCTCATCATATCCTTAAGGATACCTCCGCAGCTAAGGGGTTAATATAACCTAACCCTAACATTTTATTTTCTATTCCTAACTGTAATATCTAATTGTACAGCTAATAATATCCCATATAAACCAAAACCCTAATAAATCTATTTGAAACACTTTTAAATACAGAGTGCTGAACATGTCCGAGAAGTTAGAGCTTTGACCGTACACCCATGAGGTTCAGAGTTCGATCCCCAAGTAAGAACTGGATTTTTTTTCTGTCGAAGTGTAAATTAAAAACACCCTAAACATGACGTAGCACCAGCAAGGGCATGAGACCTTTATCACACAAGCCACTGGAAACCTCCCTCCAACTCGCTAACTGGAAAAATGCAGTATTGACAGTTTATTTTAAAAAACGAGGCAGCTAACTTGAGTATACTAGAATTGAGATTCATGATTTAACACCATCAACCATGAACACTTACTTAAAAACTAATGACATCCACACACCAAATAACACACCAATAGACAGGTGCCTGTACACTATAGAAAACTGTTTATATTCTATGAACTATATTATAGGACATTTTCAAAATTATTTCATATTGTCTACTTCTACTTCTACAGAGTAGGCAGGAGCACATCCGCAGGTGAAATTGTTGGATACATTGAAAGTAATTTACTGGTATAACAACTAGCGTATTAAATAATACAAATCTGGCTAATGTAATCAAATCTTGCTCATGTAATCAAATCAGTCGCATGTAATCAATCTGGGGCTTCAAATTTCTTTCACACAATGCAAACATTTATTATGACACATTAATTATTTCAGAGAGCAATCATGCATTACAGTTGTTTCTAAAATTTTTAAAACAACCAGTACAAATATTTTCTTGATTGCTGGCCAGCAAGTGCTGGTCAGAAAAGTGATAAGGAGGACTTCAGCTTTGGTTAAAATACCTCTTAATACTTTACTGACCAAATTTGACGGTCATAAAATTTCCATTATAAATCCTTGGTGACTAACTTAGATGATTGGTGAAACTGTTTTGAAACTTCCGAAATACGACAACTGTAGCGATAGTGCTACTAAAAATAGCTCACTCGGGATAGTATGTTGTTCCAAAATGGTGGCACCCATGAAATAGTCTAAATATAGACTATATATAAATAGATTAATAATCATGAAAATCAGATTTTTCAAAGGTGAGATTTTGCGATATATAGAAAGTAATGCAAATCCAGGCCTAGCATTATAATAATGAAGATTTCACTTTTGAAATAACTCTGGTACTTTCAAATTCATTTAGAAAATGCAAACATTCATTACGACACATACAAAGTTACACGGCTCTCTTGGAGTTCGATTTTATACAGATATTTAAAGACGACTATATCGATGTATACAAATTCATGAACATCGTTGGTAATAGGAGACACGTACACTTTGGATTGTTGGTTGATTGCTGGTTCAGCAGTCCATGGGCGCATGCCCTTTGACTCAATTACTGGGAAGTTTGTGGATTTTTGACCCACCCTGGGCCCGAGCCAGAAGATAACTATCACACCACCAGGAGGGTAGGTTTCTAACTATGCACTGTTCTGAACCACTGAAGCCAAGATAGGGTTCTCATTGCTCTTTCCCCGCATCAAATTGCTACTGATTATGCCGAACGTCTATATGGATTCAGGCATGCAACCAAATTTTCAAGGCAATGGGCGTATTACATTTTGAGTCACTGTGCCTTTATCATGGGCCTTAGCCATAAGAAAACTGCAGTCAGTTTCCCCCTCCCCAGTGCTGCACAGTACATCTCTGGCTCCCTTCCAACCACAGAGGGTGCATGTAGCTCCCTCCCAACCACAGAGGTTGCATGTATATATACAAATAACACAGCATAGAAAAACACAAAAAAGCATAATTGTATAGATGACATGCTACAAAACTTCGATAAGAAGAGAGTCTCAATATAACGGCATGTCATTTACTAAGGTTTTCTGTTGCATGGGTGGTTTTTCTGGTGGGTCACTGTTAAGACCCACAGACATTGAGCATACTGAGATTGCTGGTCAGCAAAGTGTTAACTATAACTGTTGCCTCAAAGTGTACTGAGAGGATCTTATAATTTAATATTTCACTGCATATAAATAAATGTGGCCATATGACTAGATCAGAGTGGACAAAATACGACCCTCGGGTCAATCAGGCACATCAAACCATTTTTATTATCCTAGCCCTCCACAATGATTTGAAATTACTATATATACTTTATAACACTGGCTCCAAGCTCATCTACCAAATCACAAACTTTTGCAGCCATTCTGTAAACCACAATGCTAAACTGTGATAAATAGAAAATAATTATGACAAATCTGCGATGCTGCAAATTTAGTACAAGCTCATAAATAAAAGAAGCTTTGGGGGGGGGGGGGGAACAATGTCTGTTGGCATCTCTTGATAATGAGAATAGGTGGTGACAAAAGCTCTGATTATGACAGAACAAATCTATAGAAAAATAAGCTATTAAGGTCTTAAGGGTATCAGATATGGCATGATCATGGAAGAAATCATACCTGGACATGGCCTGCACGCCAAAAATGGTTGCCCACATCTCAACTAAATGTTTCTGTAGATCATCAACAAAAGCAGAATATAAAATGTTGTTCCCATGTACAATCTCCCTGCTTTAACCGATGCATGGTCAATAGATGGAAGTGACCACTGTTGCAGGTAGATTTTTACAGCACATCACTGTAACCTTGTATTCCTCTACGACAAAGTGGGCAGACCTTCCTGCTTCTAGATATTATCTTTAACACACAATCTTCACACAGGCTTCTGTGCCGACACGGGTACAACTCTACTATGTTACTTTCCTCATAGCACACCACACACTCTCCAGTGGACGTGCTTGATGTATCTTTAGTACTTCTGGGTCTTCTATTGACTACAGTATCACCGCCTGCAACCTGATCTGGACTCCAATTACCTGAAAGTTAATATCAGATAATATAAGAAATAGACAGAAATTCACATAATTATTGTTGCGATAACTGGACCACAACACAAGGAAGAATTTATAATAGCCCAAACATTATTGTTGAAAAAAGTTGTCCACATGAGAAATAATTTATAATAATACAATCATTATTGTTGTGTTTATTTTCAAACCCCAGGAATTAAGAGCGGTTAGCTCTTACTTCCTATGTGCAATGGGAAGGTTTCTCTGAGCTTTCTTTCTTCTTCTTCTGTGTTCGTTCTCAAACACCTGCAGATCAGCAGGATATAGTCCGGAGAACAGAATGCGTTGTATCATGGTTTACAGCATTGCTGCGATATCTTCACCTTTCAGCCTGACACATCTGACTTCGGTATGACTTTGGGTCACTGACCCTATATGGGATGGGACAGCCAACTCCATCTCATAACCTCCTTAGTCGCCTTGTACGACATGCATGGAAGGTAAACAGTGTTGCTATTCTTTGCTCCCCTTTCGGGCCCCGACAACACACAGGCGGAGCTATCTTTCATACCAAGGAGACTTCAGCTTTCAGCTTGGTGCAATGCATATTGAAAAAGCCTTCTACTCAAAGGGAGTACATGTTACGAGACAAGCTGATAGTTTGCCTGGGTTACCCATTGTTTGTCTTTCCTTCAACGAGGCACTTCACAGCTGGTGAGCTGTTCCTTGTGTAGGAAGACCATTCCATTACACCCTTTGTGTCCCTAGGTCCAAGACCTAATTTCTTCTGTATGAGCAGTGTTTGGTAGCGGATACAGTCAAATTAGATTCAGGTTTGATACACCTTCCTAGACGAGGTGCTGCTTTGCCTAACACGTCGGGGGCCTAGGATTTGACCTGTGCATTTCTCATGCACTTGCCTCATCTGCTTGTGATGGCCTTCCAATCCATCGCTAGGCATAGGCTGTGTATTTTGACTCTTCGCCATTGCATATATTACCCAAAGAAGTAGATAGAGTATGCCTGTCTCGTACGAGGAGCTTCGCAGTCAGCTCCTGGATACTGAACTCAATTCTCTCCATATGAGCTGTGTTTGATAATAACAGTCCTGTTGGACTAGGTTGCATTGTCTAAAGACAGGGACTTGCTTCCAGTCTACGTTGCCCACATGGTCCACAGTCCATCTCAACACTGCTTTGAACAGAAATCCTGAACATAGTGCTCCTTGACATCTGTTCAATGCTTTTTCTGTGCGCAATGGAGAGATGTATTCAAAGCTTTCTTCCATACCCAGGGGTACATGCTCATGTTGGCGTTTCCAATACACCAATCATGACTTCTACTTTGTATGGAGTCTATTGTGATGTGACGTGTGGTTTCTGTGCATTCTCCAGCATGAACTGTTTTAGCTTCGTTGCCCCAATATCGATTCACATACACAATGGTGCCCTCTTGCGCATGTTGCCTTTTCCAGATATAATGTATACTCATAGGATCACATAGGAGAGGTTTTGTTTTACACAATTAACCCTAACCTTAAATAAATTTATATTAAAATTAATAACGGATAAACATAAGCTGACACTTTGCAAAGGGAAGTAATCACAACGGGCGTACATATTCCAAACAAGAAATTTATGGCATACACCCAGGTGATGGAGAATGCTAGGTGTGCTATCTCTACAGATGGGTCAATAAATTGTCTGTTTTCATGTGTAAATCGCACTTTTTGATGAAAAATGCCAGTTCTTTTCTCATGAAAAATAAGGGAGAGATTTAGGCCACAGAGTATGTTAGTCTAGTTGAAAATGAGGCTTGCTTACTATCCATAGGTAACAGAGTTTCAGGTATGAAACCACACCTGGATAAAAAAAAATGTTTAAAAAATCTGCGTTGTGATTTCTCACTTGAAACTGTCCCCTCCTTCCGTCGATCTAACTATAAATGGGTACCTGATGTACAGGTTATGGTAGGTAAATACTGCCTGAAGGGAATTGGCCACCCCAACTATTAGTTGCTGTGGCTTTGTACATGAAAAGTTATCGTTGTCCCTGACAACAAGTTGCTGCTATAGGACCTAGCTTTACATTTGACCCACCTTGTCTAACTTCCTAGTAGCTAAACTATCCTGCAGGGAACAGATGAGGGTAGAAGAAGATGAGGGAGTAAAGAAAGTATGAACTGATAATATTATAAAAGATTCTCCACACTTAAACACGGATTTGGGAAAAGAACAAAGAGGCATGGCAGGATATCTGCGTTGCTGTTTTCAGAGCGGCACTCCTACAACAATGAAGGGTTATGGATTTCCAGAGCAGCACTCCTACAACACTGAAGGGATATGGGTTTTCAGATCCACACCCCTACAACACTGAAGAGATATGGGTTTTCAGCGCCACAACCCTACAACACTGAAGGGATATGGGTTTAATTCATGACAATAAAAATGAAAAATACAAACTGTGAATAATGTTCAATCTTGCCTGCTCCAGCACTGAAATAACGAGGTCCATATGTTCCCTGTCCCTCTTGCAATCTCCGATTTAATATATAAAATGCTGCGGTTACAGTGATTATAGCTGGTACAGCGATAAAAAGAAAGGTCTGTAACATCCTTTTTTACTCCTTAACCCAGTGATGTGCAGCCTAAAATTATAAGATGATATTGGCACTGTTAATGTGAATTCTAAAGATGTATTTTAAATCAATGGTGTGTCGAGAAATGTGTTCTGAAAATTGAAGAGCATGCTGTGTAAGATGTTAGAAGATCAATAATATGTACTTACTGCAGTAAAACTGAAATACAACAGGGAAATGTTGAAAAAAGGGTAATGCAGTTTTGCTAATACCTGGAAACACACACAATAGCACACACAAATAGATGTTTGAATACATTTTACATTTAGCTGAGCCAATGTGAACGTCATTAGTGTCGTTTCTTGCTTGTCACCTTTTGTTGTGTATGTAGTCTTGATAAAGGCCTTTTGGTCTAAATGTCGATTTGTGTGTGTAATGTGAGTTTCTAGTTATTAGAAAAAAATCCATTATCCTGTTTCAAGCTTTGCCTGTTGTGTAAGATGTCCCTATCATTAGAGGTAAGGAAGAGATATGTCCCTATCATTAGAGGTAAGGAAGAGAGATGTCCCTATAATTAGATGTGAGGAAGACAAATGTCCCTATCATTAGATGTGAGGATGACAGATGTCCCTATCATTAGAGGTGAGGAAGAAAGAAGTCCCTATCATTAGAGGTGAGGAAGAAAGAAGTCCCTATCATTAGAGGTGAGGAAGAAAGAAGTCCCTATCATTAGAGGTGAGGAAGAAAGAAGTCCCTATCATTAGAGGTGAGGAAGAAAGAAGTCCCTATCAATAGAGGTGAGGAAGAAAGAAGTCCCTATCATTAGAGATGAGGAAGAAAGAAGTCCCTATCATTAGAGGTGAGGAAGAAAGAAGTCCCTATCATTAGAGGTGAGGAAGAAAGAAGTCCCTATCATTAGAGGTGAGGAAGAGAGCATAAAAGGTGAGGATAAAAAGCAGGACAACTTGCTCAAGACCAAATGTTCAATGAAGAATTGAAGAGATCCATAGGGAAGACTACGTTCTGGAAAGAATGTCACCTGAGTAATCTGACGACTACAGCAACGACTTGGACTAGGATAACCTTCTGGATTCTGATCTATTTCAGAACATTTGTCAGGGACGTATTTTAATTATTAATAGTATTTAAATTTAAAAAAAAATATTTTACAATCATACAGTTCAGTAAGTGTCCTTCAATCACTCTCACTTTGAAGTTCAACTTCATTCTAACTAAAAGTGATTTAGAATAGGACAAGAACACTTCATTTCATTCTAATGGAACCTCAATTCATCACTTGGACTATGTGTTACTTCATTTGCCTTGCAGTTGAAATATAAAATAAATATGAAAATATAACTTTCATTTTAAAAACAATAACACACTCAAACTATTATTGTTTACTTGTGTAACCGGAAGCATTGACGTTTGATTCTTGTCACCAAGGTCACCACTATAATTTAGAAAAAGCTATATTTTCTTGAAAACCCCAGATAACATCAGTTTGTTTTTAATGACTCAAATTTATGGGAATAAAAGATGCTTACAACTCCATTAACCAGTAAATAAAAGAGGGGTTTTAAGAAAAAAAGTCCAGATTCGTGGTTTAGGCTGATGTAGAGAAAGCCTTCGATAAAGTCTGGAAGCAAGGGCTAATTCTCAAACAACGGCAGAATGGCATCTCCAACAGAATGCCATCCTGGATATAGTACTTAGTAGAAAACAGTGATGAAGTTTAACTGCACGATGACTAACACACTATCACTATCGGAAGCTCGCGTTAAATAATATACACAACGAAAAACAAACTAAACTCATATGGATGAAAATGAAACTTAAGTACAGGCGAGTATGCTGATGACCTTGCGCTGCTAGGTACAAAAGAATATATAATCACATCACAATTCCACGTAGATCTATAGGACCTGCAACACTGAAACCTTTAAAATATTCTTCGTCTAAATCATCATCCATGAATAATTCATGAACAATAGCGTCACTGAATTTAGGTCCACACAGTGTGGTTTGAAAACTTGAAGAAATAGAATAAAATACACTATGGGGCTTTAAATACGTCCTTAAAATCAGGGATGAGCACTCTAGCACAGTGTTTCACAACGTGGGCTGCACGCCATACATGAAGGCAAATTGACTGTTCAGGGGGGGGGGGGGTATTTCGGAAAAATTTTGGGGAATATACCAATTTTTTAATATAAATTATATGTATACATAGGGGACATCAGAATTTTAGAAAGACTTAGGTGGGGCATGGTAGAAAAAGGTTGGGAAACAGTGATCTAAGTGTTCTGCTGAAAAAGGATAGATCACAGAAAGTGTGTTTCAACCGTTAATATCATCATCAGTGTATAATACGTACAAATAGTCAAGCAAAATGAATTAAGCAGGTTACTAAAACACTTACCTTGCCTATTAATAAAAATATATTTTAAAAAGTATATATAAAAAAACATACAATAAAACTAAACAGGACAATTCTCCACGTATCGGCTCAAATTGAACCTTTTTCAAGAGACAAACAACAGAAAACAACAAAGTAAAAAACAAAATAGATGACTAGATTTCATCAAGCCCCGTCTCCATAGCGCAGGGATGGCAACGCATCTAGTAAAAGAGAAAATGCGTGCATTCATTATAAACAAACCGAAAGTGGGAAATTAGAGGCACTATAGATGTAGTTGGGATGTTTATAATGATTGCAAGAATAATACAAGAAAAAGATAAGAAAAATACCCCTTTTGTCACTTTATCAGACAGGCAGGTTTTAAGAACATAGTCACAACAGGCAAGACTGAAGGAAACAGAGACAGATGGGGACGTGAGAAAATATTCATGTGACAACCTAGCAAGGCTTGGAAACAACGATCATAGTATTGTTCACAGTATTGTTGTCAGGATCGTTGTTTCCAAGCCTTGCTAGGTTGTCACATGAATATTTTCTCACGTTCCCATCTGTCTCTGTTCCCTTCAGTCTTGCCTGTTGTGACTATGTTCTTAAAACCTGCCTGTCTGATAAAGTGACAAAAGGGGTATTTTTCTTATCGTTTTCTTGTATTATTCTTGCACTCATTATAAACATCCCAACTACATCTATAGTGCCTCTAATTTCCCACTTTCGGTTTGTTTATAATGAATGCACGCATTTTCTCTTTTACTAGATGCGTTGCCATCCCTGCGCTATGGAGATGGGGCTTGATGAAATCTAGTCATCTATTTTGTTTTTTATTTTGTTGTTTTCTGTTGTTTGTCTCTTGAAAAAGGTTCAATTTGAGCCGATACGTGGAGAATTGTCCTGTTTAGTTTTATTGTATGTTTTTATATATACTTTTTTATATATATTTTTATTAATAGGCAAGGTAAGTGTTTTAGTAACCTGCTTAATTCATTTTGCTTGACTATTTGTTCATTAGGTTACTGCGGCACCATCCACTTTGTCGGACACCCTCTGACCATTTGGTTATTTATATAATACGTACACCTACATAAAAGTACAGTCAGAAAATGCTACAGAAGGAGAGTTGTCTGAGATGTGGCATATCAGAATAAACCTATTTCTAATATTAATTAATATTGAGAAGTTTTAATGTGAAATCTTGTTAATTTTCTTTTGAATGCTCTTATCGACTTTAAAAAAATGCTTTTTATCATGAATTTTTTGTCATTTTTTATAAAGGCTACTATTTCATGGCAGTGAGTTGGCAACAATAAATACAACAGAAAATATAAAAAGTAAATTGAAGAAATATTGTCTGACTGTAATTTCGCACATCTAAAATATCATTAACTATAATATTAATTGATATTAATAAATTATAATGCCATATCTATATATTGAAACACTTTAATAAAATATGGATTAGTGATTTGCCAAAAGAATTGTAGTGTTATCTAGTGCATTTGTAGCGAAACGAGTTGGCAGCACTGGCCTGAAAAACAACCTGTATCAAACAATGATAATTTTGTACATCAATCATTCTGTGAGATACACTTTTAATTTGTGTAAACAACATGCATATCAAATATTAATAAAAGGAGAATCTACAAACCAGAATATTGTTTTTGTTAATTATTGTAACGGTAAAGATTCTATAATGGAACGCAGAAATATCGCTTGCAACCGAAGTCTGCAGAAAGACACAATTTCAATAGAAATTACGGGAGCATGGTCATCAAGAGCTGGTGTTCCAATAAGACATTTCCCATTGTTTACTACGTTGTGTAATATTAGTTTTGTGGACTCTTTGGAAATAATCCATCTAAAGTCATTTTATTTGATCATTCCCGTGTATTAATTGGTCATTGTGTTTACAAGTGTGTCGACAGTGAATGGCAAATTATAAATAAGTAATGTTATTTAGAAGGATGAGTTCACGTGGCTGTAATCTACGACAAATATAGTATATTAAGTTGACATGACCTAGCACATTATGAGAATGCATCATGAAAAGTTGCCCGTACAAGCATATAACCAAATAAGATCAGGGTACAAAGTTAGAGGACGACCACGGAACAGATGGATAGAAAACGTCAGGGACATCCTGCACAGACACGGTCATAGCACAGCCGAGGCCACACATCTGGCTTTAGAACGCAAGCTCGAGCTCCAATTACCCCTACGCTTAACGGCAAGAGTGGATCACAAACCACCTGGGGAAAGACAATGACCTAGCACATGTCACGAAATGTTTCCAAACAAAAGTCGAAAGGTCATGATTGAATGAAATTTCTAAACAAAAGTCATGTGTTTTGTTTTTGCGAAAATTAATTTTTATAGAATTAAACGCACAACATAAAAACATGACTCTCTTTGCAACATGAAGTTTTAAACAGATTAAAAAAAATCCGAATCCAATGCAACAATAGGATAAAAACTGAGGTTCTGTATGGGAATATAAATTGTATGTAATATATTTTGAAGCTATATCTAAAATAGAAGGGTTATAGAGAGTGGAAATGAGCATTGATTTACCTATAGGAGACAATAGACAAGAAATAGATAACATCATATACGCATTACCTCCCCTTTTTATAAGGGTAGGTAATGAGTGTAGAATAGAAAAGTCAACGTTTCGCACATTCAGAGTGTTTTTATGTAATTTTTCCCCGGTCTACTATTTATAAAAAAAATTAACGTTTTTGAAATTAATCACGAATCTGAGGCTGTGCATGAATTACCACAAGCTTTTTTTCCATTTAAATTTGTGACCTCCTTACTTCCCCTTGTCAAGAATCCAGGTAACCATTTCACAACATAAATATGTCGGAAATTCGCTATTTACACATTTTTTTAAAAGCATAAATGTGTGAAAAAGACATGATAAAAATGTGGGTTTTTTTGGTGTGGAAACTTTTCAAATGAAAACAATTTAATGAGTATATAAAAGACAGTTGTTGTTGATGTCATCTTTTGTTAAAAGAAATCTTCCTTGTCAACAACCAGGGGCGTAGATATAATTACCTTAAGGAGGGGAGTTTTACGTATGTTTGAAGATAATTTTGGGAAAAAGTCGCTATGGGAGGTGTTTTCAATCGACCTTTTGGTTAAGTTCCTAGTGCTAAAAGTCATTTAACTAAGGACTGGGGCGGAAACCCCCCCCCCCCCAACACCACCTTTATATACAGGCCTGTCAACAGCTGTTAAACTTTTTCATATCCTCCCAATTAATTGTTGTCGCAATTTATGGACTTCCCTTACCAGCTTTATAGAGAAAATGAATGTTAGCAAACACATAAGTAACCAAACATTCACACGCAATAAAACACTCACACAGTGATCTACAAACACACAAGTAACCAAACATTCACATGCAATAAAACACTCACACAGTGATCTACAAACACACAAGTAACCAAACATTCACACAGTGATCTACAAACACACAAGTAACCAAACATTAACACAGAGATCTATGCACACACAAGTAACCAAACATTCACACAGTGATCTACAAACACACACGCAATAAAACACTCACACATGGATCTACATATGTCCACATGTTTTCCTATATTTTCTGACATGTTCTGTCCCGCACAAACTCATCATACGATCAAGATACCTTTCCTAACACAAACTGCATAACTTTCACTAACCCTACACCCACAGTAATGTCATTAAAATAACTAAAAGTCCCGCAATTACTTATTCAAAATTGATCTAAGTATTCAATTTTCTTTACCCGCGTAGAATCCGCTATTTTTCCGAAGTACAGACGGAACACGACTAGGTTAGTTTCATTTGAATTACTGTCATGTCGCAAATCTGAAAAGAAAAACGATGTGTGCTGTTATTTTTTATGTTTACTTTTTATAGACGCTAAATTGTCTGATTCATACATTTTCGCAGTTGTTTTTTGTTAAGTCAGATTTCAATAGTTTGTAATAGTTTACGGACTTGTTCAGTTGATTGGTTCACAAACATATGGCGTGTTCATAATTTCCCAGATTACGACATTGAACTATGGCCACTTTTTGTTGGTAGTATTTGTGTCAGGACAAGGTTAAACAATTCAAAGAAATTAGAAGTTCCTTTAATAATTTCAGTTGAAGTGTAATGAATAATTATAACATAAAATATTGCTTTGTCAGCATATATCATGGCCCAGTGTTAAATGACTTCCACATATGCTGTATCCGCAGACATGTCAAAATTAAGTGGCTGGATAAATGATGTATCTATATGTCTGTCTGTATGTCCGTCCGTCCATCCATCCATGCATCCGTCTATATGTCTGTCTGTCTGTCCGTCCGTCCGTCCGTCCGTCTATATATCTATCTACTTACCCACCTACCTAATTCCTACCTGCCTACCCACCCACCCATTAATTCATCTATCCATCTATCCATCCATCCATCTATCCATCTATCCATCCATCCATCTATTCATCTATCTACGCATGCGGTTGCGTCTGTGGGTCTCACCAAATCTGGATACACCACCCATGCAACAGAAAATTTTAGTAGACATGCCGTTATATTGAAGGTCTCTTATGGAAGCTTTGTACCATGTCATCTATACAATTATAGACCCCCTCTGAGTAGAAAGCTCCTTCAATAGACATTGCACTAAGTCGAAAGCTGAAGTCTCTTGGGTATGGAAAAAAACTCAGAGAAACCACTCCACTGCACACAGGAAGTAAGAGCTAATTGCTATAAACTCCTGGGGATCTCAAACAAACAATCATACGTTTATCTATATATCCATCCATCCATCCATCGTATCCATCCATCCATCCAATTTATCTATAAACCCGTGAACCATCAGAGTCGGAGGACTGGATCAATACACAGTCATTCGGCGTTTTCTATCTTCAACGATGCCAGTACAAGTAAGGAAAAAATTGTGTCCTGTCCAGTACTTGATGTTGTCTGTCCATACTGTTATCTGTGCTTCTCCCACCTTCGACCGTTCTCTATTGTTTTTGGCAAGGAATTATGTCGGCATACATTTCCAAACCATGAAAGTTGTCGTCCTTTCACTATTCACAATGCTTCTTGTGAACATGAATCCATCTCTTCTTGATTTATCACGTACGCATTTGTATTATTTTCTCTATAGGAGATTCGTAGAATTCGTCCGCAACATTTGTATTATTTTCTCTATAGGAGATTCGTAGAATTCGTCTGCAACATTTGTATTTACTCTACCAGATGATGATGTTAATGGTGGTGATGGCAATAGTAACAGTTTGCATCTTTATAAACGGCCAAGAAACAGGCTAGAGTAAATATTACAAGTTGGATACCAAACTCTCACAAGTTGTACCTCTTCTCGTGGTTGATCGTACCTACTTTTGATATACTGAAACCGTCAGGCAATTTCAACAAGGCATGTTCATTTTAGGGATGAAGGGTACCAACAAAAAAAATAAAATTCTTTCGCGCATTTTCATTGCAATTCCCTATTTTTAAATTAAATTTTTTGATGCCCTTGTTTATAGTTCCTAGTACAATACATCATTTTCTGATTTTTGAGCCCCTTTCAAACCCCCAACTACGGATTGAATTCGAAAGATTATTTCTGTGACTGTAAATTGTCTAAAGAGACATATATTGGTTTCACTAGCCCAATATCCCGCATACATAGGCTTACAGTAGAATATGTTGTTTGAGTCTTATTTCCCGTGCGCTGATTGAAATTGATAAATTGCTGCTGTTCCTGTTTTCTCAACATATGAATAACATCATCTTGACATTAAAATGGCGGGACTTGAGAAAAAATGTATATTTTGCCCACAAAATCTTCAAGATAAGGATATATATATATATATATATATATATATATATATATATATATATATATATATATATATATATATATATATATATATATATATATATATATATATATATATATATATATATATATATATATATATATATATATATATATATATATATATATATATATATATATATATATATGTATGTATATATATATATAGTTGGCAACACTGGAACAAAATGAACATGTTATTTCCACCAGCTCTGGCAACTGTGTATAGGCCCTATACTCGTATACATTAGAAATCCGATTATCTGAATTAATTTGCGATCGGGTGAATTCGGATAATCGAAAATTCAGATAATCATATATAGTTCAGGAATGAAGCAGTGTACATACATACAATCATACATACATACAATCATACATTGAAATGAGCGGAATTTTATTGATAAAAGTACGGTAATATGTACCTCTAAGAAAGCAACTATGTATCTCAAATAAGCTACATAGTAACGGCACGTGCGCACAGCCCCGGGACTTCTCTAACGCGTCCGCTAACGCTCTAATTCTCTAAAAATATTTTACCTTAATTCGATTCGTATAATTTGGGATTCGGATAATTGTGTTCGGATAATTGGATATCTACTGTATTTACACACATTTTGTAAAATAACATCATTCAGCGTACGCCAATTGCATTTTTAATCTTCCATTGTCTTATCTCATAAAACAGGTGTTGTCTGTAGACTACTAGCCAGTCAAAAGTTGGACTGGATTAAGATAATATAGTTGAATATTTCACTGTGACTATTTATCTATTTGATGAAACCCTTTGTTAATTTTCGCTGTCGGGTGTAGAAGAGTTTTCTGGAGATGACCCTCGTGTGTGCTGAGTATATTGTGGAGTTTGTCGCCTCTTTTATTTCGGTGGTCCATCGTTTTCGTGGTCGGCCTCTAGGTCTGCCTTCACTGCATCTGTGTAGCATAGCTTGCTGTGGTATGCTGTCTGATGGTAGTCTGATGATGTGTGCAAACCATGTGATCTGTTGTCTCTTGATGCATTCTAAGATTAGGGTTATGCCGGTTTTTTTGTCGTGTCCTCATTCCTCACACTGTCTCTTATCGATATTCCTAGGATTCTGCGTAAACTGTGTCACTGTGTGTTTTGTTATGTTGTCTGTAATAATCACTGTGTTTATTTGCTCCCAGATATTCGAATTTGTTTACACATTCTAGTTCCATATTGTCTATGTTGATTATTGGTTTAATCTTTGTTTTGTCTGTTGTCATAATATTTGTTTTCTGCGCGTTTATATATAGATTTTGGTGCTCGCTGTATTTCTTTGTTGTTGTGATTAGCTGTTTCAGTAACTCAGGATGTGTAGTAAGGAGGACTGTGTCAGCTGCATATCTTACTTCTGGAATCTTGTACCCACCGATATTTATTGGATGAAACTCATTTTCCTCTAGTTCTACTCTTACATTTCTCATTATATTCTCTGCATAGATGTCAAAAAGATAAGGGGATAGAGTGCATCCCTGTCTCACTCCACTTTGAACAGCGAACCATCTCTCTCTCTCTCTCTATATATATATATATATACTATTCCGGAGGTGTGATACAGGGCGCGTATGTATCGGTCACGGTACCGGGTTTCAATCTCGCCGCAGGCAACTGTGTATCCGGACTATTCGGAAAGCAATGACAAATTACTGAATATAATTTATATTGCCTTGAAAATCACTCATCATCATCATCAAGTGCCGTCTCCGCAACGAAGGTTGGCTGCAACGTATCTCCAACATCTCCTGTCTCTTGTCTTGGTGGTGCACTCCGCTAGACTCTCTAGCAATCACTACAGCCAAAGATGAAAATCACTACAGCCAAAGAAATGCTGGGTAGATGGCTATGTTCTGAATAGGATACACTACCAATTAATTATTATATATAATTATTATAGGCTTCCGTATAGGCCTATAGAAGTGCACAGGCGACAGAGTGGAACCGTCCGACAGTGATAAACATATACCTAGGTGGCATGAATGACAGATGTGAACGATATGTCATCCCGTGTGTCACGGTAACACATGGGGGATATTTGAGATTGAAAGATAGAAGCAATCTCATTCAGTAACATAGTATAATGCGGTCCCACGTGTTATCGATTACACATTTAGCGTGTTCTCTGCGGAGATATATCGGTACTGTATATCTGTGATAGATGTAAGGTTATTAAGGTTAATCTTGATTGGTACGTATGTAATCAGAACATGGTTTTGATGTTGCACGTACATTTTGCACTTCTCTTTGAGTGGCCGCATTAAAACCATGAAGTCTCCCTGACGCAAACATTTTTTCTCAAATCGTCACGGGTTCGAATCCATCACGTGACTTCTTATTTATAAGGTGATTTTTTTTTTCGGAGATCCTTTTTAATTAAAATTACTGCAAGGTCGAGGTGGCTGGATTACCAGAACAGTGACCTCCAATATTTTTAGTGGTTGTAAAGCTCTGATATAACCAAATTGGACTAATGTCTGCGGTTGAAAGCAGCGTACATCACTAGAAGAGGTACAGTTTATTTGAACATTAAAAAAAATCTTTGCAGATTATCGATTTTCGCTACGGAGTTAGTACTATGAACTCAATCCCTCCCCCCTCCCCCCCCCCCTTTAGCATATAATGGCAGGCGTAGTCCTATTTTTCAAAAATGTCTTTTTTTAATGGAACGCAAATGCCAGAAAAATACATTTTCATGAATCAACAAATAGTAGAAGTTTTACGGTAGTCGCTGGTGTGATATAAAAGTAGAATTCTCTCAAGAAACCGATCCACTGTCGGAGAAAGTTAGCGGAATAAATTAATGACACAATTTAGCAAAAAGTATTTCACACATTTTTTGTACATAATCGCAGTTATTGTTCAATGAAGTGTTTAGAATTATTTGATGTGTTTAATAGTTTCCGTTTTGTCCGCCAGGCTAAAGGAGATACATTCTCAAGTGTCTGGGAAGTGTGTTGTTTCGGTTAGTTGAATCAGTGTTTTGTGTGTGTGGTAAAGTAATACAGAATCAATCAAAGCTACCTAAATTACAAATTAGGGTCAATACACGCGTGTAACCGTATTCGTTTCAGATGGATAGTCAAAACGTTGATCTGAAGACACATGCCACTTTTTTTTATTTCAGCCCGTACTCCTTAGTGATGGTGCCTTTCTACGAACAGGGCCGGATTTACACTTGATAAGGCCCTAAGCTTTCCAACGTGCGGCATTGGACAAAATAATGCTGCAATATATTTAAGTATATATGTTTACTCAGGAAAGTGGGTGCCCCAAGCTATAGCTTGTGTAGATTATACGTAAATCCTGCACTGTCGACGACCTTCCCAGCGAATGAAACTTAATGTAGTCAATCTCGTGAGGGAAATTGGTAAAATAATTCTAATGAAGTCTTCATCAGCATATGCCGTCTCCGCTGCGAAGGTTGGCTGCAACAGACCTCAAGCATCCAATGTCTCTTGTTTTGGTGGTGCACTCTGATAGACTGTAACCTGTCCATCTTTTGATGTTACTCTTCCACTTGTATCTCTGCCTACCTCTTGCTCGCTTCCCTTTGACTTTACCCTCAAGTAAGGTCTTCAATAGGGTGTCATGTTTTTTAATGTGTCCAAAATATTTTATTTGCCTGATCTTTATATCTCTTAGTAGTTCTTTCTTCATATTAAGTGTCTCTAGCACCTCTTTATTTGTTTTCTTATCTTTTCATGATGTTCTCCCTATTCTTCTATATTCCAACATCTCAAAGACATCAATTCTGTCTTCTAATTATTTAGTGTCCATGTTTCTGAGCCATACATTAATATATAATAGATGTAGCCTTATTATAATTCTGAATTTTATCTTGTTTGTAATTTGTTTAGATGTTACTATTTTCCTCATGTCATTGAAGGTACTTCTAGCCATTCCTATTCTCCTTTTAACTTCTGTTTCACATCTGCCATCATTTGTGACTATGTGTCCAAGATATTGATAATGTTTTACTTGTTGTAGTTTCTCTACATATAAGTTTCTCACTTGTTGTAGTTTCTCTACATATAAGTTTCTTGTCAATGAAGTATTATACAACAAATTCGATGTTTCCACTAAGGATTATGTCTAAAGAACAAAATATTCGACTCGGTGGTAGAGTTGTTAGTGCGCTCGTCACACAAACACAACTCGGTCGAACTTGCTAGTGGTTCGAAAACCGACCATTCGCATTGTACTGCTGATATGATTAGATGCGTTTTTAATATATAATGGTGCCAAGAAATGTAACTTCTTCTTCTTCTTTTCTTCCTCTTTTACCCTTTACGGGTGTCGAGGGAGATAAAGTGTTCTTGTTCTCGCTGTTCTGGCAGCTTCAGATAATGTTATTTGGTATTCGTGTAATGTCTCTTTGATGTTGTCAATCCAGCGTATTCTAGGTCTACCCCTGGCTCTTCTGTCTGCTTCTCCTGAATTCTCACGGATGAATGCATACACCCCAGACCCATATAGAATGGTCATCATCATTATCAGGTGCCATGCCGGCTGGCGTAGGTGGTCATGGCTCTCCACAGCTCTCTGTCCACAGTATTATGTATCAAGCCCTGCCATGCCAGGTTGTCAAACTGTCTAATATTTTCTCACGTTGTCGCCTTCTGTCTCTGTTGCCTTCAATTTTGCCTGTTGTGACTATGTTCTCTTAACCTGCCTGTCTCATGAAGTTACCCAAAAAAAAAGATTGTCTTTTTCTTATATTATTGATTAAGGTCCGTTTCGCATTTGACTCTTTTAACACCTCTACATTAGTTTTTCTGGCAGTTCATGGTATTCTCAGCATTCTTCTGAAGAACCACATCTCTGTTGCCTCCAATCTCCCACTTTCCAGTTTGTATATTGTCCAAGACTGGCACCCATATGTTAGTATAGGGGTTATATAGCACTGCAGAACTTTCTTTCTCACCCCTAATGACTAGGTCATATTACACAATATATTTTTTCCTTTTTTCTGAATGTTGTTTTTTCCCATAGAACGGTAAGAAGGCAAATTTTCAAACATTGCAAAGTCTGAGAAAAACTGACAAGCGCACACTTTTTGTGGCAAACAAAAACAATTTTGAAGCTTGGTTCAATCTAAAGTGTAATTATTTCACAAGATAATATTTAAATTGATTATGTCAACAAATAAATATAAAAACTTCATCATTTAAAAAAAAAAGAATATATTTTACAATTTTCTCATTACAGGATCTCCGCGCCAAGTAAACCAGGAACGTCATGGAACAATAGTCACCAGAAACTAGGACAAGCTACCAGACTTAGGACACGACGACCACCTACAGCGATATTTCAAATAAAATTAGACCTTTAAAACAGATATTAGCCCCCCCCCCCCAATTAAGTAAATTGGCTTAAATTGGCTTACCGTCGATATTGTGTTAATTTGAGTAACAAATGATTACATCCCTTTAGGAGAAGGGGAAATAAAAATAAATCTATATGTAGCGTATAGCTTTAACACAGTTATTGATAATACCAGGAATCGGGTTGTCTCTAGCCGGGTTGTCACTAGTCGAGTTGTCTTTTCTCTCATAGCATCGTCAGATGGTGTCTTATCAGTCGAAATATCAAACAGCCTGTCTCCAGTAGTATAATTGAATAACATTCGATCGAAAACAGGTTGAAATCTTCAGCGCAGTCAGTAAACAAAACAAGCAACCATCTGACAATGTCGGTATCTTTCAGAGGTGTGAAATTTTCAACGTTTGTTCTGCTCATTCAGATCGTGTTTATTGTCATCATTGGTATTTTTGGACAGTACCTGGACAACGCAGAGTACCCGCAGATATATGAGCCGAATAAAGCCATTGCTGGTGACGTGAATTATGTGAAATACCCAAGTAAGTATCACTGCTAACTGTAGGCATACTACGGGAATTTCTGTAACTGTAACAGATGTGACTGACACAACACCTACTACTGCTACTACCACTACTACTACCACCACTACCACGACAACTACTACTACTACTACTACTACTACTAATGCCACTACTATTATTGCTACTACTACTACTACAATCACTACTACCACCACCACGACTACTACAACTATTATTACTACTACTACCACTACTACTACCACCACTACCACGACAACAACTACTACTACTACTACTACTAATACCACTACTATTATTGCTACTACTACTACTACCATCACTACTACCACCACCACGACTACTACTACTATTATTACTACTACTACCACTACTACTACACCATCGATTGTTTTAGGGTCCAGTCTCCCCTCCGGATGATATGTTATGGTTTACTCATTTGGTCCGAGACCACTCTCGTGCTAACCCGCTTGGCAGTGGGGATTTTCTGTAATGGTTGACTCTCTTAGCCCAAGGGACTCCAGAAATAAAGCGTAAGGCAACGCTTGAAGAGATAAGACAGGAGACAAAAGTCAGAAATTGAGACAAGACAAGCAGAGACAATGATGTATTCACAGATTGCCAGTTTTCCTTCGTCGCCTCCTACGACATGCATGAAAAGAAGACAGTGGTCATATTTTTTGGCACTCTGAACTAGAAATCCAAGCTCCTGTTGCTACACGGGCAAATGCATGACCAGATACACTAAGAGTAGTGATGTCGAACAGAACTGCTGGAATGATGATGATGTAAACAAACTGCAAGATGTGAGATGTACTCATTCCGAAACATTATATCACACACATCTACATTGTATCACACACATCTACATTATATCACACACATCTACATTATATCACACACATCTACATTAGAGTCACTCATAAATATGGAAATTTCTAGGCACAGTATTCCTTAGGTTGCCATTACTTTCAGGAAGAAACAGCCGCTAATGAAACACCGCAAAGAGAACACATTCGTTCTCGACGGCTGTGAAACATGGACCATAAGTAACACATCGGCAAAGAAGATCAACTCCTTTGAGATGATTCCGAAAGATACTCAGAGTATCGTGGAAGGAAAACAAGAGAAACTCAGATACTGTAAACACATTGAAGATGTCAGAGTGGTGGTTACTATAGTCCGTTCAGAATCGTTTGCCGAGATGTTATGATTTATTATTCAAAAAGTTCTTGATGATTTCACATGAATTTTGGCATACGTTGTTAAAATGTCCATGTCGCGAAAACATATGTGTTACTTGATGTCTAGCTGTAACGGTTATTTGAAAGCGGCGAATTCTTTTGATGTTTGCCCATGTAAATATTATTTCGACCATAAACAAAATATTTTACAGTAATCTAGTGCAATGATGACCCATAGGCGTGTCCACAAAATTTTACATGGTGGCAGGTGTAAAAAAAATTTAAAATATATCTTTTGTTCGTAGAGTCAATTTGATATTGTTCCATGCTCTTGGTGTGAGTTTCACAAATGTTGTCGCTGCCTTTGAAATAAGTACATATATTTCTTCATGTAAGGAAATTTTGTCTGTAATAGTTGATCCAAGATATCTGAACTTCTGTATTGAATCAAGCGGGCTAATTTTTATAAGTAATGGTTGATGGTTTGCTTATAACATTTTTTTGAATTGCTTGGGTGGTATTGAGCAATGAAATGTTTTACAAATCAACTTGTAAATTTTGCAAATCAAACTTTTTTTAGTGTAGACTTAATCAGAGTAATGATCATTCATAATCAGACGAGTCAAATAGGTCGATTACTGTTTTCGGCTGAACAAACAACAAACCTTCCTTTTTCCAATATTCCTCTTCTTGGCGTAACACATGATCCTCACATTTCACCCAGTAGTCTTTATGTATATTTGATAGAGCCTGATTTGTAAGTGTCTCAATATCACATAATTTGAAAGTTGTATTTGTAGATGCTACGTGTCCTTTAACTTTTGCCCAAATTAGCTCTATAGGATTTAAGTGTGCATGATATGGAGGTAGTCTCAAACATCTATGACCATGTTCTTCAATTAACTTGTCTATTTTAAATATCTTTGTTCGTTGTGTCTGTTTTACAAGGTTAAGCAATTCGGGTTTCAAGTACCTGTCGGTAAATGGTATGTGTTCTTTTATGAGCCACGTTTTGATTGCATCTTTTGTACTTGATGATGTTGGGATTCTATCTTCTACGTTCACTACGTTATGGTATGAAGCATTGTCCATTATCAGACAAGAAGGTCTATCTAATATTGGAAGAATACTTTTTTCGATCCAGTCTTCGAATATGTGCCCATTCATTTCGGAGTGGTAGTCTCTATTGTCAATGGATTTTGAAATGAAAATTAGATGAGCATTCTGCAACAACCCATTATGTCTGCTACCTGCATGTGCAACTATCAAACGTTGCCCTTTACTACTTGGTACTGATCTTTTAATACTTCCATCTGCTAACTGCCATTCCTTTTCATTTGTATGATGAGCGTTGATCCAAGTTTCATCTAAATACACAATATCATAACCATTCTCGCGCATTCCCTTCACTTCACGTAAATACTTGCTTCTAAGAGCTACCAGATGTGGCTTTTCACAAATAATGTTTTTTCCACCAGCATACTTTCTAAAGGTGAAGCCTGCATTTCTTACAGTTTTCCATAATAAAGTTTTTGATATTTCAATGTCGTTATTAGTTTTCAGCCAAATCTTCAACTTTCTAAGTGTCACTTCTTCGTTTTTATCAAACATTCTACATATTTCTCTTTTTACTAGGTCCTTATCGAAACTGTCTATCTTTTCTTTCCTTCCTTGCTTTCGTGAATTTGTTGGCAATAAATATCCGCTTGCTTCCACTATTCGATCAAATGAACGTTTACACAAACCTAAAATATGCATTGTTCTCTTCTCAGGATTTGATAAAGAACAATAAAGATGTCCCTTTTTACGCTCTCTGCAGAAGTATTGATAAATCTTTATAGCAATGTTATGCTCAGTAAAATATTTCGCTTTCAGATTCATTCTCACATAGACTTGCAGAAGGTAATATGCTTAGTGCCGCCTACTGTCTGTAAATATTGAGACGTGCCTCTGACTTGTGACTTGAAATCGAGTCAATAGCCGTTTTTGATTTCACATAATTCTAAGTTCAGGAAAAATAATATTTGGTGCTAAACGGGAATTTCCATATGTAACATTGCTTTATACAAATGTACAGTGGAAACAACTACTTTTAGAACGGTGCACATTCTACCGTGAGGGTCATGCCTTTATATTTAATAATCAGCTGTGAGATGTAAGCATCTACATAATCCAGCGATTGTTTATAATTTAGATTAACTTTTTTTTAATATAGGTTAAATAAGGTATCTTTGATACTGGATCACATTTCTTTGATAAAAAAATATTTCTATAGCGACATTATTATTCTAAACCTAACTTCAAATGATCAATCCAAATGAACAATACGTTTTTGATAAAAATAATTTAACATCTCGGCAAACGATTCTGAACGGACTATAAACACAATAACAAAATGAAAACTACACCTTTCTGGTCATATAAAGAGACATAACTGTTTAGAAAGACAAATAATGGACGGCAGAGCCCATGAGAGCAGGAGAAAAGGCAGACCAAGAAGACGATGGACTGACGACATTAAATATACATGAATACATCGTTGGAAAATGCAAGACGTATCGCCCAAGACAGAAGGGATTCAGAGAGTTCATTGGGAAGACAACGTTCTGGAGATAATGCGTCACATGACATAAATATGAAGATTGTATTGTGTAATATTTTAGCGGTGGAGAAGAGGAATCTTCATAGCTACGTAAATTCTAACATATAGTTGTGAGACTTGGAAAAATATCAACAGGATAGTGGAAAATTAGAGGCAACAGAGATGTGGTTCTATAGAAGAATGCTGAGAGTAGCACGGACAACAGAGATGTGGTTCTATAGAAGAATGCTGAGAGTAGCATGGACAACAGAAATGTGGTTCTATAGAAGAATGTTGAGAGTAGCATGGACAACAGAGATGTGGTTCTATAGAAGAATGCTGAGAGTAGCATGGACAACAGAGGTGGTTCTATAGGAGAATGCTGAGAGTAGCATGGACAACAGAGATGTGGTTCTATAGGAGAATGCTGAGAGTAGCATGTACAACAGAAATGTGGTTCTATAGAAGAATGCTGAGAGTAGCATGTACAACAGAGATGTGGTTCTATAGGAGAATGCTGAGAGTAGCACGGACAACAGAGATATGGTTCTATAGGAGAATGCTGAGAGTAGCATGTACAACAGAGATGTGGTTCTATAGAAGATTGCTGAGAGTAGCACGGACAACAGAGATGTGGTTCTATAGAAGAATGCTGAGAGTAGCATGGACAGATATATAGACTAATGAAGAGGTGCTGAAAGAGTTAAATGCAAGATGAGGGTTACTTAATAGTATCATAAAGAAACAATGTGTATATGCTGGACAGGTTACGAGACATGGAGGTGAAGAGAACATAGTGACATCGGGCAAGATTGAAGGCAAGATAGATCAATCATGACAACGTGAGAAACTATTGGATGGTCTGACATCGTGCATGGCATGGCAAAGGTTCAACAACGATCCTGATAAAATATACTAGAAATAGACAGTTATGGAGATATGTGACCGCCTACGCCAGTCGACCTGATTATTATTCTGACTAGAGTCACTGACACTATATGTCCATGTTTATAATTACTTGTTTATGTCTCTTTCATTGACCTGTCATTTATGTCAATGGACAGTACATTCCTTAGAAGAAATATAGCTCAATCGATTTTTCTTTTACCCATCAGTTTAAATTTCTTTTCAGTTGTCGATGTTAAATTCTCATATTTGTTGGTTATGATGGAATCAATAATATTCAAATCATTATCAAATCATTATTATCAGTTCGAATAATTGTTTGTTTATCCGCAGAGAAAAATGAATGAGGTTTTCTGTACATGCACATACACGTAATGAGAAAATAATTTCCGTAAACATAATTCCGTTGCTTAGGAACCGCTTATTGGATGAGACGTGACCGTTTTCAATAAAGACCTTCCACCATAATTAATTAGGACCTTATTTAATACGTTTTAGATTATTGTTGGGCTTTCGGTTAGTCACTATTTATATACTTGGAATCGCATGCCAAAAGTAGTCAAGGCGATTCCAAATATATAAATAGTGACTAACAGAAATCTCAATATTAATTAAGAACGTAACACATGGGGTCCTAATTAATACTGTTGGAATATCTATTATACATCAGACAACCTCGGGTAACACATCAATTGATGACGTTAACATGATGCGTGGTTTCCACTACTCTTTCCATATTTATATGTTATGTGCTTCATCGATAGGCTCATGAGAAAAAATATTTTTTTAAATTAAATGATCGCTGTACAAATTGGAAATATGTTACCTATGATATTCCACAAAACCACATTTTAAAGATCAAACCTGTATGCTGATGTCATCGCATTTAATTGTGAAGCATTTTTGTAGGGCACTGTGTGATGGCAATATTAGTTTTCCAAACAATGCGGCTGTGTGATTGACCATAAAAACCCGCAGAAGATGAATATTTTATAAATCCAAGGCCTACCTACCTACCTACCTACCTACCTACCTGCTGTATACATATCTGCCTACCTACTTACCTACCCACCCAATCCCCAATCCCCACCCACCCACTCACCCACCCACTCACCCACCCACCCACTTACCCACCCACCCATCCATCTATCCATCCATCCATCCATCCATCCACCCGAAATGTTTAAATTTCTACACATTGTTTCAGTATTTCTACTATCTGCTATTCCCATTATGGAAATTGTGTATTTAAATCATAAATCTAACTATTTCTGGGTTCTTTGTTGTTGAGGCCACAGAAGTTCCATGCATCTCTTTTAACTGTCGTTGTGTTGTTTGATGGAGGATTGATACTTGTGCCCCGTGAACTGTTGCTATTCCGATTACTGATAGATTTTCTAATTTTCTTGAGGTCTTGTCTAATATATAGAAAATCAATACAAGGTAACTGCGTGAAACGTAACAACAATTAGACTTACGTAAAACACAGGTTTATATTTCGTCTCAATGGGACACGACAGACTATATCTAAAACTAGTGGGTAATGATGGGCAATAATGAGCACACAAGAAATCATAAAAATTACAATACACAAATCACATTCAACGTTTCAACCAAAAGGTCTTTATCAAGACACAAACAAAACATTAAAAGACGACGAATAGAAAAGACATTTTCATCATTGCCCATCATTACCCACTAGTTTTAGATATAGTCTATCGTGTCCCATTGAGACGAAATATAAACCTGTGTTTTACGTAAGTCTAATATATAGAGGAGATTTCTGCGGAAACTTAAATTCTCTGCCAGTTTGTTAGACCTGTTGTAGGTGAGCACTTAAACTATCACAACATTGATACATCCTCCGAAAGTATTGCATCTGTTTACTTCGTCACCTTGGGTTGTAGCTAATACCTACACATGTCACTTGTTCATTGTCGCTTTCATCGGTCCTTTCCCCTGTTACGGGGCACTGATCGTTTGCAAGATGAAACATGTCATACACGTATGTCTCTTGTCCATTGCCGCCTTGATGGATCCTTTACCCTGTTACTGGGCACCATGCCTTCCATTGCTAATTGTTTTCGTTTGAGTAAAGCAAATTCAAGATAAGACAAATCGACTCTCCGACCAAATGTATTTGTTAAGGTATGGACATAGAATACCAATATAGCAGGAAACTTAACGTTAAACCGCTATTTAACCATATGTTAAAATATTCTATAACATATGATAAATAGTTTTTTTTCTGTAGTCTCTCATTTATTCTTTTTGATAGTTTTCCCGTACTACTATGCCTCTGCATGGAATGGAAACGGCAATTTACGAAAGGGCTATCAGAAAAATAATTTAAAAAACATCTTATCCAAAGTATCTTCATTCCAACCCTGTGCTACCAATGTCAAACATGGTCCTTAACAACAAAACATAAGAGACAACTGGTTACAACAGAGATGAGATGTCTGAGAAAAGCCACAGGAGTGACCTGAAAACACAGAATTAGAAACGATGTCATAAGAGAAAGAGTGGGTGTCATATCAATTCTACAATACGTACAATACCAACAGATACAATGATTTGGTCATCTGGAAAGAATGCCGTGTGATTCATTAGTTTATAAAGCATAAATGAAGAGAGGAGAAGCAGAAAGTAGAGCCAATGGTAGACCTAGAGTACGCTGGATCGACAACATCAAAGAGATATTACACGAACACCAAATAACATTATCTGAAGCTGCCAGAAAAGCGAGAACAAGAACATTGTATCTCCCCCGACACCCATAAAGGGTAAAAGAGAAAGGAAAGAAGAAGAAGAAGAAAAATATTGCCGGGAAAGACGTAAAGATGCTAAAATAGATACACAATTGTTGCCCGTATTCTATTACACAAGCCGTTACATACGACACAATGAAGAGCAGCCAAGGTGTAAACGTTTGATAAAACCGAGGACACAAGGCTTGATTTGTGCACACAAAAAAACACATTAAAACTGATATAGTTTCGACAAAAATATGTACATTTATATTTGTGACGAGAGGAACAACAAATATTTTATTCAAAGAACAATATTTTAAAAGTTCAAAATACACAAAAATCTTGATAATATCAAGCGAGAGCAGTAATATATTTGCTAAATCTACCCTAGATTACTTGTAAACATATCGAAGATATACGTTAACCGTACAGATACAGAAGTCTGTTCATGGCGTCCTTAACAACCAGTACTGTATTTTTAATGAATCGCTTATTCTATTACATGAAATTTACTAATTATTTTTTTAATTTATTTATGAAATGAATAGAGGACTACTAGTTCATAGATTTTCAACTCTTGACCGAATTTTTAGACCGAATGTTTGCTAATTTCAAAAGATGGGCGGTGTTGAAAAGTGTGCAAGTCATTGACGTTACCCGTTTCACGAACTCTTTACGTGATAAAAGCATGGATAGGTGTGTGTGTTTTGGGAGGGGGAAAGGATGAGGTTTTCTATAATAAAACTACGGACATTGAACTTGTATAAAATGTAAATATAGCATGAGTTATGAACTATTGTCATAGCACACGGCTTCCCGTAAGTGCTCAGACATGACCGTCCGCACCAGAAGACATCTTCACAGAATTAATTAGGCCTTCATTCGTTACTTTCAAAAAAAATTATTTTCGTGGTTCCCTTGGTCACTATTTATTGCATATTGACCTGTATAAAACAAACAGCCTGTTAATAATACTTGTACAAACAGTCTGTTAATGTGTCAACTAAGGTGTGCAAATACTTGTACAAACACTTGGTAATGTGTGAACTAGGTATGCAAATAATTCGAGTTTGTAAGCTGCGTTAAATAGAAGAACTATATGTCTACCAAGTCAATGCGCATCCATTTATATTGGTGGTAACACTACACCCACGCCGTAGAAACGTTTTCAATAAGGAGGGGAATTTACCTAAAAAAATACTCATTCTTCCGTTTGTGTGTGTAAATCCCTCTTTTTTTATGGGAAATTTGATGATATTTTTGATGGGAAATGTGATGATCTTTTTTTTTGAAACACACATTAGTGGCATTTCTTATTCAGGATGTAGCGAGCAACACAGCATTTGTTTGGCTGTAGTGATTTCATGGGCAATGTGTAGTAGTGTAATAGAAGGTTAATAGTGTAATAGTGTTCGTCCATCACATGATGATGATGACCATTTGTTACATCCACATTTGAAATTCAGTTAGAGTGATGTCCTTGATTATGAGTTCGTAGATGGCTAATAACCCCTATTCGAGCCGCGAATATCTTTGGACAGTTCGGGCATGGAATGACCACTGTAGACGGATCTTGGTCTATCCGTGACTTTCTAGCTACTCTCCGCTGTTGAACTGCTACACTTCAACTCTTTTCGCAAGATTATGTCCCTTTTTTGATTATAGAGCAATCTAGTAGCAATCTTCTAAGAAATATAAATACATTCAGTAGTTTGTTATTGCTTTATGAACAAGGCGAATGCACAATTGTCTGCGGCGAGATTTGAAGTGGGGTTTTTTTTTTTGGTTCGGAAAATTGTTAAGAAATGGGATCTTGCCCACCTTTTGACTACGCTCCAAGTACGTAAAAGTCAATTTGTGATTTGCTAGAGGGGGAACGTAACTAACTCCCAAACCGCCCCTTCTAGTATCTATTTCTACGGACTTGACTACGTCATATGAATTGTATTTAGTGCGGATTTTTGACGTCAGTGCACATAGACTTTGTGGACACCCTAACACAGTGTTTCTCAACCTTATTGTTACCATGCCCCACCTAAGTCCTTCTAAAATTATGATGCCCCCAAATGTAACTTATACAAATATTTTATATTCAAAAATTGAATTACTGCCTAAATTAAGCCTAATTCGAATTGTTCCCTTCCCCCCTATCAATCAAATTTCCCCCCTGGGGGTCGTGTGCCCCTCTTTGGGAAACACTGTCCTAAAATAATATATACATTTTCTTAATAAATATTGAAGTGTATATAATTCACAATGTTCTAAATACATGTTCTATGTTCTATAATTGATGTACATGTTCTATGTTCTATAATTGATGTACAAGTTCTATGTTCTATAATTGATGTACAAGTTCTATGTTCTATAATTGATGTACAAGTTCTATGTTCTATAATTGATGTACAAGTTCTATGTTCTATAATTGATGTACAAGTTCTATGTTCTATAATTGATGTACAAGTTCTATGCTCTGTGCTAAGATATTTGTTCTGAATTAAATCTCACTAGATTTTATGGACGTCAACGGAATGATCTTTGTCGGATTCGGTTTTTTAATGACGTTTTTGAAGAACTACGGTTTCAGCTCCGTCGGAGTCAACCTTCTTCTCAGTGCTGTCTTCATCCAGTGGGCGGCGATCGTTAGGGGCTTCATCCACTATGATATACTTGGAGGACATAAGTTCCAAATGGGTGTAATAGAGTAAGTGTAATCGGAAGTGGATGATGTGTGGAATGCTCGTAGATTTCATTGTGTTTTATACTTTATTACACGTTGTAATTTTGTGTGTCACAACAAACAATTTCGACTCAATTATCTTTCTCACTTTTGTGTTCACAGTTTCAACAATTATTTCCCTTTAAAGTCAGATGATTTTTTTCCCGGCAAATTCTTAAAATTTTCAAGTTGATGCGTGATTTTCATGATATTCTGTATGCATTTAAATTTATAAAAAGCAATTTTCGACCACAAAATGGAAAATAAAAAAATTGTTAAATATTTGTACATGGTATATTTTGTCTTATTTAATTTCACTTTAGATAATTTTCTAAACATAAAATATTCAGTATTGATACCACTTTAGTTTATTTTTATTTTAGGTTTTTGTAAATTATATACTTCCCTCCAAAACACATTATAGAGAAAAAGGTACCGCACCCATAGAAACCCATAGAGGGTTAATAGTGTAATAGAGGGTTAATAGTGTAATAGAGGGTTCAAAGTGTAATAGAAGGTTAATAGTGTAATAGAAGGTTAATAGTGTAATAGAGGGTTAATATTGTAATAGAGGGTTAATAGTGTAATAGAAGGTTAATAGTGTAATAGAAGGTTAATAGTGTAATAGAAGTATATTTGGCATATTTCATGAAAAGTATACGGTGGGTGTTGGAAATTTTATCCAGCATAGATCTCAAAATCCCATCTCTCTTGTAGCAGGACAATGATCATAATAGATTTCCAGAAGGATATAGTACAGAAAATTGAAATGCGTTGTGTCGGAGTTTTATTTGCGTCATGACCCGACACATACATCTTCGGCGGGTTATCGGTGAAATGCGCCTACGAAATTACAATTCTCGAGTTCTGCGTGCAGAAAATCGACCAAATAGAGACCGGAGCACAACAATATTCTAAATTGAAAAATTGTCGTTTAGTTCACAATTAACTTGAAACTTGCAAGCAAGAGAGAAACTTCACGAGATAGACAGGTTACAATCTAATAGAGTGCACCATCACGGCAAGTGACAGAGTATGTTTGAGGTTCGCAGCAGACAGCCTTTGTTGCGAAGACGGCGCTTAATGATGACGAACTTGAGATTTCAAAACAAGCTGACTTAGAACGTCAGTCATATCGATATGAATATTTCAATCCTTTTCATTGGTCATTTCGATGTGTTATCATCGCAGGGACCAATGAAAATCACAGAAAAATTAGGGTATACGAACAGGAGTAACTATAAATAAAAGGGAACTAGAAAATAACCTAATACGGGGTGCAGAGACGTTGAAGCGAGCACCTGCTTCGCTCGCCAGGACCAGGACTCATGCTGGTTCAGACCTTGATACTCCTCCCGCGGAGTACCCCGGGTAACAGAGCAATCTGGCTAAGTTATCAAGGATCAAACGATCTCCAGCTGAGGTGGGAACCTGCTGTGGACTTGGAAACTTCCAAGAGAGAATCGACTCTTCTTATCCGCAGTATGTCCCGGGATTAAAAGCAAGCTTCGGCAAAGTTTCGACAACCTTTTCGTCATTTTCGCTAAGGCTCAAGAACTTTTCGTCAGTTCCCCATCTGCACCCAGAGTCGTGATATAAACAAAAAGTTCTTCTTAGGACTAGGTTGAAAGCGACGTGACTAGGCATCCCGAGATAGCCTAGTCGAATCCAGCACTCAACAAACAACAAGCAAATAACCTAATACATACTACTTAAGAGGAAGTGGTGAGTGGGTTAACAGAACAGCAACCTCCTTAATTTGTTATGATTGTAAAGCAGATATAACAAAATTGGATTAACGCCTGCAGTTGAAAGGAGCCGACCTCATCATAATATGAATATTTTTCTTAACAAAAAATTTTTTTTTATAAATTAATAAATAAACTGAATACAGTAAAATCTAAAAATCGACAACACTGTTTTGCAACGGTCCTAGCACATCAAAATAATTCGCCTATATGTAAAATTTATAGTATTTATGTACTAAATAATGACAATAATTTAGCATCATTGATATTCAAAAGTTGCATGCTAAAAATCTCTGCGATCTAGCAGACACTTTCGGAGAAAATCGCATTCAACAATGTTTATGAATTAGTACACGGACTGTAGCATTCTTTTTTCTTACAAGTCAACACTGAAGTGAACTTTTTCTACATTGCAGGATTGTTACTTAAAGCCGGGGCCTGAGAGGGGAGCAAAGAATAGCAACTCTGTTTACCTTCCATGCATGTTGTAAGAGGCGACTAAAGACGTTATGGGATGGAGTTGGCTATCCCGTCCCATATAGGGTCAGTGACCCAAATATATGTTGAAATCGGATGTATCAGGCCAAAAGTCGCAGATATAGCAGCAATGCTGTAAACCATGGCCCAGTGCATTCCGTTTTCAGGACTAAATCCTGCTAATCTGCAGGAGTTTGAGAACGAACGCAGAAGAAGAAGAAGTTACTTACGACTTTGTTATTTACAGGATGGTTACTTACGACTTTGTTATTTACACGATGGTTACTTACGACTGTGTTATTTACAGGATGGTTACTTACGACTTTTTCTATCCTGCAGGATGGTTACTTACGACTTTGTTATTTACACGATGGTTACTTACGACTTTGTTATTTACACGATGGTTACTTACGACTGTGTTATTTACAGGATGGTTACTTACGACTTTTTCTATCCTGCAGGATGGTTACTTACGACTTTTTCTATCCTGCAGGATGGTTACTTACGACTTTTTCTATCCTGCAGGATGGTTACTTACGACTTTGTTATTTACAGGATGGTTACTTACGACTTTGTTATTTACAGGATGGTTACTTACGACTTTTTCTATCCTGCAGGATGGTTACTTACGACTTTGTTATTTACAGGATGGTTACTTACGACTTTGCAACGGCCACGGTACTCATTTCCTTCGGAGCTGTCCTAGGCAAAACTAGTCCTATACAGTTACTTGTTATGGGTATTATAGAGGTGCTGTTAGCGCAGCTCAACGAGTATGTCGGGGTAGATCTTCTGCGTGTAAGTTAAGAAAGTTAAAGTCTGTCATATTTGATGTCCAATGAAAGTCTGTCATATTTGATGTTCAATCAAAGTCTGCCATATTTGATGTCCAATGAAAGTCTGTCATATTTGATGTTCAATCAAAGTCTGTCATATTTGATGTCCAATGAAAGTCTGCCATATTTGATGTTCAGTCAAAGTCTGTCATATTTGATGTCCAATGAAAGTCTGTCATATTTGATGTTCAGTCAAAGTCTGTCATATTTGATGTCCAATGAAAGTCTGTCATATTTGATGTTCAGTCAAAGTCTGCCATATTTGATGTCCATTGAAAGTCTGTCATATTTGATGTTCAGTCAAAGTCTGCCATATTTGATGTCCATTGAAAGTCTGTCATATTTGATGTTCAGTCAAAGTCTGCCATATTTGATGTACATTGAAAGTATGGCATTTTAGATGTCCAGTAAAAGTATGTAAGTTAAGATGTCTAAAAAGGTATTCACATCTAGGACAAAAGTCTTAATCAAGGATAACAGTATAGTATAGTTACCATCTAGCGTAGATATTAGTCTAGTAATAACATAGAGATAGGGTATCTAGTCGTCTAGTCTAGTTATCACATAGAGTTAGGGTAGCTAGTCGTCTAGTCTAGTTATCACATAGAGTTAGGGTATCTAGTCGTCTAGTCTAGTTATCACATTGAGATATGTGGTAGCCTAGCCAAGCTATCATCTAGGATGTGTGACATTCTAGTCTAGTAAATATGAAGCGTAGGTAGTCTTTCAGTCTAATTATTATATAAGGTACGTAGTAGTCTAGTGAAGTTATTATGTAGGATAAGTAGTAGTCTAGTTATTATGTAGGTTAGGTACTCGTCTAGTCTAGTTATTATATACGGCAGGTAGTCTAGTCTAGTTACTATTTAGAGTAGGTAGTCTAGTCTAGTTATTATGTAGCGTAGGTATTCTTGTCTAGTTATTATGTAGCGTAGGTTGTATAGTCTAGTTATTATGTAGCGTATGTTGTATAGTCTAGTTATTATGTAGCGTATGTTGTATAGTCTAGTTATTATGTAGCGTAGGTATTCTTGTCTAGTTATTATGTAGCGTAGGTTGTCTAGTCTAGTTATTATGTAGCGTAGGTAGTCTAGTCTAGTTATTATGTAGCTTATGTTGTATAGTCTAGTTATTATGTAGCGTATGTTGTATAGTCTAGTTATTATGTAGCGTATGTTGTATCGTCTAGTTATTATGTAGCGTATGTTATATAGTCTAAATATTATGTAGCGTAAGTTGTCCAATGTTAGTTTTGCTTCAAGCCCATCTTAGTAACCAACAATCGTCAAATGCCAACTTTTGATCAAAGTGAGGATTGAGACGTAGATATTTACCTGTGCCATGTCTTGC
Source organism: Meghimatium bilineatum (assembly GCA_034231615.1). Lineage (NCBI taxonomy): Eukaryota > Metazoa > Mollusca > Gastropoda > Stylommatophora > Philomycidae > Meghimatium > Meghimatium bilineatum. The sequence goes on from CM067302.1 coordinate 23,474,150, forward strand.
AGGTGAGAGACATTGGTGAATCCATGTTTATACATATGTTCGGTGCCTATTTTGGGTTGGCGGTTGCGAGGGTTCTATTCACTGAAGAGATAGAAACATCCAGTAAAGAGGGCACTGTCTACCACTCGGATCTCTTTGCTATGATTGGTGGGTATATATAATTTTGGGTGTTTCCACTCATGTAGTTTATTATTAGTGGATATATTTATTTGTGGGTATTTCCATTCGGAAGCCCCCCCCCCCTATATTGACGTACATTCTCAAACTACCGCTGGATCACTCTTGTAGAAGGATAATGATCCTACTAGATTTCCAGCAGGATGTAGTCCAGAGAATGGAAATGAATTGTGTCGCCGTTTTATTTTAGCCAATGGTCCGACACATCAGACTTTTATGATAAAAATACTGTCCAGTATCTACGTCAACAATGTTTTCAACCACACTTCCCTATATCAACAGCTGTCAAGAATTCAGGGGTGCCCCTGTTTAATTGTGTCAAATTTGTACACATCCCTCCCACTGCCCCCTCCTTAAAACTTTTTTTGTCCATAAAAAAAGTAGGAAAACATCAACATAACTTTTTTCACATCTTCAGAAACTTGCTTCAAATTCAAACAATTTAATTGTTAACATAAATAAATTCAAACAATTTAATTGTTAACATACATAAATTCAAACAATTTAATTGTTAACATACATAAATTCAAACAATTTAAGTGTTAACATACATAAATTCAAACAATTTAATTGTTGTTGAAATGATAGTATTGCTAATAGCATCTTTTGTGAAATAATGTAACATCACCACCCCCGTCCCCCTTGTCAGCGACTGTCAAATGTGTTCATATTTCCTCTCCCCTTATTGGTAACGTAATGTATGGACAGAGGCAATGTTATATTTATTTGTATTGATAAGCGGGCATGTCACAAATTGGCCCTAATTGTCATCTGAACTAACTCCTTGAAATACATCTATTTCTTGCAAACATAGATTATAGAAATACATCTATTTCTTGCAAACAGATTATCGAGGCGAAAAACAGACACAGTGGAACACACATTTTAAGGAGTGTATTTTCGGTACAATACAAGAATCAGAGAAAAAGTTTCTACGGAACAAATAGCTAACATAATTAAACGGAACGAAATTCCGATAAAGACGCATATACCGACGCTTCCAATATTCGATGAGAGCCCCTGACCACTCGGCATGCGTGCTGCACACTGAGGGGAGGTGGATGGCCAGTTCATTGCGCGCAGATCGCTAGATCGGTATTTTAAGTTACGATTTAAGTTTCCGAGATAGTGCATTACTATATAAAATTAAAAAGTAAGTATGTTGTCACGTGATTTGTCCACTAATTCTTGTATTGTACCGTATTTTCTGTATTGAGGGGGGTTCCGCATTCAAAATGTGTCAACGAGCTAAGTTACGGTAAAATTACGAAACAAATTCACCATAAGGAAGTATAAAACATACCCAAATTACGATGAAACTACGAAACAAACTCTCCATAAGGAAGTATAAAACATAGGCCTACCCAAGTTACGGTAAAACTACGAATCAAACTCTGTAAATTTAAAACATATTTTACTGTAACTTCAATCGATAAGAAAAATTCGCAAAAATAAAACAACCAAACTTGAAAAATATAAGATTTCCTGTAAGCACATTACGACTCATTAAACAAGGTTTTATTTTCAAAACAACAACACAGATCGCGTGAAAGAAGTGGTTCGTATCGAATTTCATGTTGGAATCACTTTCATGATTTTAATCACCTAATTATGAAGAGTTATAGCAATTCGATTACTACTGACACCAGAGAATGTGCCATATTGATTTCTTATAGAGTATTGTTAAAAGTAGAATGTCCTACTGGATGAATGACAAGAACGTTATAGAAAAGTTTCGGTTATTTTCTGTTGAAATGAACAATGATGGTACACATTTAAGAACTAAATTATAATAGAATTGCAAAAAATAACGGAAATATGTATAAGTGTTACCAATGTTGTAAACGAAACATACTAACAAGAGACAGCGACGGAAGACGTTTCGACTAAAAAAGTCTTCATCTAGACTGGAGACCGCAAACAGATAAAATACTTAACATAGAATAGTAGAGTTGTAAAGATACAAGTGGGAGAGTAACATTACACGATGGACAGGTTACAGTCTAGCAGAGTGCACCACCAAGACAAGAGACAGGAGATGTTGGAGATACGTTGCAGCCAACCTTCGTTGCGGAGACGGCACCTGATGATGATGATGAGAGTTGTACAGTTTTCTTAATATATGAAAACGAGGTTAACCATCCAGTGATCTGATAACTGGTGAGACTGCAGTGAAACTGATTACCAATCAGCGTTATACTGGTGAGACTGCAGTGGAACTAATTATCAATCAGCGTTATACTGGTGATACTGCAGAATTACCAATCTGTGTTATTTATTTAGTAAATACAGAATAAAATATAAACATAGTTAAATAGCCGTTTTACGTTGGACAGTGCACAGAATCAATGTTTCGACCACAAAGGTCATTTTCAAAAAATGTTTGTATTTTTAAAACATAGAATAGGGACCATCTAGTCAAGCGGAGACTACATGTCGGTCTTGACCGTCTCCAAGAAAGACCTTCCAACAGAATTAATTAGGACCCCATTCGTTAGGTTTTTTTATATTTTTATTATTATTTTTTTGCTGGGTTGGGGGGTTATGTTTGGTCACTATTTGCATACTTGGATGGGCATACCAAAAATCATCAATGTGACTCCAAGGCGACATAAAGTTTATAAAAAGTGACAAAAAAGAAATCACGACAATAATAACAAAAATGACCCACACGCTTGCTTAAATTCTGTTGCTATGTCTTATACTAGAGATTGGTCACAGATCAGTCATGATAAATGTCCTTTCCTGAACCGCAGACCCCTCCCCAACAAAATGATTTGACCACTCAGGGATTATGGTCCATGTTGAGAACCGATGCGATAAATAGTGATGCTTGTACAATTAGCAACAGAAAGTAAACTTTTGATGCTTGTAAAATTAGCAAAAAAAGTAAACTTTTGATGATTGTACAATTAGCAGCAACAAGTAAACTTCTGATGATTGTACAATTGGAAAGTAAATAATATTAATTAACTACATTAATTAACTCCATTCAAAACAGGATACATATAGTAAAAGAAAACTTGTGACAACAGAAATGACTTGTCTACGGATTTCTCGGAGTAACAATAAGAGACAGAAATAAAAATATCAGAAGACTAACAAACACAATGTCAATCCTGGATTACATCAGAAGACTAACAAACACAATGCCAATCCTGGATTACATCAGAAGACTAACAAACACAATGCCAATCCTGGATTACATCAGAAGACTAACAAACACAATGCCAATCCTGGATTACATCAGAAGACTAACAAACACAATGCCAATCCTGGATTACATCAGAAGACTAACAAACACAATGCCAATCCTGGATTACATCAGAAGACTAACAAACACAATGCCAATCCTGGATTACATCAGAAGACTAACAAACACAATGCCAATCCTGGATTACATCAGAAGACTAACAAACACAATGCCAATCCTGGATTACATCAGAAGACTAACAAACACAATGCCAATCCTGGATTACATCAGAAGACTAACAAACACAATGCCAATCCTGGATTACATCAGAAGACTAACAAACACAATGCCAATCCTGGATTACATCAGAAGACTAACAAACACAATGCCAATCCTGGATTACATCAAAGGACAACAGATTAGGTGATTTTCAGCAGCTTCCAGACTACCGTCGGACAGTGGCCCTCAAAAAGCGAGAACAAGAACATTGTATCTCCCTCGACAGCCGTAAAGGGATAACAAGAACATTGTATCTCCCTCGACACCCGTAAAGGGAGAACAAGAACATTGTATCTCCCTCGACACCCGTAAAGGGAGAACAAGAACATTGTATCTCCCTCGACACACGTAAAGAGTAAAAGAGGAAGGAAGGAAGAAGAAGACACTCGAATATATTGTTTCGTCGAAGATTCTCAAACTTTTACTTTCCCAGGTACTTTGTTCTTGTGGATCTTCTGGCCTTCATTTAACGGAGGGTTTGCAGACGATGAACAACAGAGAGATAGAGCTTACCTTAACACGTTTCTCTCCCTTTGCTCGTGTACTGTCATGACGTTTGCAGTGTCGGCTGTTGTTGATAAGCAAGGGCGTTTCAACATGGTAGGTGCGTGTGTATGTGCAGAATGTGCAGAGTTTGAGAAATTTGATAGTAACGTTATTTCACTTGTTTGTGTCATCTGTTTACGTTGTGTTTATGGACAACATTATTCTACACCCGTTACTGCGATATAAGCGGCTTTTTTATGGGGACGAGATACAGGAATGGATGTTGCAAACCGGGCATTATTTGATAGCAGACCGTTTATGTGGTAGGGGTTAAGTAAATAGAACTCTCTCTACTCCTCGGAAACTGTCAAATAGGGGCACGTTTTGGCCTGATAAGATCAATGAAACAGTAACGCAGGTCTGCATCTTGAGTGACTCTATGAGTATGATTAGGAAGGTAAACGTGGGCCTCGTTCGCGAACAGTGGATTGAGGCCTTGAGAAAGGCGAGCCTGAAAGTGGTTACATTTATTTTCGTGCCGGGACATGTGGGAGTTCGAGGCAATGAAAGAGCGGATCAACTGGCGTCATGCGCGATTGCGGAACAGGGAGATGGGGCAATGGATCGCTCTGATGTTTTGAACTCCTTAAGAGATATAACACGTGAGACTAATGTGGATGATGATTCCTTTTCAATGGCCAGGATTAAAGTTCAAGGTTTGAAATGCGGTGCTGCTAGAAGTGAATATTTTGGAGGGCGCAGAAGAATGATGGTCAACCAGCATAGGAACTGTACTGTCAGCAGAAGTGTAATGGCGGATACACCCAGGAAGAGATCGGAGAAACTATGGACGTGTCCAGTTTGTAGTGATGATGATGATCCGACGACTAACCAACCAACCAACCAACCAATCAATCAACCAACCAACCAATCAACCAACCAACCAACCAACTAACTAACTAACCAACCAACCAACCAACTAACTAACTAACTAACCAACCAACCAACCAACCAACCAACCAACTAACTAACTAACTAACCAACCAACCAACCAACCAATCAACCAACCAACCAATCAACCAACCAACTAACTAACTAACCAACCAACCAACCAACCAATCAACCAACCAACCAATTAACCAACCAACCAACCAACCAACTAACTAACTAACCAACCAACCAACTAACTAACTAACCAACCAACCAACCAACCAACCAACCAACTAACTAACTAACTAACCAACCAACTAACTAACCAACCAACTAACTAACCAACTAACTAACCAACCAACCAACCAACCAACTAACTAACTAACCAACCAACCAACCAACCAACCAACCAACTAACCAACCAACCAACCAACCAACCAACCAACCAACCAACTAACCAACCAACCAACCAACCAACCAACTAACCAACCAACCAACCAACCAACCAACCAACCAACCAACCAACCAATCAACCAACCAACCAACCAACCAACCAACCAACCAACCAACCAACCAACCAACCAATCAACCAACCAACCAACCAACCAACCAACCAACCAACCAACCAACCAACTAACCAACCAACCAACCAACCAACCAACCAACCAACCAACTAACCAACCAACCAACCAACCAACCAACCAACCAACCAACCAACCAACCAACTAACCAATCAACCAACCAATCAACCAACTAACTAACTAACTAACCAACCAACCAACCAACCAACCAACCAACCAATCAACCAACCAATCAACCAACTAACCAACCAACCAACCAACCAACCAACCAACCAACCAACCAACCAACCAACCAACTAACTAACTAACTAACTAACTAACTAACTAACTAACTAACTAACTAACTAACTAACTAACTAACTAACTAACCAACTAAACAGTGAGTGACACACCGTCACCGCGTAGAGCAGATACTCACTCGTTTGCCTGGCGACAGATAGAAAGGCTATCATAGGCTAATGAAAACCACATGAAATTTCTGTTACGGTTTTTTAAATCATTGTCGTGTTTATGGTTGGTAACTATTTATATACTTGGAGTCGCCTTGGCTATTTTTGGAATAGCGACGCCAAGTATATAAATAGTTACCAACCATAAACACGACAATAATTTTAAAAAATAAGGAATGAAGGCCTAATTAATTCTGTACTGAGGTTTTCTACTGTCAAGTGTCTTTGGCTGACCATGACCAATGCAACCCAAATGGCCAAAAACAGACTTCACCCTCCCCCCTCCCCTCCACGACGTTTACCGGCACAAATGGAAATGACAATAGATAGATAATGAAATCATGTTATATTTAGATTCGTGTACACGCAATCATGTTATATTTAGAATACGGAAGTTCTACGGTAGGCACAGTAGGCAGTACCCAAAATTGTTATGTTCGATCAAGTTATCCTCCTCCGTACTAGGACATAACACAACAGACTAAACATTAACTTACATAGACTGAGACTAGTTCCATCATTATCCTGAGGCTGGTATATGAAAGTAACAACGCTACACACTGAAATAATCAAGAATGTACACGAAAAAAAGGCACACGATATAACTCACGTTCTATACATCTCTTTGCAGGTTCACGTACAGAACTCGTCGCTGGCTGGAGGCGTTGTAGTTGGAGCAACAGCTAATATGCCCATGGAGCCGTTTGGTGCTCTGATATTTGGAGCTGTGGCGGGAACAATAAGTGTGCTAGGATACAGGTTCTTAACGGTGATTCCCCTTGTAATTTAGTGATTTTATTGGTACAGTACAAGTAACCGCAACCACACAGTCTAGTTATTTACCCTGTCTATGTAAATTTCATGTTCATCGCTTAATAATTAAAATATTTATTTATTTAAGATTGGGGTTAGGGTTATTTATATAAAACACAACTATCCTGATAATATTAATATTTAAATTATTAAACGATGAACATAAAATTTGCAAACATAGACAAGGGAAATAATTAAACATGTGGTAGCGTCTACTTGTACTGTACGTATTATTGTAAAGAGTGACATCCCTTTTATTATTCATATAGAACAGGGGTGGGAAAACTACGGCCCGCGGGCCGCATGCGGCCCGCTATTGGATATTTTTTTCCATATTAGAAAATATACTGTTATAGTGTAAGTCTGTTAGAAATGTAATTTATTTCAGAAGTTATCTACATTATGAAAAACTACCTTTCTTTACAATAAAAATATTTAATTGATTACTTACCGAGAATTTTAAACAAAAACATACATAATATTATATGCGGCGCTCCAATAGCTTTACAATTTTCAATGCGGCCCTCTGCACAAAAAGTTTGCCCACCCTTGATATAGAAGATAACCACCACTCTAAGAAATAGTCAAATCCATGTTGATCGGGAGATTTCGACGATTGCACCCAGAATCGAGACAAAATATAAGGGATATCCGGTCTGTCCTGGAACATGACCATCTGCTATATCAGACCTACTGGGTATATTGGAAATCTGGTCTTCTTATTGACTAATTTGACTATTCCCGTAATTTTCATTTGTTATTATGATTATCTATGTTAATTGGGGCGGGGAGGGGTCAATCAAAGAAACATGAAAGAGACACGGGCTGACCATGGTCAATGCCACCCATATAGTCCAAGACAAACAACTCCAATTCGCCCTCCCCGCCCCACGACGCTTAACGGCACAAGTGGAAATTACAATAGACAAATAGATGGGTAGACCACGTTTATACTTGATGTGACAGCCAATCAAAATCGAGGGAATAGTCACATGAGTATTTAAGAGGGCTGGATTTACAATTAGCCAGTAGGTCTGATGCTGTAGACGGTCACGTCTGGAGAAGACAGTGAACTTGATCTGACGACTGCATGAACAATCTAGCAATGACCAAAATAAATTAAACGTAGAAAAAGAAGATGTAAGTAGGAAAGCAAACAACATAACTTTTTCACATCTTCAGAAACTTGCTTCAAATTCAAACAATTTAATTGTGAACATCAATAAATTCAAACAATTTAATTGTGAACATAAATAAATTCAAACAATTTAATTGTTAACATAAAGAAATACAAACAATTTAATTGTTAACATCAATAAATTCAAAAATGTAATTACTCGTTGCCAGGAATAATATAAAAACAGATTTAACTTTTGTAACGCATGTTTTCGCAACTCATTTTTTTCCCAGCCATTTATGGCCAAACATCTTAAGATACACGACACATGCGGGGTCCACAACCTGCATGGGATGCCTGGATTGTTGGCTGCTATTGGTTCATCGGTACTCGCTGCTATGTCTGGAAGCTGGAGTCTTCATGAGTAAGTATTCACTTACGTTTTTTTGTTGCTCCTAGCAGTAATTGCGTCAGTCTGTTAGGTCTCCTAGCAGCAATGGCGTCAGTCTGTTAGATTTCCTGTGCTGACGCATGGACATCTAGATGTCAGATAGGACTAACAATATGACACAACATAATAGCAGGCGGTTGTCAAAAACAAACATTGACGGGATTTCCTTAACAGCACTACTAGTTTTAAAAAAATAAGATCTTGAAAGTTCTACATTTTATATATTTTAGGGAGCCCTGTTGTTAGTGTAGTGTTGAGTTATTCACCCTCTGACCATCAAACCTGGGTTTGAAATATACTGGTTATTCGTGGTTTGAAATCCCATGGTTCACCCAGCCACATAAACTATATAAACGACCTCCATTGTTCACCTAACTAGAAGATGATGTCAATGAAGCTGAATCTTACACATACAGAGATTGTCAGAAATGGGAGCATCTAGAGGTGAGGGAAGGAAAAGTAAATTTTTTAGAGTCCCGAAGATCACGCAATCAATACCTGACCGGGAGATGGCTGCTGGAACGGAGGGCGAAGCACTTATGGGAATGCCCCACTTGTGAAGCAAGTTTCTAATCAAGAATCAAGGACCCAGTTAGAAGAACTATACAAGTGACTCCCATGGTTCACCAAGCTAGAAGAACAATAAGTAACAGAGTGAAACAAGAAGAAGAATTTATCTAGGCAGCATTTAATTCCGAAAATGGAAGACTAGACAGAGAAATAGAAACAAGGTATCAGAAAGCAAACACAGTCACCTACCAACTTTCACCATTACTTCTTCACCCAAAGATCAAGATGGAAATCAAAAGATAGATAATATCTACAATTTGTATACCAACACTCTGCTACCAATGTCAAACAAGGTATGTAACAGTCTTGCAGCAGAGTACAATTAGTACATGTGAAATGAAAAGTCTAGGAGCTGCGTTAGCGCAGTGGTTAGCGCACTGGCTTCGCATATGAGTGGTCCTGAGTTTATTCCCCAGTTGAAGCGGAAATATTTTCAGATCGCAACGGCTCCCAGCCTTAAATGGGTACCGGATTAAGTAGAAGTAAAGACTGCAAGGGAGAGGAGATGGCTACCGCCCACATTTGCAGAGCATGTGAAATGTGAGATCGCTAAAGTCTCACACCCCTACGGCATTAATAAATGCTATGGGTTACTTTACTTTTTTTTTTTTACAATCAGTACATGTGAAATGAAAAGTCTAGGAAAAGCTGCAATAGTTACTCTCGTAAATTAAGTAAAGTAAGAAATAAAGAAATTAGGAAAAGAGTTGGTATAATATCATGTATTGAACAGCAAGTAAAATTGTTCGGTTACCTTATGAGAATGAAGCCAAACCAAATATCAATAAGAGCATATAACAAAAGAATATCCGGATATAGAGCCAAATTTATACCAAGAAAACGGTAAATAGAAAGTATCAAGATAACCTTGAGAAAACATGGACTCAACACAACCACAGCGAAAAATCTGGCCTTGAAACTACAACTGAAGCTCCCACTCTCTAAACGGCAATTCTGAATACTATCAACCATCATTCATCTGGGGAAAGATGATCTATTTTACTCATAAATCATTTATTTTATTTATTTTACTCATAAATTATCTATTTTATCATCTATTTTACTCATAAATTATCTATTTTATCATCTATTTTACTCATAAATCATCTATTTATCATCTATTTGAAATTATTTATTTTATCATCTATATTATTCTACAATAATCTATTTTACCCACTATTTTACACATACATAATCTACTTTATCAATTTATTCTAAAATCATCCCGTGTATAAGTTTTCTTTCCTTATATTCCAGCCGAATGACTATTTTCCCAGAGACATTCGAAAAAAATGCAACAATTACGGGATCATTAGGTCGGACACCTGCGCAACAAGGAGGGTATCAGTTTTTGGCAGCAGCAATTACCCTGGGTATAGCAATCGCTGGTGGTTCCTTGACAGGTGTGTACGGTGTGCTTGCTATATAAGTGTAGGCATACATATCGGACTAATGATACATTATCTTCAAACTGGTCATTTTTGTGGTGTGGTCTTGTCTAATCCAAGCTTTTCATTGGCCACTTTGAGTATGTTTTGTATCACAAGCCAATGAAAAGCATGGTACAATCAAGCTGACACTGTTGGAGTGTTCGGATAGAAGTACCGTGTATCTTTAGTCGGCTGTGGAGCATAGGTGTATGATCGTGTCGATGTTAGCTACTGCCTGACTCTTCCCTAGCATAATCCAGTCAAGGATTTTGGACCATGTTTTCGATTATTCCCATGCATTTCGTTGCTTGGCATTGGCTTGCGACACAAAGGTATATAAATATTGACTAACAAATCCACAACAATAATCAGGAACACGTAAGATGGATGATTCTGCTTTGTTTTGATCCTGTCTATAGGTAGTTTTACTGTAAACCCATGCTTTTCTTATGTTGATATTTTTTAAAACATGCATTGATCTATTAATTGTCAGTGGTTGATAATGAACTTGCTTATATCACGAGAACCATTTTTTGCAAACGAAGTCTATAAATGCAGACCCGAATTCAGGTGCTGAGATGTTATATAGAACCGATTCTTTTTATGGATGTGAAACATGGACTGTAAACAAAAAAGTTTCAAATCGAATTAGAGGCTACAGAAATGTGGTTTCTGAGAAGAATGATGAAAATACCATTGACAGCCAAGAAAACTAATGCAGAGGTTCTCATTGATGCTGGCGTAAAAAGATCAATCATATCAAACATTAGAGGCAGACAGTCAAGGTTTCTAGGGCCTGTGCTGAGAAGAACACAGCTTGAACACTTAATGACCACTGTAAAGATCAGGTGGAGAAGAGAGGGGATGACAAAGAGAAAAGTTACTAGATGGACTTGTATCGTGGCACGGTAGAAGCTCACCAACTGAGCTTATTGACAACACAAGAGACAGAGTCGTGGAGAAACATGGTCGCCTACGCCAGTCGGTATGGCACTTGATTGATTGATTATATCACATGGTCACATGGTTATAGCTTACGAAAATATATCATGCTTTTGGTCAGTTTGTAATAATTTCTGGTATATTACATTCAAAATTATACAGTAAACTATATTTTACTCATATATAAATATATTTTTTTTATTTACTTCTCTAGGTTTGATCCTAAAACTCCCAATCTGGAATGCTCCAGAAGATGAACATCTTTTTGACGATGCCGTAAACTGGGAAGTTCCGGAAGATGCAGCCCCAGTTCAAAGTTCACCAAATCACTACAAAATATCGAACACACAAAGAGAGTGCAGCATGTAAAGTCTGCATTGATTGGTTGGTCTTGATTAATGTATGCATGCTATATTCCTGTCTAGCACTGTTGGCACCGTGGACAGAACGATATTGTAAACATCACTGTATTGTTGTCACCTTGTGTGTGCGATCATGAAGCACTGTAACCATACGTACACATCACTATTTACGTGTAGTCTCGATGGTTTTCTGACATACTTTTTAATTGTCAAGTGTCCTTTTCTTTTGCATTTCTAAATCTACTTTTACCATCAGGACAAGGACTCATGCTGGCTATGCTGACAAATGATGATGACGAAATAATCCCATTGGCTGTGAGAAGGTAACTCTTGACAGCCCAAAGGTATTCTGAAGAAAAAACAACAACACAAGTTCTCAGTTGTGTAACCTGTGTCGACACTCAGACTTATATGTATTTTCTTCTTCTTCAGCGTTCATTCTCAAACTTCCGCTGGTTTTCCCTTGTAGCAGGACCATGGGCCTACTATATTTCCAGCAGGATGTGGTCCAGAAAATGTAAATGCGCTGTATCGCAGTTTTATGTGCGCCAATGGCCCGACACATCCGCTTTCGGTGGGATTTGATACAAGACAAAAGTCAGAAATTGAGACAAGATGTGACCTATCCCCCAACTTTCATTAGTTGTCTCCTACGACATGAATGGAAATAAGACATTCCATGCACACGAACTAGAAGTCCAGACCAGGGTTAACACACAGGCGTGCTAGTCAAGACATTGCCTCACCACCTCGTGGAGTATCTTACAACACACCTGTATAGCCATCGAAGCAAAGACCGATACACGTTGTGATTTGATCAAGCCTGCTTCTGAGAACCAATGAAGCAAAGATCGATACCAGTTGTGATTTGATCAAGCCTGCCTCTGAGAACCAATGAAGCAAAGATCGATACGAGTTGTGATTTGATCAAGCCTGCTTCTGAGAACCAGCAAAGCACAGATCAATACAAGTTGTGTTTTGATCAAGCCTGCTGAGAACCCATGGCATCTGTGTCGTTGAAAGGAAATCAATCTTTTTTTAATTGTAACCCACACGATGTATATGTATAGAAAACGTTTGATATGAAAAAAAGGCAAATCGACATAGAGGATTAACTTCACTGTAATCGGGTTACCTCATATGTAGTCTGTCCCTCTCATTGGTGTGTGCGTGCGCACGCGTGTGTTATGTGTGTATACATATATATATAATTTGAATACGCCTTGTGTATGTGTATTGCTATAAGAACAATAATCTGTCGTTTGGTCGAAGTACATATTTGGAAAACCAAGTACAATGAAATGAATCCCCTGCTCCTTTTGTGTGCTAATGTGAGCCATATTTTTGAAAACCTCAAGATAAACAACTACCTAAAACGCAGAATTAGAAATTCCTCAGATAAACAAGTTCCTAAACACAAAAATAGTAATCCCTAAGAGAAACAGCTCCCTTAACTTATAAATACAATCTCTCAGTAGAACGCCATAAACACATAAAACAATCTCTCATGGACACAACTTACTAAACCCATACAACAATCCCTCAGGGAAACAACTTACTAAACCCATACAACAATCCCTCAGGGAAACAACTTACTAAACCCATACAACAATCCCTCAAAGTAAACAATTTACTAAACACATACAACACTCCCTCAGGGAAACAACTTACTAAACCCATACAACAATCCCTCAAAGTAAACAATTTACTAAACACATACAACAATCCCTCAGGGAAACAACTTACTAAACCCATACAACAATCCCTCAAAGTAAACAATTTACTAAACACATAAAACAATCCCCGAGGGAAAAAAAAATGTAGAGTGTGCACCGCTGTCAGTTCAGAAAATTAAAAATCACAAAATCACTGAATTTGTAATTGTCTGAAATGGGACTAGACTGAAATTGTTATCACACTTGCATATATTTGCTACAGTCTATTTCACTTACTGTTGTTCTTTTTCGCATTCTTATGTTATGCATGCTTCGTAGCACATTGTAATGTAGCTAGACACGCCGCTCAAGTTATCAAGCGATGTTTGTTACTCTTCCAATGTGTGGATCGAATACCTCAATCCCCGATACGCTTCCAATGTGTGGATCGAATACCTCAATCCCCGATACGCTTCCAATGTGTGGATCGAATACCTCAATCCCCGATACGCTTCCAATGTGTGGATCGAATACCTCAATCCCCGATACGCTTCCAATGTGTGAAATTGCTCGATTATAATTGCAAGTTAATTCTTCATCTCTGCAATCAATTGTTAAACATTCAGTCAAATATTGATCATGTATGGAACAGTGTGTTTTAGGTCATCTTTGGTTTCTGATACTACACAACAAATGATGACGCTTCTATACTGATACTACACAACAAATGATGACGCTTCTATACTGATACTACACAACAAATGATGATACTTCTATACTGATACTACACAACAAATGATTACGCTTCCATGTTGAAAATGCACATCAACTGATGACGCGTCTATACTGCTACTACACAACACTTGATACCGCTTCTATACTGCTACACAACTTCTGCGATCAATTGAATTGTTAAACATTGAAATCCAATATTGGGCATGTATAGAGCAGTTTGTTTTATTCATCTTGGCTTCCCCAGAACTATTTTGTAGAGAAACTCCTGTGCGCCTGATTGTCGTTCTGTGAACAGCGAAACTGTGACAATCTTGTAGTTATCGTTATTTAGTCCCTGTTATTGACTTTGTGTCCTCACTCTTGAACGACATTTTGACCACTTTCTGTATGGTTCATGGATTAAACGGTATAGCATAAACCCCCTCTTTCTAGTCACGTGGCCAGTAAGCTGGTATTTTCCGACTTAGAAGGTGGGGAAGTATCTTATAATACCTACCTTAAAAACTGGCTTTCATGAACTTCCTGCAGATTAGCTTCAAATAATGGAATATGAAGATAATTTTGTAACGTCAAACATTTTCTGACTGTGCTGCTTTCTTGGCCCAATGGAAAATTTGCACTTTAGTCCAATAAACCGTGACCTTCGAGAGTATAGAAGACATGTTCACAGAATTAATTAGGCTCTAATGTGTAACATTTTTGATTATTGTCATGTTTTCGTTGGTCACTATTTATATACTTGGAATCGTATACCAACTTGGCTGTAACTTGGCTAATTTGTTGTACCATTACTATATGTATCCATCAATTTGTTGTACCATTACTATATGTATCCATCAATTTGTTGTACCATTACTATATGTATCCATCAATTTGTTGTACCATTACTATATGTATCCATCAATTTGTTGTACCATTACTATATGTATCCATCAATTTGTTGTACCATTACTATATGTATCCATCAATTTGTTGTACCATTACTATATGTATCCATCAATTTGTTGTACCATTACTATATGTATCCATCAATTTGTTGTACCATTACTATATGTATCCATCAATTTGTTGTACCATTACTATATGTATCCATCAATTTGTTGTACCATTACTATATGTATCCATCAATTTGTTGTACCATTACTATATGTATCCATCAATTTGTTGTACCATTACTATATGTATCCATCAATTTGTTGTACCATTACTATATGTATCCATCAATTTGTTGTACCATTACTATATGTATCCATCAATTTGTTGTACCATTACTATATGTATCCATCAATTTGTTGTACCATTACTATATGTATCCATCAATTTGTTGTACCATTACTATATGTATCCATCAATTTGTTGTACCATTACTATATGTATCCATCAATTTGTTGTACCATTACTATATGTATCCATCAATTTGTTGTACCATTACTATATGTATCCATCAATTTGTTGTACCATTACTATATGTATCCATCAATTTGTTGTACCATTACTATATGTATCCATCAATTTGTTGTACCATTACTATATGTATCCATCAATTTGTTGTACCATTACTATATGTATCCATCAATTTGTTGTACCATTACTATATGTATCCATCAATTTGTTGTACCATTACTATATGTATCCATCAATTTGTTGTACCATTACTATATGTATCCATCAATTTGTTGTACCATTACTATATGTATCCATCAATTTGTTGTACCATTACTATATGTATCCATCAATTTGTTGTACCATTACTATATGTATCCATCAATTTGTTGTACCATTACTATATGTATCCATCAATTTGTTGTACCATTACTATATGTATCCATCAATTTGTTGTACCATTACTATATGTATCCATCAATTTGTTGTACCATTACTATATGTATCCATCAATTTGTTGTACCATTACTATATGTATCCATCAATTTGTTGTACCATTACTATATGTATCCATCAATTTGTTGTACCATTACTATATGTATCCATCAATTTGTTGTACCATTACTATATGTATCCATCAATTTGTTGTACCATTACTATATGTATCCATCAATTTGTTGTACCATTACTATATGTATCCATCAATTTGTTGTACCATTACTATATGTATCCATCAATTTGTTGTACCATTACTATATGTATCCATCAATTTGTTGTACCATTACTATATGTATCCATCAATTTGTTGTACCATTACTATATGTATCCATCAATTTGTTGTACCATTACTATATGTATCCATCAATTTGTTGTACCATTACTATATGTATCCATCAATTTGTTGTACCATTACTATATGTATCCATCAATTTGTTGTACCATTACTATATGTATCCATCAATTTGTTGTACCATTACTATATGTATCCATCAATTTGTTGTACCATTACTATATGTATCCATCAATTTGTTGTACCATTACTATATGTATCCATCAATTTGTTGTACCATTACTATATGTATCCATCAATTTGTTGTACCATTACTATATGTATCCATCAATTTGTTGTACCATTACTATATGTATCCATCAATTTGTTGTACCATTACTATATGTATCCATCAATTTGTTGTACCATTACTATATGTATCCATCAATTTGTTGTACCATTACTATATGTATCCATCAATTTGTTGTACCATTACTATATGTATCCATCAATTTGTTGTACCATTACTATATGTATCCATCAATTTGTTGTACCATTACTATATGTATCCATCAATTTGTTGTACCATTACTATATGTATCCATCAATTTGTTGTACCATTACTATATGTATCCATCAATTTGTTGTACCATTACTATATGTATCCATCAATTTGTTGTACCATTACTATATGTATCCATCAATTTGTTGTACCATTACTATATGTATCCATCAATTTGTTGTACCATTACTATATGTATCCATCAATTTGTTGTACCATTACTATATGTATCCATCAATTTGTTGTTCAATCTGTAGGCCTACATGTTGAAATAAATTTGTTATTATATATCTCTCTTTAAATTATCAATATTTACTTTCTTATGTTTCAGACCTGGAGCTAACGAGACTCTCCTAACATCCATGGACACACCAACCTAGACAAGAACCACTGCTCACACTGTGTATATGTGATACATATTTTAACTTAGTTCATTCACTTTGAACTATGCACACGGAAACGTTATCGTTATTGTTTTATAAAACATTATATAAAAAAGTATTTATTCAAAAGTATTTAAGGAGATAAAAACCTCTATTTTCTAACGATCAGTGCCTCATCCAGAGATCAAACCAGGAGACGCAAGATCACATAAACCTCTTCAATTAAAACTGATTCAATCACAAAGTGACCAATACAAAAAACGTGTCTATAGTTAGAGAGACCCAACATGATCAACAGGTGAAACAATTACCTAATATATTAAGCATTACATACTGTATTGAGTAATACTGCCACTGGTATAGCATATACTATCAACAAGAAAATCCGATGTAATAAATAAATAACAATAAACAACAGAACAAGGACTTTTCCCCACGTTACGGTGCAATAGGGACCTTTCTCATGAAACAAACATAAAATGAAAACAAGAACTCGAACTTATATAATCATATTGATTTCACCAGTCCCCTAGTATTTTACACTCGTAACTTGCTTTAGTTCTTTGTTGTTGGTCGAGATTAATAGTGTGTTGTTAGTGGTTTTGTCGCTTGTCATAATCTTGGACTTGTTCGTTCAGAAATATATTCTGTGTTTCCCTGTATTCTTTGATGGAATGTTTTATTTATTGTATATAGTGCAAACTTATATTTAAATGAAAACTTAAATTGTACATGCAGATGCCATTATCACCGCTAGTCACACAGATTGAGAGACGAAAGAATTCAAAATGAAGCTATGCTGATCAGCCTTGATACCAGTGACACACCCTGTATGACTATGAGGCTCCATTCTCCGAGCATATCTCACAGAATTGATATGTGGCATGTCTGTGTATACCTCAGAGTGAGTTTCGATGTAAATCACCCACTACACAGTGAGCTCCCTCGTGTGAAGGGAAGCAGGTTCAAGAGAAGGAAATCGTGGATGGGTTGTGCGGAGGATATCGTTAAATAAATTTGTGTCCAAGAAGGCATCAATCCTGGCGAGGAACTGATCTACTCCTATGGGGGGGGGGGGTCTTTCAGGGGAGAGTCAACATCGTTGTTACACTCAATGGAGAGTACAAGGAATTCATCTACGAACATGCCGATGACACAGATGTTGTCATTTACACGGACGGTTCTGTCATCTGGGATGCTCATGGGCCTTTACAGTCAGACCATAAGGAGGTACAGTACGCGAAGACTTTACCGCAACAACAAGCAGTCTAACGACGGAAATATTTACCGTAACGCTGACACTAAACTGACTGGATTATCGAGCCTATTACCATGCCTGCATACTAAATGACTCAATGAATATGAATTAGAAAGTTAAAACAGGTGATGTATGTAGAGGATGGGTGGAGTCATTAGAGAGAACTAAATTGCGGGCATCACTACGAAAAAATCACACTTATTTTTTTATCCCCGGACACGCGGGTGTGGAGGGAAACGAATGGGCCGACCACTTAGCTAGCCTCGCCACCACAACAGATGGTCAGTCTATGGACTGAGCAGACGTACTCATTGCTCTGTAGTCCTCACGATCAGAGGATTTTGAGTTGAATGAGCCTGAGTCAATATCGAGAATGCGCGAATTGGGAATGAGGATGGGCGTGGTCCGTAGTAGAGAACACCTGACAAAGATTTCATAGGAACCATCAGCCCTTATACCCTGAGAGATTTACTAAAGCAGATATCTAACACCCGTGGACGTGTCCGGTGTGTGAATAGGTTAATGGTTGGTTGGTTGCTGATCCAGCGGTCCATGGGCTCATGCCCTTTGACCCAGAATAGATTAATCAACATACTTAATATAGTGAAATTCTGTTATGTCATAAATATTTAGTCAATTCAGGTCAATTCATTATAATGTGACTCCGCTGAGTCAGTTCAGGTCAATTCATTATAATGTGACTCCACTGAGCCAGTCCGGGTCAATTCATTATTATGTGACTCCACTGAGCCAGTCCAGGTCAATTCATTATGTGACTCCGCTGAGTCAGTCCAGGTCAATTCATTATAATGTGACTCCATTGAGTCAGTCCAGGTCAATTCATTATTATGTGACTCCGCTGAGTCAGTCCAGGTCAATTCATTATTATGTGACTCCACTGAGTCAGTCCAGGTCAACTCATTATAATGTGACTCCACTGAGTCAGTCCAGGTCAATTCATTATAATGTGGCTCTGCTGAGTCAGTCCAGGTCAATTCATTATAATGTGACTCCGCTGAGTCAGTCGAGATAAATTTATTATAATGGGACTCCGCTGTACCATAATATTGCATGCACAACATGATCACATGTTCATGCACAACAGCATGACATGTATAAATGTGTGCTTCAAGAAGAAGCAGACAAGACTATGATGTACACATGATATCCAAGACTTTCTGAACATGACACGAAGAGGCGGGCCAGTTTACACAGAACTGAGAGACTTACAGAGTGGCAGTGAGAACAAAGTTTTGTTAAGGACAAGTCACATAGATAGATACACACCTTTTGTTCACCGTTTTTTTTCATTTTATGAAAAGACTTTAAGACTGAAACGTTGAAAATGTCTTGTATACTGTTATTTGTATTTTTCATACAATACCCTATAGTCTGTATGTTTACTGTAAAACTCATCAAATGTGTGTTCTACGTAAGTACATAGATATTGCTTTGTCCCTGTAATATTTCAACTTTACCTGGTATTTAATTTAACGTGATATCTCTATACTTAATGTGAAATATAATACATTAATTGTACGGAATGTTTTTATTTGTTCCGTGTTTATTGGTTCGATGCTTTTGGTATAATTATGGGGAATGAAAGTTGTGTGTTATTTCTGCTTGTCGATAAGGGAAGTATCACAGAGGAAATGAGCACAGAATACACCAAAATGCAACAGAAGTGATGTATAATTAGTGAATATTCCTACAGTGGCAAGGGCATATTATAAGTAGAACAGTATTAATATCTTGGACATATAGTCAGAAATGACGGCCGATGTGAAACAGAAGTTAAAAGGAGAATAGGAATGACTAAATGTATCTTCAATGACATGAGGAAAATAGTAACATCTCAACAAACTATATACAATTAAAAAATTAGAATTATAAAATGCTACATCTATTCTATATTAATGTATGGATCAGAAACATGGACACTAAATAAACAATTAGAAGACAGAATTGATGTCTTTGAGATGTGGGTATACAGGAGAATAGGGAGAACATCATGGAAAGAGAAGAAAACAAGTAAAGAGGTGCTAAAGACAATATCAAGAAAGAAGTACTAAGAGAAATAAAGATCAGGCAAATAAAATATTTTGGACACATTAAAAGACATGACACCTTATTGAAGACCTTACTTGAGGGTAAAGTCGAAGGGAAGCGAGCAAGAGGTAGACAGTTCCCTTTTGTTTAAACAAACACCACTGATCTAACAGAATGACACAGACACATGCACTAGTCATATATGTGCGATTTCATGTGACGAAAATCTGCCACAGTTGATCAAATAATGGTCTATGCTTTGTTTGAATTAACACCCCTCTAAAGAGTCGTTCACGAAGTATGGTTATTAACGGGGAAAGCACCATTTGATCCTCTTTCAATCTCAACTACATGCTAGTGTACATGTTCAATTTAATAATTCTAGTTATAACAACAATTCTAGTTATAACACTAATTCTAGTTATAACACTAATTCTAGTTATAACACTAATTCTAGTTATAACACTAATTCTAGTTATAACACTAATTCTAGTTATAACACTAATTCTAGTTATAACAACAATTCTAGTTATAACAACAATTCTAGTTATAACAACAATTCTAGTTATAACACTAATTCTAGTTATAACACTAATTCTAGTTATAACACTAATTCTAGTTATAACACTAATTCTAGTTATAACACTAATTCTAGTTATAACACTAATTCTAGTTATAACACTAATTCTAGTTATAACACTAATTCTACTATAACAACAATTCTACTATAACAACAATTCTACTATAACAACAATTCTACTATAACAACAATTCTAGTATAACACTAATTCTACTATAACAACAATTCTACTATAACAACAATTCTACTATAACAACAATTCTACTATAACAACAATTCTACTATAACAACAATTCTACTATAACAACAATTCTAGTTATAACACTAATTCTAGTTATAACACTAATTCTAGTTATAACAACAATTCTATTATAACAACAATTCTACTATAACAACAATTCTAGTTATAACACTAATTCTACTATAACACTAATTCTACTATAACAACAATTCTAGTATAACACTAATTCTACTATAACAACAATTCTACTATAACAACAATTCTACTATAACAACAATTCTACTATAACAACAATTCTACTATAACAACAATTCTAGTATAACACTAATTCTAGTATAACACTAATTCTAGTATAACACTAATTCTACTATAACAACAATTCTACTATAACAACAATTCTACTATAACAACAATTCTACTATAACAACAATTCTACTATAACAACAATTCTACTATAACAACAATTCTAGTATAACACTAATTCTACTATAACAACAATTCTACTATAACAACAATTCTACTATAACAACAATTCTAGTATAACAACAATTCTACTATAACAACAATTCTACTATAACACTAATTCTACTATAACAACAATTCTACTATAACAACAATTCTAGTATAACACTAATTCTACTATAACAACAATTCTACTATAACAACAATTCTACTATAACAACAATTCTACTATAACAACAATTCTATTATAACAACAATTCTAGTATAACACTAATTCTCCTATAACAACAATTCTACTATAACAACAATTCTACTATAACAACAATTCTACTATAACAACAATTCTACTATAACAACAATTCTAATATAACAACTGTTTAGATGTGGTTCTACAGAAAAACACTGAAAATGCCATGGACTGTCAGGAAAACTAATGTAGAGGTGTTGAAAGAGTCAAATGTGAGATGGAGCTTAATCAACAATATAAGAAAAAGACAATCTTCATTTTTTGGCCACTTTATGAGGAGGTTAGGAGAACATAGTTAAACAAGAAAAAT
The DNA here is from genome assembly GCA_034231615.1 of Meghimatium bilineatum. Classification (NCBI taxonomy): domain Eukaryota; kingdom Metazoa; phylum Mollusca; class Gastropoda; order Stylommatophora; family Philomycidae; genus Meghimatium; species Meghimatium bilineatum. Next base: position 23,496,564 of record CM067302.1, read on the forward strand.
TGAAGGCAACAGAGACAGGGGGTAATGACGTGAGAAAATATTAGACAGTTTAACAACCTAGCACGGCAAGGAAACAACAACGATCCTGATAAATACTACAAGAGATAGAGAGACCTGCTGAGAGCCATGATCTCCTACACCAGCCGGCATGACACCTGATGATGATGATTATAACAAACGTTATATGTTCAGATGACACGTGATCTGTTGCAACCCACAAAATGACAACAAGAACAATTACGAGATCATTAGTTTTAATACATTCAAATCACAGGATGCTGACATCATTCACATCACGTCACGCTGACATATTCTACAAAAATATTTCATACAACAAAAATACATTTAAAAATAAATAATTCCAAACTGAAAATACACAAACAGTAACATGAACATCTCAAACAGACATTGATCCAAAAGATTCTATACAAACATTGAGTCCAAACATCAAGTCAAAATACTGCATGCAAAAATTCAGCTCAAACATCTCATACAAACAATGTGCCCAAACATCTCACACAAACAATGTGCCCAAACATCTCACACAAACAATGTGCCCAAACATCTCATACAAACAATGTGCCCAAACATCTCACACAAACAATGTGCCCAAACATCTCACACAAACAATGTGCCCAAACATCTCATACAAACAATGTGCCCAAACATCTCACACAAACAATGTGCCCAAACATCTCACACAAACAATGTGCCCAAACATCTCATACAAACAATGTGCCCAAACATCTCACACAAACAATGTGCCCAAACATCTCATACAAACAATGTGCCCAAACATCTCACACAAACAATGTGCCCAAACATCTCAAATTTTCATAATAAATTAATGATGTGAAAATGAGCAAAGAATCACATTATGTGAACCGTGACTATGAAACAAGATGCAATCAATCATTGTAGGTAGTTCACTGTGTTCCATTCTCATACAATCTTTAAATCACTATGGAAACCCTCTATAGAGCATCCCTTTATAACACATTTCCCCATGTAACAACACTTTTCAAAATCCCCAATTATGCATGTTCTTTGTATGTACTGTATATAGCAAATTTCTGTTATTACATACATATTTTGTTGTTCTGGACCAAGTTGTTATAAGGAGATTTGACTGCTGTATATAGTGAATTTCTGTTATCTTCTTCTTTCTTTTTGTTTTTACACGTTTATGCCTTGCAGCTCCAGGCATAGAAGAGTTCTCTGGAGATGATTTTATGCCTTGCAGCTCCAGGCGTAGAAGTGTTCTCTGGAGATTACTTTATTGTGTGCTTCATATATGTTTGTTTTCGTTGACTCTTTTATTTCTGTAATCCATCGTTTGCAAAAGCTGCCCCTGGTTTTGTAACCATCTTGTCTGTATAGTAAGACTTTTTGAGGGGCACTGTCTGATGCTAGTCTGGAAGCATGTGAAAACCACTTAATCTGTCGTCTTCTGATGTAATCCAGGATTGGCATTGTGTTTGTTAGTCTTCTGATGTTTTTGTTTATGATTTTATCTCTTATTGTTACTCAGAGGATTCTACGAAGACATGTCATTTCTGTTGTAACAAGTTTTCTTTTGGATTCTGTTGTTAGTGTCCATGTTTAACATTGGTAACATAGTGATGGTATGATGATCATTTTATATAGAGCAGTTTTGGTGTTCATGTTCACATATTTGTTTGTGAAAATAGAAGACATCTGCCTCAAGATCTGGTATGCTTTGTTGCATCTATGTTGGATTTTTGTGGTGTTTTTCCCATTCGATGATTTGATGCTTCCAAGATAAATGAATTCTTTCACCTGTTTACGTTGTTTGATCATCAATTAGAATAGTGGTGTTTCTTTCTGTTTTTGCGAATGATATTATCTCGTTTTTTTTCCTGTGTTTATCTTCATGTTGAAGTCCCTACATGTGTGCAGTCTATTTATATATTGTTGTAGTTGTTTCTTTGATGCTTATATTATTGCTTGATTGTCTGCAAACAAAAATTCTCTCAAGAGCTTGTTTAGATTGTCTTCTTCATTGTTGTTGGCAGTTTTACATATGCAATCGATATATGTGATGAATAGCAAGGGAGATAGAACACATCCTTGTGTATGTGGAATTTCTACAACAGGAAATGAGAAGTAATGTACAAGTACGCTAGCATGTTGCTTGCAATCAAAATGGGAGCAAAGAATAGTTACACTGTCACGCATGTAATAAGATGCAACTAAAGAGGCTTAGATTAGGGTTGGATAATTCATTCCATAGAAAAATGTCAAAGCAACACAAAAAGTTCAATACTTAAGTTGGATGTGCCCATCCAAAATATGCAGATATCACACCTAAGCTGTAAACTATGACAGTGTATTTGTTCTACAGACCACCCCCTGCTAACCAGAAGGAGTCTAAGAATGTACGAAGAATCCACAATCAAACATGTTTACAATCTGGAGATATATCTATGAAGAGTCTAAGAAGAAAATCTCTCTCTCTCTCTCTTTCTCTGTCTCTCTCTCTCTGTCTCTCTCTTTATGTATATGTATATAAAATAAATGATATGAAATATCAAATGTATGATTGGTTAATTGAAATCAAATGTATGATTGGTTAATTGAAATCAAATGTATGATTGGTTAATTGAAATTAAATGTATGATTGTTTAATTGAAATCAAATGTAAGATTGGTTAATTGAAATCAAAATGTATGATTGGTTAATTGAAATCAAATGTAGGATTGGTTAATTGAAATCAAAATGTATGATTGGTTAATTGAAATCAAATGTATGATTGGTTAATTGAAATCAAATGTATGATTGGTCAATTGAAATCAAATGCAGGATTGGTAAATTGAAATCAAATGTAGGATTGTTCAGTTGAAATCAAATGCAGGATTGGTCAATTGAAATCAAATGTAGGATTGGTCTATTGAAATCAAATGCAGGATTGGTCAATTGAAATCAAATGTAGGATTGTTCAGTTGAAATCAAATGTATGATTGGTCAATTGAAATCAAATGCAGGATTGGTAAATTGAAATAAAATGTAGGATTGTTCAGTTGAAATCAAATGCAGGATTGGTCAATTGAAATCAAATGTAGGATTGGTCAATTGAAATCAAATGCAGGATTGGTCAATTGAAATCAAATGTAGGATTGGTCAAATGAAAATTTATATCAAAATTTAAAAAAATCTGCCAAATACATGATCCATAAAATATACTAGAATTAAATTAAACATAGCATCTGCCAGATCTGTCACATAAAAGATCTATATTCAACATTTGATCAGTCACATTAAAAATAGTACAATATGGGCAGATATACCTACATTATTTAACGAAACGAAATAGTGGCAGATAAGCAGTGTTAACATAAATATTGATAAAGATATGCAGTACGTATTTTAGTAACTTTAGCTTCTGTGGAATGCACCGATTTGCGCACTACTCACTGAGAGAAACCCCTCTGGTGCCCCATTGGATGACTCTGGCCGCACATTTTTTCATTTTGTAGCACCCCTCGAGTATGTAACAAATGTTTATCTGCAGCTGGCAAGTTCAGTAAACAGGCATCTCCGATTAAAGTAGCCATTTTGTTTTTGCGTCGACAGAAAGCTGCACATACTATAGCAAAGTTGGAATATAGGTACAGCTGCCCATAGTGAACCTAAAAAATCTATATTCAACATTGGATCTGTCACATAAAAGATCTATATTCAACATATGATCTGTCACAAATTAAAGATCTATATCCAACATATGATCTGTCACATAAAAAATCTATATTCAACATATGATCTGCACACAAATAAAAGATCAATATTCAACATATAACCTGTCACATAAACCAAATTTACTTACCACTACAACAACTAACAATTTCATGTTTCTTTTTCGAAAGTGGTGTATTATTAGGAAAAAAAATGAGTAGATTTGGTGTTTGTGTGTCGGCAGAAGGCTGAGGAGTTCAATCCTGTCTCAGAAAAGGATATTGCAGTGTGAAGAGGAATGAAGATCTTCAGGCGAGGGTAAGATGTCTGCCTTCTCATTATATTTTTGTCATCTGTTAATTGTCTGCTGTGTTCTACTCATTTCACAAATGTTAATACCGGCAATGATCTAGTAATGTCAGGTTGAATGATAAAATAATGTCAGGTTGAATAATCAAATAATGTCAGGTTGAATGATAAAATAATGTCAGGTTGAATGATCAAGTAATGTCAGGTTGGATGATCAAGTAATGTCAGGTTGGATGATCAAGTAATGTCAGGTTGGATGATCAAGTAATGTCAGGTTGGATGATCAAGTAATGATCTAGTAATGTCAGGTTGGATGATCAAGTAATGATCTAGTAATGTCAGGTTGGATGATCAAGTAATGTCAGACTGGATGATCATGAGCTATGGTTTCCCAAGAGATTGGGTTAGTGTTGCTTTTCATGAGTGCTCTTTTATGTGAGATTTTTCAAATAACTCCACTAAAAAACTGATTCATTGATAAGACAACCACAATAATCACGTGACAACAAGCATAATCAGCAGACAGACAACCAGCATAATCAGCAGACAAACACCACACCCACCACAAACAACCAATAGAATAAAATTTCAGCTAAATCGGTTAATACCTCGCTCCTTTCTACATATTTATTATTTTTTTCCCTAAATGAACCACATGGTAACCTGACTTCTAGTTCTGGGTACAAAGAATAGTTCTACTATCTTCTTCCAGGTATGTCGTAGGACATGATTAGGAAAAGTTGGGTGGTAGGATGTCAATTGAAAACATTACACCTGTACAAAAATCATTGTACCATTTTGTCTCAAATCTTACGTTTGTCTTTTCTTAATAATCCCCATCGGTGATGAAAAGACGGAGGCTAGTGGACAGTGCACCTTTGTTATTTTGTGGCACTGACTGATGATGGGGCATGCTAGATGTGCCATCACTGTAAATGTGTCAGCAAATCTGACAGAAGAATGATGAGGTGGTTGGCTAAGAAATGTGTGCTGCATTCCTGGAAGGATGTGCTAATTCTGGGATACTGGCGCAGTGTACCTGCACATCCGTGCCTTTGAGATCTTATATTGACTCTGGGTGTCACCTCAGTTACACAGCTGAGATGAACCTGTGCTTTTGTCAGGAAGCCTATGGGCTGTCAAGAGCTTCCTTCTCACAGCTAAAGGAATTATTTCATCAGCACGGTCATCATCTTACATTATCATCAACACTTCAAATCAACTGAACAGAATAAAAGGGTACCAATAGTGACATAACAACATAATTTAATAATTACATAGGAAGATGTTCATTTAAGTAACATTAAGACAGAGCTGGTCAAGATACTTACAACCATTGTGTATTTGACCAACAATAATAGCTACATTAGTTAGTCATCACAACACATCCATCAGCACACTGGATACATCCATCAGCACCCTGGATACATCCATCAGATAATTATCAAAGCACACTGGATATATCCATTAATAAACTACATTCATTTAGCAAACCAATAATGAGTACATTAATTTCTGAAATAATTTTCAGACAAATTGGTACACAGACTAGCAGTTAACTTCGCAAAGTTGAATTTTTCACAGTTCATTTCACAGAGTTTAAACTCCACATTCACTTCACAGAGTTGAAGCTTACTAACAGTTCACTTCACAGTTCACTTCACAGAGTTGAAGCTTACTAACAGTTCACTTCACAGTTCACTTCACAGAGTTGAAGCTTACTAACAGTTCACTTCACAGTTCACTTCACAGAGTTTAAACTCCACATTCACTTCACAGAGTTGAAGCTTACTAACAGTTCACTTCACAGTTCACTGAACATAGTTGACCATTTCACTTGAAAAAGTTCACCCTGTACATGACATGACTACAGCAAGCTCATGCTGCCTTTATCATACAGCTACAGGTATCACCTTCCTTGATTTGTCATCACGAACCAGCATTAATGCATTATGGACCCTCCCATAAATGTTCTGCTTGCCATTCAGTCCGCCATCTAATACCACCTCCCTGTAACTCCTCTAACGGAAAACATGCAGTATTAAGTGGGTTTTTTTTGCACGCAAATAAAGTTGATCCTTTTAACATTTTATGTTAAAAAGTTGATTATTTGACCATTTTACCATAACATGTTTATTTGACTATTTTATATCAAAATATTATCCTTTTAAAACTTTATACTTCAAAAAGTTTTTAACATTTTATGTTAAAAAGTTTATCTTTTAACCATTTATGTCAAAATTTTACTTCAGAAGTTGATCATTTTAAAACTTTACTTTAAAAAGTTGATCATTTTAAAACTTTCCTTCAAAAAGTTGATGATTTTCCAGTTTTAAAAAAGTTGATGATTTTAACAGTTTCCTTCACAAAGATGTCCATTTTAAAAGTAGTGTACTTCAAAAAGTTTGAACATTTGACATCTAGGGAAAGATTATTTTATGTTCAGAAAGAATGTGATGGCAACCCTGAAGATGTTGCAAGATGGTCGTATGTTCAGAAAGACTGTGATGGCAACCCTGGAGATGTTGCTGTCTGTTGATATCTTGACTGTCTAATGTGATTTGCAAGAATCATAAATTTCATATGAGAACATTTTTCTTCATCTCGTACAATCATTTTTACATGAGACTTACTGAGGCACTGTTATGGGGAACATACAGCATTTGTCTAGATCTTATCTGTATAGTCCTGGTCATATTTAAATCATATGGTCATCTGGACTGTACGTCCAAATGGTTGCAGGTTTTGATGTCTGCTTAATAATAATATGACCCACAACCTGCCAGGGCCACAGGGGTGCCACACTGGAGACATCAGCAGAAAATGCTCTCCAAAAACCTCAAGTCATTTGGAGGAGTGTAGACAAATCATGCAAGGACCACTCCATGATTTTATCAATCCAGGATTGTTTTTGTCCGCTTCTTCTCCTTCCACCGTTGACTGTTCTTAGCAAAATAATATTAGAAAGTGAGTCATATCAGCTCAGAGTTGAAGTCTGAGTACTAGTACAAGCTCAGAGTTGAAGTCTGAGTACTAGTACAAGCTCAGAGTTGAAGTCTGAGTACTAGTATAAGCTCAGAGTTGAAGTCTGAGTACTAGTATAAGCTCAGAGTTGGTCTGAGTACTAGTATAAGCTCAGAGTTGAAGTCTGAGTACTAGTAAAAGCTCTGGATAAACATCTCCATCCCAAACCATGTCTTATTTCCAGGGATTTAAAAGAAAACCATATGGATAAATGTATCCGCTATGTGGATAAGTCAGATACACTAGTGTATATATCATTCAGATACCATAACATAGGTCAATATGGATAACTAGTCATAACTTTGACATGGATGACTAAAATCCTGGAAGTAACATGAAGGTTTGATACAACTCGGATTTAATGCTGTGTCCTGGCAAGAATTATCTATCAAATAATATTATCCTGGCAAGAATTATCTATGAGATGACATGGAATAATTGGCCGGAATTATTCTTGTTTACAATCAATGTAGTGGATGAAATTATGGTTCGTACGAGAGATGAAATGGTGGTTCATATGAGAGACGAAATGGTGGTTCATATGAGAGACGAAATGGTGGTTCATATGAGAGATGATATGGTGGTTCATATGAGAGATGAAATGGTGGTTCATATAAGAGATCAAATGGTGGCTCATACGAGAGATGAAATCGTGGTTCATACGAGAGATAAAATGGTGGTTCATATGAGAGAAAAAATGATGATTCATACGAGATATTGAAACTATAAACATGTAAAAATATTTTATGAATAATGTTACAACCAGAGACTAAAAAAAAGTGTATGAGAAGTATAAATGAAAACACAGAGAGAATTCAAGAAGCAGATTACAGATCACATGGAAAATCCAAATGTTAGTCCTGGTAACAGGCTACTTCAGTTCAGTCGAAGATTGAAGAAACAAAGAGGGATCTATGACAAATCAACATTCAATGTGGAGATGGTACTTGATCTGATCTAGACTACATTGAATCTAAGAATGACAGATCAAGACTGTCTCTGTCTAATATTATTAAGTAACCCCTGCCTCGCATTTAACTCTTTCGGTACCTTCTTGTTAGTTTTCCTATCTGTCCATGATACTGTCAACATTCTTCTATAGAACCACATCTTTGTTGTACATGATACTGTCAGCATTCTTCTATAGAACCACATCTTTGTTGTACATGATACTGTCAGCATTCTTCTATAGAACCACATCTTTGTTGTACATGATACTGTCAGCATTCTTCTATAGAACCACATCTTTGTTGTACATGATACTGTCAGCATTCTTCTATAGAACCACATCTCTGTTGCCTCTAATTATCCACTATCCTGTTTATTTATTTACTATCCAAGCCTCGCATCCATATTTTAAGCAAATCCTACACAATGAATAAGCCCAGAAGAGTAATCATGACAGCCAGGGAGATATGGCTTCACTAAAGGGAGATGTGGCTTCACTAAGGGGAGATGTGGCTTCACTAAAGGGAGATGTGGCTTCACTAAAGGGAGATGTGGCTTCACTAAAGGGAGATGTGGCTTCACTAAAGGGAGATGTGGATTCACTAAAGGGAGATGTGGCTTCACTAAAGGGAGATGTGTAACAGGGGAATGTTCACAATTTTGTGGACAAGTTTAAAAAATAAACTAATTGGGGAGATAAGAGAACAATAGGACTGGGTAAAAGAACTAAATGAGATGAGAGAACTAAATGAGGAGGAGAGAGAAGTAAAGGAGGAGGTAAGCGAACTATAGGAGTGGGTAAAAGAGCTAAATGAGATGAGAGAACTAAATGAGTCAACACAGCTTAAGGAACTAGAAGTTGTGATGGCATATGCCAACTCTCTCTCTGTCACCCTGTGCTGCCATCATAACCCAATTTATAAATGACATACATACAGTCAACTACTGCAGTACCACTGAATCCATGACAATATGATACTACACTCTACAAATGTTTCCGATATGGCAGTCACATGACTATCTTGTGCACATGTCACTGACAATCAAAGTCTTTGATAAATGTTTGTATCAATGAAATATTCCCTTATGGTACATCACTCTGGTAGGACATATACATTTCTGATGATATCCCACCATTTTGAAGATCTTTATTTCTCGTCTTATATAAGTATAAATATTGATATGAAATGATGATTAGACGGAGGTCTCAGAGTTCATTCTCAGGACAAACTTGTTTGATTTTGGGTGGATTATTTCCTCGGTCAGGCTGAAATGAGGAACTCTGATGACGGAGCATAGAAGAGACACTGGGCCTTTCTTTAACTGAAAGATTGTGCCGTTGCCAAGCTCTCGAGTCAGAAGCTGATCACACGCTAGCACCCATCGCTCAGTGTTCTTAACCTCCAGCTCGTTACCGCAAACAACTGAACCCTGGGTCAGGTATTGAGAAACAAAAGCTCTGGGGCTTATATCGTGCGAGATACAGCAGGCCAGTTGACTAAGAACTGATTCCATGGAGTATCGAGGCTGCTGCCGTGTCACTCTGAGATATTTTTGTAAAGATCTGGCCAATGATGGAAACACTGCTGCTGCCGCTTCATTGGGATCCATAGGGATGGCTGGACCTATAAGTGGAGAAAGAGACAAAAAAACTACACCAGAAGCAAATACAAAGTATGTAATAAGGTCTTAGATCTATATACCCTAAACTTGAAATATTAATATGAGAAAATGTTTATGTTTGTTGCTGAGCCAGTGGCCCGAAGATTCATGTTCTTTGTTCCAATGATATTTCGTTTGTGAGCTGTTGCTTTATTCCATATAGGGTGTTCCATTTACCTGGAATCGGAGGGAGAAGCATTTTTCTAATACCATCCGGTGCTGGACACTCAAGAAAGTGATGGTCAAACATTTCATAAGAATGTGTGCCACAGCTGGCAACTTGAATTGTCTTCAGGTTGTATTCTGTTCACTTGATTATTAAGCTGTACATTTGTGTAAAGTTGGAGGATGGTACTCTTGTCTTTCCTTTCCTGGAGGTTAATGTTTTTGGGAGATCCATATATTTATTGATTTCTCTCCAAGTGTTTCCCAAAGGCAATCTGTTCAGCCAAGTCACTGTGACATGATGATATATTGGTATATTCCATCTAGCTATGACCAGGTAGCTCTTGTCACGTGATGATGATAAAATATTCCCTTTAGCTGTGAGCAGGTAGCTCTTGTCACATGATGATGATGAATTAATCTCTTTAGCTGTGAGCAGGTAGCTCTTGTCACATGATGATGATGAAATATTCCCTTTAGCTGTGAGCAGGTAGCTCTTGTCACATGATGATGATGAAGTATTCCCTTTAGCTGTGCGCAGGTAGCTCTTGACACATGATGATGATGAATTAATCTCTTTAGCTGTGAGCAGGTAGCTCTTGACACATGATGATGATGAATTAATCTCTTTAGCTGTGAGCAGGTAGCTCTTGTCACATGATGATGATGAATGAATCTCTTTAGCTGTGAGCAGGTAGCTCTTGACAGCTCATAGCCCTCCTGACAAAAGCCCAGGTTCTTCTCATTTCTCATGTGTGTAACTGAGACAACAAGCACTCATATAAAGTCTTAAAGTCATGGATATGTAAGGGAAAGGGGGTTTAAGGATAAATGCGTAATCCCCAAAGGGAGGTATAATGCACCAGTGTCCCAGGATTACCACGCCCTGTGCACACACTACTGGATCCACAACTCATTATTATTCTGTCAGATTTGTTGAATCATCCGCAGTCATGGCACACCTAGCACTCCCACCACCCGGTTGTCTGCCACAAAAGAACAAAATGTGCTGACCCGCATCTTGTCAACAAACCCACAGGGATTATTTGATAGAAGACAAAAGTCAGAAATTAAAACAAAATGCTTCGCCCGTGTGTTGCCGAGCCCGAAAGGGGAGCAAAGAATAGCAACACTGTTTACCTTCCACGCATGTCGTAAGAGGCGACTAAGGAGGTTATGGGATGGAGTTGGCTGTCTCATCACATATAGGGTCAGTGACCCAAAGCCATGCTGAAGTCAAATGTGTCAGGCCGAAAGGCGCAGATATAGCAGCAATGTTGTAAACCATGACACAACGCATTCCGTTCTCCGGACTACATCCTGCTTATCTGCAGAAGTTTGAGAACGAACGCAGAAGAAAAAACAAAATGCGACAATGATCTTTTCACAAGAAACCAACCATGTAAAACTCAGCAACTATAACAATATGAATACTACTACTTTTGCTCAATAAGGAAAGACGTAAACAAAAGCAATGAAGTGATTTTAAGTTGACAGTGTGAACTATATTCAACATGAAATACGTATCACAAACACCAACTGCTACTAATAAAAAGATGATGGAAACAAAAATTGATTGATCCTTTCTGGCCTTTAGATGATAACATATATAGTTTTAAATTCTCATAAAGATACTGTCAGCGCAAAGCAAGAAAATAATTCAGGAGTTTAACCACTTTGCTGACCAAAGTCGACAGTTCTCAAATTTTCATTATATAGACTTGGTGACCAACTACGGTGAACGACAAAACCGCTATAATACTTCAGAAATATGGTAACCATAGCAATAGTATTACTAAGAATAGCTTGCCTGGAGTATTATATCGTTCCAAAATGGTGGCACCCACAAAATATAGTCTCTCAACGTGACTTATAAGTTCTATTCTTGAAAAATCCAATATTCTTGAAGGTGAGATTGTGTGATATATAGAAAGTAAAGTAATTCCACGCATATCATTACAATAAGTAGGATTTCGCTCTTGAAATAACTCTGGGGGATTTCTAATTCCTTCAGAATAAGGTAAAAATTCATTATGGCATATAAAAAACAATCATAACGCAGCACCTGGCACCAGAAATGCTGTGTGGTCGAAGATAAAATATGTGTTGACTCAAGTTGCGAGGCGAGTGGGTGCCATATGAGCAGACCTGTTTCAAATCCTGTTTACTGCATTATAATTTTTCCTTCTTCTTCTTCTGTTCTCAAACTCCTGCAGATTAGCAGGATGTATTCCGGAGAACGGAATGGGTTGTGTCATGGTTTACAGCATTGCTGCGATATCTGCGCCTTTCGAACTAACACATCCAACTTCAGCATAGCTTTGGGTCACTGACCCTATATGGGATAGGACAGCCAACTCTATCCCATTTAGTCGCCTTTTACGACATGCGTGGTAGGTAAACAGTGTTGCTATTCTTTATTCCCCTTTCGGGCCTTTCGTAATTTTTCCGTATTAATAAATTCTCGCTGTTTATATATTATGCTATGGGACATAGAAAATTTGGAAGAAATGTGACGTGAATTAAATTTTTTAAATGACTTGACAAAAGTTACATGAAAATTTACTTGAAAAAAATTACAGATTTTTAAATACGCTGAAGTCATGTCACAAAACTTGTGAACATCCTTGGTAAGGGAGATAAGTATATTTAGTATTTATTGTTAGTAAAGTGATCAGAGTTTTAAGCTGTGACACCAAAACACAATTTAAAAATTATAAATAACTAAAATATTAGGGAATATCCAACAAAATGCAGAGTGCTGGAGTAACCAAACGAATAAGTGATAAAAACTACATAAAGTATAAAGGTTATAATTAAAGCCTAACTATCAGTGTAAAAAAATAATAATTAGCAATAAATAAATGAGCAAGGACTTTTATTCCACCTCTCGGTTCAAATGGGACCTTTCTCAAGAAACACATAAACATTGAACAAGAAACATCAAATTGTAAACAATTATTCGGAGAACGTCTCCACGAGAGAAGGACGTCTCCAAGTGGCCATTTGCAATTCAACGTTTCGTGTTCACTGTTGTTCTTGTTGAAAGGTCCCAGTTGGATCGGAAAGTGGAAAAAAAAAGTCCTTGTTCTTATGTCTATTGCCAATTATTTTATTTTTTTGCATTGATAGTTCGGCTTTAATAGTAACCTTTGTACTTTATGCAGAATTTATTAATTTAAAAATTACTTTACACTTGATATACTCCCCCCCCCTCCAACAACAGCTTCACTTACCCTGCTCGTTGTGCATACGTTTGATATGAGTGAATGCCTCTTCTGCAGCCACAATCAGCCGAGCCCTACGCTTGCGAACTTTCTTCTCATATTCCTGTTCATCATAGAATCTATCGTTGTGCCCTGTTCCGCCGCGTCTGTCTCCTGATGCAGCCGGAAACACCGCTCGATTCCGTCCTTGACTGACTGACTGGTTCTGACTGCTGCCATCAATATCGTAGACTTTAAACGCTGTGCTTGATTGCTTGCTTGGTTTCTTTGTGACATTTTCTAAGTACGGATTGTACGTCTGCTCACCAACATCAACAATCGTAGGAAAAACAAGAACGTGCATTAAAAACAAACTACAGTAATTAGTGAAGAACTATATACGCACACAGATGACATACTGTTTCCCACACCTCATTTTACCTATATGTGTATATTTAATAAAAGATTACATGTGAGTGTGTGTATGTGTATATTTAATAAAAGATTACATGTGAGTGTGTATATGTGTATATTTAATAAAAGATTACATGTGAGTGTGTATATGTGTATATTTAATAAAAGATTACATGTGAGTGTGTATATGTGTATATTTAATAAAAGATTACATGTGAGTGTGTATATGTGTATAAAAAAAATGTAAAGTAACCCATAGCATTTATTAATGCCGTAGGGGTGTCAGATGTTAGCGATCTCACATTTCAGAGGCTCTGCAAATGAGGGCGGTAGCCATCTCCTCTCCCTTGCAGTCTTTACTTCCCGGATTAATCCGGTACCCATTTAAGGCTGGGTCGACCCGGGAGCCGTTACGATCTGAAAAATATTTCCGTCTAACTGGGGAATGAACCCAGGACCACTCATATGCGAAGCCAGTGCGCTAACGCAGCTCCCGTGTGTGTGTGTGTGTATGTACATATATATTTTGTATTGGTTGATGATACTAATATCAATTCACACGGTGATACTCTCAGACTTTATCAAAGCATGCTGGGTAAAATAGAAAGGTGCATGTTAAGAAAAGAATGGGTCACATTAGTGAACAGCTCGATTGTTGAAAGTATTACATGGAATTACTGAACGAATCCTGCAGGAGTCAGACAAACTTATTACATCGACATACTGAACTTATCCTGCAGTAGTCAGTGGCAAAGTATGACATGGATATACTGAACTAATTATGCAGGAGTCAGTGGCAAAGTATGACATGGATATACTGAACTAATCCTGCAGGAGTCAGTGGCAAAGTATGACATGGATATACTGAACTAATCCTGCAGGAGTCTGTGGTAAAGTATGACATGGATATACTGAACTAATCCTGCAGGAGTCAGTGGCAAAGTATGACATGGATATACTGAACTAATTATGTATAAACATTTATGCATGAACAAATCAAATCTCATCCGCTACCGTATGATTTATCTCAATAATTTCCTGAAGACTTCCTGTGTGTATTATTTATTGTGAAGTGAGCATTTATCGTATCACACAGCGCCCACAAGTCCCATGGAGCTCTCAGAAATGTTTTTTTTTTAGCTAGGGGCTTGAGCACATAATACTTCTAGATCAACCATAACCAGAAAAAAATAGCTTGGTTGCAACATTCCCTCTAATTTTCTTCTTACCTAAGCAAACCTGAAGATGTCTGAGCAGGGAATATTTCACGTGAGCAAACCTGAACATGTCTGAGCAGGGAATATTTCACGTGAGCAAACCTGAACATGTCTGAGCAGGGAATATTTCACGTGAGCAAACCTGAAGATGTCTAGGCAATGAATATTTCACGTGAGCAAACCTGAGCGTGTCTGAGCAGGGAATATTTCATGTGAACAAACCTGAACATGTCTGAGCAGGGAATATTTCCGCGTGATGAAATTAACTAAATAAAAAAAAGTTCATTCGTTATTTATATGCGTGGGACGTACATTTAGTGAGCACTTTCTAACTGCGTGTTCGGCGACACACCAGCTCATGATAGAAATAATATTGCTTGGCAGGCTGTATGTTTGTGCAGCACTTTGCTAGTTCAATAGTAATCACAAAAACTTACATCAAAATCTTTATAATACTGCTCTAGAATATGGACAGCTGCCCTCTGGATGCAGAGAATCCCAACGCTGTAGACTCTGGTCTCTCCATCCGGTGACCGCACAACCCTGATTGCAAACTGCGGTTGAAGTTGTCGTATCTCCAGCAAGATGATGGCGACGTAGTGAACAAACAGTAGACTGTCCACATATGTCAGAGCAAATGTGACGATGCCCTGGAAATGTACAGAGAACTCAAAATATATTTTAAGCAGATGATACAATAAACTTAACTGTGTAAATTATGTTATCCACCAGGGTTGCCATTGTGACTCTTGATCAAGAACCAAGTTATCCACCAGGGTTGCCATTGTGACTCTTGATCAAGAACTTTCATCACCGTAAAGGCACACATTCCCATAAGTTCTGTCCTTGCCATTTTGTCAAGTCATTTAAATGTGTGTAAGATCAGTATCTTTGTCAGTTGTGGGTTCTTCTCTATTCCAGAGATCTCATCCAGACTTTTCCCAGCCAAAGACAGATCTGTTGGGCCATGAATAATTTTGACTCGCTATATGGGGTTAGATAACCCCATGCCAAACGCTCAAGGTGTAGAGGAATGACTATCCATGCCCCTCCCCTCCCATACATACTCTCCTCTCAACAAAGCAGTAAGCTCTCTGACCTCAAGCAAATAATTATATCTCTCAATAAATAAAGCACAGGGACCTCAGTCACACTTGTGAACCAAACACTGATTTGATTTCGAACCCAAAATGTTATAAACAAAAATACAAACAGCATGTTTATTCCACCACAAAGATCCCAAACTGTAAGTTGATAGCTAGTATTATATTCTATTCCAGATGTAACCCAGCAGTGTTTTGGATAGACATTTTTTTAAAGAAACGTTTTCATTCAGTAGATTGCAGCTGTTTTTTTAACGTTCAGGGTGCAAACTGTCTGCAGCTGAAATCGAACCAAGTACATTAGCTATCTGAGATGGGTATACTGTCTCCTGCCACAGTGTCTGATTTTTAAAGATTTTTTGTGCGGATCGTTCTCAAACTTGCACCAAATTTTTCTTATAGCAGGACAATGATTCTACAATATTTCCTGTATGGTATAGTTCAGAGAATGGAAATGCGTTGTGTCCGTTTTATTTGCGCCAGTTGGCACATCCAACTTCAGCATTATTAATTGATACATTTCAGGGGGTTTTATGACTTCCACTGAATGGTGCACGTTTGTAACCATATCGATAGTATAGTCTGCCAGCCATACACAAGATCTGGTTTCTGTACCTACCTGTTGGTCACCACGCTCAGATAGTATAGTCTGCCAGCCATACACAAGATCTGGTTTCTGTACCTACCTGTTGGTCACCACGTTCAGATAGTATAGTCTGCCAGCCATACACAAGATCTGGTTTCTGTACCATCTTTTGTTCCTCATAACCTGTTTCGCTGAAAAAACTCCTGCGGACCAGATTGTTATTCTGTATACAGTGAAACTGGGACAATTCTATTATTTATGGCTATTTGATCCCTGCGGTCTTCTATATGTCTGGTGCATGGATTCAATTGTGTAGCATAAGAGCCCTCTTTCAAATTATATGTCTCATTGGCTGCGTTTTTCGACTTCGGCTGTGGGGAAGTCACTTATGATATATATACCTGAAAGCCGAGGGGACTTCCTGCAGATTATCTTTCTTTGTGGGGAATAGGAGGAACATATTGTAACGGCAACAATTTGCTGACAGCAATCTCAATCTTGGTGCAACAGGAAGTCGATTAGAAGCATCAATCAAAGAAGAACATAATATGGTTGTCTGCATTCCTTACCTCATATGTGCCTTGCTGCTCCTTGAAGACACGGACTGCGTAGAACAGCCAGAAGGCAAACGAAAGGACAAACACTAGAAACAAAACAATGGCACGGAACACAAACACTCTTGGCATTGTTGCTCTAGGCTGAGGACACAGAAAATTCAACAAACATGTTTGAAATAATCTCAATTCATCGATGTTAACAACATTCAACAAATGTATTCAAACGAGGTTGTTTTGAGATGAAAAAGTAATTATTAATAAATACAATGAGATATCACATGATTACGTGCTGTAAAGACCCACAAGGGAAGCAGATAACAAGACTGCGACCCGCGATCATGTCACAAGAAATGAATAATAAAGAAGGAGGTAGGGGGGTGTTGTTTGACTGTTTAATCCCATAGGTCAATGTGACCCAAAAGTCAGGGCTAAGTCATATATGTCAGGTCAAAAGCCATAATTAAGTCAGATCAAAAGTCATGGTTAATTCAGATATGTCAGGTGGCGATAACATGAAAGAGAGACATAAATCAGGACACAATATATTCCATTATCTAGACTACAACCTGCTAAGTAATAGGAATTTGAGAAAAGATGCAGAAGAAAAAAGACCTTCCTGGTTAACAATAGTTGTAAAATACCATTCTCAACAAAAAGTCTTAAAGATAGCACTGCTAAAAAACAGTCTTAAAGATGGCACTGCTAACAAACAGTCTTAAAGATGGCACTGCTAACAAAGTCTTAAAGATGGCACTGCTAACAAACAGTCTTAAAGATGGCACTGCTAACAAACAGTCTTAAAGATGGCACTGCTAACAAACAGTCTTAAAGATGGCACTGCTAACAAAGTCTTAAAGATGGCACTGCTAACAAACAGTCTTAAAGATGGCACTGTTAACAAACAGTCTTAAAGATGGCACTGTTAACAAACAGTCTTAAAGATGGCACTGTTAACAGTCTTAAGATACCACTGCCAAGAGTCTTAAAGATAGCATTACTGAGATGAACAGTGACATAAACACAGACACGTGGTTAACAATGCATACACTATAGATGTATCAAGACTTAAGGCAGTCAAAAACATGCAGCAAGTTTCAACATTCATATCACCAAATCACACCTTTCTAAATATACCACCAAAACACACACACCACTAAATTAATTTGCAAACACATCCTAGAATCAAACCACAGTTCTAAACACACATACCACCAGCACAGACATGTGATACCTTTCGGAAGAACAGAGCCAGCGCTCCAACCAGAAGCACCAACAGCTTGAAAGCAAAGCTAATCAGCAGACCCTCACACTCCGGCTGACAGTCCCCGGCTCCTTCCACATCATCTCTCCACTGGACAATGTCCAGTTTTGGTAACAGAAGCATAACAATGGGAGAAAGAAAGGCAATCATGCTGAGACCAATGGTCAAGGCAGTTCCGACATGTCTGGCACAGTTCACTCCAACCTGTTGTGAGCAGTTTCAAACATCTTGAATTATTATTTTACACATCAACTGCAATACATCATCTCTATGGTCATCTTTATACTCTCTTTGTCTCTGGTCGTCTTCACACTGTCTTTGTCTCTGGTCATCTTTATACTCTCTTTGTCTCTGGTCATCTTTATACTCTCTTTGTCTCTGGTCATCTTTATACTCTCTTTGTCTGGTCATCTTTATACTCTCTTTGTCTCTGGTCATCTTTATACTCTCTTTGTCTGGTCATCTTTATACTCTCTTTGTCTCTGGTCATCTTTATACTCTCTTTGTCTCTGGTCATCTTTATACTCTCTTTGTCTCTGGTCGTCTTTATACTCTCTTTGTCTCTGGTCATCTTTATACTCTCTTTGTCTCTGGTCGTCTTTATACTCTCTTTGTCTCTGGTCATCTTTATACTCTCTTTGTCTCTGGTCGTCTTTATACTCTCTTTGTCTCTGGTCATCTTTATACTCTCTTTGTCTCTGGTCATCTTTATACTCTCTTTGTCTGGTCATCTTTATACTCTCTTTGTCTCTGGTCATCTTTATACTCTCTTTGTCTGGTCATCTTTATACTCTCTTTGTCTCTGGTCATCTTCACACTGTCATTGTCTCTGGTCGTCTTTATACTCTCTTTGTCTCTGGTCATCTTTAAACTCGCTTTGTCTCTGGTCGTCTTCACACTGTCCTTGGTCATCTTTATACTCTCTTTGTCTCTGGTGACATGGAGAATTGAAGAATTGTGTGACATGGAGAATTGAAGAATTGTGTGACATGGAGAATTGAAGAATTGTGTGACATGGAGAATTGAAGAATTGTGTGACATGGAGAGAAAAATCATCATCAAGTACTCTCCCCGCAAACAAAGTTTAGCTGCAATGGACCTCTAACATCCTGTCTCTTGCTTTGGTGGTGCACTCTGCTAGACTATAACCTGTCCACATTGTGCTGTTTCTTTCCAACATATCTTTGTCTACTTCTTGCTTGCCTCCCCTTGACTCTACCCTTAAATACGGTCTTGAACATGGTGTAATGTCTTTTAACCTTTAGCACTCCAAATTAAAATTACACAATTTCCCCTACTGTCACTGGATTCTTTTTGACAATTTGTGATATTTTTGGTGTGTGTTTGCAAAATACAATAACTTTTTTTTTGTTTTTAGAGATTTTAAAATAATTTCTGTACATGGAAATAAAGAAATGAATGATGATGATGTTCGTCCGTCGTGATCGACGATGACCAAAAACTCAACCATAATAATAACAATAAATAATAAAGTTAATAGTGCGTTTTTAAATGACTAGCAAGTCCAATGCGCGCACAAAATGTTCTTTTACAGAATTGACAACAATAGAAGGTATCTGTGTGAGGTTGAGATGTTTTTTCTTTCCTACATGTCCACTTCTGTCTTGCAGTTTCTTGTCTGAATTCTTCCGCAGCTAGTGCTCCCGTTCTAATGCTGTAACGCCAAGCCGTTCTATCCTGAGCGAGGCTTTCCCAAGCGCCTACGTCAATGTTAAGATGTTTCAAGGATGACTTAAGCGTGTCTTTGAAACGCTTTCTCTGTCCACCAGCTTTTCAAAATCCTGCCTTGAGTGCTCCATAATATATTTGTTTTGGCAAACGCGAGTTCTCCATACGCACAAGATGTTTGCCCAGCGTGCTTGCGCATTCATTAAGTATTGTGTGGATGCTTATTGAGGTTGATTTTTCCAAGACCTCGTAGTCTGGTACTTTGTCCCACCAATGGATGTTTATGAAATGAATACTGCATATATCGGTGTATGTTTTGTTTGTGTGTGATACAAGAGGTGTGAAGGTTGTGAAGATTTTAAAAATCTGACTTACCTATAATTGCCCAATTTGTGGCAACCCTAATAAAAATTCTTCTACGTACCTAGGCTTACTTTATCTATGTTGTTTCATAATCTAACTAATAAAATATCACCTGTGCAAACAAATAGAACACTTAGATATCGCATATCTTGTCCGTCGATTCTACAATAGGACTAGGCTGAAACACAACATAATTAGGAAGTAACCAATGCCTTGAAATGGGTGTGCGTGCAGACTGCAACACATCCCTGTATACTCAGTGACTCGATGAGCATGATTGTGAAAGTTCAGGCAGGGTACATTCGGGAACAGTGTCTGGTTGCAGTGAAGAATTCCTGTATGCGTAAAGTGACTTTCATTTTTGTGCCGGGACATGTGGGGTAACGAGAGAGCAGATAGGTTGGCCGCACACGCTGCTACTACGGATGGTGGTGGAGAGATGAAGCGGGCAGACATTTTGAATGCTCTACAGGAAAACGCACAAACAAATGACTGTATAAATGACAATGACTCTTATTCCATGACTAGAATAAGGAAGTTTAGTTTGAAATGTGGTGTCGCTAGAAAGGAGCGGTTTCGTGGGCGAGAAAGAATGATGGTCAATCAACGATATATTGGGACCGTCAGTCATCGTGTAATAGAGGATACACTCAAGGAGAGATTTAAGAACTGTGAACTTGTCCGGAGTGCAATGACGATGATCCAACGACTAACTAACTAACAAACAATGTAATTATATGAAATGCGGCAAAATGTCTGGGTCTATTCTTCCAACATCATTACATAACAAATCCAACATGTTAATAATATCTTTGAAAACAAGATCGGGGCAGATCAGGACAGATTCCTAGAAATTAATTAACACAACTCCAATATTCTTCCTTCTTCAAAACAAAATTCAGGACAAGGAAGTAAAACATTATTGCTAGCTCAGATTCGCTGGTTCCAGTCTCGTGAACATACAACATTATGTGGTTCGTCCTTGCTAAATAAGTGACAAGTCTCCGGCGGCAGTTTATGAATAAAAAACTGTTGACAATTTTGTATCTCTCTAGCGGCGACCTAAATGTTACAAAATAAAAAAGACCCTACGATTGAAACTGTTGTGTATCTATATATGACCTACAAACATGTAACCTGTCAGGGACATAGGGGTACCAAATTGGATGCCTTAACACACACAGTCTTGATGACACCACTGCTAACAAACAGTCTTAAAGATGACACTGCTAACAGTCTGCTAACTGCTAACCACTGTCCCATCGATTGCTATCTTCAACATTGCAAAAAAATGTGAGGAAAAAATTGTGTCTTCTCCATTCCTTGATGTCTGTCCATGCTTTTATTTGTTCTCCTCTGCTTCTTTCACCTTCAACAGTTCCCAGCAGTATTGTTTTTGACAAGGAATCATGTTTTATATACTTTTGTTTGTATTTTTCCTTACCCATACCCTATAGTCTGTGCTTTTATTGTAATGTTGATCGACTTTGAGTGTTACATAACTAGACTGGTTTAGAAAGATTAATCCTGTACAGTAAGATTCCAAGAAAGAGAACAAGAGGCAGACCAAGACTATGATGGATATAGAATATAGAAGACCTTCTATTGACACTGGAAGAGGCTGGACAACTTGAAAAGAAATGGGAGGTTTAGAGTTGCAGTGAGGACAACATTCTGCAAAGGACACGTCACATAGAAAGAAGAAGTATGTCACATCACTAAGACAGGCAGATATGAAAACAAGGTAGTAAGATGTAGAAGCACTAACCACAATATGATACAACTACACGCACCTGCCCGTCGCTGTCTTTGATGTAAAACTTGGGCAAGTCTTCTGCAGAGAATCCAGTCTCACTAGTGTTGCCTGTGATGGCTGTTGTGTTATCTCCCCAGTTGTCATCTTGTGGAATGACCTGAAGCATGAAGATGATAGATGTAAACTATAAAATGAAAGCTGATGATGATATAACGCTGAGTAGATCACTCATATTCAACATGATATAATGCTGAGTAGATCACTCATATTCAATATGATATAACGCTGAGTAGATCACTCATATTCAACATGATATAATGCTGAGTAGATCACTCATATTCAACATGATATAATGCTGAGTAGATCACTCATATTCAACATGATATAATGCTGAGTAGATCACTCATATTCAACATGATATAATGCTGAGTAGATCACTCATATTCAACATGATATAATGCTGAGTAGATCACTCATATTCAATATCCATAAAATCAAAGCAAAGTATTATCCAAAAAACACTTCACAAACGATATGAAAACAGTCGACCTATTGGACGCCCTCATAAAATGTGGATAGATAGTGTATTAGAGACACTTGGAAATATAACAGCGGAAGAGGCAAATAGAAGGGCAAAAGACTGTACACTAACTCTCCCTTCAACACTGAAAGGTAGCTAACATAAGACCTGTCTGACAGATGTAGGTAACAGGTAGCTAAGATAAGACCTGTCTGACAGGTGTAGGTAACAGGTAGCTAACATAAGACCTGTCTGACAGGTGTAGGTAACAGGTAGCTAACATAAGACCTGTCTGACAGGTGTAGGTAACAGGTAGCTAACATAAGACCTGTCTGACAGGTGTAGGTAACAGGTAGCTAACATAAGACCTGTCTGACAGGTGTAGTTAACAGGTATTAAGCAAATCAACTTGAGAATAATCATGAATCTTACCTGTACTTCTATTCTCTCCTCGTTACCACCTCTCTCCACATCCGCTTCCTGACCTGGTGTTTTAATAGTCACTGATCTGTCCTCTCTTTCGTAGTCATGACTTTGACCCCTTGACATGCCCCTGTTGCTTCCAGGGCGTGAAGGCACCTGTGGTATAAAGAAGTGATTACTTACAAGTTTTTCCAGAAGGTAGTTTCTACATGAAACTTATAAACAATATTTACTATGAGTTTTTTATTCTTTCGTTCGTATAATTGTATAAATTAAATGTAGAATATCTCATTTTTATCCATATTTTGTCTGTGTAGACTTAGGTGTCTGCGACACACTAGATGGAAGATGGCAGAATACCAAAGGATCTCCTTAAATGGGGAATAACAGGGAAAGAACTCTCAGTCGGTCTCTAGCTCGGTATAAAGATGTATGCAAATGACATGCATGATACAGGCATTGATATGGCATCATGGGAACAGGATGTCAAGGATCATGTTGCATGGAGGGGGAAGTACAGGAATGGTATAAATATAAAATAAAAAATTGACAACAGTTAGTTCAAGGGTTGTACATGTAAAACGACAGACAACAGCATACGATGGTACAAGTGGGCCTGTGATGTCTTGTGCATAATGGAAGACTGTGGCTCGGATTGATGGCTCATCCATCATCGATATAGATCGTAGATTATATTTCTTATAAAGATGACCTTTTGCACCTTACAGATAGTTAGAAAGTACACCAGTGTACAATTTCAAATGATGAACTATGAAGCCTTGACATTGGTTAAACTGCCAAGACACACTGTCTCAACGTTCCACATGCGATAGCTTGCTCGGCCAGGTTTTATGGAGTCCCAATGTTCCACACATGATAGCTTGCTCGTCTTTTTTTATGGAGTTCCTACATTGCACACACGATTGCTTGCTCGGTCAGGTTTTATGGAGTTCCTACATTGCACACACGATTGCTTGCTCGGTCAGGTTTTATGGAGTTCCTACGTTGCACACACGATTGCTTGCTTGGCCAGGTTTTATGGAGAAAGTGTCGTGCCCATTTGCATGAATCCCCTTTTAATTCTGTTGATTGGTTCTAAGGAAAAGGCAATGCCAGTATTCTTGGAAACAGGAAGAACAGCAGATAGTGAATCGATCAAAGCTAGTAGCACTTCAGTCATCATCAGGTAGCATATCCCGAACATAAAAGGATGTAGCAGTCATCACTGCCTTTCGAAACTTCTGTCGATCTTGAGTCAGTTTTCCTGCTTCTGTTACTGTCATGTTCAGGTGGTCTTTGAGATCTTGCGCTCATTTTCTTCTTGGTCTACAACTTGTTCTTTCTCCCTGACATCATCCCCTCCATTATTGTCTTCTCTAGACTGTCCTTGCGTTTAATATGGCTAAAATACTGCACTTTTCTGGAAAAAACCAAACTGTTTAGCCAGTTTTCTTTTACATTCATTTCTCTCAGGATGGCAACATTGGTGATCTTTTTGGTTCATGGTATTCTGAGGAATTTTTCTGTAACATTTTGTTTCAAATGCAGCTGTTTTATTTTTCACTTTGTTGGTGATTGTCCAGGATTCGCACCCATATACTGTCACTGGGAATATGAAAGCTCTTAGGAATGTTAGTTTTCTTGTTTTTCAACAGCTAGCCATGTTTTCACTTAGTACGTTTAGCACTTGAGTAAAAGGTAGATATTGCAGTACCATGAGAAGGATAACATCAATGCTAACCTGTGGCCTGCTGTACTGTCGATTATAACCACCACTTCCATGGTGGTTGCTGCCGTGGCTCCGGTGTGACCTCTCTGACCTCTCACTTCTTCCAGATCTTACGCTTTCTCCACCATCCATCTGCAAATAAGAAAAACTAAATTATTAGGGAAGTTTTGAGTTGTGGTAACATGAATGAAATCATCTGTCTGAGGATATCTTTTTATAGTATTGTATTCTTTAGAATTATTGTTCAATATCCAGTATTAGAATCTATTTTACTATAAAATATCCAGTATTTTGTGGATATTTTATAGTAAAATATCCACAAAATTGTGGCCCGGAATGTATCGTGTTATCTTGAAAGAAATAAGTGTTTACCAACATTGTTAGGAGGATATCGTCCAGGAAAGAAGACATGGCAGAATGCAGCCATATTTGCGCAGGATGTTTTTGAGGGGTTCGATTCGCGCATGGAGACGTGCGGTCGCAATAGACCTTGAGGACGCGTACAATAGGGTGTCCTTGGATATCTTGATGCACCAGCTGTTAAATCTTGCAGTTAATCCTTTTGTTGTGCATTGGGTTGGCGCCGCCCTGATGCACAGGGTTGTAGTTCTTAAGTGTGGTAACTGGATATCTACACCAACGGTTATTAGCCCTGGCCTGCCACAGGGATCGCCTCTATCTCCTATACTTTTCAATGTATACACAGTACATATCGCTGGCAATGAAATCACAGGTGTTGGCAGAACGATGTCATATGCCGATGATATCCTGGTGTATAGACAGGGCAGAAATCGAGAAGAGTGCGTCGTGGAACTACAGAAGGAGCTGGACAGACTGATAAATTGGTGTCGAGATACGGGAGCAGTGGTTAATCCGTCTAAGCCATTCGTGACATGGTTTTCCTTGAACTATCACATGGTAAAGACACCCATGCCACAAGTTTCGTTGTCCGGGAAAAGTTTAGAAAGAACTAGCACAATGAGATATCTGGGTGTGTTTTTTGACAGAAGCCTGAGTTTCAGGGAACATGTTGACCACATTATCATAAGGGCAGGCAAAGGCTTAGCAGCAATGAAGGTTATGGCTGCTGCGCAGTGTGAGCAAAGATTGTTATTTCTTTTGTACCAGGGTTTGGTTGTGGCTGTGGTGGAATATGCACTGGCAATTCTGACTCTTAGCCAAACTCAGATCGAAAGACTGGATAGAGTCCAGAATGCAGCAATGCGTATAATTCTGGGATGCACAAGAGACACATCGACAAGAGCTATGCGATACCTACTTGACTGCCCAACAGCTGAGCATAGATTACAGTATTGCCGTGCACAGGCGTACCTTCAAATACATGCAGATAAGGAACACCCATTGCATTCCGAAATACAGAAAGTTAAAGGCAGCAGACTCAAGAGAAGAAGGGTGTGGATGGGTTGTGCTGAGGATGTAATACAAAGCGTGTGCAGATTACAGGATGTGGCAGCAGGTGCGGAATGGATAGGTCTACCTACAGATTTCTAAACTTGTTTGAGAGTAGTAATATCACTTAGCAGGGAATGCAGAGCATGGTGTCCCACAGCTGTGGAGAAAGAAGTGCAGGCTTTAATCAGTGAGAATACCAAAGAGGGGGATGTGATTATATACACTAATGGATCTGTAATTAGGCATGTTCGCAGTGCTTGGGCCTTTACAGCTCAGTGCGCAGGTAAAACGATCAAGGAGGAAAGTGGTGCCTTTGCGGTCACTACGAGTAGTATGACCATGGAGACTATGGCAGTGACCAAGGCATTTGAGTGGCTACGCACACAGAAGGTAACGCAGGTCTGCATCTTGAGTGACTCTATGAGTATGATTAAGAAGGTACAAGTGGGTCTCGTTCGCGAACAGTGGATTGAGGCCTTGAGAAAAGCGAGCTTGAAAGCGGTTACATTTATTTTCATGCCGGGACCTGTGGGCGTTCGAGGCAATGAAAGAGCGGATCAACTGGCATCGTGTGTGCGATTGTGGCACAGGGCGATGGGACAATGGATCGCGCTGACGTTTTAAACTCCTTAAGAGATATAACACGCGAGAGTGAGACTAATGTGGATGATGATTCCTTTTCAATGGCTAGGATTAAAGATCAGGGATTGAAACGCGGTGTTGATAGAGGTGAACATTTTGGAGGGCGCAGAAGAATGATGGTCAACCAGCATAGGACCGGTACTGTCAGCAGAAGTGTGATGGCAGATACACTCAAGGAGAGATCGGAGAAACTATGGATGTGTCCAGTTTGCAGTGATGATGATCCGACGACTAACTAACATCCAGTATTAGAATCTATTTTACTATAAAATATCCAGTATTAGAATCTATTTTACTATAAAATATCCAGTATTAGAAATAGTTTACTATCAAATATAAAAAATGAGAATATATTTTACTGTCTAATATAAAAATCTTTTTTACTATCAAATATCAAAATCTACTTTCTATTGAATTGTACCTATTCTGATTTTCTGCTTTGTCAATGATCCAATATATTGATTACACCATTTCTCTCTACCAGCCTACACCATTTCTCTACCAGCCTACACCATCTCTAACTACCAGCCTACACCATCTCTCTACCAGCCTACACAAACTCTCTACCAGCGCACACCAACTTTCTACCAGCCTACATCAACTCTCTAACTACCAGCCTACACCATCTCTCTAACTACCAACCTACACCAACTCTCTAACTACCAGCCTACGCCAACTCTCTAACTACCAGCCTACGCCAACTCTCTAACTACCAGCCTACGCCAACTCTCTAACTACCAGCCTACGCCAACTCTCTAACTACCAGCCTACGCCAACTCTCTAACTACCAGCCTACACCAACTCTCTAACTACCAGCCTACACCAACTCTCTAACTACCAATCTACACCAACTCTCTAACTACCAGCCTACACCAACTCTCTAACTACCAGCCTACACCAACTCTCTAACTACCAGCCTACGCCAACTCTCTAACTACCAGCCTACACCAACTCTCTAACTACCAGCCTACACCAACTCTCTAACTACCAGCCTACACCAACTCTCTAACTACCAGCCTACACCAACTCTCTAACTACCAGCCTACACCAACTCTCTAACTACCAGCCTACACCAACTCTCTAACTACCAGCCTACACCAACTCTCTAACTACCAATCTACACCAACTCTCTAACCACTACACTATACAAATCTGTATATGTGAATACACCATCTCTAACCATTTCACTATAGCATCTCTATAACCACCTGAACACACCATCTATCTAACCACTACACCATCTAACCACTACCTCCATCTCTCAAATCAGCACACCACATATCTAACTGACAACAAAATCTCTAACCACTGCACCATCTCTCGAACCAGTTCACCATCTCTCGTGTAACACACAATATAACTAACATGGTACCAATCAGACACATTAACACACAATCAGACACAGTAACACACAATCAGACACATTAACACACAATCAAATTAACGTTATGAAACAAAAATAAAACTAACCACGAACAAATTAACATACAATAAAACATGACCCAAATCACCCGATTACCAAACTCTCACATTCCCGGCATGACATAACAGTCCACAGAGAAAGATCGGTAAATGTAAGACTTAAATATCAGGTCATTCACCAAAATGAGACGAACTTTAATTTATTGGGAGCAAAAGAACTCTCCAAAAGAACACCTCGCGCTGATGACACGGGTAAGTGCTACTGACACGGCTAATAAAACTCGAGCTGAGATAGACATGGAGCCAGGTGTCGTAAACTAGTTTTAAGTTAGTCCCCGAGGAGAGTGTTTCTTCCTAAAAACAGTATAAGTGTACAATTAAGAAAGGTGAAGTCTCCTACTTGAGAAGTAATAAATCCCATCGCAACGTTTGGTCTAAGGCAGTAGAGATAGAAAGGGGACGGGGAAAATTGACGGATTCACATACTACCCCCCCCCCCCACTTTTTAGCAGTTGATGTTAGAATATCCCTATTTAAAAATGTGTGATATATTTAGTTAGGCTAAAAGTTACCGGTCAATGACATGAGGAAAATAGTAACATCGACACACATTACAAACAAGTTCAACATGAGAATTATAAAATGCTACATCTATTCTATATTAATGTATGGATCAGAAACATGGACAATAAACATACAATTAGAAGCGAGAATTGATGCCTTTGAGATGTGGGTATATAGGAGAATAGGGAGAACATAATGGAAAGAGAAGAAAACAAATAAAGAGGTGCTAAAGACACTTAATATGAAGAAAGAACTACTAAGAGAAATAAAGATCAGGCAAATAAAATACTTTGGACGCATTAAAAGATATGACACCTTATTGAAGACCTTACTGGAGGGTAAAGTCAAAGGGAAGCGAACAAGAGGTAGGTCGAGATACAAGTGGGAGAGTAACATCACATGATCGACAGGTTACAGTCTAGCAGAGTGCACCACCAAAACAAGAGACATGGGATGTTGGAGATATGTTGCAGCCAACCTTCGTTGAGGAGACGGCACTTGATGATGATACATCTAGTGATAGCAATAGGTCATCGTTCTCTCCTATAAAGTTGACGGTTTGTCTCAGACTTTTCACATCGCCATACTGTTACAATCAGTTGGTTGTCATTGCTTTCTAACATGACAACACTACTTAAATATCGGTAGTTTTTTTTTAAAAAAAGGTCCTCAATCCAAGTTGATCACTTTTTTAAATCACATGAAACACACACACCCCTCCCCCCTGTTTTCTAGATCACATCTACGGGGCTTGATTAGGTACACTTACTACCGATCGTTCATTTATTTAGATTTAGCTAGTGTAGCCTCTGTCATGTTCTCGTCCATGTTGTTTTCATGTACAGTTGTTTCATTCCATTCTGATTCCCTATATTGTTTACTTGCGCGTCTTTATGACAATACTTGTGTATTACGTCATTGTTACGTCTGCTGGAGGTTCTGATGTTAAATGCCGGCTGTTGTTGTTCGTCCATCACATGATGATGATGACCATTTGTTACATCCACTTTTGAAAATTCAATTAGAGTTATATCCTTGATTATGAGTTCGTAGATGGCTAATGAGCCCTATTCGAGCTGTAAATGTCCTTGGACAGTTCGGACAAGGAATGACGACTGTAGACGGATCTTGGTCTATCCGTGACTTTCTAGCTGCTCTCCGCTGTTGAGCTGCCGCATTTCTCTTCTTTTCACAAGATGATGCGCTCTTTTTTTATTTTAGAACGCCATCTAATGTCGGCTAATGCTTTTGTGATAGTTCCATTATTTGTCGTTTTCGCAGTGTCTAGCATTTTCTTGAAAAGATCTGAAGGTTGACACTGTTTTGTAGACTGTATTTTTGTTTCGTACCCGTGTTCTATTGTCTGGTAATTCATTGTTAAGCTGATCGGCCTTGTGTTTTACGTACTAAAGTACACTTTGTGCAGTCCACTCACCCCGAGAATGTTCTATAGAATTATGGGGATACAATCGCGTCACCTATGTCGTTGTGGGTCTAGACAGTATGAGGTATCTGAAAGGGTTGGAGTTTGTGTGAGGAGCCATGAGTTTGATGAGCCAAGTGAGAGTTTGAGGAGCGAATTACGAAATTGAGGAGCCAATTAAAGAGTTTGAGAAGCCAAGACTTTGAAGATCTAAGCAAAAGTTGGAGGAGTTAAGTAAGAGTTTTAGGAACTAAGTAAGAGTTTCTGGAACCAAGCAAAAGTTTGAGGAGACAAACAACAGTTTGAGTCGGGGAGAAACGTTCCCACTTCTTCTTGTGCGTTTGTTCCGAAACCGCTGCAGAATATCAGGACGTAGGCCAGAAACAGGAATGTGTTGTCTCCTTTACAGATTGGCTGCGATAACTGTCCATGTCGGCATGACCAGTCAGACTACAGCATGGATTCTGATCATGTTAACCCTATATGGGACTGGACGGCCAACTCCAGCCCCTCCCCCAAATAAAACTCCTTAGTTATCTCTTATGACATACATGGTAGGTAACAGTGTCACTATTGGCTTTCCCTGGAGAATGCATTCTAGCATTACAAGTGACGACGTTTCCTCTTCTTCTTCAGCGTTCATTCTCAAACTCCCGCTGGATCTCCCTTGTAGCAGGACCATGGTCCTACTAGATATCCAGCAGGATGTAGTCCAGAGAATGGAAATGCGTTGTGCCGCCGTTTTATTTGCGCCAATGGCCCGACACATCCGTCTTCGGTGGAAAGACGTTCCCTCTAATTTGTGCGACCGTATTTTTTTTATTTAAATGCCAAACAAACTTAAATGTGGACGATTTCAACCAAATTGAAACATGTACCAAAATCAGCACCTGTAGCAATTTTACTCAGGTAAGATTGGAGGTAAATGGGGGAGGGGTGTTATAACAAGGGGGAGGGGTTTACAGTATGGATAAAATAAACATTGAGGAGACAGTCGTGATGCTCCGGGCACGTTGTGAGTCATTTCTCGCAGACAAAAGTTGCTCTTTAAGATACGGTGGAGGGTGGAAGAAGACGAGGTGGAGAGAAGAAGACATGGCTGGTTAATATCAAAGACTGAACAGGGTGTTAAGTTTCATCGGGATGGTGGAGGATAGAGATATTTATGCATCAACTGTCTCAATGTGATACCCGCTACGATCCTGGCGGGCTATGCGTTTTATTGTTATTATTATTGCTATTATTATTGTTACTGTTATTATTGCTATAAGATTGACATCTAACATAACAGGAAGAGCAAGGGAGACAGAAAGAAAGAATGGGAAAGAAAGAGAAATAGAGAGAAGAAAGAGAGAGAAGAGTGGGTGGCTAATGCATATTTAATGTACAACACAATAATATGAAAGAGGTAAAACGAGCAACGACAAAATTATAGGCGCACAATGAATAACTAACGCAGACAGGTAAATGCGCCTGATGACTACAGCAAGGCTAGCCACACATAGACTGCAAGCACCATAAGTATTCTGTCAATCATTCTTCTGTCTGTCTCTACCCGGGACCATAGATATGATTGTGCTAAGGTTCATCATCATTAAGTGCCGTCTCCACAAAGAAGGTGGGCTGCAACATACCTCCATCATCCACTGTCTCTTGCCGTGATGGTCACACATGACACATCCGACTTCAGCATGTTTCTGGGTTACTTTTACCCTATATAGAATAGAACAGTCAACTCCACCCCATAACTTTATTATGGAACTCTTACTACATGCATAGAAGGTAAACAGTTGTGCTATTATTTGTTCCTCTTTCAAACCCCGAAGAAGACAGAATGTATGTGGCGAGTGTTGATATACACCCGGCAAAACTGAGACACGGGACGTTAAAGTGAGAAGATAATGGATAGTTTGACATCGTGGCGTAGTAAAAAGTCAACAGTGGAGCTGGTATACAGTTGGTATAGATACTATTCAGGGCGTAGCCATCAACACAGCAGTTTTTAGCTGAGGATTAGTTACTTTAAGGCAATATAAACACGCTCAGTATTTTGGAATTGCCGTTCGAACGGTTCCGCTTGCTGTGGAATTTTAAACCGGCACCATGTCCGTCACAGACGAGCACTGCACCACGCCGCAGGCAGAGAGCCGTAAGAAAGTATTACTGGTATAAAGTTGTGCAAGAGATTAGCAACAGCCTACGTTACCCATCATGACACATGATGATGATGTAGTGCTAAATCACGTGTTCCATTTTTCCGGTAAATATATCATTACCAGCATTTTGGACACATAATGCACAAATGACGGCAAATGTGAAACAGAAGTTAAAAGGAGAATTCATTCATTCATTTTCCTTTGACGTTGAAGTTAGCGCACAGGTCAGATCTCTCCAATTCTGTCTGTTCAAAGCTATTCTGTGCAGTTCTTGAATAGTATGAATATTAGTTGTTTTACTTTCTCTAAGTATTGTTCTTCTGAGTGTTACTTTAGGTCTACCCCTTGCTCTTTTGCCTGTAGGTATCCATCACATCCGGAAGTGACGTCCGTTGATGGAGGGTGTTTCTCTAATCACGTCTGGGTTTTTCTTCGATCGTTGGATAAATCAACTAAAATTGTAAGTCCAGACCGATGTGTGTAAAATGAGAATAGGAATGGGTAAATGTACCTTCAATTACAGGAGCAAAATATCGATACATAAACAAATTGCTAACTAAGTAAACACCATCAACGTAAAAGAAATGGAATGCTGGAGGTCCGCTGCAGACAATCGTTGTCAAAGCGGCATGATTTTCCTGGAGGGCGTGGAGTGTGGACATAAAAAGGTATGGCATCTTGTTAAATACTCTACCAAAAGGGAAACTTGAAGGGTCCTCTGACCTACAACTCACCAAGACAAGAATTAGCAAATTTCGAGACTTGCTCAAAGGTAGTGTGCACCTATAGATCAGCTCGGAGTGACGCTACTTCTGTTCTGTTACACCAATAACAGAAGTAGAATAGCAAACCAGCAAAGCCGGCTCTAAATATGCACAGCTCTGTAAGAGACGTGTTTGCTCTGGTGTTTGAACTGTCCTGTTATGTTTCTCCGCAAATATCAGATCTGTAACCTGTATTATCTGGGTCCTAGGCTGCTCCAGTGAGAGCAAACAATCGGAAATGGATCCCGCAACAGTTTAACGCCCACTTGATGCCTACTCTATTGTTGTCAGTAACTCTTCAGGGAATACAGATCATTAATCTCTATTACATGTGGAATACGATGGCCATGTCCAGGGAAAAAAAACTGAATGAAAATCAATGAGTGATAAATGAATACATTAGGGGCTGGCCATAAATTAAACCAACAAGTTTTGATCTCCATCCCCTTTGTCAATACAATGTCAAGAATTAAGGAAACGCTCCCCACCCCCACCCCCCTTGCTTAATTATGTGAAAATGTTCAAACCGCCCCCTTCCTCAATGCTGAAAAAATACGACAAAAAATTACAAGAATTTTCGACAAATTATATTCAAAATGAACCAGATGACTTGGTTAATATTACATAAATATCACTTCATATTTTTAGCAGTTGATGTTAGAATATCCCTATTTAAAAATGTGTGATATATTTAGTTAGGCTAAAAGTTACCGGTCAATGACATGAGGAAAATAGTAACATCGACACACATTACAAACAAGTTCAACATGAGAATTATAAAATGCTACATCTATTCTATATTAATGTATGGATCAGAAACATGGACAATAAACATACAATTAGAAGCGAGAATTGATGCCTTTGAGATGTGGGTATATAGGAGAATAGGGAGAACATAATGGAAAGAGAAGAAAACAAATAAAGAGGTGCTAAAGACACTTAATATGAAGAAAGAACTACTAAGAGAAATAAAGATCAGGCAAATAAAATACTTTGGACGCATTAAAAGATATGACACCTTATTGAAGACCTTACTGGAGGGTAAAGTCAAAGGGAAGCGAACAAGAGGTAGGTCGAGATACAAGTGGGAGAGTAACATCACATGATCGACAGGTTACAGTCTAGCAGAGTGCACCACCAAAACAAGAGACATGGGATGTTGGAGATATGTTGCAGCCAACCTTCGTTGAGGAGACGGCACTTGATGATGATACATCTAGTGATAGCAATAGGTCATCGTTCTCTCCTATAAAGTTGACGGTTTGTCTCAGACTTTTCACATCGCCATACTGTTACAATCAGTTGGTTGTCATTGCTTTCTAACATGACAACACTACTTAAATATCGGTAGTTTTTTTTTAAAAAAAGGTCCTCAATCCAAGTTGATCACTTTTTTAAATCACATGAAACACACACACCCCTCCCCCCTGTTTTCTAGATCACATCTACGGGGCTTGATTAGGTACACTTACTACCGATCGTTCATTTATTTAGATTTAGCTAGTGTAGCCTCTGTCATGTTCTCGTCCATGTTGTTTTCATGTACAGTTGTTTCATTCCATTCTGATTCCCTATATTGTTTACTTGCGCGTCTTTATGACAATACTTGTGTATTACGTCATTGTTACGTCTGCTGGAGGTTCTGATGTTAAATGCCGGCTGTTGTTGTTCGTCCATCACATGATGATGATGACCATTTGTTACATCCACTTTTGAAAATTCAATTAGAGTTATATCCTTGATTATGAGTTCGTAGATGGCTAATGAGCCCTATTCGAGCTGTAAATGTCCTTGGACAGTTCGGACAAGGAATGACGACTGTAGACGGATCTTGGTCTATCCGTGACTTTCTAGCTGCTCTCCGCTGTTGAGCTGCCGCATTTCTCTTCTTTTCACAAGATGATGCGCTCTTTTTTTATTTTAGAACGCCATCTAATGTCGGCTAATGCTTTTGTGATAGTTCCATTATTTGTCGTTTTCGCAGTGTCTAGCATTTTCTTGAAAAGATCTGAAGGTTGACACTGTTTTGTAGACTGTATTTTTGTTTCGTACCCGTGTTCTATTGTCTGGTAATTCATTGTTAAGCTGATCGGCCTTGTGTTTTACGTACTAAAGTACACTTTGTGCAGTCCACTCACCCCGAGAATGTTCTATAGAATTATGGGGATACAATCGCGTCACCTATGTCGTTGTGGGTCTAGACAGTATGAGGTATCTGAAAGGGTTGGAGTTTGTGTGAGGAGCCATGAGTTTGATGAGCCAAGTGAGAGTTTGAGGAGCGAATTACGAAATTGAGGAGCCAATTAAAGAGTTTGAGAAGCCAAGACTTTGAAGATCTAAGCAAAAGTTGGAGGAGTTAAGTAAGAGTTTTAGGAACTAAGTAAGAGTTTCTGGAACCAAGCAAAAGTTTGAGGAGACAAACAACAGTTTGAGTCGGGGAGAAACGTTCCCACTTCTTCTTGTGCGTTTGTTCCGAAACCGCTGCAGAATATCAGGACGTAGGCCAGAAACAGGAATGTGTTGTCTCCTTTACAGATTGGCTGCGATAACTGTCCATGTCGGCATGACCAGTCAGACTACAGCATGGATTCTGATCATGTTAACCCTATATGGGACTGGACGGCCAACTCCAGCCCCTCCCCCAAATAAAACTCCTTAGTTATCTCTTATGACATACATGGTAGGTAACAGTGTCACTATTGGCTTTCCCTGGAGAATGCATTCTAGCATTACAAGTGACGACGTTTCCTCTTCTTCTTCAGCGTTCATTCTCAAACTCCCGCTGGATCTCCCTTGTAGCAGGACCATGGTCCTACTAGATATCCAGCAGGATGTAGTCCAGAGAATGGAAATGCGTTGTGCCGCCGTTTTATTTGCGCCAATGGCCCGACACATCCGTCTTCGGTGGAAAGACGTTCCCTCTAATTTGTGCGACCGTATTTTTTTTATTTAAATGCCAAACAAACTTAAATGTGGACGATTTCAACCAAATTGAAACATGTACCAAAATCAGCACCTGTAGCAATTTTACTCAGGTAAGATTGGAGGTAAATGGGGGAGGGGTGTTATAACAAGGGGGAGGGGTTTACAGTATGGATAAAATAAACATTGAGGAGACAGTCGTGATGCTCCGGGCACGTTGTGAGTCATTTCTCGCAGACAAAAGTTGCTCTTTAAGATACGGTGGAGGGTGGAAGAAGACGAGGTGGAGAGAAGAAGACATGGCTGGTTAATATCAAAGACTGAACAGGGTGTTAAGTTTCATCGGGATGGTGGAGGATAGAGATATTTATGCATCAACTGTCTCAATGTGATACCCGCTACGATCCTGGCGGGCTATGCGTTTTATTGTTATTATTATTGCTATTATTATTGTTACTGTTATTATTGCTATAAGATTGACATCTAACATAACAGGAAGAGCAAGGGAGACAGAAAGAAAGAATGGGAAAGAAAGAGAAATAGAGAGAAGAAAGAGAGAGAAGAGTGGGTGGCTAATGCATATTTAATGTACAACACAATAATATGAAAGAGGTAAAACGAGCAACGACAAAATTATAGGCGCACAATGAATAACTAACGCAGACAGGTAAATGCGCCTGATGACTACAGCAAGGCTAGCCACACATAGACTGCAAGCACCATAAGTATTCTGTCAATCATTCTTCTGTCTGTCTCTACCCGGGACCATAGATATGATTGTGCTAAGGTTCATCATCATTAAGTGCCGTCTCCACAAAGAAGGTGGGCTGCAACATACCTCCATCATCCACTGTCTCTTGCCGTGATGGTCACACATGACACATCCGACTTCAGCATGTTTCTGGGTTACTTTTACCCTATATAGAATAGAACAGTCAACTCCACCCCATAACTTTATTATGGAACTCTTACTACATGCATAGAAGGTAAACAGTTGTGCTATTATTTGTTCCTCTTTCAAACCCCGAAGAAGACAGAATGTATGTGGCGAGTGTTGATATACACCCGGCAAAACTGAGACACGGGACGTTAAAGTGAGAAGATAATGGATAGTTTGACATCGTGGCGTAGTAAAAAGTCAACAGTGGAGCTGGTATACAGTTGGTATAGATACTATTCAGGGCGTAGCCATCAACACAGCAGTTTTTAGCTGAGGATTAGTTACTTTAAGGCAATATAAACACGCTCAGTATTTTGGAATTGCCGTTCGAACGGTTCCGCTTGCTGTGGAATTTTAAACCGGCACCATGTCCGTCACAGACGAGCACTGCACCACGCCGCAGGCAGAGAGCCGTAAGAAAGTATTACTGGTATAAAGTTGTGCAAGAGATTAGCAACAGCCTACGTTACCCATCATGACACATGATGATGATGTAGTGCTAAATCACGTGTTCCATTTTTCCGGTAAATATATCATTACCAGCATTTTGGACACATAATGCACAAATGACGGCAAATGTGAAACAGAAGTTAAAAGGAGAATTCATTCATTCATTTTCCTTTGACGTTGAAGTTAGCGCACAGGTCAGATCTCTCCAATTCTGTCTGTTCAAAGCTATTCTGTGCAGTTCTTGAATAGTATGAATATTAGTTGTTTTACTTTCTCTAAGTATTGTTCTTCTGAGTGTTACTTTAGGTCTACCCCTTGCTCTTTTGCCTGTAGGTATCCATCACATCCGGAAGTGACGTCCGTTGATGGAGGGTGTTTCTCTAATCACGTCTGGGTTTTTCTTCGATCGTTGGATAAATCAACTAAAATTGTAAGTCCAGACCGATGTGTGTAAAATGAGAATAGGAATGGGTAAATGTACCTTCAATTACAGGAGCAAAATATCGATACATAAACAAATTGCTAACTAAGTAAACACCATCAACGTAAAAGAAATGGAATGCTGGAGGTCCGCTGCAGACAATCGTTGTCAAAGCGGCATGATTTTCCTGGAGGGCGTGGAGTGTGGACATAAAAAGGTATGGCATCTTGTTAAATACTCTACCAAAAGGGAAACTTGAAGGGTCCTCTGACCTACAACTCACCAAGACAAGAATTAGCAAATTTCGAGACTTGCTCAAAGGTAGTGTGCACCTATAGATCAGCTCGGAGTGACGCTACTTCTGTTCTGTTACACCAATAACAGAAGTAGAATAGCAAACCAGCAAAGCCGGCTCTAAATATGCACAGCTCTGTAAGAGACGTGTTTGCTCTGGTGTTTGAACTGTCCTGTTATGTTTCTCCGCAAATATCAGATCTGTAACCTGTATTATCTGGGTCCTAGGCTGCTCCAGTGAGAGCAAACAATCGGAAATGGATCCCGCAACAGTTTAACGCCCACTTGATGCCTACTCTATTGTTGTCAGTAACTCTTCAGGGAATACAGATCATTAATCTCTATTACATGTGGAATACGATGGCCATGTCCAGGGAAAAAAAACTGAATGAAAATCAATGAGTGATAAATGAATACATTAGGGGCTGGCCATAAATTAAACCAACAAGTTTTGATCTCCATCCCCTTTGTCAATACAATGTCAAGAATTAAGGAAACGCTCCCCACCCCCACCCCCCTTGCTTAATTATGTGAAAATGTTCAAACCGCCCCCTTCCTCAATGCTGAAAAAATACGACAAAAAATTACAAGAATTTTCGACAAATTATATTCAAAATGAACCAGATGACTTGGTTAATATTACATAAATATCACTTCATATTGTAGATAAAAACGTTTGATGATGCGGGCTTTTACAACCCCCCCCCCCCTTGTCTAGATGTCAGACCCACAGCCCTAATTGTTGACGTGATGTATGGGCTTAGCATCAGCAGAATGGTTATTCAATTCATCTCTCCCAGCAGGTACGACACTGATGACTCCCAACAAGTAGGACAATGATGACTCCCAACAAGTAGGACACTGATGTCTCCCAACAAGTAGGACAATGATGTCTCACAACAAGTAGGACACAGATGTCTCATAACAAATAGGGATAATTATGTCTCTCAGCAAGTAGGACACTGATGTCTCCCAACAAGTAGGACAATGATGTCTCACAAGTAGGGCAATGATGTCTCCCAACAAATAGTACAATGATATCTCACAACAAGTAGGACACAGATGTCTCACAACAAATAGGGACAATGCTCTCAAGAGTGGAGATGCATTACGTCGCAATTCTGTAAACAATGGCCCAACACGACCGACTTCGGTAGTGCAGTTTTGCATCCTGTGAGTTGAACCGAGACCCTCAGCAGTAGAAGACCCCTTTACATAATTCATTCGTTACGTTTTTGATTGTGTTTTCCGTTGGTCATTATAAATATACTTGAGTAGCATGTCACAAATAGCCGTGGCAACTTCAAGTATAGTGACCAACGGAACCACGACAATAATACAAAACGTAACGAATGAATTCCTAATGAATTCTGTACATGGGCATTATAATTAATGTCAAAGGTCACAGTGGAACAATGGGTCTTGTG
Organism: Meghimatium bilineatum; assembly: GCA_034231615.1. Lineage (NCBI taxonomy): Eukaryota > Metazoa > Mollusca > Gastropoda > Stylommatophora > Philomycidae > Meghimatium > Meghimatium bilineatum. Next base: position 23,536,027 of record CM067302.1, read on the forward strand.
GAGGACACTGTGGAACAATGGGTTTGTGGAGGACACTGTGGAACAATGGGTCTTGTGGAGGACACTGTGGAATAATGGGTTTGTGGAGGACACTGGAACAATGGGTCTTGTGGAGGACACTGTGGTGTACAAGTTTGTTATTGAGTGATTGAATGAGTATAGAATTTCTTGGGGAGACAGTATAACGGAATGATTGATGCCTGTTCTGCATGGACATTTATTTGTGTATGCAAACCTGATCTGGTACAGGTGGCGCTGTAGCCTGCAGTAGCCAGTTCTAAGACATGCGTACGTAATTGAACTATTGAAGATATACGTACATATTGAAAATATACGTGCGTAATTGAACAAGTGGAAGATATACGTGCGTAATTGAACAAATACGTACATAATGAAGATATACGTATATCGGATCAATTGATGAGTAACATATTGAAGATATCAATAATGGGAACCGTCAGCATGCACAAAATTCATTATCTGCTGGGAAAAAACGGAACGCTTGTGGGGATGCCCGAAGTGTTCCGTCATGGGCCCAGAATATGGCCTATCACTAATCACTTTCCTCACAAACCTATCATTTCTTGAGCGCTTGCTCACTTTCCATAATGGATGCTCACATACCTAACAGTTAATATCTTTCATCGCCCCACATAAATCCCACCTTTCTTTCTTCACACTAATCATTTCCCCAGCCTTGATTACTTTTCCACCTTTCAGCCTGTTCTCTGTTACCACTCACGCATTAAAACGCGGATTTTTCACGGTAATCAACTCACGACAGAGCGTTAAACATCTTCACTACAGGACTCACCTTACCTACACAAAGATGTTTTCCTCAAATCTAGTTACGCATTATTTGAGACTCGTTAAAAATCCAATTAACTTTTCCGGTACACCTAACTCTATTATAAGAAAACCATTCTGCCACATAATGGTGCTAAATGTTGTCTTTTTACTGGGAATGGAGGGTATGGTTTCCCCCCCCCCCCCCCCCTTCATATTAAAACTCCGTTCTTTCAATGTTTCCACACATCTGTAATGTATTTTGGTGGAATGTATTATCAAAAGTGTACCAAGTACAGTAGATCAACGGTTCTCATGTATTATCAAAAGTGTACCTAGTACCGTTGAACAACGGTTCCCGCGTATTATCAAAAGTGTACAAGTACAACAACAAAAAACAGGCAAAAACAACACTCAGGAAAAATGAAAAATATATTGTGTAATATGGCCTTGTCATTAGAGGTGAGAAAGAGAGTTCTGCAGTGCTATATAACTCCTATACTAACATATGGATGCGAGTCTTGGACAATAAACAAACAGGAACGTGGGAAATTAGAGGCAATAGAGATTTGGTTCTACAGAAGAATGCTGAGAATACCATGGACTGCCAGAAAAACTAATGTGGAGGTGTTGAAAGAGTCAAATGTGAAATGGGCGTTAATAAATAATATAAGAAAGAGACAATCTTCATTTTTTGGCCACTTCATGAGACAGGCAGGTTTGGAGAACATAGTCACAACAGGCAAGATTGAAGGCAACAGAGAAAGATGGCGACAACATGAGAAAGTATTAGTTCGACAACCTGGCACGGCAGGGAAACAGCAACGATCTTGATACATAATACTGGAGACAGGGAGCTGTGGAGAGCCAAGATATCCTACGTCAGCATAGCACGTGATGATGCTAAGTACAGTAGATTAACAGTTCTCATGTATTATCAAAGTGTACCAAGTACCGTAGAACAACGGGTCTCATGTATTATCAAAGTGTACCAAGTACCGTAGAACAACGGGTCTCATGTATTATCAAAAGTGTATCAAGTACCGTAGAACAACGGGTCTCATGTATTATCAAAAGTGTATCAAGTACCGTAGAACAATGGGTCTCATGTATTATCAAAGTGTACCAAGTACCGTAGAACAACGGGTCTCATGTATTATCAAAAGTGTATCAAGTATCGTAGAACAACGGGTCTCATGTATTATCAAAAGTGTATCAAGTACAGTAGAACAACGGATCTCGTGTATTATCAAAAGTGTATCAAGTACCGTAGAACAATGGTTCTTGATTTTTTTGGTCCGTGGACCCTTTTAGGAGAAATTTCTCTCCTTTGCACATCCCCTATTTCTGGTGCTTAAAAATATGTCATTGGCTATGTTTGCAAGTCAGAAAGGAATTTCCCAGCGAGGCCAACTCCTTAAAGAGGGGATGTGACTTAGTCCAGCCAACAGAGACTGAAAGCTAACCTTACTCGGGCCATCACCTACATCGCGCAGGACCAATTTCTCGCCCAAGCAACCACAAGTGCTGAAGTCAGAGATACCGGACCGAGAGGTACACCAGCAACCATGGTATCACACAACATGACTAGATAAACATATCTTCACAACTAAGGAATTTTAAGGTTCATAATGAAAATTTCTTTTGTTTATTTATGTTGTCAATTCATTAGTTCCTTTGGAACAATTAATTGATGTTGTCAATCCAATAGTTCCTTTGTCCACTTCTTTTCTTTCCACTCTCAATTGTTCCTTTCATAATAGTTTTAAAGCAAGCCGTCTCTCGCTTTATGTCCAAACCAAACATTACATGTCCAAACCAAACATTACATGTCCAAACCAAACATTATATGCCCAAAACAAATTTACACAATGTCATCATTACTAAAAGTGGTTCTTGAAAACCTGTTTCTGTTTTCTGCAGACGAACATATTTGTTATATGTTTTACAGAACAGATTTTTCACAGACGCCTGTAGCAATTATACTTAAAGATTGAATCCTATTTTCTGTATGTGAATTGAGTGTCCAGCTCTCACATCCATACCAAAAAAAAAGAATGTATCATTCTTCTTCTTCTGCATTCCTTCTTCTTCTGCATTCAGAAATCTTTTGGTCTCGCTAGATCTTCAGGCCAGTCGCCAGGATGAAGCTCCCAGTCTTGCTAGATCTTCAGGTCAGTTGCCAGGATGAAGCTCCCAGTTTTCTCCAGGTCAGAGTATGTGTTCAGTGGTTTGTATGTCTCTTCCGCATGTACATTCATTTGTGTATGCCAGCCTGATCTGATACAGGTGACTCTGTAGTCTGCAGTGGTCAGTTCTAAGTCGAAAGATGATGGTCTGTTGTTGTCTATGAAGTTGATGTATGGGGTCTGGTTTCGTGTCAATCTTTCAACTGTGATTTTTTAAAAGGTTGCGGATTAGTGTTTTGACCTCACTGTACGGAAGAGGATAGCTGAATTGTTCCATTTTACCTCCTGCTTTTGCCAGGACATCAACTCTCTCATTTCCAGTGATGCCACAACGGTCAGGTAGCCATTGAAGAGTCATGTTTGAGCTTTTTTTGTTTGCCAATTCTAGTCTAATTTTGTGTATTGTGTAGAATGGTTCAACTACTTCATATCAAATCTGTAAGGGACGTACGTGTAGTCAGATTTTTTATACATTTTTATAGAAATATTTTCTCATTGGAATCAATTATATTTCAAAGTTTTTTCAAGAAGAAGAAGAAAATGCATATCTGGCAACAAAAGCAGACCCAGAAACAGAGTTGTGAATATCAAATGCTAGAATTTTCCAGCCAAATCTGGACCATATTGCTACATCCACTTCTTCTTTGTTGATATTTTTACAACCAATATAAGGTAATATTGCAGGGAAACGGAACAACAATAGTACCTGTACTAACGTAGAACAATGAACAGACAATGTTTTCATTGTTTTTCACTGTTTGTTTTATATATTCTTGAGAAAGACCTAATGGTTCGAAACCTTGAAAATATCTTGTGTATTATAATGTGTATGTTTTCTTGTTTACACTTCAAAACCCCATAGTCTTAGTAATAGTCCATCTGTTGTGTTCAAGTGAAATATAAAAAATCTGTGTTCTGCGTAAGAACTATTGTAGTCTTATTGTAGATGATGTATTGTCTGTCTGTCTCACTATTCCTTGCCTGATGAAAGAATTTTGATAGCAATAGTGTTTTATTTGTTTTAAATCTATAAATCTCCTTGACTTGATGTTTACTATCCTCTGATTGGTTGTCGGTGAAATTGGTGGCCTCAAGATGACAACAGAGATGTAACTATTTCGCTTCTAAAGAACACATTTTGTATTCTTAAAAACAAAGCAGATTTACCTGAGATCTCTTGTCATCCATGTTTCTGGCAGTTATCATCACCAGATATTATCTATGTTTCTACAGCACCAAATACTGTGCATAGGGCATAAACCAGTGCTCTCCAGTTTGAGAGATTTGATGCTACTGTATGCAATTATTGCATATTGGTGAGCCACAGTCATACCCTCTTTGATGGTTGTTCTCCGAAGAGTCTCTCTTAGTTTACTTCATTTTCTTCTGCCTTTCTGGTACCCATTTTAATGCCTGTAGTGAGCCTGTTTTCATTCATTCTAAGTACATATCCGATATAAGTCCATTGTTTTCTTCTTACTGCTGTAGAATTATATTGCTGTTTTGTGTCTTCTCTTGCACATTTTACATGAATTCTTCTTAGCCAAGATTTCAGAGTTTTCTAACACATTTATTTTCAAATGAATTTAATTTCTTCTCCTGTGTTTTTGTTATTTTCTAACTTTTGCAGCCATTTGTTGATACGGATATTACAATGGAGTTGAACAGTTGTAGTTTGGTATGTTTACTTATTGTTTATTTCCTAATGTTTATTAGGTGGTTGAACACACTTGGTGCCAACGCAAATCTGGTAGAGATAATTTTTGTTGTATCTCCATCTTGTGTCATTTTGTTGCATAAATAAGAAAGTAATCAGTTGTCTGAATGTTTCTCCACTGAGAGTGATTTTAAAATTAGAGTTACCGGTAGTCAAATTCATGATCATATTCTTGGAAATGTTGACTAGCCAATTTGTTCTGAAAGATGACAAAGTTACAAGAGACTGCACTATACTATCGCTAAAGTTGGAAAATTGATGTCCAAGCGACATAGGACTTAAAGCAGGGTGTCAGCTCAACTAATTAATATATCGGTATGTACCAAACAGTAAGCGTGATAATGTTGTTGAAGAGTGACCAAAAAATAAATACTAAAGACCAACCAATCACAACTACCGGTAAATATGGCGTTTAGATTACAGGAAATAAATAGTATGAGACTGTCCCAACTGTGCTGTTCACAGCATGACAACACAGCATGACAATCTGGTAAACACAAACATCTCTACAGATCAAAATAAGGGAACATAAAATGGTCTAAAACAAACCACTCCTTACATGGCCAACATTGGACTGGATGCACATGGCAACTGATTGCACTCTAGACATGGTCAACATTGGACTGGACACACATAGTAATTGATTGCAAGTTCAATGTCTATTAGCAGTAATCTACAAAGATTAACAGCCAATAGAAGCTGGAAGTGGAGATGAGGCTTAGTACAGCCAACAGAGGCTGAAAGTGGAGATGAGGCTTAGTCCAGCCAACAGAGGTTGGAATCTAAAATTAGCAGGGTTATCCCCTACATAGCTTGAAGTGGAGAAGAGGCTTAGTATAGTACATAGGAAGCAAGAGATAACTCCTAGGTATCAATACAACAACAAGCCTGCAACACTCACCCTCTCAGTTCAATGAGTTACATGCTCCACAAGTAGGGTATCCAACAAGAACAAAGTATGATCATTACTTCAGGTGCTACAGAACCTGCAAGAAACAAGAATATATAACAAAACCAAATTCAAAGAAATATATCCCAGAATATGTGGTACCTTAAGGATCTTCATGCACAATGGTTAAGTTATTTGCATTGTGCTCAAGAGGGTGTGGGTTCAATTCCAGGTTGTGATGTTTTTCTTCTGTGTTTTCCAGCCGAGTCTGATGCCAATATAGACTTCATCAATGAGCTGTACTGTTGTCACTAGTCCCCGTTGCAAGGATGTAGAACTTGTTCGTCACAGCTGTTTCAGATGGCCATAGTTTTCTATTTACATTCACTTTACAAGTGCAATTTCTCTCAAAGATTATCACTTGAAGCTATGGTGGGGGGGGGGGAGTGGTGGTAGGGTAGTTACATACTATGAGTAGTAGTCTCTGTTCAACGGCAGAGAGTTGCTAGAAATCACGGGCAGACCCAAAAAAAACAACCACATACAGTGGTCATTTTTCATGTCCGAGCTTATTAGCCATCTATGAACTCACAGTCAAGGATATAACTCTTCAAAAATGAATGTAATAAATGGTCATCATCATCATGTGATGGACCAACAACAGTATACAACTTCTCTATACAGGAGAAATGTAGCGTGTTGGAGTGTATGTAGGAAAACCTGAATGCAATGACGTCAATTCTCTACGCTTATTTTAAAATATCCAAACATTCTTAGTCATTACCATTCAATGAATACCCTATCTAGGCAACATTTTTTCTAAAAATGAAAAACAAACATGAAGGGTCCTAGAAGTCCAACTCTGACCATGTGTGTCAATTGCAGGTTACTCTTATTTTATGCCAGAATTTGATGTTTCAGTCATCACACATCCACAAGTCTAGAGACATGGCACATGAAACAACACAAGTCTGAACCCTGCATCACATTTGATAGATAAGGCCTACTACTTTTAATACTTTTTTTACAACTAGTTAGTTCTAGGGCCTATAAGTAGTATAACTAAGTAGGCCCTATGTATAGCATTCTAATTCTATATGATAATCATAATAAAATAATATCATTTATTATTCCATAGTGCTCATTGCCCAGTATTAGATTAGGACTCTCTATCTATGGAGTCTGCCTTCCTGCTCTTCCAATCTGTTGGTCACTCATCATGTTCCATCACAGCCGTAGTGAATTCATACTTTACTCAACTTACACTTACTGTCTATGACATATAATTAATAATAATATATATATATATATATATTATTATATAATTCATTAGCCAAGGCAACATATTTATAATAATATATATATAATATTATATAATTATTATTATAGGCCTATATGTATGTGTATAAATATCCGTCGCATAGTTATGCCTACTATCGTGTTAGGACCGTAGGCCTAGGCTACTCAAATTCAAAATAATAATTACATTAATAAATTACATAGTAAAAATATAATAGACCCTGCTATCTTATCTACTCACTTCACTACTGGTCCTGGCATTATCTGGTACGTACCCACAATTATATATGAATTATCCTCAAAATCCAAAGGATGAAACAAATAAATGAAGCAATACGGACGCCAACAATGCTAGCGTTTATTGTTTCGTACAACACTGAACACAAACAATCCTTACAATGAAACACAAGCAGCCGGTATACCTCTCTTAAATTCACTGGCGGCCATGTTTGAAATCCAGCGGCTGTTGTAAATTCTTCACCCGGTAAGCAGGTAAACAAATAATATGTTTTAACAGATTTTTCGCATAAAACATAGGATTACAAGCAAAAATTACTATACGATTTAGTATTCTGCTTCCGTTATTCTCAAAAATGTATTAATAATTTTATTTTAGGGAGCTGTTGCCAACTATTTAAATTGTAGATAGGGAGGATTATGTAACAGCCAGGTAATAAGAGAGAGAGAGAGAGAGAGAGAGCCGTGTCCCTAAAATAATAGTCATTTGAACTCATCGGCATTGTCCTTCTAAAGTGACGCTATTAGACTTTTGAATGATTTTCATGTGTCAGTTTTGTGTTCACTTTTTGTTAACCGCAAATGAAATTACAGGAAAAGTTAAGCAGCATCACTTTAAAAAGATGAGCCGATAAGATCACAGGACAATTTCACAGGAGAACTCAACAGAACACTTCAGTTTTATATTTCATTCGTTGTCCGGATTAGCAAGACGGAGAGGTTATTTGTATTCCTGACAGATGACTTGTCTTCACAAGGAAAGCTGGGTGTAATAGATCGCTACAACTTTCCGTTTCTGGATTGGTGATCGTATTATGCCTATCTATCTTCGAGGGGATGTTTCACACTTCACGCGTGCCGTTAAGTGTACTGGGAGGGAGTGGAGGGGGACCTTTAGTTTGCAGTCACAAGCCAGGGTTATTGTGCACGTGTAGTAGGCCTATATTCAAGTATGCTGATTAAAAAAGGGAGAGGGTGGGTTAAGATCTTCAAACTCCCTCCCTTATGAAATTAGTACCTTACGTGCACGACCTCCCGAGTGAAGTTCTTTTTGCAGACAACCAATAGTTAATGAATAAACCAGTAACCCGTCAGATCTACCATATTGGATGTTTCAGCATACAGAGTCCTCCAGCGAAATCTATCTTCAACGATGCGGATGAGTGAGGAAACATCTTGTCCTGTCCATTCCTTGATGTTGTCAATCAATGTCTTTATTTGCCCTCCTCTGCTTCCCCCCCCCCTTTCGGCGGTTCCCTTCAGTATTTGGTTTGACAAGGAATCATGTCTGCATACATGTCCAAAACATTTTTTTTCGTCGTTTCACTAGTGAAAGCAATGGTTCTTGTACACGTGCATACATGCCAACACGTGAAATAACGGCTACACTCATGTAAATTGTATTTTTGTGCCGGGACATGCGGGAGTCCGGGGTAATGAGAGAGCAGATAGGTTGGCCACACACGCTGCTACTACCGCTGTTGGCAAACGATGTATCGGACAGACATTTTGAACGCCCTACGGGAAAACGCACGAACAAATGATGACTAGAATAAAGGAGTTGGGTTTGAAATGTGGTGTCGCTAGAAAGGAGCGGTTTCGTGGGAAGAAAGAATGATGGTCAATCAACTGCGTACTGGGACCGCTAGCAAACATATAATGGCTGCTACACTCAAGGAGATATCTGAGCACCTATGGAATTGTCCGGAGTGCAGTGACGATGATCCAACGTCTAACTAACATCTGGAGACGACTTTAAGCCTTGCAGCGTCAGGGATATAAGAGTTCTCTGGAGACAGCCTCTTTGTATGCTTACAATATGTTTGTTTTCATAGACTCTTTTATGTCTGTCTGTATAGTAATGTTTTTTGAGGGTCACTATCTGATGGTAGCCTGGAAGTGTGTGAAAACCACTTTATCTGTTGTCTTCTGATATAATCCAGGATTGGCATTGTGTTTGTTAGTCTTCTGATGTTTCCATTTCTGATTCTGTCTCTTACTATTACTCTGAGAATTCTACGTAAACAAGTTTGTAAAAATTTTGTTGCAACATCTTTTCTTTTGACTTTTGTTGTTAGTGTCATGTATGATATTGGTAGTATAGTGATGGTATGATGATCATTTTATATATTGCAGTTTTGGTGTTCATATTCCCTTGATTTTTTAAACAATCACACAATAAAAACCCAAAAAAATCATAAACAAACACAATCCCATCAAATAAATGTAAACAACCAAAAGCAACAAACAAAAACACAGAGAAACAAGGAAGACTCAGAGAAACAAGGAAGACTCATAGAAACAAACAAAATTACAAACAAGCAAGAATACAAACAGTGACAACTAAATTAAAAAATAATGATACACAAACACTGTAACATATGAATGAAGATATTTATATATATATATATATACACATCATAATTATTATATATGGGACTGTATATATGGGACTGTAAATATGTTTGAAATAAGTGACTGGTGCATCTGCATGTTTCACAATGTAATTAACAGGAAAACACACAGTAATGAAAGTTTTTTTTTATTAGATGTTTGTGGAAGCGCATGTATTAGACGTTTGGCGTAGTGCATAACATTACAAAAATTTGACTTTTATGATGTGATTTGGTCACATCTGCTGGTCATGTACCAGTATTACAAATTGAAGACAGTACCCCTCTCACCAACCTTCACAACAAAATACTAGAACATGGACATATCTATCTATATCTATAGACAGGTAACATGTCAGGGTCGTAGAGGTACCACATTGTATGCATCAACACGCTGAGTCAGGGTCGTAGGGGTACCACATTGTATGCATCAACTTGCAGAGTCAGGGTTGTAGGGGTACCACATTGTATGCATCAACATGCAGAGTCAGGGTTGTAGGGGTACCACATTGTATGGATCAACACGCAGAGTCAGGGTCGTAGGGATACCACATTGTATGCATCAATATGCAGAGTCAGGGTCGTAGGGGTACCACATTGTATGCATCAATATGCAGAGTCAGGGTCGTAGGGGTACCACATTGTATGCATCAACTTGCAGAGTCAGGGTTGTAGGGGTACCACATTGTATGCATCAACATGCAGAGTCAGGGTTGTAGGGGTACCACATTGTATGGATCAACACGCTGAGTCAGGGTCGTAGGGGTACCACATTGTATGCATCAATACGCAGAGTCAGGGTCGTAGGGGTACCACATTGTATGCATCAATATGCAGAGTCAGGGTCGTAGGGGTACCACATTGTATGCATCAACTTGCAGAGTCAGGGTTGTAGGGGTACCACATTGTATGCATCAATATGCAGAGTCAGGGTCGTAGGGGTACCACATTGTATGCATCAACTTGCAGAGTCAGGGTCGTAGGGGGTACCACATTGTATGCATCAACACGCAGAGTCAGGGTCATAGGGGTACCACATTGTATGCATTAACACACAGAGTCCTCCAGCGATATCTATCTTCAACGGTGCGGATTAGTGAGGAAAAATCTTGTCTTGTCCAGTCCTTGATGTCTGTCAATGTTTTTATTTATTCTCTTCTGTTTCTTGCAAAGTAGACGGTTCCCTGCAGTATTGTTTTTTGACAAGGTGTCATACACGTTCAAACCATGCAAGCTTTTGTCATTCATTTTGAATTTAGTTTTAATTGTTATTAGCACCATATCATGGTCGCTAACGATGTCTGCTTCTTGTCGCTACCGATGTCTGCTTCTTGTATAAAGTTCTTGATATTGCAATATTTCAGTTGACAAAAAAAAATATGGAAATATACTGGTTTTTGAAAATAAAAAAGTTTCCAAAATGAAAAGCTTTTTCTTTTATATCATCGTCTCTCTGTGTAGAAAAATCAAATCTTCAGTTCTAGTGTGATGTTGTCAACTGTGGTAGTGCTTGTTGTTGATACTACCTTAGTTTTTCCTTAGATCAGACAATTTTTCATTGTTGATGGCTTGTACCATTGACATCACTCAGGAACATAAATAATTCACATTTGTAGATAGTGTTCAGGAACATAAACAATTCACATTTGTTGATTGTGTTCAGGAACATAAACAATTCACGTTTGTAGATTGTGTTCTTAATTATTTTTGCAAAGTGACCATCACAAATGCCTTATCAAGTGCATTGCAGTTTCACTTGAAACCAATTTGAACAAAATAATAATATATAATACATGTCACAATAATTACAAAATTAAAAATTAAATTAAATGCAAGTATACACATTTACACTAAAATACATTTAAATTGTATCATGGCAACAGAAACTGACCTAAGATACATACATATGGGGCAACCATGGTCAAGGAAGCTAATCTATGACTGTAGAGCCTAGACACATGTCTAATGATCCCAGCCCACACTAACTTTGTCACTGCTGCCTGCAGCTGGTTCTAGCTCCTGTAGTTGGGGGGGTGTTACCTTATCTCTTGGGCAATACCAAACATATTTTATCACGTACAAACTTCGCATCAACCCTTTCTCCTCAATAGATTTCAGATAAAAAGTTTCCTTATCTTTCATCTATAGGTCACAAAGCTGCCAGGAGTATTAAAAAGTGCTGTACTATGCAATTCCCCCAACCACATCTCCCAAGTGAAAGTATGCCCCTAATCTACACGTCTCTGTGCTGGGTACTTAAGTTGTGTAGAATATTCTATTATCAACATTTATTGAGATGCTTTGAAATATATTCAGAAACTTCCAATATTCTGGTAATTCATACACCAGAACCATACATTAAATATAGCCTATGATCACACACACTGTTTCTGACCACACAGGATCACCATACATTAAGTCTGAGCATACTATTTACTGCTATACAGGTGTAATTTACATTAAATACTGAATAACACTATTTCTGACCAAATAGTGTCACCATACATTACATGTCTGAGCACACTATAGATTAAATGCTGAGTAACACGAATTCTAATCAAACATGAGTAACATAGGCCTACACTAAATGCTTAAGAACACTAATTCTGACCAAACAGAATCACCATACACTAAATGTTTTGAATGTATTATCTATTTAAGATGCATGTACTGGATGAAGGAACACAGCTTTTTGAGCTGTCATCCCATTGTTGATTTCCATTGCAACGTTTCACTTGATACACTCCAAACTTTGTGCAGGTAACGTAGTAGTTACACCCTCTGCATGAGGAATATGTTCCTTCCTTAGTGTGTCGACAGTGTGTTTTACAACTTCCTAATTTAGATCTGTAAGATGGTAAACAATGATAAAATTTAGATCTGTAAGATGGTAAACAATTAATTATATATTAATTATTGCAAAATAAATATATTTCAAAATTATATTTCCAGGAACATCCATCAATCTACATGGCTACTAAGCAACAATTGATAAACAGTACTTTTATACTAACTCTGTGTCAAACATGGACACCTTGACAAAGACACTAATGAAAAAGATCACAGTTTGTGAAATGAGATGTTTGAGGAAAGCTATAAATGTCACCAGAAGAGACAGACAGAAAAGTGAAGATATCAGGAAAGAAATAAAGACAATCTCAAGTCAAGACTACACTGACAGGCAGCAAACCATGTGGTTGAGCCACATCATGAGAATGGAACCAACACAACCGGCCCTTTGTGCATACAACAGCAGAAGATCAGGCTAAAATGCATGAGGAAGACTGAGAAATAGATGGTGGGAGACTATCAAAGAAACTTTAAAGAGACACATGACCATGGCCAACCCAAACAGCCAAAAACAGACAACTACAACTTTCCAACAACACTTAACGAAATACCCGGTAAGTCGAAATGACAAAAGAAAAATATAGCTAACATGCCACAGAAGGGAGGTTCTTGGTTAGAAATCAGCCGCACGGAATGTGCCACGCGGGACATCTCCACTCTTCAATCCATCAACCATCTAAGAGTGTGCGCTGTCAGTCCCAATAACGTATTGATTATGTGATCAACTTCATCATCATCATCATCATCAAGTGCCATCTCTGCAACGAAGGTTGGCTGCAACAAATCTCCAACATTCCCTGTCTCTTGTTTTGGTGGTGCACTCTACTAGACTGTAACCTGTCCATCCTGTAATGTTACTCTCCAACTTGTATCTCTGTCTACCTCTTGCTCACTTACCTTTGACTTTACCCACAAGTAAAATATTCAAATAGTAAAGCAAAATGAATTAAACAGGTTACTGAAAACACTTACTTTGCCTATGAATAAAAATATATAAAAAAGTATATATAAAAAACATACAATAAAACTAAACAGGACAATTCTCAGGGTATCGGCTCACATGGAACATTTTTCAAGAGACAAACAACAGTAAACACCACAAAAATAAACAGAATAGATGACTTAGCCTGTCTAAAGCCACGTCTCAAAAACATAAAACCACATCTCAAAAACATAAAACCACGTCTCAAAAACATAAAACCAGGTCTCAAAAACATAAAACCACGTCTCAAAAGCATAAAACCACGTCTCAAAAACATAAAACCACGTCTCAAAAACATAAAACCACGTCTCAAAAACATAAAACCACGTCTCAAAAGCATAAAACCACGTATCAAAAAGATAAAACCACGTCTCAAAAGCATAAAACCACGTCTCAAAAGCATAAAACCACGTCTCAAAAACATAAAACCACGTCTCAAAAACATAAAACCACGTCTCAAAAACATAAAACCACGTCTCAAAAACATAAAACCACGTCTCCAAAGGTGTCATGTCTTTTAATATGTTCAATATACTTCATTTGTTTGATATTTATTAGGTCAGCCCTGTCTTTTTTCAATACTGTGCCATCATCTACATCATTGACCACCAATGTGTCTGTTATTTCGTTCCGTCTGACCAGGACGGTATGTCTATGCAATACTTTGGACAGCTGTAATTCTCCATAAAATAATCCTTCTGTATTCTGATGCCATTTTTCAACCTCCCAGTGTGTCCAAGTTGAGTCTGTGCCAACTGGGCATAGAAAAAGCTGTAGTAATCAATGGCACTGAACGTATCTTCCACTGTCAGAGATAACTCTTGCCACTGTCAGAGATAACTCTTGCCACTGTCAGAGATAACTCTTGTCACTGTCAGAGATAACTCTTGTCATTCTCAGAGATAACTCTTGTCATTCTCAGAGATAACTCTTGTCACTGTCAGAGATAACTCTTGTCACTGTCAGAGATAACTCTTGTCATTCTCAGAGATAACTCTTGTCATTCTCAGAGATAACTCTTGTCACTGTCAGAGATAACTCTTGTCACTGTCAGAGATAACTCTTGTCACTCTCAGAGATAACTCGTGTCACTGTCAGAGATAGCTCTTGTCACTGTCAGAGATAACTCTTGTCACTGTCAGAGATAACTCTCGCCACTGTCAGAGATAACTCTTGTCACTGTCAGAGATAACTCTTGTCATTCTCAGAGATAACTCTTGTCATTCTCAGAGATAACTCGTGTCACTGTCAGAGATAGCTCTTGTCACTGTCAGAGATAACTCATGGAGCCCGTGGTCTATGCCAGCTGACAAAGAGTTATAACACATAAACTACCATCTTACGACTTGATTCTGAGATCCAATAAGGCCAGGGTGGAATATACTTCTCCATGGCATAATGCCCGGTTTGAAATAAAGAGACCACGTGTTGCACATCCAACATGATCCCTCTCTCTGCTTGCCTTGATGATTAGTCGTATCTGTTAAGATAAGGGACAGTGTTTGGGATCAGTGCACAGGTCTATTCAGTAGAAGGACATGATATTTACATACACGGAACTTACTTGCTGTCATGATGCTGGGTCAGAGTTTTCTTGTCTTGGTTTGCGCTAGTGCTGTTGCTTGTAACCGTCTGTTGTTTGAGTTTATTTCGTGGTGTTCGTTCAGTAAGCCGATTTCTGTTCTCCCTGTGACGGGAACTAGCATCTGCTGCATCTCTGTGTAAAGATAATTGGTAAATAATGATAGGGGCCTATGTAGCCTATATGTGTGTACGTGTATGTGCATTTTTACTAGGACTTGGAGTCTGCATACTCTTTAATGTCTGCTAGAAGAAAGAACAGAACATTTATAGGAATATCCTTTATGCAACGATACTTGTTTCTTTGTCTTCGTTCATTCTCAAACTCCTGCAGATTAGCAGGATGTAGACCGGAGAACGGATTGTGTCCTGGTTTACAGTTTAGCTGCAATATCTGCACCTTTCTTTGAAGGTTTGAACCTTACAAGCCACCCCCTTCATATCTATGTGATTGTTTATGTGTATGTGTACAAAGTATGAGAATGGACATGCGGGCAGCGACAGTGACTCTTGGTTTAAAAAATACAGTTGGTTTTCTTCACAGCAACATCTAACGTGTCACATAGATCTTCTATCCTGGCCTTGCTGGAGTCAGAGGCAATGATAGAGCTGACATATTGGAGGGCAATGCTTGAATGGATGGATTATTATTGAGACAGAGTTGAGTTAATTAGTGCAGTTATGGATGCACTACAAAGTGATGAAGAGCGGGCTGAATGGGACAGATAATGATACGAATGAAAGTGACAAAATGAGAGGGAAGAAAGTGCTTTTCTATGGAAAGACTCGAAAAACACAATAAACAACTGACTAGAATCATGACAGACTTCATTTGTGACGTTTCTGAATATTACCATATTTTTCATCGGTCACTATTTGTACTTGGAGTCACGTGCCTAAAATAAACCAGGGTTGACCAACAAAAAGTGCAGAAATAATTAAAAATCAGTCTTTCAGGTCATATTGTACTTTCTGTACACATGTCTTTATCATCGATAGTCTTGCTAGAATACTAACACCCTTAGATGGCAAATGTTCCGCCAACGACGGATGTGTCAGGGCATTGGCGCAAATAAAATGGCGACACAACGCATTTCCATTCTCTGGACTATATCCTGCTGGAAATCTAGTACGGCCATTGACCTACTGCAAGAGAGATCCAATGGGAGTTTGAGAATGAACACTGAAGAAGAAGAAGATGGCAAATGGACTGGCAAGCTGAATATTTATGGACATACTCCCAGTACCATGATGTTTATGGACATGATTCATGATGTTTATTCCTAATGAACAAGTTGATAAAATACAGTAGAACAGTCACCTGTGTGTTGCCGGGGCCCAAAAGGGGAGCAAAGAATAGCAACACTGTTTACCTTCCACGCATGTCGCAAAAGGCGACTAAGGAGGTTATCGGATGGAGTTGGCTGCCCCATCCCATATAGGGTCAGTGACCCAGAGCAATGCTGAAGTCAGATGTGTCAGGCAGAAAGGCGCAGATATCACAGCAATGCTGCAAACCATGACACAACGCATTCCGTTCTGCAGACTACATCTGCAGGAGTGTGAGAACGAACACAGAAGAAGTAGAATTAGAACAGTTTTTAATAGCTGTATGAATGTTCCATAATGTCTATTTTATTATCTCTCATCTTGAATTTATTCTCCTCCAACCACATCTAGAATCCTCATGCAAGCTGTTGGGTTTGGCTTCTGAATGCCACTTCTAATCAAAGCAGGCAGGGATCGAGAGGGAAGATAGTACCTTCTCTCTGGAAAGATCCAAAGAATGCACATCCAACAACTGACAGGTATACTAAACTTATGCACCCTTTGATGGCTGTTACATCACAGCTTCTACGTAAGAAATAAAGTAGAGATGTGTGCAGGTGTTCAGGAGCCATTGCTTTCAATAGTGAAACGACGAAAACTAGCATGATTCGGACATGTATGCAGGCATGATTTCTTGTCAAAAACAATACTGCAGGGAACTGTCGAGGGTGGAAGAAGCAGAGGAGGAAAAATAAAGACATGGACAGACATCATCAAGGAATGGACAGGGCAAGATATTTCCACACTCATCTGCATCGCTGAGGATATAATTCGCCGGAGGACTCTGTGTGCTGAAGCATCCAATGTGGTACTCCTACGACCCTGAAGGGTTACGGGTTTATTGATATTAATGATTGACATCACAGTATTGAGCATTTATGGAAATGTTCCTAGTTGTGAGACGCTGACTCCTATGTAAACATGTGTATTTATGTGTTTTTCCAACATTTGTCTATGTATGTAAACATGTGTATTTATGTGTTTTTCCAACATTTTTCTATGTACTCTACTTATGAATCATTCAAAAGCCATAGCCCTGTGCGGTTGTAAGCTTGCCACTTTGGAGACACCAATATAAAAACTCCAGGTACTTTCCCCTTAAGAGGACACACACATTTTGTGTTTATATTACATAATCATACATTTTAGAGAATCCTTTTTTGACAAAATCATGTGTCAAGATGACATTATGTTTAATTCCCAAAACAATGACTTGTATGAATGTAGCTAACATGAATATCCTGAACTTTATGCAAACTTGAGACGGAGGAAGTATCTTTTCTACAGACTAGAAGAATCTAATGAAGATATATTATATCAATAAAAAACACATTTAGTTGGATGGTTCTATTTCTGAATTGATTGCTTTTCCTTGTTATTATTGTGTTCTTAATTATTCACCTTCTTTTCCTTTGTTACACTATATTTCGTTTCACCTTACATTCATTAAATGAGTGTGCCTGCTTAACAGGAAAGTACCAAATTCTCTAATGGCTCTCAACTTTCAACCTTTTGTATCAGTGTGGTGAATTTTAATCCTGAACCATCCTTAATATTGTCAATCCATACTTTCCTTTAAGATTTTCTTATCCCCCCCATCCTTATCTCTCAAAACTGTCTTCTGTAGGTATTGTTAGAATGGGAATCCTATTTCACTTCACACTTCCTTCTTCTTCATCGTTCTTCAGTCAGATATCAGGTTACAGCGACAATAGCTTCAGTCAGATATCAGGTTACAGCGACAATAGCTTCAGTCAGATATCAGGTTACAGTGACAATAGCTTCAGTCAGATATCAGGTTACAGCGACAATAGCTTCAGTCAGATATCAGGTTACAGCGACAAAAGCTTCAGTCAGATATCAGGTTACAGCGACAATAGCTTCAGTCAGATATCAGGTTACAGCACCAATAGTTTCAGTCAGATATCAGGTTACAGCGACAATAGCTTCAGTCAGATATCAGGTTACAGCGACAATAGATTCAATGAATTGTGTGATTTGCTTCAGGTCATCCATGGAACCCCTCAAGTCTGGTAGTAGTGTCTCAGTAGGCCATAATTTCTCCCTCTCTTCTTGGTAGAGTTGACAGGCATGAAGAATGTGTTCTGCAGTCTCTGGGCTTAGTCCACAGTTGCACAGGTCTGTCTCACCAATCTTCAGCTTTCGGAACATGTGACTTCTCAGTCTGTTGTGGCCAGTTCGTAGTCTGAAGATGATGGTTTGTTCCTTTCGTGACATTTGATGGTAGGGGGTCATTTGGTTCTGCAGTTGGATGCATCTGCTTCCAACTTATATTCTGCTTTTAACATGGTCTTACATTCATAGTACGTGTTATCACTTTCTATTTGTTCCAGTGATCCCCCTTTCCTTGCCAGGTGATCAGCTTTTTCATTTCCAGGTATGCCACAGTGACCAGGGAACTTCATAAACTCTACCTTGGGTTGTGGTGGGAGGAGGGGGGAATATGTGTGAATTCCTCAAACAATCACCATGTCTATGGCCATGAAATTATTGGATATTTGTTTAATTTGACTTACCTTTGAAAAGCACCTCCAATCACTGAAGCAGGAGCCTTAGCCACAAACCTTCTCATGCATGTAGATGATTTTCCAACCTCACACTTTTTACTGTGCTGGTTCCATTCCATTGTTGGGTCCAGACACATTCTCTGAAACATCTGCTGAGAGCTACACACAACATAGGAATTGCAACCATCACATGAATGGTATGATCCGTCTAACATTTCTGAAAATAGATTATTTACTTGTTTGTTAGAATGGTAGTTTGATGATAATTTTGTGCTGTCATTGTGTAGTCATGTATGTGATTGTAGTAACTTAAGGTTACTATAGGGTGATGATGTTCCATTGTTATACAAGGGGGAAATTACATTCAAGTAATGGAGATTGCAGTTGCTAAGTATGATAGTTGCATAAAGAGTATAAGAAATAAATATAAACTGTACATGTTCTCTGAGATGATGGATCCAGAAGTGGAACAAAGAATAGGAACACTTCAATCTGCCATGAATGTCATAAGAGGTGACTATAGATAGTTAGAGAATTAGAAAACCAGAGAGTTAGAAAACCAGAGGTTACCCCATCTGGTAGAGAATGGCACGGGACTCAAAGTATCATGCTGAAGTCTAGTATCTGTGCATCAATAAACGGCAAAATGCTCAGCGTCTCCTGCCATGGTTAAACAACTTAAATAGTATACATAAATTTAGTATTTTACTATAAACATTACAGACAGATAATCACAGGTTTCTTCTTGTTATCTGTCCCTGATGACAGAAAAAAGTTGTGGCGTACAAATTCATTCACAGCAGTAACATTCATTGGCTGCTGTGGATCTGACTTTTATATTTTTTACATAAATTGATTTGTTCTTTCAGTCACTGGCTTCAGACCAATTATGTGCTTAGAAATAATTTTTGATGATTAATCTCAGAACTGAAAATGAAATTCCTATCTGTTACAATTTTACGTCATAACTACAACATATTGCTGCGTTTTTTTCTGTTGTGTAGGGAACTGTGTTATTTAGTGAGGAATAGTGTGTTAGTCAATAAGTTAATGTGTTCTGGAGAATAGTTTGAAGGTTTTTTGTGAACGGATTCACCAATAACATCAAGTGAATGTAATACTCAAGATTAGAAGCCTTTATATTGAATAGTACGATGCTAACGTTTGTGAGGATACTGAATATATTATATAAGGTATGGTTTTTAAAACTATTTAGTATTTTATATAGGGCCATAAATACATGTTTCTGGTGAGAAAAAGGTGGGGAAGTATCTACCTACTAAAAAAAGGTCACTGCATCTCGACTAAAAAAACTCACGCTACGTCACTGCTGAAGTTTGATGTATCAGCTTGAAAGGGATGGACCAATGTTGCAGTCAATAAGTTTGTTTTAATCTGAAAGAATTATGAGCAATGTAGCTCTTATATCCTTTATAGCAGAGGGGTGTTTCATTATCCAGATATCACAGCTAAGCTGTGTGACATGACATTCCGTTCTCTGGACTACATCCGGAAAATTTTCAGGAGCTTGAGAATGAACGCTGAAGAATATCATATCATAACCAGACGTCTCCAGCTCTCAGAGGTGTATTTCCAGCTCTCAGTGATGTGTCTCCAGCTCTCAGAGGTGTATTTCCAGCTCTCAGTGATGTGTCTCCAGCTCTCAGAGGTGTATTTCCAGCTCTCAGTGATGTGTCTCCAGCTCTCAGAGGTGTATTTCCAGCTCTCAGTGATGTGTCTCCAGCTCTCAGAGGTGTATTTCCAGCTTTCAGATGTGTGTCTCCAGCTCTCAGAGGTGTATTTCCAGCTCTCAAAGGTGTGTCTCCAACTCACAGAGATGTGTCTCTAGCTTTCAGATGTGTGTCTCCAGTTCTTAGAGATGTGCAATAGTTTTGGAATATAAGCTTCTTACTCAAAGGGAGGTAAACACATTAATGTCCAGAGGCTTCTACACGAGGAAAATCTCACTATATTTGTAAGCCATTTGCTAGAGTTGTCTCCTTTTTTCTTGTCCTGTTGTGACTTGTCAGGGGTAGAAGAGTTTTCTGAAGACAGACTTTCTTGCAGTGTCAGGGGTAGAAGAATTTTCTGAAGACAGACTTTCTTGCAGTGTCAGGGGTAGAAGAGTTTTCTGAAGACAGACTTTCTTGCAGTGTCAGGGGTAGAAGAGTTTTCTGAAGACAGACTTTCTTGCAGTCAGGGGTAGAAGAGTTTTCTGAAGACAGACTTTCTTGCAGTCAGGGGTAGAAGAGTTTTCTGAAGACAGACTTTCTTGCAGTCAGGGGTAGAAGAGTTTTCTGAAGACAGACTTTCTTGCAGTGTCAGGGGTAGAAGAGTTTTCTGAAGACAGACTTTCTTGCAGTCAGGGGTAGAAGAGTTTTCTGAAGATGTAATGTGTGACTTGCAGTATCAGGGGTAGAAGAGTTTTCTGAAGATGTAATGTGTGACTTGCAGTATCAGGGGTAGAAGAGTTTTCTGAAGATGTAATGTGTGACTTGCAGTGTCAGAGGTTGAAGAGATGATGATGTTAATAATGATGATGTGGATGGTGATGAAGATGTTGATATGATGATGACGATCATGATGATAGTGGTGGTGATGTTGGTGACGATGATGGTGGTGATGACGTTAATACTACCCACGTTCACACGAGCTGACACAGTCGTGTAAGGTGCAAGAAGGTGAGGGTGGATTGACACAACTCTTAATAAAAGCATCCCACTCAGTGTTGACTGGATTGCAGTGAGTGTAGAGTTCATTCTGGTCCTCCAAGCAGGTGAAATAGTAGGAACAGCCGGTACAAGAAGGATAGAGGCCTGGTGGCAGACCTGTACAGTCCATGATACATTCTGTGGATATTATTATTTTGCCGTTATGACTTGCAGCAATAAAAATTGAGATCGTTGTAGTTATGTAACAATAGCCGACACTGATTAATTTATTCATATTGTAAAAATGTCACTGAGCATCTAGGAATGAAAATTTAGTTTGTTTCTAGCTAAAAAAGATACTTTTATTATTAAAAGTGTAATAAAACAAATACAAAAAGGCACAAAGAATGATGGTGTAGAAATCCCTTCAGCTGTGAGCAGGTAGCTCATACACATGATGATGATGATTGTGTTACAGGGTGTATGGATAGTGTACCTTCTTCGAACATATTGAGAGACAGCAAGTAAAATGGTTCGGTCACCTTATGAGAATGAAGCCAAACCAGATACCAATAAGAGCATATAATACAAGAATATCCGGATGTAAGGCCATAAGTAGACCAAGAAAACGGTGGATAGAAAACATCAAGATAGCCTTGAACAAACATGGACAAAATGCAACCACAGCGACACATCTGGCCTTGGAATGACAGCTTAAGCTCCCACTCCTACGCTTAACGGCAAGTGTGAATGCGATCAACAATCATTCACCTGGGGAAAGACAATAGACAATAGTACCTTCTTCGCAAGAAAAGATGAGCATAGCATTGACAAGGGCCATGTTAGGTCTCATTTGTGTGAGTTCTTGGATGACTTGTGAGTGAAATCAGGGTTCTAAATGCTGGATGCATATTTAGTTTCATTCTAGTGTTGCAATATCTCAGGATACCTATGTCATACCAGGAGTATAGTAAGATAATCAGGTCCTGCCAGAAGTGTAGCATATCCTTCTGGGCAACTTGTTCATTATTCTTCTGTCAAATTTGTTGATCCATCCACAGTGATTTCACAGTCAGCATCACCCCTGATGTTCGTCCATCGTAATCGACGATGACCAAAAACTCAACCATAACAATAATAACAATAAGTGATAAAAAATAATAAATTTAATAGTGCGTTTTTAAATGACTAACAAGCATCCCCCTACCCAGGTGTCTGCTACAAAACAACAAGACAAGATTGTTTGCATCTCTTTGCCATCCATAGAGATCATGTGATAGAAGACATAACGTACGAAATTAAGACAATACATGCAGCGACAATGATGAACGTTTTCTCACAGGTAACAGATTGTCATCCTCAACCTTCCTTCAGTAACTTTCTAATGGAGTATGAGACTGACGTCAATTTGTGCACTGTATTGTAAGTAAATATTGAATAGAACAGCAATAAAAGGGGTTATAGTAGCACTTTTATGTTGAAAAATACACAGGATGGATGTTTCGACCAAAAGGTCTTTATCAGGATATGGCGAGTGTTCTGAGCATGAAACGCTGAGGTAGACATATTGGCCAGAGGAAACAACACTGGAATCAAAGCTCTATGGGACACTGTATGAACTACAAAAGACAGTGAGTTTTATTAAGGAGACAGAATTACAGATATAGACATGTTTCAAGTGAACGGAAGAAGAAGAAGGATATGGAGAAGCAAACACAAAATGGAATAACAAAGTCAATCAAAGACTAGATGCCAATGACATGGTTAAAAATGACAGGTCTAGGATTACACTTTTTTGTTCTGTTCTGTGGGTGTTTATATCTGTATTGATAAAGACCTTTAGGTCGAAACATCCACTTTATGCATTTGATGCTATAAAGCTGCTATAAAATAAAATTGTTATATATATATTTTAAAATAAAATACAAATATATATTTACTTGTAATTCTTGGTTGGTTGCTGATCCAGCGGTCCATGGGCTCATGCCCTTTGACCCAGACTTACAATTCTTAAAAATGCTTGTTTACATTCTCTCTCATAATCAACTTGAGTTTTGATGATTCCGACCAGGAAGAGTGCGATACATTGTGCTACCATGTTATTTTGCATAATATAGATCTAGCACATCCATTTTCAGCATAACATACATAGATTATAAAACCGTACCTGGACACTGAAGCTTAGTGTCACAAAATTCTTCATCCCTGGCTTCCCCTGTACACATTGCAATAGGGATTTTCTGGGCTGTCTCCCCAAGGAGGCTAGCCTTTTCACAATCTCTTCTGCGTGTTCGAATGCCTTGCCTGCAGTCACAAGGACACCAGCTATCCCATGAGGCCCAAGTAGCGTCACCATCTGCAAATTATACATTTTACACTGAATTATTATGTGGATATGGTGTTCTTTAAGAAAATGTGTGTCTGTCCTATACTTGTTATTTGAGATGTCTGCTTTGATAATATCAACAAAACAGATTGGTATACCGGTATACCGAACACAATGTTTTAGCCTTATCTAATCATTTTTGTCTCTACGAGTACTTGAACTAAATATTAATCAAGTAATTTTTGTCTCTAGAAGTACTTGAACTAAATCTTCATAAAGTACTTTTTGTCTCTAGAAGTACTTGAACTAAATCTTCATAAAGTACTTTTTGTCTCTAGAAGTACTTGAACTAAATACTCATAAAGTGTTTTTCTCTGAAAGTAAAAGGCAGAAGAAAAAGAGAAAAGAATCTATCTACATAGACATCAAGCTACCTACAGGGACATCAAGATATCTACATCAACATCAAGCTACCTACATCAACATCAAGCTATCTACATGGACATCAGGCTATCTACATCAACATCAAGATATCTACATCAACATCAAGCTATCTACAGAGATCAAGCTATCTACATCAACATCAAGCTACCTACATGGACATCAGGCTATCTACATCGCCATCAAGCTATCTACTGGGACATCATGCTATCTACAGGGACATCATACTGTCTAATCAAGCTACCTACAGAGACATCAAGCTACCTACATAGACATCAAGCTACCTACATAGACATCAAGCTACCTACAGAGACATCAAGCTACCTACATAGACATCAAGCTACCTACATAGACATCAAGCTACCTACAGAGACATTCAGGTTCATACACTTCACATTCTTCAATTTCTTTCTTCGTTGCGCTGGTTTCTACTACCACATCAGCGGTGCCAACTTCACTGGAGGCAACCGAGATGATTCTTTCTCGGAAACCACGTCCACGACAGGTGGCCGAACATGCTGACCACTGACTCCAAGCTGTGAGAAGTACAAAAAATTATAAGTAATAACTGGAGTCTGACATGCAAGCTTCAAACAAGTATTCATATATTGTACATAAATAATTCATATAACATAGAAGCATGAAGGATTTATTAGTCAAGAAAGATAAATCACAATGCAACAAACAAGACTTGAATCAGGTCCACTCAGATGGCACCTACTCGCCTCGCAACTTGGGTCAACAAGTTGTCTGTCTTCGACCACACCGCATTCCTAAAATAAGATTTGATTGGAGAGAATTTCAACTCCCAAGCTTGTATGAACATGAAGTGATAGCTAGAATTCTGTTATTTTTATTCATTATTTTTACTGGTCTTGCTAATAACTAACAAATAATACAACTAATGTAAAAGAAACTAACAGAAAACAAAGGAACAAAAACTGTTTCTATATTACAGTCCAACATAGACATTTATCAAAAAACAAGCACAAATGAAATAAACACAAAAAATCACATTAAAATACAGAGAGATGGTTTCACCATCGCCCACCATCGCTGTATTAGAAATGGCATGAAATAGAGAAGGATATACAGTCATGTTTAGTAACTGACAATATCGGTGTGTGCCAGGATGTACAAGCAAGTAAATGCACCCACACACACATGAGTTTACAGAAGAATACATGCAAATCATCAGACACAAATCATCGGACACAAATCATCAGATACAAATCATCAGACACAAATCATCGGACACAAATCATCGGACACAAATCATCAGACACAAATCATCGGACACAAATCATCGGACACAAATCATCGGACACAAATCCGCTTGCATGGAGAGTTCTCAATACAGATACATGCATTAACATAAACAATCGCACGCATAAAGATATACATATACAATATGTTCCCATCGTCTCATCTAAAATTCTAACCAACTGTCTCCTCTAAGAGTCTTTCCACCTGTCTTATCTAACATTCTAACCACCGGACATTTCCAGCTTTCACAACATACATCTACTTTATAGTTTGTTCTAAACTTAGTATATTAGCAGTAAACAAAATATAGTGGAATCCCTTTATAGAGCATTCTTTTATAACAAATTTCCCTATATAACAACGCTTTTCAAAATATCCAATTATATTTATTCTATATTATTTGTACTGCAGATAGCAAATTTCTGTTATTACATAAATGTCTTGTCGGTCCGGACCAAGTTGTTATAATGGGATTCCATGGTATCTACGTTACAACATATTGACAGTAAACAAAAGCTCTATATGGCAACATATTGACAGTAAACAAAAGCTCTATATGGCAACATATTGACTAACATTGACATTCAGGTTCTGAAACCGTGCATTCCTCGACCTCCTTCCTGACAGCATCTGTTTCAATTGGAACCGAACCTGTACCAACATCAACTGTTCTCGTTGAAATGATCCTTTCTCTGTAGCCTTGACCTCGACAAGTGGCAGAACACGGAGACCATGGACTCCAGGCTGTGAAAAATTATGATTTTTTCAGCAAACATGATTGAATATATCTTATTTAAAGAACATTTCTATCTATTTATTGTCATTTCCGCTTACGCTGTTCTTAAGCATCATGAGGGAAAATTGGAGTTGTCTGTCTTTGGGTCACATTGGCCATGGTCAGCCCGTGTCTCTCTAAGGTTTCTTCTATTTTCTGAACTGCATTTTTGTTTATATTTTTAGAACAATTACACACTGCTGGTTTACTAGAGCAGTCACAGTGGATATGGTTTCCGACTTGACTTTCATCATCATGTGACATATTCTTTCCAGAACGTAGTCTTCCCTATTAATCTCTTGAATTCTCCGCGGTATGGAGCAAGTTGTCCTGCTTCTTCTAGTCACATGCACAGGCATTCTTGAATGTCTTTTGTCCAACGGTGTCTGAGGTGGCCTTTGCCCCTGTTGCCTTCTATCATCCCCTCCAGTAACACTCTCTCCATGCCTTCGTGTCACCTAATGTGACCAAAATAAAAACTAGCTTTCTCTTTAATATGGTGTTCAGAAGCCAGCCTTCCTGGATGTTAATTGTTCGTAACACCTCCCGGTTTGTTTTCTTCGCTGTCCATGGTATTCTCAAAACTCTTCTATAACACTTTAATTCAAATGATGTTATTCTCTTAGCCACTGTTTTATTTAGTGTCCATGCTTCACATCCATATATCACCACAAGTAACACACATGTTCATAGTAAACACACCTTTGTTTTTATGGTAGTACTCTGCCATAGTTTCTTTAGCTGTTTTAATTTTTGATAGGGCCATTGCTGTTCTTCTCTTAATCTCAACTGCGCATTCCCCCGCATGGTTTATATTAGTTCCTAAATAATCAAAATGTGTCACTTATTCTAAATTGCAGTTCTCAATATTAATTTTGGGCCGTGATTTAGTTTTGTCAGTTGCCATTATTTGTGTCTTTTTCATTTTTAAGAACAAGTTTTGCTGTTCGTTGAACTTTTGGGTTGACTTAATTATGTTCAGTAGTTCATGTTCATTTGTTGTTAATAGCACTCTGTCATCTGCATATCTAATTTCATCAGGACTTGACTTTACATCAAGAAATATAAAATTTAATTTTCACTTCTAGTTTTTAAACATCACTTTCGTAACCCTAACCATGAAATGTTCTAAACTACACAGGCCTATCTGATGATTCCCTTCTTGGTTATATTTCTTGGAACACAGAATTTTAATTCTTTGACTCAAATTAGGTCGAAGAATTTCCAGCGACACAATAATGCTGTCATCGTCAGCTATCTTGATAGGACCTTTCTATCTTTGGAAAGTAAATAATATAAGTTGATTTAGAATTCTTCTTATTCATCCCTCATTCTCAAACTCCTGCTGGTTTGCAGGATGTAGCTTGAAGAATGCAAGGTTTTTACATTATTTGCAATGTCTGTGCCTATCTGCATGAATCATTCAACTACAGAATGGTCTTGGACCTGCGTGATGTAACAGCTAACTCCATCCCAAACCCCTTTAGTTACCCCTTGCTACATTCATGGAAGATCAGATGGTATAGTATCAATAACTGAAATGGTAGATAGTAAATGAGAAATAAGACTGAATAGACATGACAACTAAGATTACATGGCATGGACAATAACAAATAATATTGCACATTATTTGTGAGTTGGGCCTCCAGATTTTGATTTTCACAGGAGTTCATCATCATCAGGTGCCATGGCAGCTGGCATTACTACTCTCTGTCCACAGTTTTATGTATCAAGATCGTTGTGGTTTCCCTGCCATGCCAGGATATCAAACTAATATTTTTTCACGTTGTTGGCTTCTGTCTCTGTTGCCTTCAATTTTCCCTGTTGTGACTATGTTCTCCAAACCTCCCTGTCTCATAAAATGTTCAAAAAATGAAGATTATCTATTTCTTATAGGCCCCTATTGTTGATTAAGACCTCCCCATAACCCTTTAATTTATCACATTCACTTGAAAATATGAACAAAATAAACAATAACAGTGCAAAGATATGAAATAGAATTGCAGCAACAATCCAACAGGTGATAATTAAATATACACAACAAAGAATATAGGCATATAGCTAACAAAAAGCCAGAATAATCCAACAATCAGAATCTATAATAATGCAATAATTGTTTTTAGCCATCTTTTTTATTAACATTGGCAGCCATTTTGTATCCCATATTTTATTAATATTGGCAGACATTTTGTATCACATATTTATTGACTGACTATTATTATTACATGGTTAAAAAAATGTGCAAGTTACTAGAAGCACACTAGAGATCACATGTTTTGACCAAGAAACCTTTATATTGAACCCAATATAGCGTATGCCTATGGGGAGAACATTTAAAAAAAAATTCTGTTCATTTTGTTTCGCTTCTGTCACTGCAATTTTTATATTACCATTTAGCATTAATTTCCTTCCAACATTTGTGTTTTCAAGTATTCTGGTGTTATCATAAGGAGTGCTGTTATTTATGGCCTACTTGTTGTGTACTATGTTTGTTGTTCTGTGTGGGTCATTTGAAAAAATTAATCAGGTTTCAGTTTTTGTCTAACAATATATATATATATATATATATATATATCTATATGGTGAGATGATTACATTTAATCTACTTACTAGGGCACTCTGGGGCCATGACCATACACTCTTCCACCTCCTTCCTAGTCTCGTTAGTTGCCACCGTCATGTCTCCTCTTTTCTCCAGGTTTATTATTGTAATAAATCTTTGTCTGGTACCTCTACCTCGACAGGTTACAGAACACGATGACCAGTGTTCCCATGCTGTTAGAAAATATTGTACCAAATGATTTATGTTATTGTGTAATTAGTATTTAATAGGAATGAAGATCACATTAAATGGAAGAAGTTCAATAGAGGCAGAACGTAGAATGGGTCACTCAAAATAAGCTTTTTTTGTGTGTTACATGTTGACAGTATTGAATTCAAGCAGTCATATAGGTGTAGTCTTTGTTTTCAGTGATCATTCTCAAACTCCCGCTGGTTCTATCTTGTAGCAGGACAATAGTCTTACTAGATATCCAGCAGGATAAATCTTACTAGATGTCCAGATAATGGAAATGTGTTGTGTTGCCGTTTTATTTGCACCAATGGCCAGACACATCCATCTTTGGTGGATATGGGTGTAGTCAAAAGTGGTTGAATTTATGCCATGCGGTCATATGGCTGTGTGGTCAAATGTAGGTTAAAGGAGATGCGATCACTCTTGAATGGCAAGAACTGGCTAGAAGAGAATGTATGCTAATTCAGAAACAATCTTCTTCTTATTCAGTTGAACTTGGCTATACATCATGTCTGGTCTTATAGATTAATGCTGCTGTATTGTAAAGCTCCTCAGTGCTCACATACATCTTTCTGTGGGCCAGTGCTCCTCCCTTAACTGTTTTAGTGTAATACAGTCTTACAGGATATGTATGGGACCTGTGCTGCCTGACCACATGGACACAGAGGTGATGGAACCAGTCTTAGCCCATTTAAGTAGCTGTTTAGTATGTTGTGTCCTGTCCTGGTACAGAAGATGATAACCTGTGCTGCCTGCTCACATGGACACAGAGGTGATGGAACCAGTCTTAGCCCATTTAAGTAGCTGTTTAGTCTGTTGTGTCCTGTCCTGGTACAGAAGATGATAACTTGCTCAGCCCTGTCAAGATAGTGATAGTTATCATTTGGGTGGTAGAAAAAACTCCTTAGATACCACAATCACGATGGCAACTATGACACAACACATTTATGTCTCTGGACTACATCTTGCTAACCTGTAGGAGTTTGAGGACAAATACATAAGAAGAATTGGTTTGATGATGATAATAATCTTGTGGAATCCCTCTATAGCGCATCCTTTTATAACAAATTTCCCTATATAACAACACTTTTCAGAATCCCCAAATATATTTATTCTATATTGATTATGCTGTATATAACAAATTTCTGTTATTACATATTTTGTCGGTTCAGACCAAGTTGTCATAATAGAATATCTTCTTCTTTTTTTCAGCGTTCATTCTCAAACTCCCACTGAATCTCTCTTGTAGCAGGACCATGGTTCTATTAGATTTCCAGCAGGATGTAGTCTAGAGAATGGAAATGCGTAGTGGCACTGTTTTATTTGTGCCAATGGCCAGACACATCCATCTTCAGCAGTATACTCGAATTTGACTGTACCCACTTTACTTACATGAGCATGGATCTAATCCATCACACGTTGTGTCTTCCTGGCTACTTCCGACACAATTAGATCCACAGTCATAACCATCTTGTACCAGCTCGCATGCTCGTGACCTGCTTCTGATTGCCAAACCACAGGAAGCCGAGCAGGGACTCCATGTCTCCCAGGTTGCCCATTCTCGTCTTGCTGTAGACAAGAAAACGACACATTGGTTGAATAATATAAATCAAATAGGAAGAATGATTGCAATAAAATAAAAATATTAAAATGTGAAATATTAGTTCTACGAAGAAAATCTATGAAAACAGTATTATTTAATAAGGAAAATACAGCTTATCATTATCAGGTGTCATGCCGACTGACATTTGTTATGTTTGTGCAGAAACAACGCCATTTTTATGTGTATTTATAAATCAATATAGGCCTACCATCAATGGGGTTTCTTACACTGTTTCCTGGAATTATTCATGCGTACAATCTACTTGGTTTCTGCTTAAACCATGTACAGTGGAATTGCTCTATTGCACATTCTTTTATAACAAATTTCCCTCTATAACAACACTTTTCAAGATCCCCAATTATATTTATTCTTTATTGTTTGTACTGTATATAGCAAATTTCTGTTGTTGCATAAATGTTTAATTGTTCTGGACCAAATTGTTTTCATCAGTTCCGCGTTCACACACACAAACTATTAGAGGGAAATTTGAACAGGATCCTTTTGTTTTGATCCCTGATAAAGATGTTTAGGTTAAAACTATGGACTGTGCCTTTTACGATACTTTCTAATGTTTATAGGTAGATTACATAGAAATACTGACCACAGCCACATAGTCCAGTTCCTCTACAAGTGACCCTTTCATCTGTTGGACCTGGACACGGCAGGCTACACTCATTAGAAATCTGGTTGCTGCATGTTCTAGTGCGAACAATTGAACCGGTACCACAGGAAACACTGCATGGAGACCAATTTGACCACACGGACCATTGACCATCAGCTGATAAAAAAAAAATTTCAGAATAAAAGGACAAATTTAGTAAATTGTGAGAAAACAGATGATTAAATAAAGAAGCAAAAATAGAAGAAAAGAACAAGAAAATGATAAAATAACAGGAAAATGATAAAATAACAGGAAAATGATAAAATAACAGGAAAATGATAAAATAACAGGAAAATGATAAAATAACAAGGAAAATGATAAAAGCAAAACTAAAAAAAAACAGAATATAAAGAAGTATGGAAACAGAATAACAAAAGATATAAACAAAAGTGAACTTAGAACAAAATATGTAAACAAAGTGAAGATAAAACAAAATATGTAAACAAAAGTGAACATAAAACAAAATATGTAATTAGAAAAGAAAACAGAACAAAAGCACAATAAAGGCCAAGAACAAAACAGAAAAGAGCATAAAATGTAACCACAAAAATACATTTCACCAAGCAAACTATTTTTCACTATTCACAAACACTGAACAAGTTAAAACATCTGAAACCTAGTCTGGTTATTGATTATGGGCCAATGTCACTGTACACATGGTAAACCCATGAATGAACAGCTGGCATCATCACAAAGTTGGCAGAATATGGTGACATCACGCGTGCATATCGTTGACATAAGTTTCTGTTTAAATACACATTTATTCTACAAAATAGTGCATAGGCCTAATCCTAATTAAAATGATTTTTTTGGTAGTGTAACCAACAATATACCTGAGCTCAGGGGTGGGCAACCTTTGGTCAGCAGGTGCACCAAGTTCAGGGTTGTTCATCTGGGATGGACTTTGCATGTCAGATTAAAATCTAAAAAAAACGTGTTTCTTGTTTTTTGGTTAGTTAGTTAGTTAGTCGTTGGATCATCGTCATTGCACTCCGGACAAGTCCATATGTGCTCAGATCTCTCCTTGAGTGTAGCCGCAAGTTTTTTGGTGTTCAGATGAATGTCTTAAATTTTGTTACTACCCTAGAAAAAGTTTTTTTTTTAATGATAAGATTTCTCTGTTTAAAGTCACAGCTTTTGTTGCATACAATGGGGCAGTGCATACAATGGGGCAGTGCATACAATGGGGCAGTGCATACAATGGGGCAGTGCATACAATTCGTAAACTGATTGCTGCCAATTTTGGCAACCACCATTCCCTATGTCAACAGAATTTCATGAATTATGAGCTCCAAACCCCCTTCAGAGTTATGTCCAGAAATATGTTTATGGGTGGGTCATTGCTTTCTGAATGCTCCTGATGCACAACTGCCTGTGACGGGATTTGAATCCAGTACCTTGGCTCTGAACCACATGTGCTCTGAACTTAGACATCACAGAACCGAACAAAAATGAAGAATAGGCCTATATTTTATTTATGTTATATGTCCCTGTTATTAGAGGGACATATTAGTGGTGAAGAAGAGAGTTCTTCAGAGCTACATAACACAGATTCTAACATATGGAGGTGAGACTTGAACAATAAATAAACAGGATAGTGAAAAATTAAAGGCAACAGAGATGTGGTTCTATAGAAGAATGTTCAGAGTATCATGGACAGCTGGAAAGACTAACGAGGTGGTACTGAAAGAATTAAATGTGAGGCGGGAGTTACTTAATAGTATCAGAGAGAGACAGTCTTGATTTGTTGGACACATTATGAAACAGGGTGGTCTGAAGAACACAGTTACAACAGGCAAAATTGAAAGTAGAAGAGATCAAGGATGACAACGTGAGAAAATATTAAATAGTTTAACTTTGTGGCATGGAAAAAAATCAACAATGATCCTGATAAAAACTACTGGAGATAGAGTTATGGAGATTCATGATTGCCTATGTCAATCAGCATGGCACTTGATGATGATGCTGATATTTATTATTATGAATAGGTGATTTGTTGACTTTGCGACAGTTCAAGAAAATATTCGTACCAATCAATCGGCACCACGGAATGAAATTGGTTAGAATCAATAGTGCATACAAAAACATAACCTCTGCATGCAACAACAAAATATGATAAGTACTTGAAACTATTCATACTATTCAAGATCTGCACAGAATAGCTTTGAACAGACAGAATTGGAGAGATCTGATCTCTGCCCAATGCACTAACTTCAGCGCTAAAGGAAAAATAAATGAATGAAACTAGAAACTAGTTCTTACTTTGACGTGGACCACATCG
This sequence comes from Meghimatium bilineatum, assembly GCA_034231615.1. Taxonomy (NCBI): domain Eukaryota; kingdom Metazoa; phylum Mollusca; class Gastropoda; order Stylommatophora; family Philomycidae; genus Meghimatium; species Meghimatium bilineatum. Next base: position 23,569,605 of record CM067302.1, read on the forward strand.
TTGGGGTTTGATGTCTTCAGATGAACCTTCACAAGACGAACCACAGTAGTTTGGTGGAGGATTATTGCATGCCCTTGTCCTTTTCACAACTGCATCACCACATGTTACAGTACATGGCGACCATGGACTCCAGTAGCCCCAATTTCCATTGACTGTAAAATGATATAGTTACAAAAAATAACATTCTAAAATAAAATGTAAATTAAACCACAAAGATGATGATGGTGATAAAGAAATCTGTAAGCAGGTCACTTTTATGACACATGATGATGATGAAGTAATATATTTAGCTGTGAGCAGGTAACTCTCGACAACCCATTGCATTTCTGATAAAAGCACAAATCCTCTGTAGCCTAGGTGGTACCCAAACACCCAAACCCAAAGGTGTGTTGTCTCAAAGGTGTGGGGTTTTAAGTGTTAAGGGGTTTATGGTTTCATTATTAGTCCTCAAAGCGAACAATCCATTGTGACACAATAACCCAGGATAATCAAGTCCTGCCAGGAGAACAGCAAACACCTCTTGGGCAACTAGTTCATCATTCTCCTGTCAGATCCACTGACCAATCTGCAGTTATGGAACACCCAGCATTCCTCGCTAATTAGGGGTCTACCACAAAATGACAAAGGTATGTCATCCATGGGGGACCATTTGATGTGTCATGTGACATATTCTTTCCAGAATGTTGTCTTCTCAATGAACTACCCTGAATTCCCCTCTGTCTTGGGCAAAGCGGCTTGCATTTTCCTATGACATATTCATGTTATCTTTAATGTCGTCAGTCCATCGTCTTCTTGGTCTGCCTTTTCTCATGCTCTCATGGGCTCTTCCCTCCATTATTTGTCATTCTAAACAGTTGTGTCTCTTTATATGACCAAACAGGCGTAGTTTTCTTTTTGTTATTGTGTTTAGTAACCAACACTCTGGAATCTTTAATGTGTTTATAATATCTGAGTTTCTCTTTGTTTCCTTCCATAATATTCTAAGTATCTTTCAGTAGCATTTCAGCTCAAAGACGTTGATCTTCTTTGCCACTGTTTTACTTCGGGTCCATGTTTCACAGCCTTATGTTGCAACCGGAAAAATAAATGTCTGTATAGTTTCATTTCTATTTAACAAGATGATTACCATGAGGAGGATTACCATGAGGAGGATTACCATGAGGAGGATTACCATGAGGAGGATTACCATGATGATTACCATGAGGATGACTGTTATATTGAAGGTGATCATTATGATGAGGTAGATCACGAAGATGAAGGTAATGATACGGATAAGAATGATGGTGATTAATATAGCATCATCAGAACGAGACATACCACAGACTTCACATGAGAGCCTTGTATCACAAACATCCGTATCAAACTCCAGACCTGGGCATCTCTGCCCACAGTAGTTAGATGGAGGATTATCACATGACCGTCGTCTTTCTCTAGTGCCACGCCCACACGTTACAGTGCAGGGTGTCCAAGCTTGCCAAGTCCCCCAGTTGCCATTCACTGATGAAAAATTAATATCTCATTAGCATAGATTTTGTAATTAAAAAAATAACTGCATTAAATCATCGCATAACAGTATTTCTACAGTTTTGTGTGTGATTGTGTGACCCAAGATACAGGTAATGGTCTGTTTCTGGCAGTATCTCTCCATGTATTTCTATGTTATACATCTGTTATTGTTTTATTTTGTTATCCTGTTATTTTTATGTTCATATCTACCGGTAGTTCATATTCTTGACATGGAATACTGTCCATGTGTACAATGTTAATAATAATAATAATAATAATAATAATAATAATATTAATAATAATAATATAGGTTATTGATTATGAACTAACATCATTGCACTCTGGGCAGAGCCATTGGTGCTAAGTCTCTCCTAACAAATGATTATGGGTCTGCATACTGACGGTTCCCGTGATGTACAATCGAATATCTGAACACTCGATTTGCGCCCAAAAAGCTGCACTATTTAATATAGTGTTAATTAAATTACATTAATTATAGAACTACCATGCCATGTAAGTAGGCAGCACAGACCACAGAACATATCCTGCAAGACTGCATTACAGTAAACAAGTTAAGAGAAAAATACTGGCCCACAAAGATGGATATCCACAGAAAAATGTATGGGAGCACTGAGGAGCTTTCAAATACAGCAGCATTTATTAAGAAAATCGGACTTGCTGTGTAGACATGTTAATGATTACCATGAGGAGGATTACCAAGATGATTACCATGAGGAGGATTACCAAGATGATTACCATGAGGAGGATAACCAAGATGATTACCATGAGGAGGATTAGCAAGATGGTTACCATGAGGAGTATTACCAAGATGATTACCATGAGGAGGATTAGCAAGATGATTACCATGAGAAGGATTACCAAGACGATTACCATGAGGAGGATTACCAAGATGATTACCATGAGGAGGATTACCAAGATGGTTACCATGAGAAGGATTACCAAGATGATTACCATGAGGAGGATTACCAAGATGATTACCATGAGGAGGATTACCAAGATGATTACCATGAGGAGGATTACCAAGATGATTACCATGAGGAGGATTAGCAAGATGGTTACCATGAGGATAAAGGTGAGGATTACCATTAGTATGAGGATTACCAAGAGGATGACTGTTATATTGAAGGTAATCATTATAATGAGGTAGATGACAAAGATGAAGGTAATGATAAGAATGATGGTGATTAATATAGCATCATCAGAACAAGACATACCACAGACTTCACATGAGAGCCTTGTATCACAAACATCCGTATCAAACTCCAGACCTGGGCATCTCTGCCCACAGTAGTTAGATGGAGGATTATCACATGACCTTCGTCTTTCTCTAGTGCCACGTCCGCACGTTACAGTGCAGGGTGACCAAGCTTGCCAAGTCCCCCAGTTGCCATTCACTGACGAAAAATTAATATCTCATTAGCATAGATTTTGTAATTAAAAAAATAACTGCATTAAATCATCGCATAACAGTATTTCTACAGTTTTGTGTGTGATTGTGTGACCCAAGATACAGGTAATGGTCTGTTTCTGGCAGTATCTCTCAATGTATTTCTATGTTAAACATCTGTTATTGTTTTATTTTGTTATCCTGTTATTTTTATGTTCATATCTAGTTCATTGGAAATATGAACTAAACACAATAACAAAAAGAAAACTACGCCTGTTTGGTCATATAAAGAGACATAACTGTTTAGAAAGACAAATAATGGAGGGAAGAGTACCTGGGAGAATGAGAAAGGGCAGACCAAGAAGACGATGGACTGACGATAGTAAAGATAACATGAATACATCGCTAGAAAATGCAAGCCACATCGCCCAAGACAGAGAGAGGTTCAGAGAGTTCATTGGGAAGACAACGTTCTGGAAGGAATACGTCACATGACACACATCTAGTTCATATTCTGGACTTGATTTGTCGACTTGATCTATTAGTCTTTGTAGACCATATTCACTTTCTGCTAAAAGAACTGTGTCATGTGAATACTATAGATTGTTTATTATTTTTCCATTTATCTGGAACCCTGGCATTTCTTATATTGTACCACCAAGGGAATACTGTCCATGTGTACAATGTTAATAATAATAATAATAATAATAATAATAATAATAATAATAATATTAATAATAATAATAATAATAATAATAATAATAATAATAATAATAATAATATAGGTTATTGATTATGAACTAACATCATTGCACTCTGGGCAGAGCCATTGGTGCTAAGTCTCTCCTAACAAATGGTTATGGGTCTACATACTGACGGTTCCCGTGATGTACAATCGAATATGTGTACACTCGTTTGGCACCCAAAAAGCTGCACTGTTTAATATAGTGTTAATTAAATTACATTAATTATAGAACTGCCATGCCATGTAAGTAGGCAGCACAGACCACGGAACATATCCTGCAAGACTGCATTACAGTAAACCAGTTAAGGGAAGAATACTGGACCACAGAGATGGATATCCACAGAAAGCTGTATGGGAGCACTGAGGAGCTTTCAAATACAGCAGCATTTATTAAGAAAATCGGACTTGCTGTGTAGACATGTTAATGATTACCATGAGGAGGATTACCATGAGGAGGATTACCATGAGGAGGATTATCATTATGGTTACCATGAGGAGGATTACCAAAATGATTACCATGAGGAGGATTATCATTATGGTTACCATGAGGAGGATTATCATTATGGTTACCATGAGGAGGATTACCATGAGGATTACCATGAGGAGGATTACCATTAGGATTACCACGAGGATGACTGTTATAATGAAGGTAATCATTATGATGAGGTAGATCACGAAGATGAAGGTAATGATAAGGATAAGAATGATGGTGATTAATATAGCATCATCAGAACGAGACATACCACAGACTTCGCACGAGAGCCCAGTTTCACAAACATCCGTCTCAAACTCCAGACCTGGGCATCTTTGCCCACAGTAGTTAGATGGAGGATTATCACATGACCTTCGTCTTTCTCTAGTGCCACGCCCGCACGTTACAGTGCAGGGTGTCCAAGCTTGCCAAGTCCCCCAGTTGCCATTCACTGATGAAAAATTAAAATATTATTACCATAGATAATTGTAATTAAAAAAATAACTGCGTTGAATCATCGCATAAAACAATTTAGGGGGACATCTGTGATGTTGAAACAGTACTTTTACCATTTTTGTGTGATTGTGTGGCCCAAAATACAAGTAATCATCTGTTTCTTACAGTATTCTCCGTGTATTGCTATGTTAATCATCTGTTTCTGGAAGTATCTGTCGATGTATTTCTATGTTAAGCATCTGTTATTGTTTTAGTTTGTTACATGTTTTTTTTAAATTTGTATATCTAGTTCATATTCTGGACTTGATCTGTCGACTTGATCTGTTAGTCTTTGTAGACCATGTTCACTTTCTGCTAAAAGAACTGTGTCATGTGAATACCATAGATTATTTATTATTTTTCCATTGACCTGGAACCCTGGCATTTCTTATATTGTACCACCAAGGGAATACTGTCCATTTGTACAATGTTAATAATAATAATAATAATAATAATAATAATAATAATAATAATAATATAGGTTATTGATTATGAACTAACATCATTGCACTCTGGGCAGAGCCATTGGTGCTATGTCTCTCCTAACAAATGATTATGGGTCTGCATACTGACGGTTCCCGTGATGTACAATCGAATATGTGTACACTCGATTTGCGCACAAAAAGCTGCACTATTTAATATAGTGTTAATTAAATTACATTAATTATAGAACTACCATGCCATGTAAGTAGGCAGCACAGACCACGGAACATATCCTGCAAGACTGCATTACAGTAAACCAGTTAAGAGAAAAATACTGACCCACAGAGATGGATATCCACAGAAAAATGTATGGGAGCACTGAGGAGCTTTCAAATACAGCAGCATTTATTAAGAAAATCGGACTTGCTGTGTAGACATGTTAATGATTACCATGAGGAGGATTACCAAGATGATTACCATGAGGAGGATTACCAAGATGATTACCATGAGGAGGATTAGCAAGATGGTTACCATGAGGCGGATTACCATGAGGAGGATTACCATGAGGAGGATTACCAAGATGATTACCATGAGGAGGATTACCAAGACGATTACCATGAGGAGGATTACCAAGATGATTACCATGACGATAAAGGTGAGGATTACCATGAGGAGGATTGCCAAGATGATTACCATGAGGATAAAGATGAGGATTACCATGAGGAGGATTGCCAAGATGATTACTGCCAGGATAAAGGTGAGGATTACCATGAGGAGGATTAAATATTACTATTATGAGAATAAAGGTGAGGATTACCAAGATGATTACCATGAGGATGACTGTTATATTGAAGGTAATCATTATGATGAGGTAGATCACTAAGATGAAGGTAATGATAAGGATAAGAATGATGGTGATTAATATAGCATCATCAGAATGAGACATACCACAGACTTCGCACGAGAGCCCAGTTTCACAAACATCCGTCTCAAACTCCAGACCTGGGCATCTCTGCCCACAGTAGTTAGATGGAGGATTATCACATGACCTTCGTCTTTCTCTAGTGCCACGCCCGCACGTTACAGTGCAGGGTGTCCAAGCTTGCCAAGTCCCCCAGTTGCCATTCACTGATGAACAATTAATATATTATTACCATAGATAATTGTAATGAAAAAAATAACTGCGTTGAATCATCGCATAAAACAATTTAGGGGGACGTCTGTGATGTTGAAACGGTACTTTTACCATTTTTGTGTGATTGTGTGGCCCAAAAAACAAGTAATCATCTGTTTCTTACAGTATTCTCCGTGTATTTCTATGTTAAGCATCTGTTATTGTTTTAGTTTATCATGTTTTTTAAAATTTGTATATCTAGTTCATATTCTGGACTTGATTTGTCGACTTGATCTGTTAGTCTTTGTAGACCATGTTCACTTTCTGCTAAAAGAACTGTGTCATGTGAATACCATAGATTATTTATTATTTTTCAATTTACCTAAATCCTGGCATTTCTTATATTGTACCACCAAGGGAATACTGTCCATTTGTACAATGTTAATAATAATAATAATAATAATAATAATAATAATAATAACAACAATAATAATAATAATAACAATAATAATAATAATAATAATAATAATAATAATAATAATAATAATAATAATAACAACAATAACAATAATAATAATAATAATAATAATAATAATAATAATAATAATAATAATAATAATAATAATAATAATAATATTAATAATAATAATAATAATAACAATAATAATAACAATAATAATAATAATAATAACAATAATAATAATAATAATAATAATATAGGTTATTGATTATGAACTAACATCATTGCACTCTGGGCAGAGCCATTGGTGCTAAGTCTCTCCTAACAAATGATTATGGGTCTGCATACTGACGGTTCCCGTGATGTACAATCGAATATGTGTACACTCGATTTGCGCACAAAAAGCTGCACTGTTTAATATAGTGTTAATTAAATTACATTAATTATAGAACTACCATGCCATGTAAGTAGGCAGCACAGACCACGGAACATATCCTGCAAGACTGCATTACAGTAAACCAGTTAAGGGAAGAATACTGACCCACAGAGATGGATATCCACAGAAAGCTGTATGGGATCACTGAGGAGCTTTCAAATACAGCAACATTCATTAAGAAAACAGGACTTTCTGTGTAGACATGTTAATGATTACCATGAGGAGGATTACCAAGATGATTACCATGAGGAGGATTACCAAGATGATTGCCATGAGGAGGATTACCATGAGGAGGATTACCATGAGGATGATTACCATGAGGAGGATTACCTTGTGGAGGATTACCATGAGGAGGATTACCATGAGGAGGATTATCAAGATGATTACCATGAGGAGGATTACCATGAGGATTACCACGAGGATGACTGTTATATTGAAGGTAATCATTATAATGAGGTAGATCACAAAGATGAAGGTAATGATAAGGATAAGAATGATGGTGATTAATATAGCATCATCAGAACGAGACATACCACAGACTTCACATGAGAGCCCAGTTTCACAAACATCCGTCTCAAACTCCAGACCTGGGCATCTCTGCCCACAGTAGTTAGATGGAGGATTATCACATGACCTTCGTCTTTCTCTAGTGCCACGCCCACACGTTACAGTGCAGGGTGTCCAAGCTTGCCAAGTCCCCCAGTTGCCATTCACTGACGAAAAATTAATATCTCATTAGCATAGATTTTGTAATTAAAAAAATAACTGCATTAAATCATCGCATAAAAGTATTTCTACAGTTTTGTGTGTGATTGTGTGACCCAAGATACAGGTAATGGTCTGTTTCTGGCAGTATCTGTCGATGTATTTCTATGTTAATCATCTGTTTCTGGCAGTATCTGTCGATGTATTTCTATGTTAAGCATCTGTTATTGTTTTAGTTTGTTATCATGTTTTTTTTAATTTGTATATCTAGTTCATATTCTGGACTTGATTTGTCGACTTGATCTATTGATGTATTAGTCTTTGTAGACCATGTTTACTTTCTGCTAAAAGAACTGTGTCATGTGAATACCATAGATTGTTTATTATTTTTCCATTGACCTGAAGCCCTGGCATTTCTTATATTGTACCACCAAGGGAATACTGTCCATTTGTACAATGTTAATAATAATAATAATAATAATAATAATAAAAATAATAATAATAATAATAATATAGGTTATTGATTATGAACTAACATCATTGCACTTTGGGCAGAGCTATTGGTGCTAAGTCTCTCCTAACAATTGGTTAGGGGTCTGCAAACTGACGGTTCCTGTGATGTTTCACTTGTTGACTACTGTCCTCATTCTACCATGCAGAGTTCCACTGAATGGTGAGTTTTGTGTTTACAGATGGTTAAGAAGTAGGCTAGTGTAAAATTTCACATTTACTACGGAGCTCTCAAAATTGTTCAACAAGGGATTGCTTTCCCAAGCAGGTTTTATGGAGAAATTGCTGCACGAACTCTCTCTCTCTCTCTCGGCTCGTCTGTTGATTAGTTCCAATGGAATGACACCAAGATATGTTTGGAAGGAAGAATAAATTCAGGAGATGCCAGAAGATGGAAGGAATAACAAAAATGCAGGAAATTCCAGAATATGGTTTAATATCTAGTCAACAGGGCCTATGATCTTTCCTCCAGATTATCTGTAGGTTTACTCCCTTGGCGTGAAGCTCTCCTGTGCTAACCCGCTATGAAGTGGTGCTTTTATGTATGTATTCACTCTCTTAGCCTGAAGCTCTCCTGTGCTAGCACGTAAGAAAGCAGGTCAATAAGTACGACAGAAGACAAAAGTAATTGAGATAAGACATACAATGACAAATATTTTTTCCACAGGTAACAGGTTGTCAGTTTACTCCCCAACTTTTTTTTGTCGCCTCTTATGACATACCTAGAAATAACAAATTGCCCATTTTTATGTGTGCACCCTGAACCATAAGCCCAGACCCTGGTTGTTGGTTGCCACATGGACTGTGCACCCTGAACCATAAGCCCAGACCCTGGTTGTTGTTGGTTGCCACATGGACTGTGCACCCTGAACCATAAGCCCAGACCCTGGTTGTTGTTGGTTGCCACATGGACTGTGCACCCTGAACCATAAGCCCAGACCCTGGTTGTTGTTGGTTGATACATGGACTGTGCACCCTGAACCATAAGCCCAGACCCTGGATGTTGTTGGTTGCCACATGGACTGTGCACCCTGAACCATAAGCCCAGACCCTGGTTGTTGGTTGCCACATGGATTGTGCACCCTGAACCATAAGCCCAGACCCTGGATGTTGTTGGTTGCCACATGGACTGTGCACCCTGAACCATAAGCCCAGACCCTGGTTGTTGGTTGCCACATGGACTGTGCACCCTGAACCATAAGCCCAGACCCTGGTTGTTGTTGGTTGCCACATGGACTGTGCACCCTGAACCATAAGCCCAGACTCTGGTTGTTGTTGGTTGCCACATGGACTGTTCACCCTGAACCATAAGCCCAGACCCTGGTTGTTGTTGTTGTTGTTGTTGTTGATGTTGATGTTGTTGTTGTTGATGTTGTTGTTGTTGTTGTTGTTGTTGATGTTGTTGTTGTTGATGTTGTTGATGTTGTTGTTGATGTTGTTGTTGATGTTGATGTTGTTGTTGATGTTGTTGTTGTTGATGTTGTTGATGTTGTTGTTGTTGATGTTGTTGTTGTTGTTGATGTTGTTGTTGATGTTGTTGTTGATGTTGATGTTGTTGTTGTTGATGTTGTTGTTGATGTTGTTGTTGTTGTTGATGTTGTTGGTTGCCATGGATTTCTACTAGTCCCACATGTTGTAATGGATACCTAAAATGTCAGCCCCCCCCCTCCTGTTTCATCAGTCGCAGCGCCCACATCCAGCAGTGCTCAATAAGCAGTTTCAGTACCTCCCACTTACCTATTGTCAGCACCTGCTATTGGCAGCACAAGCTTGTCTGCTCTGTCATGAACATCGGCGTGTCATGGGCACTAAATTCATGTGATACATTGAAAGTTGGATATTGTTATAGCTACCCATACAGCTATCAGAAATTGTGCATCTTTTGCAGCATGATATATGAGCCTGAGATAGAATAACTGATTTGGTGAATGAGGTCCCTTGTTGAGCCCCTTGAAGCAGTGCCAGCCTCGACTTCTTCCTCATACTGGATGTAGGTGTTCCATATGCTCTGCTGTTTTTGGCAAAGATTTGTAAAACCCTAGCTAGACTTCTCACTGCTGGAGTCACCGCCACACTTATTAGACTTAATCTGGAGTAATTTGTCAAGTGTATACATCTTTTCAATATTAATATTTGAGTAATAACTCTAATGTGCTTTGTTTAAAAATAAAAACGGAACAAAGTCATTTTTTTCTATGAAAAGTTATCATAATTTGTAAGCATTTTCTTCAGCCGCTTACAACATGCATGTAATACAATGAAGGACTTGCGATTTCTCTAAAACAGGATAGCTGGCATACCCAGTCTAAAAAAAAAAAGTATGTAAGCATTTCTGAAACAACTTACTTAGGGGCAGGTAACTTGACATCATTTTTTTGTTTGGGTGTTCATTTTCAAACTAGCACAGGTCTCCCTTGTAGCAGGTCAATGGTTCTACTGAATTCCAACATAGATGTAGTAAAGACAATGCGATGTGTTGCTGTTTTATTTGCGCTAATGGTTAGACACATTAAACTCTGGTGCGGTAGCTAATACGTGCAGTATTTTTACCACTTCCACTGGTGGACCTTGCATGTAAACGGGACTCAATATTAATGTCTAACCGTGACACTATATCTATGACGAAACGTTACACTATATCTATGACGAAACATGACCTTGCATGTATGACTGAAAGTGGCATGATATTAGACTTACCACAGACCTCACACCTTCCAGCATCGCAGACACTCACTTCGAATCTACGACCGAGACATCTCTGCCCACATTGATTGGGTGGAGGACTGTCACATGAACGTATTCTCTCCCTGGTACCCTGCCCACAAGTCACTGAACATGCGCTCCACGTCTGCCAGTTTCCCCAGTTCCCGTTCACTGTTAAGATGGTACATGAACAATATAAACAAATACAATGAACAATATAAACAAATACAATGAACAATATAAACAAATACAATGAACAATGCTGCTGTGTTGTGGGGAGTGTTTGAAAGAGGAGCAAAGAATAGCAATGACGTGACCTGTCATACACGTCGTAAGACGCTACTGGCTTATTACCTTTGACCTAATATCAATATGTGCATGTGTTTTTGACCTATGACCCAATACCATCATGTGATATATATTTTTGGGGGTGTAGTTGGTCAAGTACAGAAAACATGTTTACTTGTGTTGCAAAGCAATTCGGTGCTGCTAGAACGGACCAGGTTCAATTCCCGTCAACTGTAAGAATTATTCTCATTTATCCTCATGCTTCCTACTTGAATTTATTTGTATAAGATATTATTTGAAGCAACATTGTTCTGTCTCTATGTTATTTATGTTTGCAGGAAAGCCTTTAGGTCCTTGTAGTACAAATATGAATGTTCTATGTTTGTGTTCCTGCGGATACTTAAATAAACTTCTATGGGATGTTCGTTGATGTTGTAGTAGTCCTTGTTTTGATTGGTCCATTCTCAATGACTTGAGTACACAGGTTGAATGTCTTGAAGAGATCACCCCTTTATTTTGGGATTTGGTTGATCAAGTACGGAAAACCTGTTTACTTGTATTTCAAAGCGATGCGGTGCTGCTAGAATGAACCTGGTTCAATTCCCGTCATCTGTAAGAATTATTTTCACTTATCTTCATGCTTCCTACTTGTATTTACATGTGATATATGCATGTGTTTGTGAGCTGTTATTTTGTTCCATATAATGTGTTCCATTTACCTGGCCCTTGAGGGAGAAACATTTTCCTGACATCATCCAGCACTGGACATTCAAAAAGGTGGTGGTCATCAGTTTCATAGGGATGTGTGCACATCAGGCACCCTGGAGTGTGTTGTGGTTGTATTCTGTTAAAGTGATTGTTAAGCTGTACATGTGTGCAAAATCAGAAAATAATACTCTGATCTTTCCTTTCCATGAAGTTAGTGTTGACTTTAGGATTTGGGCTGGTCATATATTTATAGATTTCTCTCCCAGTGTTTCCCATGGCCCATCAGTTCATTAAAGTCTCTGTGTTCACAGATTTCAACAATATTTTAACTGTGCGCATTGCAGTTTGTGTATATGTCTGTTCTTCCACCCTCCCTTCTTTGCTAGTCTGTCTGCCTTGTCAATGCTACATTTGTGTGTATGTCTGTTCTTGTCTTACTCCTTTATTTGCTAGTCTGTCTGCCGTGTCAACGCTAAATCGCTACTAAAAATTTAGGTTAGAGGTGCCATCCCAATAAATCAAAAATTCATACTGAAATTTTATGTTTCAGATTAAAATAAAAGAGAATACATCATACCCATGGTGTAAATCATGACTCGACTCAATCTTCTCTCCGGACTAAATCGTGCTAATCTTCAGGAGTTTTAGATAGAATGCAGAAGACGAAGAAACACAACTATAGGCAGTTCTACAATAAACAGAAATAAACAATTGTTACGTTGCTCTTAGATATATATATATCATGAGTTTCCGACACGGAATGTGAACCGGATAGAATTAATACATTGTTCTCTAAAAGATGCTATATTCCTGTAGGATTCTGGGTATTTGTAGCAGACATAAAGCTTTCTGCTCTGTGTTGTGCTGTATTTCCCTGTGCTGCCTTATGATGCCTCATGTTTCACATCCACCATGCTTTTTTTTTCTTAATTTCTTTCATTAATTTATACTTTCATTTTTGCATGTTCATCCACACTTCTCTTTGCTGCTTTCTTTCATCCTCCTTTCTCATGTATCCTTATATTTCCCTTTCCATGTTCCACACTAGGTTTTGATTTATCTCCCCTGTGCTTATTGCTTTCCCTTCATTTACCTCCCCTGTATTTATTTTTTCTCTCTCTCATCTTCATTTCAAGGCCCCAGCAATACACATAAGTTTTCACATATATGCCATGCTAATGTACGCAGATGAAACCCAGATAAAGAACAGACATTTAGAACACAGAATTATCACATTTGTGATACGGATATACAGAAGAATAGGTCAAATGTCATGGTAAGATAAATAAAACTGATAAGGAACTTACCACAAATCTGACAAGAAACTTACCACAAATCTGACAAGAAACTTACCACAAGTCTGACAAGGAATTTACCACAAATCTGACAAGGAACTTACCACAAATCTGACAAGAAACTTACCACAAATCTCACAAGGAACTTACCACAAATCTCACAAGGAACTTACCACAAATCTCACAAGGAACTTACCACAAGTCTCACAAGGAACTTACCACAAATCTCACAAGGAACTTACCACAAGTCTCACAAGGAACTCCTGTTTCACACGATGTCATTTCTTGGTTCTCACCCGCACAATTCTGGCCGCAGTAATTTGGAGCTGGACTGTCACAAGCCCTGCGTCTCTGCCTACGTCCGGTGTCACAAGTAGCCGAACAAGAAGACCACGACTGCCACCGACTCCACTGACCATCAACTGGGAATATTTAAATTAATTGATGGAAGTCTATTCAGTTCTAGTGAATTTACTGTGGATGGTGTGGTGGTGGCTACAAGTAGTAGGTGAGTTTGTGATATTGGTATTGTCTATGTGAAAACAGGAATCTGGACTTGTAGTTCAGGGAGCAAAGAATAGGGCCACTGTCATCTTTCCAGGCATGTTGTTGTAGCGAATAAGGAAATCTGAGTGATAGACTGATAACTTGTCATCTGTGAAAAAAACACATTGTCACTGCATTTATTTCCTTGTTTTCGGACTTTTGTTGTTTGTCTAATGTTTCCCACGGATGATGGGAAGATGGAGGTCAGGCAACATTTCACTGTGTAGCAGATTCCTGGGTAGCGGGGTATTGCTAGGTGTGCTATCACTACAGACGGTCAACAGATGTGATAGAAGAATTGCTAGGTGTGCTATCACTACAGACGGTCAACAGATGTGATAGAAGAATTGCTAGATGTGCTATCACTACAGACGGTCAACAGATGTGATAGAAGAATTGCTAGATGTGCTATCACTACAGACGGTTAACAGATGTGATAGAAGAATTGCTAGATGTGCTATCACTACAGACGGTTAACAGATGTGATAGAAGAATTGCTAGATGTGCTATCACTACAGACGGTCAACAGATGTGATAGAAGAATTGCTAGATTTGCTATCACTACAGACGGTCAACAGAAGTGATAGAAGAATTGCTAGGTGTGCTATCACTACAGACGGTCAACAGAAGTGATAGATGAATGATGAACTCATTGGTGCTGACATATATGTTGCTCTGTTTGCAGGATGCACAAGCATGGGAAACTACCGGAATGTCTCAATTCCAGGGCTAGATATACACCCATAACCCCTCCCTCCCCCTTAACACAACCATCGCAGAAAACTTTATGCGTTTAAGTAAAGTGTCACCTTGGTTAGTCAACTGGGTTGGACCTATGATTTTGTCGGTAAGGCAATGATGATGATGATGATGTGGATGATGATTTGGATGATGATGTGGATGATGATGATGTGGATGATGATGATGTGGATGATGATGATGTGGATGATGATGTGGATGATGATGATGTGGATGATGATGATGTGGATGATGATGGTGTGGATGATGATGATGTGGATGATGATGATGTGGATGATGATGTGGATGATGATGATGTGGATGATGATGTGGATGATGATGTGGATGATGATGTGGATGATGATGTGGATGATGATGTGGATGATGATGTGGATGATGATGTGGATGATGATGATGTGGATGATGATGTGGATGATGATGTGGATGATGATGATGTGGATGATGATGATGTGGATGATGATGATGTGGATGATGATGATGTGGATGATGATGATGTGGATGATGATGATGTGGATGATGATGTGGATGATGATGTGGATGATGATGTGGATGATGATGTGGATGATGATGTGGATGATGATGTGGATGATGATGTGGATGATGATGTGGATGATGATGATGTGGATGATGATGATGTGGATGATGATGATGTGGATGATGATGATGTGGATGATGATGATGTGGATGATGATGATGTGGATGATGATGTGGATGATGATGATGGTCAATGAGGATTTAGTAGGAGATCCACTGCAATCCAATAGGTAAGGGAGAGGTCCCTGATTACTAAGGAACAATAGATAAGGGAGAGGTCCCTGATTACTAAGGAACAATAGATAAGGGAGAGCTCCCTGATTACTAAGGAACAATAGATAAGGGAGAGGTCCCTGATTACTAAGGAACAATAGATAAGGGAGAGGTCCCTGATTACTAAGGAACAATAGATAAGGGAGAGCTCCCTGATTACTAAGGAACAAACCAAGCTGCAATTTACCCCTCCTCCACAACTTCAATAATATTTTCCCCCCCAAAACAGAGTCACCAAATTCACAAAGAAATTGTCAAGGAAAAGGAGGGTAATGCAATGTATTAGGTAAACCACCCCTCCCCCTTACCAAAAACGTATTTACTGCCCTGACTGCTGTCAACTTCAGTTGTGGAGATGGCAGAAGTTCTAATCTGAGAACAAGACCTACAACATAACAAGAATTTACAACAAGTCGGACAAGTAATTTACAACAAGTTTGACAAGTAATTTACAACAAGTCGGACAAGTAATTTACAACAAGTTTGACAAGTAATTTACAACAAGTTTGACAAGTAATTTACAACAAGTTTGACAAGTAATTTACAACAAGTTTGACAAGTAATTTACAACAAGTTTGACAAGTAATTTACAACAAGTTTGACAAGTAATTTACAACAAGTTTGACAAGTAATTTACAACAAGTTTGACAAGTAATTTACAACAAGTTTGACAAGTAATTTACAACAAGTCTGACTAGTAATTTACAACAAATCTAACAAGGAACTTACCACAAGTCTGACATGGAACTCCTGTTTCACACGATGTCATTTGTTGGTTCTCACCCGCACAATTCTGGCCGCAGTAATTTGGTGCTGGACTGTCACAAGCCCTGAGTCTCTGCCTTCTGCCAGTGTCACAAGTAGCCGAACAAGAAGACCACGACTGCCACTGACTCCACTGACCATCAACTGGGAATATTTAAATTAATTGATGGAAGTCTATTCAGTTCTAGTGAATTTACTGTGGATGGTTTGGTAGTGGCTACATGTAGTAGGCTACAATGTGATGATGGCGTTGATGATGGTCGTGAGGATTGTGTTGGAGATTCATTGGAATTCATTTGATAAGGGAGAGGATGCTGGGCTCCCTAATCACTAAGTAACAAGCCAAGCTGCAATTAACCCCTCCCCCCCCCCCAACTTTCAATAATATTTCTCCATAAAGAGGTCACCCCAAAAGCTCATGGAAAAGAGATTTGTCAATGAATAGAGATTTGTCAATGAATAGAGATTTGTCAATGAATAGAGATTTGTCAATGAATAGAGATTTGTCAATGAATAGAGATTTGTGAATGAATAGAGATTTGTCAATGAATAGAGATTTGTCAATGAATAGAGATTTGTCAATGAATAGAGATTTGTCAATGAAAATGAGGTAATACCTTGTTTTATGTGAATCTTTACCCTTTACCAAAACATACTTATGGTCCTGATTGCTGTCAACTTTGAATGAGGAGATGGCAGAAGGTCTAATCTTAGATCACAATTTACTGGTAGCCTAAATATTGAAAATGAAATTTCTTTATGACAGGGACTTACCACAAGTCTGACAAGAAACTTACAACAAGTCTGACAAGAAACTTACAACAAGTCTGACAAGAAACTTACCACAAGTCTGACAAGAACTTCCCACAAATCTGACAAGAAACTTACAACAAGCCTGACAAGAAACTTACAACAAGCCTGACAAGAAACTTACCACATGTCTGACAAGAACTTCCCACAAATCTGACAAGAAACTTACAACAAGCCTGACAAGAAACTTACAACAAGCCTGACAAGAAACTTACAACAAGTCTGACAAGGAACTTACCACAAGTCTGACAAGGAACTCCTGTTTCACATGATGTCATTTCTTGGTTCTCACCCGCACAATTCTGGCCGCAGTAATTTGGAGCTGGACTGTCACAAGCCCTGCGTCTCTGCCTACGTCCGGTGTCACAAGTAGCCGAACAAGAAGACCATGGCTGCCACCGACTCCACTGACCATCAACTGGAAATATTTAAATTAATTGTTAGAAGTCTATTCAGTTCTAGTGAATTTACTTTTGGTGGTGGCAGTGGTAAATGTAGTAGGTGGGTTTTTGATCACTGGTATGGTGACAACTGGGTTCTGAACCTCTAGTTCAGTATGCAAAGAATATGACCACTGTCTTCTTTCCAGACATGTCAGGTCAGTGAACATTTCACCTATGTCCTTGTGGGGCAGATCCCTAGGTGGCTGGTAATACTAGATGTGCTTTCACTGCAGATGGGTTAACAGATCAGACGGAAGTGTGATCAACTAGTTGGTCCTGACATATAGGTCTATGCTTTACTCATAGCATATCTGTGCTAACTTCTGTGCTAACTTCTGTGCTAACTTCTGTGCTAACTTCTGTGCTAACTTCTGTGCTAACTTCTGTGCTAACTTCTGTGCTAACTTCTGTGCCAACTTCTGTGCTAACTTCTGTGCTAACTTCTGTGCTAACTTCTGTGCTAACTTCTGTGCTAACTTCTGTGCTAACTTCTGTGCTAACTTCTGTGCTAACTTCTGTGCTAACTTCTGTGCTAACTTCTGTGCTAACTTCTGTGCTAACTTCTGTGCTAACTTCTGTGCTAACTTCTGTGCTAACTTCTGTGCTAACTTCTGTGCCAACTTCTGTGCTAACTTCTGTGCTAACTTCTGTGCTAACTTCTGTGCTAACTTCTGTGCTAACTTCTGTGCTAACTTCTGTGCTAACTTCTGTGCTAACTTCTGTGCTAACTTCTGTGCTAACTTCTGTGCTAACTTCTGTGCTAACTTCTGTGCCAACTTCTGTGCTAACTTCTGTGCTAACTTCTGTGCTAACTTCTGTGCTAACTTCCGTGCTAACTTCTGTGCTAACTTCTGTGCTAACTTCTGTGCTAACTTCTGTGCTAACTTCTGTGCTAACTTCTGTGCTAACTTCTGTGCTAACTTCTGTGCTAACTTCTGTGCTAACTTCTGTGCTAACTTCTGTGCTAACTTCTGTGCTAACTTCTGTGCTAACTTCTGTGCTAACTTCTGTGCTAACTTCTGTGCCAACTTCTGTGCTAACTTCTGTGCTAACTTCTGTGCTAACTTCTGTGCTAACTTCTGTGCTAACTGCTGTGCTAACTTCTGTGCTAACTTCTGTGCTAACTGCTGTGCTAACTTCTGTGCTAACTTCTGTGCTAACTGCTGTGCTAACTGCTGTGCTAACTTCTGTGCTAACTTCTGTGCTAACTTCTGTGCTAACTTCTGTGCTAACTTCTGTGCTAACTGCTGTGCTAACTGCTGTGCTAACTTCTGTGCTAACTTCTGTGCTAACTTCTGTGCTAACTGCTGTGCTAACTTCTGTGCTAACTTCTGTGCTAACTTCTGTGCTAACTTCTGTGCTAACTTCTGTGCTAACTTCTGTGCTAACTTCTGTACTACTCCTGTGGTACTGCCACACTGGGATGTCTCTGTTCGGTGACTACAAGTCCATAAACCCCCATAACACAAAAAAGTCTTTGAAATAAAAAACTGTATGCATATGATTGCCACATTAGTTACTCAAATATATGATTGCCACATTAGTTACTCAAATATATGATTGCCACATTAGTTACTCAAATGGCTTATTGCCACCTTGGTTACTCAAATGTATGATTGCCACCTTGGTTACTCAAATGTATGATTGCCACCTTGGTTACTCAAATGTATGATTGCCACCTTGGTTACTCAAATGTATGATTGCCACCTTGGTTACTCAAATGTATGATTGCCACCTTGGTTACTCAAATGTATGATTGCCACATTGGTTACTCAAATGTATGATTGCCACATTGGTTACTCAAATGTATGATTGCCACCTTGGTTACTCACATGTATGATTGCCACCTTGGTTACTCACATGTATGATTGCCACCTTGGTTACTCAAATGTATGATTGCCACCTTGGTTACTCAAATGTATGATTGCCACCTTGGTTACTCAAATGTATGATTGCCACCTTGGTTACTCAAATGTATGATTGCCACCTTGGTTACTCAAATGAGGATGAAATTCATATGATTTTGTCAGAAAGGCAATGTACTGTTAAGAGCTACACGCTCGCTGCTAAAGGGATTATTTCAGTGCCATCATTGTGATGATAATATCACCAAGAAAGTAAGATGTTCTTGATTCCTGTGCCAGGTGGTGCAGTATTACGCTCATCTCCACGATCATGCTTCTATGAAAAATGGGTTAGTTTTCACAGATTGTTCAAATCATAGGTGATTGTTAGAATTCCTGGTGATTGTTAGAATCTTTGATGATTGTTAGAATTCCTGGTAATTGTTAGAATCTTTGATGATTGTTAGAATTCCTGGCAATTGTTAGAATCTTTGATGATTGTTAGAATTCCTGGTGATTGTTAGAACTCCTGATGATTTTTAGAATTCCTGGTGATTGTAAGAATCAATCAAACAACAAACAGTGTATTAAGTGTGGAGTGGTAGAACCTGACACTTGTAGGGAGGATCGAGAAGAACGTTTAACCAGCGGGTCACAGGAACCATCAGCATGCATACCCTTTATCACCTGCTAGGGGAGGCTGAACATCAATGGGTGTGAATGGAGTGCAAAAATGACTGTCCATAATCAATAAATAATATGGCTGTATGGTGCAAAGCAATGACAGGTGTAATCTTCTACTCTGTGAGGGGCTTTGGTATTTTCTTGTAATCTTGAAGCATACTACATATGATTGGGTTTATTTTCTCCCATGACTCACGCATGGGTGGTTATCAGGCTTCACCACAGGGGAGATCATGTGATGCAGTAGTCAACTGCATACCTTTCCAGATTAGTTGGCTCTATGACGGATACGGCAGGTGGCAGCGTTACTATTCTTTGCTCACCTGTCCGGCCAGGTAACATATAGGTGAGATAGATAAATGGATGGATAGATGGGTCAATGAATGGGTGGATTAACTGACAGTTAGATGGATGGATTGAGGAATAGATAAATGAATAGATGGATGAATTGGCAGCTAGACAGATGGATTGATGAATAGATGGATGGATGAATAGATAGACGGAAGGATTAATGAATGGAAAGATAGGTGGATCGATAGATACAGATTTGTAGATACAATTCTGTAGATAAGGAATGTGAGGAGGGTTTAAAATGAGGAAATTTCCCATATTCCCCTCCTACCGAAGACCGTCCTGGATGGATACCCGGTAGATTGAGTGGATAATTAGACAGACAGAAAGACAGACAACTAATGAGGATCATATTCTTCATTAACAAATAAAATTCAAAATTAAATCAACATAAGAAAGTCGAAGGTATAAGAACAATACTCACTACAGCAGTTTTGTTCAGAGTCGCAGGACGCAGTTTCTGATTCACTACCGGTGCAAGGCCTTCCACACGCACCTGGAGGCGGGCTGTCACACACTCGTCGTCGGTTTCTATAACCACGTCCACATGATGCGGAACATGCTGCCCATGGTTGCCACTGTCCCCAATTGCCGTTAATTGAAGCTGGGGATAAATTATAATTAACCTTCTAAAAGTCCAAGAGATAATACTCTAGGGTCGAGAAACAACCACATACTGGAAATAAGAGGACTAGCGTAACACAAGACAAATGTAAACATGAACAAAAATAGGAACAAGTGTTAGCAATATTTGTAAACTAAACAAACTAGTAATAAGACACTACGACGTTTTGGCTAAAAGCCTTCATCAGGACAAAAGACAACAAATACAACAAACAATATATAAAACATAAGAACCTACATATGTTGTGACGATGGTAGCAGGAATTGATGAAAGAGTGGTATGAAATACGTCCGGGGGTGGGGGGAGAAATATCAATGCTGGTAAAATACCAATAGGAATTGGAGAGGCTGGTAGCATTCTACAAGGCTCTAAGATAAGGCGCGACTCTCGCCATTACACGGCATGTGAGCAAAATTAAAAGAAGCCTTTATAATCCGGCCCTGAGGACATATACCTTTTTTCTATGTATAAATATGTGGAAGACCTATCTTAGCCATGGTTGCCATTAATAATTGTGGAAAATTGTGAAATACTTGCAAACATGGATTTTTCACAGCTTCATAGCACAAGAAAACATCGCAAAAGAAAAGACAAGCTAGTTAATCATCAGATCATGATCTCACTCTAAACACATGCATATTTGCTTCCATCTCCAATTCAGTCCGTCCTTCATCATGTGGCAAGTATCTGTTACATATGTTCATACATGTTCTAGTCGTCTATTCTGTATTTCCTAAGAATTTGGTAACTATCTGTTCCATAGGTCCATAATTGCTCCGATCTCATACTCTGTTCTTCAGCATGTCGTATTTGTTGAAGATTTATGTAGAAGCCTGTTCAGCTCCTGTCATTGCACCCAACAACCACATTGACTCAACTACTCATCTGGAACTTGAGAAAAGATCTACATAACCTACACAAGATGCCAGAGACATTGAGATGCCAGAGACATTGAGATGCCAGAGACATTGAGATGCCAGAGACATTGAGATGCCAGAGACATTGAGATGCCAGAGACATTGAGATGCCAGAGTCATTGAGATGCCAGAGACATTGAGATGCCATAGACATTGAGATCCAGAGACATTGAGATGCCAGAGACATTGAGATTACACTGCTGGCATTAGGAACAAGATGGGCACACTCTGAATTATATTATCATCCTATTTGTCATCACCACCATCATCTTTTCCATCGTCATCATTTCATCATCATCATCTTTATCAACAATATCATCATAATGTTTTCATCACCAATGTCATTTTTATCGCCATTAATCTTCTTCTTCATCGTTCATTCTCAAACTCCCGCTGGATCTCTCTTGTAGCAGAACAATGTTCCTACTAGATTTCCAGCAGGTTGCAATCCAGAAAATTGAAATGCGTTGTGTCACCGTTTTATTTGCACCAATGGTCCGACACATCCGTCTTCGGCGGATCGTCATTATAATAACTGTATCACCACATCATCATCTTTAAAATTAGCAGCATTAGTAGCAATTAATCACCAGCATCACCACCCTCACCATCGCCACCAACATCACCAACACCATCATCATATTGTATCTACACTATACGAAACCAACCTGCTCCAGGCGAATTAGAACAGGAGTCAGTTTGCTGCAGATCCCCTTGGCATCCTCGCCCACAGTTAGAAGGAGTGGGGTCGGTACATGTTCGAGTCCGGGACCTTGTGCCTTCTCCACACGAGGAAGAGCAAGCTGTCCAACTGGACCATCTTGCCCAGTTTCCATCAACTGTGAATGATGACAAAAAAAAAAATAGGGCGTGACTATTGATAATATAGGACCCACCAGCAGAATCAAAACAAGCCTTTTTAATGTCATTCTTTTTGGTTCTTTCCTTGTTTTTCGTTGGCAGAGGACACATAGTGACCAACTAAAAGAGTTGCAATAATCAAAATCATCACGTATGAAGGCTTATTTTGTTTCTGCTCCTGTGTCTTCTAGTGACAAGTTACAATTGTGGTGTTCGTCCATCACAAATAACGATGACCACTTGTTACATCCACTTTTGAAAATGCAGTTAGAATTATGTCCATGCATATTAGTTCGTAGATGGCTAATGAGCCCTATTCGAGCTGTAATTGTCCTTGGACAGTTCCGGATATAGACGAGTAAAGACGGATCTTGGTCTATCCGTGACTTTCTAGCTGCTCTCCGCTGTTGAGCTGCTGCATTTCTCCTCTTTTCACAAGATGGTGCGCTCTTATTGATTTTAGAACGCCATGTAGATCTATTTTGTGCAAGTTCTTCCCATGTATCGTGGTCTATTTCAAACGCTTTCAGTGAGGTCTTTAACGAGTCCGTGTAGCGATTCTTTTGGCCACCTTGAGATCGTTTACCCTTCTCCAGTTCACCATAGAGAAATATCTTAGGCAGACGATGGTCTGGCATACGCACCAGATGACCTGCCCCCCAACGAATCTGTGTCTGCATCAGGATCGTGTCAATTAAGCCGTAGACTAATAAGAGATCGTCAGATTCAATTGTATTCTTCTTCTTCTTCTTCAACGTTCATTCTCAAATTCCCACTGCATCTCTCTTGTAGCAAGACAATGGTTTTACTAGATTTTCAGCAACAGAATGTAGTCCAGGGAACAGAAATCCGTTGTGTCGCGGTTTTATTTGCGTAAATGGACCGACACACCAGTCCTCGACGGTCAGTTGGATTGAGAAAAGAAAATCAAAACTTGGTGCTGCCTGCTATGACGACCGCAGATTTCCCTATTCTAAATCAAGTCCCGGATTTGAAGTTCAAAACAAAAACAAACGTAATTCCGTAGTAAATAATTTAAAATACATATTAACAATAATTCAACTGTCGCCAGAACTCAAGCACACATTAATCTTCATGGTTATAAAAGGATAATTGATCAAAAGTATTTTTATACAAACTGTGTTGCCAATGTCAAACATGGACACCTTGACAAAAACTGTTGAAAAAAATCACAGTGTGTGAAATGAGATGTTTGAGGAAAGCTATAAATTTCATCATAATAAATCAACGGAGAAATGAAGATACCAGGAATGAAATAACGACTATCTCAAGCCCACATCGAGAGACAGCAAACCAAGTGGTTTGACCACATTTTGAGAATAGAACCAAAGCAACCAGACCTTCGTGCATCAGAAGATCGGGCTACAAGGCATGAGGAAGATCAAGAAGAACTAGATGATGGAGACAATGAAAGAAACCTTAATAATGACAGGCTGACCATGACCAATGCGGCCCAAATGGCCAAAGAAGACTTCAACTCTCTCTCTCTCTCTCCCCGACCCCCGATGGTTAACAACACAAGTGGAAATTAAAATGGATAGATAGATTTTTAAAACAGAAAATAGTTGAAAATATTTGAGAAATGTTGGAAATACACTAATTGTATAGATAATAAATGAAGAGGGAAAATGGAAATACATAGAGAAATTATTGGATACGCAATGATCACACAGAATGAAATACTAACAAGTATAGCTATTCTTAACAAGCATCCAACTTACTACAGTACTCTGCTCCCGAGAGAACAACCATCCAACTTACCACAACACTCTACTCCCGATTGACAAGCTTTACTTTCTTCTCTAGGTCCTGCACAAGATTTTCCACAGTAGCTGGGGACAGGTCGATTGCAACGTCTTCTACGCATCGTTTGGCCACGTCCACATGTGACCGGGCAGGGTGCCCAGCTTTCCCAGTTCGACCAGCTACCATCAACTGTCAGATATTAAAATTATTTTAGTTCAAGAACTCTTCTTCGCGAAACCAACTGAAAAATTATAACGTAAACAATTACGTTTTTGGTTACCGATTTAAAATTTTAAGTTCATCCTAAAATAAAAACCTGACTTTGAAAATGTGTCTACACGGGTTTCCGTAATGCAAAGTGGTTTGTCAAGCTTAGCGTCGTGATGATGATGTTGCTCCTTCGCAAGCGAAGACGAGCATAGCATGTAAAATAATAAATGCGATGAAAAAATAATAATAATTAGAATTGGTAATTAACTAATTTGGTTTGTGAGTTCGTAGATGCCCGATGAGTCCGATTCGTGCACGGAAAGTTCTATTGCAGTGCATGCAGGAATGCTGAAGGTTCGGGGTAGGAGAACTTTCGGATTTGTCATGACTTGCGCTATGAAAATTGGATTAAAGTGAGGGAGATATGTGCACTGTCGTCAACCTCACTCTCTCACCCCTACACATAAAAATACACGTGAATGCACATAATAAGGCGTGGGCACTCTTTAATGTCATTTTTTTTCCTGTGTCAGTTCTGTAAGTTATGTAATTTTTATCAACTTTCAAACTTTCATAACTGCATCTTTTCCTGTGAAGGAGTGCAGGGATGCTTTCTATAGACCGGTGGAAATTAAGGCCGCTTTGCCATTGCAGACGCCACAACATGTGCAGGAAGGATTTTGATTGTACCCCCGAAAGATAAAATCCTGTCCCAACCGTGAATTGTACCCCGGGACCTCAAGGGTCTGAGAACGGAGTTCTAACCACACGTCCATGCGCTCTTTGTGTCAACAACTAATTAAAATCACTGGGAAAATCAAATGAGACACGTTAGAAGGCTATTTTCCCATTATCCAATATGTTTTCTATAGTCAACGGGCACAGATATATATATATATTTAACGATGAGTACACAGATTGAAACAAATCAATATCCTACCGCAACAATCGGGAATACCCGAACAGAACACCGTTTCCATCGATGTCCCTGTACATACTCTTCCAGGCCTACAATCCCGATATCTTGACCTTACAGCGCGGCCACAAGTCGCATCACAAGGACTCCATTCACTCCAGGGTGTGTTGTCGTCGTCATCAGGTCCGAGTACCCCAGACATAGAAGTGGTTGTTGCCGGTACCTCTATAATTGTACACAAAATACAAACAAATTTTGAAAATAGATATATTTCGCTATTTCTATGTAATTTATTTAATTTAATATATTTAATCTATCCATCTTATCTAATCCATCTATCTAATCTATTTATTTTAGTTAATCTTTATATCTAATATATCTATTCATCTATATATATGCCTATATCCATTATCTTTTCACTGCTTTTGATAATAATAATAATAATAATAATAATAATAATAATAATAATAATAATAATCATAAAGACACATGACCCGTTATGGTCGTTAAGATGCCACATTCGATATATTAGCACAAAAAGCTTTTCAAACAAATCTATCCTCAGTCATTGGAGAGGTGTAGACAAAAATCATGCCAAGCCCACCCTTGATGTTATGAATCCAGGATTTTCTCTTTGCTACTCTTCTCCTGCCTCGACTGTTCCTTGCAAAATAAATTTGAGAAAGCAAGTCATGTCTCGTTACACGTCCATTACAAATAATTCACTACTTCAGTAAAACAAACACCATTTCACTACTTCCAAAAGTAGTTTTTGATAGCCTGCAAGTTTGTTTATTTCATTCATTCATTTTCCTTTTGCGCTGAAGTTAGAGAATAGGGCAGAGGTCAGATCTCTCCAATTCTGTCTGTTCAAAGCTATTCTGTGCAGTTCTTGAATAGTATGAATATTGGTTGTTTTACTTTCTCTAAGTATTGTTCTTCTGAGTGTTTCTTTTGGTCTACCCCTTGCTCTTTTTCCTGTAGGTATCCATTCAAGCGTTGTTTATTTAGTCATACAAATATATTTGTCTTTTGTTGATAGGAATCCTTGAATATAGATATTGCTGGACGACTCTGCATGTTGATGCATAAAAAATGGTACATCTAACACTGACTACTTCTGCATACATATATATATACATACACATACATACATATATATATACATACACATACATATATATATATATACATACACATACATATATATATATACGTATATAATGATTGATGGTTGCATGAGACGATAGATATATAAAGATACATACCCCAACACTCGGGCATCCCTGAGCAAAACTTTCTTTCCATCGATGCACCTGTACAGACTCCGCCTTGCCTACACCGGCGATTCCTTGACTTTATCGCACGTCCACATGTTGCATCACAAGGTCCCCACTCACTCCACGGTGTCATGTCCTCATCAGGTCCGAGTACTCCTGACTTAGAAGTGGTCGTTGCTGGCGGATTTGTGGTAATAATTTTAACATTAACAACAGCAGTGACAATAACAATAATAATCAAAACAATAATAATAATACTAACAGCCATCCAACGCAGGCGATGATGACACATCAGTTTCAAATTTGTGTTGTTGTTGTATCTCTTGGGCGTGTTCGGAGAAACTGACAAGTCACACTCTGACATAAAATCTTCTACAACTTTTGGGAAGCATATTACCAGAGCTGGACATCTGTGTGTTTGTTCTCCTGTCCTTTCGGTCAGTCTGTTTCACAACAATACTTTACAGCGATGCCAACAGCTCTACTTGTGTTACATATTAGGCGAGTCTCATCGATATATTCTCATGGTGTAACAAAGATTTTAAAACTCTTTAGGAGAAACTTAAGTTCAACAGAAATAAGAAGCAGAATAGGATAGGCAAAATCTACATTCAGAAAAATAAAAAATATATTGTGTAATATGACCTTGTCATTAGAGGTGAGAAAGAGAGTTCTGCAGTGTTAAATAACTCCTATACTAACATATGGGTGCGAGTCTTCGACAATAAACAAACTGGAAAGTGGGAAATTAGAGGCAACAGAGATGTGGTTCTACAGAAGAATGTTGAGAATACCATGGACTGCCAGAAAAACTAATGTAGAGGTGTTGAAAGTCAAATGTGAAACGAACCTTCATCAATAATATAAGAAAAAGGCAATTTTCATTCTTTTAGCCACTTCTTGAGACAGGCAGGTTTGGAGAACATAGTCACAACAGGCAAGGGTTTAAGGCAACAGTGACAGAGGGCGACAACGTGAGAAAATATTAGACAGTTTAACAACCTGGCACAGCAGGAAAAAAACAACAATTCTGATACATAATACTGGAGACAGCTGTGACGAACCATGATCACCTACGCCAGCCGGCATGGTACCTGATGATGATGATGAGAGAAACTTTGAGAGAGTCAATGAAGCATATCTTCTATCCACCGGTCAATAATTTCCCATTAAGGAGCACACCATACAGGTATGTAGGAGGCAGGTAAGATGTTTGTATGAGGTATGTTGGAGTATGCAGGAGGTATTTAGAAGGTGTGTAGAATGTGTGTAGAAGATATGCAGGAGGTATTTAGAAGGTATGTAGGATGTGTGTAGGAGATATGCAGGAGGTATGCAAGAGATATGTAATGTATGTATTCTTCTTGTCATCACCCATTTTCGTATAGATTTTACTACCAAAGATGGATGAGTCTGGCTATTGGCATAAATAAATTAGCGGCACAACGTATATCCACTCTCTGGACTACATCCTGCGGGAAATCTAGTAGGATGATTGACTTGCTACAAGAAATATATCTGGACTACATCCTGCGGGAAATCTAGTAGGATGATTGACTTGCTACAAGAGAGACCTGGACTTTGATAATGAACGCTGATGAAGAAGTGTAGAATTTATATACCAAAGCCCCCCCCCCCTCATATCAGGGCCCTGAATACGTTTTCAGTAAGGGACAGTGACCTAAGAAAGGTTATTTCTGAGTAGACCAAAATTTCGTTACCATGTTCCAAGTTGTTACTGGAAAAGGTAGGAGGGTTAAACCCCACTAAACCACTCCCTTATTAAACCCCTAAGTCACTCCCTGATTAAACTCCCTAATCCACTCCCGATTAAACCCCTAAGCCACTCTCTGATTAAACCCCCATAATTCACTTCCCGATTAAGCGTCCTACTAATCCACTTCCTGATTAAACCCCATAAGGCACTCCCTTCACCCTATGAATTCAAAACATGACATTTAATACAAGGGGACAAGGCAAAAATCTAGGATAAACCTCCCTTAATTCCCTCCCCAACACAAACTGCAAAAAAATCACAAAAATGTAGAAGTGATCCACGAACATGGATAAATAATCGACTTTTCCGCCTCTCCCCTTTCTTACCAAAGTCGTAACTACAAGGCACGATTCTCCCCTTTCTTACCAAAAACTATGGCGATCGGTTCTTCCCACCTTACCAAAGTTGTAACTACGGCGCACGGTTGCATAATTTTTGTGGGATCTGTGGTGACCTTTTTTCACATATAGTCAATTAATTTGGATGGTTTCATAGTCTATTTGAAAAACAATTTTCACACATCAAGCAGAGTAAGAGCATTCATGTCAGACCAGCCAGACAGATAGACAGACCTCCAGTCAGACAAGCAGCTACAAAGACAGACAGTCCGACAAACAACCAGCAGCTAACCAGTCAGACAGAAACCAGTCAGATAGCCAGCCATCTAACCAACCAGTCAGACAGAAACAAGTCAGATAGCCAGCCATCTAACCAACCAGTCAGACAGAAACCAGTCAGATAGCCAGCCATTTAACCAACCAACCAGTCAGACAGATAGCAGTCAGATAGCCAGCCATTTAACCAACCAACCAGTCAGACAGATAGCCAGCCACCTAACGAACCAACCAGTCAGTCAGATAGCCAGCCATCTAACCAACCAGTCAGACAGAAACAAGTCAGATAGCCAGCCATCTAACCAACCAGTCAGACAAATAGCCAGCCATCTAACCAACCAGTCAGACAGATAACCAGCCATCTAACCAAACAGTCAGACAGATAGCCAGCCATCTAACCAACCAGTCAGACAAAAACCAGTCAGATAGCCAGCCATCTAACCAACCAGTCAGACAGAAACCAGTCAGATAACCAGCCATCTAACCAACCAGTCAGACAGACAGCAAATCAAACTAGCCAAAACTACAGACAGCCCGAGAGACAGCATGCTAGCCAGACAGCCAGATATAAATATGGACGGTTGGATGGTTGCATGTGTGGTTGGGTAGATATGTTAGTAGGTAGGTAGATGGACGGACCGATGGTTGCATGTGTGGTTGGGTAGATATGTTAGTAGGTAGGTAGATGGACGGACCGATGGTTGCATGTGTGGTTGGGTAGATATGTTAGTAGGTAGGTAGATGGACGGACCGATGGTTGCATGTGTGGTTGGGTAGATATGTTAGTAGGTAGATGGACGGACCAATGGTTGCATGTGTGGTTGGGTAGATATATTAGTAGGTAGATGGACGGACCGATGGTTGCATGTGTGGTTGGGTAGATATGTTAGTAGGTAGGTAGATGGACGGACCGATGGTTGCATGTGTGGTTGGGTAGATATGTTAGTAGGTAGATGGACGGACCGATGGTTGCATGTGTGGTTGGGTAGATATGTTAGTAGGTAGATGGACGGACCGATGGTTGCATGTGTGGTTGGGTAGATATGTTAGTAGGTAGATGGACGGACCGATGGTTGCATGTGTGGTTGGGTAGATATGTTAGTAGGTAGGTAGACGGGCCGATGGTTGCATGTGTGGTTGGGTAGATATGTTAGTAGGTAGATGGACGGACCGATGGTTGCATGTGTGGTTGGGTAGATATGTTAGTAGGTAGATGGACGGACCGATGGGTAAGATCATTCGAATGATTAGATAGATAAACTGATACTAACCCCAACACTCTGGAATCCCCGAGCACAGGGCTGTTTCCATCGCTTCCCCTATACATTCTCCTGCAGACAGACACCTCCGATATCTTGACCTTCTGGCGCGTCCACATGTTGCATCACACGGACTCCACGCGCCCCATGGTGTCATGTCATCATCGGGTCCCAGTACCCCTGAGTTAGAAGTGGTAGTTGCTGCAACATTTGTCATAATCTATTACTATTAATAATAATAATAATAATAATAATAATAATAATAATAATAATAATAATAATAACAAATGCAACAACTAAATACATAAATGTCAAATCAGTTTTTTTCTCCTAGAGTAATATTGCCTATTCCCCATCAATGCTTTGTACTAGGGAATAATCACAATAATCATAATAATTAGGAAGCCGCGTTAGCGCAGTGGTTAGCGCACTGGCTTCGCATATGAGTGGTCCTGGGTTCATTCCCCAGATGAGGCGGAAATGCTTTGAGATCGCAACGGCTCCCAGGTCGACCCAGCCTTAAATGGGTACCGCATTAATCTGGGAAGTAAAGACTGCGAGGTGATGGCTACCGCCCTCAAATGTGAGATCGCTAACATCTCACACCCCTACGTTACTTTACTATGGGTTACTTTACTTTACTTTTACTAGGGAATACGGGAGTAGGGTGTTGGTCCGTTAGTTTTTAACGACATGGCCGTTACAGACACATGACAGGTAGATATATAGATAGACATTGACAGACAGATAGACAGATAGAAAATAGACAGATGCACAGACAGACAAACAGACACCTAGAAAGACAGATACATAGATAGATATATATACAGACATTAACAGATTATTAACATACACACACAGATAGACACATGGACAAATTAGACACACAGACAGATAAATATACGGACAGACACACAAATACATGAACATGTAGACACAAAAACAGATGGGCACATAGACAGACATACATAGAGATGAATAGATAGACGGGTGATAGATAGAGAGACAGACAGACAGACAGATGGTAGGTAGTCAGGTAGGTAGGTAGATAAATAGATATAGATAGATGCATGAATGGATAGATAGTTAAATAAATAGATAGATATATACGATTGATTGATAGACAGATAGATTGATGAATGGACAGGTAGATTGATGAATGGACAGGTAGATTGATGAATGGACAGGTAGATTGATGAATGAACAGGTAGATTGATGAATGGACAGGTAGATTGATTATGGACAGGTAGATTGATGGATACGATCTATGAATGTTTGGACAAAAAGGCCGCTAATTACCCCAACATTCGGGCATTCCAGGGCAGAATACTGTTTCCAGCGCTGCCCCTGTGCACACTACTCGGGGCCTACATTTCCGAGACCTTGACCTTCTGGCACGCCCACAGGTTGCATCACACGGGCTCCACTCACTCCACGGTGTCATGTTCTCATCAGGTCCAGGTACCCATTCAGTGCTCGTAACTACAGAATTTGTGACAGTAGTAATAATAATAACAAGGACAATAAAATAACAATGACAATAATAGTAATAATAACAACGACAATAATAATAATTGGCCCTTTTGCCATCGGCCAAAGAAACGAGAGAGGAAATCGATTAGTAGATTTTTGCATAGACAAAAAGTTGACAATCATGAACACTCTATTCCAGCAACATCCTAGACGACTGTTCATGGGGGCAGCACCAGATGGCAAGACAAAACATAAAATAGATTACATCTTAATCCAACACAGATGGCGATCAATCATTCTATACACCGAGACCCGTAAGAGTGCAGACTGTGACACAGACCATGCACTTCTCATGGCGGATATAAAAATAAAGCTCAAAAAGGTTATAAAAGGACCTAGACACATCCACATTGACACCAGCAACATACCAGCAGAATATTGCATCGAAGTTCACCGCAAATTTGAAATACTTCTGGCAGTACAAGAAGAAGAATTGAAGGCACAATGCAAAAGTAACAGTTGTTGATTTGATCAGTGGGCTCTCTCCAAATTATTGGAACTGTAAATGGTATATCTTGCCATTTGTCAGCCAACCACAGTTTCAGATGTGTTGTACATGTATTGAGCATATGCGAGGTGCCCACTCTTATCTTTTGTCAGCCAACCACAGTTTAAGATGTGTTGTACATGTATTGAGCATATGCGAGGTGCCCACTCTTATCTTTTGTCAGCGAACCACAGTTTAAGATGTGTTGTACATGTATTGAGCATATGCGAGGTGCCCACTCTTATCTTTTGTCAGCCAACCACAGTTTAAGATGTGTTGTACATGTATTGAGCATATGCGAGGTGCCCACTCTTATCTTTTGTCAGCCAACCACAGTTTAAGATGTGTTGTACATGTATTGAGCATATGCGAGGTGCCCACTCTTATCTTTTGTCAGCCAACCACAGTTTAAGATGTGTTGTACATGTATTGAGCATATGCGAGGTGCCCACTCTTATCTTTTGTCAGCCAACCACAGTTTAAGATGTGTTGTACATGTATTGAGCATATGCGAGGTGCCCACTCTTATCTTTTGTCAGCCAACCACAGTTTAAGATGTGTTCTACATGTATTGAGCATATGCGAGGTGCCCACTCTTATCTTTTGTCAGCCAACCACAGTTTCAGATGTGTTGTACATGTATTGAGCATATGCGAGGTGCCCACTCTTATCTTTTGTCAGCCAACCACAGTTTAAGATGTGTTGTACATGTATTGAGCTAATGCGAGGTGCCCACTCTTATCTTGATCTCCTATCCTGCAGCCAAAATGCAAGTTGTACGTTTTCTTAATCACTTTAGACATATTTCGTCTTTGTAATAGAAAAGTCACTTCGACGCATATATAACAGAAATTACTTGCACTGTTGACACATGCCCTGGGCATTTCTAACAAAGACGCTTTTGAGAAGGAAAAATGTAACACTAATAACGACATTTAATCAGAGAGAAGATATGTATACACAAAAGTGATGTAATACCAGGTAGGATTGCCAGGTAGGATTGCCAGGTAGGATTGCATAATGTGCTTCTAGTTACATTTTTAATTGGTCAGAATAAATAATTCAATCTACCAAAGCTGTTGCCTCATATATGCATATAGACGTTAATTTAACAAAACTACAGTTGCATATATCTATTAAAAAATCTAGGATAAATGAACATTTTAAAATATCATTTCCGTTTTCAGCACGTCAAAATTAGTTCAGATAAACTTTTTTTCATTTTCTGGTACAATTTTGATATTGGCTAGTGTTATCTTATAAACGTCTGCCGGTCGAATATCTGTATAAACAGACAGGCAGGCCGGCAGACATACAGACATGTAAATATTTACATACCCCAACAATATGGCATTCCCACACATAATTCTCTTTCCATGAACGGCCCTGTACACACGCCAGCAGTCCTACATTCGCGATATCTTGACCTTACGGCACGCCCACAGGTCGCATCACAAGGACTCCACATACTCCAGGGTGTCCTGCCCTCATCTAATGATGGTGTCGTTGTTGGTGGGCTAATACCTACATTTATGACAAAGTATTATTAAACTACATATTTCAACAGAAAAAGACATTCACATATGACTGTTCAATTTCATTTCAATATTCAATAAACCCAATAACCTCTTTAAGATTAGAAGAAGACTCGCAACTGCAACACTCAAATTAACACACATGAGAAAGCTATGGCAAAGTAGTAACAACGAAACTAAAGTAACCCTTTTAAGATCATGTGTTTTCCCAGTGGCAACATATGGATGCGAGACATGGACTTTAATCAAGACAATATTCAAAAGAATAAATTCATTTGAAATGAAGTGCTACAAACAAATCCTAGGAATATCATGGACAGAGAAGAAGAACATTGAAATTTTGAAATTACTGAAACTAAATAAAGGGTGGCTTCTAAATACCGCCATAATAGGAAGCTATAGTATTTTGGACACTTAAATTGATACGATAATATCGAAAGGCTGATTCTAGAGGGCAGAGTGTCAGGCAAGAGAAGAAGAGGATGACCCCCCCCCTCCCCAAAAAAAAATCCAAAAAAAACCATGGACCAGCGACATCAAATAACATTATTAATATGAATAACATGAATGCACATGTCTCTGACCAATGCGCAGACCTGCTTGACCAGAACAGAGAAGGCGTTGAGAGTATCCACGACGAAGACAACGTTCTGGAAAGAATATGTTACTTTATATAGTGCGCGCGCGCGCGCGCGTGCGTGCGTGCGTGCGTGTGTGTGTGTGTGCGTGTATGTGTGTATGCTCAATATTACGTCATTAAAAGTTGTACATTTCCCAGGTTCAATGGATTGAATGTCAGCCGCAGAGAGAACCTTTATTCGTTGATCAAGAAATAACTTTGCTGTACTACGAGCCACTTTACCCAATACGTGATTGACATGCGCAGTATTGTTGTTGTTTTTCTTTCATAAATGTACTAGCGCCAAAAGACGTCACACATATCTGCAATAAATACTCACAATTCATGTGATATCTTCTTCTTCTTCAGCGTTCATTCTCAAACTCCCGCTGGATCTCTAGCCGGGCAATGGTCCTACAAGATTTCCAGCAGAATGTAGTCCAGAGAATGGAAATGCGTTGTGTCGCCGTTTTATTTGCGCCAATGGTCCGACACATCCTTCTTCGGCAGACATGTGATATAATGTCACTAGCAATGTAAGTGAGTGGACAAAGAATGTTATAGACACCCTATAATATTGTCTGGGAAGATGAAAAGGAACAAGAGAAAATATCAGTACATAGCAACATCACAACATTACGATAACACAACATCACGATAACACAACATTACGATATCACAACATCACGATAACACAACATCACGATAACACAACATCACGATAACACAACATCACGATAACACAACATCACGATAACACAACATCACGATAACACAACATCACGATAACACAACATTACGATATCACAACGTCACGATATCACAACATCACGATAACACAACATCAGGATAACACAACATCACGATAACAACATCACAATATCACAACATCACAATATCACAACATCACAATATCACAACATCACGATATGACAACATCACGATATCACAGTATATCATAACATCACACCATCACGATATAATAAAATCACAATTTCACAGTTTCAAAATATCACAGTATCACCATTTCACAATATTGCAGTATCACAACATCGCAGTAACACAATATCACAGTACCACAGTATCACAATGTCACAGTAACACAATATCACAATGTCACAGTAACACAATATCACAGTACCACAGTATCACAATGTCACAGTAACACAATATCACAATGTCACAGTAACACAATATCACAATAAGACAAACACAGATGTGCACTTACTGTAACAGCTGATACATTTCTTGTGAAACAGGCCGTAAAGTTCCTTCAACATTTCGCTGATTCTGGCGATAGTTCGTTCAATGTACACATCCGCGGCGATACAGCAGGTGCCAGGGTAGGTGCACCCGGCTGGAGGTCGATGGGAGTGGAAAATGATAAGTGTTGGAGATGTGTCATTCTGTGTGTATGAAGTGTTGGAGATGTGTCATTCTGTGTGTATGAAGTGTTGGAGATGTGTCATTCTGTGTGTATGTTTCTCTACTTCCTCTTCACAATTTCTTCTACTTTTTCTTACTATCACTATTATAGTCATTGTTACAATTATTTTTATAGTTATTATTGTTACTAGTATTGTTACTATTATTGTTACTATTATTGTTACTATTATTATTGTTACTGTTATTGTTATTATTATTATTGTTACTGTTATTGTTATTATTATTATTGTTACTATTATTGTTATTATTATTGTTATTATTCTTATTATTATTGTTGTTACTATTATTGTTATTATTATTGTTACTATTATTGTTATTATTATTATTGTTACTATTATTGTTATTATTATTGTTATTATTATTATTGTTATTATTATTATTGTTATTATTATTATTGTTATTGTTATTATTATTATTATTATTATTACTATTATTGTTATTATTATTACTGTTATTGTTATTATTATTATTGTTACTATTATTGTTATTATTATTATTGCTATTATTATTGTTATTATTATTGTTATTATTATTGTTACTATTATTGTTATTATTATTATTGTTATTATTATTATTGTTATTATTATTATTGTTACTATTATTATTGTTATTATTATTATTATTATTATTATTCTTACTATTATTATTGTTACTATTATTATTATTATTGTTACTATTATTGTTACTATTATTATTGTTACTATTATTGTTACTATTATTATTACTATTATTATTGTTACTATTATTAGTAATGTTACTATTATTGTTATTTTTATTATTTTTATTATTATTACTATTATTGTCACTATTATTATTGTTACTAGTATTATTGTTACTATTATTATTGCTAGTATTGCTACTATATTATTGTTACTATTATTATTGTTATTATTAATATTATTATTATTGTTACTATTACTATTGTTATTGTTAGTATTATTGCTATTATTATTATTTATTTTTGTTAATGTTACTATATGTTATTACTGTTATTACTATCGCATCTGTGACGGAAAAGGTACTATTATTAGTGCCTGTTATTATTATTGTTATAGTTATGTCATTCATCTTCCATGTTCTCTTTTTCTCTACCTTTCCTTTCGTAATCTTTTTTTTAACTCTATAACTGGTTTCTAATATCTGTAATTATATTACTACCTCATGACTTACCTGCTTCTTACACCTGTAGCTCTAATACTACTTGATGACCTACTTAGTTTCTTACACGTGTAACACCTAGTTTCTTACACCTGTAACTCTATTACTACCTGATGACTTACCTGGTTTCACACACCTGTATGTTCATTACCACACGATGACTTACCTGGTTTCACACACCTGTATGTTCAGTACCACACGATGACTTACCTAGTTTCACACACCTGTATGTTCATTACCACACGATGACTTACCTGGTTTCACACACCTGTATGTTCAGTACCACACGATGACTTACCTAGTTTCACACACCTGTATGTTCATTACCACACGATGACTTACCTGGTTTCACACACCTGTATGTTCAGTACCACACGATGACTTACCTAGTTTCACACACCTGTATGTTCATTACCACACGATGACTTACCTGGTTTCACACACTTGTATGACTTACCTGGTTTCACACACCTGTATGACTAACCTGGTTTCACACACCTGTATGGCTTACCTGGTTTCACACACCCATGGGTTAGAATCTCCTGAATCTCATTGGCCCATCTCTTCATTTCTAAAACTCGGTTTGTCAGAGGGCATTGATTTCCTTGTGAGGGCACTGAAACAGAAATGATTATGGCAATTATTTTAAATTCTCCGAATTATTTCGCCATTTTCTAGTTTCTATTATCTGAATACGATTTCATATTATATTAAATGGTGTTCCTCCTTCGCAAGTGAAGATGAGCAAGCATGAAAAGCAATAAATGGGATGAGCAAGTAGAAAAACAACAAAATATTTGTGATTGTCTAATTTGGTTTGTGAGTTCGCAGATGCCCGATGAGTCCGATTCGTGCCAGAAAAGTTCTATTTCAGTACTTGCAGGAGTGCAGAGGGTTCGGGTTAGGAGAGCTTTTGTACTTGTTCTTCCGTTTACGTCGCTTGTAAATTGCCGACAGAGTTCTTTTTTTTCCTTCAAATTTCGTGATGCCAGTAGTGATCTGGGTGTGCCAAGCTGAGCGATCAAGTGCTGTAGTCTCCCAGGAGCTAGGATCGATGCTGCAGTGCTTGAGAGAGCTTTTTATGTGATCATTGAAGCGCTTTTTCTGCCCTCCACTTGAACGTTTACCTTCGCACAGCTCCCCATAGAATAATCTCTTTGGAAGGCGCTTGTCTGGTATACGGACGATGTGGCCAGTCAGACGAAGTTGGGATCTAGTCAGTATAGCATGGATGCTTTGCATACGGGTCTTTTCAAGGATTTCTAAGTCTGGTACTCGATCCTACCAAAGTACTCCCACGGGATTATATATATTATATAATAGTTTACATACAACAAATCTGCAATATGTGCAGTGTATGTCCATAATAGTTTGTTTCATGACATGGTTGTATGATATTCTATTGTAGACAAACATTTTGGGGACTTGACGTGCGATATAATCAGACAGAAGGTGTGGAAACACTGTAGTTGAATTATATTCAATCAAGATGCATCATCCGAAATTTTGTAGACTGGTTGTTCCACGGACATCTAGACACAACGGGATAAACATTGGTGTCACAAAAAGGGTCTGATTTAACTGGATTTCGCGCACAGTATTTAACAAGTACTTTTCAGAGCAGTATTGCGCGCTGATTTCACACAGCTTCATTCATCTTTGATGAAATGCGACAGATCATTGGTCGTTTTTTATTATACCGAGTCACAAGCCAAAGATAAGCATGGAAAAGTCGGATATACAAAGATAAGTAATCCTGTATGAGATCAGTTCAGAAAAACTATCTTTGAAGAAGTACATGATTTTCTTGCTATACTGGTGAGAATTGCTTTCAAACAAGAAGAAGTACATGATTTTCTCGAATGTAAATGTCGTCGAATTATGGTGCATATTATATCATGACCATCTGCGATATAGAACCTACTGATTAATTAGATATACAAACATATATGAGTACAATTACTTGAATCATCTATGTCATTTCAACTTACCAGTGCATTGTGGGCATGCTTGGAGATAATTTGACAACCACGTGACATCAAGTTCATTGCCACGTGGTCTAGCGGACGGGTCCATGCCACCATCACCAGTGCCTCTATTCCGTAGTATATCTTCACAACGGGGGTCACGCCATAATGTGGACAAATTTGGGAGATCAGCTTGCATTTCGTCTCCTTTTTCCATCTTTTTCCCTACGCCAGTGTTGTCTTTGAATTCTGCACTTGGCGCAGCTGCTCAGAAAAGATAACATTTTAGTTTTTGTTGCACAGAAAAGATAACATTTTAGTTTTTGTTGCACAGAAAAGATAACATTTTAGTTTTTGGTACACAAAAGCGACAACATCTTAATTTTAGTTATGTACAAAAAGAAACGTGCAGTATTATGTTCTTGTAGAGGGATTCTTTCTGCTATGTCTTATTTTCTGTTGTCAGTAAAATGCCTTACAGTCAAAACGTTGAGCTAATATTTTTAATTACTAGCAAAACTGTATTGACCAAGGTTTTCCCTTTTCGCCGACTAGACTATCGTTTTACTGCAGTCCCATTTGATGCCTATATAAATTCTCACATTCACGTACTTCAATTTAAATTCTACATAATTTGTACCATACATTCTATATATAAATTTAACCATAATTTCTACATAATTTGTACCATAATTTCTACATAATTTGTACGATAATTTCTACACAATTTGTACCATAATTTCTACATAATTTGTACCATAATTTCTACACAATTTGTACCATAATTTCTACTCAATTTGTACCATAATTTCTACACAATTTGTACCATACATTCCACATATATTGTAATATAAAATAAACATCAATTTTACATAATTTGTTCCATAAAATAAACATCAATTTTACATAATTTGTTCCATAAATTCAACAAACATTGTAGCATACATTATACATAAACTGCACATTAAATTCTACATAAAACTGCACAAATTGTACCAAAATTCAACATCATTTGTGCATAAAATCTGCATAAATTTTACAATAAATTCTACATAAACTGTAGGACCTACTAATAATTCAACATAAATTATAAATAAATTGTACGAGGTAAATATGAAGTTAAGTAAACAAGTTACTGAAGATAACTAAATATAAATATAAAATAATCAGAAATAACAATAAAACATAGAACAAAAACAATTATCGACGTGTCGGTCATACTGGGACCTTTCGGTTGTCCATTATTGTACTGAAATTTCGGTATAATGTGTACACAATTTCTCCATAAATTAGTCCATAATTTACGACATAAATGCCCCATAAATTCTAATTTCTACAAATATTATAACATATAACATATTACCATGTTTCTTATTTGGTCTCATATGTTTTGTTCCGTTAAACTTCTTGTCTCGTTTAATCTTTCTAACATCCTCCAAAACACTTGCAGTCTGTTCCTTCAGACGTGAGAGGTCGCGGTCGAATGCTACATTGGTATATGTCTTGATTTTTTTGCTGTTGTAGTGGATATCGCTGATGAGGTCATTTGTGTCTTGATGCAGTAGAGCCATATCTGACTAATATAAGAGAACTTGGTGGTTAGTGAAACAGATGTCATACTACTAATGTAAGAAAACATGGTGGCTAGTGAAACAGATGGCACGACTTATTTGTTATTCTGCGTGTATTTCAATTTCTAAAAACAATTTATACCAAAAGACTATGCAAATAAGTAATTGATCCAAATGAGCTCATGCCCTTTGACCCAGTGTCACTGTGTAATATATGCATGTCTCTGTGACCTTTGACCCAGTGTCACTGTGTAATATATGCATGTCTCTGTGACCTTTGACCCAATGCCACTGTGTAATATATGCATGTCTCTGTGACCTTTGACCCAATGCCACTGTGTGATATATGCATATGTTTGTGAGCTGTTTTTGTTTAGGTTTTCCATTTATCTAGCCCTGGAATTAGTAGATGGCTAATAAGCCATATTCTGGCCGCAAATGTCCTTGGACAGTTCGGGCATCGGATGACCACTGTGGAAAGTTCTTGGGCATATCCGTGACCATCTAGTTTCTCTCCGCTGTTGAGCTGCAACTTTTTTTAAATTAGAGCGCCATGTAACTCTATTTTGTGCAAGATTTCCCCACGAATCTTGGTTTATTTCAAAGGCTTTCAGCGAGATATTTAACGAGTCATTGTAGCGCTTCTTTTGGTCAGCTTGAGAAAGTGTGCCTTTCTGCAACCCATCATCGTGAAATATCTTTAGCATGTGATGATCTGGCATATGTACCAGATGACCTGCCCAACGAATGTGTGTCTGTATCAGAATAATGTCAATACCAGGGATACCAGATCTGTTATCTAGAGAGGTAACCAGAATCTTGTTTTACCATCAGATGTTCATAGTTTTTTCTTCTAACTGTCCATTGTATTTTATCTACGGCAATGTCCTGCAGACTTGAATCGTACTGAGAAAATCTACGGCAATGTCCTGCAGACTTGAATCGTACTGAGAAAATCTACGGCAATGTCCTGCAGACTTGAATCGTACTGAGAAAATCTACGGCAATGTCCTGAAATGTAAACTGGTATTTGACAATGTTTACTACATACAAATTGAACAAACAGAAACAGAAATTGTATTTCCGTGACCTACTTGAATATCGTTGAGATAGTCTTCACCATTTTCGTTTTGAGAGCTGCCAACATGGGTAGACTTCCATATCTTATCCTGCAGTGTTTGAGCGTCTTCAGATAGCATATCCAACTCTTCCTTGACAAGCTCCTCCGAAGGGGACATCGTCTTAACCCCATGTACGTCGCTTTCAGCTTTGACATTAGAAATTAACTTTATTATATTATCCATCTCGTTTCCTGCTCGTCTCATTTCATCATTGTCATTATCGCTTGTGATCTCTCGTGCTTTTTCAGAGATGGCGAGACACGACAAGGCGATGACTAAGATTGCTGTAGCTGCTACCAACATTATTCCCAGATCTGTAGACAAATTGACACTGTTTATGAAGGTAAATAACTTTGCATCCAACGATTAAATCCCCAACCATTCATCATTCCACCCAACCATCTATCCTTCCACCCAACCATTCATCCTTGTATCCAACCATTCAACCTCGCACCCAATCATCCATCCTTCCACCCAACCATCCATCATTCCACCCAACCATCTATCCTTCCACCCAACCATTCATCCTTGTATCCAACCATTCAACCTCGCACCCAGTCATCCATCCTTACACCCAACCATCAATCCTTGCATCCAACCATCCATTCTTTCACCCAACCATCCATCCTTCCACCCAACCATCCATACTCCCACCTAACCATCCATCATTTCATCCATACTCCCACCTAATCATCCATACTCCCACCTAGCCATCCATACTCCCACCAAATCATCCATACTCCCACCTAACCATCCATTATTCCATCCAACCATCCATCCTTACAACCCATCTACGTTATTTAAAAAAATACAAATTGTGAAAACATCCAATGAACATGATTAGTGCGGTATTTGATCTAACATTTCCGTTTCACGTTAAAAACATGCTCATGTTACAGAACATTCGTCAACAGTTTGCGAAGTCAGCATATTGTATTGAAATATTCGCAGATGTTCAAGAATAAATTTACGATTCGACATATTTCAAAATAAATTTACATAACACTACCACACATTAATTATCGACCGCTTATTTTTGCTAAGAATAATCTAAAAATTACAATACTACAGTAACGTAGTTGGACATAAACTTATATCATGGACTGAACCCAGTAGCGACAATATGCGAAACAATCACGGTAATTTTGCAGGTTACAATTCACATTTTGTACTTTTCAAAAATACAGAAAATCTGGGAGAGATTCACAAACACAACGTTTCTAACAAGTATTACAAAATCTGGGAGAGATTCACAAACACGACGTTTCTAACAAGTATTACAAAATCTGGGAGAGATTCACAAACACGACGTTTCTAACAAGTATTACAAAATCTGGGAGAGATTCACAAACACGACGTTTCTAACAAGTATTACAAAATCTGGGAGAGATTCACAAACACGACGTTTCTAACAAGTATTACAAAATCTGGGAGAGATTCACAAACACGACGTTTCTAACAAGTATTACAAAATCTGGGAGAGATTCACAAACACGACGTTTCTAACAAGTATTACAAAATCTGGGAGAGATTCACAAACACGACGTTTCTAACAAGTATTACAAAATCTGGGAGAGATTCACAAACACGACGTTTCTAACAAGTATTACAAAATCTGGGAGAGATTCACAAACACGACGTTTCTAACAAGTATTACAAAATCTGGGAGAGATTCACAAACACGACGTTTCTAACAAGTATTACAAAATACTCATCATCATCATTAAGTGCCGTCTCCGCAACGACGGTTGGCTGCAACGTATCTCCAACATCTCCTGTCTCTTGTCTTGGTGGTGTACTCTGCTAGACTGTAACCTGTCCATCGTGTAATGTTACTCTCCCACTTGTATCTCTGCCTACCTCTTGCTCGCTTCCCTTTGACTTTACCCTCAAGTAAGGTCTTCAATAAGGTGTCATGTCTTTTAATGTGACAAAGTATTTTAATTGCCTGATCTTTATTTCTCTTAGTAGTTCTTTCTTCATATTAAGTGTCTTTAGCACCTCTTTATTTCTTCTCTTTCCATGATGTTCTCCCTATTCTTCTATATTCCCACATCTCAAAGGCATCAATTTTGTCTTCTAATTGTTTGTTTAAGTGTCCATCCTTGTATACTGCAAAATACTACACAACCGTTAAGTTGGCCCAAGTTATAGGGAACTAAAAACAGAGCGTCCACAAACAAGTATATTTATGCACCAGAACGGTAAACAGTCACAATTGCATTGTCGTTGTAAAGTGAGACCAAACAATACATGTCACAGGCTTCTTAATCCACTTAATCTCAGCTTTCTCCCAGCCTTACTCATCTCACGAGACAAGGGCAGTGACATTCATCGTATAGAGGTAGTTGTATCCATCTTATGATAGAGTGGTAATGATATCTTTCTCATAATAGTTTGTTTGTTCCTTTCGTGCAGAAAGCGACACATAGGGGCATAGGTTTTGGTTGTCCATATGATGCGTCCCGCTGCCTGCAGCTTTAGTTCCTGGATGGTCTTACAGCCTATTAATTCCCCTTCTTTAAGAATGGTGTTTTTAAGGGTTATTTTAGTTCTTCCTCTTTTTCTTTTACCCTCAGGGGACCACATAAGGGCTTGTTGGTTTATTCTGTTTACATTTAGTCGTAAAACGTGACCAAGATATTTCCATCTTCGTTTTCTTATGATGTTTGAAACATACTCTTGGTGTGTTTTGTCTCTTAGATCATTATTTGTGACGAAGTCACTCCATTTTATGTTCATCAGTTTGTGAAGACATTTGTTTTCGAAACTATTTATTTTGTTGTCTGTTGCTTGAGTTGATTTCCAGCTTTCACTACCATTCGTTAACACTGAGACAATACATTCTCATGATAGAGCAGTAACGATATCCATCCCATGATAGAAAGGATTTGACGATGGAAGCAAGATAACATAACTTGTACACCTAGTTCACATGGTTATCATTGCGAAGGATACTTTTTTGTGCAGCTGCCTCTCTCTCTCT
Source organism: Meghimatium bilineatum (assembly GCA_034231615.1). NCBI lineage: Eukaryota > Metazoa > Mollusca > Gastropoda > Stylommatophora > Philomycidae > Meghimatium > Meghimatium bilineatum. The sequence continues at coordinate 23,614,531 of CM067302.1, forward strand.
ATGACCTGTCTTTTACAGAACATTGTCCTCAGTTCCATCCTGCAAGCTTCTCGGTTCTGAGCAAGCTGCCCAGCCTCTTCCAGTGTCATGTTCAGAAGTTCTTCGATGTCATGTGTCTGCAGTCTTAGTCGGCCTCGTGTTCTCTTTCCTGGAACTTTTTTATCTGTGATTAATCAGTTTCTTGGCTTTATATTCGTCTCAGTAGTTTGCCATTGTTTTCTCAGCAGCAGTACTTTGACATAAAAAATAAGCCTGTAAAACTTTCAGTAGGAGAGTAAATTATTGCAGACTTCTGCCATTCTATTAATGATAGCCCATCTTCAGAATTTGAGGCCAGGTCTGCAAAATTCCATGAGAAGAACTTCAGGGAAATTTATCTATTCATCATCATGTAATCATTCTCAAACTCCCGCTGGTTCTCTCTTGTAGCAGGACAATGTACCTACTAGATTTCATTCTCAAACTCCCACTGGATCTCTCTTGTAGCAGGACAATGTTCCTACTAGATTTCATTCTCAAACTCCCGCTGGATCTCTCTTGTAGCAGGACAATGTTCCTACTAGATTTCATTCTCAAACTCCCGCTGGATCTCTCTTGTAGCAGGACAATGTTCCTACTAGATTTCATTCTCAAACTCCTACTGGATCTCTCTTGTAGCAGGACAATGGTCCTACTAGATTTCATTCTCAAACTTCCGCTGGTTCTCTCTTGTAGCAGGACAATGTTCCTACTAGATTTCCAGCACGATGTAGTCCAGAGAATGGAAATACATTGGTATAAAATCCTATGTGTGGTATGATCCGGCACATCCGTCTTCGGCAAGTAATTAATGTATAAAAACTGTTTTTCTGACGTCAACTTTTGGCAATCCTTTCTCCTCTTTGTCAACAAATGTTAAACTTTTTCAGACAGCCTTCAAAGTTATTAAAATAATTTATGTACATTTACTTTCTTTGTATGATCAGCGGTGGGTCTAAGTGAAAATTATCCAACAATTAATAAAATTATTGGAGATAAAGAGTTAATTTCGAATGGGAATCTCGAGAGAAACATGGGGTGCTCATAATCAAAACATGACTGGATGGAAGATGTTGAATGTTCAGTGATCTGGATACATTACAAACACATGTTTATGAGAAAAAGGCAGGATACTATTATGTTGAACAGGAAATCGTAGGAAGAGGCAATGAGTGAAGGGGTAAAAACAACAGTGCCAGCAGGTTATAGAACAAATTGAGGTGAAATTGATTTAGGCATATATACACTTGTGAAAATTACTGGAGATAACTTGAAAGAGATATGCAATACAGATTTCATGTTTATCCACGTCCAATGTTCTACACCTACATGGCGCAATGAAACGGTGGCAGAACCCACGCAATTTGTGCTGGATATTTGAGAGAAAGTGAAAATAAAACAACTTTACATTTGTTAAGATAAGTTTGACCAAGACTTAGAGATGATAATGGCAGAAGAATTGTTCTTACACATGAATATTACAGTTAAATTTCACTATAACAACTGGACAATATCATATTAGAAGAATTAGCAGCTTTAGGTGACTTTGGAGTTGAAATAATCACACAATTTCTGAATGACATATATAACAGTGGAAACATACCCGATGACTTAATGAGGTACATAATATATATATAGCCTTACCGAAGAAACCAGGGACCACCGAATGTGAAGAACACCGTGCAATCAGCCTCATGAGCCAAATAACCAAAATACTTCTCAGAATCACAATGAAGAGAGTGAGAAACAAAATAAAATCAGAAAACAACTTGAAAACTGGAATGGTTTGCACATGTATGCTGACATGATTCCTTGTCAAAAACAATACTAGTTCTGCGGAAAGCTGTTGAGGGTAGAAGAAACAGAGACAAATAAAAGTATGGACAGACAAAATCAAGGACAATACGAGATTTTTTTCTCGCTGATCCGCACTGTGTAAGATAGAAATCGCTGGAGTTCATGCATCAAATGTTTAACCCCAACGACCTTCACTGGTTATACCCCAACGACCTTTACAGGTTATACCCCAACAGCATTCACAGGCGATACCCCAACGACCTTCACTGGTGATACCCCAATGACCTTCACTGGTTATATCCTAACGACCTTCACTAGTGCCGTGTTTATATATGGGCAGATAACAACATGGAATATGAACCGATGAAATATGCTCTGTCCATTGTAATTGTTCAACTCCAACACCCGTACATTCCACTTCTGTAATATTTGTTTTTAGAAGCCTGTAATCATCTCCCCATGTCCGCTGTTATTGTTCAACTCCTACACCCGTACATTCTACTTCTGCTTCGCTCTCTGATAACCAACACACGGAACAGTTGCGGGTAGAAGAATATGAGGAGGTTTTTAAAAAATATGATTTTCTTCATGTGATATATTCATTCCAGAACGCGTTCTGCCTTATGGATTCTCTGAACACTTCATGAATCTGGGTGACGACCTGCCACAGATAGAGACATGATTAAGCAATCTGATATATCACTGCACCATGATCGTCTTGGGCGCCCTCTTCCCCTGTTGCCATTAACTCTGCCTTCAGCTATTAATCTTTCTATGTTGTTGTCTCTTTATATGATCCCCCCAAAAATACAGCTTTCTTGTTAAGATGTTGTTAAGGAGCCAGCCCTCTTCGACGTTTATTGATCTTAATACTTCTTGATTTTTTTTTAGTTGTCCATGGTATACGTAAAATTATTCTGCAGCATCTCATTTTGAAAGTAGCGATTGTTTTTGCTATTATTTTATTTAATACCATTGCTTTCAGGAGGAAATCGTTTATCGAATAGAAAACAAAAAAACACATTCATTTTCTACGCCATGTTTTAGCGGAAGTTTGATAATATTAAAGACGGGATAGGATTAAGATTGTCCACATTTCTAAACAAGAAACAGGACAGGGAACAGAGAGACATTGCGAAATTTTTGGTGTTGATGTTTCCAGAGTGGCACTCCTACACGATAAATGAACCAATACGGAAGTTCGTGTGATTTCTGTAGGAGAGAGCGAAGTACGTTGTTTCTGTACGTGATTTCTGTTGGGGTGAGTGAAATACGTTGTTTCTGTACGTGATTTCTGTTCAAGAGGGTAATACGTTTCTGTACATGATTTCTGTTGGGGAGAGTGAAGTACGTTGTTTCTGTACGTGATTTCTGTTGGGGAGAGTGAAGTACGTTGTTTCTGTACGTGATTTCTGTTGGGGAGATGGAAATACGTTTCTGTACATGATTTCTGTTGGGGAGAGTGAAGTACGTTGTTTCTGTACGTGATTTCTGTTGGGGAGATGGAAATACGTTTCTGTACATGATTTCCGTTGGGGAGAGTGAAGTACGTTGTTTCTTTACGTGATTTCTGTTGGGGAGAGTGAAGTACGTTGTTTCTGTATATGATTTATACAGGGAAGAGTGAAATACGTTGTTCTACCAGTTTCACAGTTGAGCTGCGATGTGTTTCGCTTTCCGGCCCAGAATATCAGCTTTTGGCATGTTTTGCGCTCAATCTGGACATTGCAGCCGATGCTACTTCGTCTAGTCTTTATTTCATTAATAGTGTATCCATCGCAGCTTATATCTATCTGTGGGGCGTATTATTTACATGAAGCTGTCCTCACTGCCACTCTGTAAGCATCTCGGTTCTGTGCAAGCTGCCCAGAAACTTCCAATTGCATGTTCAGAAGGTCCTCGATATCCTGTGTCCATCGTAGACTTGGTCTGCCTCTTGTTCTGTTACCTGGAACTTTTCCCTCCATGATTAATCTTTCCAAACCGTTGTCTTTTGTGTAATGTTCAAAATTTCTTGTGTTGTGTTTGTCGATAGTTTTGAGGTGAGGTCTTCTTCTTATATGTTCTAGTCTTTGCAGACGTTTGTTTCGGTTAGTCTTTCATACAAAAAAACCTTGAACATTTAAAGTTATTAATTTCTTGTTGTTGTTGTCTATTTATCTATATATTAACAGAAGTCTTTGTCTCGTGTATTTGCCATGATCTTAATTTTCTCTGTGTAATTTCCATATCATATCTTGTAGTATTGGTTTTTTTTCTTCAGTTTTTGAAGTAAGTTCTTGAAGTTCTTGGTAGCGTTCACCCATAAGATGGGTGTCATCTGGAAACCGCAAGTGACGTCGAGGACATCCACCGATTAAACTTGTTGTTTGCTTATTCTGTGCTGCCACTTGAATGGTATCTATCTATATATCTACCTATATGTGCTCCTTCAGCGCCGAACACGGTGCATAGGGCAGAAACCAGAACTCTCACAGTTCAAGCAATGTGATGCTACTGTTTGTAATTCTTGCATGTTATTGAATTTCAAGATCATACCCTCTTTGATGTATTTGCTGTTACTTTTACTTCAATGTTTTCTTTTCTATTTCTGTCAAAATTACAATTTCACATATTGTTATAAAGACCTTCCTGTCACACTCGATTAAATACCTGATTTTGAAGAAGGGTGTGTTTTAAGAAAAGGTGCAGATATTGACGTCACGCTGTATATCTCTGCAATGCATTTTGTATAAATGACTCCATCCCTTAACCAAAGACGAATGTGTCGGGGAATTAGCGCAAATAAAACGGTGACACTACGCATTTCCATTTCTCTGGACTATATCCTGCTGGAAATGTATTCTGCTACAAGAGAGATCCAGTGGGAGTTTGAGAATGAAATCTAGTAGGAACATTGTCCTGTTACAAGAGAGATCCAGTGGGAGTTTGAGAATGAAATCTAGTAGGAACATTGTCCTGTTACAAGAGAGATCCAGTGGGAGTTTGAGAATGAAATCTAGTAGGACCATTGTCCTGCTACAAGAGAGATCCAGCGGGAGTTTGAGAATGAACGCTGAAGAAGAAGACTTCACAATCCATCAATCAAGTGCCATGTCGAGTGGTGTAGGCGATCATGCTCCTCCACAACTCTGTCTCTTGTGTTGTTAATACGTTCAGTTGATGACTTATTTTTGTGCTATAACGATAACCCATCCAGAAATGTATCTTTGTCTTCCTCTGTCTCTTCTCCCCTTGATCTTTTCTGTTGTTACTAAATGTTCAAGTTTTATTTTCCTTCTATAATTTGTCATTTTACTCCAATATCTCTGAGAACATCTACGTTAGTTTTCTTGGCTGTCCATGGAGTTGTCATCATTCTCCACAAAAACCACATCTCAGTTGTCTCCAGCTTATCTTGAGCTATCTTGCTTAAAGTCCATGCTTCGCATCCATAAAGAAGGATTGACTCACCATAACATCTTAACACTCGAACTCGGGTATGCACTCGACGTATAAATAAACACGATTTATTTAGACGATATAGGCACAGGCGAGTCACGTTCGTAGTTCCTGAAGGGAGGAGAATCCCCAATCCTGTTAACTGGCATATTAACCTCACTAAACAGGTTCATTTATGGAACCGACATCAGAGCACATCTTGCAGACATATGTACTCAATGTTCCTAAACAAATGACGCAAGCAATGCATTCTCAAACGCCCTTCAACTGGCTGGTTAAATACTCCTTCGTGTGCTTATCAATAATATATTCCCATACAGTGCAATCACGTTATAACGACAGTGGAATCACGTTATAACGAAATGGTCTGGGCCGACGATATACGTATGCTATAACCATAATTCTGTAAATACACTAATTGGCGATTTTGGTAAAAGTTGTTATATAGGGATACATGTTATAATGAAATGCGCTATACAGGGATTCCACTTTATTTGTTCATCACTGTTGGATGTAGTCAAGAGAGTGGATAGTCTTCTTCTTCTTCTCGTTCGCAGTTTGACATGTCTACACAGCAAGTCCTGTTTTCTTGAGTGGGCAGTAAAATCCTGTGTACATAATATAAATAAAACTACATTCATTACGTTTTTGATTATTGTCGTGATTTCGTTGGTCACTATTTTATATGTTGCATGCAAAAAACACAAAAAAGACCGACCAATGAAACGCACGGAAATAATAAAAAAATCAGCCCTCCAGGTCATGTTTACTTTCTGTACAAAGGTCTTTACTAGTCCAGTCATGGTGTAATGTTGGCAGGATACAAACATACAAAGAAGGACTGTCGAAGGTCGTGATTCAATCAAGCCGTTTGGCTCATGTTTTCCCTTATTGCCACGCATTTCGTTGTCATGCAACACAAAGTATATAAACAGTGTCCAAGGAAAATCACAACAATAATAAAAAAACATCACGCAAGAAGGCTGATTCTGTTTTGTTTCTGATATTAGATATTGTTTGGCCACTGGTACCGATTCAACCGAGGCCAGTCGTCATGATCCGATCAAGCATTGCATGAAAAAAAGGTAGTTCAATCACATTTTAACAAATTGGTCAGGATCGACTAATATTTATGTCTCAACTTCTTCAGCGTTCATTCTCAAACTCCCGTTGGATCCCTTACATCGGGACAAAGTTCTTTATTTCATTCTCAAACTCCCGTTGGATGTCTTACATCGGGACAAAGTTCTTTATTTCATTCTCAAACTCCCGTTGGATGTCTTACATCGGGACAAAGTTCTTTATTTCATTCTCAAACTCCCGTTGGATCTCTTACAGCGGGACAAAGTTCTTTATTTCATTCTCAAACTCCCGTTGGATCTCTTACAGCGGGACAAAGTTCTTTATTTCATTCTCAAACTCCCGTTGGATCTCTTACAGCGGGACAAAGTTCTTTATTTCATTCTCACACTCCCGTTGGATCTCTTACAGCGGGACAAAGTTCTTTATTTCCACCTGTTGGATCTCTTACAGCGGGACAAAGTTCTTTATTTCCACCTGTTGGATCTCTTACAGCGGGACAAAGTTCTTTATTTCCACCTGTTGGATCTCTTACAGCGGGACAAAGTTCTTTATTTCCACCTGTTGGATCTCTTACAGCGGGACAAAGTTCTTTATTTCCACCTGTTGGATCTCTTACAGCGGGACAAAGTTCTTTATTTCCACCCTTTGGATCTCTTACAGCGGGACAATGTTCTTTATTTCCACCTGTTGGATCTCTTACAGCGGGACAATGTTCTTTATTTCCACCTGTTGGATCTCTTACAGCGGGACAATGTTCTTTATTTCCAATAGGATGTAGTCCAGATAATGGAAATGCATTCTTTCTCCACTTTATTTGCGTCAATGACACGACACATCCGTCTTCGGTGGCTAATATGTCCGTCCATCCATCCGTCGGTCTGCCTGTCTGTCAGTCAGTCAGTCTATCTATCAGTCAGTCTATCTATCCATTCATCCATCCATCCATCTATCTATCTATCTATCTATCTATCTATCTATCTATATATCTACGAGGCGTGTTCAAATGAAAACGGGACTTGTGGATTTATTAAAAAAGTATCATACGCAATTTAATATTTTCAACGGAATTGAACAAAGCAACCACTTGTGAATAAGAATGCACCTGGGTTCATCAGAAAAAATCTCCGTATGCATTTAGGCAAGCATCCCACTGTTTAGGTAGACGTCGAATGCCGTCCGAGAAAAAGTTGCTAGTTCAATTTCTTCCGAACAACCATGTGGGCTGTCCCAATTGACATATGGAATTCTTCTGCAAGCGAACGAATGCTCCGACGACGGTCAGTCAGTACTGCTTTATCAAGCACGGCTATGGCTTCTTCTGTTGCAACAATATGCGCCTGACCTGGCCGTGCAAGATCTGCCGTTAACTCACGTCCGTCTTTAAACATACGCACCCACTCCATCACTCTGGTCCTCGACAAACATTTGTCACCATATGCTGCCTTCATTCTCCGATGAATGTCTACTGCTTGACATCCTTCAAATGAAAGAAACTGGATCACAGCACGCTGATTCACTTTGGACGGGTTCGGAATCACACCCGCCATATTGTTAACAGTCTTCTGCAGCACATATGCATGCTGGGAAGATGAACACGTGACCGTATGTAAATTATTGGATACTCATTACTAGTGCAAAATGTCATCAATATCAGTGCGCTCTATCACGCGTGGTGTAACAAGTCCCGTTTTCATTTGAACACGCCTCGTATATATCTGTCTTTTCTCTGCGTATGCCGGATGTAATAACAGAAATTCGCTATATAAGCATAAACATTACAGAGTAAATATAATTGGAGATTTTGAAAAGTGTTTGTTATAGACATATAGGAAAATGTGTTATACAAAGATGCGCTATATTGGGATTCCACAGTAGTTTTCTCATTTTCAAGATATTTATGGTGACGATTTGGAAAACCAGTGATGGAAAAATAAGGCGGGGGTGGGTGTATACGGTGTTTCCCGCTTGATAGTTTGTTTCTGGGTGTGCTGAATAGAACAATGGTACTTACGTAGAACACAAGTGGTATGATGAACGAGCAGCGCTATCGGACTATATGGTATCGGTACGATACATATAACAGCATGTGACTATGTCAGACAAATTCAACGTTTCAACCTTAATGTCTTTCTCAATATAATAAAAAAAATTATTTAAAAAAACTGATGAAATATGACTATCACAAAAGCGTCATTGCCTGGTCGTCATGGTAACACGTATCACACTGATGTACCAGGTAAGTATGGCCTACTATTGTTATATGGTGTTACATCAATGTCACTTAATATCCATTGTAGTACTAAATGTAGTGTTCAGGTTTCCTAAACATCGGTGGGGGGGGGGGGGATTGAACATACCCCCTGATCTGTTTACGCCCTAATCACCATCCTCGTATAAAAGATTAAATGCAATTATGAAATATGATTGTCCAAAAGAAAAGAGCACCTACCTCAGTCAAGCTATAAAATAATGACATAAATCATTTCGTCCGCATGACTATATCCAGTTAAAAGCAAGACATTCTTTTGAACGAAAACAGAAGCAGAAAACTAAGTAATTTTATCAAAATTAACGTGCCTCAAGGAAACAAAATTACTATTTTATCATAATTAATATGTCCCGCGGAAACAGAAATACTCGGGACAGAGAGGTGTTCAGTATGTTGTTGTTCATCCATCACATGATGATGATGACCATTTGTTACATCCACTTTTGAAAATTCAATTTTAGTTATGTCCTTGATTATGAGTTCGTAGATGGCTAATGAGCCCTATTCGAGCTGTAAATGTCCTTGGACAGTTCGGACATGGAATGACGACTGTAGACAGATCTTGGTCTATCCGTGACTATCTAGCTGCTCTCCGCTCGTTCAGTATGTACAACAAAGATAACGTTCTGGAAAGAATGTGTCACTAGATGTATAGTTAAATAGGAAAGTTTGTTATAAAAGAATGTGTCACTAGATGTATAGTTAAATAGGAAATAGGAAAGTTTGTTATAAAAGAATGTGTCACTAGATGTATAGTTAAATAGGAAATAGGAAAGTTTGTTATAAAAGAATGTGTCACTAGATGTATAGTTAAATAGGAAAGTTTGTTATAAAAGAATGTGTCACTAGATGTATAGTTAAATAGGAAATAGGAAAGTTTGTTATAAAAGAATGTGTCACTAGATGTATAGTTAAATAGGAAATAGGAAAGTTTGTTATAAAAGAATGTGTCGCTAGATGTATAGTTAAATAGGAAAGTTTGTTATAAAAGAATGTGCTATAGAGGAATTCCACTGTAGTAATTTGATAAGACTTAACATCTATACAACATTTATTTGTATCCGAATTGACGATTTTACAATATTTAATTGTATCCGAATTAACGTGTCTATAATGTTATATTTTATACGAATTAACGTGTCTATGTTATATTTTATACGAATTAACGTGTCTATGTTATATTTTATACGAATTAACGTGTCTATGTTATATTTTATACGAATTAATGTGTATATAATATTAAATTTTATCCGAATTAACGTGTCTATATTATTAAATTTTATTAAAATTGACAATAGAATTGTATTATATTAAATTTCTAAACATATTTTATTACTTACAATATTTGTGTTTATCCTGTAAGACCAGACATATTCATTGCTTGTCCAAATCTTGAATCCTAAATCATGCACAGGGTTTCATGAAAAACTCAAACACATTTAATCAGTTGTACGAAATCAGTTGCAACACATCTGGTATCCGTAAAATGAAATTGAAAACATTTACACCATTCTGTGCCCTGCTGCCATCGTCCATTCCTGAGGTGCACGGAAATACAAATCGTGCCCTAGATTATTTTTTTGCGTAAGAGCGGGCAAAAATATGCAAATAGTCAGCAATTTCTAAATAAATCATACAACTGTAATTCACACGGGAAACATGACCATTTATTTTATAACAGTTACTTGTCTAGATTTATTTACTAAACGTTCGCGATTGACTGGTTTACTTTATTTTTAAAAATATCAATTCTTCTCAAAGTGTCATTCCTTTGAGGAAAGTTTCATTGAAGATTTGTTACTTGATGCACCCACAGCAAACTATCAAACTATACAATATACGATCTGAGTATACGTAAGATCTTTTGCAAATACCGCATGTGCAACATTGTGCATATGAAGAAAGCGGCAGGCGTGAAGGTTAGAAAAATATGCAGACACCTACATACTTGAACAGAAGGAGAGCCCGTTAAACTTTGTTCAAATAGCACAGTCAGACATTTTGAAGTTCCAGGGGGAAAAAAAGAAATTGCACAGGTAGCTAGCTATTTGACGTGCAAGGTAAGTGAATGAAATTAATAAAGTGAATATCGCGGTTCTGAAGTTATATGCATACATTATATAAGGAGTTGGCAATGGTTCTCACATCAGATACAGACATTATTTAAGGAGTTGGCAATGGTTCTCACATAAGATACAGACATTATTTAAGGAGTTGGCAATGGTTCTCACATCAGATACAGACATTATTTAAGGAGTTGGCAATGGTTCTCACATCAGATACAGATATTATTTAAGGAGTTGGCAATGGTTCTCACGTCAGATACAGACATTTTTTAAGGAGTTGGCAATGGTTCTCACGATCGCTACAGACATTCTTTATAAAAGATGCGAATATGTCAAGACATTCAAACTGTGTACTAAAGTCACTGAGACTGAACCAATCGAGACAAGGACTATTACAACAACAACGAACATCCGGTATAGGTATTGAAGTATCCTCAGTAACAACAAACATATAACATCCGTATGTGTACTACAATGACCACAGTGTTGCTTCAAATAATAGCGTATACCAGTAAATTCAAGTAGACCCGTTTACTCAAGTTGCACGATGATTCGGTGCCGTTAGAACGGACCTGGTTCAAATCCCGTCAGTCTCAAGAATCTTTAATTTATCCTCTTGTTTACTACTTGAATTTACTTGGATAAAGGACCTGCCATTCTTCACAACTCCCTACACAATGAGCAGCTCTGAATAGAGGACCTGCCATTCTCCCCTACCCCATGGGCAACTCTGGATAGAGGACCTGCCATTCTCCCCTACCCCATGAGCAGCTCTGGATAGATAGCCTGCTATTAAAAAACATTGCTAGAATATTTTCCAGAATATAACCACCAAGCCATTTTTGGCTGTAAGTACTTTATATGCAATATAGATACTTTTAGTAGTTTGCCATTGCTTTCTGAATTGTCTAGATGCTCAGTTGCATGAGGCAAGATTTGAACCCGGGACCTTGGTAGTCACACATGCTCTCTGTGGCACGCCGCCAGAGCCAGACATAAGAAGACTACAAAGTCAAATTGCCGTCTCGATTTGTTACTTTTGTTTTACTTATTCACACACCGACTAACGCTAAAGGGAATCAACCCCTACAGACAGTTCCCACTGCCTAACGGGTTAGAATAAGAGTGCTTCAGGCTAAGGGAGTAAACCCCTACATAAATCCGGACGGAAGACCATAAGGCGATAGACGATGTATTAAACAACATTTTGGCATCTCCTGAAATTCTGCTTCGTTTCCAAGTATATTGGCACTGTCTTTGCCTTAGTACTAATCAACACAGCCGAGAGAGGGTTAGTGCAAATGGGCAAGGCACTTTCTCAAGCAAATATGCCCAGTAGGCAGTCACGTTTGAGACATGGGACTACATTCTCGGGAATTTGTTCTGTTCCTATCGACCACCATCTTTAAAGATCAATCAATCAAGTGCCATGCCGAATGGCGTAGGCGATCATGTTTCTCCACGACTCTCTGTCTCTTGTGTTGGCGATACGCTCGGTTCGTGAACTTCTATCATGCCACAATACTAGTCCATCTAGAAAATTTTCTCTTTGTCGTCCCTTATCTCTCCTACCCCTGATATTTCCAGTGGTTATTAAGTATTCTTTAAAGATACGAAGACCAAAATCACCATAAATTTCAACAATCACCATAAATTCCAACAAAGAACGCAGTGAAAAAGAAAATCTATTTACGAACGAGCAAGACCAAGATTATGACAAGAGACAAAATCACTAACAAGTTATCAATAACAGAGAACTGGAGCGAGTTATCAGTTTTGAATACCTTCGTTCTCTTATAAGCAGCAACGGGGATTGTTGTGAGGAAATCAGATCAGAAAAGTGTATGATCAGAACTGAATGAGTCATTCTTCTCAACAAACAGCAGAGCATTACCTGGATCTACTGTCCAGGTCATGCTGGGGGTCCGGGGAAACGAAAGAGCCGATGTGTTGGCTGGTAAAGCCTTGGTGAACGGCACAGAGATAAGAAGAGACAGGATTGAATTGATTAGAGCAGTCATGGATACCCTACGAGAAGATGAGGAGGAAGTTGAACGTGACAATGTACATATTCAGAGAATGGTAGAAATGTGAGTGACTAGAGGCGATGGGAGAAAGTGCTCCCTCTCCGGAAAGATCAGAAGAACGTGTAATCAGCAACTGACTGGGACACTGAGCTTATACACTTTTAGATGGCTGACGGAACGGAAAGCAGAGCATATACGGGAATTCCCCCAGTGCTGTGACGCTTGTTCCTAATCAAGACAGACGGAGGTTGGCCATTGTATCACATAAATGAAAAACATATGGCTGTACTTCAATAAAATAGCAAAAACAAACTTTACTTAGAGCCTGCATATTCTTAGTTGTAATATATGAATGTCAATCTTGGACAATCGTCAGTAAAGTTGTTGTTCGTCCATCACAGGTGATGATGACCATTTGTTACATCCAATTTTGAAAATTCAATTTTAGTTATGTCCTTGATTATGAGTTCGTAGATGGCTACTATTCGAGCTGTAAATGTTCTTGGACAGTTCGGACATGGAATGACGACAGTAGACGGATCTTGGTCTATCCGTGACTTTTAGCTGCTCTCCGCTGTTGTAAAGTACTAAAATGGACTTTAAAAAATCACCAATATGAATATTCTGAGAGAATCTTGCTAAACAACAAGGTTCTCGCTAGGACATTACAATAATTTGGCCATATCAAACGACCAGATAGCCTAGAAAAGAATATAATGGGGGGGGGGTGCCATCTATCTATCTATACGCTGTATCCCTTGTTGAGTCAGGGGTGGAAGAGTTCTCTGGAGATGGGCATCTTGTGTGCTGTTAGTAAGTTTGTTCCTGTGGCTTCTTTGATAAATCATTGCATGAAAAAGAGGTAGATGGCAAATAAGGGGAAAGCGCACAGAAGCAGGAAGATTCGCTCCAGATCAGTTTCACAGGACTGTGATGACTGCTACATCCTGTCCGGCTGTGATACCTGATGACACTGTCCGGCTGTGATACCTGATGACACTGTCCGGCTGTGATACCTGATGACACTGTCCGGCTGTGATACCTGATGACACTGTCCGGCTGTGATACCTGATGACACTGTCCGGCTGTGATACCTGATGACACTGTCCGGATGTGATATCTGATGATCCTGTCCGGATATGATACCTGATTACCCTGTCCGGATGTGATATCTGATGATCCTGTCCGGATGTGATACCTGATGTTATATCATTCATTTCTTTCCAGCATCACTTTCTGTCCAGTTATCGTTCTGTGATGTGGGTAAACAATCTTCATTTTTTGGCCACTTCATGAGACAGGGAGGTTTGGAGAACATAGTCACAACAGGCAAGATTGAAGACAACAAAGACAGAGGGCAACAACGTGATAAAATATTATACATTTTTACAACTTAGCACGACAGGGAAACAACACCGATCTTTATACATAATACTGTAGACAGAGAGCTGTGGCACACATGTGGAGAGCCATGATCGGGGAATGAACCCAGGACCACTCATATGCGAAGCTAGTGCTTTAACCACTGCGCCATGCGGCTCCAATATTGTGGCATACCAGGAAATGAAACACATATATGCTGTAAAAAATGGACCAAAGCAGGAACAAAAAGACCAAGAAATATAATCTACCAAGAAATGAGTACACTCATGAAAGCTATTAGGACAGTCAACCATCCAAAAGACAACTATCAATATCTTGACAGAGCTGAGCAGGTTATCATATTCCGCATCAGGACAGGACACAACAGACTAAACAGCTACTTAAATAGACTAAGATTGGTTCATCAACTTTGAGTCCATGTGAGCAGGCACAGATTGCGTAAAATATCCTACAAAACTGCATTACACTAAACCAGTTAAGGGAGGAACACTGGCCCCACAGAAACACTAAACCAGTTAAGGGAGGAACACTGGCCCCACAGAAACACTAAACCAGTTAAGGGAGGAACAATGGCCCCACAGAAACACTAAACCAGTTAAGGGAGGAACAATGGCCCCACAGAAACACTAAACTAGTTAAGGGAGGAACAATGGCCCCACAGAAACACTAAACCAGTTAAGGGAGGAACACTGGCCCCCACAGAAACACTAAACCAGTTAAGGAAGGAACACTGGCCCCACAGAAACACTAAACCAGTTAAGGGAGGAACACTGGCCCCACAGAAACACTAAACCAGTTAAAGGGAGGAACACTGGCCCCACAGAAACACTAAACCAGTTAAGGGAGGAACACTGGCCCCACAGAAACACTAAACCAGTTAAGGGAGGAACAATGGCCCCACAGAAACACTAAACCAGTTAAGGGAGGAACAATGGCCCCACAGAAACACTAAACCAGTTAAGGGAGGAACAATGGCCCCACAGAAACACTAAACCAGTTAAGGGAGGAACAATGGCCCCACAGAAACACTAAACCAGTTAAGGGAGGAACACTGGCCCCACAGAAACACTAAACCAGTTAAGGGAGGAACAATGGCCCCACAGAAACACTAAACCAGTTAAGGGAGGAACAATGGCCCCACAGAAACACTAAACCAGTTAAGGGAGGAACAATGGCCCCACAGAAACACTAAACCAGTTAAGGGAGGAACACTGGCCCCACAGAAACACTAAACCAGTTAAGGGAGGGACAATGGCCCCACAGAAACACTAAACCAGTTAAGGGAGGAACAATGGCCCCACAGAAACACTAAACCAGTTAAGGGAGGAACAATGGCCCCACAGAAACACTAAACCAGTTAAGGGAGGAACACTGGCCCCCACAGAAACACTAAACCAGTTAAGGAAGGAACACTGGCCCCACAGAAACACTAAACCAGTTAAGGGAGGAACACTGGCCCCACAGAAACACTAAACCAGTTAAAGGGAGGAACACTGGCCCCACAGAAACACTAAACCAGTTAAGGGAGGAACACTGGCCCCACAGAAACACTAAACCAGTTAAGGGAGGAACAATGGCCCCACAGAAACACTAAACCAGTTAAGGGAGGAACAATGGCCCCACAGAAACACTAAACCAGTTAAGGGAGGAACAATGGCCCCACAGAAACACTAAACCAGTTAAGGGAGGAACAATGGCCCCACAGAAACACTAAACCAGTTAAGGGAGGAACACTGGCCCCACAGAAACACTAAACCAGTTAAGGGAGGAACAATGGCCCCACAGAAACACTAAACCAGTTAAGGGAGGAACAATGGCCCCACAGAAACACTAAACCAGTTAAGGGAGGAACAATGGCCCCACAGAAACACTAAACCAGTTAAGGGAGGAACACTGGCCCCACAGAAACACTAAACCAGTTAAGGGAGGAACAATGGCCCCACAGAAACACTAAACCAGTTAAGGGAGGAACAATGGCCCCACAGAAACACTAAACCAGTTAAGGGAGGAACAATGGCCCCACAGAAACACTAAACCAGTTAAGGGAGGAACACTGGCCCTACAGAAACACTAAACCAGTTAAGGGAGGAACAATGGCCCCACAGAAACACTAAACCAGTTAAGGGAGGAACAATGGCCCCACAGAAACACTAAACCAGTTAAGGGAGGAACAATGGCCCCACAGAAACCAGTTAAGGGAGGAACACTGGCCCCACAGAAACACTAAACCAGTTAAGGGAGGAACACTGGCCCCACAGAAACACTAAACCAGTTAAGGGAGGAACACTGGCCCCACAGAAACACTAAACCAGTTGAAGGGAGGAACACTGGCCCCACAGAAACAGATATCCACAGAAAGATGTACGGGAGCACTGAGGATTTTCAAATACAGCAGACATTTATCAAGAAAACAGGACTTGTGTAGACATGTTACGCTGCAAATGAGAAGATAAAGATCTTCTGGTCGACACCTATGTTCCCACAAAAATTATTCCTCCATGCAGATATCAGGAGGTGCTGCCATCAGGCACAAAACTTCATGAACAAATGGCTCTTGAAAAAGTAATTTTATGATGTTTTTTTTTTGTTTGTTCACAGTCCTGAATTTTGTGTGCAGAGTTATTTACCAGCTGCCTGTTCAGATTATGTGCATAGCTGCACACCCATGCAACTTAAGAATAAAACTGATTTTGTTGTTTTCATTTTTTTTTTACTTTTGTGGTCTATGTAGAGGATATGATTGTATGCGTGTGGTCCATGCTGATTCTAATGTAGCCCTTAGCTTGTGGTCCATGCTAATTATAAGATAGGCACTAGCGTGTGGTCCATGCTGATTGTAAGATACCCCTTGCTTGTGTTCCACACTAATTTGAAGATAGTAACTAGCTTGTGATCCATGCAGTCTAAGAAATTCTCTAGCCGTGAACTAATGTAGAACCTAAGATAGCAACTAACTTGTGGTCCATGCAGTCTAAGAAATTCTCTAGCCGTGAACTAATGTAGAACCTAAGATAGCAACTAACTTGTGGTCCATGCAGTCTAAGAAATTCTCTAGCCGTGAACTAATGTAGAACCTAAGATAGCAACTAACTTGTGGTACATGCAGTCTAAGAAATTCTCTAGCCATGGACTAATGTAGAACCTAAGATAGCAACTAACTTGTGGTCCATGCAGTCTAAGAAATTCTCTAGCCGTGAACTAATGTAGAACCTAAGATAGCAACTAACTTGTGGTCCATGCATTCTGAAATAGCCACATCTATGATAATTTATACTAATCTGGTTACTCCCCATATGTATTTTTATAATATTTATCATTTTTCAGTTTTTCCCAGGATTGTTGGGATAACCTGTACTTTATTACTGAAAATTCTATAATGTGCAGAAGTGTTCCACACCGATCTCCATACAAAATATAGGTTGAGTAATGTGATATTCACATTTTCTTCAATAGAAGTATTATTATCATATCAAATGTGATGTCAAATATGATTAATGAAGTCATGCCCAACATTTTGCTATTATCTTCCAGTCTACTGTCTTTCCCCAGGTGGATGACGATTTATATTATCCACACTTGCTATTAAGTGTAGGGATGAGAGCCTCAGTTTTCATTTCATGGCCAGATGTGTCGCCGTGGTTGTGTTGAGTCCATGTTTGCTCCAGGCTATCTTGATTTTTTTCTATCCACCGTTTTCTTTATTACAATCTTCCGTCCAGTATTATATTAAAAACATAGAATTCAGCACTTTTACACATTGGCGATACACATAATTATCACTGATGATACACATAATCTCCTTCCACCCACAACTGTTCGCTGTAGGACAATTTTGGAAATGAATGGTGTCTTGCTACACACCCAAATCATGACAACATGCACAGTTCCACCGCTATCTATATTGCTTCTTGTTGACAAGCGATCTCGGCTCTATTTTCTATGGATACATACCGCATATGCTCGTTCTAAAGGCAACTTTGGGGGGGGGGGGGGAATTTTAAGGGAAACGGGGACGGGGCTGGCTTATGAACGGGTGAGTTTATTATCCGATAGTCCACACTTTGTATACTGCTAATTGTGACAGCATACAACAGCTGACTGTGTTATTCTGACGTCACATAGGGAGTGCTAACTTACTGGTATATTTCTGCTTCTGCGCTGATACAATGAGTACTCATTCGCCAAATTTTTACGGTCATTGTTAATGCAAGAAAGCATGCAGTAACCAAATTTTTTTTAGAAGTGCATGGCTATGTGGCTGTGTGGTTAGAACGCTGTTCTCAGACCAATGATGTCCCAAATTCAATTCTATGGTTGAGACAGAATGTTGTTTCTGTCGGAGGTACAATCAAAATCCTTCCTGTACATGTCACGGCATCTGCTATGGCAAAGCGGCTTTTATTTCGACAGCCCATAGAAAGCATCCCTGCACTCCTTCACAAGAAAACATACAGTAACAGAAATTTATGCAAGAACACACATAAGAAATAACATTATCCTGTAATCTTGAAAATTAAAAAGTTCAACGTATAAGAAAGAGATCTGTTTATGATACATTATTTAAACTGAAAGTATTGTAATCAGTTATGCTGAATGAAGCAATCATTGTGTAGCAGTTTGTCATTTTTATGTTGATGAGAAACAAGTACGCGAGAGAGGACGAAAAATTAAATGTTGATCGAAGAAATGCCAAAGACCAAGAAATGATGTTCAACAAGGTGTGCGATATTTCCTGAATTGGAGAAAGATCTTACACTTTGCTGATCAGTAGTCCTGAGCATTTCTATCTCTCATTACCAAGGCTGTTTGCCGACCGTAGAGAAATTTTGAGTGTTGTGTTTGTAAATTCATTAAAAAATTGAAAACACATTTGATCAAACTGAAATTTTCAGTCACAAATGTTTGAATGTTTCGTAAGTGTAATAAACTGCATTTATGCAACTTAGTCACATGATCAAAGCACCAACTTGAATATACTAGGCTATTTATAGATATTTTCAGGTACTTTTCGAAATCAATTATTTTCCTTGAATTTAAGATTAATGTGTTTCATTCTTCTTCTTCTTCTTCTTCGTTCCTTCTCAAACTCCTGCAGATTAGCAGGATGTAGTCCGGAGAACGGAATGCGTTGTATCATGGTTTATAGCATTTCAGCGATATCTGAGCCTTTCGGCCTGACACATCAAACTTCAGCATGGCTTTCGGTCACTGACCCTATATGGGATGGGACAGCCAACTCCATCCCATAACCTCCTTAGTCCCCTTTTAGGACGTGTGGAAGGTAAACAGTGTTGCTATTCTTTGCTCCCCTTTTGGGCCCAGGCAACACACAGGCATGTTTCATTCAAATATCACTTCAATAAACCGCCCTTGTGTTGTGAACATTTCTACTAAAATGCCTTCATAAGGATGAAAATATTGATGAACCTAGATGAGAACACAGAAGGAATATAGTTCCAACTTGTTGGGTTATTCCTGACGCTCTGATGATTAATCTCTGAGATAACAGCAAGAAAAAAATGAATTCAGCTTCTGATTAAAAAATTTTTTAAACATTTAATGGCAACCCTTAAGGTTGTAAATTTTACAAAGGTGTGCCCAATTTCTGATTTTTCAATTTCTTGCATCAAAAAATGAGTACACAATCTCTAAACTAAAGTGCTAGTCAAGAAATGCAATTTATCAATAACTATCAAACTGCAATCAATTCATACTTCTCATGAATACAATTCAAACATCATTGGATTACCTCAACCGAATATGAATTTCTTTTCATCTGTGATGAATTACCCGTCAGGGTCGTAGGTGTGTCCAATTGAAACATTTGCTGTAAATGATCACCACGCATCTCTATCCTCTACCATCCACAAGAGTCTGGAAACTTCACACCTTGTCCAGTTCTTGATATTACCCAGCCATGTCTTCTTCTGGCCACTTCATCTTCTTCCACCCTCCACCGCACCTTGAAGAACATCTTTTGTCATCGAGGAATGTCTCACGTGCCTGTACCACCAGATTTTAGTTTCCCAATTGTTAACTGGTTCTTGTTGACCCGCTATTCAATAATTCTATAATGAATTTCCGTACCACCAGATTTTACAGGTTCATAATTGTTAATTGGTTCTTGCTGACCCGCTATTCAATAATTCTATAATGCCCAAACACATTGGGTCTTATGTTCTCAGTATGAAAAACACTGTTTGTGCACTCAATCCAATATTTGTCATATATAAAAGTGGTTTGTTTTATGTCAATATAGGTTTCCCACAATTTGTGTTGCAGATACTAATATTCATGTGGGCCAAATTGTGGCCAAGCTTTTGAACGACTATTTGGACTGTTTATGGTAAGTGCATGCATTGAATTGTGTAGCATTGTTTTGAATTGTGAAAAGTGCTATTTCAAGTTTCGAACTGCGTGGGCTCTAGACTTGCTCTACTTCGACGATGATACCTGCAGATATACAACTGGTTTTTTTTTATACTTTGACAGTGATACCTGTCTGACAACTATTTTTTTTCTTCAGGAGACTCCTACAGATTAACTTTCACATGTATTATACAAAATGTATTATAATCAATACTAAAGGTGCGCACGTCCTACAATGTACAGCTCACGAAATCACCAACTGTGCTCAGAAAGCATAAATGAAAGATTTTTAGTTTGTTTAGGTAGCGGTTCCCCACATGAAAATATTCACAGATCTGGCAACTTCAGGTCTGCTCATAAGTGAAGAAAACTAGAGGGAACATTGATTGTAATGTAACAATTATTTTTGTTTGCATTGCCATCTTGGTGTAACTGGAAGTCCTATACAGAATGTTTGGAGACTACGGTGACGAGATTACCAGAACCGCAACCTCCACTATTTTGTTTATGGTTTAAAACTGTGATACTTCATAATTGGGCTGACATTTGTTGCTGAAAGATTCTCCCACACAATAAGAGGACTGTTTTTTTTTAAATTAAAAAAATACAACTCCAAGGTCATTTTAGCTGGATTACCGGAACTTCAACCTCCAAATTTGTTTAATGGTCATACGATGATATTCCTCCTTCACAAAGATGTGCATGGTATTAAGAAGGGTCAAGTTTGGTGTGTGAGTCCTCAGATGGCTGATGAGTCCGACCCAGGCTCTGTACTGCCTGTTGCAGTGTGAACTGGAATGTAGAAGGTCTTGAGATGAGGGAAAACAGTCTGATCTCTTCTTTAATTTTTTGTCTCTTTTGAATCACCTGCATTGTTCTACTCTGTTTAAAACCAATAATACCCTCGCTGATCTTACTGTTACCAGGCTGAATGGTCAAGAGTACCCTCTCTGATCTACACGGATCAATCCTGTAGTGCTTGAGAGATGTCTACAAGAAGTCCTTGAATCGCTTTTCCTGGCCTGAACCTGCCCACAGTCAAACAGCCACACACGGAAGAAGAAAAACCAACCCACTGAACATAGGAAACAGCCGCTTCATCGCTAGGGATTGAAACTATCTGGTTCTACACATAATTTTATCAGGTTCTCCACAAAATATTAACACAACTCTCCACACAATTTTACCACGCTCTCCACACAATTTTACCACGCTCTCCACACAATTTTATCACGCTCTCCACACAATTTTATCACGCTCTCCATACAATTATATCTGACTGACCACAAAACTATATTAATCTCTCTTGACTTTGATCAGACCCTATTGAATACAAAGATAGTAAAAATCAAGCATGTCATTGTCACCCTGGCTTGTGACCAGTTCCACAATTGTTCCTTGGTACACAATAAGAATGTTCGCAACTGATCTAGATAAATATCATTTACAATAAAATACGAGCCCTCCGAAACACAGAATGTGTGTTTTCAGTAATAAGAGTTAGTTCCCTGGGATGGAATACTGAGGTACATCTGAAGGGAGATCAGAGCAACAAGGGAAGTGAATCCAGCTTTGGTTAAAAGAAGCATCCAGGAGCCAAGCCCAACAGCTTGCATGAGGATCCTAGATTTGGTTGGAAGAGAATAAAATCACGATTAGAGGTTAATTAAATAGACAAGGAGAAAATTCATACAGATTTGAAAAAATTGCTTGAAGTATTTTGATTAGGAATCATCGTCACAGCACAGGGGATATTCCCATAAATGCTCAGCTTGTCAGCCCATTAGCCATGTAGTGGTGTACAAGCTCAGCGTTGTAGTCAGTTGTTGATTGTGTGTTCTCATCTGTCCAGCTAATTACCATTTCATTCACTATAGAATTACCTGGCAATACATCAGCCTTATCACTGCCTATGACTCCATGCATGATGATGTTCGTCCGTCGTGATCGATGATGACCAAAAACTCAACCATAATAATAACAATAAATAATAAAATAATAAAGTTAATAGTGCGTTTTTAAATGACTAGCAAGTCCAATGCGCGCACAAAATGTTCTTTTACAGAATTGACAACAATAGAAGGTATCTGTGTGAGGTTGAGATGTTTTTTCTTTTCTACGTGTCCGCTTCTGTCTTGCAGTTTCTTGTCTGAATTCTTCCGCCGCTAGTGCTCCCGTTCTAATGCTGAAACGCCATGCTGTTCAATCCTGAGCGAGGCTCTCCCAAGCGCCTACGTCAATGTTAAGATGTTTCAAGGCTGACTTGAGTGTGTCTTTGAAGCGCTTTTTCTGTCCACCAGCTTTTCGAAATCCTGCCTTGAGTTCTTGATAATATATTTGTTTTGGCAAACGCGAGTTCTCCATACGCACAAGATGGCCTGCGCCTTCATAAGTATTGTGTGGATGCTTATTGAGGTTGATTTTTTCAAGACCTCGTAGTCTGGTACTTTGTCCCACCAATGGATGTTTAGTAATTTACGTAGGCAGGTAAGATGGAAATGATTTAATTTTCTTGCATGTCTAGCATACACTGTCCATGTTTCGCAGGCATATAGTTGGTTGGTATAACAGCAACAATGCATAACGACCTAGACAATAGGTCTATGTGATACAGTCATCTCTCGCTACTGTGCGGTTCATTTACTGCGGCCTCAGTAGATCGCGGATTGTTCCTATACCCACTCTCATACCCAGCGATGACAACCTAGACAGTAGGTCTATGCGATACTATCCATGTTGTTGAGAAGAGTAACATATCCCCCCCCCCACATCATGAGCTTTTCTATTTTGTGAGGAATGCTATGTTAGAGTTTGAGAGAATCACAGCGTGTGTTGGCGGTTAAATTATCAGTCAAGTCAGAGCCACTGTCACAGCTTCTATCTTCAAGTCAGAGCCACTGTCACAGCATCTATCTTCAAGTCAGAGCCACTGTCACAGCTTCTATCTTCAAGTCAGAGCCACTGTCACAGCTTCTATCTTCAAGTCAGAGCCACTGTCACAGCTTCTATCTTCAAGTCAGAGCCACTGTCACAGCTTCTATCTTCAAGTCAGAGCCACTGTCACAGCTTCTATCTTCAAGTCAGAGCCACTGTCACAGCTTCTATCTTCAAGTCAGAGCCACTGTCACAACTTCTATCTTCAAGTCAGAGCCACTGTCACAACTTCTATCTTCAAGTCAGAGCCACTGTCACAGCAGCTTCTATCTTCAAGTCAGAGCCACTGTCACAGCTTCTATCTTCAAGTCAGAGCCACTGTCACAGCAGCTTCTATCTTCAAGTCAGAGCCACTGTCACAGCTTCTATCTTCAAGTCAGAGCCACTGTCACAGCAGCTTCTATCTTCAAGTCAGAGCCACTGTCACAACAGCTTCTATCTTCAAGTCAGAGCCACTGTCACAGCTTCTATCTTCAAGTCAGAGCCACTGTCACAGCAGCTTCTATCTTCAAGTCAGAGGCACTGTCACAGCTTCTATCTTCAAGTCAGAGCCACTGTCACAGCAGCTTCTATCATCAAGTCAGAGCCACTGTCACAGCTTCTATCTTCAAGTCAGAGCCACTGTCACAACAGCTTCTATCTTCAAGTCAGAGCCACTGTCACAGCAGCTTCTATCTTCAAGTCAGAGCCACTGTCACAGCAGCTTCTATCTTCAAGTCAGAGCCACTGTCACAGCTTCTATCTTCAAGTCAGAGCCACTGTCACAGCTTCTATCTTCAAGTCAGAGCCACTGTCACAGCTTCTATCTTCAAGTCAGAGCCACTGTCACAGCTTCTATCTTCAAGTCAGAGCCACTGTCACAGCTTCTATCTTCAAGTCAGAGCCACTGTCACAACTTCTATCTTCAAGTCAGAGCCACTGTCACAGCTTCTATCTTCAAGTCAGTGCCACTGTCACAACTTCTATCTTCAAGTCGGAGCCACTGTCACAGCTTCTATCTTCAAGTCGGAGCCACTGTCACAGCTTCTATCTTCAAGTCAGAGCCACTGTCACAGCTTCTATCTTCAAGTCAGAGCCACTGTCACAGCTTCTATCTTCAAGTCAGAGCCACTGTCACAACTTCTATCTTCAAGTCGGAGCCACTGTCACAGCTTCTATCTTCAAGTCAGAGCCACTGTCACAGCTTCTATCTTCAAGTCAGAGCCACTGTCACAGCTTCTATCTTCAAGTCAGAGCCACTGTCACAGCTTCTATCTTCAAGTCAGAGCCACTGTCACAACTTCTATCTTCAAGTCAGAGCCACTGTCACAGCTTCTATCTTCAAGTCAGAGCCACTGTCACAGCTTCTATCTTCAAGTCAGAGCCACTGTCACAGCTTCTATCTTCAGGACAGTGCCACTGTCACAGCTTCTATCTTCAAGTCAGAGCCACTGTCACAGCTTCTATCTTCAAGTCAGAGCCACTGTCACAGCTTCTATCTTCAAGTCAGAGCCACTGTCACAGCTTCTATCTTCAAGTCAGAGCCTATGTCACAGCTTCTATCTTCAAGTCAGAGCCACTGTCACAGCTTCTATCTTCAAGTCAGAGCCACTGTCACAGCAGCTTCTATCTTCAAGTCAGAGCCACTGTCACAGCAGCTTCTATCTTCAAGTCAGAGCCACTGTCACAGCTTCTATCTTCAAGTCAGAGCCACTGTCACAACAGCTTCTATCTTCAAGTCAGAGCCACTGTCACAGCAGCTTCTATCTTCAAGTCAGAGCCACTGTCACAGCAGCTTCTATCTTCAAGTCAGAGCCACTGTCACAGCTTCTATCTTCAAGTCAGAGCCACTGTCACAGCTTCTATCTTCAAGTCAGAGCCACTGTCACAGCTTCTATCTTCAAGTCAGAGCCACTGTCACAGCTTCTATCTTCAAGTCAGAGCCACTGTCACAGCTTCTATCTTCAAGTCAGAGCCACTGTCACAGCTTCTATCTTCAAGTCAGAGCCACTGTCACAGCTTCTATCTTCAAGTCAGAGCCACTGTCACAGCTTCTATCTTCAAGTCAGAGCCACTGTCACAGCTTCTATCTTCAAGTCGGAGCCACTGTCACAGCTTCTATCTTCAAGTCAGAGCCACTGTCACAGCTTCTATCTTCAAGTCGGAGCCACTGTCACAGCTTCTATCTTCAAGTCAGAGCCACTGTCACAGCTTCTATCTTCAAGTCAGAGCCACTGTCACAGCTTCTATCTTCAAGTCAGAGCCACTGTCACAACTTCTATCTTCAAGTCGGAGCCACTGTCACAGCTTCTATCTTCAAGTCAGAGCCACTGTCACAGCTTCTATCTTCAAGTCAGAGCCACTGTCACAGCTTCTATCTTCAAGTCAGAGCCACTGTCACAGCTTCTATCTTCAAGTCAGAGCCACTGTCACAGCTTCTATCTTCAAGTCAGAGCCACTGTCACAGCTTCTATCTTCAAGTCAGAGCCACTGTCACAGCTTCTATCTTCAAGTCAGAGCCACTGTCACAGCTTCTATCTTCAAGACAGTGCCACTGTCACAGCTTCTATCTTCAAGTCAGAGCCACTGTCACAGCTTCTATCTTCAAGTCAGAGCCACTGTCACAGCTTCTATCTTCAAGTCAGAGCCACTGTCACAGCTTCTATCTTCAAGTCAGAGCCACTGTCACAGCTTCTATCTTCAAGTCAGAGCCACTGTCACAGCTTCTATCTTCAAGTCAGAGCCACTGTCACAGCTTCTATCTTCAAGTCAGAGCCACTGTCACAGCTTCTATCTTCAAGTCAGAGCCACTGTCACAGCTTCTATCTTCACGTCAGAGCCACTGTCACAGCTTCTATCTTCAAGTCAGAGCCACTGTCACAGCTTCTATCTTCAAGTCAGAGCCACTGTCACAGCTTCTATCTTCAAGTCAGAGCCACTGTCACAGCTTCTATCTTCAAGTCAGAGCCACTGTCACAGCTTCTATCTTCAAGTCAGAGCCACTGTCACAGCTTCTATCTTCAAGTCAGAGCCACTGTCACAGCTTCTATCTTCAAGTCAGAGCCACTGTCACAGCTTCTATCTTCAAGTCAGAGCCACTGTCACAGCTTCTATCTTCAAGTCAGAGCCACTGTCACAGCTTCTATCTTCACGCCAGAGCCACTGTCACAGCTTCTATCTTCAAGTCAGAGCCACTGTCACAGCTTCTATCTTCAAGTCAGAGCCACTGTCACAGCTTCTATCTTCAAGTCAGAGCCACTGTCACAGCTTCTATCTTCAAGTCAGAGCCACTGTCACAGCTTCTATCTTCAAGTCAGTGCCACTGTCACAACTTCTATCTTCAAGTCAGAGCCACTGTCACAGCTTCTATCTTCAAGTCAGAGCCACTGTCACAGCTTCTATCTTCAAGTCAGAGCCACTGTCACAGCTTCTATCTTCAAGTCAGAGCCACTGTCACAGCTTCTATCTTCAAGTCAGAGCCACTGTCACAACTTCTATCTTCAAGTCAGAGCCACTGTCACAGCTTCTATCTTCAAGTCAGAGCCACTGTCACAACTTCTATCTTCAAGTCAGAGCCACTGTCACAGCTTCTATCTTCAAGTCAGTGCCACTGTCACAACTTCTATCTTCAAGTCAGAGCCACTGTCACAGCTTCTATCTTCAAGTCAGAGCCACTGTCACAGCTTCTATCTTCAAGTCAGAGCCACTGTCACAACTTCTATCTTCAAGTCAGAGCCACTGTCACAGCTTCTATCTTCAAGTCAGAGCCACTGTCACAGCTTCTATCTTCAAGTCAGAGCCACTGTCACAGCTTCTATCTTCAAGTCAGAGCCACTGTCACAGCTTCTATCTTCAAGTCAGAGCCACTGTCACAGCTTCTATCTTCAAGTCAGAGCCACTGTCACAACTTCTATCTTCAAGTCAGAGCCACTGTCACAGCTTCTATCTTCAAGTCAGAGCCACTGTCACAGCTTCTATCTTCAAGTCAGAGCCACTGTCACAGCTTCTATCTTCAAGTCAGAGCCACTGTCACAACTTCTATCTTCAAGTCAGAGCCACTGTCAAAACTTCTATCTTCAAGTCAGAGCCACTGTCACAGCTTCTATCTTCAAGTCAGAGCCACTGTCACAGCTTCTATCTTCAAGTCAGAGCCACTGTCACAGCTTCTATCTTCAAGTCAGAGCCACTGTCACAGCTTCTATCTTCAAGTCAGAGCCACTGTCACAGCTTCTATCTTCAAGTCAGAGCCACTGTCACAACTTCTATCTTCAAGTCGGAGCCACTGTCACAGCTTCTATCTTCAAGTCAGAGCCACTGTCACAGCTTCTATCTTCAAGTCAGAGCCACTGTCACAGCTTCTATCTTCAAGTCAGAGCCACTGTCACAGCTTCTATCTTCAAGTCAGAGCCACTGTCACAACTTCTATCTTCAAGTCAGAGCCACTGTCACAGCTTCTATCTTCAAGTCAGAGCCACTGTCACAGCTTCTATCTTCAAGTCAGAGCCACTGTCACAGCTTCTATCTTCAGGACAGTGCCACTGTCACAGCTTCTATCTTCAAGTCAGAGCCACTGTCACAGCTTCTATCTTCAAGTCAGAGCCACTGTCACAGCTTCTATCTTCAAGTCAGAGCCACTGTCACAGCTTCTATCTTCAAGTCAGAGCCTATGTCACAGCTTCTATCTTCAAGTCAGAGCCACTGTCACAGCTTCTATCTTCAAGTCAGAGCCACTGTCACAGCAGCTTCTATCTTCAAGTCAGAGCCACTGTCACAGCAGCTTCTATCTTCAAGTCAGAGCCACTGTCACAGCTTCTATCTTCAAGTCAGAGCCACTGTCACAACAGCTTCTATCTTCAAGTCAGAGCCACTGTCACAGCAGCTTCTATCTTCAAGTCAGAGCCACTGTCACAGCAGCTTCTATCTTCAAGTCAGAGCCACTGTCACAGCTTCTATCTTCAAGTCAGAGCCACTGTCACAGCTTCTATCTTCAAGTCAGAGCCACTGTCACAGCTTCTATCTTCAAGTCAGAGCCACTGTCACAGCTTCTATCTTCAAGTCAGAGCCACTGTCACAGCTTCTATCTTCAAGTCAGAGCCACTGTCACAGCTTCTATCTTCAAGTCAGAGCCACTGTCACAGCTTCTATCTTCAAGTCAGAGCCACTGTCACAGCTTCTATCTTCAAGTCAGAGCCACTGTCACAGCTTCTATCTTCAAGTCGGAGCCACTGTCACAGCTTCTATCTTCAAGTCAGAGCCACTGTCACAGCTTCTATCTTCAAGTCGGAGCCACTGTCACAGCTTCTATCTTCAAGTCAGAGCCACTGTCACAGCTTCTATCTTCAAGTCAGAGCCACTGTCACAGCAGCTTCTATCTTCAAGTCAGAGCCACTGTCACAACTTCTATCTTCAAGTCGGAGCCACTGTCACAGCTTCTATCTTCAAGTCAGAGCCACTGTCACAGCTTCTATCTTCAAGTCAGAGCCACTGTCACAGCTTCTATCTTCAAGTCAGAGCCACTGTCACAGCTTCTATCTTCAAGTCAGAGCCACTGTCACAGCTTCTATCTTCAAGTCAGAGCCACTGTCACAGCTTCTATCTTCAAGTCAGAGCCACTGTCACAGCTTCTATCTTCAAGACAGTGCCACTGTCACAGCTTCTATCTTCAAGTCAGAGCCACTGTCACAGCTTCTATCTTCAAGTCAGAGCCACTGTCACAGCTTCTATCTTCAAGTCAGAGCCACTGTCACAGCTTCTATCTTCAAGTCAGAGCCACTGTCACAGCTTCTATCTTCAAGTCAGAGCCACTGTCACAGCTTCTATCTTCAAGTCAGAGCCACTGTCACAGCTTCTATCTTCAAGTCAGAGCCACTGTCACAGCTTCTATCTTCAAGTCAGAGCCACTGTCACAGCTTCTATCTTCACGTCAGAGCCACTGTCACAGCTTCTATCTTCAAGTCAGAGCCACTGTCACAGCTTCTATCTTCAAGTCAGAGCCACTGTCACAGCTTCTATCTTCAAGTCAGAGCCACTGTCACAGCTTCTATCTTCAAGTCAGAGCCACTGTCACAGCTTCTATCTTCAAGTCAGAGCCACTGTCACAGCTTCTATCTTCAAGTCAGAGCCACTGTCACAGCTTCTATCTTCAAGTCAGAGCCACTGTCACAGCTTCTATCTTCAAGTCAGAGCCACTGTCACAGCTTCTATCTTCAAGTCAGAGCCACTGTCACAGCTTCTATCTTCACGCCAGAGCCACTGTCACAGCTTCTATCTTCAAGTCAGAGCCACTGTCACAGCTTCTATCTTCAAGTCAGAGCCACTGTCACAGCTTCTATCTTCAAGTCAGAGCCACTGTCACAGCTTCTATCTTCAAGTCAGAGCCACTGTCACAGCTTCTATCTTCAAGTCAGAGCCACTGTCACAGCTTCTATCTTCAAGTCAGTGCCACTGTCACAACTTCTATCTTCAAGTCAGAGCCACTGTCACAGCTTCTATCTTCAAGTCAGAGCCACTGTCACAGCTTCTATCTTCAAGTCAGAGCCACTGTCACAGCTTCTATCTTCAAGTCAGAGCCACTGTCACAGCTTCTATCTTCAAGTCAGAGCCACTGTCACAACTTCTATCTTCAAGTCAGAGCCACTGTCACAGCTTCTATCTTCAAGTCAGAGCCACTGTCACAACTTCTATCTTCAAGTCAGAGCCACTGTCACAGCTTCTATCTTCAAGTCAGTGCCACTGTCACAACTTCTATCTTCAAGTCAGAGCCACTGTCACAGCTTCTATCTTCAAGTCAGAGCCACTGTCACAGCTTCTATCTTCAAGTCAGAGCCACTGTCACAACTTCTATCTTCAAGTCAGAGCCACTGTCACAGCTTCTATCTTCAAGTCAGAGCCACTGTCACAGCTTCTATCTTCAAGTCAGAGCCACTGTCACAGCTTCTATCTTCAAGTCAGAGCCACTGTCACAGCTTCTATCTTCAAGTCAGAGCCACTGTCACAACTTCTATCTTCAAGTCAGAGCCACTGTCACAGCTTCTATCTTCAAGTCAGAGCCACTGTCACAGCTTCTATCTTCAAGTCAGAGCCACTGTCACAGCTTCTATCTTCAAGTCAGAGCCACTGTCACAACTTCTATCTTCAAGTCAGAGCCACTGTCACAACTTCTATCTTCAAGTCAGAGCCACTGTCACAGCTTCTATCTTCAAGTCAGAGCCACTGTCACAGCTTCTATCTTCAAGTCAGAGCCACTGTCACAGCTTCTATCTTCAAGTCAGAGCCACTGTCACAGCTTCTATCTTCAAGTCAGAGCCACTGTCACAGCTTCTATCTTCAAGTCAGAGCCACTGTCACAGCTTCTATCTTCAAGTCAGAGCCACTGTCACAACTTCTATCTTCAAGTCAGAGCCACTGTCACAACTTCTATCTTCAAGTCAGAGCCACTGTCACAGCTTCTATCTTCAAGTCAGAGCCACTGTCACAGCTTCTATCTTCAAGTCAGAGCCACTGTCACAGCTTCTATCTTCAAGTCAGAGCCACTGTCACAGCTTCTATCTTCAAGTCAGAGCCACTGTCACAGCTTCTATCTTCAAGTCAGAGCCACTGTCACAGCTTCTATCTTCATACTCAATGTGTATATATCTATCTATCCATAAACCTGTCGTGGTCGTAGAGGTACCACACTGAATGCATAATCATAGTCCTCCAGCTATTTTTATCTTCAACAATGAGGACGAATGTGAAACAATCTTGTCTTGTTCAGGTATTTTTGTCCTCTGCATCTTCTACTTTTGGATAGGCAGTGGGTCTGTATCTATCTTTGGATAGGCTGTACACTAGAGTACTGGGTTCATGTACAGTTGGCTGCACACAGATGTGTTGGGTTCATGTACGGTGAGCTGTATACACGTGTGCAGGCCAGATTAGCTTTTTCTTTATTATGATCAGCACATCCATAGAAAATTTCTTGGCAATATACACTTTTAGTTGTTTGCGGTTGATTACATAACCAATATTGGACTAGATGAATAAAGATTGATCACACAAGTTGTCTACCAGTAATACAGAGGAGTCATTAATTGTTGTGTGTTTAATGCATCATCAATTGTCGTGCAGTATCAGTAATCTAGGACCTAAAACAAAACATTCTATAATCAATATCAGACTGGATGTTTAATCATTGATCGCAGAAGAAGCCGAAATAAGACAAGACAATTTGCCATGCGAGTGATGGACATAAAAACACTGAATATTTTGTTGTTGTGAAAGCTAGCATATGATCTAAATATTTATTACCTCTGGGTGAAAATGAAACACATGATGATGATGTGAACATATTCATTGAAACAAGGATATACTTACTCCACAATTAGCGGTCTGTAGCAAGCGAGGGCCAAGAGAGCTATCACAATGGGTAAAGATGACTTTTGTAGATCACTACGGCTGTACAACCAGACCAGCATGGCAACACTGATATGATGGATCTGAGGGAGATAGGAGCAAGCATTATTTTATGTGCAACACAGGTTTGGTAGAATCTGCAAGAGAATCTTCTTCATGTTCAGATCTTTGGTCATGTTATATTTTCAGATCTATTACAGGCCAATGTCAAGTCTTCTCTATGTCCAGTTGGTTGCCTTAGCGTGCACCCAGGTTGTCGGCCATGTTATATATTCAGACATCTCACCAAGAATATTTGTGAAAAGTTCAGTGAATGTATAAAAGTTCACTGAGTGGAATTTTCTAAACCAACCACGGTTTCTTCAGCTTCAATATCTCTTCTTCTTCTTCTGTGTTCGTTCTCAAACTCCTGCAGATTAGCAGGATGTAGTCCGGAGAATGGAATGCATTGTGTCCTGGTTTACAACATTGCTGTGATATTTGCATCTTTTGGCCTGACACATCAAACTTCAGCATGGCTTTGGGTCACTGACCCTATATGGGATGGGACAGCCAACTCCATCCCATAACCTCCTTAGTCGCCTCTTACGACATGCATAGAAGGTAAATGGTGTTGCTATTCTTTGCTCCCCTTTCGGGCCTCTGCAACACATGGGCGAGCTTCAATATGTTTCTTTGTCTCTATTCATTGGTCAAACTGTATCTTCAAATCTTTTGTCTTCATCCGCTGTCTGTGCTAGCATTCCACATTGATGATTTTAGCTTCCCTTGTGTGTTCTGGTCCAAAAGGGAGAGCAAAGAATAGTGACACTATTACCTGCCATGCATGTCATAAGAGGTGATTAATAAGTTTGTGGGGTGAAATTGGACTGTCCCATCCCACATAGAGTCAAGTGATCCGGAAGCCATGTTGAAGTCAGATGTGTCATGCCAAAAGGTGCAGAAATCACAGTCAAGCAGTAAACCATGACACAATACATTTCATTATCTGGATTCCATCCTCCTAATCTGAAAGTTTGAACACGAACACAGAAAAATAAGATGTCTGACACAGGTAGCAGTGAAAAATGGGCTCCCAGCAGTGGCACAGTTTTTTCCATGAAAGGAGACCTGACATGGCTAACTACTTCTCTGTTCTTCATCGTTATGTGTGCGGGTTTGCAAAAAGTGTTTCGTTGTTACAGTGCTTGTGCCACAGATTCACACATTTGTTGTGCTATCTTATAGGGGGCGACAGTAATGCCCCATGCGCAACCTGAAAATGGTCACCTGGTCCATTCTGGAGAGCTGATGGTAGGCATCGTTTGATTGGCTGTAACCATTATCTGCTATTGCTACTGCGGCAAATGAGATCATGCTAAGACTTCAGATATTCTACTTCTTCTTCTGTGTTCGTTCTCAAACTCCTGCAAGACTTGAGATATAAAAGGCTGCCATGGCAAGGTTGAATATAATTGGAAAAAGTAAGATCAGTATTACAGTAAAGATAAATCTATTCAGATCTCTAGTGCTAAGTATATTTTTACACGGATGTGAAAGCTGGGGATGCAATGTAAAAAAACTCTATGCAGACACAGAAAGAAGGATTCAGGCTTTTGTAAAAAAGTGCTACAGATGTTTGTTAAGAATTAGTTATATAGAACACATGACAAATATATTTGTCTGACAGCACATAAACAAACTTGCGGGTTATCAAGAACAACTTTTGGTAGTGATGAAATGGCGTAAATGTGTTTGGTTTAGACATGTAGTGAGACATACCACAATTTCTAAAATGATTTTGCAAGGAACAGTCAAGGGTCGAAGAGATGGTGTAAAAGAAAATGCTGGATTGATAAAATCAAGGGATGGTCTGGTCATGATTTTCTACGCTCCTCCGAATGGCCACAGATAAGAGTTATTTGGAGAAGTTTTGTACTGATGTCTCTAGTATGGCACACACACTACCCTGAGTTATGGGTCCTATTATTATGAATGATTATCTTCAGATCTGCTACCGATTCTTGTGGGTCAAAGGGCATGAGCCTATGGACCGCTGGATCAGCTACCGATTCTTCATTAGTTGCCTTCTCTTCTTCTGCATGTAGTCACAACCCTAAAAACATCAGTCAGATGCTACAGGACATGTAAATGAATAAAACCAGTATTACTGAGCTCAAGCAGAATAGTAGAGCAAGAAAAAGATCACATGGGGCAAAGTTATTATATTATTGACAGAAGAAGAAGTAGCATCAGGTGCAGGTGGAAGAAGATGAAGAGTAACATGATAACATAACAGAAGAATAAAGATTCAAACTTACCAGACTGATGTTGGAATCAAAGCTCATTTGAATGTATTTCCAATCAAACTCAACTCCTCGTGCCCCCATCCAGAGAGGTACAAATCTAAAACATACAATATTATTTTATAAGGGGACAATCTAAAACATACAATATTATTTTATAAGGGTAAAACATACAATATTATTTTATAAGGGGACAATCTAAAACATACAATATTATTTTATAAGGGGACAATCTAAAACATACAATATTATTTTATAAGGGGACAATCTAAACATATAATATTATTTTATAAGGGGACAATCTAAAACATACAATATTATTTTATAAGGGGACAATCTAAAACATACAATATTATAGTATAAAGGGACAATCTAAAACATACAATATTATAGTATAAAGGGACAATCTAAAACATACAATATTATAGTATAAAGGGACAATCTAAAACATACAATATTATAGTATAAAGGGACAATCTAAAACATACAATATTATAGTATAAAGGGACAATCTAAAACATACAATATTATAGTATAAAGGGACAATCTAAAACATACAATATTATAGTATAAAGGGACAATCTAAAACATACAATATTATAGTATAAAGGGACAATCTAAAACATACAATATTATAGTATAAAGGGACAATCTAAAACATACAATATTATAGTATAAAGGGACAATCTAAAACATACAATTTTATTTCGAAAGTAAAAAAATAATTTATGAGTTCAGGGTGTTATCAGTGTGTAACGGGCAGGTGTCTGATCCCAGTTTCAATCAATGCATCTGAGTGTATCAGTTTACAGTTTTCTGCTTATTTACCAATCTCTTCATATATCTGTTATGTTTCTCTGTCCGGATTATACCAAACTTTACACCAAATCTCCTGCAATCTTGAGAGAGATAATTCACACTTGTGAATGGACACGATCCCTCAGTGCACTGACTATGTGAGATAAATCTATTAATGTATCTGTGGCTACACTCGTCAGCTTATCAGCAGCCAAATCTCTGGATACAACAAACACAATGGTCAACCTCCTGGTCATAGTTTTCTTGGACAACTTTACCCATTTCTGGCGGACAACTCTGAGAAGCATATTACTGAGCGAACATGCATGCCATAGAATAGTTCTGACATCAGCCGTACAAGTGCCTACATCACAGAATTGACCTCCACTGTACACCAGAGGATGTGCAAGTTCTGAAATTCTCACCAGACCAATCAACAAGCAACAGAATATACTTAGCAGACAACATACAAATGTAGAGACAGCCTGTTACATAGACTAAGATATTAGGGATATACATTGTTAGTTCCATATTTTTCATTGACCAACAGAATACTTAGGAATAATGTGGTCAACATCACACCTTAACTTTTTCAGATGATTTGGTACCCATTTCCTTAGACTAGATCAGCCTAGAAACTGTTGGTAATTAAAAAATACTACCAGATGAACTGGAAAATGAACCTTGGATTATCCGATTAAGAAGACAGTACACTAACAACTGAACAGGCACATTCATGAAAAAAAAATTAATTAATTCAACAGACCTTGTGACAATAAGTTCCGCTGTTGCCCATCCCATTCCAGCAATCATGAACTTGAGCTGACCTTTCCCAGCAAACTTGGACATGACAATATGCAGACCAACCAGATCAGCTATATCTACTGTACACTTTAGAAACTCCTGAATTAAACAAAGATTGTAGTGTCTGTTGATACAAGCAACTCAAAAGGCACAAAAGATTGAATGAATCCTTTAGTTGCTATATTCTTCTCAGTAACTAGCTGCTCTAAAAACTTAACCCAATGATTTACTCATATTTCTGTAACTTCTAGTTCCACAACAATGCAGAGCATTTTCATGGTACTGGATTTTTATTGGCACCAGAAAATATATACTGCATGGTTGGGATGGTTGACATATGATGATGATGTTCGTCCGTCGTGATCGACGATGACCAAAAACTCAACCATAATAATAATAACAATAAATAATAAGATAATAGAGTTCATAGTGCGTTTTTAAATGACTAGCAAGTCCAATGCGCGCACAAAATGTTCTTTTACAGAATTGACAACAATAGAAGGTATCTGTGTGACGTTGAGATGTTTTTTCTTTTCTACGTGTCCGCTTCTGTCTTGCAGTTTCTTGTCTGAATTCCTCTGCCGCTAGTGCTCCCGTTCTAATGCTGTAACGCCATGCTGTTCTATCCTGAGCGAGGCTCTCCCAAGCGCCTACGTCAATGTTAAGATGTTTCAAGGATGACTTGAGCGTGTCTTTGAAACGCTTTTTCTGTCCACCAGCTTTTCGAAATCCTGCCTTGAGTTCTCCATAATATATTTGTTTTGGCAAACGCGAGTTCTCCATACGCACAAGATGGCCTGCCCAGTGTGCCTGCGCCTTCATAAGTATTGTGTGGATGCTTATTGAGGTTGATTTTTCCAAGACCTCGTAGTCTGGTACTTTGTCCCACCAATGGATGTTTAGTAATTTACGTAGGCAGGTAAGATGGAAATGATTTAATTTTCTTGCATGTCTAGCATACACTATCCACGTTTCACAGGCGTATAGTAACCACTGAAGTTGGTTTATAGTGTGGAAGAGTTGCGCTAATCGTCAACCACACTCTCTCTCCTGAGTTTTATCCGGTTGACATATACTGCATTGGTGAGATGGTTGACATATACTGCATGGATGAGATGGTTGACATACACTGCGTGGATGAGATGGTTGACATACACTGCGTGGATGAGATGGTGGACATACACTGTGTGGATGAGATGGTTGACATACACTGCATGGATGAGATGGTTGACATACACTGCGTGGATGAGATGGTTGACATACACTGCGTGGATGAGATGGTTGACATACACTGCGTGGATGAGATGGTTGACATATACTGCATGGATGAGATGGTTGACATATACTACATGGATGAGATGGTTGACATATACTGCATGGATGAGATGGTTGACATATACTGCATGGATGAGATGGTTGACATATACTGCATGGATGAGATGGTTGACATATACTGCATGGATGAGATGGTTGACATATACTGCATGGATGAGATGGTTGACATATACTGCATGGATGAGATGGTTGACATATACTGCATGGATGAGATGGTTGACATATACTGCATGGATGAGATTGTTGACATATACTGCATGGATGAGATGGTTGACATATACTACATGGATGAGATATACTGCATGGAACAAGTAAAGTCGTTCGCAGCAGCCGAAACGTTAATTGAGCTCAGATTTCTTCAACCGTATTTCAAACCTCTTAGCAAACTCTCCACAGCAACATCCTATTTGTGTTATCAATTACAATGCCCACATTCAGTTGGTGCTGAACACCTTCACCAAGTTTCTGATATTGCAGTCCAGTGATATTTCTGTTGTCGTGGACCCCTTTTAAAATATTTTTTTCTGCCACGGACCCCAAAATATTCCATATTTAAATATGTTCAGTAATGAATTACCTGTTGTTAACAATAGCAATGTCTGCGATTGAAAATGTAACGGAGATGTGGAGGCAATAAATAGTTTAAGAACAGCTGGTATAATCAACCATCACTGAATGTAGATGCCTTGGATACAAGTATGTCTGTTATCTCATGACTTCAGTCAACAGCATGGACATCAGATCCATGTGATATTCAGAAAGTTGGGAGTAGCTATGCATGTTTCTCAACTTTGAAAATTGATCTCACTAAATCTCATAGAGGCATTGGAGGCTACTTTCCCTGGAAACTTTTTCCTGATTCTGAGGATTCAGCTTGGACCATGACAAAACTGCATGTGCATATTGCTCTTCAGTTGGTACCTGAAGACCTTTCTTAGGTCCACAGTTGTCAATTTTTATTCATGTAGTCTTTAATCCAACATGTAGCACTCTCTATTCTACAGCCATCCATCGTAGGTAATGATGACAACAGTTTCAGACTTTGTATTGTTGCATCTCTGATGTGTGTGTGTATAGCCATCCATTGTAGGCAATGAGCAATGATGACAAATAGTTTCAGACTTTGTATTGTTGCATCTCTGATGTGTGTGTGTGTAGCCATCCATTGTAGGCAATGAGCAATGATGATAAATAGTTTCAGA
Source organism: Meghimatium bilineatum (assembly GCA_034231615.1). NCBI lineage: Eukaryota > Metazoa > Mollusca > Gastropoda > Stylommatophora > Philomycidae > Meghimatium > Meghimatium bilineatum. The sequence goes on from CM067302.1 coordinate 23,652,715, forward strand.
CTTTGTATTGTTGCATCTCTGATGTGTGTGTGTGTGTAGCCATCCATTGTAGGCAATGAGCGATGACAAATAGTTTCAGACTTTGTATTGTTGCATCTCTGATGTGTGTGTGTATAGCCATCCATTGTAGGCAATGAGCAATGATGACAAATAGTTTCAGACTTTGTATTGTTGCATCTCTGATGTGTGTGTGTATAGCCATCCATTGTAGGCAATGAGCAATGATGACAAATAGTTTCAGACTTTGTATTGTTGCATCTCTGATGTGTGTGTGTATAGCCATCCATTGTAGGCAATGAGCAATGATGACAAATAGTTTCAGACTTTGTATTGTTGCATCTCTGATGTGTGTGTGTGTAGCCATCCATTGTAGGCAATGAGCAATGATGATAAATAGTTTCAGACTTTGTATTGTTGCATCTCTGATGTGTGTGTGTGTGTAGCCATCCATTGTAGGCAATGAGCGATGACAAATAGTTTCAGACATTGTATTGTTGCATCTCTGATGTGTGTGTGTGTAGCCATCTCTGATGTGTGTGTGTGTAGCCATCTCTGATGTGTGTGTGTGTAGCCATCCATTGTAGGCAATGATAACAGCAGTCATTGAATTGCTCAGTACAAAGTCCAAATGCGACGCAGTGTCAACATCAGTAGGGTGTAATGAAAACTGTGAGAGAAAGCATATCTATGTAATTACATGGTAAGTATAACTGGAGAGGAGATGGGCGCAACAAGCTAAACCTTTCACCTACTGAAATATTGCAATCAGAAAACTTGCATGGTTTGGACATGTGTGTCGACATGATTACTTGTCAAAAACAATACAGCAGGAAACCGTCAATGGTGGAAGAAGCAGAGGACAAATATAAGCATGGACAGACAACAACAAGGACTGGACAAGACAAGATTTTTCCTCACTCATCTGCATCGTTGAAGATGTAAATCACTGGAGGACTGTATGCTGTAGCATCCAATGTGGTACCCCTATGACTGTATGCTGTAGCATCCAATGTGGTACCCCTATGACTGTATGCTGTAGCATCCAATGTGGTACCCCTATGACTGTATGCTGTAGCATCCAATGTGGTACCCCTATGACTGTATGCTGTAGCATCCAATGTGGTACCCCTATGACTGTATGCTGTAGCATCCAATGTGGTACCCCTATGACTGTATGCTGTAGCATCCAATGTGGTACCCCTATGACTGTAGCACCCAATGTGGTACCCCTATGACTGTAGCATCCAATGTGGTACCCCTATGACTGTAGCATCCAATGTGGTACCCCTATGACTGTATACTGTAGCACCCAATGTGGTACCCCTATGACTGTAGCACCCAATGTGGTACCCCTATGACTGTATGCTGTAGCACCCAATGTGGTACCCCTATGGCTGTGACGGATTATGGGATTATAAGATAGGATTAATTATTGTGTGGGGAATTTCGCTAACTCTAGCCCTGTATTATTCAGTGTTTGACAACACATTTATTACACCATCATTCCAGTATGGTGATGCTTATTGGATCGAAAGTACCGAAACCAAACAGTAAAACACCACTGAAGTATTAAGTCATTTTCTATTCTTCTTCTTCAGTGTTCATTCTCAAACTCCCGCTGAATTTCTCTTGTAACAGGACAATGGTCCTACAAGATTTCCAGTTGAATGTAGTCCAGAGAATGGAAATGCATTGTGTTGCCATTTTATTTGTGCCAATGGCCCAACACATCCATCTTTGGCTGTGTTTTTCTATTCAAGGATGTACAAAATACCAAAACCATACAAAAAGATACCACTGCAGTATCAAGTAATTTTCTATTCAAGGATGTACAAAGTAACAAACAGACACCTACCCCTGCAATATCAAGTCCTCCTGAAGGGAAGAATGTTGCCAACAACAACATTTTACAAAGTTGAGTAAACAGGTATGCACCTCCAGCTTGCACACATTTCCAGAAAGCACTATACTCTGCACTGAAAATAAAACAAATATTTTTGTCTCGATAAGTTAGTCGGGGATCATCATCATTGTACCCGGGACAGATCCTTATAAGTTCCAGTCTTTATATGTTGTTTCTTGTCCTAGACAGATACATATGTGCTACGATCTCTTTATGTCATGTTATTGATGACTGTCCTGGACAGATACATATGTGCTCCGATCTCTATATGTTGTCATGTTGTTGCTTCTTGTCCTGGACAGATACATATGTGCTCTGATCTCTATATGTTGTGTTGTTGCTTCTTGTCCTGGACAGATACATATGTGCTCCGATCTCTATATGTTGTGTTGTTGCTTCTTGTCCTGGACAGATACATATGTGCTCCGATCTCTATATGTTGTGTTGTTGCTTCTTGTCCTGGACAGATACATATGTGCTCCGATCTCTATATGTTGCCATGTTGTTGTTTCTTGTCCTGGACAGATCCATATGTGCTCCAATCTCTATATGTTTTCATGTTATTGATTCTTAGCCTCTGTACTTCTGTTTTCAAGGAGCATAACAAGAAGGTACTTATAGGATCTTGGTTATCTGCTAACCCTGGGTCCATACAAGAGCAATACAGAAGATGCCTACCTTTTACACTCCACTGTTCAAGATAAAGCTGCCATATAACCCTTTTTACATATTTTAAATAAATATTTCCCTACCATAATACGGCATATATGGTAGAGTTACACTGCAGTCTCCCGATCACTCAATTTTTAATTAATGCAAAGGTACTAAAACTAAAAAAGTTATGACTAGGCCTAAATATAAATTCTTATTAGGTCTACTAAGTATTAGTTGTATTTGCTATTACTAGTACTTACTACTACTATTAGATTAGGCTTCTGATAAAACTTTATTTTAGTTCTTCACTGTGCAGACGAGATGTTACAGAAACTTTTTAATTTTCCAATGATTTGGACTGCGCTCTACACACTGAGAGAGCCCCCCCCCCCCAATTGAGCCAATAAGTAAAAAAAGTTGCCTTAATTCTAAATACTAATTTTAATCCTAACCCTAACTTTACTTAAATCACATGCTGCGCATCGCCAATCACACTGCAAAAGTTAGGTAATACCTCGAAACTAGAACAAAGGTCACAGTGAATAATAATTTAAAGTAAATTGCGCAGCGATCTTCTTAGATTTGGACTAAGATGACATTTTTTGGGACCTAGGCCAGTTTATTAGATAGGCCCGGTGAAAGTAAAGAATAGTTCTCTGCTGTGCTATAAATAGCACAATGTTGACAATTTTAACTATCCAACGTCATGGATTCCCGTGTAACACCAATCAAAATAATGGCTGCCATGACGTCACATCCGACAATCACTTGAGTTCAAATCTAGACACAGGCGAACTTATGCATAATCTGTTTGTTTTCCAATTTACACATTTTTTCCAATTTCCTATTATTTGTCGTGAGCGATCAGTATTTCTGCCCGCTATACATGGAGCGAGGTGCGTGCACACATTAGAAATACACATTAGAAATATTATTTCTAATCCTAACCTTACTCTAAGTACTTACCCGTAAGCTTGCCAAATCACACAACAAAGGTCAGGTAACACCTCGACACTAGAACAAAGGTCACAGAGGAGAACTATAATTTACTTCAGCCAATGGGCTCCTATACCATTTATTTTTAATTTAGGCCTAGACCCCCCCCCCCCCATCTTTTGACGATACAATACTGACATCAATGAGTTCAGTTGGTAATCCTACCCTCAACAGATTAATTTTATAGGACTAGTGACTAATTCTAAATTAAATTACCAAAAAAAAACATTTTTTAAATGTCCAATTAATAAATAATATACTTACAGGCCCGAACACTTGTACACAATAACGTACGGCACATACGCTAAGGCTACGCAGTTACCGAAGTGAAAGAACGTCATGGTAGGACTTTAGTTTGTAAGGTTAACAAAATTTGTAGTCAACTTTCAAATATCAAGTTTAACCGATCATCGTCAGCTTCAGCCGGAAATCAAATCACGTTTTATTTTCACAGACACGGAGAGGGGGACTTTATTGTCAATTACTTCAAGTAATTTAAACGCATATATTTTTATTACTACTGATTGTGTAAAATTTATTGTTAACTATTAAAGAGTATGTCATATATTATAATATAATAAGTACAATACTGTATTCAGTATGTGCAGAACTAATGTACCTAGCAACTGCGTTCGCTTTGGTTGCTAAGACAAGTCCCTTACAGGATATCTTTGTGTGTAGAAATTTCTCGTCTGATTTCTTATGCAGACCATAGTTGTCTGAGTGTGAGAAAAATACTCATAAGTATTACAATATGAGCATAAACTTCCACGCCAATCAGGTAAATGGCACATTGTTGTGTCTGGTTAGTACTACACAAGTAGGCTACTCAAGCACTGTTCAAAGTCAAGTTATTGTGGACTGTTGTTGCAATTTTGTTTATGTCTTAATATAATTATAATTTATAAATTAGTGTGTGTGTGTATTTATATCTATATAGATAAGCCTATGTGTGTTGTGTGTGTTCGTCCATTACAAGTGATGATGACCATTTTTACATGCACTTTTGAAAATTCAGTTAGAACTATGACCATGCGTAGTTCTTCGTAGATGGCTAATGAGCCCTTTTCGAGCTGTGAATGTTCTTGGACAGTTCGTACATTGAATGACCACTGTAAACGGATGTTGGTCTATTCGTGACTTTCTAGCTACTCTCCGCTGTTGGGCTGCAGCATTTCTCTTCTTTTCACAAGATAATGCGCTCTTTTTTAACTGTAGAGCGCCATGTATATCTAATTTGTGCAAGTTCTTCCCATATGTCTTGGTCTATTTCACACGCTTTCAGTGAGGTCTTTAACGAGTCCTTGTAGAGCTTCTTTTTTCCACTTTGAGATCGTTTACCCTTCTCCAGCTCACCATAAAGAAGTCTCTTTGGCAGGCGATAGTCTGGCATACGTACCAAATGACCTGTCCAACTAATCTGTGTCTACATCAAGATAGTGTCAATGCTGGGGATACCAGATCTGTCAAGGACAGTGGTATCTGGAATTATGTCCATCTATTTGATGTTCATGACTTTTCTGAGACAAGTTGTTGTGTGAAAGTGATTGAGTTTTCTCACATGACGTCTATACATTGTACATGTTTCGCTAGTGTATAACAGCATTAGAAGTACCACCTATAAACTTTCAGCTTAGTCTGTAGTTAATGCCATTTCTACGCCACACATTTACGTATATCTATATATATATATATATATATATATATATATATATATATATATATATATATATATATATATATATATATATATATGATATAGGATTATATATATATATATATATATATATATATATATATATATATATATGATATAGGATTATATATACCGGTATAATCATATTATTGTTGATTGGAAATATTGATACAGAGTCCCCTTGGCATGAGAGATCTACAAAATGATACCAGTGGCTTGCCAGAAACAAGGAGTTAAATCTCACATATTTACAAAAATCTTTTAATTTTTGCATGTTTTTTATGCATGCTTTTTCAACTGTTCTTATGTATTTGATAATTTATATTTTTCATGATAATTTCAGGATTAATTTGTTTATTTATTGTTGCTAATTTGTTTTGTATATTTATTTGTTGCTAATTTGTTTTGTATATTTATTGTTGCTAATTTGTTTTCTCAGTATGAGCAAGCTTTTACAGCTCATAGATTACAAAACTGGGAACTTCCAAAGAGTGCAGAGGGGACGGTAAGTAATTATCCAAAATAGGCATGAATTATTTATATTCATATCTTTGTAGCCAGATATGAAGACATGTGAGTGTAAGAGCAGATCAACTGTCATCATCCACAATTGTGGCATAAGGCGATACGGCAATGGTTCGAGCTTACATTTTGAACTCCATAAGAATATAGCACGCGAGAGTGAAACTAGTGTGTATGATTATGTCTTTTCAATGGCTAGGATTAAAGATCAGGGTTTGAAATACGATGTTGCTAAAAGTAAACATTTTAGAGAGTGCAGAAGAATGATGGTCAAGCAGCAGAGGACCAGTACTATCAGAAGAAGTGTAATGATGGATATTCAGAGAGAGATCGGAGCAACTATGGATGTGGCCAGTTTGCAGTGATCATGATCCAAAGACACATAGCTCAACATTTAGCAGAAAATTGATTATAAGTACAGTGAAATCCCTCTATAGCACATTCTATTATAACAAATTTCCCTCTGTAGCAACACTTTTCAAAATCCCAATTATATTTATTCTATATAGTGTATACTGTATATAGTAAATTTCTGTTATTACATAGCGCCTACATATTTTGTCGGTCGGGGACCAAGTTGTTATAATGACTTTTCACTATAATAACTGCAGAAAAACTGTAACCCAAAAAGCGAAACTATGAAAAAAAGAATATTGTGTAAGCTATTATAACTAAGCTATAAACTATGGCACAATGCAATCCAAGGATACTGAAGGATATTACCTCTGGAGTTTTTGCCAGTTAGTCTGCTTTTTCATTGCCAGAGATGCCAAATTGAGCTGGTATCAATGGATGCCAAAGTGAGCTGGTATCGATGGATGCCAAATTGAACTGGTATCGATGGATGCCAAATGAGCTGGTATCGATGGATGCCAAAGTGAGCTGGTATCGATGGATGCCAAATTGAGCTGGTATCGATGGATGCCAAAGTGAGCTGGTATCGATGAATGCCAAAGTGAGCTGGTATCGATTGCAGCTCCAGTTTAGTTATCTTTGATAATTCTGATATATTTTGTCTTATGTGGTGAATGAGTTTCTCCTGTTTGATATGTTGGTTGGCTTGTAAAACTGATTTTGAATCACTGAAGAAGGTGATGTTTTGATTTGTGAATTGTTGGTTGTTGAGTATTTGAACAACTTATGGGTATTTTTCTTGCACTGTGATACTTGTTTGTAATCAATAATAAAATAGATGGCTTTAAACACTGTAATACTAGTGCCGAATCATGAATAAGATAGATGGTTTGAATTAGTCATTGCATAATTTTATCGCAGCATCAAAACTTGCAGTCTTCTTGTTCACTGTTTAACTTGTCTACACAGTTTAACTTGTCTACACAGTTTAACTTGTCTACACAGTTTAACTTGTCTACACAGTTTAACTTGTCTACACAGTTTAACTTGTCTACACAGTTTAACATATCTACACTGCAAGTAAAACTTTCAGTGACTATAATATTTAACTTTGATTTAAAGTTTAGTACAATTTTAATATTTTGTCTTCTGCCTAACTCATTTTTTCTTCTGCCAAACTCATTTTGTCTTCTGCCTAACTCATTTTTTCTTCTGCCTAACTCATTTTGTCTTCTGCCTTACATCTCATACTTTTGCTGCTAACAGAATATAGTTAAACTCTCGCTGCTAACAGAATATAGTTAAACTCTCGCTGCTAACAGAATATAGTTAAACTCTCGCTGCTAACAGAATATAATTAAACTCTCGCTGCTAACAGAATATAGTCAAATTCTCGCTGCTATAGTCCGTTCAGATTCGTTTGCCGAGATGTTATGATTTATAATTCAAAAAGTTCTTGATGATTTCACATGAATTTTGGCATACGTTGTTAAAATGTCCATGTCGCGAAAACATATGTGTTACTTGATGTCTAGCTGTAGCGGTTATTTGAAAGCGGCGAATTCTTTTGATGTTTGCCCATGTAAATATTATTTCGACCATAAACAAAATATTTTACAGTAATCTAGTGCAATGATGACCCATAGGCGTGTCCACAAAATTTTACATGGTGGCAGGTGTAAAAAAATTTAAAATATATCTTTTGTTCGTAGAGTCAATTTGATATTGTTCCATGCTCTTGGTGTGAGTTTCACAAATGTTGTCGCTGCCTTTGAAATAAGTACATATATTTCTTCATGTAAGGAAATTTTGTCTGTAATAGTTGATCCAAGATATCTGAACTTCTGTATTGAATCAAGCGGGCTAATTTTTATAAGTAATGGTTGATGGTTTGCTTATAACATTTTTTTGAATTGCTTGGGTGGTATTGAGCAATGAAATGTTTTACAAATCAACTTGTAAATTTTGCAAATCAAACTTTTTTTAGTGTAGACTTAATCAGAGTAATGATCATTCATAATCAGACGAGTCAAATAGGTCGATTACTGTTTTCGGCTGAACAAACAACAAACCTTCCTTTTTCCAATATTCCTCTTCTTGGCGTAACACATGATCCTCACATTTCACCCAGTAGTCTTTATGTATATTTGATAGAGCCTGATTTGTAAGTGTCTCAATATCACATAATTTGAAAGTTGTATTTGTAGATGCTACGTGTCCTTTAACTTTTGCCCAAATTAGCTCTATAGGATTTAAGTGTGCATGATATGGAGGTAGTCTCAAACATCTATGACCATGTTCTTCAATTAACTTGTCTATTTTAAATATCTTTGTTCGTTGTGTCTGTTTTACAAGGTTAAGCAATTCGGGTTTCAAGTACCTGTCGGTAACTGGTATGTGTTCTTTTATGAGCCACGTTTTGATTGCATCTTTTGTACTTGATGATGTTGGGATTCTATCTTCTACGTTCACTACGTTATGGTATGAAGCATTGTCCATTATCAGACAAGAAGGTCTATCTAATATTGGAAGAATACTTTTTTCGATCCAGTCTTCGAATATGTGCCCATTCATTTCGGAGTGGTAGTCTCTATTGTCAATGGATTTTGAAATGAAAATTAGATGAGCATTCTGCAACAACCCATTATGTCTGCTACCTGCATGTGCAACTATCAAACGTTGCCCTTTACTACTAGGTACTGATCTTTTAATACTTCCATCTGCTAACTGCCATTCCTTTTCATTTGTATGATGAGCGTTGATCCAAGTTTCATCTAAATACACAATATCATAACCATTCTCGCGCATTCCCTTCACTTCACGTAAATACTTGCTTCTAAGAGCTACCAGATGTGGCTTTTCACAAATAATGTTTTTTCCACCAGCATACTTTCTAAAGGTGAAGTCTGCATTTCTTACAGTTTTCCATAATAAAGTTTTTGATATTTCAATGTCGTTATTAGTTTTCAGCCAAATCTTCAACTTTCTAAGTGTCACTTCTTCGTTTTTATCAAACATTCTACATATTTCTCTTTTTACTAGGTCCTTATCGAAACTGTCTATCTTTTCTTTCCTTCCTTGCTTTCGTGAATTTGTTGCGAATAAATATCCGCTTACTTCCACTATTCGATCAAATGAACGTTTACACAAACCTAAAATATGCATTGTTCTCTTCTCAGGATTTGATAAAGAACAATAAAGATGTCCCTTTTTATGCTCTCTGCAGAAGTATTGATAAATCTTTATAGCAATGTTATGCTCAGTAAAATATTTCGCTTTCAGATTCATTCTCACATAGACTTGCAGAAGGTAATATGCTTAGTCCCGCCTACTTTCTGTAAATATTGAGACGTGCCTCTGACTTGTGACTTGAAATCGAGTCAATAGCCGTTTTTGATTTCACATAATTCTAAGTTCAGGAAAAATAATATTTGGTGCTAAACGGGAATTTCCATATGTAACATTGCTTTATACAAATGTACAGTGGAAACAACTACTTTTAGAACGGTGCACATTCTACCGTGAGGGTCATGCCTTTATATTTAATAATCAGCTGTGAGATGTAAGCATCTACATAATCCAGCGGTTGTTTATAATTTAGATTAACTTTTTTTTAATATAGGTTAAATAAGGTATCTTTGATACTGGATCACATTTCTTTGATAAAAAAATATTTCTATAGCGACATTATTATTCTAAACCTAACTTCAAATGATCAATCCAAATGAACAATACGTTTTTGATAAAAATAATTTAACATCTCGGCAAACGAATCTGAACGGACTATAGCAGAATATAGTCTGGAGAAAGTGTTACATAATAGTTTATAGTAAATGCGATTAATATCCTGTTTACTTGATTTCAGCATCCAAGAGCTCTGACTGGGTTCACTCGTATAAAAGCAAATGATCGAGGTCACCTGCTCCCAAATGTTCCTAGAGACAGATCCTCACCTTGGGGAAAGTTTGTAGGGACATGGGACATGCCCAAAAATATTCCAGGTAGTTTTAATTTCAAAGTTCAATGTGTATTTTATTGATGTAAGGGTAAAAGTTCAATGTGTATTTTATTGTTGTAATGGTAAAAGTTCAATGTGTACTTGTATTGTTGTAAGGGTCAAAGTTCAATGTGTATTTGTATTGTTGTAAGGGTCAAAGTTCGATGTGTATTTTTATTGTTGTAAGGGTAAAAAGTTATGTGTATCTTTTATATATCTTTTATTTATCTTATCATTCTAAGTGATAAGTGATCATTAGAGATAAGTCGCAAGGAGCTCACTCAATATCCCTCATGTGAATAGGGATGCTATAATCTGTTATACATGTCATAAGAGGCAACCGAGGGGGGTGTGGGGTTGACTGTCCCATCTTAAACAGGGAAACAGTGACACAGAAGCCATGAAAAAGTTGGGTGTGGAAGGCTGAAAAGTGCAGATGTTGTAGTTATGATGTGAAATATGACACAGCAAGTTCTGTTCTCCAGACTACATCCTGTAATCTGCAGGAGTTTGAGAACAAATGTTCAGGAAGTAGAATAAAGCACTACATTCTCAACAGTGGCACTAATTTCTGGCAATGCAACATATCATGGCCAGTTCAACAGCAGTGCTAATTTCTGGCAATGCAACATATCATGGTCAGTTCAACAGTGGTGCTAATTTCTGGCAATGCAACATATCGTGGCCAGTTCAACAGTGGTGCTAATATTTTGCAATGCAACATATCACGCCCAGTTATTTTATTCTGCACATGGAAACAAAGTCATCATCCTCACTAATTTAATTTCCTATGGTGTTTATTATAAGGAGTTCAAAATGTAGCAGTGCAAGCCAGCTGATCTGCACTCTCATTTCTTTGAACACCTGCATGACCAGGCACGGAAATGAATGTGACATGTTCCAACTTTTACCTCTTGACTGCCTTGAGCTACTGTTCTCGAATGCAAAGTAAAGGTTGATTTATGAAAGATAACTCAGTGATTACAGAGTTTTTACTGAGTTATAGGCCCTACTGAAATTTGTTGTGAACATATTTGTTGTCCATCCATTATGGGAACAATGGTTTCTTGTCAAAAACAACACTGCAGGGAAACGTCGAAGGGGGACGAAGCAGAGGAGGACAAATAAAGGCATGGACAGACAACATTAAGGAATGGACAGGACAAGATTTTTTCTCACTCCTCCACATTGCTGAAGATAGAAATCACTGGAGGACTCTGTGTACTGAAGCATTCAATGTAGTACCCCTACGATTTATTCTTCATATTCATTCATGAGAAGACAAAATAGTACTTCTAAATATATTTCAATATTAATATATTTGCAAATAAAAAGAAAGAGAAAATACAGTTATCGTCAGTTAGTATTTTGCTCAGATTCTTGGCTCGATCAAAAATGATTGTACATATTTGTAAAACTGCTGAACTACGGCGTATGATTTGGGACTATTTAACAATCTCTCTAGTATCTCCACTACACAGAATGGTAGTATCACTACATCTTACAATATCTTGTGATGTAGTAAAAAGTTCTCTCAAACAAAGCTATCAATTATGAACTCTTCGAATTATTATTAGAAACACAGTGAACACATTTGCACTCAGTTAATGGCCTTACCATTCAGAAGGAACCTGGAGTTGATACATTTTTACATTTCATTCTCAACAGTCCCTATTAAGTTCTTTTTATCCTGTTATTTTATTTGCTTTATCTCTTGGAACTCTTACAAATAAGGGACAAGCTGTTTTGAATTTTTTATTTTACAGATACCAGATAGACCTATCTGGAATATTTTATTTGAATAGCTCAAAAGGGATCAAACAACAATATAGAAGATATATTCCATTGTACTTGGGTTACCCCATCCCTTTCAATGAAGCTGCATTGTGCCTGCTGAGATTACCACTCATAGCATGTAACTCTGTAGTTTCAAGTGATAATCCCCAGGGATCTTTAAAAAAATCCATTTCTATAAACAAGACAATTTTGGTGGATTTGAACCCAAGACCTCATGAGCACAAAGTGAACGACTCAATAATTACACTAGGGATACCCCTGATTTGAATAAATGAGGTGAAATACAAATTTGCCTCTTGCGTTGAGGAATTCCCCGTTCAACCGGTTATATTCCCCATTCGCTGAGGATAGAATTTGCTGGAGAACTCTGTGTTTTGAAGCATCAAATGTGGTACCCCTATGATCCTGAAGTGTTACAGGTTTATGGACTGATTCACCATTCAATCGGTTATCCCCCATTCAACTGGTTATATTCCCCATTTAACTGGTTATATCAGAACTGTGACCATCACAAATAATGGAGAATGTGATTGATCCACAACCTCGTAAGTACAACTTAACATGTTGGTTGGCTGGTTGGTTGGTTGCTGATCCAGCGGTCCATGGGCTCATGCCCTTTGACCCAACTGTAACATGTGTTTGGTATATATTTACATGTTTTCAGTGCTATAAAAATATAATCCACTCAGGGAACCAAGTCCTTAACCCTACAGCCCGGTCTGAAGAAGCTTTGTTGAGGAATAAGAAAGCTAAGGAAGAAAGTGATGTTATTCTCAGCGGTGCTCTCAAGAAATGTCATGTAAGACTATATTGTTGTAGTTTATCTACATTAAGTCATACATTTAGTTGTAGTTTATCTACATTATATCAGAAATATTGTTGTAGTTTATCTACATTATATCAGAAATATTGTTGAAATTTATCTACATTATATCAGAAATATTGTTGAAATTTATCTACATAAAGTCAGAAATTTTGTACTAGAAATATATCATCTTATGTTTCTGTAGTGTTCATTCTCACACTCCCCACTTGGTATCTCTTATTGCAGGACAGTTGTCCAGCTAGATTTCCAACAGGATGTGGTCAAGAGAATAGAAATGCATTGTGTTGCCGTTTTATTTACACCAATGGCCACCATATCCATCTTTTGTGGCAGAAATATATCAAACATTTACTATACATGTCGCGAGGGCTCAGGAGGGGCACAAAGAATATCAACACCGTTTATCTTCCATGTATGTCATAAGGGGTGACTAAGGTAGTTATGGGGTGGAGTTTACTGTCCTATCCCATATAGGATGAAAGTAACCAAGAAGCCCTGCTGAAGTCATATGTGTCAGGTCAAAGGCTTATAGGAAAGATGTAGACTGTGACAAAATGTACTACATTCTCTGCATTACATCTTGCTAATTTTCAGGAGTTTAAGAATGAATGTCAAAGAGATATTTAACACTTGTTACAGGTCACATCCGAGAACAGATATTTAACATTTGTTACATGTCACATCCAAGAAGAGATATTTAATATTTGTTACATGTCACATCCAAGAAGAGATATTTAATATTTGTTACATGTCACATCCGAGAACAGATATTTAACATTTGTTACATGTCACATCCGAGAAGAGATATTTAACACTTGTTACATGTCACATCCGAGAAGATATATTTAACGCTAGTTAGATGACAGATCCCATCATGAAACAGAATGACAACACGTATGATTGCCAGGCTACTGACAAGATCATTTGTCATATCTGCTGCAGTGTTTGTAGTTAAGGGTTGAGAGATTAGGTTCGATCCCATCTTGCCCCCTTCCCTCCTTGGATATTAGGAAATGAAAACATACTTTAAGTCAGTGTTTTCCAACCTTTTTTTTTACCCATGCCCCACCAAAGTCTTTCTAAAACTCTGAATCCCCCCCCTCCCCCGCCATTATGTAACATATGCATATTTATTATATTCAAAATTTGAATTATTCCCTAAATTTTTTGTTTGCATTGCCCCCTCCCCTGAACAATAAAATTGCCCTCCATGTGGTGCATACACCCCACATTGGAAAACACTGCATTAAGTACTAGAAAAAAACAAGTGAAGCCCCCAAACCCCCCCCCCCCCCTCCCCTTTTCATTCCATGGTTTTTTCTCCAGAAAGGTCACACACGTAAAATGTTGAAATTATCCAAGAAAGCAAGGAATGACTTTAAAAAAAAAAGAATTCTTACCTATAATGAAAAAAATAACAGTTGAAACATGGATAAGGATAACGAGGTTCTACTAGAAAAATGATGATGATGTTCCTCCTTCGCAAGCGAAGACGAGCATGGCATGAAAAACAACAATGTGATGACAAAATAATTAATAATAATAAATTGGTAATTGAAAACTAGAAACATATAATAACACACACAAAATTGACCAAAAGAACTCTACCAAGAATACATTCACAACAAAACATGACGATTAAGAATGACACTATTGACATTCACATAGCAGAGATAAATATAGATAGGTCCCTATAACCCGGAAGAGTTAAAACTGGAAGGTCAGAGGTGAAATAACGCAAAACAGAAAATAGACAAAACACATGAAAATATCAGTTAAACACGACAATGTGATCTCATTGTAAAAGTATCAGAACAAGAACATTAAAGAAAATAAAAATAAAATATTTTGGATATATTAAAAGATTTGTGTTTTATGAGTTAATTTTGTAGAAAGTGACACAATTTCATTTGTTTACAATATGTTTTCAGACTGTGGAGCCACTTCCTATAAAGATGGATACACTGGAGGAGATGCAGACTACTGGAGTCACATGTGAACAAGAAGGTCATCAAACTAATGGGGTGCCCTGTCAACAAGGGAAGACAACTTGTTATGATACCAGCCAGTCTCAGGAAGCACCTGGCATGGATTGTGGAGGATGTCTTAAGTGGCCAAAGGTAGACAATTGTAGTATAGCATGTTATTCTACTTTGATACCTCGGGTTCACTGTTTCAGTTTTCTGCCTTGAGGTCTCGGTTGCCAGATTGGATTTAAAAGAATTAATGTAGCCACATAAAATAGAACACACACTAGAAGTATAAACATTGAGATCCAGCGGGAGTTTGAGAATGAACGACATTAAATCTGGTTTAATGCTAAGTTCATTGAGTGACCAGTTTGGCAGCTCTAATTTTCTAGAATGTCTCAGGAATAGTAATATTAGTTAGTGATATTGTGGTATGTCTACGTAACTAACAGGTTAGAGCATTGGTCTAACATCTCTGAGGTCTGTGGGTTGACTCATGGTAAGAATATTTTGTTTCTGTCAGAAGATACATTTTAAAACTTCGCCTTGTACATGATGTGGTAACCATGACAAGCAGCCTTTATCACACAGCTCCATGTACTACCTCCCTGCAACTCTCAGCTCCACTGACCATCTTCCTGCAACTCTCAGCTCCATGTACCATCTCCCTGCAACTCTCACCTCCACTGACCATCTTCCTGCAACTCTCAGCTCCACTGACCATCTTCCTGCAACTTTCAGATCAACTGACCATCTTCCTGCAACTCTCAGCTCCATGTACCATCTCCCTGCAACTCTCAGCTCCAATGACCATCTACCTGCAACTCTCAGCTACACTTACCATCTTCCTGCAACTTTCAGATCAACTGACCATCTTCCTGCAACTCTCAGCTCCACTGATCATCTTCCTGCAACTCTCAGCTCCACTGACCATCTTCCTGCAACTCTCAGCTCCACTGACTATCTTCCTGCAACTCTCAGCTCCACTGATCATCTTCCTGCAACTCTCAGCTCCATATACCACCTCCCTACAACTCTCAGCTCCACTGATATCTCCCTGCAACTCTCAGCTCCACTGACCATCTTCCTGCAACTCTCAGCTCCAAGACCATCTCCCTGCAACTCTCAGCTCCACTGACCATCTCCCTGCAACTCTCAGCTCCATATACCATCTCCCTGCAACTCTCTAATGGCAAACATGCATTATTTGTAGTAACTGAAGTGGCATGATTGAGTTACAGGTATCAAAAACAGATGGCTATGAAAGCAATATTGTAACTATATTAATGATCGATTCTCTGCAGGCTAAAAGTCCAGCTTGCAAGTCACCATTGGAGTCAGCAGGTATGCCTAAACCCATGCATACAATGTATACTGCCAGCCCTGTAACTGAGGGTCAAGGAATGCAGGAATGTCTGCCTGTATCGAATGAAAACTAATCATGGTTTCCAATTATTCGTTAAGTTAGAACAAGGAAGCATCTATAAATATAAATAATTATTCTCAAGTAAAATAAAATGTTCACTTTAATTTTGTGAATTGTATAAAATAAACAATGTTTTTTCTATTGTCTGTTTGTCTTTACTGATGGTTGATCGTATCCATATTTGCCATTAAGCATAAAGGTGGGAGCCTTGTCGTTTCAAGGCCAGATGTGTCACCTTGGTTGTGTTGAGTCCACATTTTTTTCTAGGTTATCTTGATGTCTTCTATCCACTATTTTCTAGGTCTACCTTTGACTTTGTGTACGGATATTCTTGTGTTATATGTTCTTATTGGTATTTGGTTTGGCTTCATTCTCATAAGGTGACCGAACTATTTTACTTGCTGTCTCTTAATATGTTCAGTACATGATATTATACCAACTCTTTTCATAATTTCTGATTTCATCTAGTTTGGTAACCATTGCAGCTTTTCTCAGACACTTCATTTCACATGTAACAATTTTCCTCGGCTGTGAGGCTGTTAAAGACCATGCTGGACATTGGTAGCAGGTGTCAGTATAAAAATTGTAGATATCTGATTTTTGATTTCCATTTTCATCTTTTGGTGAAGAAGTAATGGTGAAAGTTGGTACGTCACTGTTTTTAATTTCTGACACCTTATTTCTATTTCTGTCTATTCTTCCATTTTCGGAACAAATGCTTCCTAGATATTTCAATAATGTTTAGTTTGTTTAAATCCTGCATATGGAAGGACTGAGGACAAGATCGTAGTTATGTTTTCACTAAGTAGGGGTTTTTACTTTTTTACTATTTTACACCCCTACCCCATCCCTTATGTACAGGCTTGCCTGAAGATTGCACTGGTAACCCATGAAACTAACCACCATGCAACAGTCATCCCTAGTAGATTGCAAGCATATAGTGAGGCTTTATTTATCTTATACAAATCTCACAGCACGTCCAACAATACAAATGTTTTGACTATTTCTGAGTAGCAGATTTTCCATATTTTCCAATTTTGGGAAATTTCCTAAAACCGGATTTTGGGACCCAAAAAAAACCCCCCTAAAAAACTTTTTTTGGTGTTGAAACAAGTAATTTTATGTTCACATGCAGGTATCGATGGGAACACCAAATGGAGCAGCTAAGCGCAGTGGTTAGCGCACTGGCTTCGCATATGCGTGGTCGTGGGTTCATTCTCCAGTTAAGGCGGAAATGTTTTCAGATCGCAACGGCTCCCAGGTCGACCCAGCCTTAAATGGGTACCGGATTAATCCGGGAAGTAAAGACTGAGAGAGAGAGGAGATGGCTACCGCCCTCATTTGCAGAGCCTCTGAAATGTGATATCGCTAACATCTCACACCCCTACGGCATTAATAAATGCTATGGGTTACTTTATCGATGGGAAAATAAATATATATATATATATATATATATATATAAATATTGGGGTTTTATTGGGGGGGGGGGGGGAAGTTGGATGCTAAATACTGACGTTTTTAAAATTGAACTATGGAAATAAATGAGTTTGTTTATGTTGTCATTGTCCTGTGGTCGTGTCATCTCAATACCTAATTACATTTCTATCAGTCAACCCATTTGTTCATCTGTTAAAACATATTTCCCTGGTGTTATTTCTGAGAATCTGTTTAACTGTTCTCATTCTGAAAGATCTTTCCGTTTTCTGTTCTGCTGCATCTTTTTTGTTTGTTGTTGTAACAATGTCGTGCTTCCTGTTACATTTCCTATTAGATCACTATATCCAGGGATTGGGGGTCATGCAGTTTGCAATCTGCCGATATAAGTATGCACACTAATCTAGCTATATCAGTCTATAAATAGCAGCTGCGTCAAAGTGCAAAACGGTGCCAGAGTAAATTAGTGAACAGCTCATTTTTATTATTCAGTGCCGGCGTCATTAATATATGTAAATATATGCAGACATTGTGAATAAAGATTTATACACAACTATTTTATCTTGGTTTGGATGGAAAACACTGTCCAATTTATACAAGAAACAACACTGCAGTAATAGACATTATTAGCGAACAAAAGAAGAGAAGAAGAAATCTTGGTTTGGATGTAAATAGAGAGAACAGAATCAGTGATGGACAACCTTTAAGTGTTATCTCACAATGATATAACATAAATATCTCCACTAACTTACAGTGTATGCTAGTATATATGTCCACTAACTTAGCTACCATGTGACAATGATCAGTAGAATCTGTTTCTGTTGACGCTGAAAGTCGATCTCCATCTACCTATCCTGACAATCCATATTGTGCCAATGACTTTTTGGCAGAGGAGTAGCTTGTCTTGTTCCAGTATTACCGTTACCAATGTTGAATTAACAAGTCAAACAGAGAGAAGGATCACGCACGGGCAACAGATGGTCTCTATATATCAGCCCAGAATCACATCCATAAACAGTACATCATATTATATATTTCTCATAGCACAATACTACTACTATCTTCTGGAAAGACGGAAATGTGCCTGTTACGTATGCCCATTTGTATACATTTTTTTCCTTCTTACAGAATATACTAAGGCTTTATTGGATACACATTGTAATGAACTACATTTGTATGAGTACAAAGTTCCTCGACTTCTACGTCCACTCTTAATTAACCAGCACACATTCTCATAGAATGTGCCACTTTCTCATAGAATGTGCCACTTTCTCATAGAATGTGCCACTTTCTCATAGAATGTGCCACTTTCTCATAGAATGTGCCACTTTCTCATAGAATGTGCCACTTTCTCATAGAATGTGCCACTTTCTCATAGAATGTGCCACTTTCTCATAGAATGTGCCACTTTCTCATAGAATGTGCCACTTTCTCATAGAATGTGCCACTTTCTCATAGAATGTGCCACTTTCTCATAGAATGAACCACTTTCTTATAGAATGTGCCACTTTCTCATATAATTGACCACTTTCTCATAGAATGTGCCACTTTCTCATATAATTGACCACTTTCTCATAGAATGTGCCACTTTCTCATAGAATGTGCCACTTTCTCATAGAATGAACCATAGCACTTCACCATCGGTATCAGAAACTATGAAGACTTAAAACAAATTGCAATGACACGCGAGACATGGAAATCTATGACATCCGCCCTATGTGGCGTCTTTGTAAAAAAACAACAACAACTGTATACTGACTGCATAAAATGCACACTATGGTGTGTAACAAAACAACATTTTGTAAAATAATATTCATAAAGGGAATTGTGTGCGAAAGTAATTGAACGATTGCGTTAATGCGATTTACGGCTGTTCGGCTCCTGAACAGCAACATGTAAGTATCTGGTTGTTCAAAAATAGGAATGACCAAATAAATAGTATAACATATTGACTTGCTATATCCGTGTGCTATATATGTGTGCTATATATGTGTGCTATATCTGTGTGCTATACTTGTGTGTTATATCTGTGTGATATATGCGTGCTCTGACCGAAGTGGTTTTGGATTCATCATCATCAGGTGCCATGCCGGCTGGCGTAGGTGGTCATGGCTCTCTACAGCTCTCTGTCCTCAGTATTATGTATCAAAGTCGTCGTTGTTTCCTTGCCGTGCCAGGTTGTCAAACTGTCTAATATTTTCTCACGTTGTCGCCCTCTGTCTCTGGTGCCTTCAAACTTGCCTGTTGTGACTATGTTTCTCTAAACCTGCCTGTCTCATGAAAGGGCCACACAAAAAAACAAAAAAAATATTGGTTCTGGATTAGAAACGTTAATTGGTAAGACTGCTGTAATACTGAATATAAATAGTACTTGGGTAGAACACACTTTTTTGTTGTTTTACGATCACAGATTATCGAACTAGGGAATATAACGACGAAATCATACACATAATAAAATACAAGACATTTTCAACGTTTCAACCGTTAGGTCTTCTTCAAGAATATACAAAACAAATAGTGAACAAATCATAGTTGTAGTCCATACCATAGATACACGATTGGTACAGTAGACTGAATCACCGTTCATACCATAGATACATGATTGGTACAGTAGACTGAATCACCGTTCATACCATAGATACATATTGTACAGTAGGCTGAATTACCGTCCATACCATAGATACACGATTGGTACAGTAGACTGAATCACCGTCCATACCATAGATACACGATTGGTACAGTAGAGTGAATCACCGTCCATACCATAGATACACGATTGGTACAGTAGACTGAATCACCGTCCATACCATAGATACACGATTGGTACAGTAGATTGAATCACCGTCCATGCCATAGATACACGATTGGTACAGTAGACTGAATCACCGTCCATACCATAGATACACGATTGGTACAGTAGACTGAATCACCGTCCATACCATAGATACACGATTGGTACAGTAGACTGAATCACCGTCCATACCATAGATACACGATTGGTACAGTAGACTAAATCACCGTCCATATCATAGATACACGATTGGTACAGTAGACTGAATCACCGTTCATACCATAGATACACGATTGTATTATTTTCAATTTTATCTATGTAAATTTTGATTGTAAGTATTTCAAGTCAAGATTACATCTAGAAACAGCAAACCATGTGGTTTGGTTACATCATGAGAATGTAACCAACCCTTCCTGTTTAAAAATACAACAGGGGAAGATTCGGGTTACAAGGAATAAGGAAGACCAACAACTAGATCGGTTAATTAAAACAATTAAAGAAATCTTGAAGAGACACGGGTCAATACGACTCAAATGGCCAAAAACAGACAACTCTAACTTTCCTCCACAACGTTTTACAGCACAATTGGACGCGGCAATAGATAGATAGATAGATAGATAGATAGATAGATAGATAGATAGATAGACAGACAGACAGACAGACAGACAGACAGACAGACAGACAGACAGACAGACAGACAGACAGACAGACAGACAGACAGACAGACAGAAAGATAAGATAAGATAAGATAAGATAAGATAAGATAAGATAAGATAAGATAAGATAAGATAAGATAAGATAAGATAAGATAAGATAAGATAGATAGATAGATAGATAGATAGATAGATAGATAGATAGATAGATAGATAGATAGATAGATAGATAGATAGATAGATAGATAGATAGATAGATAGATAGATAGATAGATAGATAGATAGATAGATAGATAGATAGATAGATAGATAGATAGATAGATAGATATACACGATTGGTACAGCAGACAGAGACGCTGTCTTTGCAACATATAAAAGACCTGCATTTTTTCTCCAGACATATTCTAATTGATCATGACCTTTTGTGATTATTTTGATATTTGACAAGAACGGGAAGACAGTCCATCCTCAACACTCCTTAGTTGAAGTTTCTTTTCTCAGTTCCCTGGGAGAAATATCCGAATTTCACTATCAGAACCATCATCAAGGACACGTTTTCCAGTTCCCTGTGAGCAATCAAATCTCACTATCAGAACCACCATCAAGGACACGTTTCCCAGTTCCCTGTGAGCAATCAAATCTCACTGTCAGAACCATCATCAAGGACACGTTTCCCAGTTCCATGGAAGCAATATTCAAATCTCACTATCAGAACCACCAGAAACAACAACTATACTGATGGGAGAACTGAACACTCTCCAAATGAAAACAGTAGTATGCAACATGATTGAAGATCTTAACGAAGGCAGTTATAAATTCATTTCAAGATGAAGATGATGCTAATGAGGCAGAGAATGTACACATACAGAGAATGTACACATACAGAGAATGTACACATACAGAGAATGTACACATACAGAGAATGTTAGAAATGTAGTGTCTAGAGGGTAGGGAAGGAAAAGTAAATTTTTTGGGGACTCTCAAAGATCACACAATCAACACCTGACTGGGACTCTGAGTCTACATACACTGGGATGACTGCTGGAATGGAGGGCAGAACACTTATGGGAATGCCCCATGTGATGTGAAGGCAGTTTCTAATCAAGAATCAAGAAGATGATTGAAGATATGTACCCCAGAGAAGCATGGATACAAGTATACTTCTTCTTCTTCTTCGTCTGCGTTCGTTTCAAACTCCTGCAGATTAGCAGGATGTAGTCCGGAGAACGTAATGCGTTATGTCATGGTTTACGTTATTGCTGCGATATCTGCGCCTTTCGTCCTGACACATCCGACTTCAGTGTGGCTTTGGGTCACTGACCCTATATGGGATGGGACAGCCACCTCCATCCCATAACCTCCTTAGTCGCTTTTTAAATACTGTTGCTATTGTTGCTATGCTATACCTAGGTAAATACTGTTGCTATTCTTTGCTCCCCTTTCGGGTCCCGGCAACACACGAGCGACAAGTATATACTGATGGAACAGCAACCAGAGCAGTAAAAAAATAGAGGTGCTAGAGTTTACATAAAATATCAAGAAAAAGAAAATTATCCACATGTGATTAACTGGAATCTTCTGTTCCAACTGCTCTGCAGAAATATAGACCCTAAATATTGATGCAGAAATTATTTAAAACACAAGTCAATGTCAACAAGTAGTATTTCTTCTGTTGCAATGTCTGTCCTACAGGTCCTTGAGAAGTGTGTATCCAGTGGCTACCACGCCACTGTGGCATATCAGGAAATGAAGAGGCAGATATGCTGTCAAAAGATGGACCAACACAGGAAACAAATTTACCAAGAAATCACCTACCAAGAAAAGAGAATCCTCCTTAAAACCAAAGCTGTTAGGAAAGTCAAACACCCAAAAGTTAACTATCACTATCTTGACAGAGCTGAGCAGGTTTTTTTTTATCTTACGCATCAGGACTGGACATAACAGACTAAACAACCACTTAAATAGACTAAAACTGGTCCCATCACTTCTGTGTACATGTGGGCAGTCAGCCCAGACAGTGGTACATATCCTGCAAGACTGCATTGCACTAAACCAGTTACAGGAGGAACGCTGGCACACAGAAATGGATATCCATAGAAAACGGTATAGGAGCAGCCAAGTCCTATCAAATACAGCATCATTTATTAATAAAACTGGATTTGCTGTGTTGACATGTTAAACCATACTCTCCGTGTTGACATGTTAAACCAGACTTAATGTGCAGACATGTTAAACCATACTCTCCGTGTTGACATGTTAAACTATACTCTCCGTGTTGACATGTTAAACCATACTCTCCGTGTTGACATGCTAAACCATACTCTCCGTGTAGACATGTTAAACCAGACTTAATGTGCAGGCATGTTAAACTATACTCTCCGTGTTGACATGTTAAACCATACTCTCCGTGTTGACATGTTAAACTATACTCTCCGTGTTGACATGTTAAACCATACTCTCCGTGTTGACATGTTAAACTATACTCTCCGTGTTGACATGTTAAACTATACTCTCCGTGTAGACATGTTAAACTATACTCTCCGTGTTGACATGTTAAACTATACTCTCCGTGTTGACATGTTAAGCTGCGAAAGAGAAGAAGAAATCCCCTTGTACGAAATACATGGTAGGTAAGTGTTACTGTTGCCAAATTTCAGTCTCACCGACAACACTAGTACTTTGTAGCTGTGATTGGTCAATTATCTGTGTAATCTATTTACAGAAACATTGATTGGTCAATTATTTGTGTAATCTATTTACAGAAATATTGATTGGGTGAGACAGTTTTAGTAATTTCAAGTAATGAACCGAGGTGCATCTGTTCACTTCTGTGACTGCACTAATGATGTGCAGAATTACATGAGCTATATTCTTAATGACAAGCTGTAAGGACATCAACAATGGGTGAGCTACTGTCTTACGACTGGCGGACACTTATAACAGATAGATCAACAGACGACATACGGACAGATAAACAGAAATATAGACAAATAGACAGCCAGACAGGAAAATAGACTAGAGAGATAGATGGATAGATTGATAGATAAATAGATATATAGTTAGATGGATGTATGCATGGATAGATAGATAGACAGACAGACAGGCAGGCAGACAGAAAGATACAGACAGACGGATGGATGTATGGATGGATGGATGGATGGATGGATTGATTGATGAATGGATGGATAGATTGATTGATGAATGGATGGATGGATGGATAGATCTAGTAGTAGTACTAGTAGTAGTAGTGAGATTAGTAATACTATTAGTGACTGTAGTAATAGCAGTATAAATATTACTAGAAGAAAAAGTAATAGAAGTAGCAGTCGCTGGTTGTAGTAGTAATAGTAGTATTAGCAATAGAAGTATTTGTAGTAATAGTAATAGTAGTATTAGCAATAGAAGTATTTGTAGTAATAGTAATAGTAGTAGCAGCAATAGTAGTGGTACTTGTAGTAGTAGTAATAACAGTATTAGTAATAGTAGTAGTGCTTATAGTAGTAGCAATAGTGTTAGTAGTAGTAGTATCTGTTTTAGAAGTTGAACTTGTAGCAGTGGTAATAGTAGCTGTAGTAGTCTTCTTCTTCTTCTTCTTTCTTCTCAAACGCCTGCAGATCAGCAGGATGTAGTCCGGAGAAAGGAATGCATTGTGTCATGGTTTACAGCATTGCTGCGATATCTGAACCTTTCGGTCAGACACATTTGACTTCAGCATGGCTTTGGGTCACTGACCCTATATGGGATGGGACAGCCAGCTTCACGCTATCACCTCCTTAGTCGCCTCTTACGACATGCGTGGAAGGTAAACAGTGTTGCTATTCTTTGCCCCCTTTCGGGCCCCAGAAACACACGGGCGGCTGTAGTAGTAATACTTGTAGTAGTAGTAATAATGGTAATAGTCGTAGTAGTAGTACTTCTAGTAGTCGTAATAGTAGCTGTGGTAGTAATAGTAATAGTAGCTGTGGTAGTAATAGTAATAGTAGCTGTGGTAGTAATAGTAGCTGTGGTAGTAATAGTAATAGTAGCTGTGGTAGTAATAGTAGCTGTGGTAGTAATAGTAATAGTAGCTGTGGTAGTAATAGTAGCTGTGGTAGTAATAGTAGCTGTGGTAGTAATAGTAGCTGTGGTAGTAATAGTAGCTGTGGTAGTAATAGTAATAGTAGCTGTGGTAGTAATAGTAATAGTAGCTGTGGTAGTAATAGTAATAGTAGCTGTGGTAGTAATAGTAATAGTAGCTGTGGTAGTAATAGTAATAGTAGCTGTGGTAGTAATAGTAGCTGTGGTAGTAATAGTAATAGTAGCTGTGGTAGTAATAGTAATAGTAGCTGTGGTAGTAATAGTAATAGTAGCTGTGGTAGTAATAGTAGCTGTGGTAGTAATAGTAGCTGTGGTAGTAATAGTAGCTGTGGTAGTAATAGTAGCTGTGGTAGTAATAGTAATAGTAGCTGTGGTAGTAATAGTAGCTGTGGTAGTAATAGTAGCTGTGGTAGTAATAGTAGCTGTGGTAGTAATAGTAGCTGTGGTAGTAATAGTAATAGTAGCTGTGGTAGTAATAGTAGCTGTGGTAGTAATAGTAATAGTAACTGTGGTAGTAATAGTAGTACTTGTAGTAGTAGATATAGTAGTAATAGTAGCAACAGTAGTAGAAATAATTGTAGTAGAAGTAATAGCCCTAATAACAGTGGTAATAGTAGTAGTCATAGAAATGGTAGTATTAGCAGTACAACCAGAAATATTACTAGTAGTAGAAATAGTATGGACCATAGTAGTAGTAGTAGTTGTAGTGGTAGTAGTTGTAGTGGTAATAGTAGTAGTAATAGTAGAAGTTGTAGTAGTAGTAGTAGTGGTAGTAGTTGTAGAAGTTGTAGTAGTAGTTTTAGTAGTAGTAGTAGTAGATGTTGTTGTTATGTTGTTGTAGTAGTAGTAATAGTAGTAGTAGTTGTTGTTGTTCTTGTAGTAGTAATAGTAGTAGTAGTTGTAGTAGTAATAGTAGTAGTAGTTGTAGTAGTAGTTGTAGTAGTTGTAGTAGTAATAGTACTAGTGTAGTAGTAGTTGTTGTTGTAGTAGTAGTAATAGTAGTAGTAGTTGTTGTTGTTGTTGTTGCTGTAGTAATAATAATTTAGTAGTTGTAGTAGTATTAGTTGTAGTAGTAGTAGCATATCTTAGCATAGCAGCATCAGCAGAAGTTGTAGTTGTGGTTGTAGTAATTGTAGCAGCAACATCAGCAGAAGTTGTAGTTGTGGTTGTAGTAATTGTTGCAGCAACATCAGCAGAAGTTGTAGTTGTGGTTGTAGTAATTGTTGCAGCAACATCAGCAGAAGTTGTAGTTGTAGTAATTGTTGCAGCAACATCAGCAGAAGTTGTAGTTGTGGTTGTAGTAATTGTAGAAGAAACATCAGCAGAAGTTGTAGTTGTGGTTGTAGTAATTGTAGAAGCAACATCAGCAGAAGTTGTAGTTGTGGTTGTATTAATTGTAGAAGCAACATCAGCAGAAGTTGTAGTTGTGGTTGTAGTAATTGTAGAAGCAACATCAGCAGAAGTTGTGGTTGTAGTAATTGTAGAAGCAACATCAGCAGAAGTTGTAGTTGTGGTTGTAGTAATTGTAGAAGCAACATCAGCAGAAGTTGTAGTTGTGGTTGTAGTAATTTTTGTTAACATCAGCAGAAGTTGTAGTTGTGGTTGTAGTAATTGTTGTTAACATCAGCAGAAGTTGTAGTTGTGGTTGTAGTAATTGTTGTAGAAACATCCGCAGAAGTTGTAGTTGTGGTTGTAGTAATTGTTGTTAACATCAGCAGAAGTTGTAGTTGTGGTTGTAGTAATTTTTGTTAACATCAGCAGAAGTTGTAGTTGTGGTTGTAGTAATTGTTGTTAACATCAGCAGAAGTTGTAGTTGTGGTTGTAGTAATTGTTGTTAACATCAGCAGAAGTTGTAGTTGTGGTTGTAGTAATTGTTGTTAACATCAGCAGAAGTTGTAGTTGTGGTTGTAGTAATTGTTGTTAACATCAGCAGAAGTTGTAGTTGTGGTTGTAGTAATTGTTGTTAACATCAGCAGAAGTTGTAGTTGTGGTTGTAGTAATTGTTGTTAACATCAGCAGCGATGACAGTGATAACATAAGAAGACCGAAAGTTTATACCACGCTACTTGTCTAGCTTACACACACACATGTTATACCACGCTACTTGTCTAGCTTACACACACACATGTTATACCACGCTACTTGTCTAGCTTACACACACACATGTTATACCACGCTACTTGTCTAGCTTACACACACACATGTTATACCACGCTACTTGTCTAGCTTACACACACACATGTTATACCACGCTACTTGTCTAGCTTACACACACACATGTTATACCACGCTACTTGTCTAGCTTACACACACACATGTTATACCACGCTACTTGTCTAGCTTACACACACACATGTTATACCACGCTACTTGTCTAGCTTACACACACACATGTTATACCACGCTACTTGTCTAGCTTACACACACACATGTTATACCACGCTACTTGTCTAGCTTACACACACACATGTTATACCACGCTACTTGTCTAGCTTACACACACACATGTTATACCACGCTACTTGTCTAGCTTACACACACACATGTTATACCACGCTACTTGTCTAGCTTACACACACACATGTTATACCACGCTACTTGTTTAGCTTACACACACACATGTTATACCACGCTACTTGTCTAGCTTACACACACACATGTTATACCACGCTACTTGTCTAGCTTACACACACACATGTTATACCACGCTACTTGTCTAGCTTACACACACACACACACACATGTTATACCACGCTACTTGTCTAGCTTACACACACACACACACATTTTATAGCACGCTACTTGTCTAGCTTACACACGTTATACCACGCTACTTGTCTAGCTTACACACGTTATACCACGCTACTTGTCTAGCTTACACACACATGTTATACCACACTACTTGTCTAGCTTACACACCCATACACACACACACATGTTATACCACGCTACTTGTCTAGCTTACGCATACACAAACACACGCACACATGATATACCATGCGTCTTGTCTAGATTACGCACGCGCGCGCGCACACACACACGATATTAAAAGCACATTTGCATTTCTGCATCACTTCATTGACTGTTGAAATAGGTGACATAGATGCTGGTCCTAGGAGGTCTTCGGCAGAGAGAGTATCACCGGCTGCCAAAACTTCGGATGACAATATCACTAAAGTCTCATCAGTTACCAATACTGCAACCCGTCCGTCCACAGACGTAGTGGAAAGTACTAATGAGGGTGCAACAGAGTCAAATTTCAGTCGGCGCAATACGACGCCACCGGCATCTAAAATTGATAAGCCTTCTTCAAAAGATAGCGTGGGATTATTTGCATCGATTGCGCATTGTGGTCTGATCGTGATTAATACTCTAGTTGCGGTGAGTAAATGTGATATTTTAAATATTTATACATAATCTAATGCGATGCGACGAGGTTCCAATAAAATCGGCATTGGAAAAATGGTACAAACTGTGGTTGTTTGGACAGTAATGGGTTAATAATAGGGCCTAAACACAATGTACGACGGAGAAACGCTACAGTGTCAACAGTTAAACATTCACATTTTAATCGTTCACAGACTAATGTTTATTCTGACATGAACAAATATAGGTAACAGTGCGCCCATGTGTTGCCGGGGCTCGAAAGGGGAGCAAAGAATAGCAACACTGTTTACCTTCCATGCATATCGTACGAGGCGACTAAGGAGGTTATGGGATGGAGTTGGCTGTCCCATACCATAAAGGGTCAGTGACTCAAAGCCATGCTGAAGTAGGATGTGTCAGACCGAAAGGCGCAGATATCGCAGCAATGCTTAAACCATGACACAACGCATTCCATTCTCCTGACTACATCCTGTTGATCTGCAGGAGTTTGAGAACGAACGTAGAAGAAGAAGAAGAAGAGGTAACAGTGCAGGAATAATATAAATCGACGTTTCAACCATTAGATCATTATCAAGAAAAATATAGGAGAAGCAGAGAACAAACATTACAAAATAAAACATTACATAATAAAACATTACAAAATAAAACATTACAAAATAAAACATTACAAAATGGATTAGAGTGCAAACATTTAATAACAGAATCCGGCAAGAAACTATTTGGCTTGCAAATCATCGTTTAGCAACAGTGGACATTTTTGGCTATCTCAAGATTTTACTGGCTGGTTGGTTAGTTAGTTAGTTAAGTTAGTTAATTAATTAGTTAAGTTAATTAGTTAGTTCGTTCGTTAGTCCGTAAATTATTAGACAAATTAAGTAAGTAAATTACTTAATGCGTTAGTTTATTTAGTTAATAAGTACATTAGTTAGTTAATTAATTAGTCAACTATTTAGTTACGTTAGTTAAATTAGTTAGTGAGTAAGCTAGCTAGTTAGTTAAGTTAGTAAGTAAGCTAGTTAGTTAATTAGTTAGTTATGTAGTTAGTTTGCACGTTAGTTAGTTAGTTTGTAAGTTAGTTAGATACTAAGTACGTTAGTTAGTTATGTTAGTAAGTTAGTTCGTTATTTATTGTAGTAAGTTAGTCAGCTAGCTAGTTAGTTATGTTAGTAAGTTAGTTCATTATTTATCGTAGTAAGTTAGTAAGCTAGCTAGTTAGTTATGTTAGTAAGTTAGTTCGTTATTTATCGTAGTAAGTTAGTCAGCTAGCTAGTTAGTTATGTTAGTAAGTTAGTTCGTTATTTATCGTAGTAAGTTAGTCAGCTAGCTAGTTAGTTAAGTTCGTTAATTAGTTATTTACTTTAGTTTAGTGAAGTTAGGTAAGTTAGTATAGTGGTAAGTATCCCAAGCATGTCGCGAAATTCCATAGGCCTACAGATTTTGGCTTGCGGCACGAATGTGTTCTATCTCTCATGTTATTCGTCACATATATCTATTGCATGTGTAAAATTGTCAACAACAATGAAGATGACAACCTAACTAACTTCCTGAGTGGAGTAAATTTCTTTCTGCATACGATCAAGCAATAATATCAACAACGAAAGAACATATACACAGACTTCGCACAACATGTGAGGACTTTGACATAAAGATAATACAGAAAAAAAACTGAGGTAATGTCAATCGCAAAACAGAAATAACCATCACTATTATAATCAATGATCAACAACTTAAACAGGTGAAAGAATTCATTTATCTTGGAAACATCACATCATCGAATGAAAAAAACAACGCCAATCCAATATAGATGTAACATAGCATACCAGATCTTGGGGCAGATGCCTTCTATTTTCAAAAACAAACATGTGAGTATGAACACCAAAACTGCACTATATAAAACGATCATCATACCATCACTATGCTACCAATGTCAAACATGGACACTAACAACAAAAGACAAAGGAAAACTTGTCACAACAGAAATTACTTGTCCACGAAGAACCCTCGAAGTAACAATAAGAGACAGGATCAGAAATGAAAACATCAGAAGACTAACAAACACATTGCCAATCCTGGATTACATAGAAGACTAACAAACACAATGTCAATCCTGGATTACATCAGAAGACTAACAAACACAATGTCAATCCTGGATTACATCAGAAGACTAACAAACACATTGCCAATCCTGGATTACATCAGAAGACTAACAAACACAATGTCAATCCTGGATTACATCAGAAGACTAACAAACATAATTTGTTTAGATTTGTTTAGTTTTTTAGTTGAATTAAGCTAAGTTTAGTTCAGGTTAGATTAGCTTAGGATATCTTAGTTTGTTAGTTTAGATTAGTTTAGTTTGTTTAGTTGAATTAAGCTAAGTTTAGTTCAGTTTAGCTTAGCTTAGGATAGCTTAGTTAGTTACAGGGTCGTTGATTTTATTAGGTTAATTGGGGTATGTGTCGTTACCTAAATACAAAACAGATGGTCATTCGTTCTTGCGTGCAAATTTATCGATTTACTGAAAATGTATCTATTTTTTTTTTACATATATCTATTTGATCAAAGTTCTGAAGACCGTTTTTGTGAAAAATGGCTAAAGGAGAGGGTTTACTTCTATTTGGCTACGTTCTCTGGATATCATGTCATCTTCTTACTAGCTAGATAGTGGGGGGGGGGGGGGGGGGGGAGGGTTTACATCCCAAATACTTATTTTGTAAGTGTGCCATGTTGTAAGTGTGCCATGTTGTAAGTGTGCCATGTTGTAAGTGTGCCATGTTGTAAGTGTGCCATGTTGTAAGTGTGCCATGTTGTAAATGTGCCATGTTGTAAGTGTGCCATGTTGTAAGTGTGCCATGTTGTAAGTGTGCCATGTTGTAAGTGTGCCATGTTGTAAGTGTGCCATGTTGTAAGTGTGCCATGTTGTAAGTGTGCCATGTTGTAAGTGTGCCATGTTGTAAGTGTGCCATGTTGTAAGTGTGCCATGTTGTAAGTGTGCCATGTTGTAAGTGTGCCATGTTGTAAGTGTGCCATGTTGTAAGTGTGCCATGTTGTAAGTGTGCCATGTTGTAAGTGTGCCATGTTGTAAGTGTGCCATGTTGTAAGTGTGCCATGTTGTAAGTGTGCCATGTTGTAAGTGTGCCATGTTGTAAGTGTGCCATGTTGTAAGTGTGCCATGTTGTAAGTGTGCCATGTTGTAAGTGTGCCATGTTGTAAGTGTGCCATGTTGTAAGTGTGCCATGTTGTAAGTGTGCCATGTTGTAAGTGTGCCATGTTGTAAGTGTGCCATGTTGTAAGTGTGCCATTTTGTAAGTGTGCCATGTTGTAAGTGTGCCATGTTGTAAGTGTGCCATGTTGTAAGTGTGCCATGTTGTAAATACGCCATGTTGTAAGTGTGCCATGTTGTAAGTGTGCCATGTTGTAAGTGTGCCATGTTGTAAGTGTGCCATGTTGTAAGTGTGCCATGTTGTAAGTGTGCCATGTTGTAAGTGTGCCATGTTGTAAGTGTGCCATGTTGTAAATACGCCATGTTGTAAGTGTGCCATGTTGTATGTGTGCCATGTTGTATGTGTGCCATGTTGTAAATACGCCATTCTGTAAGTGTGCCATGTTGTAAGTGTGCCATGTTGTAAATACGCCATTCTGTAAGTGTGCCATGTTGTAAGTGTGCCATGTTGTAAGTGTGCCATGTTGTAAGTGTGCCATGTTGTAAATACGCCATTCTGTAAGTGTGCCATGTTGTAAGTGTGCCATGTTGTAAGTGTGCCATGTTGTAAATACGCCATTCTGTAAGTGTGCCATGTTGTAAGTGTGCCATGTTGTAAATACGCCATTTTGTAAGTGTGCCATGTTGTAAATACGCCATGTTGTAAGTGTGCCATGTTGTAAGTGTGCCATGTTGTAAGTGTGCCATGTTGTAAGTGTGCCATGTTGTAAGTGTGCCATGTTGTAAATACGCCATGTTGTAAGTGTGCCATGTTGTAAGTGTGCCATGTTGTAAGTGTGCCATG
This sequence comes from Meghimatium bilineatum, assembly GCA_034231615.1. Classification (NCBI taxonomy): domain Eukaryota; kingdom Metazoa; phylum Mollusca; class Gastropoda; order Stylommatophora; family Philomycidae; genus Meghimatium; species Meghimatium bilineatum. Next base: position 23,685,205 of record CM067302.1, read on the forward strand.
TTGTATGTGTGCCATGTTGTATGTGTGCCATGTTGTAAATACGCCATTCTGTAAGTGTGCCATGTTGTAAGTGTGCCATGTTGTAAGTGTGCCATGTTGTAAGTGTGCCATGTTGTAAGTGTGCCATGTTGTAAGTGTGCCATGTTGTAAATACGTCATGCTGTAAGTGTGCCATGTTGTAAGTGTGCCATGTTGTAAGTGTGCCATGTTGTATGTGTGCCATGTTGTAAATACGCCATGTTGTAAATACGCCATGTTGTAAATACGCCATGTTGTAAATACGCCATGTTGTAAATACGCCATGTTGTAAGTGTGCCATGTTGTAAGTGTGCCATGTTGTAAGTGTGCCATGTTGTAAGTGTGCCATGTTGTAAGTGTGCCATGTTGTAAATACGCCATTCTGTAAGTGTGCCATGTTGTAAGTGTGCCATGTTGTAAATACGCCATTCTGTAAGTGTGCCATGTTGTAAGTGTGCCATGTTGTAAGTGTGCCATGTTGTAAGTGTGCCATGTTGTAAATACGCCATTCTGTAAGTGTGCCATGTTGTAAGTGTGCCATGTTGTAAGTGTGCCATGTTGTAAGTGTGCCATGTTGTAAATGTGCCATGTTGTAAATGCGCCATGTTGTAAATACGCCATGTTGTAAATACGCCATGTTGTAAATACGCCATGTTGTAAATACGCCATGTTGTAAGTGTGCCATGTTGTAAGTGTGCCATGTTGTAAGTGTGCCATGTTGTAAGTGTGCCATGTTGTAAGTGTGCCATGTTGTAAATACGCCATTCTGTAAGTGTGCCATGTTGTAAGTGCGCCATGTTGTAAGTGTGCCATGTTGTATGTGTGCCATGTTGTAAATGCGCCATGTTGTAAATACGCCATGCTGTAAGTGTGCCATGTTGTAAATACGCCATGCTGTAAGTGTGCCATGCTGTAAGTGTGCCATGTTGTATGTGTGTCATGTTGTAAGTGCGCCATGTTGTAAGTGTGCCATGTTGTAAGTGTGCCATGTTGTAAGTGTGTCATGTTGTAAATGCGTCATGTTGTAAATGCGTCATGTTGTAAGTGCGTCATGTTGTAAGTTGCTGTATTACTTGTGTAAAAGAAAGCTGCTAACTTGCCTTAATGGCTCTGACGTTTCCCGTAATTTGCATTGGTCACTTTGTGTACACTTTGAGTCCACAGCCAACGAAATTCACGGGGAAAATAAAATGAGTCATTTTAGAAGGTTGTTTTCCAATTAGCCAACAGGTCTAAAATTGATGGTCTCGGATGGAGCACATATAGGAGAAACCCGAAGCTATTTCTGTCTGTTTTTAAAACTGTAGCCATCGAGAATATAAGACCTATTATCGAATAGAAAATTACACCTTTTAAAATGACTCATTTGACTGTTGTCTAGATTTTCATTGGCTGATACTAAAGTAGTCCTATAATAATAATAGTAGCCAATTAGAATTACGGGAATAGTCAAATGAATCATTAAGAAGGCTTGATTTCCCATTAGTCACTAGCATTATATGGACGGTCATGTTTAAACTTTACATTTGTTTTACAGCTGGTCGGTGTGGCACTCTTGGTGGCCGGTTTTTTGCTGACTTACGTCGCGAATCACCTCCAGAAAGCTGTACATGAAAAGATGGATCCTATAGTAAAAGATCTGAAGCTGAAGGGTTTTAAGACCGAAGCTCTTGACATAGACCTCTATTTTTATTTTCAAATATGTGCCTACATTCTGATTGCTGCTAGCTGTGGCTTGCTGACTCTGAGCGGTTACGGCTGTAGTGGAAACGTACGTAAAGGCAGAACTGGGCTCAAGATTGTAAGTGTGAAAGGTTGTTCTTAATAAGACTATATTTGCACGGTGTAGTTTTTCTACAACAACCCATTTTGTCTAATATATATTCTCTGCTATTTCTCTGTTGACAATTTTAACGGTTCTGTCCTTTAAAAACGAGATATTTTTTGATGTATCATTGAAATGTTCCAGAGGACCCGTGTTTTTCTATGATATTTTGCATGCATTTACATTTGTAAAAAAAATGTCTACAGAATTGTGTAAATAATGTTTTCCTATTTTTATAATATAAGTTTTTATTCATATTCCGTTTAATTTTAGTTCAGCCTTTCAGCCTGAAAGTGGTTATATTTATTTTCGTGCCAGGACATGTGGGCGCTCGAGGCAATGAAAGAGCGGATCAACTGTCATCATGCGCAATTGTGGCACAGGGCGATGGGGCAATGGATCGCGCTGACGTTTTGAATTCCTTAAGAGATATAACACGCGAGAGTGAGACTAATCTGGATGATGATTCCTTTTCAATGGCTAGGATTAAAGATCAGGGATTAAAATGCGGTGTTGCTAGAGGTGAACTTCTTGGAGGGCGCAGAAGAATGATGGTCAACCAGCATAGAACAACTACTGTTAGAAGAAGTGTAATGGCGGATACACTCAAGGAGAGATCGGAGCAACTATGGACGTGTCCAGTTTGCAGTGATGATGATCCGACGACTGACTAACTTCATTTGATGTTGGTGAAAAATTGGATGAACAAGTTGGGAATATTTGTTAAGGAGGAAGGGGTTGACTTTGTACCGCCTTTCAGCCAGGTTTTCAAGTTCCTATTACTAAAAGTCATTTTCTGATGTACTATGGGACAGGGGTGATATGAACACCCCCACCCCCCCCCTCAGTCTATGTGGCTGAACAGAATACACTGATATCTATACGATCTAATCCAAAAGAACCCATCTACAAATCTAATATACAAGAACTAATATACAAGAAATAATCTACGAGAACTAATATACAAGAACTAATCTACGAGAACTAATATACAAGAACTAATCTACAAGAACTAATCTACAATAACTATTCTTCAAGAACTAATCTACGAGAACTAATATATAAGAACTAATCTACGAGAACTAATATACAAGAACTAATCTACAAGAACTAATCTACAAGAACTAATCTACAAGAACTATTCTTCAGGAACTAATCTACAAAAACTAATCTACGAGAACTAATATACAAGAACTATTCTTCAAGAACTAATCTACGAGAACTAATATACAAGAACTAATCTACGAGAACTAATATACAAGAACTATTCTTCAAGAACTAATCTACGAGAACTAATATACAAGAACTAATCTACGAGAACTAATATACAAGAACTAATCTACGAGAACTAATATACAAGAACTAATATACAAGAACTAATCTACGAGAACTAATATACAAGAACTAATAAACGAGAACTAATATACAAAAACTAATCTACAAGAACTATTCTACAAGAGCTAATCTACAAGAACTTATCTACAAGAACTAATAAACAAGAATTAATCTACGAGAACTAATATACAAGAACTAATGTAGGAGAACTATTATACAAGAACTATTCTTCAAGAACTAATCTACGAGAACTAATAAACAAGAATTAATCTACGAGAACTAATATACAAGAACTAATGTACGAGAACTATTATACAAGAACTATTCTTCAAGAACTAATCTACGAGAACTAATATACAATAACTAATATACAATAACTAATCTACGAGAACTAATATACAAGAACTAATAAACGAGAACTAATATACAAGAACTAATCTACAAGAACTATTCTACAAGAGCTAATCTACAAGAACTAATCTACAAGAACTAATCTACAAGAACTACTCTACAAGAGCTAATCTACAAGAACTAATCTACAAGAACTAATACACATAGCATCAAAAAACAAAGACAAAGTTCTTTTCTTCCACAACAAGAACTCAGGAGTGACGGTTGTAAGAACAAAATCTTCCAGCGTGCAAGTACAAAGTGAATGACTCAATACTTAAACAGGTCAACAAATTCATATATTTAGGAACAATGATGACACGAGATGAATGACATTCAACAAAGAAACAGACTAGGGCAGACAAAGATACTACATTCCTAAACTTGTTTTCTTTTCGCTTTATACCACTTGATGCCTTGCAGCGTCAGGGGAGTTCTCTGGAGATGAATTTTGTGTGTGCTTCATATATGTTTTCTTTGGCTCTTTTATTTCTGTAATCCATCGTTTTGCCCCTGGTTTTGAATCCATGGTGTCTGTTTAGTAATGATGTGTGAGGGGCACTGTCTGATGGTAGTCTGGAAGCATGTGAATACCACTTAATTTGTTGTCTTCTGATGTAATCCAGAATTGGCATTGTGTTTGTTAGTCTTCTGATGTTTCCATTTCTGATTCTGTCTCTTATTGTAACTCCGAGGATTCTTCGTAGACTATTCATTTTTGTTGCAACAAGTTTTCTTTTGGATTCTGTTGTTAGTGTCCACGTTTGGAAGATCGTTTTATATAATGCAATTTTGGTGCTCATGTTTACATATTTATTTTTGAAAATAGGAGACATCTGCTCCAAGATCTGGTATGCTATGTTGCATCTATGTTGGATGTCCTTGGTGTTTTTGTCCATTCAATGATGTGATGTTTTCAAGAAAAGTGAATTCGTTCACTTGTTTTAGTTGTTGATCATCATTGAGAATAGTGATGTTTCTGTCTGTTTTTGCGGTTGACATTGCTTCAGTTTTTTTTTCTGTGTTTATATTCATGTTAAAGTCCCTACGTGTTGTGTGGAGTCTATGTATCTGCTGTTGTAGTTGTTCTTCTGATGTTGATATTATTGCTTCATCGTCTGCAAACATACGCTCGGTCAGCAGGTTGTTTAGGTTGTTTTTTTTTCCATTAGTGTTGGCAATTTTACATATGCAGTAGATATATGTGACGAATAGGGAGATAGAACACATCCTTGTCGCACTCCAGAGTGTATGTGCAATTTATCTGAAAGTTCAACACTCGTTTCAACTGCACATTGACTGCCTGTTTAACTACTTCTACACAAGTTGATTCGGTGTTGGAAACCCCATATTTTGATAGTATTTTGCAAAGTTGTCTCTCTACTCCGTGGAAAGATTTTTCTTTTTCGACAAAAGCGCTGTACAATTCTGTGTTTTTTTTCAGTTATTTTGTCTACCAGTTGTCTGAGTATAAAAATGGCATCTGTACATCTTTTGTTCTTATGGAATCCCATTTGAGTGTTGCTAAGCTGTGGTTCTATGAATGTTAGCAAATTTCTTTCCAGAATTCTGTAGAAAATTTTCCAGTGTGATTTTGAAGTGAAATACCACTGAATTTTGTACAATCTCTTGTGCTGCCTTTTTTTCCAGATAGGTATTATTACAGCGTTTTTCCAATCTTCTTGTGTTTTTGTGTGTTCACATTATATTAAACAGCCTATTCAACAATTTTATGCAGTAATGATTGATTGAAACTCTTTATACTTGCAGTAATGATTGATTGAAACTCTTTATACTTGCAGTAATGATTGATTGAAACTCTTTATACTTGCAGTAATGATTGATTGATACTCAATATTTTCAGTATACATTTGTGGTTGCAGTGCTGCTTCTTATGGAGTTGATCCTTGTGATCGTGGTAGCTAGGAAGGTAAACTTTCAATTTAATGTACTGTATATGATATACGAAAATGTACTGTGTATGATATACTAAAATGTACTGTGTATGATATACGAAAATGCGGAAACCAGCATGGGTTTGACATGTATGCAGCCATGATTCCTTGTCACAAACAATACTGCAAGGAACTGTCGAAGCTGGAAGAAGACGAGAAGAGCAAATAAAAAACATGGACAGACAACATCAAGGAATGGACAAGACAAGATATTTCCTCACTCATCCACATCATTGGAGATAACAATCGCTGGACAACTGTGTGTGGAAGCATCAAAAGTGGTACCCCAACGACCCTGAAGCGTTACGGGGTTTATTGATTGGTTGAAACATCATCTTTCATCATTTTCTGTCATAGTTCGCTATTGCAACACCAGTTTTCTGTCATAGTTCGCTATTGCAACACCAGTTTTCTTTCATAGTTCGCTATTGCAACACCAGTTTTCTTTCATAGTTCGCTATTGCAACAACAGTTTTCTGTCATAGTTCGCTATTGCAACACCAGTTTTCTGTCATAGTTCGCTATTGCAACACCAGTTTTCTTTCATAGTTCGCTATTGCAACACCAGTTTTCTGTCATAGTTCGCTATTGCAACACCAGTTTTCTGTCATAGTTCGCTATTGCAACTACAGTTTTCTGTCATAGTTCGCTATTGCAACAACAGTTTTCTGTCATAGTTCGCTATTGCAACAACAGTTTTCTGTCATAGTTCGCTATTGCAACAACAGTTTTCTGTCATAGTTCGCTATTGCAACAACAGTTTTCTGTCATAGTTCGCTATTGCAACACCAGTTTTCTGTCATAGTTCGCTATTGCAACAACAGTTTTCTGTCATAGTTCGCTATTGCAACAACAGTTTTCTGTCATAGTTCGCTATTGCAACACCAGTTTTCTGTCATAGTTCGCTATTGCAACAACAGTTTTCTGTCATAGTTCGCTATTGCAACACCAGTTTTCTTTCATAGTTCGCTATTGCAACAACAGTTTTCTGTCATAGTTCGCTATTGCAACAACAGTTTTCTGTCATAGTTCGCTATTGCAACACCAGTTTTCTGTCATAGTTCGCTATTGCAACACCAGTTTTCTTTCATAGTTCGCTATTGCAACAACAGTTTTCTGTCATAGTTCGCTATTGCAACAACAGTTTTCTGTCATAGTTCGCTATTGCAACACCAGTTTTCTGTCATAGTTCGCTATTGCAACAACAGTTTTCTGTAATAGTTCGCTATTGCAACACCAGTTTTCTGTCATAGTTCGCTATTGCAACACCAGTTTTCTGTCATAGTTCGCTATTGCAACACCAGTTTTCTGTCATAGTTCGCTATTGCAACAACAGTTTTCTGTCATAGTTCACTATTGCAACAACAGTTCATCCACATCTGTTTGTTTGCTACAATTCTGCTTTGTGTTTGCTATAATTCTGCTTTGTGTTTGCTACAATTCTGCTTTGTGTTTGCTATAATTCTGCTTTGTGTTTGCTATAATTCTGCTTTGTGTTTGCTATAATTCTGCTTTGTGTTTGCTATAATTCTGCTTTGTTTGCTACAATTCTGCTTTGTGTTTGCTACAATTCTGCTTTGTGTTTGCTATAATTCTGCTTTGTGTTTGCTACAATTCTGCTTTGTGTTTGCTACAATTCTGCTTTGTGTTTGCTATAATTCTGCTTTGTGTTTGCTATAATTCTGTTATTACCTACTTTCTGATTGCTTCAGCGTCATTTCATCACTTCTCCTTTCATCACTTCTCATTTCATCACTTCTCATTTCATCACTTCTCCTTTCATCACTTCTCCTTTCATCACTTCTCATTTCATCACTTCTCCTTTCATCACTTCTCATTTCATCACTTCTCCTTTACTTAGATAGACAGCAAAGTGGAAGAGGTCATGCATTCAACACTACAAACACAGTACACGGGCTATAATGGCACAGATTCCGCTTCACTGGCTTGGAACTTCATTATGATCCAGGTAAGTAACGTCCGGTGTGCGAAGAGGATAATCAACATACCTAATACCTATCAATACCTATTATATAATACCTAATACTTCGTTATGCTCAAAGGTAGGTAACACTATGGGACTTGTAACGATACAGGTAAATAACACTATGAAACTCCGTTATGATCCAGGTAAGTAACACTATTGAACTTCATTATAATTCATGTAAGTAACACTTTTGAACTTGGTTATAATTCAGGTAACACTAGTAAATTTGGTTATGATTCAGGTAAGTAACGCTATGAGACTTCGTTATATATCAGGTAATTTATTCTTAATCTGTCAACACCTGCCTGAGCGTGATCGACACAGGAGTTAGATAAGACTTTCACACATGGAAACTCTCTATCACCAGGATGTACATCGATTTGGTGAGTTTATGGTTTGCTAACCCTTGGAAATGCACGAGACCATTTGTGCCTCTTTGGCCCTTTGAGAAAATATACCTTTGGGATTTCACCATAGAGATAGCATCTTTGGTAGAATAATCTGGCACACATACTACAATATACGAACACCATCATCATCATCAATTGCCGTGCCGAATGACTGTGGCGATCATATTTCTCCATGTACATCGATGACTCGTATATGAACCTCATCATCTCTGTTGGTGTCGTCAATCGAAGCCATTTAGTCAAACTGTTCGATATCTTTTCTCTGGGTCTTCCCTTATACACGATGTACTTACTGCGCAAAACTGAGTATACAGATTCATGGCCTATACAATGTACAGAGAGTTTACAATTTGTTCAATACAAGGGGAGATAACTAAATAAATGCTACTACTTTGTGAAAAGATAAATAGATTCAATTTATCGCCCTTGTGACAATCGACATTTGGACGTTTTAGCAGATTCTTATTTATTTGTCTTTTGTCTACTTTTGCTGTAAGACGTCCCAGGATTGAATGACGTTCGGTTTTCCGGATATGGCAGGTTTAGTCTTGATATGCAGTAATATTGTGACGTCTCAGAATGTCGGTAACTCTTTCAATCCAACATCTTTTTGATCTTTCTCTGCATCTCGCTGTTTCCATTTGCATGTTGTATATGCTGGACAATGAGGGGTCATTCAGCGGCCGAATCATTTCAGTCTCTGTTTTTCAATATATTTGATCACAGATGTTGTTCCAACAGTTCTTGTAATCTCCTCATTTCTCACATGTTCTCTTCTTGTTCTGTTTGCTGCTTTTCTTAGACATCTCATTTCACACGTAGTAAGCTTTCTCTCTTGTTCTTTAGTTAGTGTCCATGTCTGACAGAAATATTCACAATGTTGGTATGAAGATTAAATTTAAAACTCGATTTTTATTTTCCATTAGGATATTTGTGATTCAAAATTGGCGTACGTTCATAATTCACGAAATTCGCTTTTTAATTTTTTACAGATTACTTTTAGTTATTTGCAGGAGCAAAGAATATGACTGCTGATCTTCTTTACAAGAACGTTGTAAGAAGCGAGGAATGAAAGAAAAAAATATAATTGTGTTTGCATGTCTTGTCGCATTGTCTTGTCGCATTGTCTTGTCGCATTGTCTTGTCGCATTGTCTTGTCGCATTGTCTTGTCGCAATGTCTTGTCGCATTGTCTTGTCGCATTGTCTTGTCGCAATGTCTTGTCGCATTGTCTTGTCGCATTGTCTTGTCGCAATATCTTGTCGCATTGTCTTGTCGCAATGTCTTGTCGCATTGTCTTGTCGCAATGTCTTGTTGCATTGTCTTGTCGCAATGTCTTGCGTGTGTCTCTTGTCAAATTAGCATCATTGATGGCATTTTGCAACACAAAATGCTACCAATGACCCCAAAACAGATCTTATTCAAATTATCTTCATTCCTGCTCTGTGCTACCAATGTCAAACATGGTCCTTAACAACAAAACATAAGAGATAACTGGTTACAACAGAGATGAGATGTCTGAGAAAAGCCACAGGAGTGACCAGAAGATACAGAATTAGAAACGATGTCATAAGAGAAAGAGTGGGTGTCATATCAATTCTACAATACATACAAAACTAACAGATACAATGGTTCGGTCATCTGGAAAGAGTTCCGTGTGATTCATTAGTTTATAAAGCATATACGAAGAGAGGAGAAGCAGAAAGAAGAGCCAAGGGTAGACCTAGAGTACGCTGGATCGACAACATCAAAGAGACATTACACGGACACCAAATAAAATTATCTTAAGCTGCCAGAAAAACGAGAACAAGAACTTTGTATCTCCCTCGACACCCGTAAAGGGTAAAAGAGGAAGAAAAGATAGATAGATGGCGAATTGATGCAGACCAGCGGGAATTGCATCTTTATAATCTTTTGTGTCTCTTAAATGGCGGGGAATGTTAAATGGGCCATCACTAAAAGGATGGGTCAAAACATTGGACAGAAGAATAATGAGATTGTTACTCGGAATTGTATGAAGGTCTCCTTCATCATCATCATGTGTCAGAACTATCTACTCTCACGTCTATGTGTATATACTTTTATTGTCGTCATCATATTTTCTTATATTTTGCCAGATTTCTAAATTGACTTGCATCCTCCATTAGTTTCAGTGCTGTGGGATTATCGATCAGGCCGATTTCAAAGATGCCAAGAAATGGGAGAAGGTTTTGAAATTAAAGGACCAAGCGTTTATTGACAATTTACCGCTGGATATTCCGCAAGAAACGATCGAGCTGACAACACCGATAGCGTGCTGCAAGAAGATTGAAGCTGAGGACATCAACTGCGCAATTATTCCTGAGGAAATGAACTCAAATCAGGATAAGGTTAGTCAGTTTCATTCTGTCCGGTACAGATCTCCGGCATGACAGGGCCCCCGCATGTAGGGTTCCAGCATGACAGGGTTCCAACATGACAGGGTTCCAGAATGACAGGGTTCCAGAATGACAGGGTTCCAGCATGACAGGGTTCCAGAATGACAGGGTTCCAGAATGGCAGGGTTCCAGAATGACAGGGTTCCAGCATGACAGGGTTCCAGAATGACAGGGTTCCAGAATGACAGGGTTCCAGCATGACAGGGTTCCAGCATGACAGGGTTCCAGAATGACAGGGTTCCAGAATGACAGGGTTCCAGCATGACAGGGTTCCAGAATGACAGGGTTCCAGCATGACCTTCTGAAGTATAGAGGACATTTAGGGTAGTTTTTTATTTTTCATTTCCTTGAAATTTTTGTTGGAAAACCACCAAATGATTTGTATTTCCTACGATTTGCCTGATATCATCGTTTTTCATTAAATCCATTTTTATGACGCCGACAATCTTTCTCAAACACCTCATCTCACCTGCTGTAATCTTACTTTCTCAAACACCTCATCTCACATGATGTAATCTTACTTTCTCAAACACCTCATCTCACATGATGTAATCTTACTTTCTCAAACACCTCATCTCAGGTGATGTAATCTTACTTTCTCAAACATCTCATCTCAGGTGATGTAATCTTACTTTCTCAAACACCTCATCTCAGGTGATGTAATCTTATTTTCTCAAACATCTCATCTCACATGATGTAATCTTACTTTCTCAAACACCTCATCTCAGGTGATGTAATCTTACTTTCTCAAACATCTCATCTCAGGTGATGTAATCTTACTTTCTCAAACATCTCATCTCACGTGATGTAATCTTACTTTCACAAGCACCTCATCTCACATGATATATTATTACTTTCCTGTGCTCAAGAAAGTGTCTATGTTAGACATTGATAGAAAGATGTTGGTATACAAATGATATTTCGGAATATGAAATTCTGAGTCACTGGCCCAGAGAAACAACAGTAGAAGAACAACTCTACGGAATCTCTGTACGAGTTACAGAACACAATCAAGTTTATAGAAGAAACAAAACTTCAGATATAAGCATTTTCCAAGCAAAGGAAATAAGAAGAATTGTTCATTTAGTTGTTATGCTGATGTTCGAATGTTTAATTCCCGCCGAAAATGGATGTGTCGGATCATTGTAGCAAGTAAAACGTCGACACAACGCACTTCCATTCTCTGGATCACATCCTACTGGAAATCTAGTAGAACCGTGGTTCTGCTACAAGGTAGATCCAGCGGGAGTTTGAGAATGAACGCTGTAGAATAAGAAAGAGGAATGTACTAATCTCAATTAAGTACTAGTGTCAGTTGATGGATGTCTTCTTGACATCAAGTCTCAGTTTTCACTACTTAACTTTCCATCTTCTGTGCAGACACTTTCTGGAGAATATGTGTCTAGAATTAACTCAAATTGTTGGAGTCTAATTTCCTGAACATTTTCTATGTTTTCAGGGTTGCCTAGAACCAGTGCTAAACTTCGCCAGACAATATTACGTTTATGTTCACACAACCTTGACCGTACTCATCATTCTGAAGGTAAAAACATTACCATTATACTGATCAATTTACGTCTCGTAAACTGATCAATTTACGTCATTCTTAAACTGATAAATTTATACATTCTTATATTGAGCAATTTACACGTACTTTTAAAAAAGCAATTTACACGTCATTCTTATATTGTGCAATTTACACGTCATTCTTATATTGTGCAATTTACACGTCATTCTTATATTGTGCAATTTACACGTCATTCTTATATTGTGCAATTTACACGTCATTCTTATATTGTGCAATTTACACGCCATTCTTATATTGTGCAATTTACACGTCATTCTTATATTGTGCAATTTACACGTCATTCTTATATTGTGCAATTTACACGTCATTCTTATATTGTGCAATTTACACGTCATTCTTATATTGTGCAATTTACACGTCATTCTTATATTGTGCAATTTACACGCCATTCTTATATTGTGCAATTTACACGCCATTCTTATATTGTGCAATTTACACGTCATTCTTATATTGTGCAATTTACACGTCATTCTTAAACTGATCAATTTACGTCATTCTTATACTGATCACATGAACAAATTATCTTTATACTGGTCGCGATAACACATCCAGTTTTATGCTGTTCAATTTACACATTATCCTTATACTTTTATTTTTATCAATGTAAAACCTTATTCCCATACTGATCAATGTAAAACATTATTCCCATACTGATCAATGTAAAACATTATTCCCATACTGATCAATGTAAAACATTATTCCCATACTGATCAATGCAAAGACTCAAGATCAATTGGAAAATAATAAACAACCTGAGATATGCAGATGACATTGTTCTTTTAGCAGAAAGTGAACATGAACTACAAAGACTAATAGATCAAATCAATAAATCAAGTAATGAATATGGACTGGATATAAATATTTTTTTTAAACTATGATAATCAACAAAGACACAGAAGAACAAGAGCTAAACATAAACATACAGGGAGAGAAACTACAACAAGTAAAACAGTATCAATATCTTGGACACATAATCACAAATGATGGCAGATGTGAAACAGAAGTTAAAAGGAGAATAGGAATGGCTAAAAGTACCTTCAATGACATGAGGAAATTATTAATATCTAAACAAATTACAAACAAGTTAAAAATGAGAATTATAAAATGCTACATCTATTCCATATTAATGTATGGCTCAGAAACATGGACACTTAATAAACAATTAGAAGACAGAATTGATGCCTTTGAGATGTAGGTATATAGAAGAATAGGGAGAACATCATGGAAAGAGAAGAAAACAAATAAAGAGGTTATAAAAACACTTAATGAAGAAAGAATTACTAAGAGAAATAAAGATCAGGCAAATAAAATATTTTGGACACATTAAAAGACATGACACCTTATTGAAGACCTTACTTGAGGGTAAAGTCAAAGGGAAGCGAGCAAGAGGTAGGCAGAGATACAAGTTTTTACAAGTAACATCTCACGATGTACAGGTTACAGTCTAGCAGAGTGCACCACCAAAACAAGAGACATGGGACTTTGGAGATCTGTTGCAGCCAACCTTCGTTGTGGAGACGGGACTTGATGATTTTTGGTGGTGCACTGCATGATTTTTGGTGTAAAACATCATGTAAAAACATCATATAAAACATCATATAAAACATCATATAAAACATCATATAAAAACATCATATAAAACATCATATAAAACATCATATAAAACATCATGTAAAAACATCATATAAAACATCATATAAAACATCATATAAAAACATCATGTAAAAACATCATGTAAAAACATCATGTAAAACATCATGTAAAAACATCATGTAAAAACATCATGTAAAACATCGTGTAAAACATCATGTAAAACATCATGTAAAAACATCATGTAAAACATCATGTAAAACATCATGCTCATACTTGTTCAGGTAAAGCTGGAAATGGCTATGCCATGAAATGAAAGGAAAACAGTGACTATGGACGAGGTGGAGACAGTTTATGTAAGACATAGACCTATGTACCAAAGACAAAGTAGTAACAAGGATACAAAAATAACCTTTTAAAGATTATGTTTTTCCAGTGGCAACATATGGATGCGAGACTCGGACTTTAAACAAGACAATATCAAGAATGATAAATTCGTTTGAAATGAAGTGCTACAGAAAGATGCTACGAATATCATGGACAGACATAAAGATGAAGAAGACGTGTTGGAATTACTGACACTAAAATGAAGATTTGGCTCTAAGTACAAACATAAGGAAGAAACTACATCATTGTGGAGAGACACTTAAAGAGATATGGTGGTATCTAAAGGCTGATTCTAGAGGGCAGAGTGACATGGAAGAGAAGAAGAGCAAGACCAAGAAGATTGACTAGCGATATCGAAGAATGTATGAACATGTCTCTGGCCTTCCAAAAGATGTTGTTCATCCATCACATGATGATGATGACCATTTTGTTACATCCACTTTTGAAAATTGAGTTAGAATTATGACTATGCATAATTATTCGTAGATGGCTAATGAACCCTATTCGAGTTGTAAATGTTCATGAGCAGTTCGGGCAAGTAATGACCACTGTAAACGGATGTTGGTCTATTCGTGACTTTCTAGCTGCTCTCTGCAGCATTTCTCCTCTTTTCACACGATGGTGCACTATTTTTGACTGTAGAGCGCCATGTAGATCTATTTTGTGCAAGTTCTTCCCATGTATCTTGGTCTATTTCAAACGCTTTCATTGAGGTCTTTAACGAGTCCTTGTAGCGCTTTTTTTGGCCACTTAAGATCGTTTACCTTTCTCCAGCTCACCATAGAGAAATATCTTTGGTAGGTGATGGCCTGGCATACGTACCAAATGACTTGCCCAACGAATCTGTGTCTGCATCAGGATAGTGTCAATGCTGAGGATACCAGATCTGTCAAGGACAGTGGTTTCTGGAATCGTGTCTTGCCATCTGATGTTCATAACTTTTCTGAGACAGGTTGTGTGAAAGTGATTGAGTTTTTTCACATGACATCCATATAAAGATCCAGTGTCGGGTAACAACCGTTAACTGGAAATTGGGAGGGGGTGTGGGTGGGGGAGAGAGAGGAGGCTGGAACAACACGCGGCAAAGATAAAAATAAGCAGAAATAGGTATAAGTTTTACCAATATTAGTCAATAAAACGAAAGAGCAACGGAACACAGTGTCAAACGACGTTTTGACTAACGAGTCTTCATCAGGACAAGAGCAAACACAGAATAAAATGAATATTACAAACATAGAATCATGATACAACAGAGGAGCAAAATAAGATGATAGGGGAAATTAAATAAGAGAAAGAAAAACGGGAGAAAAGAGACAAACACAGCAAGTACAGAATAGTGAATAAAAGAAATGGCAATAAAGTGAGAATAATAAAAGAAGAAAAAAACTAAAATAATATTAAAGAAACAAGCTACTTATCCTCTTCTTCTTCTTCTTCTTCAGCGTACATTCTCAAACTCCTGCTGAATTTCTCTTGTAGTAGGAACATGGTTCTACTAGACTTCCAGCAGGATGTAGTCCAGAGAATGGAAATGTGTTGTGTCGCTGTTTTATTGTTTCACCAATAGCCAGTTATACTCACTCTGTTACTTTCTCTTCTGTTCTTGCTGTGTTTGTCTTTTGTTCTCCCTGTTTTTCTTTCTCTCATCTTCTCCCTAATCATCATCTGTTGCTCCTTTTTCACATCATGATTCTGAAATTAACATGTACTGGCAAAAAACGGGAGCATTAAGAGTAGGAAATCAATTTGGCCCTTTTCAAGCAAATAAAACAAGGAGTCAGACAGGGATGCATGCTTTCACCAAACCTTGTTCTCTTTATACAGTGAAAACATATTCCGTGAAATAGTAGATATCCCAGGAATACCAGTGGGATGACATAACATAGATAATTTGAGATATGTGGATGACACTGTTCTGAATGTTAAAAGTGAGGAAGACCTTCAATATTTAATTAATGTAGTAGTCACAGAAAGTAAAGAGAAAGGCCTCTTCCTAAATATCAAGAAAACAGAAGTAATGGTTATTTCAAAGAAACAAAATAACACATCTTGCAAGATCAAAGTGAATGATATAGTATTAAAACAGGTCCACCATTTCAAATATTTAGGTACAATGATTACAGCAGATGGAAGAAGTTCAACATAAATAAGATGCAGAATAGGACTTTTTTTTCAAAATAGGATTTTTCAAAAATGAAAAATATACTGTGTAATAAGACCTTGTCATTAGAGGTGAGAAAGAGAGTTCTGCAGTGCTATATAACCCCTATACTAACATATGGGTGCGAGTCTTGAAAACTAGAGGCAATAGAGATGTGGTTCTATAGAAGAATGCTGAGAATACCATGGACTGTCAGAAAATCTAATGCAGAGGTGTTGAAAGAGTCAAATGCGAAACGGACCTTAATCAACAATATAAGAAAAAGGTAATCTACTTTTTTGGGCCACTTCATGAGACAAGCAGGTTTAGCGAACATAGTCACAACAGACAAAATTGAAAGCAACAGAGACAGCGGGCGAGAGCGTGAGAAAATATTAGACAGTATGACCACCTGCACGGCAGGTACACAACAACGACCTTGATACATAATACTGTGGACAGAG
The DNA here is from genome assembly GCA_034231615.1 of Meghimatium bilineatum. NCBI lineage: Eukaryota > Metazoa > Mollusca > Gastropoda > Stylommatophora > Philomycidae > Meghimatium > Meghimatium bilineatum. Next base: position 23,701,710 of record CM067302.1, read on the forward strand.
AGCTGTGGAGAGCCATGACCGCCTACGTCAGCCGGCATGGCACCTGATGATGATTCTGAAAAATACATTTTATGATGTCTGTTCTTGTCCCATTGAAGGCTTCTTGGTCGAGACGTTGTTTGTCACTGCGTCTCGCTGTTATTTCGCTTTTTTTTACTAATATTGTTAACCCATTTTCTGTTTATTTTGATATCTGGCCAATGCAGACCTATTTGCCCGGGACAGAGAGAAGTTCAGAGTACCCTTGACGAAGACAGCGATCTGGAAAGACTATATCACGTGATATATATGTACCCCCAAAAAAATTGAAAGACGTGCATTAATTTTTTTTTACAAAATTATTTCTTCCACAGGTAATAACTTTGGTTTTGTCGCTGACACTACTTTTTAGTTCGCCACAACGGAGATAGTTCAGATAGTGACCCAAGGCTTAGGAATAATTAAATCTGAACTTTGACCTGTGTAAACATAAAAACAACTCGGCGGACAATATAAATTTAGAATTTACATTCAAACAATAAACAGTCTTATGTGTTTTTCACATATTCTATAATTGAACTATATGCTATATAAAAATATCTAGTCTAGCTGCCTGTCTGGCTGCGTGTCCGCTCGTCTTGGGCTGCGCTAAGAGAATTTTGCCGCCATGGTATAGCCAGGTCGTGCTTTACGTCATAAATCACGTCATAAATTACGTAATAGATTACGTCAACAAATGAGGGGAAAGTGCGTTTGAAAGAAAAGACATTTATTGTTTAAGAAAACTTGAGATTAACAATGTTTTATACAAGATTGAAAGTTTTTATACAATAAATTAAATGCTATCAACATAAACATTGAAATTGTTGTGTACTTGTTCAGTGTTCTGTCTTGACACGTGACAGTCAAGTTTAATTTCAAATTTCATAACAGATTTTAATGATACCATAAGAATTATATGAAAACAATATCGTACAAATAATACATGGACACACACAGAATACATGGACACACACAGAATACATGGACACACACAGAATACAATGACACACACAGAATACATGGACACACACAGAATACATGGACACACACAGAATACATGGACACACACAGAATACAATGACACACACAGAATACATGGGCACACACAGAATACATGGACACACACAGAATACATGGGCACACACAGAATACATGGGCACACACAGAATACATGGGCACACACAGAATACATGGGCACACACAGAATACATGGGCATACACAGAATACATGGACACACAAAGAATACAATGACACACACAGAATACATGGGCACACACAGAATACATGGGCACACACAGAATACATGGGCACACACAGAATACATGGACACACACAGAATACATGGGCACACACAGAATACATGGGCACACACAGAATACATGGGCACACACAAAATACATGGGCACACACAGAATACATGGGCACACACAAATACATGGACACACACAGAATACATGGACACACACAGAATACATGGGCACACACAGAATACATGGGCACACACAAATACATGGACACACACAGAATACATGGACACACACAGAATACATGGACACACACAGAATACATGGACACACACAGAATACATGGGCACACACAGAATACATGGGCACACACAGAATACATGGACACACACAGAATACATGGGCACACACAGAATACATGGGCACACACAGAATACATGGACACACACAGAATACATGGGCACACACAGAATACATGGGCACACACAGAATACATGGGCACACACAGAATACATGGGCACACACAGAATACATGGGCATACACAGAATACATGGACACACAAAGAATACAATGACACACACAGAATACAATGACACACACAGAATACATGGGCACACACAGAATACATGGGCACACACAGAATACATGGGCACACACAGAATACATGGACACACACAGAATACATGGGCACACACAGAATACATGGGCACACACAGAATACATGGGCACACACAGAATACATGGGCACACACAGAATACATGGGCACACACAGAATACATGGACACACACAGAATACATGATGATGATGTTTCTCATTCGCAAGTGAAGATGAGCCCGGCATGAAAAACAAATGAATGCGATGAAAAAAAAACATAATAATAACAATAAATTGGCAATTGTAAATTGTAGTCATGTTTTCAGATTCTCTGCCAAGCATGTCTTCATGAGGTGTCCATAACAACCTCAAACTTGACCCATAGTCACTATTGGACATATAATTTGCTCTTATCATTGGTAATACTTTAACCTATTTCTGTATTTAACCTATCTCGGCATTCACCTTGTTTTGCCGTAGCCCCAAAATTCCAGCGATATGAATTGTTCCCTGGGACATATCTCTTTATCCTTTTTTAATCTTTTCTACTAGTTGTCTGTTTGTAGAATTCAAGTATTAGGCTATTTCATCTGGTCATCAAATGTATGTAGAATTCAAGTATTAGGCTATTTCATCTGGTCATCAAATGTATGTAGAATTCAAGTATTAGGCTATTTCACCTGGCCATCAAATGTATGTAGAATTCAAGTATTAGGCTATTTCACCTGGTCATCAAATGTATGTAGAATTCAAGTATTAGGCTATTTCATCTGGACATCAAATGTATGTAGAATTCAAGTATTAGGCTATTTCACCTGGTCATCAAATGTATGTAGAATTCAAGTATCCGTCAATAACCATTTAATGTTGAAATATGTTTTGGTAGCATATCCTATTCAGGATGTGGCTATCAACCCAGCATTTGTTGGATGTAGTGATTTTCTAGGCAATATAAATAAGTTCAGTAGTTTTCCAGTGCTTTCTGAACGGTCCGGATGCACAATTATCTGTGGCGGCGATTGAGCTCGGTACATTGGCAGTCACAGACGGGATCACGCCACTCCGCCACAAAGCCGGACGAAAGTTGAAAGATATGTTATTTATATTCGTGCACATCAGATGAGTATGATTACTTTATCAAATTCCAGTTTTTAATTTGCTCATCGACACTGCTAATACGATTGAAGTTACATCCAAAAATATATAGATCCGACATAAATGACCGGCAAGCTGGTATCTTGTAAATTGAAGCTAATCATAATTTTTTTAATGTCATTTTTGTTTTGAGAATCTGAAAACCAATTTAAAAAATTGTTTTCATGTCTGAAGCATTTTCGTTTCTGTCCAGCGTAATTGGTTTCTTAGCAACCGAATGTGGAATTTAAAAAGCACAACTAAATTATGGCCATTATCTTGTTGCTAAGCGACCACTTGTTGAACGAGCTCATGCTATGGTGACGCATTCATACGGTTGCTAAGCAACCGCTTCTCTTACTTCGTATGTGCAGTGGGTTGGTTTCTCAGAGCTTTCTTTCATACCCAGGAGATTTCAAATGCAATGCATATTGAAGAACCCTTCTACTCGGACAGTGGGGGAGGGGTATATATATTATCTGATAAGATATTTACACATACGTGCACCTGATAAATTGTTCAAAAGATTCCGGATTAAAGCAACAATTTTGACGAAGCACACCGATTTTAGATGCCAGTTAATATGTTGAGTACGTGTATCATGACATGTGGTCAGTAAGAAATCTGGACACGAAATGATATCTTCCGGGCATCATTTCAATTTTTAAAAACACAATCATTAATGGTGCATTTTCAGGAGCAGCTTCTTTGTTCTAGTGGAGATTTTCTGAATCGACGCTGGCGCACTTTGAGCAAACTCACAGTAGTCGCAACCTTCGATAACAGTTACCAGGTGTTTCCGGCATGCCGACGTTGTGCTTGAACTAGTTACGGACACAGCGTGGGTGGACGGAACAACAAAGAAACCTGTCGCAAGAGTCAGAGTTGTGCTCTGATGTTGACGTCTGTTTCAGCAGCATTTGACTCGAAATACCATCGAGTCGGATGGCTACTGAAACAGAGGGCGGAGCACTTATGGGAATGCCCCACATGCTGTGAGGTCAGTTTCTAATCAAGAATCAAGAGCAAACTCATAGATGATACGTTTTTCTCAGGATATGATAAAGTGTGCATGCCAATGAATTCTTTAGTTCGCTAGTTATACGAACACCTTGAACGATACCTTCATTCGTAGGGTTATGTTCTCCTGAAAGGGAGGGGGGGGGTAATTCCTTATTTCTTTAAGTATAACTCTTCATGCCGTGCAGAGGTAGAGGTAGAAGAGTTCTCTGGAGATGGCCTTTTTGTTCGCTTCATGTATGTTTGTTTCCGTTGACTCTTTTATTTCTGTAATCCATCGTTTATATGGTCTTGTCCCTGGCTTTGTATGTATCATGTATGTATCATGTATGTATCATGTATGTATCATGTATGTATCATGTATGTATAGTAATACTTTAGAGGGGCACTATCTGATGACAGTCTGGAAGCATGCGAAAGCCAATCCAAGATTACATCTGTTGTCATCTGATGTAATCCTGGATTGGCATTGTGTTTGTTAGTCTTCTGATGTTTTCATTCCTGATTTTATCTCTTATTGTTACTTCAAGAATTCTTCGTAGACAAGTGATTTCTGCTGTAACAAGTTTTCTTTAAACTTTTGCTGTTAGTGTCCATGTTTGACTTTCATAAATATGATGATTGTTTTATTTATTGCAATTTCGGTGTTCATATTCACATGCTTGTTTTTAAAAATATGAAACATCTGCCCTAAGATCTGGTATACAATGTTGGATTTATGTTTTTCCATACTCCTTCAGTCGCACAATGATATCTCCTAGTCTGATTCTTCATTGAAAAAATTTTCGTGCAGAAATCTGCATCCATTCTTCTCCATACTACTCCAACTGGCCAACAACGGACCAACAACTGACCAACAAATGACTAACAACTGACCAACAACTGACAAATAACTGACTGACCAACAACTGACCAACAACTGACCAATAACTGATTAAAAATCTGACTAACAACTGACTAACAACTGACCAACAGCTGATCAACAATTGAACAACAGCTGACTAACAACTGACCAACAAACGACTAACAAATGACCAACAACTGACTGACCAACAACTGACCAACAACTGATCAACAACTGACCAACAACTGACTGACCAACAACTGACCAACAACTGACCAACACCTGACTGACCAACAACTGACCAACAACTGATCAACAACTGACCAACAACTGACTGACTAACAACTGTCCAACAACTGACCAACAACTGACTGACTAACAACTGTCCAACAACTGACCAACAACTGATCAACAACTGACCAACAACTGACTAACAACTGACTGACCAACAACTGACCAACAACTGATCAACAACTGACTGACCAACAACTGACCAACAACTGACTAACAACTGACCAACAACTACTAACAACTGATCAACAACTGCTAACAACACAATATACAAAGAGCTGTGAAGAAACTACCGCCTACACAATGAGACGTGGCACTTTATTGATTTTGTCACTGACAACTGTAGGAATCTGACACGTATTCTACAGCAATAGGATATTGAGATCAAACACAAGACTAGCACAGATGAGCCCAAGGTCGTAGATAGTATTACATTAATGAGGGGCATTCACTTTAAACATTTACCAGGGGCGTAGATAGTATTACCTTAATGAGGGGCATTCACTTTAAACATTTACCAGGGGCGTAGATAGTATTACATTAATGAGGGGCATTCACTTTTTTTAAAAGAAGGTCATTCGTACATTCCCATGTGTACATTTCACTATTTGATGAGAAATTTGAAGACCTTTTCTTGTGAAAAATCGCACAGGGAAGGATTGCTACGCACCTTCTGGCTAAGTTCCTGGTATTAAAAGTCAAGTTCAGATGTGATAGGAGCGGGGAGGATTTGAACTCTCTTATCTAAGGTTCTGGATGGGCTTACTTGTGGAGATTAGTCGGGAGATTAATCGGGAGATTAGTTGGGAGATGTAAAAGAACGGCGGGAGATTTCATATTGTTCTCTCTGGCCTGATATATTTGTGTTACGGGATGATTATTCTCTTAGTGATTGGGTGATAAGCTGATTGGTAGCTGAAATAATGACACACTATTTTTAAAAAAACCACTTTCGTTACTGCAAGTTTTCCTGTGAAGGAGTGCAGGGTAGCTTTCTATGGGAGGTGGAAATAAAGGTCGCTTTGCCATAGCAGACGCCGAGACATGCACAGGATGGCTTTTGATTGCACCTCCGGGAGAAAAAAATGCTTCTGGAAACCTAGTATGACCATTGTCCTGCTACAAGAGAGATCCAGCGGGAGTTTGAGAATGAACACTGAAGAAGAAAACTGACAATCAGTTTTTGAGCTATCGAAAATATCGTTTGATATGCAGTAATCTATTCAAGTATTTCAATGGAAATAAAGTTTAGTTTGTGGCGTCCATCTCCTTTCCACTTATCGAGTAAATGTCACTGATTGTACAGGACATGGTTTTTCATCGCTTGTCCACATCGTTGAAGATAGAAACCACTGCAGAACTATGTGTGTGTGTTGATGCATTCAGCGGTGTCCTTACGACCCTGACAGGTAACAGGTTTATAGATAAAAGTAGTACTATTGTCAAGTCTCAGGAAGTTGGTAACTCCTTCATTCCGCCTTATTCTTGGTCTTCAACTGGCTCTTGTTGTTTCCATTCGCATGATGTGTGCTTTTGTTGTGCCACTAGCAAATATGGCAATATGGATTTATCCTCAATGTAAATGGTCGAGATATTTTAGGCTCATTATTTGCCTTATGCGATGTGATTTGTTACTTATGCGATGTGATTTGTTACTTATGCGATGTGATTTGTTACTTATGCGATGTGATTTGTTACTTATGCGATGTGATTTGTTACTTATGCGATGTGATTTGTTACTTATGCGATGTGATTTGTTACTTATGCGATGTGATTTGTTATTAATGTGATCTTTCATGGATTTTCTAATTTTCTCAATGTCTTGCAGATTACGTCCCCTTTGCTTTTGTTACGTCAATCAGCAGTGATGAGACTCCAGTAATATTACCAACCAATAAGAATTAACATAAAGCACACAGTCATAGGTTTTACAGTTTACAGAACATACTAAATCACACAGTATTGTACTGCAGTTACACAAAACACAGACTAAATCACACATTACTGTACAGCACTTCCTTACACAAAACACATACTAAATCACACGATTATTGCACAGAAGTTACGTACATAAAACCGACTACATCACACGATTATTGTACATAAGTTACTTACACAATAACCACACGCGCTAAATCACATGATTATTGTACAAATGTTGTTTACACAAAACACTAAATCACACGATTACGGTTCAGCAGTTACTTACACAAAACACAGACGCTAAACTCTCACACTGTCACTGCCATGTCATGCGTCACTCCCATGTCATGCGTCACTGCCATGTCATGCGTCACTTCCATGTCATGCGTCACTCCCATGTCATGCATTCTAGCTATAGCGGAAGAAATCAAAGCTGAATCCTACAACGGAAATATGTATAGTAAAAACCCCTTATAACAACTTGGTCCGGACCAAATAAATCTGTATGTAATAACAGAAATTAGCTACATGCAGTACAAACAATAATAATAAATAATAACTTGGGATTGTGAAAAGTGTTGTTAAAGAGGGTTATTGTTATAAAATTATGCGGTATAGAGGGATTCCACTATATCAGCACTGTTCATCGAACTATCCTTGCCAGTGCTGTCACGGTGGCAAGTCTGTGTACTCACATTTGCACTAACATCCGCGTGTCAAGCACAAAAGAAGGTAAATTTTCAGTACAAACTTCGCCATCTACTTCAGCTACGGTCGTGTCCTTTGATGTAACTAACCGAGTTACTCATTTTACGTCACTGCGTAAGGCCAATTCGAGTATTTGTGTTTTTCATTGGCTGGCGAAACACAATATAATTAAATGATCAAGGAAAAGTTGAATTGGCCTCTCACAGTGACACAACATACAGGTCAGGTACATGAAGGTTATGCCATTGTCGGCATAGATAGCCCGACTAAATCTTCTAAGAGCACTATAATCAGTCGGGAAAATTGATACCTTTATCATAGATTACGAGGCTCTGTGTGGGTCATAACAATTTTAAATATTAGTTGAAAAGCCGCGTGCTATATGTGATACACCACTTATGTTGTAGTTATTATTGTTGTTGTTATAATATTATTGTTATTAGTATAAGTGAAAGCCTTTGAAATCAATGAATCAATCAATCAAGTGCCATGCCGAATAGCGTAGGCGATCATGTTTCTCCACGACTCTGTCTCTTGTGTTGTCAATAAGCTCGGTTGGTGAACGTCTACCGTGCCATAATACTAGTCCATCTAGTAACTTTTCTCTTTGCCGTCCCCTATCTCTTCTCCATTTGGTATTTCCAGTGGTTATTAAGTATTCAAGCTGTGTTCTTCCAAGCACATTCCCTAGAAACCTTGACTGTCTGCCCTAATGTTTGATATGATTGATCTTTTTACGCAAGCAGCGATGAGAACCTCTGCATTAGTTTTCTTAGCTGTCCATGGTATTTTCATCATTCTTCTCAGAAAGCACTTTTCTGTAGCTTCGTTTTGAAATGTTGTGTTTACATTCAACGTTTCACAACCATAACTTTGAAACAGTCACGGATAATTGAGAGGAATATGCACTAACTAGAGTTAAATGACACTAGTAAAAGAAGGTGCGAAATTCTTGTAAAAGGAGGATAAATACAGAATCTCAACAACAGAGACAAGCTAGACAGTCACGAATTTATTCAATAAAAACGATCTACAGTGGTTATCCCATGCCCGACCTATACAAGGAGATTTGCGGTCAGAATATGGCTTGCCTTTTTAGCCATATAGGAACTCACTGTCAAGGGATATAACTTACTGAATTTCAAAAGTGAATCTAACAAACGGTCATCATCATCATGTGGTGGACAAACAACACGAAATTATTGCTATCATTATTACTATTATTGTGGGGTTTTTTCCAGAGGATACGAATGTATACGCCTACACCCCTCCCCCTCCTACACACACACACACATACACACACACACACTTTTTAATACGTGAAATAAATTTGTTATTTCCATTCTGCGCCAACCTGTCATGACAAGTGTCATGTCCAGGAAAAAAATTGTTATATGAATTTTATTGCAGACGGATGTGTCGGGCCATTGACGCAAATAAAACGGGGACACAACGTATTTCCATTCTGTTTACTGCATCCTGCTGGAAATCTAGTAAGACAATTGTATTGCTATAAGAGAGATCCAGCGGGAGTTTGAGAATGAACAGTGAAGAAGAAGAACAACAACTCAAAATTCCATCTAGTACAATTTTGACCAATTAATGTTAAAAGAATAGCGCTGCATGAAATTCTGCATCAGGACCTTTAGAAAGCTATGGCAAACTACAGAACGTATGCACATTGCTTAGAGGATCACTACAGCCAAAATATGCCTCGTTGATGGCTACGTCTTGAATAGGATATAGGGCCTGCTAACAAGATATTTTGAGAATCGCAAATGTTTAATTAATATAACATTATAATAAACACAACCAGGTACTCAAAACTTAATTCAATGACCCCCTGTTCTTCTCTGTTTTCTATGACATAAAATAATACAGTGGAATCCCTCTATAGCGCATCCTGTTATAACAAATTTCCCCTATATAACAACACTTTCAAAATTCCGAAATATATTTATTCTATATTGTTTGTACTGTATATATCGAATTCCTGTTATTGTATACATATTTTGTTGGTCCGAACCACGTTGTTATAACGGATTTTCACTGTATTTTCTATGAAAAATACATATTAGAAAAGTCTTACTGCTATCGGTAGGGGGAAGGGGGTGATCAAAATATAGTCTATCCATTTGTGTGTATACAGTACACCCCCCCCCCCGTCCCAACTATATTTCTAAACTCAATCCACTTATTGGTATTATTTTTCAAATTATTGGGGACATACCTTATTCAGAAAATATCGTAGCCATCAACTATAAGATAGAGACTTGTGTACAGAAAATGTAAGCATGACTTTAAAGGCCAATTTTGATTACCTCCCATCTACCTACCTACCTGTCTATATATCTATCTATTGGTCATCGTCGATCACGACGGACGAACATCATGTAGAAGAGTACTGAGAACATCATGGAAATTGAAGAAAACAAATACAACAACACTTAATATGAAGAAAGAATTACTAAAAGAAATAAAGATCAAGGAAATAAAATATTTTGGACACATTAAAAGACATGTTCCGTTTGTTGTAGACAAGAAGTAGGCAGAGATGCAAGTGAAAGAGTAATATCACGAGCTGGATCGGTTACAGTCTAGCAGAGTGCACCACTCAGTCAAGAGACATGGGCTGTTGGATACCTGTTGTCGCATACCTTCGTTGCGGAGACGGCACTTAATGATGATGACAAATGAACTCCATAACTATTATTCATCATTTAACATGACCTTTCCGCAACGAAAGTTGGCTGCAACGGACCTCCAACATCCTCTGTCTCTTGTTTTGGTGGTGCACTGCTAGACTGTAGCCTGTCCATCGCCTGCTGTTTCTCTCTATCACTTGTAGCTTTACCTACCTCTTGTTCGCCTCCCATCAACTCTACTATCAACTAAGGTCTTCAACAAGTTGTTATGTCTTTCAATGTGTCTACAAGTTGTTATGTCTTTCAATGTGTCTACAAGTTATGTCTTTCAATGTGTCTACAAGTGTTATGTCTTTCAATGTGTCTAAAATATTTTATTTATTTGATCTTTACTTCCTTTTTTTAATGGCATTGGGTCAACGGACATGAGCCATGGACCGTTGGATCAGCAACCAACCAACCATTTCGTTTAATATTTCTTTTTTCGTACGAAGTGTTCTTACAAACCTCTTTGTTCGTGTTCTTCATGTTCCATGACGTTCTCCCTATTCTTTTAGAGGTATAGGCTTATCCAGACCTCAATGGCACCGATTCTGTCTTCCAGTTGTTTGTTCATTGTCCATGTTTCTGAACGATACAATAATATAGAATAGATGTAGTATTATATAATTCTCATTTCTAATTTGTTTAGATGTCAATATTTTCATTATGTCATTGAACATGTTTTAGTCATCCCTAATCTCATTTTAACTTCTGTTCACATCTACCACCATTTGTGATTATGTGTCCAAGATATTGGGATCTACTTGTAGTATTTCTACAAGATATTGGTATTGATCAACATTTCCTAGTATCTCTATATGTATTTTATGGTAGCACCTGTTCTTCGATTTTGTTGAGTATCATGGTTTTTGGGAGAAAACGAACTATTATTTACATCTAAAAAGAATCACCAGCGGGAAGAGAATATATACCATGGAAATGAAGACATCAAGATACAGAGGAAGACCAAGAAGAAGGTGGACAGGAGTTACAAATATTCTGAAACGTCACAATATTACTGCATATCAAACGACCAAACGTGCCGTATCCAGAAAAACGATCGTCATTCAATAATCCTGCGACGTCTCACAGCACAGGAAAGTAAAGAGAATAGAAAAAAACAATCCCAACTAGAGCCCCCAAAGTAATGGCGGTCACAATGGAGCTCTTCAATAATTGAAAACGAAAATATTGCTGTCTCGTAAACAACCGAGAGATCTGTGTAGCCGCTGTTCCTTTCGTGATCAACAGAATGGTTGATCAACGTTCTCATAGTGAACAATATTTGCAAGATTCTTCACAACACACATCGACACAACATTGTTTGGTGAAATGCATGCCTTCAGAATCACCAAACCTTTCATCTGGGTCTGCTGACAAAATAGACGAGGATGACTTATCTAGTGCTTCGTCGTCCCCCGTACAATCAGTGAGTGTTCCGATGTCACCTGAGGTAAGTAGGTGACTTACTAATTTTACTAATACATTAGTTGAACATTAATTACTACAATGACTGTACATTTTGCATGTCTGACAATTTGTAGTACTTAAATATATTCAGTGTTAGTTTTACTAATCTTCATATTTGTTCGTTCACAAACTTCTGCAGCTCAGAAGTTAGCACTAGAACTACAGAACGTAGATTACACTTGACTTACATAACCCGAGTAATGGACGCGTTATGTAATAACTTGAGTTACATCTCGGCAGCGCTATCTACGCCTTTCGACCTGACTTCAGCATGGCTTTTGGATCACTTAACCTTCCATGGAATGGGGCATCCAACACCACCAACAAAATCCTTGGCCACCTCTCATGTCATGTATATCAAGTTTCAATCGGGAATCTTTCTTTCACTTTCTTCAGAAGACTAGGCCTATAATATTCATTTATTTTAGTGCAAATATTTACTCAATATAGTCGCTAGGCTTAATGTTAGCTTAACATCACAGTATTATAGTAACTAATCACAGTGTATATGACCTAATTGGTAGCATATCTTCAGGATATAGCCATCAACCCAGCATTTTTTTTGGCTGTAGTAATTTTCGAGGAAATATAAATACGTTCAGTAATTTACCATTGCTTTTTGAATCATTCAGATGCACAATTGTCTTCTTCTCCTTCAGTGTTCATTCTCAAATTCCTGCTGGATCTCTCTTGTAGCAGGACAAAGGCCCTACCAGATTTCTAGCAGGATGTAGTCCAGAGAATAGAATGCACTGTAACCGTTTTATTTGCACCAATGGCCCGACACATCCATATTCGACATGAGATGTACAATTGTCTTACAAACTATTTCAACCCCACACTGTGGCTGTCACAGACAAGCTCTGTACCATTCCACCGCAAAGCCAGACTTATAAGCCTGATAGTTAATAATATCTAATAATCTATTTCCATTTAGCTCCCTGTGGAACATAGGCCTATGGCTGCAACTGTCACTCTCCAATTCTTCTTCTTCAGTGTTAATTCTCAAACTCCTGCTGAACCTCTCTTGTAGCAGGACGAGGGTCCTACTATATTTCTAGCAGGACGTAGTCCAGAGAATGGAAATGCGTTGTGTCACCGTTTTATTTGTGCCAATGGCTCAACACATCCATCTTCAGTGGGAATCTATAATATAATAGCTGTGTTCTGATATCTCTGGAATACTCTATAAATAGTGCATTTACGTCACGGAATTCCTGTGTGACATCCAATCAAAACGATTGGTGTCGTAATGTTATTCGAAGTAGACAACATTTTTTTATACAAATGTTATTGATGCACTAACAGGTAAAATTCTGGATCGACTTGTGGTTAAAGTTATCTAAAATACATCATATTTAAAATATACCTGGTACATATAATTTGCTATAAATGATGGATGAAAATTACCCATCATGAAAGCGACAAACAAACAAAATACAGAAAAGCTAGATGGTTGAGTTGTCAAAGTCAAGAGTCACTCGCTCGGATTCGTGCCGCAAATGCTGCAGAGCATAGACATAGAAGAGATATACAAAGAATTGATCAAGAAAATCTTCAACAAAAACAAACTCGACTTGCTAAGGATGCTGATTTTGCATCGGCGTCGAGCTAAGCTAGAATCACCAGCGCAAAGAGAAAATCCACAATCTATAAATAGAGAATACCAACTTCATCGCAGACAGCATGAAACTGTTGAGCAAACGCAGAGACGTCGAGCTACAGATGCCAAGGTTCACTCATTTTCCATAATGTGTTGAAGTCAAGCAATTTCAAATGAAGCAGCAAATTTTGGCTGAGGATCTTGTTGTTGCACAAAACCGTGGAGTTTTTGATATTATCTCATTTTGTGGTGCTAAAAATTTTTTATGCCGCATTTACAAGTTGTTTCAGAAAGGGAAAGATCATGATCCCAAAGCCACAAGACATCCATGGTAATAAGCTGGAGAATCTTGTGCTTGGTGCTCTCTGATACTACACACTCTAAATGCACACATTTTTTGCAAGAATATTCACTCTTAGAATAGTACTCTTTCTTTCACGTCAATGGGAGCAAAAATTACGGATTGTCAAGGTCGAGGTCCATATATTTTAAAAGTTCATGGACAAATTTATTATCGAACGTCTCAAATACAACTGCCATACAACAAAGTTCCACGGTTCACTCAGTTGTATGTTTTGGACAGTACTCAAGCAACAGACGTTTGACAATCACATGCAGCAAATGCTACCTGCGAAGGAGTAATTATTGATAAAATCAACCAATTTTTTCGCTTATTTCTGGTCTACCTTTGGTTTTAATTTCTTGGTCTACCGTTGGCATTAGTTTATTTCTTGGTCTATCTTTAGCATTTGTTAGTTTATTAAGTCTACCAATGGCGTTAGTTTATTTCATGGTCTAGCTGTGGCGTTAGTTTATTTCGTGGTCTACCTTTAGTGTTAGTTTATTTTGTGGTCTACCTTTAGTGTTAGTTTATTTCTTGGTCTACTTTTGATGTTAGTTTATTTCTTGATCTACTTTTGATGTTAGTTTATTTCTTGGTCTACTTTTGATGTTAGTTTATTTCTTGGTCTACTTTTGATGTTAGTTTATTTCTTGGTCTACTTTTGATGTTAGTTTATTTCTTGGTCTACCTTTGGCGTTAGTTTATTTCTTGATCTACTTTTGATGTTAGTTTATTTCTTGGTCTACTTTTGATGTTAGTTTATTTCTTGGTCTACTTTTGATGTTAGTTTATTTCTTGGTCTACTTTTGATGTTAGTTTATTTCTTGGTCTACTTTTGATGTTAGTTTATTTCTTGGTCTATCCTTGGTGTTGTTCAACTAACTATACAATAGTATGTCCTATTAACAATTTCATCATGTTTACAATTATTTTGCTTTCTTTTGATATATAATATACAGCCGAATACTGTTTTGTCGAGCTTGTGGCGCATATAAAAAGGTGATACAGATTTGTAAAACCTGCGGCACATATAAAAAGGTGATGCAGCACATTTCCATTCTTTTGACTACATCCTGCTGGAAATCTAGTAGGATTATTGTCCTGCTACAAGAGAGATCCAGCGGGAGTTTGAGAATGAACCCTGAAGAAGAAAATAGATAATATAGTTGGTTTTATAAAGAAATTAAAAAATCATGGAGTTCTGAACTAGATTACATTTCATCTCATCCATGTGACGTGTCCTTTACAGAACGTTGTTCTCACTGCCACTCTGTAAGCCTATCAGTTCTGTATGAGCTGCCCAGACTCTTCCAGTGTCGTGTTTAGGTTTTCAATATCCTGTTTCCATCGTAGTCTATCCTATGTGCAGACACCAACAGAATACACCACCAATCTTTTGAATGGATACTCACAGGCAAAAGAGCAAGGGGTAGACCAAAAGAAACACTCAGAAGAACAATACTTAGAGAAAGTAAAACAACCAATATTCATACTATTCAAGAACTGCACAGAATAGCTTTGAACAGACAGAATTGGAGAGATCTGCCCTATGCGCTAACCAGCACAAAAGGAAAATGAATGAATGAAATCATAGTCTTTGTCTGCCTTTTCTCTCTTTCCTGGATATTTTCCCTTTATAAAATCTTGCTAAACCATTGTGTCTTTTTATATGTTCGAAATATGTTAGCCTGCGTTTTTATATTTAGTTTTGAAGAGCATGTGTTTTTTGTATGTTCATTTCTTTGCTGGAGCCGTCTGCTTTGGTTTATCTCTCTGTCCATGATATTCTCTTTAAATCTTTCTACAGTGGAATTCTGTTATAACAACTTGGTCTTGACCGACAAAATATGTATGTAATAACAGAAATTTGCTATATACAGTACAAACAATATAGAATAAATATAACTGGGGATTTTGAAAAGTGTTGTTATAGAGGAAAATGTGTTATAAAAGAATGCGCTAAGAGGGATCCCACTGTATAACATTGCATTTCTAATGCGGATATTTTCCTTGTTGACATTTAGTGGCTTATAATTTAAAGTAAGATAATTCTGTCCAATCAAGGAAATCAATTCCAGAGGAAAAAAAGTTAATAATTGTACCAGTGTGTAAATAGATGGTTTAACAAGAATAGTAACTTTGTTATCTGCTATGCATGTCTTAAGATGTGATTAAGGCGGATTTTAGGGGGTGAGGTTAGCTGTTTCATCATATAGAAGATCAAAGTAATTCAGAAGCCATGCTGAAGTCGAATGTGTCAGGACAAATAAAACATCAAATTCTTGCTTTATCACAGTAACACAACCTGGATCACATCCTGCTAGCCTGCAGGAGTTTAGGGGTGAATGTAGAAGAAGAAGATGGTTGACATTTGCAATAATTTGTAAGCTGGAGATAGGAAACCAACACATTTTCCTTCATTACACTGGATACAGTGGAACCCCTGTATAGCACATTCTGTTATAACAAATTTCCCAGCTATAAAACAACACTTCTCTATATCCCCAATTATATTTATTCTATATTGTTTGTACTGTACATAACAAATTTCTGCTATTACATACATATATTATCGGTCTGGGCCACATTGTTATAACGTGATTCCACTGTATAAATTGATCAAAGGTTTTAGCTAAAACATGAAGTTTTTCTCTTGTTCTATTTTTATAGATCTCTAACATTTTCACCCCAACATCTCTGACATTTTCACCCCATGAAATGAATATTTTATCGCAACAACCAGGGATTGAGTTCATTCATAAGGGGCTGTTGATAAATTACATCTGGACAAGATGTCAGTGATCTACACCCCCCCCCCCCCCATATGTTAACAAATATTCCTCCATACCTAAAAAAACAACTATTTTAACAGAAAAATTGTCGGGGGGGGGGGGGAATGACATAATTTTTATGTTTATTTTCATTATAGCATTTTAATTGGTGTATACAAAGATTTGCTGATATCAACTTTTGTCAAACATCCCCCCTCCTTGTCAGTGGCTGTCCAAAATTTTTCACACCATTTCCCTTACCCTAGTTGTTGATATCATTTATGGACAGTCAATAACTGGTAGTTTTATTTTGAAAAACTTTCATTCTCCTGATCACATTGTTGACACAGCCAGCTACAAGAACATAGGTAACAAGTCAGCAGTCATCCATGATTGTATGTAGCTGTCACTAGTCATCTATGATTGTATGTAGCTGTCAGTAGTCATCCATGATTGTATATAGCTGTTAGTAGTCATCCGTGATTGTATGTAGCTGTCAGCAGTCATCCATGATTGTATATAGCTGTCAGTAGTCATCCATAATTGTATGTAGCTGTCAGCAGTCATCCATGATTGAATATAGATGTAAGAAGTCATCCATGATTGTATATAGATGTCAGAAGTCATCCATGATTGTATATAGATGTCAGAAGTCATCCATGATTGTATATAGATGTCAGAAGTCATCCATGATTGTATGTAGCTGCCAGCAGTCATCCATGATTGTATATAGATGTCAGAAGTCATCCATGATTGTATGTAGCTGTCAGCAGTCATCCATGATTGTATGTAGCTGTCAGCAGTCATCCATGATTGTATATAGATGTCAGAAGTCATCCATGATTGTATGTAGCTGTCAGCAGTCATCCATGATTGTATGTAGCTGTCTGAAGTTTTTGAACATAAAATGGAGAGATTTCATCATAAATAGTGACCTATGAAATAAAACACACCAAGAATATGTTTCCAATATAAGAAAGTGCAGATGGAAATACCTGGGACACGTCCTTAGACTAGATTAAAACACCGAAACAGCAAGCCCGTATGCGGACACCTTAAGAGAAAAGAAAAAGAGGAAGACACAAAATTACCCTATCAAGCACCATACCTAAAGGAGAAATAATAGGTTGCAAGTCCATATAAGAACTAAAAGTACAGGCAGCGGACCGCAGCACGTGGAGCATGAAAACATCTGCCCTATGTGCCGCATGTGGCACGAAAGGAACAATTAAAAGTTAACATGGATAATGGCTATGTCTTGAAGCTTCTTAATGAGCTCCTGCTTGATGTAGACACCGCTATTGATGACACATATAGGATGAAATTTGGGGAATCGGTATCAAAAATGACATTAGTAAAACTTCGACGCCAAGAAAAGAATGTAGTTTGATATTTGCTTTCCAAACGGCCTGGATCAACAGTGGATGTGTAATTGCCTGCGTTGAGATTTCAACCGTTTTCCTTGGCCGTGACGGTCTGTGACTTTGACATACCACTCAAGCATAACTCACCACCTAATTTGGCATACCACTGAAGGTGGCATAGCCGTGAAGGTCTGTGACAGACCAGCTCTGAAACTCGATGCTGGAACCAAAATTTGACCTTAGTTTGAAATATTTAACTTGTCATAGAACAAAGACTTGTACAAGTGACTATTAACATCCAGAATATAGAATATATTATCCAAATAACATTGTTTTGGCAAGTCATTAAACAGATCATGCCAATATTTATTAAGAGTTACGTCCCTTCTGAGCGGAAGTGCTGACCTAGTTTGTAGTTTCTCACGTATCATATTTTCAGGAAGCAGCATTGCCACAGCTGGGGTTTTTCTATAGATGTGGGTTTTTTTCACCGACGACAAGGCTCTGGGCAATGTTTTAGTAATTTGCCTTAATCCTGGGGGGGGGGGGGGGGAGTTTAAAGGTAATACTAGGACTTTAGGCAATGGCGTGTACATTCTTCCAATTTTCAAAAAAATGTCACCAAATATTTCATGAAGACAATACAATTATACAGGAAAACAGACGAATGGCGTTTTAACGTATTTTACCCACTGCCTTGGCCTTGTTGATATTGAATTATTTAGTTTAAGATTATCTGTGAGATTATCTTATTTATAACAACTGGCTTATTTTGGATCTTAAATTATTTCTAAAATATCAGTGGTAACACTGGCGGGATCAAAATTCAAGGCCATCGTTCTTGTCAGTGAATATCATATTGTTATGACTGCGTGCATTTGGGGGAGGGGGGGGATTTTTCTAATATTTTATATGTCACAGTCTCTATGTCCTTGTGGATTTTATGTCATCGTAGAGGATGTGTCATATTAAATATGTCATCGTTGATTGTACGTTAAATTAGATAATAGGCCGCCTATGTCATCGTGAGTTGTAGCCTATGTCATCCTAGATTGTGTGACAAATTAGATAGTACGGACTATGTCATCCTAGATTGTGTGACAAATTAGATAGTACGGACTATGTCATCCTAGATTGTGTGACAAATTAGATAGTACGGACTATGTCATCCTAGATTGTGTGACAAATTAGATAGTACGGACTATGTCATCCTAGATTGTGTGACAAATTAGATAGTACGGACTATGTCATCCTAGATTGTGTGACAAATTAGATAGTACGGACTATGTCATCCTAGATTGTGTGACAAATTAGATAGTACGGAATATGTCATCGTGGAATGTATGTAAACTGTATGTTATCGCAGATAGTATGTCAAATTAGATGGTGCGTGAAGTTTTGTGAATTATTTCCATGAGGACCTGTCAGAAAGCAATGGCAAACATCTAAACGTAAATATCACCAAGAAAATAAATCCAATTGGATGGTATATCTTATTAGATGGCATGTCATCGTTGAGTGTGTGTAAATTGTGTATCATCGTATTCAGCATGTCAAATTGTGCGTTAAGTCAAAGTAAGTGGTGTGTCAAAATATGTTGCGTGTCAAATTAGGTGGTGTATGCTTGGGTGGTATGTCAAATTATGGGTATACCATATTATGTCTGGCATGTAAAATTAAATGGTGTATCAAATTAGTTGTTATGACAAATTATGTAGTATGTCAAACGAGATGGTGTGACAAATTATGCTGTATGTCAAATTTTGTGGTATGCCAAATTAGGTGGTGTGTCAAATTAGGTGGTGAGTTATACCTAATTGGTATGCCAAATTAGGTGGTGAGTAATGCTTGAGTGGTATGTCAAATTACGTGATGAGTTATGCTTGAGTGGTATGCCAAATTAGGTGGTGAGTAATGCTTGAGTGGTATGCCAAATTAGGTGGTGTATGCTTGAGTGGTATGCCAAATTAGGTGGTGTATGCTTGAGTGGTATGCCACATTAGGTGGTGTATGCTTGAGTGGTATGCCAAATTAGGTGGTGAGTTATACCTGATTGGTATGCCAAATTATGTGATGAGTTATGCTTGAGTGGTATATCAAATTAGGTGGTGTATGCTTGAGTGGTATGCCAAAGTAGGTGATGAGTTATGCTTGAGTGGTATGTCAAATTTTGTGGTATATCAAATTAGGTGGTGAGTCATCGCGGAATTACGTCATTGCATAGTGTAAATCAATACGCGAATCTTTCTCACTTCCAACGCATTTAACAAACTTTCAAACATCTGGAGATCGAAGATCGCAAGTAAACACATCAAACTGCGACTATTCAATGCAAGTGTGATTCCATCATTGACATATGGATGTGAAAGTTGGAAATCTACTGCAATAATGGATAAGAAGTTAGTTGCCTTCGAGAATAGATGCCTCAGAAAAATCACAAATACTAATTGGAAAGACTTCAAATCAAACGACATACCAAGAGAGAAGACAAAACAAGAATATGTGACGAACATCATCAGAAAACGCCGCTGGACATACATCGGCCACGTAATTAGAATGAAGGAAGATAAAATTCCACGACAAGCCATCATGTGGACACCAGACGGGTAAAGAAAACAGGGAAGACCAAAATCAACGCTCAGAAGAACTGTTATGAATGAATTAATATCAACAGGCATAAATGCACAAGACCTGCAATCCCTAGCAACTGACCGACAGGCATGGAGAACTATGACATCCGCCCTATGTGCCAAACTTGGCAACTTATCGACAGGCATGGGGAACTATGACATCCGCCCCATGTGCCAAACTTGGCAAAAGAGGAACTGACTCACTGATAGTATAAATAACCAATTGGTCGGAGGGTTCCGACAAAGTGGAGGGTACCGCAATAACCAAAGGAACAAATAGTCATGCAAAATAAGTAAACGGGTTACCTAACTATGCATAAATATCGATGGAAACGTATAAAACATGCAATAAAACAAAACAGGACAATTATCGACGTATCGGTACAAATGTGGTAAATTTTTTCAATAAAAATAATAACGTTTAAACAACACAAACTATGACTGTGTTTGACGAGGCCATGTTTCACTTACGGGAAACATAACCTGTCATCGCATAGTGTATGTCATCGCAGTGTATGTCATCGCGCAGTGTGTCATCGCGGATTTATGTCATCGCAGTGTATGTCATCACATAATGTATGCCATTGTAGAGCGCACGTGCTATCTAGATTAAACATCTTCATTCTCTCACTCCCATGCTGTCACTCCCTCCTCTTTCTCACTCACATCCCTTCACTCACTCCCCTCTCTCTCTCTGCCATGCCTTCCCTCCATCCCCTCTCTCTCTCACTCCCGTGCCTTCTCTCCCTCCTCTTTCTCACTCACATCCCTTCACTCACTCCCCTCTCTAACACTGCCACCCTTTCGATCCCTTCTCTCTCTCTGACTCCCATCCCTTTGCTTCCCTCATCTCTCTCTCACTCCCAAACCTTCGCTCCCTCCTATTTCTCTCTCTTCTGTATTTCTCCCCATCGCTTCTCCTATTCAACTCTACATATACACATTGTAAATGCACTGTCTATATTTTATCAACCATCCCCTGGTGTGTATGCGTGTGTCTCCTTGTGTGTAAGCGCGCGACTCCATATTATTAAATGTTCGAACAATATGCAATATCCCTGTATTGATCTATATTTAATATATATTTCTGGTTAAATGACTTTTATTGTTTTGTCGAGTGGTTCACAGATTATGCCGTTCTCAACTATAAACCCCCCACTTAAGATCCACACTAGTTCGATCTATATGTGGTAGCGTTATCACTCGTGGACTGTATTTAACTGGGGGACTTTCTAAAATGTAGAGTGGTAACGCTGTTAGTAACTCATTCAGATTTATCATTATCATATTCCTTGTTTTATGTATCGATAAAATATTTGCTCTTTAGATTTGGTAATGTTGCACCGGGGGAGGGGGGAGGGTAGAATATCCAACTTGGTCCTGTCGTTACAGAACCTAAACACGTTTTCATTAAGTAAAAGTGGAGGGGGAGGTTTACATCTATCTATCTATCTATCTATCTATCTATCTATCTATCTATCTATCTATCTATCTATCCATCATCCATCTATCTATCTATCTGTCTGTATGTCTCTCTATCTATCTAAATATCAATATTTCATATATATTCCTTCATATATCAATCTATATTTATAATTATATATTGTCTATCCCCGGGTGAATGATTGTTGATCGCATTCACACTTGTGGTTAAGCGTAGTGGTGGTATCTTAAGCTGTCGTTTCAAGGCCAGATGTGTCGCTGAGGTTGCATTTAGTCCATGTTTGTTTAAGGTTATCTTAATGTTTTCTATCCACCGTTTTCGTGATCTACCTTTGGCTTTACGCCCAGATATTCTTGTATTATATGCTCTTATTGGTATTTGGTTTGGCTTCATTCTCATAAGGTGACCGAACCATTTTACTTGCTGTCTCTCAATATGTTCGATACATGATATTATACCAACTCTTTTCCTAATTTCTTCATTTCTTATTTTATCTAGTTTGGTAACCAATGCTTCTATTTCTCTGTCTAGTCTTCCATCTTCGAAAAAATGCTACCTAGATATTTAAATTATTTGGCTTGTTTCACTTTGAATTATATATATATATATATATATAGGAATAAATCCGTAGCCCGTTATTTTCCTGTAACGCATAGGTTTTGCGAATTTATCGCGTAGACGGATCATTTTTGACACCATTAAAATTGTGCACATTTGGCAGCCTGTGGAAATCCTCCATTAATATCAAATTTTCGAGACCTCTCAGTTCCCCGAGGGTGCCATCGGAACAGACCTGGTTCAAATCCCTTTTTTATATTATTGCATTTATTTGTTTGTCAGCATGCGACCTTTATCACAAATCTGAAAATCTGCGCTTGCGGTTGCGTCTGTGGGTCTCACCAATGGCTCACTAGACAAACCAACCATGCAACAGAAAACCTTAGTAGATGACATGCCTTTATATTGAGGTTATCTTCTTATAGAAGCTTCATGGCACGTCAGCTATACAATCCCGTAGTCGTATCCTTCAATAACAGTTACCATGTTGTTCCGACGTTGTGCTTGAACTAGTTACGGGGACGGCGTGGGTGGGCGGAACAACAAAGTACCTGTCGCAAGGGCCAGAGTTGTGCCCTGATGTTGACGTCTGTTTCGGCGACATTAGACTCGAAACATCATCGAGTCGGATGTCTGCTGGAACAGAGGGCGGAGCACTTGTGGGAATGCCTCACGTGCTGTGAAGCTAGTTTCTAATCAAGAATCAAGAAAGAACAAATCTGCAAATACCACCTCCCATCAATGGATAAAAATGCAGTATTTTGTCAGGAGTATTTAATTTAACGTATTTATTTGTCTGCAATTCCTGTATAAAGTCATTCTTTTTCTGACAATGGATCTTGTTATATCTGCAACGAGTTTATTTATATTTTGATATGTTTTTTTCCCCCTGACATGTGCATGTTTTTCCCCCCTGACATGTGCATGTTTTTCCCCCCTGACATGTGCATGTTTTTGGAAGTAAGTGTCAGGTTTTGGCATCAAAATCTGTGTGGGTTAGTACACTTTTGTTGTGACTAAACACAAATTCAGGAGGTACATCACGTGATGTTATTATTATTTGGAGGTTAAAAAGTTATGTTTTTCTGGTGACTACGGGTTTTAATAACAATTCATAGTTGATTGATGTACTTCAGGCACAAGTACAATCATCAATTCATAGTTGATTGATGTACTTCAGGCACAAGTACAATCATCGTTATACAACACCATCGTTAATCCTCTGTTTGTTCACTTATTTAATGAGGAATGTGGGTGTCTGTGGGAGCGATGCAGTAAACGAGAAAAGGTCAAGTAACGATGACTGTGGCCACAATTAGAATGCGAGGCTGTCTGTTCGTCCATCACATGATGATGATGTCCATTTTTACATCCACTTTTGAAAATTGAGTTGGAATTATGACCATGCTTAATAGTTCGTAGTTGGTTAATGAGCCCTATTCGAGCTGTAAATGTTCTTGGACAGTTCGGACATGAAATTACCACTGTAGACGGATCTTGGTCTATCCATGACTTTCTAGCTACTCTTCGCTGTTTGACTGCAGCATTTCTCCTTTTGTCACAAGATGATGCGCTATTTTTGATTATAGAACGCCATGTGGATCTATGCGGTTGCATCTGTGGGTCTCACCAATGGCTCACTAGACAAACCAACCATGCAACAGAAACCTTAGTAGATGACATGCATTTATATTGAGGTTATCTTCTTATAGAAGCTTCATGGCACGTCATCTATACAATCCCGTAGTCGTAACCTTCGATAACAGTTACCATGTTGTTTCGACAGGCCGACGTTGTGCTTGAACTACGATGGGCACGGCGTGGGTGGTCGGAACAACAAAGAAACCTGTCGCAAGAGCCAGATTAGTTTCCTGATGTCGACGTCTGTTTCAGCGGCTTTAGACTCGAAACACCATCGAGTCGGATGTCTGCTGGAACAGAGGGCTGATCACTTATGGGAATGCCCCACGTTATGTGAGGCCAGTTTCTAATCAAGAATGTCGATCTATTGTGCACAAGTTCTTCCCATGTGTCGTGGTCTATTTCAAAGGTTTTCAGTGATGTCTTTAACGAGTTCTTGTAGCGCTTCTTTTGGTCACCTTGAGATCGTTTACCTTTCTCCAGCCCACCATAGAGAAGTATCTTTGGCAAGCGATGGTCTGGCATACGCACCAAATGACCTGCCCGACAAATCTGTGTCTGCATCAGGATAGATTTGTGTTAGAGTCATTATCGAAGAGTGTGCGTACATTCCATGCTCCTAGAGTCAGTGAGAAAACCTTTTCCCTTCGGGTGAATGGGAGGCTAGAGATACGGCTGTAGCTATTCACCGTTGTATTGAATTGGTGAAACATTGAACGTATGTGTGTGCCACTGGCGAATAACTGCCAAGGTCGGACCCACATTTGAAGTCAATCTCCTTATTATGGACATAATATTGTTCATTTCTTGCCACGCCCACATTTCAAGTCCATCTCTTTGTTCTGGACATAATGTCCATTTCTTGCCATGCCCACATCTCCTTATTCTGGACATAATATTGTTAATTTCATGCCACGCCCACATCTCCTTATTCTGGACATAATATTGTCCATTTCTTGCCATGCCCACATCTCCTTATTCTGGACATAATATTGTTAATTTCATGCCACGCCCACATCTCCTTATTCTGGACATAATATTGTCCATTTCTTGCCACGCCCACATCTCCTTATTCTGGACATGGAAAAGGAGTCATCGTCATTAATGTTGTATGATCACGCAGATTCTATCAAAGAGTTCAATACGTCGACATTGTCCTGCCATTCGATATAGCGACAGAACCCGCCAATCTATCTGCTCCCTCGTTGCCTTGAACACCCCTCGAATAACCAGGCACATAAATGAATGTAACTCCTTCCAACTTTGACCTCCCTACTGCGTGAAACCACTGTTCATGAATACAGCCCACTTGTATTTTTACTAGTCACGTTCATTGAGACATGACTGGAAAAATACAATTTATTGAAAAAATTAAATGATTGAGTTTAGTGTATGCAAATGTGTCATAGTCCAAAAAGCGACCGCCATCCAATCCTGCAAAATCTTCGAAAATCCTGCGTAAGAAATTAATATAAATGTGTACATGTATGCAGACATGATTTCTTGTCAAAAACTTGCATGGTTTGTACATGTGTGCAGACATGATTTCTTGTCAAAAACTTGCATGGTTTGTACATGTGTGCAGACATGATTTCTTGTCAAAAACTTGCATGGTTTGTACATGTGTGCAGACATGATTTCTTGTCAAAAACTTGCATGGTTTGTACATGTATGCAGACATGATTTCTTGTCAAAAAAGGAAGATGGAAGAAGTCACTGACGATGTGTTAAATACATGATATTTTATCATAATCCATATTTTATCATAATCCATATTTTATCATAATCCATAGTTTATCATAATCCATAATTTATCATAATCCATATTTTATCATAATCCATAGTTTATCATAATCCATATTTTATCATAATCCATATCTAATCTGTCTAATCCATCTAATCATTATCTATCTTTCTATCTATCTATTTATAATCTATCTATCTAATCCAATCTAATCTAATTTGTCTATCTAATCTAATCTAATCTAATTTGTCTATCTAATCTATTGTCTATCTAATCTATTGTCTCACGATTGAAAGATGACCGGTTTTCAGGATATTGCGCGGTTTTTCGCGTGATATGCAGTAATATTGTGACATCTCAGAATGTTGGTAACTCTTCCAATCCACCGTTCTCTTGATCTTCCTCTCCTTTTGGTGTTTTGATTATCATGTTGTATAATTTTACCGCTGGCCAACATGAGTTCATTCTCATTAAGTGGCCGAATAATCTCAATCTGTTTTTCATGCCTATTTGGCACAGACGTTATTTCAACAGTGTTTTTGTCATCTCTTGATTCCTCACATGGTCTCCTTTCTTTCACGTATTGTTTTCTAATTAATGCTAATTGACAAATGTCATATCTCTCAAAAGTTCAATGTTTTTTCTATTATACATATTGCTACAACGTTGGAACGGCCGCCTGCGATATCGCTGTTTTAGCCTCAATCATACAGAAAGAACACTCCACAGAAATAACACATTTAACTTTTACCGATTAGCGGTCTGTAATATTTGTTGCTTCTAGCGATTACCATGTCTATATTCAGAGCTGTAGATGTGTCACTCAGAACGCCAGCTCAATTTACAGACTAATATAACTAAACTTGTGACGGCAGCGTAATATAAAGATTGTTGATTTTGTCAACTTCATAGAGTTTGTTTATAGCATTGTCAATGATTACTATGGTAACGCTTCTATGAGTCTGGTTATTGTTTTTGAGCAGCATGGCCAGATTTCAAGATAGACTGTAACCAAAACAGAATAAAGTAAAATCAACAAAAACAGAAGAATATAATGTATGCAATGTCCCTGTCAAAAAAGTGGAGGAAGGGAGTTGTTCTAAAGAGCTACATAACACGGATTTTAACATATGGATGTGAGACTTGGACAATAAATAAACAGGATATTGGAAAATTATAGACTACAGAGATGTAGTTATATAAAAGAATGCTGAGAGTATCATGGACAGATCGAAAAACTAACGAGGCGGTACTGAAAGAATTGAATGCAAGACGAGGATTACTAAATCATATCACAAAGAAGCTATCTTTATTTTTTGGGGTACGTTCTGAGACCATAGTTGCATAGTCTGGAGAACATAGTTACAGCAGGCGAAATTGAAGGAAAGAAAGATTGAGGATGACAACGTGAGAACATTTTAGATAGTTTAAAATCATGCAATGTCAAAGGGTTAAAAACTATCTTTAAACAAAATACTTCAAACGAATATCGCCTATGCGAGTCGGCACGGCGCCTGATGTTCATGATAATACAACATGGTTGCCAGGTAGATATAATTATGTACTTATTTTCCAAAGATTACCAATATGGAAAACTGACAGCGACACGCTGAGGCCCTCGACAGCATATTTTGCGACCCGTTCGGCTATATAATAATGGAGTTTTAAAAATATGCCATTGATAGACATATTGATAAACATATTTTTTTCGGTAACTTGCGAAATCATGCGGCACAACATCTTTTTGAACGCGTAACACAGTTTACTTTGGTGCTGTTGTTACAGTGTCTACCAGTTTACGTTGGTGCTGTTGTTACAGTGTCTACCAGTTTACGTTGGTGATGTTGTTACAGTGTCTACCAGTTTACGTTGGTGCTATTGTTACAGTGTCGGACAGTTTACGTTGGTGCTATTGTTACAGTGTCTACCAGTTTACGTTGGTGCTGTTGTTACAGTGTCGGACAGTTTACGTTGGTGCTATTGTTACAGTGTCTACCAGTTTACGTTGGTGCTATTGTTACAGTGTCTACCAGTTTACGTTGGTGCTATTGTTACAGTGTCTACCAGTTTACGTTGGTGCTGTTGTTACAGTGTCTACCAGTTTACGTTGGTGCTGTTGTTACAGTGTCGGACAGTTTACGTTGGTGCTATTGTTACAGTGTCGGACAGTTTACGTTGGTGCTGTTGTTACAGTGTCTACCAGTTTACGTTGGTGCTATTGTTACAGTGTCGGACAGTTTACGTTGGTGCTGTTGTTACAGTGTCGGACAGTTTACGTTGGTGCTATTGTTACAGTGTCGGACAGTTTACGTTGGTGCTATTGTTACAGTGTCTACCAGTTTACGTTGGTGCTATTGTTACAGTGTCGGACAGTTTACGTTGGTGCTATTGTTACAGTGTCTACCAGTTTACGTTGGTGCTATTGTTACAGTGTCTACCAGTTTACGTTGGTGCTATTGTTACAGTTTCTGACAGTTTACGTTGGTGCTGTTGTTACAGTTTCTGACAGTTTACGTTGGTGCTATTGTTACAGTGTCTACCAGTTTACGTTGGTGCTATTGTTACAGTGTCTACCAGTTTACGTTGGTGCTGTTGTTACAGTGTCTACCAGTTTACGTTGGTGCTGTTGTTACAGTTTCTGACAGTTTACGTTGGTGCTGTTGTTACAGTTTCTACCAGTTTACGTTGGTGCTGTTGTTACAGTGTCTACCAGTTTACGTTGGTGCTATTGTTACAGTGTCTACCAGTTTACGTTGGTGCTATTGTTACAGTTTCTACCAGTTTACGTTGGTGCTGTTGTTACAGTTTCTGACAGTTTACGTTGGTGCTGTTGTTACAGTGTCTACCAGTTTACGTTGGTGCTATTGTTACAGTGTCTACCAGTTTACGTTGGTGCTGTTGTTACAGTTTCTGACAGTTTACGTTGGTGCTATTGTTACAGTGTCTACCAGTTTACGTTGGTGCTGTTGTTACAGTGTCTACCAGTTTACGTTGGTGCTGTTGTTACAGTGTCTACCAGTTTACGTTGGTGCTATTGTTACAGTGTCGGACAGTTTACGTTGGTGCTGTTGTTACAGTGTCTACCAGTTTACGTTGGTGCTATTGTTACAGTGTCGGACAGTTTACGTTGGTGCTGTTGTTACAGTGTCTACCAGTTTACGTTGGTGCTATTGTTACAGTGTCTACCAGTTTACGTTGGTGCTGTTGTTACAGTTTCTGACAGTTTACGTTGGTGCTATTGTTACAGTGTCTACCAGTTTACGTTGGTGCTGTTGTTACAGTGTCTACCAGTTTACGTTGGTGCTGTTGTTACAGTGTCTACCAGTTTACGTTGGTGCTATTGTTACAGTGTCGGACAGTTTACGTTGGTGCTATTGTTACAGTGTCTACCAGTTTACGTTGGTGCTGTTGTTACAGTTTCTACCAGTTTACGTTGGTGCTGTTGTTACAGTGTCTACCAGTTTACGTTGGTGCTATTGTTACAGTGTCGGACAGTTTACGTTGGTGCTATTGTTACAGTGTCTACCAGTTTACGTTGGTGCTGTTGTTACAGTTTCTACCAGTTTACGTTGGTGCTGTTGTTACAGTGTCTACCAGTTTACGTTGGTGCTATTGTTACAGTGTCTACCAGTTTACGTTGGTGCTGTTGTTACAGTTTCTACCAGTTTACGTTGGTGCTATTGTTACAGTGTCGGACAGTTTACGTTGGTGCTATTGTTACAGTGTCTACCAGTTTACGTTGGTGCTATTGTTACAGTTTCTGACAGTTTACGTTGGTGCTATTGTTACAGTGTCTACCAGTTTACGTTGGTGCTGTTGTTACAGTTTCTGACAGTTTACGTTGGTGCTGTTGTTACAGTTTCTACCAGTTTACGTTGGTGCTGTTGTTACAGTGTCTACCAGTTTACGTTGGTGCTGTTGTTACAGTGTCTACCAGTTTACGTTGGTGCTGTTGTTACAGTTTCTGACAGTTTACGTTGGTGCTGTTGTTACAGTGTCTACCAGTTTACGTTGGTGCTGTTGTTACAGTGTCTACCAGTTTACGTTGGTGCTGTTGTTACAGTTTCTGACAGTTTACGTTGGTGCTGTTGTTACAGTGTCTACCAGTTTACGTTGGTGCTGTTGTTACAGTGTCTACCAGTTTACGTTGGTGCTGTTGTTACAGTGTCTACCAGTTTACGTTGGTGCTGTTGTTACAGTGTCTACCAGTTTACGTTGGTGCTGTTGTTACAGTGTCTACCAGTTTACGTTGGTGCTGTTGTTACAGTGTCTACCAGTTTACGTTGGTGCTGTTGTTACAGTGTCTACCAGTTTACGTTGGTGCTATTGTTACAGTTTCTGACAGTTTACGTTGGTGCTATTGTTACAGTGTCTACCAGTTTACGTTGGTGCTATTGTTACAGTGTCTACCAGTTTACGTTGGTGCTGTTGTTACAGTGTCTACCAGTTTACGTTGGTGCTGTTGTTACAGTGTCTACCAGTTTACGTTGGTGCTGTTGTTACAGTTTCTGACAGTTTACGTTGGTGCTATTGTTACAGTTTCTGACAGTTTACGTTGGTGCTATTGTTACAGTGTCTACCAGTTTACGTTGGTGCTGTTGTTACAGTTTCTGACAGTTTACGTTGGTGCTATTGTTACAGTGTCTGACAGTTTACGTTGGTGCTGTTGTTACAGTGTCTACCAGTTTACGTTGGTGCTGTTGTTACAGTTTCTGACAGTTTACGTTGGTGCTATTGTTACAGTGTCTACCAGTTTACGTTGGTGCTATTGTTACAGTGTCTACCAGTTTACGTTGGTGCTGTTGTTACAGTGTCTACCAGTTTACGTTGGTGCTGTTGTTACAGTGTCTACCAGTTTACGTTGGTGCTATTGTTACAGTGTCTACCAGTTTACGTTGGTGCTGTTGTTACAGTTTCTACCAGTTTACGTTGGTATTGTTGTTACAGTGTCTACCAGTTTACGTTGGTGCTATTGTTACAGTTTCTACCAGTTTACGTTGGTGCTATTGTTACAGTTTCTGACAGTTTACGTTGGTGCTGTTGTTACAGTGTCTACCAGTTTACGTTGGTGCTGTTGTTACAGTGTCTACCAGTTTACGTTGGTGCTGTTGTTACAGTGTCTACCAGTTTACGTTGGTGCTGTTGTTACAGTTTCTGACAGTTTACGTTGGTGCTGTTGTTACAGTGTCTACCAGTTTACGTTGGTGCTGTTGTTACAGTGTCTACCAGTTTACGTTGGTGCTGTTGTTACAGTGTCTACCAGTTTACGTTGGTGCTATTGTTACAGTGTCTACCAGTTTACGTTGGTGCTGTTGTTACAGTGTCTACCAGTTTACGTTGGTGCTGTTGTTACAGTGTCTACCAGTTTACGTTGGTGCTGTTGTTACAGTGTCTACCAGTTTACGTTGGTGCTATTGTTACAGTGTCTACCAGTTTACGTTGGTGCTGTTGTTACAGTGTCTACCAGTTTACGTTGGTGCTGTTGTTACAGTGTCTACCAGTTTACGTTGGTGCTGTTGTTACAGTTTCTACCAGTTTACGTTGGTGCTATTGTTACAGTGTCGGACAGTTTACGTTGGTGCTATTGTTACAGTGTCTACCAGTTTACGTTGGTGCTATTGTTACAGTGTCTACCAGTTTACGTTGGTGCTGTTGTTACAGTGTCTACCAGTTTACGTTGGTGCTGTTGTTACAGTGTCTACCAGTTTACGTTGGTGCTATTGTTACAGTGTCTACCAGTTTACGTTGGTGCTGTTGTTACAGTGTCTACCAGTTTACGTTGGTGCTGTTGTTACAGTGTCTACCAGTTTACGTTGGTGCTGTTGTTACAGTGTCTACCAGTTTACGTTGGTGCTGTTGTTACAGTGTCTACCAGTTTACGTTGGTGCTGTTGTTACAGTTTCTACCAGTTTACGTTGGTGCTATTGTTACAGTGTCGGACAGTTTACGTTGGTGCTATTGTTACAGTGTCTACCAGTTTACGTTGGTGCTATTGTTACAGTGTCTACCAGTTTACGTTGGTGCTGTTGTTACAGTTTCTGACAGTTTACGTTGGTGCTATTGTTACAGTGTCTACCAGTTTACGTTGGTGCTGTTGTTACAGTTTCTGACAGTTTACGTTGGTGCTATTGTTACAGTGTCTACCAGTTTACGTTGGTGCTGTTGTTACAGTGTCTGACAGTTTACGTTGGTGCTATTGTTACAGTTTCTGACAGTTTACGTTGGTGCTGTTGTTACAGTTTCTGACAGTTTACGTTGGTGCTGTTGTTACAGTGTCTACCAGTTTACGTTGGTGCTGTTGTTACAGTGTCTACCAGTTTACGTTGGTGCTGTTGTTACAGTTTCTGACAGTTTACGTTGGTGCTGTTGTTACAGTGTCTACCAGTTTACGTTGGTGCTGTTGTTACAGTGTCTACCAGTTTACGTTGGTGCTATTGTTACAGTGTCTACCAGTTTACGTTGGTGCTGTTGTTACAGTTTCTGACAGTTTACGTTGGTGCTGTTGTTACAGTGTCTACCAGTTTACGTTGGTGCTATTGTTACAGTGTCTACCAGTTTACGTTGGTGCTGTTGTTACAGTTTCTGACAGTTTACGTTGGTGCTATTGTTACAGTGTCTACCAGTTTACGTTGGTGCTGTTGTTACAGTGTCTACCAGTTTACGTTGGTGCTGTTGTTACAGTTTCTGACAGTTTACGTTGGTGCTGTTGTTACAGTGTCTACCAGTTTACGTTGGTGCTATTGTTACAGTTTCTGACAGTTTACGTTGGTGCTATTGTTACAGTGTCTACCAGTTTACGTTGGTGCTGTTGTTACAGTTTCTGACAGTTTACGTTGGTGCTGTTGTTACAGTGTCTACCAGTTTACGTTGGTGCTGTTGTTACAGTGTCTACCAGTTTACGTTGGTGCTGTTGTTACAGTGTCTACCAGTTTACGTTGGTGCTGTTGTTACAGTTTCTGACAGTTTACGTTGGTGCTGTTGTTACAGTGTCTACCAGTTTACGTTGGTGCTGTTGTTACAGTGTCTACCAGTTTACGTTGGTGCTATTGTTACAGTGTCTACCAGTTTACGTTGGTGCTGTTGTTACAGTTTCTGACAGTTTACGTTGGTGCTGTTGTTACAGTGTCTACCAGTTTACGTTGGTGCTGTTGTTACAGTGTCTACCAGTTTACGTTGGTGCTATTGTTACAGTGTCTACCAGTTTACGTTGGTGCTGTTGTTACAGTTTCTGACAGTTTACGTTGGTGCTATTGTTACAGTGTCTACCAGTTTACGTTGGTGCTGTTGTTACAGTGTCTACCAGTTTACGTTGGTGCTGTTGTTACAGTTTCTGACAGTTTACGTTGGTGCTGTTGTTACAGTGTCTACCAGTTTACGTTGGTGCTATTGTTACAGTTTCTGACAGTTTACGTTGGTGCTATTGTTACAGTGTCTACCAGTTTACGTTGGTGCTGTTGTTACAGTTTCTGACAGTTTACGTTGGTGCTATTGTTACAGTGTCTACCAGTTTACGTTGGTGCTGTTGTTACAGTTTCTGACAGTTTACGTTGGTGCTGTTGTTACAGTTTCTGACAGTTTACGTTGGTGCTGTTGTTACAGTTTCTGACAGTTTACGTTGGTGCTGTTGTTACAGTGTCTACCAGTTTACGTTGGTGCTGTTGTTACAGTTTCTGACAGTTTACGTTGGTGCTGTTGTTACAGTTTCTACCAGTTTACGTTGGTGCTGTTGTTACAGTTTCTGACAGTTTACGTTGGTGCTGTTGTTACAGTGTCTACCAGTTTACGTTGGTGCTGTTGTTACAGTGTCTACCAGTTTACGTTGGTGCTGTTGTTACAGTTTCTGACAGTTTACGTTGGTGCTGTTGTTACAGTGTCTACCAGTTTACGTTGGTGCTGTTGTTACAG
Organism: Meghimatium bilineatum; assembly: GCA_034231615.1. Classification (NCBI taxonomy): domain Eukaryota; kingdom Metazoa; phylum Mollusca; class Gastropoda; order Stylommatophora; family Philomycidae; genus Meghimatium; species Meghimatium bilineatum. The sequence continues at coordinate 23,735,653 of CM067302.1, forward strand.
TGTCTACCAGTTTACGTTGGTGCTGTTGTTACAGTTTCTGACAGTTTACGTTGGTGCTGTTGTTACAGTTTCTGACAGTTTACGTTGGTGCTGTTGTTACAGTGTCTACCAGTTTACGTTGGTGCTGTTGTTACAGTTTCTACCAGTTTACGTTGGTGCTGTTGTTACAGTTTCTGACAGTTTACGTTGGTGCTGTTGTTACAGTGTCTACCAGTTTACGTTGGTGCTGTTGTTACAGTGTCTACCAGTTTACGTTGGTGCTGTTGTTACAGTTTCTGACAGTTTACGTTGGTGCTGTTGTTACAGTTTCTGACAGTTTACGTTGGTGCTGTTGTTACAGTGTCTACCAGTTTACGTTGGTGCTGTTGTTACAGTTTCTGACAGTTTACGTTGGTGCTGTTGTTACAGTTTCTGACAGTTTACGTTGGTGCTGTTGTTACAGTGTCTACCAGTTTACGTTGGTGCTGTTGTTACAGTTTCTGACAGTTTACGTTGGTGCTGTTGTTACAGTTTCTACCAGTTTACGTTGGTGCTGTTGTTACAGTTTCTGACAGTTTACGTTGGTGCTGTTGTTACAGTTTCTACCAGTTTACGTTGGTGCTGTTGTTACAGTTTCTGACAGTTTACGTTGGTGCTGTTGTTACAGTGTCTACCAGTTTACGTTGGTGCTGTTGTTACAGTGTCTACCAGTTTACGTTGGTGCTGTTGTTACAGTGTCTACCAGTTTACGTTGGTGCTGTTGTTACAGTGTCTACCAGTTTACGTTGGTGCTGTTGTTACAGTGTCTACCAGTTTACGTTGGTGCTGTTGTTACAGTGTCTACCAGTTTACGTTGGTGCTGTTGTTACAGTTTCTGACAGTTTACGTTGGTGCTGTTGTTACAGTGTCTACCAGTTTACGTTGGTGCTGTTGTTACAGTTTCTGCCAGTTTACGTTGGTGCTGTTGTTACAGTGTCTACCAGTTTACGTTGGTGCTGTTGTTACAGTTTCTGACAGTTTACGTTGGTGCTGTTGTTACAGTGTCTACCAGTTTACGTTGGTGCTATTGTTACAGTGTCTACCAGTTTACGTTGGTGCTATTGTTACAGTGTCTACCAGTTTACGTTGGTGCTGTTGTTACAGTTTCTGACAGTTTACGTTGGTGCTGTTGTTACAGTTTCTGACAGTTTACGTTGGTGCTGTTGTTACAGTTTCTGACAGTTTACGTTGGTGCTGTTGTTACAGTTTCTGACAGTTTACGTTGGTGCTGTTGTTACAGTGTCGGACAGTTTACGTTGGTGCTGTTGTTACAGTTTCTGACAGTTTACGTTGGTGCTGTTGTTACAGTTTCTGCCAGTTTACGTTGGTGCTATTGTTACAGTGTCTACCAGTTTACGTTGGTGCTATTGTTACAGTGTCTACCAGTTTACGTTGGTGCTGTTGTTACAGTTTCTACCAGTTTACGTTGGTGCTATTGTTACAGTGTCTACCAGTTTACGTTGGTGCTATTGTTACAGTGTCTACCAGTTTACGTTGGTGCTGTTGTTACAGTGTCTACCAGTTTACGTTGGTGCTATTGTTACAGTGTCTACCAGTTTACGTTGGTGCTGTTGTTACAGTGTCTACCAGTTTACGTTGGTGCTGTTGTTACAGTGTCTACCAGTTTACGTTGGTGCTATTGTTACAGTGTCTACCAGTTTACGTTGGTGCTGTTGTTACAGTTTCTGACAGTTTACGTTGGTGCTATTGTTACAGTGTCTACCAGTTTACGTTGGTGCTGTTGTTACAGTGTCGGACAGTTTACGTTGGTGCTGTTGTTACAGTGTCGGACAGTTTACGTTGGTGCTGTTGTTACAGTGTCTACCAGTTTACGTTGGTGCTGTTGTTACAGTTTCTGACAGTTTACGTTGGTGCTGTTGTTACAGTTTCTACCAGTTTACGTTGGTGCTGTTGTTACAGTGTCGGACAGTTTACGTTGGTGCTGTTGTTACAGTTTCTGACAGTTTACGTTGGTGCTGTTGTTACAGTTTCTGCCAGTTTACGTTGGTGCTATTGTTACAGTGTCTACCAGTTTACGTTGGTGCTATTGTTACAGTGTCTACCAGTTTACGTTGGTGCTGTTGTTACAGTTTCTACCAGTTTACGTTGGTGCTGTTGTTACAGTTTCTGACAGTTTACGTTGGTGCTGTTGTTACAGTGTCTACCAGTTTACGTTGGTGCTGTTGTTACAGTTTCTGACAGTTTACGTTGGTGCTGTTGTTACAGTTTCTACCAGTTTACGTTGGTGCTGTTGTTACAGTTTCTACCAGTTTACGTTGGTGCTATTGTTACAGTGTCTACCAGTTTACGTTGGTGCTATTGTTACAGTGTCTACCAGTTTACGTTGGTGCTGTTGTTACAGTGTCTACCAGTTTACGTTGGTGCTATTGTTACAGTGTCTACCAGTTTACGTTGGTGCTGTTGTTACAGTGTCTACCAGTTTACGTTGGTGCTGTTGTTACAGTTTCTGACAGTTTACGTTGGTGCTATTGTTACAGTGTCTACCAGTTTACGTTGGTGCTGTTGTTACAGTTTCTGACAGTTTACGTTGGTGCTGTTGTTACAGTGTCTACCAGTTTACGTTGGTGCTGTTGTTACAGTTTCTGACAGTTTACGTTGGTGCTGTTGTTACAGTTTCTGCCAGTTTACGTTGGTGCTATTGTTACAGTGTCTACCAGTTTACGTTGGTGCTATTGTTACAGTGTCTACCAGTTTACGTTGGTGCTGTTGTTACAGTTTCTACCAGTTTACGTTGGTGCTGTTGTTACAGTTTCTACCAGTTTACGTTGGTGCTGTTGTTACAGTTTCTGACAGTTTACGTTGGTGCTGTTGTTACAGTGTCTACCAGTTTACGTTGGTGCTATTGTTACAGTGTCTACCAGTTTACGTTGGTGCTGTTGTTACAGTGTCTACCAGTTTACGTTGGTGCTGTTGTTACAGTGTCTACCAGTTTACGTTGGTGCTGTTGTTACAGTTTCTGACAGTTTACGTTGGTGCTGTTGTTACAGTTTCTACCAGTTTACGTTGGTGCTGTTGTTACAGTGTCTACCAGTTTACGTTGGTGCTGTTGTTACAGTGTCTACCAGTTTACGTTGGTGCTGTTGTTACAGTTTCTGACAGTTTACGTTGGTGCTGTTGTTACAGTGTCTACCAGTTTACGTTGGTGCTGTTGTTACAGTTTCTGACAGTTTACGTTGGTGCTGTTGTTACAGTTTCTGACAGTTTACGTTGGTGCTGTTGTTACAGTTTCTGACAGTTTACGTTGGTGCTGTTGTTACAGTGTCGGACAGTTTACTTTGGTGCTGTTGTTACAGTGTCTACCAGTTTACGTTGGTGCTGTTGTTACAGTGTCTACCAGTTTACGTTGGTGCTGTTGTTACAGTTTCTGACAGTTTACGTTGGTGCTATTGTTACAGTTTCTGACAGTTTACGTTGGTGCTATTGTTACAGTTTCTGACAGTTTACGTTGGTGCTATTGTTACAGTTTCTGACAGTTTACGTTGGTGCTATTGTTACAGTTTCTGACAGTTTACGTTGGTGCTATTGTTACAGTGTCTACCAGTTTACGTTGGTGCTATTGTTACAGTTTCTGACAGTTTACGTTGGTGCTATTGTTACAGTTTCTGACAGTTTACGTTGGTGCTGTTGTTACAGTGTCTACCAGTTTACGTTGGTGCTGTTGTTACAGTGTCTACCAGTTTACGTTGGTGCTGTTGTTACAGTGTCTACCAGTTTACGTTGGTGCTATTGTTACAGTTTCTGACAGTTTACGTTGGTGCTATTGTTACAGTGTCTACCAGTTTACGTTGGTGCTGTTGTTACAGTGTCTACCAGTTTACGTTGGTGCTATTGTTACAGTGTCTACCAGTTTACGTTGGTGCTGTTGTTACAGTGTCTACCAGTTTACGTTGGTGCTATTGTTACAGTGTCTACCAGTTTACGTTGGTGCTGTTGTTACAGTTTCTGACAGTTTACGTTGGTGCTATTGTTACAGTGTCTACCAGTTTACGTTGGTGCTATTGTTACAGTGTCGGACAGTTTACGTTGGTGCTGTTGTTACAGTTTCTACCAGTTTACGTTGGTGCTGTTGTTACAGTTTCTGACAGTTTACGTTGGTGCTATTGTTACAGTGTCTACCAGTTTACGTTGGTGCTGTTGTTACAGTTTCTGACAGTTTACGTTGGTGCTGTTGTTACAGTGTCTACCAGTTTACGTTGGTGCTGTTGTTACAGTTTCTGACAGTTTACGTTGGTGCTATTGTTACAGTTTCTGACAGTTTACGTTGGTGCTATTGTTACAGTTTCTGACAGTTTACGTTGGTGCTATTGTTACAGTTTCTGACAGTTTACGTTGGTGCTATTGTTACAGTTTCTGACAGTTTACGTTGGTGCTATTGTTACAGTGTCTACCAGTTTACGTTGGTGCTATTGTTACAGTTTCTGACAGTTTACGTTGGTGCTATTGTTACAGTTTCTGACAGTTTACGTTGGTGCTGTTGTTACAGTGTCTACCAGTTTACGTTGGTGCTGTTGTTACAGTGTCTACCAGTTTACGTTGGTGCTGTTGTTACAGTGTCTACCAGTTTACGTTGGTGCTATTGTTACAGTTTCTGACAGTTTACGTTGGTGCTATTGTTACAGTGTCTACCAGTTTACGTTGGTGCTGTTGTTACAGTGTCTACCAGTTTACGTTGGTGCTATTGTTACAGTGTCTACCAGTTTACGTTGGTGCTGTTGTTACAGTGTCTACCAGTTTACGTTGGTGCTATTGTTACAGTGTCTACCAGTTTACGTTGGTGCTGTTGTTACAGTTTCTGACAGTTTACGTTGGTGCTATTGTTACAGTGTCTACCAGTTTACGTTGGTGCTATTGTTACAGTGTCGGACAGTTTACGTTGGTGCTGTTGTTACAGTTTCTACCAGTTTACGTTGGTGCTGTTGTTACAGTTTCTACCAGTTTACGTTGGTGCTGTTGTTACAGTTTCTGACAGTTTACGTTGGTGCTATTGTTACAGTGTCTACCAGTTTACGTTGGTGCTGTTGTTACAGTTTCTGACAGTTTACGTTGGTGCTGTTGTTACAGTGTCTACCAGTTTACGTTGGTGCTGTTGTTACAGTGTCTACCAGTTTACGTTGGTGCTGTTGTTACAGTGTCTACCAGTTTACGTTGGTGCTGTTGTTACAGTGTCTACCAGTTTACGTTGGTGCTGTTGTTACAGTGTCTACCAGTTTACGTTGGTGCTGTTGTTACAGTGTCTACCAGTTTACGTTGGTGCTATTGTTACAGTGTCTACCAGTTTACGTTGGTGCTGTTGTTACAGTGTCTACCAGTTTACGTTGGTGCTATTGTTACAGTGTCTACCAGTTTACGTTGGTGCTATTGTTACAGTGTCTACCAGTTTACGTTGGTGCTGTTGTTACAGTGTCTACCAGTTTACGTTGGTGCTATTGTTACAGTGTCTACCAGTTTACGTTGGTGCTATTGTTACAGTGTCTACCAGTTTACGTTGGTGCTATTGTTACAGTGTCTACCAGTTTACGTTGGTGCTATTGTTACAGTGTCTACCAGTTTACGTTGGTGCTGTTGTTACAGTTTCTACCAGTTTACGTTGGTGCTATTGTTACAGTGTCTACCAGTTTACGTTGGTGCTGTTGTTACAGTGTCTACCAGTTTACGTTGGTGCTGTTGTTACAGTTTCTACCAGTTTACGTTGGTGCTATTGTTACAGTGTCTACCAGTTTACGTTGGTGCTGTTGTTACAGTGTCTACCAGTTTACGTTGGTGCTATTGTTACAGTGTCGGACAGTTTACGTTGGTGCTGTTGTTACAGTGTCTACCAGTTTACTTTGGTGCTATTGTTACAGTGTCTACCAGTTTACGTTGGTGCTGTTGTTACAGTGTCGGACAGTTTACGTTGGTGCTGTTGTTACAGTGTCTACCAGTTTACTTTGGTGCTGTTGTTACAGTGTCTACCAGTTTACGTTGGTGCTGTTGTTACAGTGTCGGACAGTTTACGTTGGTGCTGTTGTTACAGTGTCTACCAGTTTACGTTGGTGCTATTGTTACAGTGTCTACCAGTTTACGTTGGTGCTATTGTTACAGTGTCTACCAGTTTACGTTGGTGCTATTGTTACAGTGTCTACCAGTTTACGTTGGTGCTATTGTTACAGTGTCTACCAGTTTACGTTGGTGCTGTTGTTACAGTGTCTACCAGTTTACGTTGGTGCTATTGTTACAGTGTCTACCAGTTTACGTTGGTGCTATTGTTACAGTGTCTACCAGTTTACGTTGGTGCTGTTGTTACAGTGTCTACCAGTTTACGTTGGTGCTATTGTTACAGTGTCTACCAGTTTACGTTGGTGCTATTGTTACAGTGTCTACCAGTTTACGTTGGTGCTATTGTTACAGTGTCTACCAGTTTACGTTGGTGCTATTGTTACAGTTTCTACCAGTTTACGTTGGTGCTGTTGTTACAGTTTCTACCAGTTTACGTTGGTGCTATTGTTACAGTGTCGGACAGTTTACGTTGGTGCTGTTGTTACAGTGTCTACCAGTTTACGTTGGTGCTATTGTTACAGTGTCTACCAGTTTACGTTGGTGCTGTTGTTACAGTTTCTACCAGTTTACGTTGGTGCTATTGTTACAGTGTCTACCAGTTTACGTTGGTGCTATTGTTACAGTTTCTACCAGTTTACGTTGGTGCTGTTGTTACAGTGTCTACCAGTTTACGTTGGTGCTGTTGTTACAGTTTCTGCCAGTTTACGTTGGTATTGTTGTTACAGTGTCTACCAGTTTACGTTGGTGCTGTTGGTACAGTGTCTACCAGTTTGGTTTTCCAAGAGAACGTCCCGTTAATTATCCAGGAAAATAAAATGCTGTCCCTGGCTGAATTCGAGTTGATCAACACTAGAAATAATCTTTCTTACCGCTGAAGATCAGATATGTCGGGCCATTTGGGTAAATGAAATGACGAAACGACGTATCTCTGTTCTCTGGACTACATAGTGCTGGAATTCTAGTTGGACCACTGTCCTGCTACAAGAGAAATAATTGTCCTGCTACAAGAGAGACCATTGTCCTACTATAAGAGAGACCATTGTCCTACTACAAGAGAGATAATTGTCCTGCTACAAGAGAGACTACTGTTCTGCTACAGAAGTGACCAAGCAGGAGTTTGAGAATGAATGCTTTAAAAAATGCTCCGATTTCTCCCCATTACTCAGTTCTATGCAATAACGCTGTAAGTTCACAACACTCATGTATTTGTAATGCTTACATCGGTGCAATGTGCTGTCATTGGTGCTATATTAATGCTGTCATTGGTGCTATATTAATGCTGTCATTGGTGCTATATTAATGCTGTTATTGGTGCTATATTGTTCTAATAGTTGTGCTATATTGTGCTGGTATAATTGCGATACTGTGATGTTATTGTTGCAATATTGTGCTGTTATTTACAGAACGCCATCTCCACTGACACACTGCAAGTCTCTCGGTTCTCTACAATCTGTCCAGCTTCTTCCAGTGTCATTGTTTAAAAAAAAATGCCTTCGATAGCATGTGTCCATCGACTTCTTGCGCTGTCTCTTGTTGTTTTTTCCTGTTAAATACAAACCACTCTATACATGACCAATATACTAGATGTTTAAAAATTGATATCGGAAGTTGTGTAATAGCAGCATAGAAGCGTCATCATTTATTGTGTAGTATCAGTGTACAAGCGTCATCATTTGTTGTATTTTATTTCATAATCGATTTATGATCAAAGTAAGTCCGCTTGAGCTCTTGGTCCTTCCGACCATTTCGCTAGACATGTGAACTCAAGTTGTGTCGTCTATACTTGTAATTTTTTATGTGTATGGTATCCTTGATAAAGACCTTTCGGTCGAAACGTCGATTTGTATGTGTGCCTATGTGTGCTTCATGTTATTAGGAAAGCTTCATTACCCCGTTTCACGCTTTATCTGTTGGATTTCAGTTTTGCTGCAGTGAGTACATATTTTCGATTTTGAGCTTTGGTGGTTTTTAAAAGTCGATCCACCTCTATGTTCAAATTTGTGTAAACGTCCGTTTTGGATCGTCTCTTGGTCCATGATACATATTGTGAGAACCTTTGTATACAATTTCATTTCTAGTACTCCTACTACATTTTGTATAGCGGTAAATATCTCGGGTCAACCATCAACAACACCGGAGATTGCTAGGCAGAGATTAGAAAGACATTAGCAATGGCACTACATAAACAGCACAGAAGAAGAATCCATGGCAAGGGGTAAACACAAAAACAAAATAGCAGCTATTTCGAAGCTATATTTTTCTTGTGGCAAAATATGGTTGTGAGGCGTGGGCAATGACATCTGCAATGGAAAAGAAAATATCGGTATTCGAAATGAAATACTGTATAGAGATCCTAAGAATATTATGAACAGAAAGACGAATGACATCCACACAGACCAGAACGTAAAAGTATACTAGCTTCTCAAAAATATCGAAACAAAAGAAAACCTAAACTAACTTATTTCGGAAATATAAACAGACACAATGTTTGGTAAAGATTAATCATGGAAAGAAAAGTTCCGGGTAAGAGAACAAGAGGCAGACCAAGACGACGATGGACACAGGATATCGAAGAGCTGAACATGACATTAGAAGAAGCTGGGCAACTCGCACAGAACTGAGGGGCGTACAGAGTGGCAGTGAGGACAACGTTCTGTAAACCACACGTCACATCGTTTCTACTGCGATGCCATTGCCCAACTAGCAACCACGCCCCCCCCCCCCCCCCCATCTCTAAAACTACCACCACCCCATTTTACGACAATAAGACTTGAAATTCCGTACATTCGAGAGGGAGTTCAGTGTTTTCATGGTTACTTCCCTTGATTAATGCGTCTGCAATACGTATTGTCTGAGGTTGCGAGGCGAATCGGTTACAGTTAAATGAACCCGGTTCAAATCTCGTCTCCTACCTTCAGACTTATTATATACAGCACTGAATTCAAGTAGCCAGTATCTTTGTTCACTAAGATTTTGTCTTAAATTTGGATTAAATGGATTTGGTTCCAAATGTTTATTTGGTAAATTGGTTACCAGAATGTATTTAGTAACTATTGTTACCAGTTTGGCGTGTTGTTGTTGTTTATTTTTTGTTAGAAAAGTTAATCGAGTGTATTTTGTAATAAAGTACAGAACTTAAGCTATTAGTTCGACGTAGTCGTTCGTGTTCCTGGTGGAATAGAGGGCGACAGCTGTTTTTCTCTGCGATTGTGTATTTATTGTGTTGTGGGTATGATAAATAGATAGATGGATACTTAGATCGATATATGGATATATACATGGATAGATTATATTTGACATTGCTAGATGGATAAAGAGATTTATGGGTACGTGGATGGTGAATGGATGGATGGATAGTTGATTAAACGAGATATAGATTAGTGGATGTAGGTGGGTTGGGTGATCGACATGTAGGTTGGTAGGTAGCTAGATAGATTAGATTAGATATTAGATATATTAGATAGATTAAATTAGATATTAGATATATTAAATTAGATATTAGATAGATTAAATTAGATATTAGATATATTAAATTAGATATTAGATATATTAGACAGATTAAATTAGATATATTAGATAGATTATATTAGATAGATTAAATTAGATATTAGATATATTAGATAGATTAAATTAGATATTAGATATATTAGATAGATTATATTAGATATATTAGATAGATTATATTAGATAGATTAGATAGATTAAATTAGATATTAGATATATTAGATAGATTAAATTAGATATATTATATTATAATAAATATATGATGGATGAATGAAGGAGTAGATAGATGGATGGGCAGATAAATGGATGGGTAGATAGATGGATAGATGAATGAGTAGATAGTTAAATTGTAGATAGGCATATGTTAGATGGGATGGACGGGTAGATAGATGGATGATATATAGATAGATATCTATGCAGCTAGGTATGTATAACGATATATTAGATAGATTACATTCAGTGGAGTAAATAGATTAGACTAAATTAGATAGATTACATTCAGTGGAGTAAATAGATTAGACTAAATTAGATAGATTAACTATATTATAATAGATAGATAAGATCAGGTAGATTAGACTAGGCGTATATATCTGTCTGTCGCCTTTTCTCTGCTGTACCGTAAGGCATAACATGATTGAATGACGTGCATGATTTAATGACGTGCATGATTTAATGACGTGCATGATTTAATGACCATCGGTTATTTGACTATGTCACATGTAGACGCTTGTTACGCTGTAACATCAGGACGTTGGTAACTCCTTTAATCCACATTATTCTTGGTCTTCCTCTGTATCTTGCTGTTTCCATTTCATGCCGTCTACTCTTGCCGCGGACCAATAAATAACTTCATTCTCACTAAATATCTGAACCATTTCAGTCTAGCTTTCAACATATATGCGCACAGACGTTTGTTCCAGCAGTTCTTGTAATCTCTTAATTTCTCACATGTTCTCTTGTTCTGTTTGCTGCTTTTCTTAGACATCTCATTTCACACGTGGTAAGTTTTCTCTCTTGTTCTTTAGTAAGTGTCCATGTCTGACATTAATAACAGAATGTTGGTATGAAGATTTAATGTATTATTTGGCTTATGAATAGATTTAGGAGGAGTGTGTTTGATGATTGTTGTGTGTTCATCATTTACGTAGTTGGCTTTTTTTATTTCTTGTCCCAATCTCAGTGTTCTTTGTTCCGTTATGCCTTCTTATATTGCCCCAGCACTGATATTGTCCTGTTATGCCTTCTCATGTTGCCAAGCACTGATATTGTTCTGTTGTGCCCTCTCATATTGCCCCAGCACTGATATTGTCCTGTTATGCCTTCTCATGTTGCCAAGCACTGATATTGTTCTGTTTTGCCTCCTCATGTTGCCCCAGCACTGATATTGTTCTGTTTTGCCTCCTCATGTTGCCCCAGCACTGATATTGTTCTGTTTTGCCTCCTCATGTTGCCAAGCACTGATATTGTTCTGTTTTGCCTCCTCATGTTGCCCCAGCACTGATATTGTTCTGTTATGCCTTCTCATGTTGCCCCAGCACTGATATTGTTCTGTTTTGCCTCCTCATGTTGCCCCAGCACTGATATTGTTCTGTTTTGCCTCCTCATGTTGCCCCAGCACTGATATTGTACAATTTCTTATTGCTATAGGATGGGGATGATCGATGTGCAGTGTCGGACAGTCCTGCAGATTTGATGACCTCTTCCAAGAAGGATAAGGCTTGCCTGGTCTGCGGTGACAAGGCTCTCGGTTATAACTTCAGTGCCATCACATGCGAGTCATGTAAAGCCTTCTTCCGGAGGAGTGCCCACAAAGTGAGTGAAATCATTATTTTATTGCCTGACGGACTATTTTATTGTGCTCAATAATATCTGTTGCATCATAGTGATCACGCGGCACATGGATTGACAGCATCAAGGTATGGCACGTGGATTGACAGCATCAAGGTATGGCACGTGGATTGACAGCATCAAGGTATGGCACATGGATTGACAGCATCAAGGTATGGCACATGTATGATTTATCTACTCAACCAAATAGCTGAAGACATACATGTTGTGGCACAGTTTTGTGCTGACATCCCAAATTTGGCAAACTTACGATGACTACCTGTTACGGAACTGCATATTTTAATTTTTATGAAACATTCACCAACCACCTGATAACCACCTGATAACCACCTGATAACCACCTCAAATATGAAATTGACGTGTTTATGTGTGCATGTGTATGTGTTGTTTGACTTAATATACTAATAATAATAGACTTAACAAAAGCCTTTGTCACAGTAAGTAGAGAGAGGTTGGGGAAGATTTTGCCAAAATATGGATGCCCACAGAAATTTGTCACAATTGTGCAGCAATTGCATGATGGAATGCAAGCTAGAGTTCCGGATGATGGAATGCAAGCTAGAGTTCAGGATGATGGAATGCAAGCTAGAGTTCAGGATGATGGAGAGTTATCTGAAACGTTTCCTGTCTCAAATGGAGTAAAACAAGGATGTGTATTAGCACCTACTCTATTTAGAATCATGTTCTCTGCTATGTTGGATGATGCTTTCAGAGATCTAGACCTGGGAGTAAACATCCTATATCACATAGATGGAAAATTGTTCAACCTTCGGCAGCTCCGAGCAAAACCCAAATTCAAATCACACAATCAGAGATCTCCTATTTGCTGATGACTGTGCCCTAAATGCCAACTCTGAGGCTGATCTACAATGTATTATAGACAGATTCTCCAAAGCCTGTACCAACTTTCGGCTTACCATTAACACAGAGAAAACAGAAGTCATGCTGCAACCAGCACTTGGCAAAAGCTATCTCGAGCCCTACATAAAGGTAAATGGTGTAGCACTGAAAGTTGTGAATAGATTCACATATCTAGGCAGTACGTTATCACAAAATGCCAACGTTGATGATGAAGTGTATACAAGGAACGACAAGGCAAGCAGTACTTTCGGCAGATTATCGCAAATGTGTGGCGTAGAAATGGCATTAACCTACAGACTAAGCTGAAAGTTTACAGATCAGTGGTACTTTGAGTGCTGTTATACGCTAGCAAAACATGGACATTGTATAGATGCCATGTGAGGACACTCAATCACTTTCACACAACTTGTCTCAGAAAAGTGATGAACATCAGATGGCAAGTAGTACTATACTACCACTACTACTACTGCTACTACTTCTACTACTGCTGCAATTGCAATACTGCTGCTGCTATTACTACTAGTACTTCTGCTACTACTCCTGCCGTTACCACTATAACTGCTACAATCGCCATCACTACTACTTCTGCTACCATCATCATCATCATGACTACTACTCCTACTGCCCACACTACATCTATTGATACTACTCTTACTGCCCACACTACATCTATTGATACTACTCTTACTGCCCACACTACATCTATTGATACTACTCTTACTGCCCACACTACATCTATTGATACTACTACTCTTACTGCCCACACTACATCTATTGATACTACTCTTACTGCCCACACTACATCTATTGATACTACTCCTACTGCCCACACTACATCTATAGATACTACTACTCCTACTGCCCACACTACATCTATTGATACTACTACTCCTACTGCCCACACTACATCTATTGATACTACTACTCCTACTGCCCACACTACATCTATTGATACTACTCCTACTGCCCACACTACATCTATTGATACTACTACTCCTACTGCCCACACTACATCTATTGATACTACTACTCCTACTGCCCACACTACATCTATTGATACTACTCCTACTGCCCACACTACATCTATTGATACTACTACTCCTACTGCCCACACTACATCTATTGATACTACTACTCCTACTGCCCACACTACATCTATAGATACTACTACTCCTACTGCCCACACTACATCTATTGATACTACTACTCCTACTGCCCACACTACATCTATTGATACTACTCCTACTGCCCACACTACATCTATTGATACTACTCTTACTGCCCACACTACATCTATTGATACTACTACTCTTACTGCCCACACTACATCTATTGATACTACTCTTACTGCCCACACTACATCTATTGATACTACTACTCTTACTGCCCACACTACATCTATTGATACTACTCTTACTGCCCACACTACATCTATTGATACTACTACTCCTACTGCCCACACTACATCTATAGATACTACTACTCCTACTGCCCACACTACATCTATTGATACTACTACTCCTACTGCCCACACTACATCTATTGATACTACTCTTACTGCCCACACTACATCTATTGATACTACTACTCCTACTGCCCACACCACATCTATTGATACTACTATATTGTTGGATAATATTGCAGACAATACGAGGGAGATGTGAGGGGAAATGCCAGGTCACTGTGGAATCTCGGTCGTTCTGCAAGCGGTGTCGTTTGGCCAAATGCTTCTCTGTTGGTATGAAGAGAGAAATGATTCTGAGTAAGTTCATACTAAACATTTAATTTTATTATAAGTTCATACTAAACATTTAGTTTTATTCTAAGTTCATACTAAACATTTAGTTTATTCTAAGTTCAATCTAAACAGTTAGTTTTATAATAATTAAATTAATAATAATAATAATGACTATTGAAGCAACCATGGAAGTCAGATGTGCTGGGCCATTGGTGCAAAGAAAACAGTGGGATAATGCATTTCTGTTCTCAGGACTGTATTCTGACTGAGATCTAGTAGAACCATTGTCCTGTTACAAGAGAAATATAGTAGGACCATTGTCCTACTATAATATAAATCATGTAGGACAATTGTCCTGTTATAATATCAATCTAATTGGACCACTGTCCTGTTACAAGAGGAGATCTAGTAAGACCATTGTCTTGCTACAAGAAAGATTTTAAAAGGACAATAGCCCTCCTAAAAAGGAAGATCTAGTAGGATCATTGTCCTGCTACAAGAGAAGATCTAGTAGGACCAGTGTCCTGCTGCAAGAGAAGCTCTATCTAGTAGGACCATTGTCCTGCTACAAGAGAAGATCTAGTAGGACCAGTATGCTGCTGCAAGAAAAGATCTAGTAGGACCAGTGTGCTGCTGCAAGAGAAGCTCTATCTAGTAGGACCATTGTCCTTCTACAAGAGAAATCTAGTAGGATCATTGTCCTGCTGCAAGAGAAAATCTAGAACTATTGTCGTGCTACAAGAGATGTTCTAGTAGGACCAGTGTCCTGCTACCTAGTAGGACCATTATGGTCCTACTACAAGAGATGTTCTAGTAGTCTATTTTTCAGTTGTGAAAAAAATAAATTGTGACAGTGCATGTATTTTCTATTGTGACAAAGATACATTGTGACATTGCCTGTTTTTATATTGTCACACAAATATACGTTGTGACGTGATTACGTTGTGCTATTATTATACAGGACATCCTTAATGTTAATTTTTTGTCGTACAGGTGATGAAGAGAAGAAACAACGTAATCAGAAAATTATCATCAACAAGCTCCGCAGACATGGTCATCTCCCGCCAGAGGACACCTACTCCGCTTCTACAAAAGAC
Organism: Meghimatium bilineatum; assembly: GCA_034231615.1. Taxonomy (NCBI): domain Eukaryota; kingdom Metazoa; phylum Mollusca; class Gastropoda; order Stylommatophora; family Philomycidae; genus Meghimatium; species Meghimatium bilineatum. The sequence continues at coordinate 23,750,776 of CM067302.1, forward strand.
CTTATTTGTTCAATCCAAGATGTTGTGACCAGTATTTCTGGACAATGTCCAACAATAAGTCCATCCCTCAGTCCTTCAGGAATTAAACGTGAGGATGCTGAGTTGAACAATAACTCGCAAGCATCCGTATCGCTTCCATGGTCATGTGCAACTGTAGGGATTCATTTTCCTGGAGATTCACGAAATGATGATTCAAACAACTGTAGAAGTGATAGACAGGCATGTTCAAATTTATCTCCATGTTCAGAAAATGCGCAGTCTTGCACACCATGGAAAGATAGCCAGAGTTATGTTCACGCGATCATAAACACAATGTCCAAAACTGACCAGTTTCTTATACACGAGATGGTCACTGCTATGGAAGCTGGTTCGTTTCTGGTTATGTCATCGAGTTCTCTGAAGATGATTCCGTCTAATCCTGAAGAGTTTATAAACATGGCCGAACTGTTTGTCCGTAAGGTCATTAAAGTTGCAAAAAATATCACATTTTTCAAACAGCTTCATAAAGATGACCAGATCTCGCTTCTTAAGGGGTCAGTTGTAGACATTATGATGCTTCGTTCAGCAGTTAACTACGATCCTTTCACGGAATCCTGGAGCCTGAATACAAAAGATTGTATCAACCAAGGATCAGGTCAAGCCAGAGGGGAGAGAATCAGTGCAGTGATTCTCAAACTGGGTTCGAATGAAACGAGGCAACTGTTTATGACGTACAGCAAGTTTATCAAGTCTCTGATGTTTACCATTCATGGAGATCTACTGGTTCTCAAACTGTTGATTCTGATGTCACTTTTTTCAGGTTGGTCATGTTGATTTTCTTGTTTATGAACTAACGTCACCAATCAGGGAACATTTCTAACAGTTCTCTGCTTGCCATTTCACCAGCCATTTAAGAGTTAGCAATCTCAGTGTCCCAGTTAGAAGGGGGTCATAATTATGGTAGTCGTTGTGGTTAGATTACCAAAACTGTGATCTCCACTATTTTTTTATGGTAGTTTAACTCTGGTATAATCAAATTGGACTAATTTCTGTGGTTGAAAGGCATGTACATCACCGGAAAAGATCAATTTTACATAACCAAACAAAAGTTGTTGGTTGTGGATTATTCTAATCTTATCAGAAAGAAAGCACTTCCTTCCCTCTTCACTGACATTCTCTGTACATTCTCTGACATTCTCTGTGCATGTACATTGCCACTTTCAGCATCCACTTTATTGTTTTGTAGTGTGTCTATAACTTCTGTAGTTGACTTCTGGTATATCACTGTTCTCCCATCTGGCAACTGAGGCCTGGACTTCTGGTTCAGAGTACAAAGAATACGGCAGCTGGCTTCTTTCCATGTATGTTGTAAGAAGCAACTAAGGAAAGTTTGGGGATAGGCTGACAACCTGTCATCTGTCAAAAATTCAGTATTGTTACATCCTGTCTCAATTTCTGACTTTTGTCTTCTACCAAATAATCTCCATGGATGACGGAGATATGCAGGCCAGTGGAGATTGTCCATGTGTTCTTTTGTTGCATACTCCTAGGCGATGGGGAATGCTAGATATGCCATCACTGAGGATGGTTCAACAAATCTAACACAAGGATTATGAGATAGTTAACCTAGAAGTGTGTGACGTGCTCCTGGCAGGATGTGTCATACTTGTGTTACTGGAATGTCTCGGTTACACAACTGAAAAGAACCTGTGCTTTCATTAGAATGGCTGTCTGTCAAGAACTATCTATCTATACGCTGTGACCTTTTTGTGCCTCATGACGTAAGGGATAAAAGAGTTCTCTGGAGATGACATCCTTGTGTGCTGTTTGTAGGCTTGTTCCCATAGCCTCTTTGATTCCCGTGGTCAGTCTTTTACAGGTCTTCCTCTGGCTTTATAGCTGTGATATCTGTGTCATGGATATTTGTGGCATGCTATCTGTTGGTAGACTGGATGTATGTGAAAATCACTTGATCTGTTGTCTCTTGGTGTATTCTAAAACTGGTACAGTTTGTTTAGTCATCTCCAGGGCACTCTTCATTTTCCATGAGCAGTGTGTCTCATCTCTGTCGATTTGCTAAATCTGTCACAGTGTTGTTTCAGAGTTTCTGAATGAGTTACACTGTGTTCTAATCTATTGCATTCAGATGTAGAAATCACATATTCCATCAGAAATACACTGAAACACAGAAACCTGATCTGTGTCGTCAAGATTTATTCAACGTCCTGGCAAAACTACCTGTTCACAGCCTAACCCTGACAAAACTACCTGTTCACAACCTAACCCTAACCCTGACAAAACTACCTGTTCACAGCCTAACCCTAACAAAACTACCTGTTCACAGCCTAACCCTAACCCTGACAAAACTGCCTGTTCACAGCCTAACCCTAACCCTGACAAAACTGCCTGTTCACAGCCTAACCCTAACCCTGACAAAACTGCCTGTTCACAGCCTAACCCTAACCCTGACAAAACTACCTGTTCACAGCCTAACCCTAACCCTGACAAAACTGCCTGTTCACAGCCTAACCCTAACCCTGACAAAACTGCCTGTTCACACCCTAACCCTGACAAAACTACCTGTTCACAGCCTAACCCTAACCCTGACAAAACTGCCTGTTCACAGCCTAACCCTAACCCTGACAAAACTACCTGTTCACAGCCTAACCCTAACCCTGACAAAACTACCTGTTCAAAGCCTAACCCTAACCCTGACAAAACTACCTGTTCAAAGCCTAACCCTAACCCTGACAAAACTACCTGTTCACAGCCTAACCCTAACCCTGACAAAACTACCTGTTCACAGCCTAACCCTAACCCTGACAAAACTACCTGTTCACAGCCTAACCCTAACCCTGACAAAACTACCTGTTCACAGCCTAACCCTAACCCTGACAAAACTACCTGTTCACAGCCTAACCCTAGGGATTACTTTATCATCATCATGTTGTTATTACTTTTTTTTAAAATGTTAAATTTGTATTTATTACACTACAGCAGACAGAATGTCAATGATTGACCATGTATTTATTACACTACAGCAGACAGAATGTCAATGATTGACCATGTATTTATTACACTACAGCAGACAGAATGTCAATGATTGACCATGTATTTATTACACTACAGCAGACAGAATGTCAATGATTGACCATGTATTTATTACACTACAGCAGACAGAATGTCAATGATTGACCATGTATTTATTACACTACAGCAGACAGAATGTCAATGATTGACCATGTATTTATTACACTACAGCAGACAGAATGTCAATGATTGACCATGTATTTATTACACTACAGCAGACAGAATGTCAATGATTGACCATGTATTTATTACACTACAGCAGACAGAATGTCAATGATTGACCATGTATTTATTACACTACAGCAGACAGAATGTCAATGATTGACCATGTATTTATTACACTACAGCAGACAGAATGTCAATGATTGACCATGTATTTATTACACTACAGCAGACAGAATGTCAATGATTGACCATGTATTTATTACACTACAGCAGACAGAATGTCAATGATTGACCATGTATTTATTACACTACAGCAGACAGAATGTCAATGATTGACCATGTATTTATTACACTACAGCAGACAGAATGTCAATGATTGACCATGTATTTATTACACTACAGCAGACAGAATGTCAATGATTGACCATGTATTTATTACACTACAGCAGACAGAATGTCAATGATTGACCATGTATTTATTACACTACAGCAGACAGAATGTCAATGATTGACCATGTATTTATTACACTACAGCAGACAGAATGTCAATGATTGACCATGTATTTATTACTCTACAGCAGATATAATGCTAATGATTGACCATGTATTTATTACTCTACAGCGGACAGAATGCCAATGATTGACCATGGTAAAGTTCAGGAGATTCAAGAATCCTACGCACATATTCTGGAGAAGTACCTATCTCTAAGCTTCAATCAAGAGTCAACTCTGTTTGCTCGGGTTGTCATGAAGTTGACAGATCTGAGGAACATTAACGAGGTGCACTCGAAGATGCTGCTCAGAATGAAAGTGGATAAGTTCGAACCTTTATTGTTTGAAATATTTGATTTACCTGCAGACATGGAGATTAACCAAACTATAGATAATGTGGATTCTTAAATGAAATCCACTGCAGTGCAAGTAGTTTTGCTTAGATGACCCCTGTGGTGCAAGTAGTTTTATACTCACCAACAGTATGTGATTCTCATGGAATTAGTTGGGGTTTTCTATTGTGCATTTGTTCTCAAACTTCTTCTGGATCTCTCTTGTAGCTGGATAATGGTCATACTAGATTCCCAGCAGGAAATACTCCAGGGAATAAGAATGTCCTGCATCCCTATTTTATTTGTGACTGTCAACCTGACACATTCGACTATAGCATATAGATTTTATTTTGGCTCACTTTGAACTGTGGGATGGAACAGCAAAATTCATCCTAAACCTCTTTAGTTGCTTCTTATAACATGCATGGCTGGTCAGTGTTACTGTATTTTTGCTTCTGGAGCCTTTGATTGGCTGTATATTGGTTGGTTCGGACATGTATGCAGGCACGATTCCTTGTCAAAAACAATACTGCAGGGGACTGTCAAGGGTGAAAGAAGCAGAGAAGGGCAAATAAAGGCATGGACAGACAACATCAAGGAATGGACAGGGCAAGATATTTCCACACTCATCCGCATCGCTGAGGATAGAATTCGCTGGAGGACTCTGTCTGCTGAGGCATCCAATGTGGTACCCCTACGACACCTGAAGGGTTATGGGTTTATTGATTGATTGATATTGGTTGGGAATAAATAAGTACTCCTATTCATCAACATTTTACTCTTATCTGCATTGACCTCCATGCCAGGTTTTTGCTAGATATTTCCAGTCTTGTTGTTAACTCTTGTAGTTCTGCCTCTGTTGTCGCCATCAGATCAATGTCATCAACGAAGCAGAGATTATAAATTTGGTGATCCATTTTGATTTGATTTATCCAGTCAATGTTGTTGAATGGAATTCCTCTAGCAACTCTCTCATGATTGCTTCTAGGTAGATGTTAAATAGTGTTGGTTGCTAATCCAGCGGTCCATGGGCTCATGCCCTTTGACCAAATGGCATTATATTGCTGGGAAGTCTGTGGATTTTCGACCCACCGCAGGACAGAGAATAACTATCACACCTCCAGGAAAGTAGGTTTCAACCTATGCACTGCTCCGAGCCACTGTAACCAAGATAGGGTTCACTGTGCTCATTCCCCGCCACCAATTGACTACTGGTTATGCCGAACTTCTCTATTGCTCCAGGCATGCAACCAAATGTTCAAGTCAAAAGGATTGTCACGTCCTGAGTCACTGTGCCTCTATGATGGGTCTCAGCCATAGGAAAAAACAGTACTGTCAGTTTCCTCCTCCCCAGTGCTGCACAGTACATCTCTGGCTCCCTCCCAACCACAGAGGATGCATACATATATATTCAGATAAACATGAAACACATTTCAATAACAAATAAAAGCATAATTGTATAGATGACGTGCCATGAAGCTTCTCTAAGACGATAATCTCAATATAACATCATGTCATCCACTAAGGTTTTCTGTTGCATGGGTGGTTTGTCTAGTGGACCATTGGTGAGACCCACAGACACAACCACATGCATAGATTGCTTTGGTAAAAGTATGTTGCACACCACCATTAATTTCTCTGTATTGAGACTAACAAAACTGAGACTTCAAGTTCAACAACAAAATAACAACTCGATTTTTGAGGACAATTTGTAAAATGTGCATGTGAAGTAATAATGATGTGAAAGATTCACACACAAACTGTCAATTTTCTGAAAGCATGTTAATCACTTTTTCTAGAAGTTTAGTTTTCTTTTTACCGAGACATGGACTATTAATTCGGGGTGGAAAGATAGGACTATTGTCTTCATTTCAGGCAGTTTATAGGAGGTGACCACAGGAAAGTTCAGGAGGGAAGGGGGAAAGATAGGCTAACAACCTGTGAAAGAAACATCATTGTCATGTTGTGTCTGAATGTTGTGTCTGAATGTTGTGTCTGAATGTCTGACTTTTGTCTTCTTCTATCAAATAATCAGCATGGATGGCGAAGAGATGCAGACCAGTGGACAATGTCCGTGTGTCGTTGTGTGGCAGACTTGTAGGTGACGGGGACTGCTAGATCTGGATGGGTCAAGAAACCTGAGAGAACTGGATTATTGCGGTCACACTCGTGTACACACTCGTCACGTGACCACAGTCCATCTTTTAAATAGTAGGTTTGATTATTGCGGTCACGCATGTGGTTGCGTCTGTGGGTCTCACCAATGGCCCACTAGACAAATCACCCATGCAACAGAAAACCTTAGTGGATGACATGCCGTTATATTGATGTTATCTTCTTATAGAAGCTTCATGGCATGTCATCTATACAATTATGATTTTGTTTTGTTGTTTAAATGTTTTTTCATGTTTGCCTGAATATATATGTATGCACCCTCTGTGATTGGGAGGGAGCCAGAGATGTACTGTGCAGCACTGAGGAGGAGGAAACTGACACCACTGTTTTTCCTATGGCTGAGGCCCATCATAGAGGCACAGTGACTCAGGACGTGACAATCCTTTTGACTTGAACATTTGGTTGCATGCCTGGAGCAATAGAGAAGTTCGGCATAACCAGTAGTCAATTGGTGGCGGGGAATGAGCACAGTGAACCCTATCTTGGCTACAGTCGCTAGGAGCAGTGCAAAGGTTGAAACCTACCTTCCTGGAGGTGTGATAGTTATTCTCTGTCCCGGGGTTGGCCGAAAATCCACAGACTTCCCAGCAATATAATGCCATCTAATGGCATTAGGTCAAAGAGCATGAGCCCATGGACCGCTGGATCAGCAACCAACCAACCAACCATTATTGCGGTTGAATGTGTACACACTTGTCACGTGACCACAGTCCATCTTTTAAATAGTAGGTTTGATTATTGCGGTCGAATGTGTACACACTCGTCACATGACCACAGTCCATCTTTTAAATAGTAGGTTTGATTTCATTGAGATTCTGTGATGCTGAGATAAAACACGCGAAGCGTCTGCTAGCGCTAACGCACTGAGAGTTTAACACCCCCCCCCCCTCCCAGGGTGTTCCAGGCGTGGGGGTATCTCAGTGCGTTATGCGAAGATTGATGGATGCTGCGTTGTGTCTGCCTTTGGTAAAAGTTAATTTCATTAAATAATGTATGGTTTTGTTTTGCTAAAAATGTGGACACATTAGGGCATAATGTACCGAAGAACAAATAATTATTTAGCCCAGAAGTGTGGGCTGTGCTCTTGGCATGACATAGTGCTCCTGACAGGACATGGTTCCCCTGGCATGACGTGGTAATCATTGGATACTGGCACACTGTACTGCCGTCCTGTGGGGACAAAACATGTATCCATAAACCCCCCCCCCCTTACACATCCATGCCTTTGAGATGTTATATGATCTAGGTGTCAGTTACACACCTGACAAGTTACACAACTGACAAGTTACACAACTGACAAGTTGTACAACTGACAAGTTGCACAACTGACAAGTTGCACAACCGACAAGTTACACAACCGACAAGTTACACAACCGACAAGTTACACGACAGACAAGTTACACGACTGACAAGTTACACAACCGAAAAGAACCTGTATTTTTGTCAGAAAGACTATTGACAGTCAAGAATTACAGCTAAAGGAATAATATCATTCTTTACATGACGTTACAATTGTTACAACGATCTCCTGAAATCTTGAGAGCGATCATAATTCACTTTTGAAAATCTGAGGTTACTATTTTATCTGACCATGTCAGATAAATCCATTGATGCACGTTTTCACACTGTAGCCACTTTTGCCAGTGTATTAGCTCACTACTCTCAGCACCCGCATGTCCAGACATGAATATAAATGTAATCTTTCTGGTCAAAGATTATGTCAAGAATTCAAAACATTGACCATAGATGACTCCTGCTTCTTGGGCATACATCTTTTTGTAATTTTATGTGTATAATATGTTAATAACAATTCAATTATATATGTATATGTATATATAAAATATCGGTTCTGTATTTGAATTAAATTTATTACAGTTTGATAATGCTGTAAAGCTTCTAAAATAATAATCGCCTTGAAATATGTGTCCACGCAGGTTTATGTAGAATCGGCTGTGGTTGATGTGAGCACTTATAATATTTGTGTGTCACTATTTTCTGTGTCGGTTCTGCGACATTTTGTCAAGACATCTGCTAATTCTAATTATAACCCATCTTCATGAATTATGGTGAACTACTCCAAACTTCAAATGAGAAAAATGCTCGTGTTACGTTGATTTTTTTCACAAATGAAATGCCTTCATATAAATAAACCTTAACCTTCCTTGAATAATTTCCTTAGTACTGATAAACCCTGGGTCTTCTTTGAATAATTTTATTCTACAATTTGTGCTCTACACACACACACAAAAACAACATGGAAAAATGTTATGTCGTCTGCGCATTGTCAACAACTTACTACTATGGAAGCCCGTGTGCACATGTTTCAAAGTCTCGTATTATTTTGGGAACACATACCATAATGTGTATTTGATTTCTATGTATAATTGTGTGATATGTTTTCTACCTACCAAATGTTTTTTGCTCAAGTAATATTCAAATTAATATAAATATTATAATAGTATTGAATTTATTTTGAAAATACTCACTTTTGACTCTTCCAGCAATCTGATGTTGCCACTCTGAATGTCCTTTTTCTGATTTATTATGTGATTGAAAATTATGAATGTTTATATTTAATTTTGTTGCATGTAGAAACAGTCTCCACACTTTTTACTTATCAACGTCAGTAACAATTCTGCTAAAGCTGAATTTGTTTACGGATTTCATTTTTGTGGATTGCTACTTGTGCCTTGCGGAATTATATTCTCATCTGATGATTGGTGCCATAGACAGGGCTTGTGAGACTGATTGATTAGCAGGCAATTTGTGAAGTAAACTGAGGTGTCACAGCAGGAATACATTTGAAGATGTACTTTTGAAAGACAATGTGTGATTTTGGTGGATTGATCCTTGATTAGAAACAAACATCACAGCACTGGAGATGTTCCCATAAATGCTCAACTCTCTCATCCATCTGCCATCTAAGGGTGTAAAAGTTCAGCATACCAGTTTAGATAGTATTCAAGATGACGATTTCATCAGACGTACTGTTTATGAAATTCTTTTTCCTTGAATCTACCCATTGTTTACAGCCACAGAATCTACTCATTGTTTACAGCCACAAAATCTACCCATTGTTGCAGCCACAGAATCTACCCATTGTTTACAGCCACAGAATCTACCCATTGTTGCAGCCACAGAATCTACCCATTGTTGCAGCCACAGAATCTACCCATTGTTGCAGCCACAGAATCTACCCATTGTTGCAGCCACAGAATCTACCCATTGTTGCAGCCACAGAATCTACCCATTGTTTACAGCCACAGAATCTACCCATTGTTTACAGCCACAGAATCTACCCATTGTTGCAGCCACAGATAACAGCTATTACAATTTTCTTGAATCTACCAATTGTTACTGCCAAAGATAACATTTATTATACTTTTCTTGAATCTACCCATTGTTAAAGCCACAGATAATAGCTATTATGGTTTTCTAGAATCTTCCATTTTTCATCCACAAATAATAGCTGCTATGATTTTCTTGTATTTACCTGCTGTTACAGCCACAGATAACAACTATTATACTTTTCTTGTATCTACCCATTGTTAGTCACAGATAACAACTATTATAGTTTTCTTGTATCTACCCATTGTTACAGCCACAGATAACAACTATTATACTTTTCTTGTATCTACCCATTGTTAGTCACAGATAACAACTATTATACTTTTCTTGAATCTACCCATTGTTACAGCCACAGATAACAGCTATTATAGTTTTCTGGAATCTACCCATTGTTACAGCCATAGATAACAGCTATTATAGTTTTCTGGAATCTACCCATTGTTACAGCCACAGATAACAACTATTATAGTTTTCTTGTATCTACCCATTGTTAGTCACAGATAACAGCTATTATAGTTTTCTTGAATCTACCCATTGTTACAGCCACAGATAACAACTATTATACTTTTCTTGTATCTACCAATTGTTAGTCACAGATAACAGCTATTATACTTTTCTTGAATCTACCCATTGTTACAGCCACAGATAACAGCTATTATAGTTTTCTGGAATCTACCTATTGTTACAGCCATAGATAACAGCTATTATAGTTTTCTGGAATCTACCCATTGTTACAGCCACAGATAACAGCTATTATAGTTTTCTGGAATCTACCCATTGTTACAGCCACAGATAACAGCTATTATAGTTTTCTGGAATCTACCTATTGTTACAGCCACAGATAACAGCTATTATAGTTTTCTTGAATCTACCCATTGTTACAGCCACAGATAACAGCTATTATAGTTTTCTGGAATCTACCCATTGTTACAGCCATAGATAACAGCTATTATAGTTTTCTGTGACGTCTGTTGTGATGTTCAGATTAACAGCGATATTCGTAATCGGACACGTTCAAAGTGAGCACATTATTTTGTGGTCATTTGATGTTCTATTGGAGTGTTTAGTCAATCTCACCCACAACCTTCTTAGCTGCCTCTTAAGTCATACATAGCAGGTCATAGCGTTACTATTCTTGCTGCTGTTTGTCACTGCAATGCGCAGGTACAATTATTGATCCTCCTGGTATTAATTAAATCCATCACTATATACACCACATGTTGAAGGGGCCTGAGATGGAAAACAACAACCATTGACTGATCTGCCATGCATGTTGTCAGAGGTGATTAAGAAGGTTATAAGGGTGTGGGTCAGCTGTCCATAATTGACCATAATAGGTCAAAGTGGACCATCGATGGATAGGTCAGGCTGAAAGGTGCTGATATTACAGTGAAACTGCAAGCTGCGAGACATCACATTCCAAACTACATCCTGCTAATCTGCAGGAGTTTGAGAATAAATGAGGAAGAAGAATCCAATATAAAGGTCAAGGTAGATCCCATGGCAGCAACTTGCTGTTGTGATGAAGATAACTCTTCATGTACTAAGCTGCATCATATTAGGTGGGGTGGCCAGTTCCCTTCCTTAGTGTCTTTGCTCACTAACAACTAGAATAGAACCTGGCAAGCTATACCCGGTTATAGCAAGCAAGCTCACTATCAACTAAACTAGAACCTGGCACGCTGTACCCGGTTATAGCTCGCAAGCTCACTATCACTAGGAAAGCTGTTAATATTAAAGAAAAATCATAAATGCTTGAGACTAACAGGAATTGAACCAGGACCACTTCCCGTTTAGTCTCAAGAATTTGTAATTCATCCTCATTGCTTCCTACTTGAATTTACTTGCACTAGAAAATCATAATGTAGGCAATGGAATTTGAACCTGGTCTGCTCAGATGGCACCAACAAGCCTCGCAGCTCAACATTTTGCGAGGCTTGTTAGATATTCTGCAGTTGTTCAGTATTCTAATAATTGTAGAAACTTGTCCAATAAATGATTCATCATGTTGTGACATGACTCATGATGATGATGTTGGGTTGTTTAAGTTTAAATAAAACTTAACATGTATGGTCTTGTATAAACTCTATAAATAAAAGAGTGGAGTATAGAGCTTGTCTGCGTTCATGTGTGTGCATGTCTGAGTGTTTATATTAATATACATTTCTACCTCACTGGAGACCAGGATCACTCATATTCGAAGCCAGTGCACTAACCACTGTGCTATGCTGTCCCATACAAAATAAAAACTACAATGTATGGTATATTGAATTTATTTGTACACAAATTTACAAAATAAAAATGATATTTATATACATTCCATTTGCATAAATAAACTTTGACCTTCTATAAACATAATATAATTATAAATTTTACAGAAGAAAAATGTATCTGTGGGAAAAAATGAGATAATGTGGAGAAACAAATTAAAATACTATTTATAGACATTAAATGAAAATGGATGGTTCTAAATAATAACATTTGGAAATATTTATATATGACAAATAAACTGGTGACAACATTTGTATTTTCTGAATTACATCCTACTGGAAATACAGCATGTAATTCTGTAACTATGCATGCCGGAGAAATGGTATTCTATAGCTCTAAGCATGCCAGAGAAATGGTATTCTTTAGCTCTATGTATGCCAGAGAAATGGTATTCTATAGCTCTATGTATGCCAGAGAAATGGTAATTAACATGCAACCTCTTCTTAAGTGCAAGGCAAAAGCCTTAACTGCTATGATACATAGATACACAAGACACACACACACACAAAGGGCTCATATCAATGTACAATCAATATGAGACACAAACACACACACAGGGCTCATATGTACGTACAATCAATACGAGAACACACACACACAGGGTTCATATCAATGTACAATCAATACGAGATTCACAAAAGACTCAGATCCAACTACAATCAATGTGAGACAATGTCGTATTCAAATTTTAGCCTTGAAGAAGATGCAGACATGAACAAAGAAATAAAACTGTAAAAAAGTGTGAACAAAATCTAAAACAATCTACGTTCTGGAAAATTAAATGATATGTTCTCTCTATATTATTGAAATATGCAAATAGAAATAAATAAAAATACGTAAATAAAAGCTTTTATAATTTTTTTTAACTACTTATTTTATATAATCTGGAAATGTAAAGTATTTGGCCCCTGTTTATTGAATACATTATGGAGAATACATTATGGAGAATACATTACACAATGTGGAGTTGCTTAGAAATCTGGATAACAAATATAGAAAAATAGAAACAGTAAAATTACTCAAGATAAATGTTAGATATAGGCCTATATATAATGTAAAATCAATAATTTGAAATATATAATTAATACTAAAAAAAATTATGAAATATATAATGTTAAATAAATAACTTTCTGTATATTGCACATGTCACATGACTGAGACAACGTACGCGCTAATTAAAATAGTAATGCTGGTTTGAATAAGCAGTTGAATATTCCAATCCAGGTTTATAGTATTCTCTAAAGATTACTGCGGTCGAGGTAAGTCGTAATCTTGTGGGGCGTTACCCTGACGATGGTTACCATAGAATCTGGTTGCAACATCAATGGTAGTGCTGACTGTCAACTTCCGTTTTTCCTCTGTGCTTAACAATGGGTTGACTTCTGCTATGTCCAAAACAGACAGACGACCTAATTCAGAACACAGATAGAAACAATCAATTATCTTTGTGTGATCATTGGCCTTGACCTATAAGGAGACCAATGAGACAATAATAGTAAAGACATATAACCCCTCAAGTTCAAATTTAAAAAAAAGGGAAACATTTTTCTTCATAAGGGAAACATTCCCAAGTCCATTAAGTTATCAATAAATGTGGTTTTGTTTATTTTCAACGTTATTAGTTTCTTGAAAAAGTTCCCGTTTGGATCGATATGTTGAAAATTGTCTTGTTTTGTTTTATTGATTGTTTTTTATATAACTTTTGTATCTATTTTTATCTATAGTTATGTTTTTAAAGTAACCTAGTTAACTTATTTTGCATTGCCATTACTGGACACCAGTTTATCAGCGCTCTCATCCACTCTAAAATAAGTTCAATAAGTGTTACAGAGTCTACAACAGAACAAAGCAATCTTTTGGCCAAAAAATGAAAATACAAACTAGCCGCTCACATTCATGTGACATAAACTAGCCACTCACAATCATGTGACATAAACTAGCCACTCACATTCATGTGACATAAACTAGCCACTCACATTCATGTGATATAAACTTGTCACTCACATTCATGTGACATAAACTTGTCACTCACAATCATGTGACATAAACTTGTCACTCACAATCATGTGACATAAACTTGTCACTCACAATCATGTGACATAAGCTGCCCACTCACATTCATGTGACACAAAGTGACATGTCTTACCTGTGTTAGCAATTTCCTCTGCCAGGTAAAATGTTTCCCTCAGGGACAGACCTCCTGGAACTGTGTACAGGTAAAGTATGATTGCAGTTATGTTCATGAAGGTAGCACTCATTTTGTGTGGGAGAAAGACAGAGAGAGAGAAAGAGAGAGAGAGTTGATCGTCATACATAAATAGAAGAAAGGGGGATGGTGAGAAACACAGAGAAGAAAGAAGGAGAGTGTTCAGGAGCTGTTAGACATGAATAGAAGAAGGAGAGTGTTCAGGAGCTGTTAGACATGAATAGAAGAAGGAGAGTGTTCAGGAGCTGTTAGACATGAATAGAAGAAGGAGAGTGTTCAGGAGCTGTTAGACATGGATAGAAGAAGGAGAGTGTTCAGGAGCTGTTAGACATGAATAGAAGAAGGAGAGTGTTCAGGAGCTGTTAGACATGAATAGAAGAAGGAGAGTGTTCAGGAGCTGTTAGACATGAATAGAAGAAGGAGAGTGTTCAGGAGCTGTTAGACATGAATAGAAGAAGGAGAGTGTTCAGGAGCTGTTAGACATGAATAGAAGAAGGAGAGTGTTCAGGAGCTGTTAGACATGAATAGAAGAAGGAGAGTGTTCAGGAGCTGTTAGACATGAATAGAAGAAGGAGAGTGTTCAGGAGCTGTTAGACATGGATAGAAGAAGGAGAGTGTTCAGGAGCTGTTAGACATGGATAGAAGAAGGAGAGTGTTCAGGAGCTGTTAGACATGGATAGAAGAAGGAGAGTGTTCAGGAGCTGTTAGACATGAATAGAAGAAGGAGAGTGTTCAGGAGCTGTTAGACATGAATAGAAGAAGGAGAGTGTTCAGGAGCTGTTAGACATGAATAGAAGAAGGAGAGTGTTCAGGAGCTGTTAGACATGAATAGAAGAAGGAGAGTGTTCAGGAGCTGTTAGACATGAATAGAAGAAGGAGAGTGTTCAGGAGCTGTTAGACATGAATAGAAGAAGGAGAGTGTTCAGGAGCTGTTAGACATGAATAGAAGAAGGAGAGTGTTCAGGAGCTGTTAGACATGAATAGAAGAAGGAGAGTGTTCAGGAGCTGTTAGACATGAATAGAAGAAGGAGAGTGTTCAGGAGCTGTTAGACATGAATAGAAGAAGGAGAGTGTTCAGGAGCTGTTAGACATGAATAGAAGAAGGAGAGTGTTCAGGAGCTGTTAGACATGAATAGAAGAAGGAGAGTGTTCAGGAGCTGTTAGACATGAATAGAAGAAGGAGAGTGTTCAGGAGCTGTTAGACATGAATAGAAGAAGGAGAGTGTTCAGGAGCTGTTAGACATGAATAGAAGAAGGAGAGTGTTCAGGAGCTGTTAGACATGAATAGAAGAAGGAGAGTGTTCAGGAGCTGTTAGACATGAATAGAAGAAGGAGAGTGTTCAGGAGCTGTTAGACATGAATAGAAGAAGGAGAGTGTTCAGGAGCTGTTAGACATGAATAGAAGAAGGAGAGTGTTCAGGAGCTGTTAGACATGAATAGAAGAAGGAGAGTGTTCAGGAGCTGTTAGACATGAATAGAAGAAGGAGAGTGTTCAGGAGCTGTTAGACATGAATAGAAGAAGGAGAGTGTTCAGGAGCTGTTAGACATGAATAGAAGAAGGAGAGTGTTCAGGAGCTGTTAGACATGAATAGAAGAAGGAGAGTGTTCAGGAGCTGTTAGACATGAATAGAAGAAGGAGAGTGTTCAGGAGCTGTTAGACATGAATAGAAGAAGGAGAGTGTTCAGGAGCTGTTAGACATGAATAGAAGAAGGAGAGTGTTCAGGAGCTGTTAGACATGAATAGAAGAAGGAGAGTGTTCAGGAGCTGTTAGACATGAATAGAAGAAGGAGAGTGTTCAGGAGCTGTTAGACATGAATAGAAGAAGGAGAGTGTTCAGGAGCTGTTAGACATGAATAGAAGAAGGAGAGTGTTCAGGAGCTGTTAGACATGAATAGAAGAAGGAGAGTGTTCAGGAGCTGTTAGACATGAATAGAAGAAGGAGAGTGTTCAGGAGCTGTTAGACATGAATAGAAGAAGGAGAGTGTTCAGGAGCTGTTAGACATGAATAGAAGAAGGAGAGTGTTCAGGAGCTGTTAGACATGAATAGAAGAAGGAGAGTGTTCAGGAGCTGTTAGACATGAATAGAAGAAGGAGAGTGTTCAGGAGCTGTTAGACATGAATAGAAGAAGGAGAGTGTTCAGGAGCTGTTAGACATGAATAGAAGAAGGAGAGTGTTCAGGAGCTGTTAGACATGAATAGAAGAAGGAGAGTGTTCAGGAGCTGTTAGACATGAATAGAAGAAGGAGAGTGTTCAGGAGCTGTTAGACATGAATAGAAGAAGGAGAGTGTTCAGGAGCTGTTAGACATGAATAGAAGAAGGAGAGTGTTCAGGAGCTGTTAGACATGAATAGAAGAAGGAGAGTGTTCAGGAGCTGTTAGACATGAATAGAAGAAGGAGAGTGTTCAGGAGCTGTTAGACATGAATAGAAGAAGGAGAGTGTTCAGGAGCTGTTAGACATGAATAGAAGAAGGAGAGTGTTCAGGAGCTGTTAGACATGAATAGAAGAAGGAGAGTGTTCAGGAGCTGTTAGACATGAATAGAAGAAGGAGAGTGTTCAGGAGCTGTTAGACATGAATAGAAGAAGGAGAGTGTTCAGGAGCTGTTAGACATGGATAGAAGAAGGAGAGTGTTCAGGAGCTGTTAGACATGAATAGAAGAAGGAGAGTGTTCAGGAGCTGTTAGACATGAATAGAAGAAGGAGAGTGTTCAGGAGCTGTTAGACATGAATAGAAGAAGGAGAGTGTTCAGGAGCTGTTAGACATGAATAGAAGAAGGAGAGTGTTCAGGAGCTGTTAGACATGAATAGAAGAAGGAGAGTGTTCAGGAGCTGTTAGACATGAATAGAAGAAGGAGAGTGTTCAGGAGCTGTTAGACATGAATAGAAGAAGGAGAGTGTTCAGGAGCTGTTAGACATGAATAGAAGAAGGAGAGTGTTCAGGAGCTGTTAGACATGAATAGAAGAAGGAGAGTGTTCAGGAGCTGTTAGACATGAATAGAAGAAGGAGAGTGTTCAGGAGCTGTTAGACATGGATAGAAGAAGGAGAGTGTTCAGGAGCTGTTAGACATGAATAGAAGAAGGAGAGTGTTCAGGAGCTGTTAGACATGAATAGAAGAAGGAGAGTGTTCAGGAGCTGTTAGACATGAATAGAAGAAGGAGAGTGTTCAGGAGCTGTTAGACATGAATAGAAGAAGGAGAGTGTTCAGGAGCTGTTAGACATGAATAGAAGAAGGAGAGTGTTCAGGAGCTGTTAGACATGAATAGAAGAAGGAGAGTGTTCAGGAGCTGTTAGACATGGATAGAAGAAGGAGAATGTTCAGGAGCTGTTAGACATGAATAGAAGAAGGAGAGTGTTCAGGAGCTGTTAGACATGGATAGAAGAAGGAGAGTGTTCAGGAGCTGTTAGACATGAATAGAAGAAGGAGAGTGTTCAGGAGCTGTTAGACATGAATAGAAGAAGGAGAGTGTTCAGGAGCTGTTAGACATGAATAGAAGAAGGAGAGTGTTCAGGAGCTGTTAGACATGAATAGAAGAAGGAGAGTGTTCAGGAGCTGTTAGACATGAATAGAAGAAGGAGAGTGTTCAGGAGCTGTTAGACATGAATAGAAGAAGGAGAGTGTTCAGGAGCTGTTAGACATGAATAGAAGAAGGAGAGTGTTCAGGAGCTGTTAGACATGAATAGAAGAAGGAGAGTGTTCAGGAGCTGTTAGACATGAATAGAAGAAGGAGAGTGTTCAGGAGCTGTTAGACATGAATAGAAGAAGGAGAGTGTTCAGGAGCTGTTAGACATGAATAGAAGAAGGAGAGTGTTCAGGAGCTGTTAGACATGAATAGAAGAAGGAGAGTGTTCAGGAGCTGTTAGACATGGATAGAAGAAGGAGAGTGTTCAGGAGCTGTTAGACATGAATAGAAGAAGGAGAGTGTTCAGGAGCTGTTAGACATGGATAGAAGAAGGAGAGTGTTCAGGAGCTGTTAGACATGAATAGAAGAAGGAGAGTGTTCAGGAGCTGTTAGACATGAATAGAAGAAGGAGAGTGTTCAGGAGCTGTTAGACATGAATAGAAGAAGGAGAGTGTTCAGGAGCTGTTAGACATGAATAGAAGAAGGAGAGTGTTCAGGAGCTGTTAGACATGAATAGAAGAAGGAGAGTGTTCAGGAGCTGTTAGACATGGATAGAAGAAGGAGAGTGTTCAGGAGCTGTTAGACATGGATAGAAGAAGGAGAGTGTTCAGGAGCTGTTAGACATGAATAGAAGAAGGAGAGTGTTCAGGAGCTGTTAGACATGGATAGAAGAAGGAGAGTGTTCAGGAGCTGTTAGACATGAATAGAAGAAGGAGAGTGTTCAGGAGCTGTTAGACATGGATAGAAGAAGGAGAGTGTTCAGGAGCTGTTAGACATGAATAGAAGAAGGAGAGTGTTCAGGAGCTGTTAGACATGGATAGAAGAAGGAGAGTGTTCAGGAGCTGTTAGACATGAATAGAAGAAGGAGAGTGTTCAGGAGCTGTTAGACATGGATAGAAGAAGGAGAGTGTTCAGGAGCTGTTAGACATGAATAGAAGAAGGAGAGTGTTCAGGAGCTGTTAGACATGGATAGAAGAAGGAGAGTGTTCAGGAGCTGTTAGACATGGATAGAAGAAGGAGAGTGTTCAGGAGCTGTTAGACATGAATAGAAGAAGGAGAGTGTTCAGGAGCTGTTAGACATGGATAGAAGAAGGAGAGTGTTCAGGAGCTGTTAGACATGAATAGAAGAAGGAGAGTGTTCAGGAGCTGTTAGACATGGATAGAAGAAGGAGAGTGTTCAGGAGCTGTTAGACATGGATAGAAGAGTTTGATAGGAAAATGTTTCGGCGACAAAATTGTTCAGGAGAGAAAGCATACATGATGATGATGGGTAATCAAGCTACCCATTGATAAGGAAGGATGGGGGTGGGATTTTGGTATTTTCTTCACCCCCCCCCCATATTAAGATGTATATATATATATATGACCCTGTGGATAATATTGATGGTTGTACATCAAGATTGCCACTTTTGTTGCTTATGCCAGGCAGTGAGTGTTTAGTTTCAGCTTCAGATTGTTCCTTCTCTAGCATTCTTTTTTATGGGAAACTTTTTCAACTCCAGATGTATATGGACAGATTGTAGGCCTGTTCCCACAGACTACACTAATGATTATATAATTGTTCTCACAGACAGACTACACTAATTATCAACGTGTTACCACAGACAGACTACAGTAATTATCTACTTGTTACCACAGACAGACTACACTAATAATCTACTTGTTCTCACAGACAGACTACACTAATAATCTACTTGTTCTCACAGACAGACTACACTAATTATCTACTTGTTCTCACAGACAGACTACACTAATTATCTACGTGTTACCACAGACTACACTAATTATCTACTTGTTCTCACAGACAGACTACACTAATTATCTACTTGTTACCACAGACAGACTACACTAATAATCTACTTGTTCTCACAGACAGACTACACTAATTATCTACGTGTTACTACAGACAGACTACACTAATAATCTACTTGTTCTCACAGACAGACTACACTTACCAGGTGTTCCTGTAGCAGGTGTCAGAGATGGATCCATTGAATCAACGTCAAAGCTAATATGGATTGGACGAGTACCACTAGATAAATAAAACAGATAAATATATGTTTACTATATCATGATGGAGAGGAATCTCTGTGTTTGTGATTGTCTCTGGCAGATAGGAGACTAACGGGAATTCAACCAGGTCCGTTATGATGGCATCAAATCGCCTGGCAACTAGAGTAAACGGGTATTTCCATGCTTTACTAGCCGTACTGTAAATAAAATGTGATTTTGTCAAGACATTCAAACTGTGTACTCAAGTCGCTGAGAACGGACCAATCGAGACAAGGACTACAACAACAACAAACATCCCATACAAGTATTGAAGTATCCTCAGTAACAACAAACATCCCATACAAGTATTGAAGTATCCTCAGTAACACAAACATCCCATACAAGTATTGAAGTATCCTCAGTAACACAAACATCCCATACAAGTATTGAAGTATCCTCAGTAACAACAAACATCCCATACAAGTATTGAAGTATCCTCAGTAACACAAACATCCCATACAAGTATTGAAGTATCCTCAGTAACACAAACATCCCATACAAGTATTGAAGTATCCTCAGTAACAACAAACATCCCATACAAGTATTGAAGTATCCTCAGTAACACAAACATATTAACATCCATATTGATACAAATGTTATAGTTTGAATGTCTTGACAAAATAGAATCTTTTCCTGGAGATGTGGTTTGTCTAGTATGGAAAAACCTGCTTACTGGAGTTGCAAGGTGATGCAGTGCCGCTAGAATGGACCTGATTCAATTCCCATTAGTCTCATTAATATTTAATTTATCCTCTTGCTTCCTACTTGAATTTACTTTAAAGAGCCCGATTAAGAGCCCTCTTCTTACCTTGGATCCACTTGATTAAGAGCCCTTTCTACGACCTCCTTAATCCCATATTTATCTACTTCCTGCATGGAGAATGAGTTGATGGCAAACTTTTCTATAATCAATCTGTTGAAAAAAAAGACATTTTACAGTAATACTTGGTGATGTGTATGGTATCTGGTGTTGTCAGGCCTGATTAGGGACCAAGTATCTTCATCACAGTGACCTACAATGTAGTAATAGAAGTAACTAAGGAGGGATCATATAGTATATCCCTGAACCCTCTAGGGTCGTATGGTGTTGTGGGGGAAGCATCGTCAGCACATAGCAATATCCGTTTTCTCCTCTCCTCTACAGTGATGAAGAATGTGTAGAATTCAAGTTGTGTTCACTCCTTAATGTTGTCTCACTCCATGGTTTTCTCTGACCTCATTATTTCTTAACATGTAGCTCTGTTTGGTGTTGCCTATCTCGTGTTTACCTGATAATGCCATGCTGAAATTTGATCAGACTCAAAGGTGCAGAACTGAAATCATCAATATGGTTCATTTTGTTCTTGATGACATCCTGTTAACTGATTGGAGTATGAGACTAAACACAAAAGGCACAGAAGAAATAACAAGCACATTCTCCGTAGAAACAAAATAAGCAATGTTTAATACTATCCTTCAGGGCTCTGTAATGTTAACAATATCCGATCTAACTGCACAGGTAGATTACAAGATGTAGGTAAACTAATAACAATATCCGATCTAACTGCACAGGTAGATTTAAAGATGTAGGTAAACTAATAACAATATCCGATCTAACTGCACAGGTAGATTACACGATGTAGGTAAACTAATAACAATATCCGATCTAACTGCACAGGTAGATTACAAGATGTAGGTAAAAACGATCTAACTGCACAGGTAGATTACAAGATGTAGGTAAAAACGATCTAACTGCACAGGAAGATTACAAGATGTAGGTAAAAACGATCTAACTGCACAGGAAGATTACAAGATGTAGGTAAAAACGATCTAACTGCACAGGAAGATTACAAGATGTAGGTAAAACGATCTAACTGCACAGGTAGATTACAAGATGTAGGTAAAACGATCTAACTGCACAGGTAGATTACAAGATGTAGGTAAAACGATCTAACTGCACAGGTAGATTACAAGATGTAGGTAAAACGATCTAACTGCACAGGTAGATTACAAGATGTAGGTAAAAACGATCTAACTGCACAGGTAGATTACAAGATGTAGGTAAACTAATAACATTGAAGATCTTCTGCATTCATTCTCAAACTCCTGCAGATTAGTAGGATATAATCTAAAGAACAGAATCAGTGCTGCGGTGCATGCACCTTCCTGCTTGGTACATCCAACTTCAGAATGGCTTCTGGGTCACTTTGACACTATATGGAATGGGACAGCCAACCTCACCCTAAAACCTCCTTAGTCACCTCAAACGCCATGCATGGAAGGTAAACAGTGTTGATATTTTTGTCTCCCCTTTCAGGCCACAGCAACATATGTAGTTTAATGTGTATACGCTACAAATTGCTTAATTGCAAACCTCAAGCAATTGCAAACCTCCAGAAATTGCAAACCTCAAGCAATCGTAGAGTTCTAACATATGCTGATGATATCCTATGGGCAGGAACAGAACAGATAGTACTGTCAGTGTACAGAGTGGACTAGATCAATTTTTGATGTGCAGAGCGTACAATGCAATTGTCCTGCTACAAGTAGGACATTGTCCTGCTACAAGAGAGATACTGTGGGAGTTTGAGAACAAGTGCAAAAAAACCTGAAATAATGGCAGAGAAAGTAAAGTCAACTAAAGAAGTATTTTCAATTTCAATCACACATGACTTTTGCATACCTTTCAGCAGAGTCAACACAATCACTCACACATGACTTTTGCATACCTTTCAGCAGGGTCAACACAATCACTCACACATGACTTTTGCATACCTTTCAGCAGAGTCAACACAATCACTCACACATGACTTTTGCATACCTTTCAGCAGGGTCAACACAATCACTCACACATGACTTTTGCATACCTTTCAGCAGAGTCAACACAATCACTCACACATGACTTTTGCATACCTTTCAGCAGAGTCAACACAATCACTCACACATGACTTTTGCATACCTTTCAGCAGAGTCAACACAATCACTCACATGACTTTTGCATACCTTTCAGCAGAGTCAACACAATCACTCACACATGACTTTTGCATACCTTTCAGCAGAGTCAACACAATCACTCACACATGACTTTTGCATACCTTTCAGCAGAGTCAACACAATCACTCACACATGACTTTTGCATACCTTTCAGCAGAGTCAACACAATCACTCACACATGACTTTTGCATACCTTTCAGCAGAGTCAACACAATCACTCACACATGACTTTTGCATACCTTTCAGCAGAGTCAACACAATCACTCACACGTGACTTTTGCATACCTTTCAGCCGAGTCAACACAATCACTCACACATGACTTTTGCATACCTTTCAGCAGAGTCAACACAATCACTCACACATGACTTTTGCATACCTTTCAGCAGAGTCAACACAATCACTCACACATGACTTTTGCATACCTTTCAGCAGAGTCAACACAATCACTCACACATGACTTTTGCATACCTTTCAGCAGGGTCAACACAATCACTCACACATTACTTTTGCATACCTTTCTGCAGAGTCAACACAATCACTCACACATGACTTTTGCATACCTTTCAGCAGGGTCAACACAATCACTCACACATGACTTTTGCATACCTTTCAGCAGGGTCAACATCTCGAAGTCCAATGTAGACAAGATCTCGAACTGATATACTGAAAGTAAAGTAAAATTAAATGATCTCCCTTGCAAGATGTATAACTTAAGTTATCTCCCTCATAAGTTGTACAACTTTAGTTGGTAGCTAACATCATGGAAAGAGAAGAAAACAAATAAAGAGGTGCTAAAGACACTTAATATGAAGAAAGAACTACTAAGAGAAATAAAGATCAGGCAAATATAATACTTTGGACACATTAAAAGACATGACACCCTATTGAAGACCTTACTTGAGGGTAAAGTCAAAGGGAAGCGAGCAAGAGGTAGGCAGAGATACAAGTGGGAGAGTAACATTACACGATGGACAGGTTACAGTCTAGCAGAGTACACCACCAAGACAAGAGACAGGAGATGTTGGAGATACGTTGCAGTCAACCTTCGTTGCGGAGACGGCACTTAATGATGATACATTATCCAGGATGAAATGATCAACCCAACATTTTCTAACTGTAACTATTTTCTAACTGTAACAATTTTCTAACCACCATTTACGTTCATTTTATGTTGTTCTTATTTGTTGAACAATAAATAGTAATAGTCATAGCAATTGTAGCAGTAGTAAAAATAGCAATTAGGTTTTTCCAGCAATAGTCTTGTGAGAAGTGTTACCACTTACGTATTAGAAATACCCACATATCACCCCGTAAAAAATCCGTACATAACCCAGAACTATATAATTAAATATAAATAACGCTAATGCAGTAGGTACAATACCAAAAATAAAAAGTCACTAGTCCATTTTTCT
Organism: Meghimatium bilineatum; assembly: GCA_034231615.1. Taxonomy (NCBI): domain Eukaryota; kingdom Metazoa; phylum Mollusca; class Gastropoda; order Stylommatophora; family Philomycidae; genus Meghimatium; species Meghimatium bilineatum. Next base: position 23,774,893 of record CM067302.1, read on the forward strand.
GTGCATTTTGATCATGTACATGAGACTTTTGGTGACCTGTTTTAAAAATCTGGGTTTTCTATCCAGCTTTAAATTCCTAGAATTTTCTGATTTAACCACCATGTGACAACAGTTTGTGAGGATCTAACCACCAAGTTGCAGCATGCCAGATTCTAGTCTAGTTGATAGTCAGCTTGCTTGCTATCACCGGGTTACAAAGTGCCAGGTTCGAAACTATGTCCAGACAAAACAATCCAGGTTGTGATTTCTTGCTTGACACGATCACTCCGCGACTCAGCTGTAAAAGAGCACCCGTCACATGAGCTAGGGAAGGTAAAAACAATGAGGAAGGGAACTTACTATCCCCATGTAATAGCTTCTGCAGCTTAGTACCTGAAGAGTTATCTTAATCCTCAACTGCAGGTTGCTGCCATGGGACCAGCCTAAACTTTAGGTTAAAATTATTTTTTTTTAATTAATTACTTTAGGCAGATAAATACATACCAGGGTTTACACCACTCAAATCCTGGCAGTTTGGGCATGTAATCTTCCAATTCTCTCACCAAAAATGATAACGGCATGCCATGGATGTTTCCACTGATAGAAGTTAGTGGGGTATTGATGTCTGCATGTGCATCCACCCACACGACCACTAAGTTAGGTTCGATCTGTGCATGGCCATGAATTGAACCAATAGCCATACTATGGTCTCCACCCAATGTGAGGACTGATTGGTTCAGTTTGAGAATCTTTGAGACAGAGTCTGAGAGCTGGTGAGATGATATGAATAAGATGTATTAGTGATAGCCAACATTTGTTATACTGAAGAAATAATGTAAATATGTTACATAATGTCACTTTAATCCTTGAACTCATATGTCAACTTAGTCCTTGATATATCTCCTTTTAGTCATTGATAAATATCAATTTAATCCTTGATTAATATGTCTGGTTAGTAGTGATAGATGACAATTTCGTTCTTGAAAGATGTCAAGTTAGTCCTGATACATGTCACTTTAGACCTGATTGGCATCTATAAACGACTAAATTTACATCTATTGTCACTTTACTCCTTGATAAATGCCAATTTAGATTTGATAGATGTCAATTTAGTCATTGACAGATGTCAATTTCATCCTTCATAGATGTCAATTTCATCCTTCATAGATGTCAATTTCCCTTTAGATGAATATAGATTTAGCACTGGTAGATTTGATATATGTCAATTTAGTCCTCAATAGATTTGATAAATAGTGGTTTTTTTTCATCATCCGTTTATATAACCACATTGATCGCTCTTATCTTATGAGCCCATAGACCGCTGGATCAGCAACCAACCAAACAACCAACCAAACAACCAACCAAACAACCAACCATCGCTCTGATCTAAGTGGCGGCCTGTTTCAAGTTTGTCTTATTGACATACAAATGTTTCCTTTAGGTTGGTTGGGGAAGGTCACATTTCTCGTCTATTCCTTCATAAAGACAGCAGTCCTGGAGCACAGGTACACACCTGCTTGTATTCTCCTCATGTGCACACCTCTTGTCTTCTCCCCATGTACACACCTGCTTTTCTCCCCATGTGCACACCCGCTTTTCTCCCCATGTTCACACCTGCTTGTCTTCTCCCCATGTACACACCTGCTTGCCTTCTCCCCATGTACACACCCGCTTGTCTTCTCCCCATGTACACATCTATCTAGTCAAGATGCAGCATTAGATGTCAATATATTTGATATTTTTTACTGCTTGATAATGTATTCTCTTCAGTTGCATGTGTTTCCACTCCTTCCCTCCCTCCCAGTTGCATGTGTGTTCCCACTCCTTCCCTCCCTCCCAGTTGCATGTGTGTTCCCACTCCTTCCCTCCCTCCCAGTTGCATGTGTGTTCCCACTCCTTCCCTCCCTCCCAGTTGCATGTGTGTTCCAACCCTTCCCACGCGCCCCCCCCTTTTTCATGTCATTTTCAAACATATATGAATTAGATTTTCTGCCTTTGTTCTCAAACTCCTTCAGATTACCAGGATGTATTCTGAAGAATGGAATGCATTGTCTCTGGTTTACTGAATGAATGTGATATTTGCACCTTTTGGTCTGACACACCCAACTTCAGCAAGACTTCTGGGTCTCTTTGACCCTCTATGGTATGGGACAACAGATTTCACCCACAAACCTCTTTAGTTGCCTCCTACAACATGCATTGCAAGCAATGGTGTTAGTACTCTTTGCTCCCTTTTTGGGCCTGGTAACACACAGACGAATATGAATATACAAATAATACATAGCCATACCTTTTTATTACCCAAACCAACAGACTTTGGGTTTCGAACATTTTTCATTGGCTCATCTCGTGGTACTGCTTCCACCTCCACATCGCCGTGATCAACTACACTGTTGCCTGAAAGAAAATAGCAACAGCCATAATTCGTGATGCAACTACTTTTTTCAACTCTTTTTCTGTCTCCTGTCTTCTTCTTGATTTTGGCTGCACCAAGATGGTGACACTGATAATTTTAATGTTACAACGCATAGTTAATCCCTTGAAAACCAACTTTCAGGTAGGCATCACAAGATTGATAAATGCCGCTCCAAATAGCACGAAGCTCCAACACAGCCATTTACGCTACGAAATTCACCTCACACACCCTACAGTAATCAGTCACAATTTCGTTCAAGAGCATGGCCACAAAACAAAAGCCAACACAAAATCGGCATCACTGACCAGCATCTGCGGAGCAACAACACATACTACAGGACTGTTCACAGAACAAGTCTGGTTCATGTGAGTTTTTCTGCAACACAAACTGTTGGGAACCCAACATGTTGTAAAACAAACCACTCAGTACAATATCAGAATGAATATGTTTAACAATTGATAGCAGAAGTTGCGTACTAGCAGCATAGATGCGTCATCATTTGTTGTGTAGTATCCTTATAGAAGCATCATCATTTGTTGTGTAGTATCCTTAAGAAGAGTCATCATTTGTTGTGTAGCATTAGACACCCAAGATGACCTAAAACAAACCGTTCTAGGCATGACCAATATCAGACTGAATGTTTAACAATTGATTATACAAGTGTTCTTCTTCAACACCCCTTAGGCCTACGGTTTATAGGTCTTGCTATTATTGTTTGTTTTCTTCTATTTCCATGAAGTTCTCTCTATTTTTTCTGTATCTCGACACCAACTCTGGTTCCAGATTGTTCTTCTTATTCTTTCTTCTGTGTTCATTATGAAACTCCCGCAGGGTAGCAGGATGTACTTCAGAGAACGGAATCCGTTGTGTCATAGTTTCTGTGCCTTTCTGCCTGATACATCAGACTTCAGCATGTTGTCTGGATCACTTTGACCCTATATGAAATATGACAGCAAACTCCACCCCACAATTCCCTAATTCACCTTTTATGACATGCATGGAAGGTAAACAGTGTTGCTATTCTTTATTCCCCTTTCAGGCTTTGGCAACACATGGACATCCCCAATGTGCTTGTTCATTGTCCATGTTTCTGAGCCATAAATTAATGTAGAATCGATGTCAAGCTCTATAATTATCATAGGGCCTATTCTGTACCGATCTTATAAGAACTGTCTAGTACTTTCTAATGTGGCTTGTATGGTTGTGAGATTTAGTTACTCACTGCGGTCATGGAGAGATGATTACAGGCCTTCGAATACAAATGTTACAAATTCTACAAATCTCCTACAGAGAGTATAAGAGAAATGTGTATGCAAGAAATACAGTAGAGATGTACACAGATCCAAAAGAATCAATGCTTTCAACAGTGAAATGAGGAAAACGTGTATGGTTTGGATTGCGATTGCAGTAAAAGGAACGATCGAAGGTGGAAGAAGCAGAGGAGGGCAAATACAAGTATGGACAGACAACATCAAGGAATGGACAAACAAGTTTTTTACTCAATCGTCCGCATTGTTGAAGATAGAAATTGTTGGAGGATTTTGTGTTGATATATCCAATATGGTACCCATACTACCCTGACTGGTTACGGGTTTATAGATTTAGATAGATTGTATTTGATAGATTGGATTAGATTAGTTTAGATTGGATTATATTAGATAGATAATAATAATAATAATCATAATCATAATAAACCCATAACCGGTCAGGATCGTAGATGTGTCACATTGAGACATTTGGTGCAGAAATATCTTCATGTCAGGGTCGTAGATGTGTCACATTGAGACATTTGGTGCAGAAATATCTTCATGTCAGGGTCGTAGATGTGTCACATTGAGACATTTGGTGCAGAAATATCTTCATGTCAGGGTCGTAGATGTGTCACATTGAGACATTTGGTGCAGAAATATCTTCATGTCAGGGTCGTAGATGTGTCACATTGAGACATTTGGTGCAGAAATATCTTCATGTCAGGGTCGTAGATGTGTCACATTGAGACATTTGGTGCAGAAATATCTTCACACAAGAATGTCTATCCTCTACCATCCTGATGAGTTTGGAAACTTTACACTCTGTCCATCCCTTAATATTATCCAGTCATTAGATAGATAAGATAGATTAGACAGACAGACTGGTAGATAGATTAGACAGACAGACCGGTAGATAGATTAGACAGACAGACCGGTAGATAGATTAGACAGACAGACTGGTAGATAGATTAGACAGACAGACCGGTAGATAGATTAGACAGACAGACCGGTAGATAGATTAGACAGACAGACTGGTAGATAGATTAGACAGACAGACTGGTAGATAGATTAGACAGACAGACTGGTTTATAGATTAGACAGACAGACTGGTAGATAGATTAGACAGACAGACTGGTAGATAGATTAGACAGACTGGTAGATAGATTGGACAGACAGACTGGTAGATAGATAGAACCGGTGTTGATAGCGCATGCAGACGATGTAACAAAATAGCAGAATTGATAGATTACCTAGTGCCTGGAGGTTGCTCACGAGTCCAGCTTCTCTCAGAGCATTTGGTCCATGTTCTGTACCATTACGTGGCTATGGGTGAAAACATGTCGTGTAAGTATATTTGTCAATATTCGCATAGATGTCGATGTCTACACATCTGTCGATGTCTACACATCTGTCGATGTCTACACATCTGTCGATGTCTACACATCTGTCGATGTCTACAACATAGGACCTGTCTTTCAATATCTATCAAAATGAACGAAAATAGGTATTAGTGTTACCAAACTGTCATAAAACAACATAACAACGAGACACAGTGACATACGACGTTTTGACTAAAAAGCCTTCATCGGGACAAATAAGTACAACAGTAAACCACTTGATGATGATGATGTTCCTCCTTCGCAAGCGAAGATGAGCATGACATGAAAAAACATTAAATGCTATGGGGAAAAAAATATTTATAATAATTGGTAATTAACTAATTTGGTTTGTGAGTTCGTAGATGCCCGATGAGTCCGATTCGTGCACGGAAAGTTCTATTGCAATGCATGCAGGAGTGCTGAAGGTTCGGGGTAGGAGAATTTATGGATTTATCCTTCCGCTTCTTGCGCTTGTGGATTTCCCGCAGTGTTCTTTCTTTTTTCAAATTTCGTGATGCCATCAGTGATCTGGGTGTGCCAGTCTGGGTGATCAAGTGCTGTAGTATCCCAGGAGCTAGGATCGATGCTGCAGTTCTTGAGAGAGCTTTTTATGTGATCTTTGAAGCGCTTTTTCTGCCCTCCAGTTGAACGTTTACCTTCGCACAGCTCCCCATATAATAATCTCTTTGGAAGGCGCTTGTCTGGCATACGGACGATGTGGCCAGTCCATCGGAGTTGGGACCTAGTCAGCATTGCATGGATGCTTTGCATACGGGACTTCTGAAGAATTTCCGAATCTGGTACACGATCCTGCCAACACAATCCCATGAGGGTTCGTAGGCACCGAAGATGAAGAGTTCAGCTGTCTAGCGTGTCTAGCATAGACAGTCCAGGATGACGCAGCACTCAACACTCTACAGTAAACCACTTACACAGAGATATACATAGTTGTGATAGAAAGGAGAGAAAAGGGGAGGACATTAGCGAATAGACGACGGAGGAAGCAAAGATAAAACAACATGACCGCGGAGAGGAAGGAAAGTACGGAGGAGAAAGTGCACAGAAGAAGAAATGATAACAGCTAAGGTATAATGCAAGTAAACTAATATAAATCGAAATTTGAAAATCTCATCTAGAAAATGGTCGGCTTGGGAGAAAGGACGTATGTAGGTAGGTTAATGAGTTTGTCTCTCCCTTGGAGAGGCGTGCTTGTTGTTCGTCCATCACATGATGATGATGACCATTTGTTACATCCACTTTTGAAAATTCAATTCTAGTTATGTCCTTGATTATGAGTTCGTAGATGGCTAATGAGTCCTATTCGAGGTGTAAATGTCCTTGGACAGTTCGGACATGGAATGACCACTGTAGACGGATCTTGGTCTATCCGTGACTTTCTAGCTGCTCTCCGCTGTTGAGCTGCTGCATTTCTCCTCTTTTCACAAGATGATGCGCTCTTTTTTATTTTAGAACGCCATGTAGATCTATTTTGTGCAAGTTCTTCCCATGTATCGTGGTCTATTTCAAAGGCTTTCAGTGAGTCTTGTAACGAGTCCTTGTAACGCTTCCTTTGGCCACCTTGAGATCGTATACCCTTCTCTAGCTCACCATAGAGAAGTATCTTTGGCAGACGATGGTCTGGAATACGTACCAAATGTGCAGAGGCGTGCACTTTTCAACCAGCGGACAAAGTCCATTTAGGCTATATCAGGACGTATGAAACCAGGGGATAGATTAAATACGGACAAAGGCCGGTATACAATCGTGAGAATACGCGGAAGCAAGATAAAATATATCCCCGGGCAGTAGAAAGCAATAAAATCGGACAATGGCCAGTTTATAAGGAAAGGGAGAAAAGAGAGTGCGCGGCAAACAAGAAAAACGCAAAGGCAGGGGTGTATACGTTGAAATGGAGGGGGGAGGAGGTGGTTACCGTATCCATGACTCGAACCAGATGGTCTATAGAAACAGCTAAAGATGAAAAGAGACGAGGGGGTTATTCTTCTTCCTTCTCGCCACCCCTTCATCTCTTTTCTTGTCCGATTTTATTGCTTTCTACTGCCCGGGGATATATTTTATCTTGCCTCCGCGTATTCTCACGGTTGTATACCGTCCTTTGTCCGTATTTAATCTGTCCCCTGGTTTCATACGTCCTTTCTCCCAAGCCGACCATTTTCTAGATGAGTATTTCAAATTTCGATTTATATTAGTTTACTTGCATTATACCTTAGCTGTTATCATTTCTTCTTCTGTGCACTTTCTCCTCCGTATTTTCCTTCCTCTCCACGGTCATGTTGTCTTATCTTTACTTCCTCCGTCGTCTATTCGCTATTGCCCTCCCCTTTCTATCGCAACCATGTATATCTCAATTGTAAGTTATTTACTGTGGTCCTTGTTTATCCCGATGAAGGCTTTTTAATCGAATGTCGTATGCCACTGTGTCTCGTTGTTAGGATGTTTTATGACAGCTTGGTAACACTTATTCCTATTTTCATTCATTTTGATATTTGCCGTGTGTTACCCCAGCCACCTATTTTCTGTTTATGGTTGTTACCCGACACCGGAACGTTTATCCCATTATCAATATCTGCATATCCGTCAATGTCTATATTTTTGTCAATATTCTCAACTCTTGTCAACATTCATGTATTTGTCAAGCTAACACATCTGTCAAGGTTCACATGTTCTGTCAATTTCACATGTTCTGTCAACGTCCACATTTCCCTCACATCTCCCAAAGAACGTCTCCCAACGCAGTAGCATGTTTAGGGAAGGCATAAATGCACACAGGAGAACATTTAAATCTATATTCAGTTGGCTGGGTAATCTGTTATTAGAATGCTCCACGAGGGGGGGGGGGGGGGCAAGACGTCGTTTAGTACGATTTCATACCCTGATAAACGAAGCGCCATCTATGTTATTTATACACATCAAAATATAGAATGCATTAATATATACTGTAACTGAATGAAAAGATTTATACCGAAGTCGGACGTGTTGGGTTTCGATTGTCTATACCCAGATGAAGCTGGTTGATAGTATCCACACTTGCCGTTAAGCGTAGGGGTGGGAGCTGTTTCTGTTCAGGACCAGATGTGATGCATGAGTCGTACTGAGTCCGTGTTTGTGGAGTATGATCGTGATGTTATCAATCCATCTCTGTCTTTGTCTTCCCTTTGCTCTGTATCCAGCTGATCGTTTGTTATAAGCTCTCTGATATCCTCAATTCTTACTATGTATACTTCAATACCTGTACGGGATGTTTGTTGTTGTTGTAATAGTCCTTGCCTCGATTGGTCCTTTCTCGGTGACTTTAGTGCACAGTTTGAATGTCTTGAGAAAATCGCATCTTTTTTGGAGATTTGGTTAGTCAAGTACGGAAAATCTCGTGTACGAGAGTTGCTAGGCGATTTGGTGCCGTTGAACGGACTAGTTCAATTCCTGTTAGACTCAAGAATTTTTAATTTATCCTCTGGCTTCCTTCTTGAATTTACTTGTAGAGTGACATATATGTTTGTGACATGTAGATTTATCGTCTGCAAGTTCTTCCCATGTATCTTGGTCTATTTCGAAGGCTTTCAGTGAGGCCTTTAACGAGTTCTTGTAGCGCTTCTGTTTGCCACCTTGAGAACGTATGCTCTTCTGTAACTCACCACAGTGACTGGTTTTTGCTCGAAAAAAATGAAAATTTGAACAATTTTCCATCAATGCGTAGGATCTCTAAGTAGGAGACTGCTGAACGCACTGCACGTGGCTGACAGCTGGAGTCTTCTGATCAAGACACTGCACGTGGCTAACAGCTAGAGTATTCTGATCAAGACATTGCACGTCGCTGACAGCTGGAGTCTTCTGATCAAGACATTGCACGTGGCTAACAGCTGGAGTCTTCTGATCAAGACATTGCACGTCGCTAACAGCTGGAGTCTTCTGATCAAGACATTGCACGTCGCTAACAGCTGGAGTCTTCTGATCAAGACATTGCACGTGACTGACAGCTGGAGTCTTCTGATCAAGACATTGCACGTCGCTAACAGCTGGAGTCTTCTGTGTATGAAATAAAGCTGTGAAGACACTACTCCATTGGATATAGGAAATAATAAATAATTGGTCGTAATTCTTGCAGATAAAAACAACAACATAGGCCTACCTTATATACTTTATCATTTGAGAAAGGAAAACAAGTAGTCGTACTTTTTGCCTTCCTAAATGGCTTTTGAAAAAAGGAAAACTTAGCAATTTTCTTACGTACCTGACCTTTGGAAAAAGGAAATCCGATGACTCCAAGAACATCTCTAGCTTGTTGTCGTGGCATCTTTATCTTGAAATATGGTAAACTTCTGCAATAAGATTATAAATGCAGCAAGTATATATTAGTAAATGGAACACAGTTTAAGAAATATGTCGGAAGTTCTCGGTTGGGATGGGAGGAAGGCAGGCTAGGAGTAGGAGTCCCCAAACCTATGCTCATTAATCGTCTCTTACGAAATGCATAGCAAACATGCCCGTAGATATCATTACCTTAATGAGGGGTTTAACTTAAAAAAAGTCATATCGTCTGATTTCCTCTGTAAATTTCATTATTTGAAGGGAAGTTTGAAGACCTTCTTGTAAAAAAAAAAAAAACCCCCACCATCAGGTGGTAGGTTTTTACAGAGCTCTTGAGTAAGGTCCTAGTACTAAATGTTATGCTCAGATTTTCTGGGGGAGGGGGTTTGTACCCCTAAACCTCCTTATCTACGGGTCTGATCGCAGATCTCATCCTTACTAATCTTTGCTCCCCTTCCGGGCCATTGAACACACTCGTTGGAGTTCATGTAGCGTAATGTAACGTTGTTTCAACAGGACGACACCCGTGAAATAGGTCTATTGACTTCATTAGCAATTAGGCCTAGTCATGAAGGAACGGATCTCAACTTTTATGTGTGGTAGTCAGTCTGACATGTGTGGTAGTCAGTCTGACATGTGTGGTAGTCAGTCTGACATGTGTGGTAGTCAGTCTGACATGTGGCAGGTACATCATGGAAAAATAAACTCACATCTGTAGTAGGTAGATTATGGAAAAATAGTTCTAATGATGTAGTTCGCAAGTATTTATCATGAAAGAACAGATCTCAACTCTTATGTGTAGTAGCCTGGCATGTGTGGTAGCCTGGCATGTGTGGTAGCCTGGCATGTGTAGTAGCCTGGCATGTGTGGTAGCCTGGCATGTGTGGTAGCCTGGCATGTGTAGTAGCCTGGCATGTGTAGTAGCCTGGCATGTGTAGTAGCCTGGCATGTGTGGTAGCCTGGCATGTGTAGTAGCCTGGCATGTGTGGTAGCCTGACATGTGTGGTAGCCTGGCATATGTGTTAGCCTGGCATGTGTGGTAGCCTGGCATATGTGTTAGCCTGGCATGTGTGGTAGCCTGGCATGTGTAGTAGCCTGGCATGTGTGGTAGCCTGACATGTATGGTAGCCTGACATGTGTGGTAGCCTGACGTGTGGTAGCCTGACACGTGTGGTAGCCTGGCATGTGCGGTAGGTAGATCATGGAAAAATAAACTCACAGACAACAACCGTGTTCATATTGTTCATCGTTTAGTTGTGTTTTTAATCGTTCTCAAACTCCCATGGGATCTCTCTTGTATCAAGACAATGGTCCTACTAGTTTTCCAGTAGCATGTAGTCCTGGAAACAATTGCGCTTTGTCGCCGTTTTTCTTTTGCACCAATAACCCGAAAAGCAGCTATGGTCACCAAACTGGACATAGTAAGAATTGAGGATATCAGAGAGCTTATAACAAACGATCAGCTGGATACAGAGCAAAGGGAAGACAAAGACAGAGATGGATTGATAACATCACGATCACACTCCACAAACACGGACTCAGTACGACTCATGCATCACATCTGGTCCTGAACAGAAACAGCTCCCACCCCTACGCTTAACGGCAAGTGTGGATACTATCAACCAGCTTCATCTGGGGATAGACAATCGAAACCCAACACGTCCGACTTCGGTATAAATCTTTTCATTCAGTTACGGTATATATTGATGCATACTATAATTTGATGTGTATAAATAACATAGATTGCGCTTCGTTTATCAGGGTATGAAATCGTACTAAACGACGTCTTGCCCCCCCCCCCCCCTCGTGGAGCATTCTAATAACAGATTACCCAGCCAACTGAATATAGATATAAATGTTCTCCTGTGTAGTGATGGCTGCTTTCACTAACGATAAAGGTTGCTGAAGACCCATGCGATAACTCCTTTTATCTTTAGCTTCCTTCGAGATTGAAAGAAAGCCAGCGCAAAATTAACTCTGGAATATAAAAATTTACTTCCCATGTCATTGTGTCAGTCATCTGAATCCTGCTAAATCAAAGACAGAAAATTTCTCATCAAGACGATTAAAGAGAAACTTGAATGTGCTGGTAATATTCCTCTACCTGACACAGGAACAAGAGTGGTAACATCGTATTCACTCATAGTTCGTAATCATCCAATCATATTCTAATACTAAAGCTTGCTTTGTACATGACCTTGTCGTATGAAAGAATGTTCAGAAAAACCCAGAATGTTTAGAAAGTAAGAGATAATCGATTCGCAATTCCTGGGAAACAACAGACAAACAAACGCATGACCTTGCTATTCAACTATTGTTGAATTCTTAGATGGAGATGGCTTTAGCGTCCATGTCAAGGCTAACTGTGATTTCGTAAAGCAACATCAGTGTTGGAGTGAAAATCAAACTGTATAGGTCGCTGGTGCTTTCTGTTGTGTTGTATGGTTGTGAGAGTTGGACACTCACTGCGGACATGGAGAGAAGATTACAGGCTTTCGAGTATAAATGCTACAGAAGAATTCTACGAATTTCCTATAGGGAACATAAGACGAATGTGTACGTAAGAAATAAAGTAGAGATGTGTGCAGGTGCCCAGGAGCCATTGCTTTCAATAGTGAAACGACGAAAACTAGCATGGTTCGGGCATGTATGCAGACATGATTCCTTGTCAAAAACAATACTGCTGGGAACTGTAGAAGGGGGAAGAAGCAGAGGAGGACAAATAAAGGCATAGACAGACATTAAGGAATTGACAGGGCAAGATATTTCCACACTCATCCGCATCGCTGAGGATAGAATTCGCTGGAGGACTCTGTGTGCTGAGGCATCCAATGTGGTACCCCTAAGACCCTGAAGGGTTACGGGTTTATTGATTGATTGATTTATTGAATTCTTAGCGTCACGCAATTAATATATACAATTGTAACCGTCAGTACAGTGTATCCACTATCGAACTACGAGTTATTCGACGAGTTGGGTTTGCCAGGTGAGCTCACTATCCCCTCTGCTACTGAATCGATATCCAATCATATTTAACACATTTAAACAACTCCGGTACCCCCCCCCCTTTTCTCCGATGTATCAGCTCATTGAATTTGCATGAAAAATTCCCAGTGTATGTGTATCAGAGAAGCTAGACCAATCACCAAACAAGACATCAGAACTGCAGAATCTGAACAAAGCACATTCATCCCTCTTACGTCTTGTTTTTTTCTCTCGATTATTCCCGTGAATTTCGTTGGTCGGCAACACCCGGGCGACACAAAGTATATAAATATAGTAACCAACAAAAATCACGGCAACTCTTAAACATCACGTAAGAAGGTTGATTCTGCTGTGTTTTGATTCTGTTATTAGGTCTTATTTTGGCGATTGGTTACTATTGAAGTATATAGGGCCTACTCCCCATTGTTCGTGTATAATGATGACCATCGGCAATTTAAGATTTATTGGCTAATGAAAATCAAACCTTCTAGAATGACTCTTTGAATATTTCCGTGATTTTCATTGGTTGTCACAAAGTATAATTATAGTGACCAATGAAAACATAGAAATAGTCAAATAAGTCAACGAGGAAGCTTGTTTTCCCATTAGTCAGTAGGTGTTATAATGTAGACTGTGATGATACGTTTGAGGTACATTTCGGTGATGTCCACTGCGTGTGTATGCTCGATGTCTGTTTCCACTGCTTGTGTATGCTTGATGTCATGTCCGGGAAGCATGAAGTACGTTCTATGCTAGTTTACTTCTGGCTGCGCTGTCTGCACATCGGAAGGTCCTGTACATCCGTTTTCGTCATGACTTTAATTCGGGTGGCAGGCTTTCCTAGCCTGTGACAACCTTCCTATCTGTCGCCAGGCAATGGATGTGTATTGACTATAAGCCGTGGCGGCTTTCCATCCACTGTGGCCTTGGATTTTACAGGCTAAAACATGTCCCTGTGTGGCAGTCTCCGAGGAGGCGGTAATCAGGGATTTAGGCTTGGGTCGACTACGTCTATCTCTCACGAGGTGTTTCGCTGCTAGTGAACTCGTCTCGCGTAATTAGACGTATTGTACCTACGCCCATCGGGTACTGACCTTTTCTCTCTGCGAGCATGATTCCGGTATTGGAAAGCATCGATGGTAGATTTGGGCACGGGCTCGTTCGCCACTTTAGCCAATGTGATATTCGCCAATGTGATATCCTGAACCTCGTCTAAGTCTGAGTCTCTACATATTGTCAGGAGCACCAGAAACTAAGAAATTGTTCTCCAATTGAACAAAACTTTAGTTCCAACTTCCTTTTAACATTTTCCTATTTCATTTGCAAGTAGCGCTGCCATCTCATTGTACTCAATATTCCCTTACGGAGACTAGCGTACGACTTAATATTCGTCTTGACATTTACCCATTTTGTGATATTTGCATTGGCTGCCCCTCCAATGCGCGAGCTAGACCGTCTTGTGCCACTGTATGTATTGGCACACATGTATCGGAGATTTTACTTGTCTTTTTGCAGTCAATTCTCACTCCATTTACGGACAAAATCTCTAAAGTGTGTGCCAGAAGAAGCACAAGCCTCTGTACGTCTGTTTCCAGGGTGCACCACGAAGAGGTACATTTGGGATCTTGGTTATCTGCTAACCCTGAGTCCGCCTAGAGCATTGCGGAACCCTTAGCTATGTTACTATTTATAGACCTCATGTCGCCTGTCAATGCCAACCAACGAAATGCACATAAATAATTGAAAATATGACGTAAACAAGCTTGTTTTTATTTTGCTAGTAGGTTTTATCTAATGATTGGTCACGCCTGAGTTAGGGAAGATAAACACAGCAAGCAATGGAACTAGGCCGCCCCCAACTAATTGTTGCTGCGACTTAGTACATATTCGTCCGTAACGGAAGATTGCTGCCATGATACCTACCTTTACTTCTACGAGTAGGCCCTTTACGATATTTTAACAAAGAAATATTGTCTGTTCCATTAAACGACAATCTTGCAGACGACAATTTAGCAGAATCTGTAACGGTTCATTAACGCTCTCTTTTATACTGCAGAAGTGTAAACCTGTTAGATCTCTGACAACCGAAACCAATGGCACCTGTGATTTGTCATAGATCGTATGTCAGTAACGCCACTGGAATAAAGAGAGTCGTGTAACGCGGATTAGCATGTGAGCGCTTAGGAGTGTATGTATAATATATCTACTTATCATGGGCGTGTCTTCATGCTATTGCTATATGGGACTATAGATGTATAACCAAATGCGTGCAATACCTACGCCGAGTCATCATCAGGTGCCATGCCGGATGGCGTAGGCGGTCATGGCTCTCCACAGCTCTCTGTCCACAGTATTATGTATCAAAGTCGTTGTTGTTTCTTTGCCGTGCCAGGTTGTCAAACTGTCTAATATTTTCTCACGTTGTCGCCCTCTGTCTCTGGTGCCTTCAATCTTGCCTGTTGTGATTATGTTCTCTAAACCTGCCTGTCTCATGAAGTGGCCAAAAAAAAAGAAGATTGCCTTTTTCTTATATTGTTGATTAAGGTCCGTTTCGCATTTAACTCTTTCAACACCTCTACATTAGTTTTTCTGGCAGTCCATGGTATTCTCAGCATTCTTCTGTAGAACCACATCTCTGTTGCCTCCAGTCTCCCACTTTCCAGTTTGTTTATTGTCCAAGACTCGCACCCATATGTTAGTATATGGGGTTATATAGCACTGCAGAACTCTCTTTCTCACCTCTAATGACAAGGTCATATTACACAGTATATTTTTAATTTTTCTGAATATTGTTTTTGCCAGTCCTATTCTGCATCTTATTTCTGTTGAACTTCTTCCATCTGCTGTAATCACTGTACCTAAATATTTTAATTGGTGGACATGTTTTAATACTATATCATTCACTATGATCTTGCAAGGTGTGTTATTTTGTTTCTTTGAAATAACCATTACTTCTGTTTTCTTGATATTTAGAAAGGCCTTTCTCTTTGCTTTCTGTGACTACTACTTTAATTAAGTTTTGAAGGTCTTCCTCACTTTTTGCAATCAGAACAGTGTCATCCGCAAATCTCAAATTATTTATGTAATGTCCTCCCACTGATATTCCTGGGATATCTACTATTGCACGCAATATGTTTTCACTGTATAGAGAGAACAGGTCTGGTGAAAGCACGCATCCCTGTCTGACTCCTTGTTTTATTTGTTGAAAAGAGCCAAATTGATTTCCTACTCTTATTGCTGCTGTTTGTTGCCAGTACATGTTCTTGATTATTCCTTGCTGTCAATGTTCAGATTCTCTAGCATGTGTATAATTTCGCTATGTTTAACGTTGTTATGTTTATCTAGGCCGAGTAACAGATGAAATAAATCTTCATTAAACAAGTCTAGACTGTAATCATGTTTATATATTTGTAATATGTACTTACTGCGCATAACTGAAATCCAACAGGTAAATCCAGGAATAGGGTAATGAAGTTTTCCTAATCACTAAAGACACACATAATAACACACAAATCGACGTTTTGACCAAAAGTCTTTATCGAGACAAAAATTACGGACAGTAAGGATAGGGACGTTCACATTGACATCTGTAATGTAATTCACCGTTTTCTGTTTTAATTTCTATATTTGTATTCCGATTGAGCTGGATTAGCTTACTGGTTAGTGAACTGGCTTCCAATGTGAGTGATGCTAGGTTCAATTCCAAGTCCAACTGAAAATATTTTTAATTCATCAAAGGCTCCTCTTCTGTCAAGCGAGTTTAAAGAAATTGGTACCGGATCTTCTGGGAAAGTAAAGGCGACAAGCGTGATAATGACTACATCAACCCGTTACGTCGCTGGTTAATTAAAAATTACGGGTTCAACAGCATATTCCCCAATACTGTTAAATGGCGTGGACAAAATCTACTTTACTTTGCTTAACTCCACCTTTGTCAAAGAAACGGCACGCCGTCAGCAAAGTGTACCACTAAAATAATATAACTCTCTAACTTCAATCGATAATCTTCAGGTATCTTCGAAATTATGTACTTGTAAACAAGACGTTGCGAGACGAAATCGAACCCGAGACCTCTAGAATAGAAGACTACAAGGCCAGGGAAATCGCCACAAATCTCCAACAGTCACAACTGAATGCATTATCATTTATACCATACAACTCAACAGTCACAATTGAATACAATATACGTCACACTAAACACAACTCCGGAACTCTCCAAGTCACAGTGTCCTTCAATATAATATATAGGCATTAGTACTAAACAGAACTCCGTAAATGTCCAAGTCACAGTGTCATTCATAGGCATTAGCACTAAACTTTCAAATGGGGGTTTATAGTATTATAAACACCACAGCTAGATAGCCCTTGAAATTTGCAATTCAACGACACCTCAACCATGTCTGTAGGTCAATTCTGTGAATATTTATGAATTTTTTGGTCGAAATTTAACGAAAAGATAATTACATGAGAACATATAATAAAATATGAACGGACTAATGATGAAAGTTGTGACCAAGAATTGAAGCCGAATTAACAATTTATGAAATATTTTAGTTATTTACGATAAAAATAGGCATAAAATTATACATTTTTGTGTCCGGGAAGACAAGACGCATCTTTTTAATATACTACACACATTTTCAGACGTAATTGGGGCTAATTAATATTCAAAATGGTGGCTAATTTGCATAATTTAATTTAAATGTATTAGTCTATTTCATATTTCACTTATTTATGATAAAATAGCATACAAACTATACATGTTCGTGTTCGGAAATGCCAGACGCATCTTTTGAAATTACTGCACACATTGTCAGACGTAATTGGGGCTATAATTAATATTCAAAATGGTGGCTAATTTATTTTCAATTTAAGTATAATTATTAAATTGTTTAGTTATTTATGATAAAAATACTCATAACTTCCTCCAAGTTATATCGTAAATAATTAAGATATTGCATAAATTGTTAACTCTGCTGTAATTCTTCGTCACAACTTTCTTCACAAGTACGTTTATATTTTCTTATGCGTTCTCGTGTAATTATGTTTGTTATATTTTAGCAAAAATAATTCATAAATTTTCACAGAATTGACCTACAGACTTGGTTGGGGTATCATCGAAATACAAATTTCAAGGGATATCTAGCTGTGATGTTTATAATGCTGTAATAATGCGTCCCTCTGGCTCTCTCCCAACCACAAAGAGTTCAAATAAAAAGAAATACAGATTTTAAACATGAAACATAATACAACAACAAAATAAAATTATGAGAAGCATAACTGTATAGAGGACATGCCATGAAGCTTCTATAAGATAAGCTCAATATAACAGCATGTCATCTACTAAGGTTTTCTGTATCACACTAATAATGCTGTAATATTACAATATCACACTAAGTAATACTTCTTACGATGCCGTCCTCGGTCCCTCTTCTTGCTCTAAATTTTATCTATAAATAATGAATTGATAGTTCTCTAGCAGCTATGATCATGGAGTGGAGTGGGCTATGACAGTATGAAATATACGCTCTACTATACAGATCTGCAGAAATCTCCAAGTCACAGTGTCATTCAATATAAACTCTACTATACAGATCTCCACGAATCTCCTCTTAACCGTCACAATGAAACTCAATGTAAGATATAGTACTACAATGATAGCTTCTACGTCAGTTTTCTTGGCTGTCCATTGAATTTTCATCATTCTACTCCGTTGCTTTGGACAGGATCATAATTATTGCTGAAATGGAGGAAACACATTAAACAAAAAAGAATACACCATTGAACACAACGAAATAAAGTACATACCCACTAATTGACGGATAGTTACTGGCGATAAATCACTTTCACCTTGCTGTTCAGAAGTTAGGTTTATAAGTTGCATACAAAGTATGATTAACTTGAAGTATGTGTCTATATTTCTGTACGTCTGAAGTAGGCGGTCTGCTATAGTGTATTTGATCCAATCTACGAATTAACTTATAGTAGGCCTAATGTTTCGTACTCTTAGCAAATTCACTGTTGACTGGCAACTATTCCAATAAATATGTACTACTGGATAGATGTGAATAGATGAACTTTGAATATTGTTTATAAACTTTGAAAGTAATCACAATTTCGAATTTCTCCACTCGTGTCTCTCGTTTTATACGAACACACCGCCAACGAACACTGTTTGCAATGACGTCATTTCAAGTATTTTCCAAGATGTCCTGTTTATCAACAGAGTATGGCTTTTTTTCCGCATCAGGATTACTAAGCCAGAACGTCCCGGAAGTTTTGCTCAATCCCTGACATCACACTCCTGTTACAATACTGCGCTGTGTTTATTTATAGGCCTACCTCTGATTCATGATATGCGCTATGCTTGTTCTTAAGCTTTCGCGGGAAAACGTTTGAATGCTTATCCGGGTTCAATTGAGTTTTCTATTTTCATTGAACAGTGATGATGAAATATGTCAGAAAGGTACGGTCTCCATAACCCCCCACACCGTATATCTGTCTATTTCATCACCTGTGTTTTTGAGTGGGTAAAAAAAATTTCCCCTGAACAATTAGCACCTGTTCGCATGAGGAGTTAGCTAGGTTAATTCCCGTGTTTTCATTGTAATGTTGGCAACAGGGTTCAACGAGTCAAGGTCATCGTGCTCTCACCTTCTCTACCTTTCTGTAACGTCTATTACGTTTACCTGCAAATTTATGTCAGTTGAAACGTGGGGGTGTTACCAACAATGCCAAGTATTCTATTTCTTCTTCTACGTTGGTTCTAAGATAGACACAATCTTGGTCTTGTTTCTATTTAGAAAAGTTTTGTTTTTGACTATGTTATCTAATGGAGTTATGAGGTGTTGCCGAAAAGTAGCACCTCGGCATACTTCTGTGTGTCGCCATGACTTTCATCTTGGGAGAATAATGTGGTAGTTTACCGTTGCTTTCCACATCCATACGGGGAATATCCATTTATATCCGCCCCCTTTGACAATACTTTATGTCAGGACAAATGGGTGCCCCGCCCTGCCCAGTTGCAGAGCTTCTAAGACACATGAAATATGGCAAAGTTCCAGGTCCAGAAAATATTACATTAGAAGAATTAGCAGCTTTAGATGACTTTGGAGTTGAAATAATCACAAAATTGCTGAATGACATAATAGTGGTCGCATACCCAATGACTTAATGAGGTCCATATTTATAGCCTTACCTAAGAAACCAGGGACCACCGAATGTAAAGAACACTGTGCAATCAGCCTCATGAGCAAATAACCAAAATACTTCTCAGAATCATCATGAAGAAAGTGAGAAACAAAATAAAACCAGAAATAAGTCCAGAACAATGTGGTTTTGTAGAAGGCAAAGGCACCAACAATGCTATTTATATATTGAGAACACTAATAGAGAGGTCTATAGAGGTAAAAACAGATCTGTACCTCTGTTTTATAGACTACACTAAAGCTTTTGACAAAGTTAAACATAGCGAAATTATACACATGCTAGAGAATCTGAACATTGACAGCAAGGATTTAAGAATAATCAAGAACATGTACTGGCAACAAACAGCAGCAATAAGAGTAGGAAATCAATTTGGCCCTTTTCAACAAATAAAACAAGGAGTCAGACAGGGATGCATGCTTTCACCAAACCTGTTCTCTTTATACAGTGAAAACATATTCCGTGAAATAGTAGATATCCCAGGAATACCAGTGGGAGGACATTACATAGATAATTTGAGATATGCGGATGACACTGTTCTGAATGTTAAAAGTGAGGAAGACCTTCAAGATTTAATTAATGTAGTAGTCACAGAAATTAAAGAGAAAGGCATTGGTAGCACAGCGTTGGCATAATAATCGTTTCTCTCATAACGCCCTGCATAATTGGAGAGCTCCGTTTCATGAGGGGTATTCATAATGCAGGAAATGGAATTTGAACCAGGTCCGTTCACAGCTCGAGTCATCATGTTTTTTGACCACATGACATCCTAAAGAGTATGTGATTTTAGTCAAGACTTTCAACGTGTATATTCTCAATTTTCCGGCAAAATAGCAGACGAGAATGAATGTGTTCTCTTTACGGTGTCCAATTAGCGACTGTTCCATCCCGAAAGTTAATGGCAAGCTACTCTTTTTGGAAAGAACAGAAGGTCACGTAATCAACACCTGACTGGGACTTTGAGTCGACATACATTAAATGGCTGTTGAAACGGAGAGCGGAACACTTATGGGAATGTCCCGTGCGCTATGATGATAATTTCTAATCAAAAACGTGTTTTCTTGTTTCCACTCGAACGCTGATATTTCACCGTAGAAGCCTCTTTCCATAACACCAATAACTAAACACTATGAAAGTCTGTACATAAAATTGCGGCCAAACAAATACCCCAGTACACAGTTGTACACACGATATAAAGGCGCACACAAATACCCCAGTACACAGTTGTACACACGATATAAAGGCGCACACAAATACCCCAGTACACAGTTGTACACATTATATAAAGGCACACACACACACAAATCAATTTTCTCCAAAATAACTACAAGCACTAGTTTCTTGAAAATACGTTTAATGATGTCTTTATACAGGAGATGGCATCACATCTGATTTAATTGCTGCCTATTTTACCTACACAGGATCTTGTACAAGTTTATTGATGATTTTACCTACACAGGAACTTGTACAAGTTTATTGATGATGAATAGGAAACTAGATGAAGCAGAGTGAATAGCAACCATCTTGTCGATGAAAGCGAGAAAATGTGTTCTATGTTATCTGCAGTCAAGCCTGCTTTATGGATGCAAATCATGGATAGTAATTCAATAGGTTCTGCAAGCCGGAATGAGTAAAACATTGCAACTAAGTTTCATACTTGAAGCTATGAATATATCTGGGGTATGTGAAATTCTTCAATAATAGGCGGAAGCTCAACACTCAAAAACATAAAATTGTTCGGACATTGGAATCAGATCGCATTCCTTTGATAACCTTCAATAGAAGATGATCTGAAATTAGAAATGGGACGATCCAGATGAAGAGGGAAAGATCTTATCAGAGAAATACTAGAACACCAAGACTGCACTATGGTAGAGGCAACACAGTTAGAAAAAGAAAAAAGACTTTGACTCCACATGATGCCAAGTCGCACACATGGACAAGATAAGACTTCGGCTCCCCATGATGTCAAGTGGTACACATGGACAAGACAAGACTTCAGCTCCCCATGTCAGACCAACCAGATATACCAATCACCTACCATCAGAAAAAACAGATGATCAAGTCAATAAGAAAGCCACAAACACCAACACAAGATGACTATCATATTATGAACAGACCAGAACAAGTTATAATTCTACGTCTCAGAACAGGACACAACCGACTCCGCAGTCACATGTATACAAAGTTCAAGATTGGCAACACAGCCATGTGTACATGTGGACAGGCAGCACAGAGTGCCAAACATATACTTCAAGAGTGTTCTGAGCATGGAACGCTGAGGCAGACATATTGGCCAGAGGAAACAACACTGGAATCAAAACTCTATGGGACACTGTATGAACTACAAAAGACAGTGAGTTTTATTAAGGAGACAGAATTACAGATATAGACATGTTTCAAGTGAACGAAGGAAGAAGAAGACTTCAGCTCCCCATGATGCCAAGTGGTACACATGGACAAGACAAGACTTCAGCTCCCCATGATGCCAAGTGGTACACATGGACAAGACAAGACTTCAGCTCCCCATGATGCCAAGTGACATACATGGATATGACAAGACAAGAAATTCAACATGTCAGAAGATCACATGATATGTCATACCAGTAAATATGGTTTTGATGAAGATCACAAGATGTCATAAATGATGGGTTTTATACACATCACAAGATGTCATAAATGATTTGGTTTTATAAGCATCACAAGATGTCACATGATAGCTTTTATGAGATTCTAAATAAAATATGGTGATTTTAAATAAAATTACAGCCTATGGCAGTTATATGAGATTATAAATAAAATATGGTGATTTTAAATAAAATTACAGCCTATGGCAGTTATATGAGATTCTAAATAAAATATGGTGATGTTAAATAAAATTACAGCCTATGGCAGTTATATGAGATTCTAAATAAAATATGGTGATTTTAAATAAAATTACAGCCTATGGCAGTTACATGAGATTCTAAATAAAATATGGTGATGTTAAATAAAATTACAGCCTATGGCAGTTATATGAGATTTTAAATAAAATTACAGCCTATGGCAGTTATATGAGATTATCACACAAAAAAAGTCATAGAATTTTCTGGTAAAGAAGACTCGACTAATACTGTAACAACATGAAGACGAATGGGGGAAAAACTGAGACGCAAGGAAAACAGTGAAGATAGTGGATACCTTAACCAGATGGCACAAAACAAACAGCAGCTTGTTACATCACAGATTGTTAAAATAATTAGCGAAAGAAAAAAAGTTGAACACATGTAAACAACTTAAAGCAGTCGACAAGATGGCAGACAGAGAGTAAGAGCTCCCTCGTTCCAGTCATAAATAATACTACACAACTGCAGTAGCTCCTGCAAGTACTTATCCAGGCACATGACTAGAAATAAAACAAATAATATACATTTGATAGATATATGGAAAATGTCAGAAATCAGATCACGTGACTGACTCTTCGGATCCGCATCAGAGTTTCCACGAGACATCTTTATTGCTGATTTGCTTAAATCTCCTTCTTTGGGTAGTCTTTGATAGCTGCAGCAAGTTTACTCAGAGCAGATTTGATTTTGCATGAGTTTATTTCTTGTTTGTAGATAGGGACGTGGGTTGTATTCTTGATACCTTTTCGTGTACCTGGCGGTTGGTTTGTAGGAATTGTTTCATGGGTTTCCTGTGCAGTTCGTTTCTGGATTTCCTTATGAAAGTTTGTTTTCGGGTTGTCTTAGGTGAGTTTCTTTGTTCGTTACCTATGCATAAATTAGTTCTTGTGCTTTCCCTAAATGAATCGATTGCTGGATACTCATTTAGTTCCAGGGATGTCCTTAAATGAGATTAGAATTCAGTCTGGTCATAATCAGAATAAGATAATTATCTCTTGGGGTACAATAAATAATCGGGTGCTAGGAAGGGATTCGTATGCAAAACATAAACAATTCAACTCTAATTCAACTTTTTCCTATGATGTCATCTTAACGTGGCAACTTTTCCTATGATGTCATCTTAACATGGCAACTTTCTTACAATGTCATCTTAACAAGGAAACTTTTTCTATAATGTCATCTTAACATGGCAACTTTCTTACGATGTCATCTTAACAGGGAAACTTTTTTCTATGTCATCTTAACATGGAAAATTTCCTATGATATCATCTTAACATGGAAACTTTCCTATGATGTCAACTTCATATTTCAACTTTCTTATGTCATTTACAGAAACAAGATTAGAACTAGAAGATTTTCTATCTTTTCCATGCAAATCCCTAATTAGGACCAATAATTGACTAATGGACTACAGTACAAATACTGAAAGCTGGTAAGTGGATGGGGAAATAATTAATATGAGGAATGAATGGCTGGATACATGTGCTAAATAAAAACACAGGTTAACAGATAGAAAAACAGACATAAAGGCAGATATATGGAGGCATAATGCAGATAGATCAATGGATGGAGGAACAGGCTGATGTATAGATGGATAGAAGGAGGAACAGGCTGATGTATAGATGGATAGAAGGAGGAACAGGCTGATGTATAGATGGATAGAAGGAGGAACAGGCTGATGTATAGATGGATAGAAGGAGGAACAGACTGATGTATAGATGGATAGAAGGAGGAACAGGCTGATGTATAGATGGATAGAAGGAGGAACAGACTGATGTATAGATGGATAGAAGGAGGAACAGGCTGATGTATAGATGGATAGAAGGGGGAACAGGCTGATGTATAGATGGATAGAAGGAGGAACAGGCTGATGTATAGATGATAGAAGGGGGAACAGGCTGATGTATAGATGGATAGAAGGAGGAACAGGCTGATGTATAGATGGATAGAAGGGGGAACAGGCTGATGTATAGATGGATAGAAGGGGGAACAGGCTGATGTATAGAAGGATAGAAGGAGGAACAGGCTGATGTATAGATGGATAGAAGGAGGAACAGGCTGATGTATAGATGGATAGAAGGGGGAACAGGCTGATGTATAGATGGATAGAAGGGGGAACAGGCTGATGTATAGATGGATAGAAGGAGGAACAGGCTGATGTATAGATGGATAGAAGGAGGAACAGGCTGATGTATAGATGGATAGAAGGAGGAACAGGCTGATGTATAGATGGATAGAAGGAGGAACAGGCTGATGTATAGATGGATAGAAGGAGGAACAGGCTGATGTATAGATGGATAGAAGGAGGAACAGGCTGATGTATAGATGGATAGAAGGAGGAACAGGCTGATGTATAGATGGATAGAAGGAGGAACAGGCTGATGTATAGATGGATAGAAGGAGGAACAGGCTGATGTATAGATGGATAGAAGGAGGAACAGGCTGATGTATAGATGGATAGAAGGAGGAACAGGCTGATGTATAGATGGATAGAAGGAGGAACAGACAGAGACAGGCTGGAAGTTGTTGAATAAGATTCTCTATGATGTGGTTGAGAGATTTACACAGGTGGAGATTTAGACAGGTGAGATTTACACCGGTGGAGATTTACACAAGTGGTGATTTACACAGGTGGAGATTTACACAGGTGGAGATTTACACAGGTGGAGATTTACACAGGTGGAGATTTACACAGGTGGAGATTTACACTGGTGGAGATTTACACAAGTGGAGATTTACACAAGTGGAGATTTACACAAGTGGAGATTTACACAAGTGGAGATTTACACAGGTGGAGATTTACACAGGTGGAGATTTACACAGGTGGAGATTTACACAGGTGGAGATTTACACAAGTGGAGATTTACACAAGTGGAGATTTACACAGGTGGAGATTTACACAGGTGGAGATTTACACAGGTGGAGATTTACACAGGTGGAGATTTACACAAGTGGAGATTTACACAGGTGGAGATTTACACAAGTGGAGATTTACACAGGTGGAGATTTACACAAGTACAGATTTACACAGGTGGAGATTTACACAGGTGGAGATTTACACAGGTGGAGATTTACACAAGTGGAGATTTACACAGGTGGAGATTTACACAGGCGGAGATTTACACAAGTGGAGATTTACACAGGTGGAGATTTACACAAGTGGAGATTTACACAGGTGGAGATTTACACAGGTGGAGATTTACACAGGTGGAGATTTACACAAGTGGAGATTTACACAGGTGGAGATTTACACAGGTGGAGATTTACACAGGTGGAGATTTACACAAGTGGAGATTTACACAAGTGGAGATTTACACAAGTGGAGATTTACACAGGTGGAGATATATGAGCACATATAGACATGCCCGGTGCACATAACGGTGTGCAATGCTTCTTCTTCTGCATTCAGCATCCGAGGTCATGTTATATTATCAGGCCTGTTGTCAAGGCAAGGTCCACTCTCTTCTCCAGATCAGAGCGGCTGCCCCATAGCTTTCGCCTCAAATCTGTAACCTCTGGCCAGGTCTGCTGTCTCTGTATGTTTGGCAGTCCTGAAGTATGTATTCAGGAGTCTGGGTTCCTGATCCACATGTATGTGTATGAGATCCTCAATCGGTAAAGGTGACCCAACAGTCTGCAGTGGTCGTTTCTAAGGTGAAATATTGTGGTCTGTTGATATCGTTGGAAGTGATGTATTGCATCATGTTTGTCATCCACTTCCATTTGTATCTTCCTTCCTTGCTGTGTATGTGTTCTGGATTATTGTTTTTGCTTCTCTGTAGGACAGTGGGTGTCTGTGTTGCTCCATTTTGCTTCCTGCTTTTGACGGAGCATCCGCTTTCTCATTTCCCATGATTCCACAGTGTCATGATATCCATTGAAGAGCAATAGCTGATGATTTTTGGTAGTTTTAGCTCATGTCTGATGTTATGCAGAAAGCTTTCATTTCTGTTCCTCTGGATTGATTCCAGTAGGGATCTGCAATATGTGAATGTAGCTATCTTCTTTGATCTTGGCACTCCTGGTTCGGTGAAGGCTTTCAGTGCTTGATGGGGTGCAACTGCTTCTGCTCTAAAGTTGGAGGAGTATTTCCTAGTTTGGTAAGCTTTTTATATTGTCTTCCCGTCTATAAGTTTTATAAGAATTCCACCTCCTCCATTCTTTACTTCTCCCTCTGCCGATCCAACTGTGTAGACATGTGTCCATTCCTTGGGATTGTATTTTATTTCTATCATCTCTAGTGTCAATGCTTTTAGTTGAGGTGGGGTCTGTTATTCCTTTTTAATTATTCCTGGAACCTCTGAAATTATGGAGGCATTCTGGAGACTATTGTCTGGATCTTCAAAATCCGTTAGTGTTTCAATTTCAGTTAGGAGGTTTGTGAGGATAGCTTTGTGTTGTTGATAGAGATTGTTGGAGATGTGACAGAAGCTGGTTCTCTTCAGCCTGCCTGTGGTTGATCTAGAAATTTGCGCATGCATCGGATGGTTTGGTATTCGCTAAATTTGTTCCCTTTGTACAAGCACTCTTTCTTCTCTTCTGTCATCCAGTGGGCAGATGTTTACATGTTTTTCCAGTGCATGGAGTGGTTTTCATCCCTCCTGAGATTAATCCTGCATTTTGTACTTTAGATAGGTGATGATCAGTATTTGCTTTTAATGCTGATGCCCAGACTGTCATTCCATATTCTACTACAGGTCTGACTGTATCCATGTAGACTTTTCGGAGAATACTTTTATTTGCTCACCGGCCTGTGCCTGCAAGTTTCTTCATCAAGTTTCTAGTTTCCTGGTTGCTTTTTGCTCAGTGGTTATCCGGTGTGGTTTCCAGGTTAGTCGCTTGTCTAGTTTGACCCCGAGATATGTAGGGTTCTCCACATGTGCTAACTCACTTCCATTTAATTTTAGATTTGCTTTTTCTTGGTGGTTTAAAAGTGAGAAGATGGTTGTCACAGTTTTGGAGAGGTTGATCTGGGCTCCCCAGCCAGATGTCCATTCACTTAGGATGTCAAGTGAGGTCTGTATTCTGTTCTTTACAGTGGATATGTTTCCTGCCACACTCCAGGTGTGATGTGAAATGTGATAATTTCTTTCCAATATCATTAGATATCATCAATATCATTGATAAATACTAGGAAGAGGGTAGGGGAGAATACTCCTCCTTGAGGCACATGTTGTTGGAGAGTTACATGTTTGATTAGTTTACCATCTACTTTCACTCTTGCTGTGTGTTAGCAGAGGAAATCTTTTATCCAGCTGAACATTCATTAACAGTTCGGACATGGAATGGCCACTGTAGGCAGATTTTGGTCTATCTGTGACTTTCTAGCTACTCTCCTTTGTTGGGCTGCAGCATTTCTCCTCTTTTCACAAGATGATGCACTCTTTTTTTTTACTGTAGAGCACCATGTAAAAGTTTATGAAAATCTTAAAGGGCCTATCTAATGAATCATTGAATGTCATGGCAATCATTCATGGCGCAATCAATAAATTTATGATATTTATCATTTTATTTATTATTGAGAGTAGATGACTGGTGAGTATTGGCATAGGCCAGGGCCACCTTAGTTATTGGTAATGCTTCGTACTATCGCCCCATCGAGACCAACTCCTTGAAGTGGAGATGGGGCGTAGTCCAGCCAACAGAAGCTGGAAACTAAGACTGATAGGTCCAACTCAACATTCAATATCGAGCAGGACCACTCAATAATGAGTCAAGCAAGCACAGGTGCTGATGTCAGATATCAGGCCGAGAGGGGCACCAGAGTCCCGACTATTTGACACGCCTGCAAATAGGTCTATCAATTTCATTCATTACCCACACCTACACTGTCATCCTACATGACCTGTGTCATGTATTGGTTTCGGCTGTCATATTCTTCTTATCTGGTGATACAAGATGTGTCCATGTAATACAACCAGTGTCTCTGCGGAAGTTGATACAAACTGTTTTTTTTGTGGAAAATACAAAATCAGGACGGGAAAAGATAAGTGTGTCATAACGAAATTTGAGACAGTTTTATAACAGATTTCGCACGTGTAAATCAGTGTTGCCAGTTTCCACTTTCAGAATTACAAAGCGGTTTTCAGAAACATCAGGCGTTAGAGATGTGTCTTATCACCATTATTGTTTATCATTTATATGAACAATATTACAAAAGTAGTAGAAACACCACCAGAAGCTTATCATCCAAAGGGCATAACTAAAGCTCTCTTTGCTGGCGATCAGAGCCTGGTTCAAGTGAAGAGTTGCAATATCACATAACTCTACTCAACGAAAGCTGCCTTAATAATCACAACATGAAGTTCAACACAGAAAAAAGGCAGAAGTAATATATATAGGCAGAAAACCCAATACAATCGACATAAAAATAAATGATCAACTACTGAAACAAGAGCAGGAATTTAATTATCCAGGGAGCATTATTACAGTCCAATTATTACAGCTCGAGGCAAGAGTTCTTCTTCAGTGTTCATTCTCAAATTCCTGCTGGATCTCCTTTATAGCAGGACCATGGCCTACTAGATTTCTAGCATGAAGCAGTACAGATGAAGGAAATGCGTGGTGTCGTCGTTTTATTTGCGACAATGGTCCGACACATCCATCTTCGACAAGAGACAAGAATTTTAAAAACAACAAACTAAATACGTAAATTATAAACTAAAAGGCTAATAAAAATGTAATATTCATCCCAACTTTATGTTTTCAATGTCAGTCATGGACACTAACTTAAGAACAAGAGAGAAAGATTACTTCGTGTGAAATGGGATGTCTAAGAAAAGCAGCAAACAGAACAAGAAGAGATCATGTGAGAAATGAGAAGATTACAAGAACTGTTGGAACAACATCTGTGGTAAATTATTACCACGCTGTCTGGTCTATGTACGGATGCTAAGTGGAATGAAAGCATACACATCACTGCAGAGACCGTGCAGACCACTCTGGAATGGTCGAGGAACACTACCCCAGACCCTGACGGTATACGATGACTTCGCCATCCTTAAGGAGAGTGACATCAACGACCTGGTTGCCGAGTTTAACAGACGTCAGAAAGAAACATGGTGCAATACTGCTGTTTTCGCCTGCGACGTATTCGAGGTCTTCCATGCAGTTCTGGAAACATGTGCTGCCGCGATTGACTTGTAGGACGCGTAAGACAGAGTATCGTTCGAATATCTCGTCAACACGATCTTGCTCTGTAATTTTGACCCTTTCGTCGTCAGATGGATATCAGCGGTATTGCTCGAGAGGAAGGTGGCTTTCAGGTGCGGTTGTTGGACATCTAAACACATAACAATACGCCCATGTCTTCCACAGGGATCTCCCATCTCACTCGTATTATTCAATGTCTACACCTTTGCAATCACCTTGCAGCAACTCGACGGATGAGGTAAAACACTGTCTTTTGCGTATATACAGACAGGCAAGAGATATACAGACAGGCAAGAGATACTGCAATAAAGAATCATATGAAAGGAGAAACGCTGCAGGATAGCAGCAGCATCGCAGTTAACCAAAGAAAGCTTTGGCTCCACGTAACGCCTAACGGGAGACATGGATAAGGCAAGACAAGTTTTTTTTGGTAATAAATCTCTGTTTTATCATCTTCATGTTTCGTTATTACCTAACCCTTGTTTGTACCACAAACTATTTTATCATTATAATTTTCGTTAAAGTGCTTTTATGGTAAGGTACGCTTTTTTTCCCAACCGTGGACATGGTCCAATTTCGCTGTGCTTTGTCTGCGTTCGTTCTCAGGTTCCTGAAGATCAGCATTTTGTAGTTCGGAGAACCAAGTGCATTGTATCATAGCTTACATCTTAGCTACAATATTTGCGCGTTTCGGCCTGACATATCCTACTTCAGCATAGCTTCTGCGTCACTTTGACCCTATTTGGAACGGAACAACCATAGCGAGCCCAAGTCCTGCCTAGTCGTCTCTTACAGCATGACTGCCAGGTAATAATGTCCCCGTTATTTACTCCCCTTTCTGGCCCCGGCAACACAAGGGTGCCAGTTTGGTTAGGCTTACATCAGAGTTTGAAACCATCAAATAATAATAGAGGTCGCGTTCTTGTAACCCTGCCACCACGAATTCAATAGTGTGTGTGTATTTAAGAGTGTGATGCAGAACCATAACCGCCGGGGTATATAATACAACACGTAGGCCTATTTATATTCTCTTAAATTAAGATTGTATATGGGGTCTTGTAGAGACCCCATATACAATCTTAAGGACCTATAAATTAAGATTATAAAATGGGGTCTTTGTTACCTCTAATATTTTATGGTAGTGTGTCCTGATATAACCTAATTGGACTTTGTTGTCTGCTGGTTGAAAGGGGCACGCTTCTCCACAAGAGAGGCAAACTCATTAACTACCTACCTGTTTATATCCTATGTAGTTGAAAGGAACGTACCTCACTACACAGGATTATCATCCTAATTTCTCGTTTTTGTATACAGGAGTAGTATAGCAGAAGTCAGAATTATACCCCCCCCCCCAATCTCACCCTTCCGGCAGCGATTTGAGCTCCCTAGCAACCGCTAATTTCACAGAGACGGTAAACAAAAGCCCTTTAGATCGAATGCAGCCAAAAGGATACCACATGTTGATGCCGAGGCTCTATGTAAACCTCCCTGCGATCCATGTGCCGGCTGGTAGAATACACAGGGTGCAGAGGGCGCCGTTAGCCAGATACTCTAGCCCGACAGCTATCCGACTCGCAAGCAGGGGTGAATGCGTCCACTTAAAGATAATATATAGTCCACATCAAGATAACATATAAAGTGGATATAATCCACATAAAGATAACATATAGTCCACATAAAGATAACATATAGCCCGGCGGGGGCAGACACATCTAGCCCCTGGGTCCCATTCTTTGATGCCCAGCTATCCGACTCGCAAGCAGGGTGGGCGAATACACTTATAACATTTTCAAC
This sequence comes from Meghimatium bilineatum, assembly GCA_034231615.1. Classification (NCBI taxonomy): domain Eukaryota; kingdom Metazoa; phylum Mollusca; class Gastropoda; order Stylommatophora; family Philomycidae; genus Meghimatium; species Meghimatium bilineatum. Next base: position 23,806,265 of record CM067302.1, read on the forward strand.
GCGAGCCACAACATGGCCGTAGCAAATAAATATAACATTACTTAAATTTACCAACGTACATAGATAGAATGTGTGGATAAATTTGAATACTTAGGAGCAAACATCAACGGTGCAGGAACCTGCATGGCAGAAATAAGGAAGAGATTGGCAATGGCATATTGCAAAATAACACGGCTGAAAAACATATGGAAAAACAACAAAATAGAAACGAAAGTGCTAATGTTACGAACTTTTATTTTTCCGGTTGCAACATACGGCTGTGAAACATGGACTCTAAGTAAAACAGCGGCAAAGAAGATCAACGCCTTCGAGCTGAAATGCTACAGAAAGATACTTAGAATATCATGGAAGGATAAAATCAGAAACTCAGATATTATAAACACACTGAATATTCCAGAGTGTTGGTTACTAAACACAATAACAAAAAGAAAACTACGCCTGTTTGGTCATATAAAGAGACATAACTGTTTAGAAAGACAAATAATGGAGGGAAGAGTACATGGGTAGAGGAGAAGGGGCAGACCAAGAAGACAATGGACTGACGACATTAAAGATAATATGAATACATCGCTAGAAAATGCAAGCCACATCGCCCAAGACAGAGAGTGGTTCAGAGAGTTCATTGGGAAGACAACGTTCTGGAAGGAATACATCACATGACACACATAGATAACTGATTGTCACAGAAGATTAACGCGAATTTTAAACACATAGATTGCTATCAGAAAACAGTCGGGCTTGTTAAGTGGAGCTATGCGTCTACCAAGCCTGACTGTTTTCTGATACAAGTAAATTTAAGTAGGAAGCAATCTATGCATTTGAAATGTGCATTAGACACATGATTCCACTTAACAAGTCCGACTGTTTTCTGATATCAATTTATGCGTTTGAAATGTGCGTTAATCTTATGTGACAATCAGTTATTTATGTACGTTGGTAAATTTAAATAATGTTATATTTATTTGCTACGGCCAGAGGCATGTTGTGGCCCGCGGCGAAAATGTTATAAGTGTATTCACTCAACCTGCTTGCGAGTCGGATAGCTGGGCCCTGTGGCATCGAAGAATGAAACCCAGAGGCTAATATGTCTACCCCACCGGGCTATATGTTATCTTTATGTGGATTATATGTTATCTTTATGTGGATTATATGTGGATTATATGTGGATTATGTTATCTTTATGTGGACGCATTCACCTCTGCTTGCGAGACGGATAGCTGTCGGGCTAGAGTATCTGGCTAACGGCGCACTCTGCACCCTATGTATTCTACCAGCCGGCACATGGATCGCAGGGAGGTTTACATAGGACTTCGGCATCAACAGGTGGTATCCTTTTTGGCTGAATTCGATCTAAAGGGCCTTTTTTTTTACCGTCTCAGTGAAATTAGCGGAAGCTGGGGCGTTCAAACTTTTTTTTATTATTAAACATTTATTGATCATTTTTTCAAAGTTACAGAGGCATGGTGATGGTAATTTACATTGTGGAGTGAGGTGATGCCCGTGAGGTGAAAAGGATGATACGTGGGCCTTATAGTGTGGTGAGGCATATTTATTGTTTTTTTATAAAGGCATATATGTCCTATGTATTCACTATAGTGTTAAACATGCCATGAAAACTTTTTGATTTCTTGATTAGAAACTGGCCTCACAGGACGTGGGGCATTACCATAAGTGCTCCGCCCTCTGTTCTAGCAGCCATCCGCCTCGGTGTTTTGAGTCTAATGCCGCCTAAACAGACGTCGACATCAGGGCACAACTCTGGCCCTTACGACATGTTTCTTTGTTGTTCCGTCCACCCACGTCGTGCTCATAACTAGTTCAAGCACAACGTCGGCCTGTCGGAACAATATGGTAACTGTTATCGAACGTTACGACTACGGGATTGTATAGATGATGTGCCATGAAGCTTCTATAAGAAGATAACCTCAATATAAAAGTATGTCATCTACTAAGGTTTTCTGTTGCATGGTTGGTTTGTCTAGTGAGCCATTGGTGAGACCCACAGATGCAACCGCATGCGCAAAATTGGTAATATTTGGTACTGGGGTGAACTTTCCGAATTGTGAGTAAAAACCCTAAATACATTGCTTGAAAAAAGGTGTGTTGCGTATTGAAAGTGTCATTTAGGAATTTCAAAAAGAATGAGCACAAATACAATGCCATGGTAAAAACAATTTTCATGGTACATTTTACAAGTTTAAAAAAGGCAGAATATGTGTCACTTAATGAATTTCTGAAAATTTGGTAGAATGTCTGTTTGTCAAAAAATTGTCCGTCATATGTTGCTATGTTTCTGCAGTCCCATAATAGCAGCATAAAGACCGCTAGTATGGTCAACATTTTTGTGTGTATGTCTGGGGTTGTTTTTGGCAGTGAGTTTAGCATGATTGCTTTGTATGTCTGTTGTTTTCTCTGTGTGTGTTTCTATGATCTTTTTGATCGTGGTTTTTGTTTGTGTGATTGTCCTGCATGTAGATGATATGTGTTCTTCTGTTTCTAGCTGTTCTAAGGTTGGTGCCAATTCCTGGTTGAGGCATATTTGCTCTCTTTTTTTGTTGCTAGTTTAACGGCACTTTCATTTCCTCTTATACACTGTGACCTGGTATTAATCAGAAAGCGAGAAATTAAATAAATGAGCTGGCCAACTCAAAGTCCAAGTGACGCTCCTGGTAACAGAGAACATCACTCTGGATAAGTGAGTAGGGTTTTTCGTCTTTTTCTGCGCTCATACTCAAGCTCTTGCAGATTTGCAGGATGTAGTCCGAAATGCGTTATGCGGAATGCGTTGTTTTACAGCATTGCTGCGATAAAACAATTTTTAAAAAAGTCGACCTATTGGACGCCCTCGTAAAAGGTGGATAGATAGTGTATTAGAGACACTCGGAAATATAACAGCAGAAGAGGCAAAAAGAAGGGCAAAAGACCGTACACTCACTCTCCCCTCAACACCGAAAGGTACAGGTACATAAGGACAGAAAGAAAAAGAAGAAGAAGCTGCGATATCTGCATCTTTTTCCTGACACATCCGACTTCAAGGCTCTGGGTAACTTTAACCCTATATGAGATATGACAGCCAACTCCACTTTTTCTGAATACCTTGGTTCTCTTATCAACAGTAATGGGGGATTTCTATGAAGAAGTCAGAAGGATGTTGGCGAGTGTGTCAAAGAAGTTGATACAGATACAAAATATATGGCTGAGCTGCTTAAAAAAAAATTAAAAAACAAAAATTACATTCCTAAGTCGGCCAAGTGCTTGCATATTCCCAGTGGCGCTATATGGGTGAGAATCGTGGGCAATCACCAACAAAGTGAAAAATAAAATGGCAGCATTTGAAACAAAATGTTACAGAAAAATCCTGAGAATACTACGGACCAAAGAGATCACCAAAGTAGCCATCCTGAGAGAAATGTAAAAGAAAACTGGCTAAACCGCATGGTTATTTCCAGAAAACTACAATATTTTGGCTATATCAAACACCATGACGGCATAGAGAAAACCATAATGGAGGGGTTTATGCCAGGGAGGCGAACAAAAGGCAGACTATGACGAAAACAGACTCATGAACATGACAATAGTAGAAGTAGAAGATTAGTAGAAGATTGTGATGACTGCTACAACCTGTTCAGGATATGCTACCTGATGATGATAATGAGACATATAATTACTTTGTGATTGATAGTGTCACTATTATGTGAACGTTAATACTTTTTATTTCACGGAACTGTCAGGTTATTAATTATATGCAGACATCAACAGGATATACACCACCAATCTCTTGAATGGATACCCACAGGCAAAAAAACCAGGGGTAGACCAAAAGAAACACTCAGAAGAACAATACTTAGAGAAAGTAAAACAATCAATATCCATACTATTCAAGAACTGCACAGAATAGCGTTAAACAGACATAATTGGAGAGATCTGACCTCTGCCCTAACTTCAGCGCAAAAGGAAAATGAATTAATGGAATGAATTATATTGAATATAGGACAGATTATTATTTTATAACAGCTCAGCCTCACACTTCCAGCGGATCTCTCTCTTATAGCAGGTCAATGGTTCTAAAATATCTCAAGTAGGATGAGTGTTGAATATTATTTATATAGCCATATGTTAGCAATATATATATATATATATATATATATATATATATATATATATATATATATATATATATGTGTATTTATTCCTTCCCAATGAACTCTCTGAACCTCTCTCTGTCTTGGGCGATGTGGCTTGCATTTTCTAGCGATGCATTCATATTATCTTTAATGTCGTAGTCCATCGTCTTCTTGGTCTGCCCCTTCTCCTCCGCACAGGTACTCTTCCCTCAATTATTTGTCTTTACACATATGTATGTGTATATATATATATATATATATATATATATATATATATATATATATATATATATATATATATATATACATAGACATACATATGTATATATTGTATTAGTTGTATGTGACTAGGCTACCTTTCATTAACATCTTAGTGACATCGAAGAATGTATGAACATGTCCCTGGGACAAAAAGACGCTCAGCGTATCCACGACGAAGAGAACGTTTTGGAAATAATATATATCTTGATATACATTAACATATGATAAAATAAAGGTTGTGTTACATTTGTGAAACAATAAAAAGTCTTGTTGATTAATTGTGCTACTTTTAGGACCACATTTTGATGATCGTTCCGTAGTTTTGGACCAAATTTGGACGTCTGTTCAGCCGTTTTTTCCAGTACTACATGGCAACACTGTTGCAGACGATAACCCACTTACAACAAAGTAATGACTGGACTAGTCATATGTTCAGAGATGTTGATTGATTTGGGATAACAAGTAATGGATGTTCTGAAAGGATTGATCGCGAAACTCGTCAGATGCAAGTCAGTCGAGCGTGCAATATCACCTATAGCATCACAAGTAAGGAAGCATTTCCATGAAGTTCTCCCTATTATTCAATATATCCACATCGACTCAAGTCAACAAATTCAAATATCAAATCTGTCTTCTAATTGTTTGTTTATTATCATGTTTCTGAGCCATTCTCATTAATATAGAATAGATGTAAAATTTATAATTCTCATTTTTAGCTTGTTTGTAATTTGTTTAGATATTAATATTTTCCAAATGTCATGGAAAATGTACAAGGTATATTAATATGCAACTACAAATTAATGAGCAACTACTACTAAGACAAAATAGACAGATTACACCAAACATGCCAAACCTTTAACATGGATATAAATATAGAGAAGACCGAAATAATGAAGATAGGAAGAACAGAAAGAAACACCAACATATATATTGGAAACAACAGACTTTAAACAAGAGACATAATTCACATACCTAGGAAGCAATATAACAACAGATGGTAGGAGCAGTAGAGAAATACATAATAGATGTAGTAAAGCATACCAAGCCCTAGGACAAATGACACCAATCTTCAGAAACAAATATGTAGATTTAAACATCAAAATAACACAATTCAAAAGGATTATTATACCAACGCCGTATTACCAATTCCAAAAATGGACAACGGCAGCACAAGATAAACGCAAACTTGTGACATCTGAAATGGTATGCTTGCGCAGAATCCTAGGAATATCGCTAAGAGACAGAGTGAGAAATGAAGACATTAGACAAAGAACCAGTACCACTCCAATCTTGGAATATATTAAGAGACAACAGATAAATGGTTTGCACACATCAGCAGACTACCATCAGACAGCATACCACAGCAAGCTATGCTACACAGTTACAGTGAAGGCAGATCTAGAGGCCTACGACTAAGTAATGGATCACCGTAATAAAAGAGGCAACAAATTCCACAATATACTCAGCACACAAGAGGGCCATCTCCAGAAAAATCTTCTACCCGTGACGCAGAAAGGCAACAAAGGGTTTAGCTAATAGATAGATAGATGGAAAATGTTGTGTAATTTGTTTAGATATGTATATTTTCCTCATGTCATGAAAAATGACATGAAACTGGAGGATGAGGGCCTCATATCCCAATAGAAATTGTACACTGTCTACTTTCTGGATGTCGCTAGAGATGTAAAATGTCATCGCTCGTGATAAAGTCATAAAGATAGTGATAGTTGACTTTTGGGTTAGGCACCGCTCTCACACCCATGAGGCCCATAGTTCAATCCCCTTTAAGAACTGCATTTTTTTTGGTCAGAGTGTAAATTAAAAATTCACCTTGAATATGCGGTGGTGACACTGTATGAAGTGGTGACATTGTACAAGGTGGTGACATTGTACGAAGTGGTGATACTATGTAATAGTCTTACCAATATTTAGAAATCATCATCATTATTAAATTTTCACCACCGAGGTCAACTTATTGAAGTAGAAATGGGGCGGTGCTTAGTCCAGCCTATAGAGGTTTGAAACTAAGATTGGCCGGGCCATCCCCTACTTCATTGTGCAGTACCACAGTCCTGCCTAAGCAAGCACTGGTGTCGAAGTCAGAAATCCCAGGCCGAGAGGCACCTCAGGAACCATGGTATCACACAAAATGACTAGATAACTTTTATCACAACAACAAAAATCATGATATTTTGATAATTGTTGTTTTGATGTTGTATATTATTTTATTTTAGGTTTCTCTTCTGATCATTATTTTGGAACAAGAAGGCAAAGTAGTAGGTGGAAGTGCACAAGACTGTTTGGTTACGGAACATGATGCAGCCAAACCATTCATTAATATATCTGCTTGTGGCCAGAAGGTAGTGGCAGCAGTGAATGAGTTTATCAAGGTTGGAGAGAGACAAAATCAGGTTACAAGGGATCAGGTAAGAAAAAGATTTCATCTATTTTTACTCTTTATCTGCGTAGGGATTTTTCATTCCTGTCATATTATATGTAGAACCTATGTTGTATGTCCATTGGAATAAGTGGTGGTCATTTTATGTTCTGTCCATTAGAATAAACTTGGTCATTTTATTGTCTGTCTGTTGGGATCAGTGATGGCTATTTTATAATCTGTCTGTTGGGATCAATGGTGTCAATTTTATTGTCTGTCTGTTGGGATCAGTGATGGTCATTTTATTGTCTGTCCATTGGTATCAGCGATGACCATTTTATTGTCTGTCTGTTGGTATCAGCAATGACCGTTTTAGCGTCCGTTGGGATAAAGATGATAATGAGTGCAGTGTGCCTGGCTGTGACTAATGCTCTATTCTTTTAGTTTATTCTATAGACTAAAATTCCTATGCATGCCTGGAATTTGTTTCCACTCTGAACATGTCGGGGAGGATTTTGTGAGACATTGAGCAGCTCTTGCCTTTCTTCCAGCGGGTATGTGCTTGAGCTGCATTATGTCTGAGGTTCTCTGCTGCTGCTGCATTAGTCTTGACTCTGCGAAGTCAGTTGGATCTGTCTTTTGCAAGATTCTTCCATAAATCTATGTCCAAGTTAAAGTGAGTCATTGATATCTAAAGTATGTGTTTGAATTGCTTCTACTGTCATCCGGTCTTGTGGGAGCCTTTCTGGAGTTCTCCATATAGCAGGTTTTTCAGCAGATGAAGATCTTTTATGTGGATCAGATGATCTGCCTAGCATGTCTGTGCCCTCATCAACATTGTGTGTCTGCTTGCATACAGATTTCGATTTCATCAGTACCTCACTCACTATCTGGTATGTTATTCCACCAATGAATGTTGGGTATCTTAATGAATATCGGTGATGGAAATGAGCATGAAATCTCCTAGTTTTCACTGTGTATAGGTATACCATCACCCCCAATACTACTACCATCACCCCCTTACTACCATCACCCCCCCTACTACCATCATTCCCCCTACTACCATCACTACTACCATCACTCCCCCTACTACCATCACCCCTTACTACCATCACACCCCCCCCCCATTACCATCACCCCCTTACTACCATCACTACTACTTCCAGGTATAGGAGATGGAAAGACAAGACACCTTGTTGAAGACCTACTTGTGGATAGAGTCAAGGAGAGACAAGCAAGAAGTAGGCAGAGATTCAAGTGAGAAACATCATGAGATGGACAGGTTACGGTCTAGCAGATCGCACCACCAAAGCAATAGACAGGATGTTGGAGGTCTGTTGCAGCCAACCTTCGTCGTGGAGACAACACTTGATGATGATTGATAATGTTTGGATATATGAAGTAAATCATTTTTGTGTGTGTGTTTATCATGTAGGAATTTTCTGATCAGATGGCGGCTGCTTGTGAGATGTTGACGTTGGCTTCAGATAATCTCTTCATTCAGATTCAGAGATACGAGTCTAAACATGCTCAGGAGAACATCAATCGTGTTCTGTGTCAAGCTTCCAAAGAAGTCCTCCAAGGAGTTCTTAAGGTAACATTTGACATATGCACGTAATATATGATATATTTTACAAAGTAACATTTGACATATGCACGTAATATATGATATATTTTACAAAGTAACATTTGACATATGCACGTAATATATGATATATTTTACAAAGTAACATTTGACATATGCACGTAATATATGATATATTTTACAAAGTAACATTTGACATATGCACGTAATATATGATATATTTTACAAAGTAACATTTGACATATGCACGTAATATATGATATATTTTACAAAGTAACATTTGACATATGCACGTACGCTTTGTGGTTTATCTTGACTTATTTTGAATAGACTGAGCCATTGACTGCATATAGGGGGCCTATGTTCCATGTACTGGTCTCACACATCTTGAATGATGTGATGGATCATTAATCACTTTGTAGATATTTGAATATTTATGGCTGTGACAATATATCATGGCTGTGACAATTTCTCATGACTGACAATTTTTCATGACTGTGACAATATTTCATGGCTGTGACAATTTTTCATGACTGTGACAATTTTTCATGACTGACAATTTTTCATGACTGTGACAATATTTCATGGCTGTGACAATTTTTCATGACTGTGACAATTTTTCATGACTGACAATTTTTCATGACTGTGACAATATTTCATGGCTGTGACAATATTTCATGACTGTGACAATATTTCATGGCTGTGACAATATTTCATGACTGACAATTTTTCATGACTGTGACAATATTTCATGGCTGTGACAATATTTCATGACTGTGACAATATTTAACGACTGTGACAATATTTCATGGCTGTGACAATACAGAGTATACACAGTGACTAATTATCAGTTGCATAATGCAAAATGAGTGATTGTCTGAGACCATCTTGCAGGGTATATACACGGAGAAGTGTTTGAATAGACAAAAAAATAAAATGATTCAGCAGTCTGCTCAATATGTACAACTGCCATAGTTTTAAAATCTAACAGAACTTAATTTAGTTCTTGCAAGTAGATGTCACGGTACACAATGATGTGTTCATAGATGTCACGGTACACAATGATGTGTTCATAGATGTCATGGTACACAATGGCTTGTTCATAGATGTCACGGTACACAATGACTTGTTCATAGATGTCACGGTACACAATGGTTTGTTCATAGATGTCACGGTACACAATGACTTGTTCATAGATGTCTCTTGATGATTTCATGTTGATGATTTTCTGCATATTATTCTAATGTGAAAATTCAAAATTCTCTCATTATTCTAGTTAGAGATTTCAAATGCCATTATTATTTCTTGACATCATTCATATTCTCATCTCCTATTTAGGTAGTATTTCTCTTATCTACCATTTCTCCAACAAGTCACCATTACCGTATCAGTTTTGTTCCCACTTTTTCATGCAGGTCTTGCTTGCCAAGGATGACTACCATGTCCGCCAGCTACTGGAAAAGACAGACTCTGTTTTGAGTCTTATAAAACTTGTGGAACGAGTGAAGGACAACTCTGATCTTATTTCTACATTTAAGGTATACATTTTATTTTAGTTTATCTTTACTGCAGAAGACGGATATGTCGAGCCATTGTCACAAATAAAATAGTGACACAACTCATTTCAATTCTCTGGACTACATCCTGCTGTAAATCTAGTAGGACCATTGTCCTGCTGCATGACAGATCCAGTGGGAGTTTGAGAATGAACGATGACGAAGCTTATCTTTCAATACTTATTAACTCTTTATATCTGTACGAGTTCCCCTGTACGGTTGTGGTAGATATAGAAGTCACACAGGCCCATTTGATGTCAGTCTGAAAGGAAGATGGGCAAAGAATAGCATCACTGTTTACCTTTCATCCATGTGATATGATGTGACTAAGGAGGATAAAGGGTAGAGTTGGCTGCCCTATACTATATAGGGTAAAAGTGACCCAGAACCATGCTGAAGTTGGATGTGCCAGGTTGAAAGGTTACATATATCGCAGCAATAATGGAAGTTATGACACAATACATTCCATTCTCCAGACTACATTGTGGTAATCTGCAGGATTTTGAGAACGAACGCAGAAGAAGAAGTCACTGTAAAAAATGGAGGTGATATCATTTTACCGATACATCAGTTTTGGTTTCTATCAATCGTACTTTGGTCAATTTATATTTTATCTTTCATTAATTATGATTCATCATCATCATCAAGTGCTATAACCCGCAACCAAGGTTGGCTGTAACGGACCTCCAATATTTTCTGTCTCTTGCTATGGCGGTGGATTTGTCATATAGTCATTTCTTCATCTTCTTTAGCGTTCATTCTCAAACTCCTGCTGGACCTCTCTTGTAGCAGGAACATGATCCATTCTAGATTTTCAGCAGGATGTAGTCCAGAGAATGGTAATGCGCTGTTTTATTTGCGCCAATGGCCAGACACATCCATCTTCGGTGGGATATAGTCATCCATCAGGCCATCTCTATGTCATATAATTCTACTTTTCATCTCTCCTCTTCTCACATTCTCCTCTTCAATCTCTTCAAGTAATTCTTCCTTCATTCAATCAAACATGTGATACGCTGAGTTAGCATAGGCGATAATGTTTCTACACAACTCACTTCTTCTCACTTGTTGGTCATTTCAGTTGGTGAGATTCTCCCATGCCACGATGATAACTCATCCAGCAGCTCTTCAGTTTTGTACATGACCTTCTCACTAGTTGCCATGTTAAACAAACTTTCACCATTTTGAAACAAACTTTCACCATTTCAAAACAAACTTTCACCATTTCGAAACAAACTTTCACCATTTCCAAACAAACTTTCACCATTTCGAAACAAACTTTCACCATTTCGAAACAAACTTTCACCATTTCGAAACAAACTTTCACCATTTCGAAACAAACTTCATCATCATCACGTGCTATATGTGAAGATTGACTGCTGGAAACTTCTTCTGAGTTCAGGATTCTTCTGGTCTTGCTAGATCCTCGGGTCAGTCACCAGGATGAAGCTCCCAGTCTTGCTAGATCTTCAGGTCAGTCGCCAGGATGAAGCTCCCAGTCTTGCTAGATCTTCAGGTCAGTTGCTAGGGCGAAGCTCCCAGTCTTGCTAGATCTTCAGGTCAGTTGCCAAGATGAAGCTCCCAGTCTTCTCCAGGTCAGAACGGCTACCCCAGTTTTGCCTGAGTTCAGTCGAGTGTGGCTATGTCTTGCCTCGCAGTGTTCTAGACAGTCTTTGAGTACCAGTATGTGTTCAGTGGTCTGTATGCCTATTCCGCATGAACATTCATTTGTGTATGCCAGCCTGATCTGGAATAGATGGCTCTGTAGCCTGCAGTGACCAGATCTAAGTCGAAAGATAATGGTCTGTTGTTGCCTATAAAGTTGGTGTATGGGGTCTGGTTTTGAGTCAATATCCATATCTTTCTTCAACTGTGATGTATAAATGGTTGCGGATTATTGTTTTGACCTCACTGTATGGCAGAGGATAGCTGAATTATTTCATTTTACCTCCTGCTTTTGCCAGGACATCAACTCTCTCATTTCCAGGCTGTAGGAAAAAAAATTAGAGAGTGCTAAAATAAAATTAAATGATTATATTATACATGAGTTATCAACACTACTGTTGGAAGCTTTGACTGGTTTTACGCAGAGTGGTTTGGTTCTTGAGTAGAAACCAGCATTATAGCACATGAGACATTCCCGTAAGTGCTCTACTCTCCATTCCAGAAGCCAACTAATAATATGCAGACTCAAAGTCCCTGTCAGATGTTGATTATATGTTCTTTGGATCCCCATCAAGGCCAACTCCTTGAAGTGGAGATGGGAGCTTAGCCCAGTCAACAGAGGTTGGAAACTAAGATTAATCCAGCCATCCCCAACATAGAGCAGGACGTCCTGCCCAAGCTCAGCACAGGTGCTGAAGATAGAAATTACAGGCTGAGAGATGCACCAACAACTATGGTATCTCGTTATACAGCTACTAGGTAACAAGTCATCACAACCAGATCTTTGGATCTTTCCAGAGAGGACACTTTATCCCCACATCTTTAGTCTCTGCCATGTTTGTCATTCTTTGTACTTTCATAGCTTCTTCTGGTAGGCAATGTAAGATGCATAAAAACCTTAATGATTTCATCTCTTTTACAGGCAATCTCTTATGCAGTTCTGGCACTAAAGATGGAACTTGTAAAACGCTGTCAGGATCTACGCAGCAAATCTTGCAGGGATGAGATCATGATTTGGGTTCGTGTCTTACAGAACAGTATCCCTAGCTTGAGCAAGTCATCGCAGACTTATCTTAAGTACAAGACCAGTGCTACAGCCAAGGTTAGTTTTAGCTATGGTCTGTCTATTGTCTATCCCCAGGTGAATGATGGTTCATCATATCCACACTTGCTATAAGGTGAGAACTTAAGTTGTCATTTCAAGGCCAGATGTGTTACCTTGTCCATATTTGTTCAAAGCTACCTTGATATTTATCCACCATTTTCTTGGTCCTCCTTTGACCTTATACCTGGATATTTTTTTGTTATAAGCTCTTATTGGTATTTGGATTGGGTGCATTCTCATAAGGTGACTGAACCATTTTACTTGCTGTCTTTCAATATGTTCGATACATATTATACCAACTTTTTTCCTAATTTCTTAATTTCTTATTTTGTGGTCTGTACACTCCAAAAATGTCATATGATACTTCTTCTTCTTCTTCTTTCGTTCGCTAATAATGTCTATATCTGCAGTGTTGTTTCTTGTATAAATTGGACAGTGTTTTCCATTTCTTGTTTTGTACCATAGAGTTTAACATTCAGTGGTGTATCAGAAGGCCAGTATGTGCATCTTAATGTGTCATAGTTTGCACATTCTTGAAGGATATGTTCTGAAGTCTGGTTGACTTGTCCACAATTACACTTTGCTGTTGTGCCAATTTTAAATTTTGTATACATATAGCTGTTTAGTCTATTGTGTCCAGTTCTCAGTCAAAATATGATGACCTGTTCTTGTCTGGTCATATGATACAAGACAAGTGCTACAGCCAAGGTTAGTTATAGCTGTGGTCTGTGCCCTCCCAAGAGTGACATGTAATACTGTACAGGAGGTGACTAAAGAAAGATTGAGGGATAGACTGACAACCTGTCACCTGGGAAATCATGAAGGATAGACTGACAACCTGTCACCTTGGAAATCATGAAGGATAGACTGACAACCTGTCACCTGGGAAATCATTGTGAACTCTATCTCAATTTCGTATTTTTGTCTTCTATCAAATAATCCCAGTGAATGTCTTCTATCAAATAATCCCCATGGATGAGGAAGAGATGCAGGCACTTTTGTGACAGACTCCTAGTAATGGGTCTAGCATCTAGCTGTCTTAGTGACCAAGAAGTTATATTGAAGTCGGATGTGTCTTGTCAAAAAATGTGTCTTGTCAAAAAAAGCAGCAATGCTGTAAATCATTAGACAACACTTTCCATACTCCTGACTACATCCTGCTGTCAGCGTCTGTGTCTATGTTGTTAAGATTAAAGACAGTGGCAAAAAGGCCACATATGTTTGACCGTGGTTAGTTCTCAGCTTGTTGACCAGCATATAAGTATGGGAGCCAGTTGTCTCATATGTGGCTGACTTACTAGATATGTTTACAAACATCTATTGGTCAGTGGAAGTGGTTAAGTACTGAAATTATTATGTTCGTAACAACTGCCAAAGTCGGTTGTGTCATTTGCATAATGCCCCAATTGCAGAACCAAATGACCCCTACCATCAAATGTCACGCAAGGAACAAACTATCATCTTCAGACTAAGAACTGGCCACAACAGACTGAGAAGTCACATGTTCTGAAAGCTGAAGATTGGCGAGACAGACCTGTGCAACTGTGGACTGAGCCCAGAGACTGCAGAACACATTCTTCATGCCTGTCAACTCTACCAAGAAGAGAGGGAGAAAATATGGCCTACTGAGACGGCACTGCTTCCAGACTTGAGGGGTTCCATGGATGACCTGAAGCGAATCACACAATTCATTGAAGCTATTGGTGCTGTAACCTGATATATGACTGAAGAACGATGAAGAAGAATTGGCATAATGCACAACCAACACAGAAGAAGATTTCATTGTTTTAGGGCCAAGGACCATTCATAACGAAGTAGGACCGCAAATTTATCAAAATTGCTGAACAACTTTCATCAGACTTCAATAATAATAATATAATGTATGTAACAAACTTCAGTCATACAGAGATTCTGTCATGCAAGAAATTGAAGTTGCCTGTACCAAAATAAAACAGTTGCTGCAGTCAGGTCCTGAAGATAGCGATGAGGAAGGAACAACTAGTTTTATTGCTGCTGTCGACAAGGTAAGATTCTCAGCTTATCGTTCTTTTGACAGACGCCAGCGCAAACAGTAAATAACCATTATCTGCTGCTAACAAATATCTACTGGTACTAATAAAACAAATGATAAAAACAAGGATAATAAAAGGAATAAGGATTTAAACGGTTGACGTTTTGATCTTAGACAGGACTACAGTGTGTGCAATGAGCAGAACAATATAAATGACAAGGGGTAGGCAATTATGTGTTCTTCGTTTTTTTCAGCAAGTGTTTCCCTTGGCTATAATTACACATCAGTGGGTGGAAGTGGAGATATTTTTAGGAGGGTTGTATGGATGGAAAAAGACTAGAAAAGAGGTTAGGGTTAGGATTAGCTTCATCGCTAGGATTAGGGCTATTGTTATCTGCCTCATATAAGCTAAATAAACTTACGATTACGTTAGCCGTTTTGTATCTAAGACTCAGCCGGCAGTCAGTGATGTCATGGAATTTCACCAAGATTTCAGGTCGACACAAATTTGATGAAAAGTTAGATTGTAGTCGCATATAATGGAATTGTACCAGACCAACAAATAATACCGAACAAAATTATTAATTTAAATACATCTTTAAAAAAACAAAAACAATTATTTATTTATTTTAAACACACTTATAACATAAAATAATCTTTGAACTGTTTTTGTTCCAGTCCATGTTTTACACAGATAGAAAAGCTTATAACAAAAAGTAATCTTTGAACTGTTTTGGTTCCAGTCCATGTTTCACACTGATAGAAAAGCTTATAACACAAAGTAATCTTTGAACTGTTTTTGTTCCAGTCCATGTTTTACACTGATAGAAAAGCTTATAACACAAAGTTATCTTTGAACTGTTTTTGTTCCAGTCCATGTTTTACACTGATAGAAAAGCTTATAACACAAAGTAATCTTTAAACTGTTTTGGTTCCAGTCCATGTTTTACACAGATAGAAAAGCTTATAACACAAAGTAATCTGTGAGCTGTTTTGGTTCCAGTCCATGTTTTACACAGATAGAAAAGCTTATAACACAAAGTAATCTTTAAACTGTTTTGGTTCCAGTCCATGTTTTACAATGATATAAAAGCTTATAACACAAAGTAATCTTTGAGCTGTTTTGGTTCCAGTCCATGTTTTACACAGATAGAAAAGAATTGGACAGATTTAACACCCAAGCCCTCAAATTCACATATTACATTTATAATGCTCCATTGCAAAAGCTGTTTCTCATTCTGTTTGTTTTGTGATCTATCAGAAATATGACTTCATATTCCGTGGATTTTCATTATTTATTTGGGGGAGGGAAGGAGAGGGGGGGGGGAAGAATCATGGGTTATATCCTCATTGTTTGCTTCTTTCTTAGTACTGAATATCATATTAAATATTCCTAGGGGAAAGGGGTTTGATCCCTACGTCCCCCACCTTGTGAACCGCAGTAGTGTAATGCTAGTAAATTGCCTGCTGATTTGCAGACCATGGTGTTTAATGTACTTATTATTCATGGTTTGAAATAAAAATTACATCTATGTTTCATCGAGCCACCTGAAAGGGAGTACCAGGGTTCATTCTCTGGGAAGTGACAGGAATGGCACCATCACTACTTATCAAGTTCGGTAGGCGATGCTAGTCATGTGGTTTCTGGTCATCAACTGACTAGGCAGCTGAACACTTATGTTTCTGGTCAACCACTGATTATACAGCTGAGTACTTATGTTTCTGGTCAACTACCAATTAGGCAGCTGAAAACTTATGTTTCTAGTCAACCACTGATTATGCAGCTGAACACTTATGTTTCTGGTTGGTTGGTTGGTTGCTGATCCAGAGGTCCATGCGCTCATGCCCTTTGACCCAATGCCATTGTGTGATATATGCATGTGTTTGTGAGCTGTTGTTTTGTACCATATAATGTGTTCCATTTATCTGGCCCTGGAGGGAAATGTTTCTGATCAACCACTAACTAGGTAGCTGAACACTTATATTTCTGGTCAACCACTGACTAGACAGCTGAACACTTATGTTTCTGGTCAACTACTGACTAGACAGCTGAACACTTATGTTTTGGTGAACTACTGACTAGACAGCTGAACACTTATGTTTCTGGTCAACCACTCACTAGACAGCTGAACACTTATATTTCTGGTCAACCACTGACTAGACAGCTGAACACTTATATTTCTGGTCAACCACTGACTAGACAGCTGAACACTTATGTTTCTGGTCAACTACTGACTAGACAGCTGAACACTTATGTTTCTGGTCAACCACTGACTAGACAGCTGAACACTTATGTTTCTGGTCAACCACTGACTAGACAGCTGAACACTTATGGGAAACTGTGTGTTGTGATGCTGGTTTGTAACTCAAATAACCTTTACCTCACCTGTATCAATAAACTAGGTTGGTTCAAATAACATTTTGGGGGTGTCATTGGCTAAATTAATAAATGCTCTTGTCTTTCAATGCAAGTCTGAGGTGTCAGTTGAATAGACCATGTTTGAGATACCACTTTCTGATTCATTCATATATCTACAGGTCATGGAGAATCTTTCTGAGGTCAATCGTGGAGCCCTGAACCCTGATACTGACAGCGAGATTCTCTTTCTCGTTCAGCATGGGATGTGTGTTGCCCATTGCTCCAGGGGAATATACAGAGAAATGATTATTGCCTCATGTCATAGAGTGAGTTTGTATGTTTGTGACGTCCATGTCCTCTTTCAAAGAATAATGAGAAATGTTGGCAAAGCAGCAGCAACAAAACTAAATTATATGTGATCAGTGCAAGGGAGTCTTAATGGTAAAGCTTATTTGCTAAGTTGCTCATGCTGGTCTCAAGAGGTCATGGGTTCAAATCCAGCATGTGACATCTTGTTTACAAAGTGGAATTTTCTAGAGATCAGTGGTGATTATAGCTTGAAGCTAATGACCTAGTATGAAGATAATGTGGGTAGAAGGAAGGGTGAAAACTCCCTTAGGTTCTCTCTTGTAGCAGGACAATACCTTGTTGGGAAACTAGATTCCTAGCAAGATGTAGTTCAGAGAACGGAGATGCGTCAAGTCGATGTTCTATTTGCTCAAATGGCCAGGCACATCTAGCTTTGGCTGTGTTTTCTATGTACATTCATTCTTTTTAAAACTAATTCTACTCTGTGCTGTGACCATGTGTTGCCAAGGCCCTAGAGGGGAGCAAAGAATAGTTACACTGTCATAGGAGGACATGTTTTAGAAGGACAGGTACAATACAAGAATCAGTGGACAGGTTTTTATGGAACAAATAGCTAACATAATTAAACGGAACGAAATTCCGATAAAGTCGCATATACCGGCGCATCCAATATTCTACACATTGCGAGATGAGAGCCCCTGATCACTCACATGATGCACACTGAGTGGGAGGTGGATGGCCAGTTCATTGCGGGCAAATCACTAGATCGGTATTTTAAGTTACGACTTTTTCAGTTTCCAAGATAGTGCAATAGCATATGAGATTTAAAAGTTAGTATATTGTCACATGATTTGTCCACTGATTCTTGTATTGTACTGAAACATTCCATAGGAGGACATTCCATAGGAGGACATTCCATAGGAGGACTTGTTAGAAGAGACTAATAAAGATGTTTTCAGATGGAGTTGGCTGTCCCATCCCATGGTGAATCATAGTAACCCAGAAGCAATGCTGAAATTGGATATGTCAGTATGAAAGGTGAAGAGATCACAGCTAGGCTGTAAACTATGCACAATGCATTTCGTTCTCTGGACTATATTCTGTGAACCTGTAGAATTTTTAGAATGAACACAGAAGGAAAAGAAGACTGAATGGTGGGCATATCATTATTATATTTGTGCATTCACAACCTGTTTAACAGCAGTGCCCACACTGCATGCTGGTCACGCTCACCAATCTGAATACTAACTATGGCATTGCCATAGATATGTCTATGAAAGGTTTCCTTTATATAAAAAAGCTAATTTTTCACTTTTTTGTGGGATTTTACTTTGTAATGATCTTTTTTAGGGGGGAAAAAAACCTATTAACCGGTTATCTGCTACATTGTTCTCACTTACTGATCGCAGCTCTGCGAAATTCTTTTGCCCAATCACTTTCTTCCTGTGCAGATTTATTTTCTTGTCCTACAAAAATATGAGCTTCCAACTGGCTTTTTATTGACACCAGATAATATAAACAACAATCGAAATAATAAGTGAGGCTGCTGTACAACTGTATAACAACAGTACTTACGTAGTAAAACACAACAAAGACACACGCCCCAAATCTAAATAAATGAATGATCTGTATTGTGACCAAATAGTTTGAGGTATATAACTGCATATATAGTGATTTTCAAGGGTGTATCTATCTCTATAGTCTCTAATTTGAACCTTCAAAACACACCTCTTCCCCTTTTTTCCTATGGGCTTGGGCCATTATCAGCATTGTTTTACCTTTTTTCTGCTGTATGTGTAGCTATCAATGTTATGTTTCTCAATGGTTCACATTGCGCTTGTCGTGTTCAAATCTTAGAGCACCAGATACTATGTTCAGCTCAGTATCACCTCACATGTCCTGATTTATTCCACAGGCTTTCAGTGAGGTGTTTAACATTGTCTTTCTAGAGCTTCTTTTGGTCACATGTGATCATTAACGTACATATGTGTATTTCAGATATTACAGTCCAAGTTTCGGCTATTGGAACTGAATTCTGCATTGAAAGAGAATCCAGCCCTCGTTCAAATGAGGTTGTGTATGTTTAATATTAGTTTATTAGTCATTAATCTCTGGTTGTTTGTTTGTTTTGCGTTCGCTCCATTGTAACCATCACGGATATCCGTGTGATTTCCGCCGGGAGCGTGATTACGTTGTGCCACTGTTATGCGCCTTGTAGGCCTAGCACATCCGATTTCGGCAAATCTCTGGTATTTTTAACATTTTTGCTGCCACACTTTTATATGCCAAGTCTTTCCCATGGAAATTAGCGTTGATAAAAGCAAGATATTGGTGAGCAAGATCCCAGGAACATCTTGTCAAACAGTCACAAACTGGAAGAAGTTATCACCTTCAAATATCTCAGGTCCAAATATATGATGTTGATAAATGGAAGTTAGATTATGTTAAAACTCGAGATGGCGATGGCTGCCATGGCAAGGTTGAATAAGGCTTGAAAAAGTAAGATCAGTATTACAGTAAAGATCAATCTATTCAGTTCGCTAGTGCTAAGTATAATTTGATACGGACATTAAAACTAGACACTTAATTGCAAACATAGAAAGAAGGATCCAGGATTTTCAAACAAGTGCTACAAATGTTTGTTAAGAATTAGCTATGTCGAACACAAGACAAATACATTTTTTCAGCAACAAATAAGTCAACTTGCAGGTTGTCATGACACACGTTTGGCAGTGATTAAATGACGTCAACTTGTTTGATTTAGATCTGTAACCATACATGACTCACTTTCCAAAATTATTTTGCAAGGAATAGTCGAGGGTAGAAGGAGAAGAAGAGGTAAGAAAATCCTGGATTTATAACATCATGGAACAATCTGGGCATGATATTCTATGCTCGTCCGAATCACTGAGAACATTGCTGCTTGGAGGGTTTTTTCTGCTGATGTCTTAGTGTGACACCCCTATGGGTTATGGGTCTTATTATTATTTCCTACTGTGGTATAATGTTTTAGAGTTTTATTGTGAGTAATAATTTTAAGAAATCATTAAAAACTAAAATTATGACTAAGAAACTTTGAGAAAACATTGACAGGCTTGAATAAGCTAATCCAAAAATATTTATCTTGAGTTTTCATCGGAAATGTTTAATTTCCATTTATTTTGTGAACGATTATGTCTGACAATGGCAGTGTCATGCTCGTGTTTCCTAAGCGGGTGTCCATCACTCGCAGCTAACACAGAACTATCTCGTATCAATCTGTCTATGACTGTCATTACTTGAATCATAGTTCTAAAACAACAAATGGTTATCCCATGCCTGAACTGTCTCCGGACATTTGCGTCCAGAATATGTCTTACTAGCCATCTACAAACTCATAGTCAAGGATATAACTCTAATTGAATTTCAAAAGCAAATGTAACAAATTATCAGCAACACTTGTGACGGACAAACAAAACATAAAAGTTCAAAATCATTAAGGTTAAAGGTTAAAACTTTGATTTACTCTATTTTGTATACCGTCATCTATGTTGTTTTTGTGCTAGTTAGTCTAATAGTCTATTTTGTATACCGTCATCTATGTTGTTTTTGTGCTAGTTAGTCTAATAGTCTATTTTGTATACCGTCATCTAAATCCTTTCTTGTTAAAAAAAGTCATATATTATTGACTTCACTGTACTCGGTTTCCCATATGTACTCTGTCACTCGACACGTCGCATGCCGAGAGTACCACTCATAGCACGTAATTCCGTAGCTTCAAGGAATAATTGACGGTATCTCCGAAAAATTCCTTCTTTTCTTGTTCATTAGTCTGATAGTCTGTTTTTAATTTGTAGAACTCATGACTTGTGCTCTGCTTACGTACAATATTGGTGATGCAGTGTTTTACTGTGTGACCCGCAGGTCAGAGTTTGAGCTCACTTGTGAAACGCTCCTCGATGAAGTGTGTGACCTTGAGAAGCATGTTACCATGACCTTGCTCCAACTGATTATCGAGACTTTCATGTGCCCTCTTGAGAAACTGTCCATGCTTGAAGATGTAGCAGAATGTAAGGTAATGTAACGTTTCTGTGTATTAGTTGTAGATGTATGTATATCTGTAAACATCTGGACAGGTAATTCTCTATGTCAGCACTATATAATCCCTACATTATGTATGTCAAAACTAGTTGTTTGTTGCCTGTCTTGTCCCAGGTGGATGATGGTTGATATTATCCACACTTGCCATTAAGCATAGTGGTGGGAGCCTCAGTTGTCATTCCGAGGTCAGATGTGTCACCTTGGTTGCGTTGACTCCATGTTTGTTAAAGGCTATCTCGATGATTTCTATCCACCGTTTTCTTGGTCTACCTTTGGCTTTATTCCCAGATATTATTTAGTTATATGCTCTTATTGGTATTTGGTTTGGCTTCATTCTCATAAGGTGACAGAACCATTTTACTTGTATCTTTCAATATGTTCAATACATGATATTATACCAACTCTTTTCCTAATTTCTTCATTTCTTATTTTATCTAGTTTAGTAACCATTGTAGCTTTTCTCAGGCACTTCATTTCACATGTAATTTCCCTCTGCTGCGAGTCTGTTAAAGACCATGTTTGATATTTGTACCAGCATATATATATATATATATGAGCCTATATAAATTTACTGCAGCTCTCTAATCCTGTGGTTTGTGGTTCAAGTCCCATTTGATTAGATCACAAATGATTTCACAGTCCGCTCAACTTTAGGAAATGGGTACCAGAGCAAATCTAGCAAAGTGCTGCTGGTTGGTGTAATGTAACCATAACACTTTCAGAGAGTATTTACCACAGGTAAAATTTAGTCCTGATACCATATTTGTCATGGTGAGAACAAGTGATGACATTTGGCCAACTTGATATTGATATTCTTTTGCTTGATATTTTACCAGGGCAAAGGTCATCGGTATGTTGACACACCTGCTGCCGCAATAAATGAGTTTAGTGAGTACACAGATGATCTATGCCAGGTGGCGCTGCTGGTTGCTGCGAGTACAACAGACAATTCCAGTAAGTTACCTGGACAATTCATTTTTACCGATATAAGGCTATGTAATATAGCTTTAATTTGCAATACGACAATCAATACAAGGTAACTGCGTGAAACGTAACAACAATTGTGCTTACGTAAAACACAGGTTTATATAATCGCTTCAGTCAGACATGACAGACTATAACTAAAACTAGTGGGTAATGATGTGCTTACAAGGTAGCTTTTAACTTTAATTTGCATCCATTTTTTAACAATTGTATAACAATTTTAAGAAATTCTGGGGGTATGAAGAGATTACAAAAACTGTTGGAACAACGACTGTGCTCAAATATATTGAATAACAGAGACTGAAATGATTCAAGATTGATAATATATACTCACTGCTGGAAAACTGAAATCCAACAGGCAATACTTGGAACAGAATAATGAAGTTTTGTTATTCACTGGAAATATACATAATAACATACACAAATAAATGTTTCGACCGATATGCCTTTATCAAGTCTACATTCACAACAGAAACCGACAATTAAGAGTGGCATCATTGACATTCACATGGCAGAGCTGAATATTAGATACAATCCAGAATGGTTAAATCTACAAGGTCAGAGGTGAAACATTACAAACAGAAAGTAGACTACGTACACCCAAATATCTGAAAAAATACAGAGAAATGACGGAACAACATGATGTCATTCATACGACTGATGGGCATTGATCCCAATAGGTTAAATCATGCCAAATTGATATACAAGGTATATAAAAGTTCCCAAGCGCAACAGTTGTGGTCGTCTGAGAAATGCAACTTAAAGGCAGTCACATAAATATTATGGGCACCCCGATGACCTGTGGCATTGAAGCAGCAGCGATTCCTTGTCTCTCCTTGAGTCACATATTTCATATTTGTGACACACACTGTATAATTTTGACTAATTGTCAATATCAAAACCTGCTATCTGATTATAATAATCCTTCTACAGTAACTCATGTAACTTGTTCTGGGATATTCATTGGTCACTGTGTAAACATTGTATCGACAGCCAGTGAACATCACAGGAAAAAGTTAACGCAGTAGCTTAAGAAGGCTGTATTCCAATGAGCCAACATGTTTAATATTGTTGTTTGGTCATGGTATAAGGAAGGCCACAATAATTGTAATGTTTTATCTATTTTATTCCAATTTTGATTTAGAAGGGAGAGAAATAGCTGCATCTGTCCGGTGCTTGGAAACTCTTGAACCAGACATTGGCCCAGCTGTGATATCCCTCCGTCAGGATCCACACAATCCAGCAGTTAAGAAGCATCTGTATCTTCTTCTAGGGAGATGGAAGCAAGAAGTGGGCACCATTATTGATGCAGTTGACTCACTGGTTGATCCAAAAATCTTCATGGACATGAGTGGTATTTATGTGTTCAGACCATATCATCCCTACCATCTTCAAATTAATCGTAATCGTTATAATCACAAATATAATGATTATATCGACCACAAAGATCATAATCTTCATAATAATCATTATAATCCATATACTTGACATCGCCACCATTATAATCATCCTCAAAATAAACATCTTCACCAGCACTATTGTTATTACCATCACATCACATCATGACCATGACCATCACTACCATCACCACCACCATCATTATGAACATCAACATCATCAACATCAACATCACCAACATCATCAACACCAACATCACCAACATCATCAACATCAACATCATCATCATTATTACCATCACCCCCACCATCATCACCACCTTCATCACCTTCATTGCCATCATCACCACCCTCATCACCATGGCCACCACATCATCATCATCATCTCCACCACCATCATCATCGACATCATCATCACAGCATCATCATCATCATTATCATCATCACCACCATCATTATCTCCACCACCACTATCATCATCATAATCATACTGTCCTTATCTTTGACTCCCAACATTAATTTCACTCCTATATGATATTCTTGCATCCTGATATCTTATATCTGTTTGGTTTCACCTACAGAAAGTGCCTTATCTCTTGAAGTTGATGTCTTCAAAACCATGCACAGAAGCCCACATTCAGACGTACAGAAATACTTCGGCAGATTTACCAGTCTGTCAGAGAGACCTGGTGTGCTGGCTAAAAAACTTGTGGATGAGAGCTCCGACCCTGTGTATCGTAATGGACTCAACTATTTTATCACTGTCTTGTTTCAAAGTAAGATTTTCACTGTTATTTTCATGTTCGTAGTGACAGTCTCTAGAGTCATTCAATCAATTCATTCTATCAATCAAGTTATTCAATCAATTCATTCTGTCAATCAAGTCATTCAATCAATTCATTCTGTCAATCAAGTCATTCAATCAATTCATTCTGTCAATCAAGTCATTCAATCAATTCATTCTGTCAATCAAGTCATTCAATCAATTCATTCTGTCAATCAAGTCATTCAATCAATTCATTCTGTCAATCAAGTCATTCAATCAATTCATTCTATCAATCAAGTCATTCAATCAATTCATTCTATCAATCAAGTCATTCAATCAATTCATTCTGTTAATCAAGTCATTCAATCAATTCATTCTATCAATCAAGTCATTCAATCAATTCATTCTGTCAATCAAGTCATTCAATCAAGTCATTCAATCAATTCATTCTGTCAATCAAGTCATTCAATCAATTCATTCTGTCAATCAAGTCATTCAATCAATTCATTCTGTCAATCAAGTCATTCAATCAATTAATTCTGTCAATCGTCATTCAATCAATTCATTCTGTCAATCAAGTCATTCAATCAATTCATTCTGTCAATCAAGTCATTCAATCAATTCATTCTATCAATCAAGTCATTCAATCAATTCATTCTATCAATCAAGTCATTCAATCAATTCATTCTATCAATCAAGTCATTCAATCAATTCATTATATCAATCAAGTCATTCAATCAATTCATTCTGTCAATCAAGTCATTCAATCAATTCATTCTATCAATCAAGTCATTCAATCAATTCATTCTATCAATCAAGTCATTCAATCAATTCATTCTATCAATCAAGTCATTCAATCAATTCATTATATCAATCAAGTCATTCAATCAATTCATTCTGTATACAGCAGCAGAATCCTAGGACTGTATATGTTTAGACATGTATGATAGGTTGAATTATTTTTACCTGCTCTGTCAGAGGAAGCTTCTTGCTGTACGCTGACAGGATCACATTCCAGAGATGAAGTTTGGGCATGAAGTTTGGTTTGGACATGTAACGAGGCATAACTCAATTTATAAAATTGTTTTGCAAGGATCAGTCAAGGATTGAAGGAGGACAGAAAATTCTGGATTGATAACATCAAAAAAGGGTCTGGGCATGATTTCTCTACATTCCTCTAAATGACTGAGGGAGATCTTTGGAGAGCTTTTTGTGCTGATGTCTCCAGTGTGACACCCCTAATAGCCCAAGCGAGCTATGGGTCTTATTATTCTTCTTCTGCGTTTGTTCTCAAACTCCTGCATATTAGCAGGATGTAGTCCGGAGAACGGAATGCATTGTGTCATGGTTTACAGCATTGCTGCGATATCTGCGCCTTTCTGCCTGACACATCCGACTTCAGCATTGCTTTGGGTCACTGACCCTATATGGGATGGGACAACCATCCCATAACCTCCTTAGTCGCCTTTTACGAAATGCGTGGAAGGTAAACAGTGTTGCTATTCTTTGCTCCCCTTTCGGGCCCCAGCAACACATGGGCGATTATTATTATTAAAAACACTAAGATGGAAAGGATCTGTATCCTACTCACTGTATTTTATTTATAGAGTGGATTTTTTAAAGATTTCCTGGGTGGTTATTGCTTGATGCTATTAGTGGTAATCTTGGCAGGTGGCTTGCTGTTTTGTCGAGAGTGACGGAGTAGATACATATTGCATAACCCAAGTACAGTGAAGTCAATCCTTAATGCCTTGTTTGTTATAAAGGTGATCATTTTGTCAGTATATAATCATTTAAATTCAATTCTCCACAATAATTCTCTCTCTGCGTGTTTCAGGAATCAGTGATGCTAAAAATGTATACATGGAACTTATGCAAACAAAACATCCACCAAGTCAGCAGTACGATACCCTTGAAAGAAGAATCATCCTTGTTGTTAAAGCTGTGAGAATGCTGAGAGAAGGCTTAGATGGGAAGAGTCATCCACATTTGATGAGTCCCAGAAGGATTATGTTTAAACAGAGAAGATTAGATCCTAGAAAAGGTAAACAGGGAGGATTATATCCTAGAACAGGTAAACTGGGAGGAATAGATCCTAGAACAGATAAACAGAGGAATAGATCCTAGCACAGGTAAATAGAGGGATAGATACTAGAACAGGTAAACAGAGGGATAGATCCTAGCACAGGTAAACAGAGGGATAGATCATAGAACAGGTAAACAGAGGAATAGATCCTAGCACAGGTAAACAGAGGGATAGATCCTAGCACAGGTAAACAGAGGGATAGATCCTAGCACAGGTAAACAGAGGAATAGATCCTAGAACAGATAAACAGAGGAATAGATCCTAGCACAGGTAAACAGAGGGATAGATCCTAGCACAGGTAAACAGAGGGATAGATCATAGAACAGGTAAACAGAGGAATAGATCCTAGCACAGGTAAACAGAGGGATAGATCATAGAACAGGTAAACAGAGGAATAGATCCTAGCACAGGTAAACAGAGGGATAGATCCTAGCACAGGTAAACAGAGGGATAGATCATAGAACAGGTAAACAGAGGAATAGATCCTAGCACAGGTAAACAGAGGGATAGATCATAGAACAGGTAAACAGAGGAATAGATCCTAGCACAGGTAAACAGAGGGATAGATCCTAGCACAGGTAAATAGAGGGATAGATACTAGAACAGGTAAACAGAGGGATAGATCCTAGCACAGGTAAACAGAGGGATAGATCATAGAACAGGTAAACAGAGGAATAGATCCTAGCACAGGTAAACAGAGGGATAGATCCTAGCACAGGTAAACAGAGGGATAGATCCTAGCACAGGTAAACAGAGGAATAGATCCTAGAACAGATAAACAGAGGAATAGATCCTAGCACAGGTAAACAGAGGGATAGATCCTAGCACAGGTAAACAGAGGGATAGATCATAGAACAGGTAAACAGAGGAATAGATCCTAGCACAGGTAAACAGAGGGATAGATCATAGAACAGGTAAACAGAGGAATAGATCCTAGCACAGGTAAACAGAGGGATAGATCATAGAACAGGTAAACAGAGGAATAGATCCTAGCACAGGTAAACAGAGGAATAGATCCTAGCACAGGTAAACAGAGGGATAGATCATAGAACAGGTAAACAGAGGAATAGATCCTAGCACAGGTAAACAGAGGGATAGATCCTAGCACAGGTAAACAGAGGGATAGATCCTAGCACAGGTAAACAGAGGAATAGATCCTAGAACAGATAAACAGAGGAATAGATCCTAGCACAGGTAAACAGAGGGATAGATCCTAGCACAGGTAAACAGAGGGATAGATCATAGAACAGGTAAACAGAGGAATAGATCCTAGCACAGGTAAACAGAGGGATAGATCATAGAACAGGTAAACAGAGGAATAGATCCTAGCACAGGTAAACAGAGGGATAGATCCTAGCACAGGTAAACAGAGGGATAGATCATAGAACAGGTAAACAGAGGAATAGATCCTAGCACAGGTAAACAGAGGGATAGATCATAGAACAGGTAAACAGAGGAATAGATCCTAGCACAGGTAAACAGAGGGATAGATCCTAGCACAGGTAAACAGAGGGATAGATCATAGAACAGGTAAACAGAGGAATAGATCCTAGCACAGGTAAACAGAGGGATAGATCATAGAACAGGTAAACAGAGGAATAGATCCTAGCACAGGTAAACAGAGGGATAGATCCTAGCACAGGTAAACAGAGGGATAGATCATAGAACAGGTAAACAGAGGAATAGATCCTAGCACAGGTAAACAGAGGGATTCTTCTTCTTTCGTTCGCTAATAATGTCTATATCTGCAGTGTTGTTTCTTGTATAAATTGGACAGTGTTTTCCATTTCTTGTTTTGTACCATAAAGTTTAACATTCATTGGTGTATCAGAAGGCCAGTATGTGCATCTTAATATGTCATAGTTTGCACATTCATGAAGGATATGTTCTGAAGTCTAGTTGACTTGTCCACAATTACACTTTGCTGTTGTGCCAATTTTAAATTTTGTATACATATGGCTGTTTAGTCTATTGTGTCCAGTTCTCAGTCGAAATATGATGACCTGTTCTTGTCTGTTAAGTAGGTGGTAGTCATCCCGTGGAGGTAAGTTAGGCTTTCGTTGTGCCTTTATCATGGATTTCTTTTGGTGATAGCTGATTGGTACATCCGGTTGCTGCATGTTAGCACCTTCCTTGGCGAGTTGATCAGCTCTCTCATTTCCTGCTATTCCACAGTGTGATGGAATCCATTGCAGTATAACTCTACACCTATTTTGTACTATGGACAATACCTCTTTTAACTCTGGAAGTTTATTGGATTGTAATGCCTCTAGTACTGACCTTGCATCTGTAAGTATTACAATAGGGTGTGAGGTCCTGTCCAATGTTAACAGTTTCTCTGCAGCTGTATAAATAGCTCTGACATCAGAGTCATAGTTGTTGCAGTAATTCCCTGTTGGTATACAAGTGGTATCAGTGGTGCCATCTGGGTATTTTACATATACACCATTTCCTCCATTTTTTACTGCATTCTGTGCTGATCCATCTGTATATACTCTGGTCCATAGATCACTTGGGTAAACATCATCAAGGAAACTTAGAGTTGCTACTCTTTTCTGCTTATTATTCTGATGTTCATCCACATGCACACCTGCTACTGTTGTTTGGATGGTCACTGGTAGGAATGTCCGTTTTTCCCATGGGGTGTGTTCTGGTTGAGATGTCAGTGGTATTGTTACCTCTGGTAGATCCGATACCTGTCTACGTAGACGCTTGGCCTGGTGTATGAAGCTGCTTCTTTTAAGCCGTCCTTGTGACAGTTTCTGGAATCTTTCCTTCATTGGGTGACTATGGTGGGAAAGAAACTTTTCTCCATGAATTATAATTTTAGTATCTCTACGCTCTTTTAATGACTGCATCCCTTCGATATTCTGCATTTCTATGATTGGTGTGGATCTCATTGCACCTGTAATGATTCTAAGTGCTTGGTTCTGTACTCTATCTAGGTTTTGTAGTGTAGTGTTTGATGATGAACTCCATGCTGTAGAACCATATTCCAAGTGTGGTCGAATGGCTTGTTGGTATACATTTTTTAGAATTCTTTCATTAGCTCCACAAGTTGTCCCACTCAGTTTTCTTAGTATAGCTATCTTCCTTCTAGCCTTTGTTTCTGCTTTGCTGATATGATGTTTCCATGTCATTTTGGCATCAAATGTTACACCAAGATATGTGGGTTGGTCATCTACCTTTAAGATAGTTTTATTTACATAGATGTTTCCTGCTCTTTGTTTTGGTGAAAGTGTAAAAAGGGTTGTTGCTGACTTCTCTATATTGATACTTACACACCATTTGTCAGCCCAATTAGTCAAAATGTCCATGGCTCTCTGAAGCATTTTTGTGGTAACCATGGCGCTCTCATGTGTGCACCACAGAACCACGTCATCTGCATATAGTGCTGCCTTAGTTCCACAGGGTATTTCTTCAATTAGATCATTGATAAATATGAGAAAAAGAGTGGGTGATAGAACTCCTCCTTGAGGCACTCCATGGCGTAGTAATACTTTCCTACTTTTTTTGTCATTTACTTGTACTCTGGCTCTTCTATTGTGAAGAAATGCTTTCGTCCATCTATACATATTTCCACATATCTTGTAGTTTCTCATTTTTTGAAGCAATCCTTCTTTCCATACTTTATCAAAGGCCTGTAAATCAATCCATGCCACTAAAACTGATTTTTTGTCTTGGAAATCATCCTCAATTTCCTGTGAGAGGTATGTGGTTTGATCCTCTGTGGAGTAGCATTGCCTGAAATCTGCCTGCTGTGGTGCAAGGAATTTTCTACTTTCCAGGTGAAATTTTAGTCTTAGGTTTATGATGCGCTCCATTGTTTTGCACAGGCAACTTGTAAGACTAATTGGTCTGTAGCTAGTTGGTGTTGTTCCATCTTTTCCAGGTTTAAGCAAAGGGACCATAATTGATTCCAGATTTGTGGTATTTTCCCAGTAGTCCAGCTAATATTTAGGATGTCCAATAGTTTCCTTCTGGCTGTTGTTCCTAGATTCTTTATCATTTCATTTGATATTTCATCAATTCCTGGGGACTTATGTAGCTTTAGTTTAGAGACTGCTAATTCTAATTCACTATATGTGAACAATGTATCCATAATTTCATCTGCGCTGTTTTCATCACTGATTCTAGTCTGAGCATGTTCCAATTTACTTTTTTGGTCGCTCCGCACTGTATGCTGTTTCTGGACTAATTTCAATATTGCAGTCTTGAGCAAATATCCTAGCAAAATGATCTACTGCTTGCTTTCCTGTAATCATTTTGCCATTCTGTACGAGTGTTATGTTTGTGCTTCTTCCTGTTCCCTCATCATTTCTTCCATCCTTTTCAAAATTTAAGGATTCTGTTTTCTCTTTCCAGCTCTTTCTTCTAGCTTCTAGTTTGGCTCTTTGGAATTTAGCTTTTGCGTGTTGATGTTTGTTGTGATGTTCCTGGCTTGGGTTATTTTCCACTTCCGTCCGTGCTTTTTCTAGTTCCTCTTGCAGCAGTTCTAGTTTTTCACTCCAGTATGGCTTGTATTGTTTGCGTGCTCCTCTTGGTATTGCTTCCTTGGCAGCTTGATAATACATTTATTGAACTCTTTGACTAAGGCGTTTATGTTCATTCCTTCCGTGTCTATTTGTCCAGCTAAAACACTACTGCGGTGTTTAAATAGTCCCCAATTTGCATTTTTATTATTCCATCTTGGAAGGCTACATGCATTTCCTGCGAGTTCATTTTTAATACTAAGGAGGACTGGTCGATGGTCGCTACCTCCAAGTTGCTTCCCCGCTGTTCTATTGATTTCCCAGTTTAGGTCTGCTGAGTACAATGCCAAGTCTGGCGTGGAAGTGGTTTGCCATGCTCTTGAGTAGTATGTTGGAGGATCTTTTGGCTTATTAAGCAATAGAAGACATGTATCGTCTTGCCAGCTTTCAAGTTCTTCTCCTCTTATTTCCATGTGGTCATAACCCCAGCTGTGTGAGTGACTATTAAAATCTCCACATACTATCAGTCTTCCTCTGTACGGTATTGTGTCCAGGGAAAGGGACTGGTCATTTGGACAATAATAATTTAGTAGGTTGAAGTCTGTGTTCGTGGTCTTTAGTTGAAGGACCAGATATTCTGCTCCTTCCATGTATAGCTCAGTTTGATGTGCGCTGATATTATTTTTGACTAGAGTTAGTATACCTCCTTTTCTTCTGTCTATTCGATCAGCTCTAAAGCACTGATAACCTGCAATTTTAAAGGCTACATCTTTGCTGAGGTGTGTCTCTTGTATGCAACAAATGCTGACCTGTTCCTTGTGAAGGGTGTTTTCTAATTCTAATTTCTTGCTAAAGCCATCTTTTTTGCTATTTACACCCTCAGCATTCCAGTGCATTATTGTAAGTGATGTCTCATTGGTTGGTAATATTTGTTGGTCAGTGATATTACTCTTGTGCCTCCTGGCTCCACAAGGCAATCGAAGAGGACCTCCAGTCGTATGGAGTGGGCCCTTTCGAGGTATAGGGCCCGATGCTACTCCTGCCTGGTGAGTCGTCACAGGGTTAGCACCATAACGGGGTAATGCAGATATAGACATTCATGTGCGATAATGCATGACATCCTGATTGTTGCGGTGCGCCTTCTGGCCAAATGTCGCTGACTTCAGCACCTTTACTTGCTAGGCAAGACTGTGGTCCTGCCCGAATGTGGGAGGGCCCGGCCAGTCTTAGTTTCCAGCCTCTGCTGGCTGGACTAAGCCCCATCTCCACGCCAAGGAGCTGGCCTCGATGGGGAAACAGAGGGATAGATCCTAGCACAGGTAAACAGAGGGATAGATCCTAGAACAGGTAAACAGAGGGATAGATCCTAGCACAGGTAAACAGGGATAGATCATAGAACAGGTAAACAGAGGGATAGATCATAGAACAGGTAAACAGAGGGATAGATCCTAGCACAGGTAAACAGGGATAGATCATAGAACAGGTAAACAGAGGGATAGATCATAGAACAGGTAAACAGAGGGATAGATCCTAGCACAGGTAAACAGAGGGATAGATCCTAGCACAGGTAAACAGGGATAGATCATAGAACAGGTAAACAGAGGGATAGATCATAGAACAGGTAAGCAGAGGAATAGATCCTAGCACAGGTAAACAGAGGGATAGATCCTAGCACAGGTAAACAGGGATAGATCATAGAACAGGTAAACAGAGGGATAGATCCTAGCACAGGTAAACAGGGATAGATCATAGAACAGGTAAACAGGGATAGATCATAGAACAGGTAAACAGGGATAGATCATAGAACAGGTAAACAGAGGGATAGATCCTAGCACAGGTAAACAGAGGGATAGATCATAGAACAGGTAAACAGAGGAATAGATCCTAGAACAGGTAATCAGAAAGAGGATTTTATAATATACAAAATATAATCTCTAATCTGTAATGAATATTCCTAATACAATAAATAGGCCTATAGTCTCTAATAATAACAAATCTATAATAATAATTTGTAATAATAATATCAAATAATCTCTAATCGTAGTAATTTCCAATAATAATCTCCAATAATAATCTCCAATAATAATCTGTAATAATAGGTGTCTCCAATAATATTCTCCATTAATAACAATTATGACCTCAAATAATATTCTCTAATAATAATCTCTAAAAATAATTATATCTAATAATAATCTCTAAAAATAATTATATCTAATAATAATCTCTAAAAATAATTATATCTAATAATAATCTCTAAAAATAATTATATCTAATAATAATCTCTAAAAATAATTATATCTAATAATAATCTCTAAAAAATAATTATATCTAATAATAATCTCTAAAAATAATTATATCTAATAATAATCTCTAAAAAATAATGATATCCACAATGATATATAATAATGATATATACAACAATGCGCAGAGTATTACATGGATTTACTGTCCTGGTCATGCTGGGGTCAGGGGAAACAAAAGAGCTGATGTGTTGGCTGGTAAAGCTTTGGGGAATGGCACCGAGATAAGAAGAGACAGGACTGAATTGATTAAAGCAGTCATGGATACCCTACGAGAAGATGAGGTGATGGGAGAAAGTGCTCTCTCTCCGGAAAGATCAGAAGAACTCGTAATCAGTTTCTGACTGGGACACTGAGCTTACACACTTTTAGATGGCTGACGGAACGGCAAGCAGAGCACATATGGGAATGCCCCCCCCCCCCCAGTGCTGTGACGCTTGTTCCTAATCAAGAATCAAATAATGATGTGTAATAATAATCAGTTACCTGTTAGAACATTCATGCAGTAGAACCAACAAACACACACGTTGTATTATGATTTTTAACAGTAGTGTCTCATGTAATTTATGGAAGCCTGGTTGGAACATTTTTTCAGTTTATACATTTTCTTGATATCTCCACTTTGGGTTACAACTCGTGGATGAACTGTACCATTGCCTATAGTTTTTTGTGATTCTATTTAAATATGGTTTTAAGGCTGAGCCAGTGAGCTAATATGTCTTTCTCAGTTGTTCATACTTGGGACAGATCAGCAGGATATGTTCAGAGGTCTGTTCATTTGTTCCACAAGTGCACAGCGGTGTAGTAAATAAAAATCATGCAGAAAATTGAATTTGAGTCAGGTCTGATCAGATGGAACCCAATCACCTCGCAACTTCAGTCAACACGTCTTCCATCTTCGACCACACCGCATCCCTAAAACAATATGAGATTTTAGTCAAGACTTTCAACGTGTAGGACTATATTCTCAATTACTATAAATAGGGTCCGGTTGATCGACACACAGACAGCAACATCACACAAGATACACAAGTATGTAAACTCATCCAGAACTATATATATCAAGTGACATATTCTTTCCAGAACTTTGTTTTTGTCATGGATACTCTGAATGCCTCTCTGTTCCGGGCAAGCAGGTCTGCAGAAGTTTTACATTAATAACTGCCAGAAGACCTCAATACTGTAATGACTACATTTAGTCAACTTGTAAACATAAATAGCACATAGCACATAAACAAGGTTACTTCAGGTGTGACATGAGTCAATGAACAATATAATATACATGCATGGAGGATTGATTAATCAAGAGAAATCAGGCGGTGTAGTAGACAGTTACCTGCTGTGTATGTGTGTGTTTATACAGTCTGTTTTGATTATCTGTATAAACAAAAATTGAAGTGTGTCACACACGGGACATTTCTATTGAACGTTGAATTTTGAGCTGGCACTAATACATCCAATCATGTTGTCATCACGATGTGGACGGTCGATGTTCACACTATGAGTCAGTTCAGCCAGTTGGGCATGCGAGGAGAGCTCACTATCAACTCTGTTACCGAGCTGATGTTTGGATGGCTACAACACTCAAACATTCAAGTAACCTGACAGAAACACTTGTGTTATCTTTCCAATAACATACCTAGTAGAACAATAACATAACCTAACAGAACAATAACATAACCTAACAGAACAATAACATAGCCTATTAGAAATTATCTTTCTATTTTTCAGTGTCTGAAGTTATAGAAAACCCTATAAATTCTGGACTTGCCAATGAGGAGTCAATTTTAAACCATCTGAAGGAGTCATGTAAGCCAGAGAATGAGGGTTCACTTTTAAACCATACCAAGGTGTCATGCAAGCCAAGGAGTGAGGGTTCACTTTTAAACCATCCGAAGGAGTCATATAAGCCAGGGAGTGAGGGTTCACTTTTAAATCATCCAAAGGAGTCATGCAAGACTGAGAAAAAACCTCATATTCTTCTTCCAGATATTTTTACTGAAAAGAAACATGAAGGAGGTGAGGTGATGGCAGTCATGTTTTATTTGTCATTAATGTAATTTTTTACGAGAGGTTGACTATAAGTTGTCCCCACTTAGAAGATGTTCTGCACCCAAAAAGAACTTCACCCTCTCCCCTTTTTTTTAAAATAAAAAAAATTTAGGGGTTATTTTATTTTTGTCTGAAATCCATATCAATATGGAAAACCAGTACTAATTTACACCTGTGCTAACTATGTAACACTTTCCTAACTATGTAACACTTTCCTAACTATGTAACACTTTCCTAACTATGTAACACTTTCCTAACTATGTAACACTTTCCTAACTATGTAACACTTTCCTAACTATTTAACACTTTCCTAACTATGTAACACTTTCCTAACTATGTAACACTTTCCTAACTATGTAACAGTTTCCTAACTATGTAACACTTTCCTAACTATGTAACACTTTCCTAACTATGTAACACTTTCCTAACTATGTAACACTTTCCTTCAACTGGCCAAGGAAGGTGCTAACTATGTAAGTTAGGCTTTTGTTGTGCCTTTATCATGGACTTTTTTTGGTGATAGTTGATTGGTACATCCGGTTGCTGCATGTTAGCACCTTCCTTGGCGAGTTGATCAACTCTCTCATTTCCTGCTATTCCACAGTGTGATGGAATCCATTGCAGTATAACTCTACACCTATTTTGTACTAGGGACAATACCTCTTTTAACTCTGGAAGTTTATTGGATTGTAGTGCCTCCAGTACTGACCTTGCAAGACATAGAACAATTTGAGCTGTGTTCATCAATGAAATGTAAAGTTTTAAAGATTACAGAATGTTCTATTTTTGCAGGACCTGCTGCTGAAATTTATGAGCTTGTGGAAAAATTACTGAATGGATGTAACAACAAAGATTACCAAGTGGTTGAAGATGCGAACCATGACCTCTTGCTTTGGACCAATCATATTAAAGAAAATGCTCAAAAATTGCTGATGCACTGTTTGGAGATTCCAAAAGTAAAGTAAGGATCTTTTTTTTTTACTATCAGTAGATATTTTGTTTTTAAGCATTTGTTCTCAAATTCCAGCTGGGTATCTTTTCTAGCAGGATAATGATCTTACTGCATTTGTTCTCAAATTCCAGCTGGGTATCTTTTCTAGCAGGATAATGATCTTACAGCATTTCCAGCAGCATGTGGTCCAGGGAATGGACATGAATTTTTTTTTAACCAGTGGCCAGTAACATCCAAATTTAAGTGGTGGTAACTAAAGGTTGTCGATCCAGCGGTCCATGAGCTCATGTCCTTTGACCCCAAGTGATATCTAATGGTTGTTGATCTAGCGGTCCATGCACTCATGTCCTTTGACCCTCAGTGTTATCTAATACTCAGCGCTTTACTGATTCCACTGAATGGTGAGTGCCCAAAGCCATATTGCCAGTAGGACAGCCATACATCACAACTTTAACAGCACTGTCTACATTGCTCACTGACCCCGTTCACCAATCTGAATGTTAAGCATGATTAGCAATGATTCACCTTTTTACCACTGTCTGGGTTACTATTTACATGACCACAGATGCTGTTTAATCTTGGGCATGCTTTTTTGAACATCTACTTTTCTTTCAATTTGATTGAACATGGTTTATCTGAGGTTTACTTGAGGTTTACCTGAATATAGCCTATGACTATGCAGCCAGATTGCCCCTCCCCCCATGTTATTAGTTATGAACTGGCCTGGTTGTACTCCTACAGCAGATGAGTTCTCCAGACCACCCACCCTGTCTCATAACATGTGTCCAACAAATGAAGACTGCCTCTCTCTGATATTATTAAGTAACCACCTCGTCTCACATTTAACTCTTTCAGTACCTCCTCGTTCGATTTTCCAGCTCTCCATGATACTGTCAGCATTCTTCTATAGAACCACATCTCTGTTGCCTTTAATTTTCCACTCTCCTGTTTATTTATTGTCCAAGACTCGCATCCATATGTTAGAATCTGTGTAACAAACAAATGTTTCTCATGAACTGTATTTGATTGAGTTTCCTTGTTATCTTGTGTCCTGTGTATCTGCAGAGAACTGAAGGATCTACTTCTTGGATTAGAGCACACTGCGCCAGAGATTGTTCAGAAGGCTAGATTCTTAACAGCAGGAGATGGACATGTGGCAGATAATCTTCTGAGAGATGCTCTCGAATGGGCTAAATTGGTGGGTTATGTTGTTTTTAATTCCCAGGAATTATGATCAATAAAGTTCATGTATCCTTATTGTGAAATTTGGGGAAAGAGGGGGGAGGGGGAGGAAACTCAGTGTTCTCCTGAGTTTTCAAAAATGACCAGAAGACAACAAATTCTCAGTTGTGTTAAATGCTATCGGAAGATGGCTCACGCATGGAGGAGTGGGCCTCGTTGACGGAGCCTGAAAGGGAAGCAAAGAATAGCAATAATATTTACATTACATTAATGTTGTAAGAGGCTACTAAAGAGGTTTTTGAGTGGAGTTGACGGGTCCCATTCCATGTAGGGTCAAAGTGACCCAGAAGCCATGCTGAAGTTGGATTTGTCAGGCAGTTAGGTGTACATACAAAATTGTGTTCTGTTCTCTTTGATGCATCTCGCAGACAAGCTGTAAACTATTGTTTCTTTGTTTGAGAACTCCAGTAATTATGAGCGGTTAGCTCTTACTTCCTATGTGCATGGGGTGGTTTTTCTTAGCTTTCTTTCATACCCAGGAGACCTCAGCTTTCGGCTTAGTGCAATTCCTATTGAAGAAGCCTTCTACTAGGGGGGTGTCAATAATTGTATATATGACATGCTACAAAGCTTCCATAAGGGAGCTTCAATATAACGACATGTCATCTACTAAGGTTTTCTGTTGCATGTGAGGTTGGTTTCTCTAGTGGGACATTGGTGAGACCAACAGACGCAACCGCATGCCAGCTGTCAACTATAAAACATAAGGGTGTTTGTGTTCTCAGGACTACATCTTGAATACAAGCAGAAATTTGAAAACAGAAGCAGAAGTGATTGGTAAAAAAAAAAGTTAATTACTCTGTTATGCCATTTTTTGCAGATTAAATCACAGTGTTACTGCAGTTCTACCACTTACCATAATTTTTGCAGGTTAACACATCACGGATAATCATTGATGTTTCTGTAGACAGGTGGTTGGCACTGACCAGGGACTTACGTCAGACTATTGAGATAAACAGCGAACGTCAACTCAAGATACTGGTATTCTTTGTTTCTATGTATTTGTTGTTTACACACCAGCACATTGTTCCTGCTACCTCGACATAATTGATGATAGACATCGCTGTATTGGTGCCTCCAGGTACCTGTACGTATGGTACCTGTACGTATGGTACCTGTACGTATGGTACCTGTACGTATGGTACCTGTATGTATGGTACCTGTACGTATGGTACCTGTACGACTGATGGGTTATGAGGTTATAGATGAATAGATTTCTGTGAGGTAATATAGAGGGGAGGGAAGGAGGGAAAGTAAATCTTTTGCAAAGTCCATATGATCATGCAATCAACACCTGACTCGACTCTGAGTCTACATAAACTGGGATGATTGCTGGAATGGAGAGCGGAGCACTTATGGGAATGCCTCACATGCTGTGAGGCTAGTTTCTAATAAAGATTTCTGTGAGATACGGTTGTTCATTCTTTGCACATGACCCAATCATCTAATGCTGACTGTTCCCATACTTGATGGTAATTTGTGCGCTACAGTGCGCTATTGCACAGAAAAATGAACATTGATAATAATTAACATTTTTATCCTTTCGTGTACAGAGTTTGGACATTGGCACACAGAACTTACATATAGAAATATGTGTATAAGAACTTACATATAGAAATATGTGTATAGGAACTTACATATAGAAATATGTGTATAAGTTCATATAATAAATTTCAGAACTTGTTTAAATAGAACATTTGGAAGAAGATTTACTTGTCTCTGTAGAACTTTTGCTTAGAGAAACTGTTCACAATTTGTCAGCTCACAGAGATAGTGAAACTCATGATTTAGATGGACCATTAGTTATCAGCCGGCGTTATTGCACTTCGGGCAGACACATAGGTAC
The DNA here is from genome assembly GCA_034231615.1 of Meghimatium bilineatum. Taxonomy (NCBI): domain Eukaryota; kingdom Metazoa; phylum Mollusca; class Gastropoda; order Stylommatophora; family Philomycidae; genus Meghimatium; species Meghimatium bilineatum. Next base: position 23,845,794 of record CM067302.1, read on the forward strand.
TCAGTCTACCCCCAAAAAATGTTGAAAGTTATGCATGCTGATGGTTCCTGTACTCCACTATTTCAATATTGTCCTTATTCAACAGGAATGGGGATGAGCAGGGGTGAGGGGAGAAAGGCTGTCTACTCTGGAAATTTCCAGAGATCACATAATCAACATCTGACTGGAGTTTGAGTCAGCTTACTTTTAGATTGCTGCTAGAACAGAGAGAGATGCACTTACAGGAATGTTGGGCCATTGGCTCAAGTAAAACAGTGACACAACGCATTTATATTCTCTAGACTACATCCTGCAGGAAATCTAGTAGGACCATTGTCCTTCTACAGGAGAGATCCATTGGGAGTTTGAGAATGAAATCTAGTAGGACTATTGTCCTGCTACAAGAGAGATCCATTGGGAGTTTGAGAATGAATACTGAAGATGAATTTCCAACAGAATCTTCTCATTTCTCACATGATCTCTTCTTGTTCTGCTGCTTTTCTTAAACATCTCATTTCTCACATGATCTCTTCTTGTTCTGCTTTTCTTAAACATCTCATTTCTCACATGATCTCTTCTTGTTCTGTTGCATTTCTTAAACATCTCATTTCTCACATGATCTCTTCTTGTTCTGCTGCTTTTCTTAAACATCTCATTTCTCACATGATCTCTTCTTGTTCTGTTGCATTTCTTAAACATCTCATTTCTCACATGATCTCTTCTTGTTCTGTTGCTTTTCTTAAACATCTCATTTCTCACATGATCTCTTCTTGTTCTGTTGCATTTCTTAAACATCTCATTTCTCACATGATCTCTTCTTGTTCTGTTGCATTTCTTAAACATCTCATTTCTCACATGATCTCTTCTTGTTCTGTTGCATTTCTTAAACATCTCATTTCTCACATGATCTCTTCTTGTTCTGTTGCATTTCTTAAACATCTCATTTCTCACATGATCTCTTCTTGTTCTGTTGCATTTCTTAAACATCTCATTTCTCACATAATCTCTTCTTGTTCTGTTGCATTTCTTAAACATCTCATTTCTCACATAATCTCTTCTTGTTCTGTTGCTTTTCTTAAACATCTCATTTCATACGAAGTAAACTTTCTCCATTGTTCTCTTTAGATAGTGTCCATGTATCCAAAATATAATCAGAATTTGTAACATGTGGAACATCTTCAGATGAATGCTTTGAGCAATGCACAGACAGATGTATGCCAGCTGCTAGTGAAAACTCAAAGCCTAAGTGGCAAGTACATAGAAAATGGAGTGATGATGATAGAGTTTCTAACAGATCTAAGGGATGACTTGGAGAATCTGATGTTAACTATTCAGTCTAATATTGATGCTAACATAGTTTCAGGTATGTCTCTAGGTTGTCTATTGTTGTGTGAGGGTGTTTGTGGTCATGGTGTGAGGGTGTTTGTGGTCATGGTGTGAGGGTGTTTGTGGTCATGGTGTGAGGGTGTTTGTGGTCATGGTGTGAGGGTGTTTGTGGTCATGGTGTGAGGGTGTTTGTGGTCATGGTGTGAGGGTGTTTGTGGTCATGGTGTGAGGGTGTTTGTGGTCATGGTGTGAGGGTGTTTGTTATGCGTAAGGTAAAGGTAACCCATAGTATTTAACTGCCATAGGTGTGTGAGATGTTAGCGATCTCACATTTCAGTGGCTCTGCTATTTGAGGACTGTAGCCATCTCCTCTCCTTTGCAGTCTTTACTTCCCATACTGATCTCGTACCCAATTAAGACTCAATTCAGTAGCTGTTGAGGACTGAAAAATATTCCGCCTCAACTGGAGTACCTAGAGAGAGGTGTATTGGCCTCTAAAGTTAAAGAGCATAGCGAGTGACAAACTGTCATAGAAGAAAGGAAAAATACACATTCCATGCCTGTTGATGGGTTGTAAAGCTGCTACATGCTAATGGCAGCCCCAAGCTTCGCAAATCATGCTAATGGCAGCCCCAAGCTTCGAAATCATGCTAATGGCAGCCCCAAGCTTCGAAATCATGCTAAAATCAGATGTACTCGATCTATATTCCACAACTTAAATGTAGCACAATGTATTCACACTCTTCAACTTGAATCATGTGATAAATTGTGCAGGTTAAACGAGAGTGAAATTGTGCAGGTTAAATGAGAGTGAACACAAAAGATGATATATTAAGGTAGTTATTTGATATGGAATTTTGGGAGTAAGACTATTTTTGGATATTAGATATTTCATGCATGGATGGGGCATTTATATGGAAGTAGGCAATGTTTTATATAGATGTATGAGGGAGAGTGGATTAGATAGAAGTAACATGATGGGGTCTCTAATTTTACTAACTATTTAATGACTCAACCACTATAGTGAATTCATGTGAAAACTGTGTACGTCAAGCATTGTCACTTATCACAGTAAGTGTAGAGTTTTCTTCTTAAATAAGGGTATTTAAAACATTAGTATAACTAGCAAAGCATAGGAACCATCAGCGTAAATGTTCTTCACAATTTTATTTTAAAAATGTGTTCTTCTATATAGGTTAATCAGAACAGGATAGCATAGGCAAAATCAAAATGAGAAAAATTCTATGCAACGGAGTAATATCAATGCATACGTGAGTTCAAGAGCTAGGATGTTATATTGAGCCAATCCTTCTTTATGGAAACAAAGCATGGACAGTAAACAAAAGTACCCACGATAACCCGGATGCAACTGAGATGTGTTTTTTGAAGATGAATGATGAAAATTCGATTGACAGCCAAGAAAACTAATGTAGAAGTTCTCAAAGATGCTGGAGTAAAACAACAAATTATAGCAAAAATTAGAAGCAGACAAACAAGATTTTTAAGGCATGTGATGAGAAAAGTAAAACTTGAACATTTATTAACCACCGGAAAAATCAAGGGGAGATTAGGCAGAGGAAGATAGAGAAATTTCTGGATGGGTTGTCAAAAAGAAGTCACCAGCTGAACTTTTAACAGCACAAGAGACAGAGAGTTGTGGAGAAATATGATCGCCTATGCCACTCAGCATGGCACTTGATTGATTGATTGAGTGATAGTTTAAATTGAATCTGTTAGCCATATATAACCATTAGCCATGATCTGAATTTACAGATTGTAAAACTACCAGTGATTGGCTGCAGATGTTGATGGCTTGCCGTGATTGGTCAGTAACTATGTTTTGTGCAGTGTGTGAGTTGGACAGCATCTCAGACAGGATGGAATCAGTTGGCAAGGAGAGATTCCGTGGTTTAGATATAAAGACAGACAAAGGGAACTCACGCACTGTGAATATCCTTCAGGACGAGGTCGAGCTCATGTTAGATCTTGTGGATTGTGTGGTTGTGGGGTAAGTATTATTTGTGTGTAGGTAAATATTTTTGAGCAGTGTAAGTTTGTGTGGATTGGGTCTGTATTTAGACACTATTCACTTTCATTGCCAATACTTCAAACTCATAATCACTAATGATGGCAGATGTGAAATAGAGTTTAAAAGTAGAATAGGAATGGTTAAAAATACTTTCAATGACATGAGGAAAATATCAACATCTAAACAAATTACAAACAAGTTAAAAATGAGAGATATAAAAAAAAACCAAACAAATTGCAAGCAAACTAACTGTTAGAATTATAAAAGGCTAAATCACTTCTATATTAATGTATGACTCAGAAACATGGACAATCAGCAAACAACTCGAAGACAGAAATGATGCTGTTGAGATGTGGATATATGGAAGAATAGGGAGAAATTCACGGAAAGAAGAAAACACAGAGGTTTTAACAACACTTTGTAAGAAGAAAGAATTATTAAAGGAAATAAAGATCAAGCAAATCTGTCTATCTATATTTATCCTGAACCCAACAGGAATTAACTAGTACCTTCTTTGACCCAACAGAAATTAACTATCCCTATTAAATTTCAGAGACAGTACGCTGAAGTTAAGACGCGATGATCTGGTGTCCAAGCTTCAGTCAGCTTTGTCAGATCTCCTCATCATTGCCAAGCTGCCAGCAAATACTTGTGAGTCTTCTGTTCATGATCGTTTCTCTGGATTGAAGCTTAGACTAGCTCAGAGCATTTGCATTGACAAGGTAACATGGTTAGTTAGTTAGTTAGTTACTTAGTTAATCAACAGATCATCCTCACTGCACATTGAAAAGGTGTAGAGGATTGACTTAATTGTACTCAGGTTTTCCCATATGTACACAATAGCTCTCAAAGATGCAGAACACAGAGTGTCAAGTGCACCACCACTCATAGCACGCTACTCTGTAGTTTGAAGCAATATTCCCTAAAGAATCTCCACAGAAAATGTCACTTTGTGAACAAGATGTCACTAGCCAGATTCGAACCATCAACCTCTTAAGCATAAAATGAATGGCTTAATCTTTAGGGCTTTGGATTAAAATTATACAACTTTTCCCTGCGCCTGGATTCTATTTTGGAAATTTGCGTTATTTATTGTGAGTGTTTGGTAAATGTAATAACTTTTTTGTTTGTAAAGATATCAAAATAATTTTTGCACATGTAAATAAAGCAGTGAATAATGAATATAATCGTGTTTTTGTTGTTGTTGTTGTTGTTGTTGTATGTGTGATATGATAGTTGTGAGCAAGTTTTGCAGTTGAAAATTAGAGGAAATATTTAAAATCACCATTTAAAAAAGCGCAAATATATTTTCTTGGCAACCCTAATACTTGAGTAATGTGTGGCAACATTGATAAAATCCTCCTAATTACCTATTCCTGTTCTATATATGTTGTTTCATATCCAAACTAATAAAATATTGGACTGAACAAACTAATATAATATTGGACTGAACAAACTAATATAATATTGGACTGAACAAACTAATATAATATTGGACTGAACAAACTAATATAATATTGGACTGAACAAACTAATATAATATTGGACTGAACAAACTAATATAATATTGGACTGAACAAACTAATATAATATTGGACTGAACAAACTAATATAATATTGGACTGAACAAACTAATATAATATTGGACTGAACAAACTAATATAATATTGGACTGAACAAACTAATATAATATTGGACTGAACAAACTAATATAATATTGGACTGAACAAACTAATATAATATTGGACTGAACAAACTAATATAATATTGGACTGAACAAATTAATAAAAAGGGAAGAATTGCATACAATTTCCATTCATTCAAGACTAGGCCTAGCCGGACATACAATGTTTTTATTTTAAATGCTGAACAAATGGCACCCCTGATACATATTGTTTTTTGTATTTTTCAATGAATAAACGAACATTCTTAGAATATAACAATATCAAAAATAACAATTAAAACATGCAGATATTACTTTCCACGATGATGACTTAACATGCCACTCGGTACTACACTTGATAGTCAAATACTGGGTAGAAAATGGACAAAGTCGTTCCAAAAATAGTTGACAAAATTATCCAGCTTTCTCCCTTTTTTACAGTGTAAAGGAATTTGATGTTTAGGCTGTGACATATTCCTTAGCTTCGTTTGGTGAGAATTCTACGTCATGTGAACTTAACTTCATGTGATCCTGCACTGATGAATCGGGAGGGGGAGGGGGGGGGTGAATGGAGACACTTATTGATCCTAGTTGTGTAATGACATCAGAAGGATACAAGAGCTTCAGTGCTCGCAGTTCTTGAGGATTGTTTAAAAAAAACATTTTACTGTATTATCCTTGTTCAGTGATTGCCAGTTTGTTCATCTCATCCTCTAGGCTTTAGACCTGCAAGAAATGATTAGAAACAATTGCTATGAGTATTTTGGCTTCACTCATCAGATTTTGATGAGAGCCCAGGAGGTTCTAGTGCAGAAAGGTGAGTCAGTACGTTACTTTTACTATAGATGGTAACTATCTATCAATCCGCCGTGGCCCTTGTTTGCCTTGCGGCGTCAGGGGTGGAAGAGTTCTCTGGAGATGACCTTCTTGTGTGCTGTTTGTAAGCTTGTTCCTGTGATCCATCTTTTACATGGCCTGCCCCTGCCTTTATGGCCGTTATGTTTATGTATCATGTCCATGTGTGGCATGCTGTCTGTTGGTAGTCTGGAAGCATATATATATATATATATATATAATTAACAGTCAGATAGATGGATATATATATATATATAAAATTCACAGTCAGACAGATAGATGTTAAATTCACGTCAGATATATATATATATATAATTCAGTCAGATAGACAGATTGATATAAAATTCGGTCAGATAGACAGTTATATATGTAAAATTCACCGTCAAATAGACAGATATAAATATATATAAAATTCAGTCAGATAGACATATATGTGATGTGTGTATAATAAATTTGCAGTCAGATAGACATATATATATATATATATATATATATATATAGTTCACAGTCAGACAGATATATATAAAATGTAGAAATTGTGAGACTGTCTAACTGTCCAAGGACAATGCGTACAGTATAAGGCTTATTAGCCATCTTTAATCTCTTAGCCATAAAATATTTATAACATTTGGAATACATCTTTCAGACCTGCATCATGATGATGATGTCAAAGAAAGACATGAATTGTGCCGTCAGTTCTTGGACAGAAGTCATCACCTGAAACAGTTGGTCATGAGCATCATTCAGTTATCGTCCGATCTGTCCAGACGGGCTGTAATCAGATCAACACTGGACACTCTATCAGGACTGACTTCACAGATTGAAGGATTAATAAGAAGTAATCATGTACTTGTTATAATCTTGGTATTTGCATCTAGTATTTCTTCTTTCATTCAACATTTATAGCTGTGTAAAACTCAGAAGTATGTTATGAGTGGATGCCATTTATAGCTGGTGTAAAACTCAGAAGTATGTTATGAGTGGATGCCATTTATAGCTGTGTAAAACTCAGAAGTATGTTATGAGTGGATGCCATTTATAGCTGTGTAAAACTCAGAAGTATGTTATGAGTGGATGCCATTTATAGCTGTGTAAAACTCAGAAGTATGTTATGAGTGGATGCCATTTATAGCTGTGTACAACTCAGAAGTATGTTATGAGTGGATGCCATTTATAGCTGTGTAAAACTCAGAAGTATGTTATGAGTGGATGCCATTTATAGCTGTGTAAAACTCAGAAGTATGTTATGAGTGGATGCCATTTATAGCTGTGTAAAACTCAGAAGTATGTTATGAGTGGATGCCATTTATAGCTGTGTAAAACTCAGAAGTATGTTATGAGTGGATGCCATTTATAGCTGTGTAAAACTCAGAAGTATGTTATGAGTGGATGCCATTTATAGCTGTGTACAACTCAGAAGTATGTTATGAGTGGATGCCATTTATAGCTGTGTAAAACTCAGAAGTATGTTATGAGTGGATGCCATTTATAGCTGTGTACAACTCAGAAGTATGTTATGAGTGGATGCCATTTATAGCTGTGTAAAACTCAGAAGTATGTTATGAGTGGATGCCATTTATAGCTGTGTAAAACTCAGAAGTATGTTATGAGTGGATGCCATTTATAGCTGTGTAAAACTCAGAAGTATGTTATGAGTGGATGCCATTTATAGCTGTGTAAAACTCAGAAGTATGTTATGAGTGTATGCCATTTATAGCTGTGTAAAACTCAGAAGTATGTTATGAGTGGATGCCATTTATAGCTGTGTAAAACTCAGAAGTATGTTATGAGTGGATGCCATTTATAGCTGTGTAAAACTCAGAAGTATGTTATGAGTGGATGCCATTTATAGCTGGTGTAAAACTCAGAAGTATGTTATGAGTGGATGCCATTTATAGCTGTGTAAAACTCAGAAGTATGTTATGAGTGGATGCCATTTATAGCTGGTGTAAAACTCAGAAGTATGTTATGAGTGGATGCCATTTATAGCTGTGTAAAACTCAGAAGTATGTTATGAGTGGATGCCATTTATAGCTGTGTAAAACTCAGAAGTATGTTATGAGTGGATGCCATTTATAGCTGTGTAAAACTCAGAAGTATGTTATGAGTGGATGCCATTTATAGCTGTGTAAAACTCAGAAGTATGTTATGAGTGGATGCCATTTATAGCTGGTGTAAAACTCAGAAGTATGTTATGAGTGGATGCCATTTATAGCTGGTGTAAAACTCAGAAGTATGTTATGAGTGGATGCCATTTATAGCTGTGTAAAACTCAGAAGTATGTTATGAGTGGATGCCATTTATAGCTGGTGTAAAACTCTGAAGTATGTTATGAGTGGATGCCATTTATAGCTGTGTAAAACTCAGAAGTATGTTATGAGTGGATGCCATTTATAGCTGGTGTAAAACTCAGAAGTATGTTATGAGTGGATGCCATTTATAGCTGTGTAAAACTCAGAAGTATGTTATGAGTGGATGCCATTTATAGCTGGTGTAAAACTCAGAAGTATGTTATGAGTGGATGCCATTTATAGCTGTGTAAAACTCAGAAGTATGTTATGAGTGGATGCCATTTATAGCTGGTGTAAAACTCAGAAGTATGTTATGAGTGGATGCCATTTATAGCTGTGTAAAACTCAGAAGTATGTTATGAGTGGATGCCATTTATAGCTGTGTAAAACTCAGAAGTATGTTATGAGTGGATGCCATTTATAGCTGGTGTAAAACTCAGAAGTATGTTATGAGTGGATGCCATTTATAGCTGTGTAAAACTCAGAAGTATGTTATGAGTGGATGCCATTTATAGCTGGTGTAAAACTCAGAAGTATGTTATGAGTGGATGCCATTTATAGCTGTGTAAAACTCAGAAGTATGTTATGAGTGGATGCCATTTATAGCTGGTGTAAAACTCAGAAGTATGTTATGAGTGGATGCCATTTATAGCTGTGTAAAACTCAGAAGTATGTTATGAGTGGATGCCATTTATAGCTGGTGTAAAACTCAGAAGTATGTTATGAGTGGATGCCATTTATAGCTGTGTAAAACTCAGAAGTATGTTATGAGTGGATGCCATTTATAGCTGTGTAAAACTCAGAAGTATGTTATGAGTGGATGCCATTTATAGCTGTGTAAAACTCAGAAGTATGTTATGAGTGGATGCCATTTATAGCTGTGTAAAACTCAGAAGTATGTTATGAGTGGATGCCATTTATAGCTGTGTAAAACTCAGAAGTATGTTATGAGTGGATGCCATTTATAGCTGTGTAAAACTCAGAAGTATGTTATGAGTGGATGCCATTTATAGCTGTGTAAAACTCAGAAGTATGTTATGAGTGGATGCCATTTATAGCTGTGTAAAACTCATAAGTATGTTATGAGTGGATGCCATTTATAGCTGTGTAAAACTCAGAAGTATGTTATGAGTGGATGCCATTTATAGCTGTGTAAAACTCAGAAGTATGTTATGAGTGGATGCCATTTATAGCTGTGTGAAACTCAGAAGTATGTTATGAGTGGATGCCATTTATAGCTGTGTAAAACTCAGAAGTATGTTATGAGTGGATGCCATTTATAGCTGTGTAAAACTCAGAAGTATGTTATGAGTGGATGCCATTTATAGCTGGTGTAAAACTCAGAAGTATGTTATGAGTGGATGCCATTTATAGCTGTGTAAAACTCAGAAGTATGTTGTGAGTGGATGCCATTTATAGCTGTGTAAAACTCAGAAGTATGTTATGAGTGGATGCCATTTATAGCTGTGTAAAACTCAGAAGTATGTTATGAGTGGATGCCATTTATAGCTGTGTAAAACTCAGAAGTATGTTATGAGTGGATGCCATTTATAGCTGGTGTAAAACTCAGAAGTATGTTATGAGTGGATGCCATTTATAGCTGTGTAAAACTCAGAAGTATGTTGTGAGTGGATGCCATTTATAGCTGTGTAAAACTCAGAAGTATGTTATGAGTGGATGCCATTTATAGCTGTGTAAAACTCAGAAGTATGTTGTGAGTGGATGCCATTTATAGCTGTGTAAAACTCAGAAGTATGTTATGAGTGGATGCCATTTATAGCTGTGTAAAACTCAGAAGTATGTTATGAGTGGATGCCATTTATAGCTGTGTAAAACTCAGAAGTATGTTATGAGTGGATGCCATTTATAGCTGTGTAAAACTCAGAAGTATGTTATGGATCTACTACCTGGAACATGCTGACCTACACCTTAACCAGAGAGTATCCAGTCTGAGATGTGATTGATTGCTAATTCATCGGCTCATGTCCTGGGCTCGTGTCCTTTAATCAATTGTGTGTTATATGCATCAAATCAATTGTGTGTTATATGCATCAAATCAATTGTGTGTAATATAATAAAGAAATATCAAGGATTTATTCATATAGAAAAAAAATGATAAGGCAACAAATTGGGGTTTGAACCATGTCCGTTCAGATGGTACCTATTCATGATTGAACACTGAAAACCTGTAGACTCAAGTTGCGAGGTGAATAGTTGCCATCTGAATAAGTAAAGTTAACCCATAGCATTTATTTACACCGTAGGGGTGTTATCTGAATGGACCTGGTTCAAACCCCATTTGCTCACTATGGGTTTGCCCGCAGTGTAATGTCGATTGATAACCATAACATAGGAAGCCCAATGCAGTAATCATCATCATCACATTATTAAACTTCCTGTTGTTGTGTTTGTTTTCCTTTTTATTGATTTCATTCAAGAGTTTCCATGTAGCCGGTGTCTTCCATGTAGCTGGTCTCTTCTATGTAACTGGTGTCTGCCATGTAACTGTTGTCTTCCATATAACTTGTTGTCTTCCGTGTAACTGGTGTCTTCCATGTAACTTGTTGTCTTCCGTGTAGCTGGTGTCTTCCATGTAACATGTTGTCTTCCGTGTAGCTGGTGTCTTCCATGTAACTTGTTGCTGCATTGTCATTCTTCCAGCATCTCCAAAGCTGAGTACTGCAGATGTAAACTGTCTAACAGAACAGTGGGCTGCTAGGATAAAGAAACTGGTGGTCAACCTTAGACAGATGGATGGAGTGATTCCATCAGCTGTGTTAGGTATGTGTTTGATTGGGTGGGGGCCAATCTGTCTTGTGAGGTTTTTATGTGAGGGTGTGTGAAGTATGTTGTGTTTTATTGAGTGGAATCAAATGTTGTATCAAACATCCAACACACAGAAAATCAAGCAGCATAGTTAGGATCATCAGCATTATCACCATCCTCAGCATTATCAGCACCACCGCCATCATTGTCATCATCATGACACAATTAACCCTTCAGTGTTGTAGGGGTGCCACTCTGGAAACATCAAGACAAAAATACTGCCATGCTTCCATGTTCTCAGTTCCTTGTTTAATCATAAAGAATCTTAATCCTGTCCAGTCTTTCATATTCATACTTTCTTTTGTCTTTCTCTTCTTCTTCTACTCCCAACTGTTCTCTTATAGTTATATCATGTACAGTTATATCATGTACAGTTATATCATGTACAGTTATATCATGTACAGTTATATCACGTACAGTTATATCTTGTACAGTTATATCTTGTACAGTTATATCTTGTACAGTTATATCATGTACAGTTATATCATGTACAGTTATATCTTGTACAGTTATATCTTGTACAGTTATATCATGTACAGTTATATCACGTACAGTTATATCTTGTACAGTTATATCATGTACAGTTATATCTTGTACAGTTATATCTTGTACAGTTATATCTTGTACAGTTATATCTTGTACAGTTATATCATGTACAGTTATATCACGTACAGTTATATCTTGTACAGTTATATCTTGTACAGTTATATCTTGTACAGTTATATCTTATACAGTTATATCATGTACAGTTATATCTTGTACAGTTATATCATGTACAGTTATATCATGTACAGTTATATCATGTACAGTTATATCTTGTACAGTTATATCTTGTACAGTTATATCTTGTACAGTTATATCATGTACAGTTATATCATGTACAGTTATATCTTGTACAGTTATATCTTGTACAGTTATATCATGTACAGTTATATCACGTACAGTTATATCTTGTACAGTTATATCATGTACAGTTATATCTTGTACAGTTATATCTTGTACAGTTATATCACGTACAGTTATATCTTGTACAGTTATATCACGTACAGTTATATCTTGTACAGTTATATCATGTACAGTTATATCTTGTACAGTTATATCACGTACAGTTATATCACGTACAGTTATATCTTGTACAGTTATATCTTGTACAGTTATATCTTGTACAGTTATATCATGTACAGTTATATCACGTACAGTTATATCATGTACAGTTATATCTTGTACAGTTATATCTTGTACAGTTATATCTTGTACAGTTATATCATGTACAGTTATATCATGTACAGTTATATCATGTACAGTTATATCTTGTACAGTTATATCTTGTACAGTTATATCTTGTACAGTTATATCTTGTACAGTTATATCATGTACAGTTATATCATGTACAGTTATATCTTGTACAGTTATATCTTGTACAGTTATAGCATGTACAGTTATATCAAGTACAGTTATATCACGTACAGTTATATCACGTACAGTTATATCTTGTACAGTTATATCACGTACAGTTATATCTTGTACAGTTATATCACGTACAGTTATATCTTGTACAGTTATATCACGTACAGTTATATCACGTACAGTTATATCTTGTACAGTTATATCTTGTACAGTTATATCATGTACAGTTATATCACGTACAGTTATATCATGTACAGTTATATCTTGTACAGTTATATCATGTACAGTTATATCATGTACAGTTATATCATGTACAGTTATATCTTGTACAGTTATATCATGTACAGTTATATCATGTACAGTTATATCATGTACAGTTATATCTTGTACAGTTATATCTTGTACAGTTATATCATGTACAGTTATATCATGTACAGTTATATCTTGTACAGTTATATCTTGTACAGTTATATCATGTACAGTTATATCTTGTACAGTTATATCTTGTACAGTTATATCATGTAGTTATATCTTGTACAGTTAAATCTTGTACAGTTATATCATGTACAGTTATATCTTGTACAGTTATATCATGTACAGTTATATCTTGTACAGTTATATCATGTACAGTTATATCTTGTACAGTTATATCTTGTACAGAATCTGTAATTCTTCTTGTCTGTTATCAGAAATTGACAGAATAAATAAAGCATCATCTGTCTTGTACCAATTTGAGGATAAACAAGGACAGAAAGTACATCGATCGCAACAACCTTTTTTACATAGACAACAACAAGTACAGAGCACAGAAGAAGAGCTGCAAGCACAGCAGTACACATGGTATAAACAGGTACAACATTTACAGCAGCAGCATGCAAAACAAGATCAGCAACATATACAACGGAAAACTGAAGAGCTACAACCACAGCAGCACACAAGACTCAAGCAGGTACACCAGAGACATGATCAGCAACAACAGCAACGGGACGGTCAAGTTCCTTCACAGTTTCAACGGCAGCCTCTTTTTTATGAAGAAGATCATCCTGGACATCATCAATTGCAAAATCTGCAACCACTTTCACTGAAGATACAAACGGCACCATCAGCTCCTTCACAGGCTGCAAGCAACATGATGACACTGGGTGTTAAAACACATTCAAGGTAGGCCCTTCTTATTCTGCGTTCATTCTCAAACTCCTGAACATTATCAGGATGTAGTCCGGAGAACGGATAGTGTTGTGTCACGGTTTACAACATTGCTGCGGTATCGGCACAGTTCAGCCTGACACATCCATCTTCAGCATAACTTCTGGGTCACTTTGGTCCTCTATAGGATGAAACAGCAAAATCCACCCCATAACCTCCCTAGTTGCCTCTTGTGATATACATGGCAAGTAAACAGTGTTTCCATTCTTTGCTCCCATTATATGCCCCGGCAACATGAGTGAAAGTAGGCCTTGTTGCCTGTTGTGTGAGGACTCTGGTTAAACCTATGCTTCTCACCCTAGGGTGTTCCCCACACAGGGACAATGTTTTGTAGGTGTCGTTTGTAGTTATGAATAATTATTTTTTATCATCAAGTGCCATCTCTGCAGCGTATATGACATAATATTTACTTTTTGAATCATTTTTATGGGGAGACCTTCAACATTCTCTGTCTCTTCTCCTGGTGGTAGCACTCTGCCAGACTATCCTGTTCATATCATGATCTTACTCTCCCACGTACCTCTGCCTACATCTTGCTTGCCTCCCCTCAGCTCTGCCCTCAAATAAGCTCTTCAACACGGTGGCTGTGTCTTTATATTCAAAATATAGTGTATATATCTTGATCACTATGTTTTTTGTAAATATTACAAGAAGCTCTTTATTTTCTTTTCATCCCAAGAAGTTCACCCTATTCTTCTATATATACACATTTCCTTGGCGTCACAATTCCATCATTAAGTTGTGTGTTCATATTTATATTTATTAACATTTTTTGGTTTTCATTCCAAGGTCATAAATGAAAGCTCAAGGAGGGAGTTGGCTTTTAGCCCAGCTTGTGAAACCCCCCCCCCCCCTAATGTATGGGCCTGGTTCGAACTTAAACTCTTGCGGAATCCTTCTCAATGACCATACTAGATTCCAGAAGAATTTAGCACAAAGACTGGTACAATGGCAACCTTCTAGACATAAATATTGCCCCTAGAACACCACTAAAGTTGTGTACAAATATTGGGTTGATTTCTGTTTCCTGAATAGGATATGCTATGCTATTGTGTGTGAGGACTTATCCTCTGAACCATGGACACCAAACCACAAATATATCAAATATTCTCGGAAATATAAAACATGAGCCCCCGAGACCGCTCACACAGAAACAGAACAAAGAGATTTATCATTACAGCCATCAGAAATTGTTTTTGGAAAACTCTTGCGCTCTCGTGACTGCTAAATCTAGAAATTGTGGATGTCCTGAAAGGAACATTTATATTTAAAACGGTGGTCAATATTGCACTGCACGTATTCCTTGTCTCATCATGTATGTGTGTTTGTGATATAAGAAAACACAATGATGTTAAATAAACGTATGTGAGGGTGTCATGCATTGATCGTGTAACTCTTGTTGACTGTATACCCGAACATCCCCTTCAGACCACACCCATTCTTGAGCGGAACAATTTAGTGACAAGTACCAAAACGGCAGAAGTAACCTCTGTCAGTTCAACATATCCCTCGCATGTAAGGAAAATCTCTGCTAGAACACTCTGTGCCACTTCAGTGGGAGAGAACTCAATTGAAACTACAAACCTGAGCTAAACAAGATCAACACATTACACAGAAATATCTAACACAAGCTACAGGACACACACAAACATTGAAGTGTTTGTCAGGACTGCAGTTATAATATTATTGTAGCTGTAATATTATTTTATTTGTAATATTATTTTATTTGTAATATTATTTTATTTGTAATATTATTTTATTTGTAATATTATTTTATTTGTAATATTATTTTATTTGTAATATTATTTTATTTGTAATATTATTTTATTTGTAATATTATTTTATTTGTAATATTATTTTATTTGTAAAATGTCTGTTTTGGTATGTCAACACTATAATATTGCAGTAATATATTTTTATATTCTGTGTTTACAGACAGACACATGATGATAGTTCTATGACATCTCACAAAAGTTCTGTTCAAGTTGTTCTGGTAGGTTTCTTTTCTTCATTTTCTGTCTACTGATCTTTCTTTCATTTGCTCAATATGTACTTCTATCGGCACAATACCATTAGACAGGATTCTTTTTTTCTTTAAATGTTTTTGAGAAATCTTCATTACTATTATTGAGCCAACAAAATGTAGGGTTTAGAAAATAGTAAACAGATTCAGTATTAGATCCTCTTCATGGAATCTTGAGCACAAATTGTTTTTAAAGTGAATTTCCTTATTATACAATATTGACATCAAATAATATCAAAATAGCAATAGACATATCCATTGTGATGTGGTTTATCTGGAGTTGAAATGTGGAATATGATGTAGTTCGTCTGTGTGTGGTTGAAATATTGTATTGTGAAACACTGCCTGTATCTGACAAGACCAGATCAGGTATCTGTATTGTGAAACACTGCCTGTATCTGACAAGACCAGATCAGGTATCTGTATTGTGAAACACTGCCTGTATCTGACAAGACCAGATCAGGTATCTGTATTGTGAAACACTGCCTGTATCTGACAAGACCAGATCAGGTATCTGTATTGTGAAACACTGCCTGTATCTGACAAGACCAGATCAGGTATCTGTATTGTGAAACACTGCCTGTATCTGACAAGACCAGATCAGGTATCTGTATTGTGAAACACTGCCTGTATCTGACAAGACCAGATCAGGTATCTGTATTGTGAAACACTGCCTGTATCTGACAAGACCAGATCAGGTATCTGTATTGTGAAACACTGCCTGTATCTGACAAGACCAGATCAGGTATCTGTATTGTGAAACACTGCCTGTATCTGACAAGACCAGATCAGGTATCTGTATTGTGAAACACTGCCTGTATCTGACAAGACCAGATCAGGTATCTGTATTGTGAAACACTGCCTGTATCTGACAAGACCAGATCAGGTATCTGTATTGTGAAACACTGCCTGTATCTGACAAGACCAGATCAGGTATCTGTATTGTGAAACACTGCCTGTATCTGACAAGACCAGATCAGGTATCTGTATTGTGAAACACTGCCTGTATCTGACAAGACCAGATCAGGTATCTGTATTGTGAAACACTGCCTGTATCTGACAAGACCAGATCAGGTATCTGTATTGTGAAACACTGCCTGTATCTGACAAGACCAGATCAGGTATCTGTATTGTGAAACACTGCCTGTATCTGACAAGACCAGATCAGGTATCTGTATTGTGAAACACTGCCTGTATCTGACAAGACCAGATCAGGTATCTGTATTGTGAAACACTGCCTGTATCTGACAAGACCAGATCAGGTATCTGTATTGTGAAACACTGCCTGTATCTGACAAGACCAGATCAGGTATCTGTATTGTGAAACACTGCCTGTATCTGACAAGACCAGATCAGGTATCTGTATTGTGAAACACTGCCTGTATCTGACAAGACCAGATCAGGTATCTGTATTGTGAAACACTGCCTGTATCTGACAAGACCAGATCAGGTATCTGTATTGTGAAACACTGCCTGTATCTGACAAGACCAGATCAGGTATCTGTATTGTGAAACACTGCCTGTATCTGACAAGACCAGATCAGGTATCTGTATTGTGAAACACTGCCTGTATCTGACAAGACCAGATCAGGTATCTGTATTGTGAAACACTGCCTGTATCCGACAAGACCAGATCAGGTATCTGTATTGGGATATAACAAGATGATCAGTTTGTTGTGTACATCTGTTGTCTGAGGCAGTACGTTCAACATGATAGCTTTGTAAATGTCCGTGTTGTGTACATCTGTTGTCTGAGGCAGTACGTTCAACATGATAGCTTTGTAAATGTCCGTGTTTGTACATCTGAGTTGTCTGAGGCAGTACGTTCAACATGATAGCTTTGTAAATGTCCGTGTTTGTACATCTGTTGTCTGAGGCAGTACGTTCAACATGATAGCTTTGTAAATGTCCGTGTTTGTACATCTGTTGTCTGAGGCAGTACGTTCAACATGATAGCTTTGTAAATGTCCGTGTTGTGTACATCTGTTGTCTGAGGCAGTACGTTCAACATGATAGCTTTGTAAATGTCCGTGTTTGTACATCTGTTGTCTGAGGCAGTACGTTCAACATGATAGCTTTGTAAATGTCCGTGTTTGTACATCTGTTGTCTGAGGCAGTACGTTCAACATGATAGCTTTGTAAATGTCCGTGTTGTGTACATCTGTTGTCTGAGGCAGTACGTTCAACATGATAGCTTTGTAAATGTCTGTGTTGTGTACATCTGTTGTCTGAGGCAGTACGTTCAACATGATAGCTTTGTAAATGTCCGTGTTGTGTACATCTGTTGTCTGAGGCAGTACGTTCAACATGATAGCTTTGTAAATGTCCGTGTTTGTACATCTGAGTTGTCTGAGGCAGTACGTTCAACATGATAGCTTTGTAAATGTCTGTGTTGTGTACATCTGTTGTCTGAGGCAGTACGTTCAACATGATAGCTTTGTAAATGTCCGTGTTGTGTACATCTGAGTTGTCTGAGGCAGTACGTTCAACATGATAGCTTTGTAAATGTCCGTGTTTGTACATCTGTTGTCTGAGGCAGTACGTTCAACATGATAGCTTTGTAAATGTCCGTGTTTGTACATCTGTTGTCTGAGGCAGTACGTTCAACATGATAGCTTTGTAAATGTCCGTGTTGTGTACATCTGAGTTGTCTGAGGCAGTACGTTCAACATGATAGCTTTGTAAATGTCCGTGTTTGTACATCTGTTGTCTGAGGCAGTACGTTCAACATGATAGCTTTGTAAATGTCCGTGTTGTGTACATCTGTTGTCTGAGGCAGTACGTTCAACATGATAGCTTTGTAAATGTCTGTGTTGTGTACATCTGTTGTCTGAGGCAGTACGTTCAACATGATAGCTTTGTAAATGTCCGTGTTGTGTACATCTGTTGTCTGAGGCAGTACGTTCAACATGATAGCTTTGTAAATGTCCGTGTTTGTACATCTGTTGTCTGAGGCAGTACGTTCAACATGATAGCTTTGTAAATGTCCGTGTTTGTACATCTGTTGTCTGAGGCAGTACGTTCAACATGATAGCTTTGTAAATGTCCGTGTTGTGTACATCTGAGTTGTCTGAGGCAGTACGTTCAACATGATAGCTTTGTAAATGTCAGTGTTGTGTACATCTGTTGTCTGAGGCAGTACGTTCAACATGATAGCTTTGTAAATGTCTGTGTTGTGTACATCTGTTGTCTGAGGCAGTACGTTCAACATGATAGCTTTGTAAATGTCCGTGTTGTGTACATCTGTTGTCTGAGGCAGTACGTTCAACATGATAGCTTTGTAAATGTCTGTGTTGTGTACATCTGTTGTCTGAGGCAGTACGTTCAACATGATAGCTTTGTAAATGTCCGTGTTGTGTACATCTGAGTTGTCTGAGGCAGTACGTTCAACATGATAGCTTTGTAAATGTCCGTGTTGTGTACATCTGAGTTGTCTGAGGCAGTACGTTCAACATGATAGCTTTGTAAATGTCCGTGTTTGTACATCTGTTGTCTGAGGCAGTACGTTCAACATGATAGCTTTGTAAATGTCCGTGTTGTGTACATCTGAGTTGTCTGAGGCAGTACGTTCAACATGATAGCTTTGTAAATGTCTGTGTTGTGTACATCTGAGTTGTCTGAGGCAGTACGTTCAACATGATAGCTTTGTAAATGTCTGTGTTGTGTACATCTGTTGTCTGAGGCAGTACGTTCAACATGATAGCTTTGTAAATGTCTGTGTTGTGTACATCTGTTGTCTGAGGCAGTACGTTCAACATGATAGCTTTGTAAATGTCCGTGTTGTGTACATCTGTTGTCTGAGGCAGTACGTTCAACATGATAGCTTTGTAAATGTCCGTGTTGTGTACATCTGAGTTGTCTGAGGCAGTACGTTCAACATGATAGCTTTGTAAATGTCCGTGTTGTGTACATCTGAGTTGTCTGAGGCAGTACGTTCAACATGATAGCTTTGTAAATGTCCGTGTTTGTACATCTGTTGTCTGAGGCAGTACGTTCAACATGATAGCTTTGTAAATGTCCGTGTTGTGTACATCTGTTGTCTGAGGCAGTACGTTCAACATGATAGCTTTGTAAATGTCCGTGTTGTGTACATATGTTGTCTGAGGCAGTACGTTCAACATGATAGCTTTGTAAATGTCTGTGTTGTGTACATCTGTTGTCTGAGGCAGTACGTTCAACATGATAGCTTTGTAAATGTCTGTGTTGTGTACATCTGTTGTCTGAGGCAGTACGTTCAACATGATAGCTTTGTAAATGTCTGTGTTGTGTACATCTGTTGTCTGAGGCAGTACGTTCAACATGATAGCTTTGTAAATGTCCGTGTTGTGTACATCTGAGTTGTCTGAGGCAGTACGTTCAACATGATAGCTTTGTAAATGTCCGTGTTGTGTACATCTGAGTTGTCTGAGGCAGTACGTTCAACATGATAGCTTTGTAAATGTCCGTGTTTGTACATCTGTTGTCTGAGGCAGTACGTTCAACATGATAGCTTTGTAAATGTCCGTGTTGTGTACATCTGAGTTGTCTGAGGCAGTACGTTCAACATGATAGCTTTGTAAATGTCTGTGTTGTGTACATCTGAGTTGTCTGAGGCAGTACGTTCAACATGATAGCTTTGTAAATGTCTGTGTTGTGTACATCTGTTGTCTGAGGCAGTACGTTCAACATGATAGCTTTGTAAATGTCTGTGTTGTGTACATCTGTTGTCTGAGGCAGTACGTTCAACATGATAGCTTTGTAAATGTCCGTGTTGTGTACATCTGTTGTCTGAGGCAGTACGTTCAACATGATAGCTTTGTAAATGTCTGTGTTGTGTACATCTGTTGTCTGAGGCAGTACGTTCAACATGATAGCTTTGTAAATGTCCGTGTTTGTACATCTGTTGTCTGAGGCAGTACGTTCAACATGATAGCTTTGTAAATGTCTGTGTTGTGTACATCTGTTGTCTGAGGCAGTACGTTCAACATGATAGCTTTGTAAATGTCCGTGTTGTGTACATCTGAGTTGTCTGAGGCAGTACGTTCAACATGATAGCTTTGTAAATGTCCGTGTTTGTACATCTGTTGTCTGAGGCAGTACGTTCAACATGATAGCTTTGTAAATGTCCGTGTTTGTACATCTGTTGTCTGAGGCAGTACGTTCAACATGATAGCTTTGTAAATGTCCGTGTTGTGTACATCTGAGTTGTCTGAGGCAGTACGTTCAACATGATAGCTTTGTAAATGTCCGTGTTTGTACATCTGTTGTCTGAGGCAGTACGTTCAACATGATAGCTTTGTAAATGTCCGTGTTGTGTACATCAGTTGTCTGAGGCAGTACGTTCAACATGATAGCTTTGTAAATGTCCGTGTTTGTACATCTGTTGTCTGAGGCAGTACGTTCAACATGATAGCTTTGTAAATGTCCGTGTTGTGTACATCTGTTGTCTGAGGCAGTACGTCCAACATGATAGCTTTGTAAATGTCCGTGTTGTGTACATCTGTTGTCTGAGGCAGTACGTCCAACATGATAGCTTTGTAAATGTCTGTGTTGTGTACATCTGTTGTCTGAGGCAGTACGTTCAACATGATAGCTTTGTAAATGTCTGTGTTGTGTACATCTGTTGTCTGAGGCAGTACGTCCAACATGATAGCTTTGTAAATGTCTGTGTTGTGTACATCTGTTGTCTGAGGCAGTACGTTCAACATGATAGCTTTGTAAATGTCTGTGTTGTGTACATCTGTTGTCTGAGGCAGTACGTTCAACATGATAGCTTTGTAAATGTCCGTGTTGTGTACATCTGTTGTCTGAGGCAGTACGTTCAACATGATAGCTTTGTAAATGTCCGTGTTGTGTACATCTGTTGTCTGAGGCAGTACGTTCAACATGATAGCTTTGTAAATGTCCATGTTGTGTACATCTGTTGTCTGAGGCAGTACGTTCAACATGATAGCTTTGTAAATGTCCGTGTTGTGTACATATGTTGTCTGAGGCAGTACGTTCAACATGATAGCTTTGTAAATGTCTGTGTTGTGTACATCTGTTGTCTGAGGCAGTACGTTCAACATGATAGCTTTGTAAATGTCCGTGTTGTGTACATCTGTTGTCTGAGGCAGTACGTTCAACATGATAGCTTTGTAAATGTCCGTGTTGTGTACATCTGTTGTCTGAGGCAGTACGTTCAACATGATAGCTTTGTAAATGTCCGTGTTGTGTACATCTGTTGTCTGAGGCAGTACGTTCAACATGATAGCTTTGTAAATGTCCGTGTTGTGTACATCAGTTGTCTGAGCCAGTACGTTCAACATGATAGCTTTGTAAATGTCCGTGTTTGTACATCTGTTGTCTGAGGCAGTACGTTCAACATGATAGCTTTGTAAATGTCTGTGTTGTGTACATCTGTTGTCTGAGGCAGTACGTTCAACATGATAGCTTTGTAAATGTCCGTGTTGTGTACATCTGTTGTCTGAGGCAGTACGTTCAACATGATAGCTTTGTAAATGTCCGTGTTGTGTGCATCTGTTGTCTGAGGCAGTACGTTCAACATGATAGCTTTGTAAATGTCCGTGTTGTGTACATCTGTTGTCTGAGGCAGTACGTTCAACATGATAGCTTTGTAAATGTCCGTGTTGTGTACATCTGTTGTCTGAGGCAGTACGTTCAACATGATAGCTTTGTAAATGTCTGTGTTGTGTACATCTGTTGTCTGAGGCAGTACGTTCAACATGATAGCTTTGTAAATGTCCGTGTTGTGTACATCTGTTGTCTGAGGCAGTACGTTCAACATGATAGCTTTGTAAATGTCTGTGTTACGTACATCTGTTGTCTGAGGCAGTACGTTCAACATGATAGCTTTGTAAATGTCTGTGTTGTGTACATCTGTTGTCTGAGGCAGTACGTTCAACATGATAGCTTTGTAAATGTCTGTGTTGTGTACATCTGTTGTCTGAGGCAGTACGTTCAACATGATAGCTTTGTAAATGTCTGTGTTGTGTACATCTGTTGTCTGAGGCAGTACGTTCAACATGATAGCTTTGTAAATGTCTGTGTTGTGTACATCTGTTGTCTGAGGCAGTACGTTCAACATGATAGCTTTGTAAATGTCTGTGTTGTGTACATCTGTTGTCTGAGGCAGTACGTTCAACATGATAGCTTTGTAAATGTCTGTGTTGTGTACATCTGTTGTCTGAGGCAGTACGTTCAACATGATAGCTTTGTAAATGTCTGTGTTGTGTACATCTGTTGTCTGAGGCAGTACGTTCAACATGATAGCTTTGTAAATGTCCATGTTGTGTACATCTGAGTTGTCTGAGGCAGTACGTTCAACATGATAGCTTTGTAAATGTCCGTGTTGTGTACATCTGTTGTCTGAGGCAGTACGTTCAACATGATAGCTTTGTAAATGTCCGTGTTTGTACATCTGTTGTCTGAGGCAGTACGTTCAACATGATAGCTTTGTAAATGTCTGTGTTGTGTACATCTGTTGTCTGAGGCAGTATGTTCAACATGATAGCTTTGTAAATGTCTGTGTTGTGTACATCTGTTGTCTGAAGCAGTATCTTCAACATGATAGCTTTGTAAATGTCCGTGTTGTGTACATCAGTTGTCTGAGGCAGTACGTTCAACATGATAGCTTTGTAAATGTCCGTGTTGTGTACATCAGTTGTCTGAGGCAGTACGTTCAACATGATAGCTTTGTAAATGTCTGTGTTGTGTACATCTGTTGTCTGAGGCAGTACGTTCAACATGATAGCTTTGTAAATGTCTGTGTTGTATACATCTGTTGTCTGAGGCAGTACGTTCAACATGATAGCTTTGTAAATGTCCGTGTTGTGTACATCTGTTGTCTGAGGCAGTACGTTCAACATGATAGCTTTGTAAATGTCCGTGTTGTGTACATCTGTTGTCTGAGGCAGTACGTTCAACATGATAGCTTTGTAAATGTCCGTGTTTGTACATCTGTTGTCTGAGGCAGTACGTTCAACATGATAGCTTTGTAAATGTCTGTGTTGTGTACATCTGTTGTCTGAGGCAGTACGTTCAACATGATAGCTTTGTAAATGTCTGTGTTGTGTACATCTGTTGTCTGAGGCAGTACGTTCAACATGATAGCTTTGTAAATGTCTGTGTTGTGTACATCTGTTGTCTGAGGCAGTACGTTCAACATGATAGCTTTGTAAATGTCCGTGTTTGTACATCTGTTATCTGAGGCAGTACGTTCAACATGATAGCTTTGTAAATGTCCGTGTTTGTACATCTGTTGTCTGAGGCAGTACGTTCAACATGATAGCTTTGTAAATGTCTGTGTTTGTACATCTGTTGTCTGAGGCAGTACGTTCAACATGATAGCTTTGTAAATGTCTGTGTTGTGTACATCTGTTGTCTGAGGCAGTACGTTCAACATGATAGCTTTGTAAATGTCTGTGTTGTGTACATCTGTTGTCTGAGGCAGTACGTTCAACATGATAGCTTTGTAAATGTCTGTGTTGTGTACATCTGTTGTCTGAGGCAGTATGTTCAACATGATAGCTTTGTAAATGTCCGTGTTTGTACATCTGTTATCTGAGGCAGTACGTTCAACATGATAGCTTTGTAAATGTCCGTGTTTGTACATCTGTTGTCTGAGGCAGTACGTTCAACATGATAGCTTTGTAAATGTCCGTGTTGTGTACATCTGTTGTCTGAGGCAGTACGTTCAACATGATAGCTTTGTAAATGTCCGTGTTGTGTACATCAGTTGTCTGAGGCAGTACGTTCAACATGATAGCTTTGTAAATGTCCGTGTTGTGTACATCTGTTGTCTGAGGCAGTACGTTCAACATGATAGCTTTGTAAATGTCCGTGTTGTGTACATCTGTTGTCTGAGGCAGTACGTTCAACATGATAGCTTTGTAAATGTCTGTGTTGTGTACATCTGTTGTCTGAGGCAGTACGTTCAACATGATAGCTTTGTAAATGTCCGTGTTGTGTACATCTGTTGTCTGAGGCAGTACGTTCAACATGATAGCTTTGTAAATGTCCGTGTTGTGTACATCTGTTGTCTGAGGCAGTACGTTCAACATGATAGCTTTGTAAATGTCCGTGTTGTGTACATCAGTTGTCTGAGGCAGTACGTTCAACATGATAGCTTTGTAAATGTCCGTGTTGTGTACATCAGTTGTCTGAGGCAGTACGTTCAACATGATAGCTTTGTAAATGTCCGTGTTGTGTACATCTGTTATCTGAGGCAGTACGTTCAACATGATAGCTTTGTAAATGTCCGTGTTGTGTACATCTGTTGTCTGAGGCAGTACGTTCAACATGATAGCTTTGTAAATGTCCGTGTTGTGTACATCTGTTGTCTGAGGCAGTACGTTCAACATGATAGCTTTGTAAATGTCCGTGTTGTGTACATCAGTTGTCTGAGGCAGTACGTTCAACATGATAGCTTTGTAAATGTCCGTGTTGTGTACATCAGTTGTCTGAGGCAGTACGTTCAACATGATAGCTTTGTAAATGTCCGTGTTGTGTACATCTGTTGTCTGAGGCAGTACGTTCAACATGATAGCTTTGTAAATGTCTGTGTTGTGTACATCTGTTGTCTGAGGCAGTATGTTCAACATGATAGCTTTGTAAATGTCCGTGTTGTGTACATATGTTGTCTGAGGCAGTACGTTCAACATGATAGCTTTGTAAATGTCCGTGTTGTGTACATCTGTTGTCTGAGGCAGTACGTTCAACATGATAGCTTTGTAAATGTCCGTGTTGTGTACATCTGTTGTCTGAGGCAGTACGTTCAACATGATAGCTTTGTAAATGTCCGTGTTGTGTACATATGTTGTCTGAGGCAGTACGTCCAACATGATAGCTTTGTAAATGTCCGTGTTGTGTACATCTGTTGTCTGAGGCAGTACGTTCAACATGATAGCTTTGTAAATGTCCGTGTTGTGTACATCAGTTGTCTGAGGCAGTACGTTCAACATGATAGCTTTGTAAATGTCCGTGTTGTGTACATCTGTTATCTGAGGCAGTACGTTCAACATGATAGCTTTGTAAATGTCCGTGTTGTGTACATCTGTTGTCTGAGGCAGTACGTTCAACATGATAGCTTTGTAAATGTCCGTGTTGTGTACATCTGTTGTCTGAGGCAGTACGTTCAACATGATAGCTTTGTAAATGTCCGTGTTGTGTACATCAGTTGTCTGAGGCAGTACGTTCAACATGATAGCTTTGTAAATGTCCGTGTTGTGTACATCAGTTGTCTGAGGCAGTACGTTCAACATGATAGCTTTGTAAATGTCCGTGTTGTGTACATCTGTTGTCTGAGGCAGTACGTTCAACATGATAGCTTTGTAAATGTCTGTGTTGTGTACATCTGTTGTCTGAGGCAGTATGTTCAACATGATAGCTTTGTAAATGTCCGTGTTGTGTACATATGTTGTCTGAGGCAGTACGTTCAACATGATAGCTTTGTAAATGTCCGTGTTGTGTACATCTGTTGTCTGAGGCAGTACGTTCAACATGATAGCTTTGTAAATGTCCGTGTTGTGTACATATGTTGTCTGAGGCAGTACGTTCAACATGATAGCTTTGTAAATGTCCGTGTTTGTGCATCTGTTGTCTGAGGCAGTACGTTCAACATGATAGCTTTGTAAATGTCTGTGTTGTGTACATCTGTTGTCTGAGGCAGTACGTTCAACATGATAGCTTTGTAAATGTCCGTGTTGTGTACATCTGTTGTCTGAGGCAGTACGTTCAACATGATAGCTTTGTAAATGTCCGTGTTGTGTATGTGTGTTTTTATTATGTCTCTTAACTTGTCTCTGGTAGGAGTTATTGTACTGCGTGCGTAAAAGATGTGATCTTCTGTTTCTGGGATGTTTTTCCTGCAAAGTTTACATTTTGGCGTCTGCTCTAGCCTGCGTGCTTGTTTTCCTTTTATGTGTGTCATGTTGTATTATAGCCTAAAGACTATTTCTCTAGCCAATGCAGTGACACCTGGGTTTAGAAGGTTGGTGAATGTCTCCATGTAATTTGTCATAGGCTGTTGTTAATTTCCTATAGGGCTATTAGTTCTTGTTGCCAATGGTTCATCTTCATTTTGTTGGAGAAGAAAGTGGAAAAACTATTTCTTGTGTATTTTGTTTTTGTAGAATGATGCCGAGTACCTGACGCAACGAATGAGAAAATTGGGAGAGAATGTGATAGATGGCGAAACAAGTCCAGAACTTCAGTTTATTCAATCTGCTATTGACATAGCACATTTGTGCTCAGAGATTGCACTCTACACCAAAGGTCAGGGGTCATTGAAGGTAACAGTACTATTCATATTTGTATATTAGGGTTATCTCTACAGCACATGTGTATATCTCTGCAGCACATGTGTATATCTCTACAGCACATGTGTATATCTCTACAGCACATGTGTATATCTCTGCAGCACATGTGTATATCTCTACAGCACATGTGTATATCTCTACAGCACATGTGTATATCTCTACAGCACATGTGTATATCTCTACAGCACATGTGTATATCTCTGCAGCACATGTGTATATCTCTACAGCACATGTGTATATCTCTACAGCACATGTGTATATCTCTACAGCACATGTGTATATCTCTACAGCACATGTGTATATCTCTACAGCACATGTGTATATCTCTACAGCTCATGTGTATATCTCTACAGCACATGTGTATATCTCTACAGCACATGTGTATATCTCTACAGCACATGTGTATATCTCTACAGCACATGTGTATATCTCTACAGCACATGTGTATATCTCTGCAGCACATGTGTATATCTCTACAGCACATGTGTATATTTCTACAGCACATGTGTATATCTCTACAGCACATGTGTATATCTCTACAGCACATGTGTATATCTCTACAGCACATGTGTATATCTCTACAGCACATGTGTATATCTCTGCAGCACATGTGTATATCTCTACAGCTCATGTGTATATCTCTACAGCACATGTGTATATCTCTACAGCACATGTGTATATCTCTACAGCACATGTGTATATCTCTACAGCACATGTGTATATCTCTACAGCACATGTGTATATCTCTACAGCTCATGTGTATATCTCTACAGCACATGTGTATATCTCTACAGCACATGTGTATATCTCTACAGCTCATGTGTATATCTCTACAGCTCATGTGTATATCTCTACAGCACATGTGTATATCTCTACAGCACATGTGTATATCTCTACAGCACATGTGTATATCTCTACAGCTCATGTGTATATCTCTACAGCACATGTGTATATCTCTGCAGCAAATGTGTATATCTCTACAGCACATGTGTATATCTCTACAGCACATGTGTATATCTCTACAGCACATGTGTATATCTCTACAGCACATGTGTATATCTCTACAGCACATGTGTATATCTCTACAGCTCATGTGTATATCTCTACAGCACATGTGTATATCTCTACAGCACATGTGTATATCTCTACAGCACATGTGTATATCTCTACAGCACATGTGTATATCTCTGCAGCACATGTGTATATCTCTACAGCACATGTGTATATCTCTACAGCTCATGTGTATATCTCTACAGCACATGTGTATATCTCTACAGCACATGTGTATATCTCTACAGCACATGTGTATATCTCTGCAGCACATGTGTATATCTCTACAGCACATGTGTATATCTCTACAGCACATGTGTATATCTCTGCAGCACATGTGTATATCTCTACAGCTCATGTGTATATCTCTACAGCACCTGTGTATATCTCTACAGCACATGTGTATATCTCTACAGCACATGTGTATATCTCTACAGCACATGTGTATATCTCTACAGCACATGTGTATATCTCTACAGCTCATGTGTATATCTCTACAGCACATGTGTATATCTCTACAGCACATGTGTATATCTCTACAGCTCATGTGTATATCTCTACAGCACATGTGTATATCTCTACAGCACATGTGTATATCTCTGCAGCACATGTGTATATCTCTACAGCACATGTGTATATCTCTACAGCTCATGTGTATATCTCTACAGCACATGTGTATGTCTCTACAGCACATGTGTATATCTCTACAGCACATGTGTATATCTCTACAGCTCATGTGTATATCTCTACAGCACATGTGTATATCTCTACAGCTCATGTGTATATCTCTACAGCACATGTGTATATCTCTGCAGCACATGTGTATATCTCTGCAGCACATGTGTACTATAAGAATGTAACTGATACAATTGTAAAACAAATGCAACAGAAGAAGTATAATGGAAAACGCTGTATGAAAGATAATTTGTTTATATCTGTGACTGTGTAGATAGAATGCAAGATAAAGTGGCAAAAACCGTGGTTAGCTTTGAGATTGGTGACGAGTATGGGAACCAGTTCACTTGTACAGTTGGCCTACTAGCAATATGGTTATAGACATTTACTGTTCAGTGGAAATAGTTAAAATGTTGAGCATATTAGTTACCATAGTTGAAGTCTAAGTCTCGGGCCATTGGCTCACATAAAGCGGCAACGCAATTAATTTTCATCATATGGATTACATTTTGATGGAAATCTGGTAGAACCAGTCATAAGACAGATCCGGTGGGAGTTTGAGAATGAACACATGCAAAGGATAATTAACACAGTCTGATGGTTCTTAGAACCACAGGTGCTCAGTGGTTAGTACATGAGTTTCCTAGTCCGGTGGTCGAAGGTTCAAATTGCAGTTCAACTGGAATTATTTTTAAAATCACCAACATCCCCCAGGTTGACAAAGCCTAAAGAAATGGGCTCATGGGTCAATCCAGCCGTAAATAGTTACTGGATTAATCCAGGAAGTAAAGACGAAGAGGTAGAGGAGATGGCTACTGCCCTCATGTAGCAGAGTCACTGAAATGTGAGATCGGTAACATCTAACACCCCTACAGCATTAAAAATGCTATGGAATAACTTTACTTTTATTAACAACCAATCAAGTGTCAGTCAGTCAGTCATGAGATCATCATCACTGCAAACTGGACACATCCATAATCAAGTTTCATGCCAATGGAAGTAGAAGATCATGCTTCTATACAACTCTCTGTCTTTTGTATTGTTCATAAGTTCCAGTTGGTCACATCTTTTTGTGCCACAGTGACAACCCATCCAGAAATTTATCTTTGTCTTCTGTTGTCTCTTCTCCCCTTGATCTTTCCGATGATTATTAAATGTTCAAGTTTTGCTTTTCTTATTACATGCCCTCAAGTATCACACCAGCATGTAGTAATAAGACTTTACAATGCATTCACTTCACTGGATATCACATTATACAGAGTATCAAGCTGTCTTCCAATAATGTTAACATACGTACATATTTGTGTTTCTATGTGGACGTGTTTCTATATGTGTGTTTCTATGTGGACGTGTTTCTATATGTGTGTTTCTATGTGGACGTGTTTCTATATGTGTGTTTCTATGTGGACGTGTTTCTATATGTGTGTTTCTATGTGGACGTGTTTCTATATGTGTGTTTCTATGTGACCATGTAGGATTCAAAAGAGATGATTCAAGCTGCAGTTACCATTGTTGGTCAAAGTTCACACCTGGAGGTCTTTGGAAAGAGACTGCTAAGTCTTGCAGGAAATGACAGGTAAATGACTCACTTCTTTTGTACTACCTTTTACATCTACTTTATGTATCCTCTTTGTGTCTATCCCCAGCAATAACAAGCAATGTTTGATTGATTTCTTGGTTGGTTGATTAGTTGGTTGATTAATTGGTTGATTTATTGGTTGATTGATTGATTGATTAATGAATTGGTTGGTGGCTTTGTAGGTCATGGAGGAAGAAGTAGTGGCCTAAACTTCATCCAGCCTTGGACATTCAAAAAGGAGGTGGTCAACTGTTGTATAGGTATGAGTGCACATGCGGCACCCTACAGTGTGCTGTGGTTCTATTCTGTTCAGGTTTATTGTTAATTACCAGCGATAAAGTTCTGGTAGCATTTTACAATATGGAAGGAGAAGGTGTTTCTTGAAATATTAATTCAATAACCAGAATGCTTAAACACTTTGAGATGAAGCCCTCCTCCCTTCTCAAAGAGTAATAATAGATGAAGCCTCCTTCTCAGACTGGATCAGCAGCCACCAACCAACCAACCATTACTTACCACTCATAAGCCAGATGTGTCGAAATCAGGCCATTGTCACAAATAGAACAACAAAACAATCCATTTTCATTCCCTCACTACATCCTGGACTACATAATCCTGGACTACATAATCCTGGACTACATAATCTTCGACTACATAATCCTCGACTACATAATCCTCGACTACATAATCCTGGACTACATAATCCTGGACTACATAATCCTCGACTACATAATCTTCGACTACATAATCCTCGACTACATAATCCTGGAAACACATCCAGTGGGAGTTTATGAACAAACAAAAAAAATTAAAATAATTTGAAAACAATTACAAATGGAAAAAAAACCAAAACGTTTTCTACATTTTGACTAATTGGGTATTTGTCAAGAAGTGAATACAAAATGAACACAAATATTGAATTAAAAATAACATATAAACTAGAACGACCTCACCAAGTGTCCAGCATTAAGGAAGTATTGTGTGGAGAGTTAGATCATGCGGGATATAATAATGCACAAATCTAACAAGAACATATTTGCTTGCTTGCAGATTCGCTGACAGCCTAGAAGCTTGCGTGACTAGGTTGAGTACATGTGCTTCTCAGCTGCATATCATTTCGACTGTACTAAATCACTCGGCAAAATCATACCAGGTATCTTTGTTTAATTCTTAACTCTTTCAGGGCGGAATTATTCCCGGGGTTTGGATGTAATTAATTTTTGGCTAAATTTTTGGATCACAACATTATTTAGATGCAAACATCCTGAAGACAAAGTATTAGCTATGGAAGGTCATATAAGGTATCACAAGAAAGATAATTAATTGTGGAATCCATATAGAATATAAAAATATAAGAATTGTAACAACAAAATACAAAAATTACACCACAAACAGGGATGTTGAGAAATTCTTTGGACATGCATTATGTTTTACTTACCCTCAATTTTACTTGTCTTGAAATGTTGATATCCAATCTTACTATAGTAGGTGCCATGGCTGTCCATTTACTGACCATAATTTGTTTATTTGAAGTAAATTGTGCAACTTCTTAGCGTTTTATGCCATTTTTTGTGTGCCATTTCCAATTTCAGAACCAAACAAAATATTTGGAAAATTTAGGAAATATTCCCAAGTATTGGATTTCCAAAGTTGAACTTTATTCCACACAATATTATCATTAGGTTTAACTCTATTTTCTCTATTACATAGTGCAAGATTGTCATTGCAATCACTAGGTCTATCTAATTTTTCAGAAACAATAGCAGTGGGAGTTTGAGAATTTTTTAATTCTTAACTATTAGGTCTAGATCTGTTTATTTTCAACAAGTTGGTAATCTCCACTGTTAAAATCGAAAACACTGTTGTTTACAGACACATCACATGAAATAATATCTCCAATTATAAAATTATCACATAATAATAAAGTCCAATGTCTGTTTGAGCTCTCTTACTAGTGGAAGATGAAGCCATTTTGGTAATATCAGGAAAGCTGAACCTATCTTGTTTGAATTTTAATTTAAAATAAATATGTCACACGCGTCTACTCACGCAGTACCACCCACAAGGGTTTCCTTTCATTAGCCAGATTTCTATGGTTTAAACAGCTAAATAAGTTAATAATTCATTTACAATCCAAACAAAGCAAATTTATATGGCATGTCTGCAAGAATGATACATCGTGGATATTTCCGAAATGGGGGTTCTATCTGCAATGATGTATCGTTTTTATGGGCGGAATGAGTTTAAGTGTTCAGTACACATTTTATTCAATTTATTAAAAAACTTGATTCTTGATTAAAACCGGCACCACGGCACACAGGAAATGGCCCACGTGTGTGCTGAGTATATTGTGGAATTTGTCGCCTCTTTGATTTCAGTGATCCAACGTTTTCGTGGTTGACCTCTAGGTCTGCCTTTACTGTATCTGTGTAGCATAGCTTGCTGTGGTATGCTGTCTGCTGGTAGTCTACTGATGTGTGCAAACCATTAGATCTGTTGTCTCTTAATATATTCCAAGATTTGGGCGATGCCGGTTTTTTGTCTAATGTCCTCATCTCTTACTCTGTCTCTTTGTGATATTCCTAGGATTCTATGCAAGCATGCCATTTCAGCTGTCACATGTTTATGTTTCATTCTTTGTTTGTGTACGTTATCAGCTCCAGCATCATCTTCTTCATGTTGTAGTAAATCAATGACATCTCTTATTAGGTCAACCCTATCTCTTCTCAGTACTTTCTAGACAACCACAACATTGCTCCGCCAATGTGTCTGCTCTTTCATTATCTCTGAATCCTGCATGACCAGAGCAGTATATCTAAGTAATACTTTAGAAAACCGAGTTGTTCAGTAACGTGACCCAATCCGTTCTTAGCTTAGCATGCACCTTTCTGTCTTCTTATACAACATGCTCTGTATCACTGTGTAAGTTGATATTTCAGTCATCAATGAAATGAGTGATGCCATTGCAGCTTCTGTCTCCAATTTCATGCTCGATATACTGGTGGAGCAAGCAGACAATTTCGAAGCATCTTTCTGCCATTCTTATAGGCATTATAACCCCATCATCACTCATTGATTTCTCTGTTGACTGAGCTATATCTACAGATATGATAGTGTCTTGTGGTTGTGATTGCAACTTGACAAGTTCTTGCACCGTTACTGCTGTCCTAACAGTTAATTCTCTGCACACTTTCCTTGGTTCCTTTTTTTTGGTTTTATTGTGATGACATATTATCTAGTCATGTTGCAGGATACCATGGCTGCTGGTACTTCTGTGAGTCCGGTATCTCTGACTTCAGCATCAGTTGTTTGCTGGACAGAACTATGGTCCTGCTCAATGGCAGGGATGACCCAACCAATCTTTTAGTTTCCAGCCTTTGTTGACTGAACTAAGCACTGTCTTCACTTCAAGGAGCTAACCCAGAAAAGGGGGGGGGGGGGTTTGAACACCACAACCTCCCCCTTACTTTGGTATTGCTGCAATATCTGTGCCTTTCAGCCTGACACATCTGACAAAAACATGACTTTTGGGTCACTTTGGCCTATTTTGTGGTCTAATTCCTCCTAAAAAAATAATTGCAGAGAAACCAAATTTAGAGCGGACAGTTCTGCCGAAGACGGATGTGTCGGGCCATTGGTGCAAATAAAACGGCGACACAACGCATTTCCATTCTCTGGACTGCATCCTGCTGGAGATCTAGTAGTACTGCTACAGGAGACATCCAGCAGGAGTTTGAGAATGAACGCTGAAGAAGAAGAAGAAGAAGAGCTGACAGTAAAACTTCATCACATGGAATAGGGAACAAGAAGACAAGCTCACATTCTATCAGGGATTGCAACACCCATACTCCATCAAAGTATGTAGTACTCATACTCCATCAAGGTATGTAGTACTCATACTTGGTCAAGGAATGCAATAAATCAAGAAGAACTTAATAAGCAGTATTGGGACAAGAGATTACCACCAAAGACGGATGTGTTTGGCCATTGGCACAAAAGAAATGGTGACACAACGCATTTCCATTCTCAGGACTACATCATGCTAGAAACATAATAGGACCATTGTCCTGCTACAAGAGAGATTCAGTGGAAGTTTTAGAATGAACTGTGAAGAATGACAAAGGACTAGAATAAACACTTAAAGATACATTACTGTTACATTACAAGCAGACTGAAGGACGGACGCCCAAACTTTCTAGGATCATATAGAATTAGACTTAAGATCTCTCATGTGGTAGAGTTCCAGTAGGGTTCTTTAGTTCTAAATCTAAGCAGATCTTCAGGAAAAGTTATTTCTGGATTGAATATTCTGACAGGGTGATCACATACTCATGAGGAATGCCCTCAGCTTGTTGATGGCGGTCAGGCAGATGTTTTCATTGGCTGAGACATTGGCAGCAAAGGTATTTATCAGTAATGTTTAACTAAATACAAATATTTCTTCATTGTTTCTCATTAGTTTCCGTAGGGCTTAGCTGCGACACACAAGTTAACTCGTTCTATCTTATTGCTATGAATGAGTTATCCATTTTTTGTTATCTCTTACCTCATTTCTAAAAATGGTTTCACTCTTAACAGGCGATCACCCTGCCATAGTGATTATTGTTTGCATTGTGCTCAAGTAGTTGTGGGTTTGAATTATTTCTGTGAGCTCTTGACAGCACATAGACTTTTGGATATAGTTGATAACCTTTGTTTAATGTTCAAATCTCCTCATTCCTGTGAGATTTGTGATGATTCATTTGGGGAGAAATGAGATGGTTGGGGGAGTATAAACTGTATTGCTTGCTTAAGTACGACGGAAATGGTTGATGTTTGAAGAAACATATAAAATTGAAATATTGGAGACAAAAAATATAATTTTAAATCTACTAAATCTCCATGTTCTAATTTCCTGATTGGGGGGGGGGGGGGGGGGGGGTGGAGGAGTGTATTTGTACCCCCCCCCCCCCCCCGCCCTTTCTTATCTATGTGATTTAAAACTAACCTGCCTGTTTCTCCTGCATTCATGTCTTGCTTACATCTGTTTCTCCTGTATACATTTCTTGCTTACATCTGTTACTTACATATCTGTGTACATTTCTTGATTACATATCTTGTTTACATTTCTTGCGTACATTTCTTGCTTAAATATATTGCTCACATTTCTTGTTTACATCTGGTTCTTGCTTACATATCTTGCTTATATTTCTTTCTTACATATATTGCTTACATTTCTTCCTTAAATTTCTTGCTTAATTCTGTTTCATGCTTACATATCTTGCTTATATTTCTTGCTTACATTTGTTTCTTCTGTATACATTTCCTGCTTACATATCATGCTTACATCTTTTTCTCCTGTATACATTTCTTGCTTACATATGTTTCTTGCTTACATCTGTTTCTTACTTACATTTCTTGCTTACATCTGTTTCTTGCTTGCATACCTTGCGTTCATGTGTTTCTTGCTTACATATCTTGCTTACATCTGTTTATTGCTTACATTTCTTGCTTACATCTGACTTAATTTTAGCTGAAATAGCTTTATCTTAGTCATGTTCATATGCTCCCGTTTTCTCAGGAAATCCAGGAACCTCCATCGAGTGATGGGCTCACCAAAGATGTCCTCTCTGTCTTAAGAAAAATCCAATCTGAAAATGAACGCTACATCAGAAATGAAAGAGAGGCTGCTCCATTAGACGCTCTAGGTTTAAAGAGAGTGGAGTTTCATGACCCGCCTACACTGACTTCATTGGTGGATCTGAAACTTTCTGTATAAGGAAGCACGGATGATTAACTTATACAAATTGAGTTTATTTATTCTTTTGGAGGGAAGTCATGTTTTGTCTTCTGTGTTGTTTGCAACCAGGAGTGAAACTGGGTAGGAGTGATAAGGGTAGTAGTCCTGGTTGGAAGGATACAAAAACAATCAATCTCATTTTTTTTAGGTTAAGGTAAGTTGAATTTTTAACCAACATCATAGCACACTGTTTTCACATAAGTGTTCAGCTGTCTAGTCAGTGGTTGACCAGAAATATAAGTGTTCAGCTGTCTAGTCAGTGGTTGACCAGAAATATAAGTGTTCAGCTGTCTAGTCAGTAGTTGATCAGAAACATAAGTATTCAGCTGTCTAGTCAGTAGTTGACCAGAAATATAAGTGTTCAGCTGTCTAGTCAGTGGTTGACCAGAAATATAAGTGTTCGGCTGCCTAGTCAGTGGTTGACCAGAAACATAAGTGTTCAGCCTCCTCTATAACACTCTTGTTTGGCCACTCCCACTCTTGAAATTTTTCTGTAATCTGTTCATGGTTACAGATATACAATCATTAGTTCAATCATTCACCATATCTCCACAATCATTAGTTCAATCATTTATCTTATCTCCACAATCATTAGTTCAATCATTCACCTTATCTCTACAATCATTAGTTCAATCATTCATCTTGTCTCCACAATCATTAGTTCAATCATTCACCTTATCTCCACAATCATTAGTTCAATCATTCATCTTATCTCCACAATCATTAGTTCAATCATTCATCTTATCTCCACAATCATTAGTTCAATCATTCACCTTATCTCCACAATCATTAGTTCAATCATTCATCTTATCTCCACAATCATTAGTTCAATCATTCACCTTATCTCCACAATCATTAGTTCAATCATTCATCTTATCTCCACAATCATTAGTTCAATCATTCATCTTATCTCCACAATCATTAGTTCTATCATTCATCTTATCTCCACAATCATTAGTTCAATCATTCATCTTATCTCCACAATCATTAGTTCAATCACTCATTCTACCTCTCCGAGTTTATTAAGAACATGAGTTCTGTTTATTTTTTGTCTGGTCTCCATGGTAACCGTCCCATCAAGCCTGCCCACTCATTCATTTCCTCAGACACCAGACATGTCTTGTCATATAGTACCTTTTAAATGTATTCTCCAATATTTTCCAATTACTGCTTATATTGGGATTCTAATACTACTAGTTATATTATATTTGTCCTGCCACTTTTCTTGTGACACCTTTTGTGTTCATAATGTTATAATGCTATATAATATATATATATATATATATATATATTTATAATATACTGGAGACCATAGTTATGATTTCAGTGAGGATGTGGTTATACTTGCTTTAAAAAGGAATCAGCACATTTTTCGGTGTAATTCCCACTATTTTCTTGTGTAATTCCCACTATTTTCTTGTGTAGTTCCCACTAATTTCTTGTGTAGTTCCCACTATTTTCTTGTGTAGTTCCCACTAATTTCTTGTGTAGTTCCCACTATTTTCTTGTGTAGTTCCCACTAATTTCTTGTGTAGTTCCCACTATTTTCTTGTGTAGTTCCCACTATTTTCTTGTGTAGTTCCCACTAATTTCTTGTGTAGTTCCCACTATTTTCTTGTGTAGTTCCCACTAATTTCTTGTGTAGTTCCCACTATTTTCTTGTGTAGTTCCCACTATTTTCTTGTGTAGTTCCCACTATTTTCTTGTGTAGTTTTCTTGTGTATTTTCTTGTAATATTGCGTGGTCACATATACTTCATATTTCTACATTTTGGGTGATACTCATATATCACAAGTACCAACTATAGGGCTACACATTCAAGTACCGACTATAGGGCTACACATTCAAGTACCGACTATAGGGCTACACATTCAAGTACCGACTATAGGGCTACACATTAAAGTACCGACTATAGGGCTACACATTCAAGTTATATTTGTTGCAATACAACCTAGTTACATGTATTTTTCACAGTACTAGTCTCCAAGCTGTGTATGCAATACAACCTATTTACATGTATTTTTCACAGTACTAGTCTCCAAGCTGTGTATGCAATACAACCTAGTTAGTGTATTTATCTATGTGCCGTGTTTTACTGCTCTAAATGTCATCTTTCACCAAAAGAAAATAACTATTGTGTGAAGTATGTTGAACCTTCAACCTCATGAGTGCAAGGGAAATGTATGAATTACTCCGAAGAGAAAAGTGAAGGGGAATTACTCTGCCACATCAGCATCTTTATCAAGTGCCATCTCCACAATGATGGTTGACTGCATTGAACTTCCAACATCCCGTCTCTTGCCTTGGTGGTGCACTCTGCTAGACCTGTCCATCTCTGCCACGGCAATCTTCAAATTTGTAAAATTTTTCTTTCGCTTTCCAGAAAATGTTCATTGTAATGATTATAAATGTGAGATTAAGTTAAATTGATTTATAACCAGTGTCATAACACATGGTTTTCTCATAAGTGCTCAGCTTCCTAGTCAGTGGCTGAACAGGAACCGTCCAAATAGCACTGCCAGCCGCACTTGTCCAGTAGCAATGATGTCATTCCTCGATCTTCCCAGAGTATAAGCCCTGGTACCCTACTTGCTTGTGACTGTGTGCACGGAAGTAAGTATTATCTCGAAACATAATAACTCAATACCAGCGTCTGCTGGCTGACGGGAGACTGACTTTATACAATGCAGATGTGAGATTATACATGACTTTCTCACATACATTCCATATTTTTATGTTGATTTGTAAAATCTGTTGAATTTGATATATTGTATACATTTGCAGGAATGGGGATGACGTGATACAGGTAACAGTTTTGAATTAGAAATAAAGATACTCTAATCATGTTTCTGGGGTTTTTTGTGTGTGTGTTTTGTTTGCCAGGAATTACGAACGATTAAGCTCTTGTAATAAGTAACAGACAGACTAGATGTGAACCTAGAAAACTCTCAACTTTCAGTCTGATGTTGATGAACTCTCAGTCTGATGTGCTCTCATGTGATATGCTTAGTCTGATGTGCTCTGAGTGTGATGTGATATGCTCAGTCTGATGTGCTCTGAGTGTGATGTGATATGCTCAGTCTGATGTGCTCTGAGTGTGATGTGATATGCTCAGTCTGATGTGCTCTGAGTGTGATGTGATATGCTCAGTCTGATGTGCTCTGAGTGTGATGTGATATGCTCAGTCTGATGTGCTCTGAGTGTGATGTGATATGCTCAGTCTGATGTTGTAGGCAATGCAGTAGAAGAAGTATCATACACAGATGTATGTGGAAATGTTTACCATTTTCTAAGCAGGCTTTCAATCACATGAGAGTCTGCAATCTTTTGATGTTATCATTGGTGACCACGCTTGACCATGCTGATGCCTCTGGGGCCTGACTTCTAGTTCAGTGTGCGAAGAATAGGATCACTGTTTTCTTTCCATGCATGATGTAGGAGGTGAATAAGAAAAGTTGAGAGATGGGCTGACAATTTGTCACTTGTGAGAAAATCATTCTCATATATTGTCTCAATTTCTGATTTTTATCTTCTGTCAAATAATTCTTATTTTTATCTTCTGTCAAATAATTCTTATTTTTATCTTCTGTCAAATAATTCTTATTTTTATCTTCTGTCAAATAATTCTTATTTTTATCTTCTGTCAAATAATTCTTATATTTATCTTCTGTCAAATAATTCTTATTTTTATCTTCTGTCAAATAATTCTTATGTTTATCTTCTGTCAAATAATTCTTATTTATATCTTCTGTCAAATAATTCTGATTTTTATCTTCTGTCAAATAATTCTTATTTTTATCTTCTGTCAAATAATTCTTATTTATATCTTCTGTCAAATAATTCTTATTTTTATCTTCTGTCAAATAATTCTTATTTTTATCTTCTGTCAAATAATTCGTATTTTTATCTTCTGTCAAATAATTCCAATAAATGACAAAGAGATGCAGGCCAGAGTATGCTCTCGGACATTGCATGTTTGTCCTTCTGTGGGGAGACTCCTAGGTGATGGAGAATCTTAGGTGTGCCATCGCTGCTGGTGAGTCAACAAATCGGACAGAAGAATGATGAGATAGTTGACACAGAACTGTGGTCTGTGCTCCAGGCAAGACGTGTTGATACTGGGATATTGCACTCCAGGCAAGACGTGTTGATACTGGGATATTGCACTCCAGGCAAGACGTGTTGATACTGGGATATTGCACTCCAGGCAAGACGTGTTGATACTGGGATATTGCACTCCAGGCAAGACGTGTTGATACTGGGATATTGCACTCCAGGCAAGACGTGTTGATACTGGGATATTGCACTCCAGGCAAGACGTGTTGATACTGGGATATTGCACTCCAGGCAAGACATGTTGATACTGGGATATTGCACTCCAGGCAAGACGTGTTAATACTGGGATATTGCACTCCAGGCAAGACGTGTTGATACTGGGATATTGCACTCCAGGCAAGACGTGTTGATACTGGGATATTGCACTCCAGGCAAGACGTGTTGATACTGGGATATTGCACTCCAGGCAAGATGTGTTGATACTGGGATATTGCACTCCAGGCAAGACGTGTTGATACTGGGATATTGCACTCCAGGCAAGACATGTTGATACTGGGATATTGCACTCCAGGCAAGACGTGTTGATACTGGGATATTGCACTCCAGGCAAGACGTGTTGATACTGGGATATTGCACTCCAGGCAAGACGTGTTGATACTGGGATATTGCACTCCAGGCAAGACGTGTTGATACTGGGATATTGCACTCCAGGCAAGACGTGTTGATACTGGGATATTGCACTCCAGGCAAGACGTGTTGATACTGGGATATTGCACTCCAGGCAAGTCGTGTTGATACTGGGATATTGCACTCCAGGCAAGACGTGTTGATACTGGGATATTGCATTGCCTCTGTTTGAGGACTAAACATACATCCATAACCCCCCCCCCCTTACACAACCAAAATCTGAACGGATCTGAAATATGCATCCACCCCCCCCCCCCTCCCCCTTACACAACCAAAATCTAAACGGATCTGAAATATGCATCCACTCCCCCTCCCCCTTACACAACCAAAATCTGAACGGATCTGAAATATGCATCCACCCCCCCCCCTCCCCCTTACACAACCAAAATCTGAACGGATCTGAAATATGCATCCACCCCCCCCTTCCCCCTTACACAACCAAAATCTGAACGGATCTGAAATATGCATCCACCCCCCCTCCCCCTTACACAACCAAAATCTGAACGGATCTGTAATATGCATCCACCCCCCCTCCCCCTTACACAACCAAAATCTGAACGGATCTGAAATATGCATCCACCCCCCCTCCCCCTTACACAACCAAAATCTGAACAGATCTGAAACATGCATCCACCCCCCCCCCTCCCCCTTACGCAACCAAAATCTGAACGGATCTGAAACATGCATCCACCCCCCCTCCCCCTTACACAACCAAAATCTGAACGGACCTGAAACATGCATCCACCCCCCCCTCCCCCTTACACAACCAAAATCTGAACGGATCTGAAACATGCATCCACCCCCCCCCCCTCCCCCTTACACAACCAAAACCTGAACGGATCTGAAACATGCATCCATCCCCCCCTCCTCCCCCTTACACAACCAAAATCTGAACGGATCTGAAACATGCATCCATTCCCCACCCCTCCCCCTTACACAACCAAAATCCATCTGAACAGCAATGTGCTGCTTCCTTCTCAGCCTAGGGATAATCTTCAGAAAAATCCACCTTATAAATATAAAGTCACACGCAGGATTCAAACTCGCGAACCTTGAGCACAAAGTGAACATATTACCCTCTATGCAAGGGAGATCCACTAAGGAAATCGTAAGGAGAAGGGGAGATAATTAGTTTTAAAAAAATTATTCGTTGTACAAAATATCATTTCCCAAAGGAAAGATGGGGGGAGCTTGAATCCCTCAACTGCACGTTCTTACGTTGAAACTGTTCCACAATTTCTACAGAGAGCATATTTATGTCACTAAAATGCCAACACAATTTGTGTGCTCAATCAATCCTCTTGTCTTTCTTTTAACATGTTTTCTTGTGCGGCATCATGTCTGAGGTTCTCTACAGCTGCTGCACCACTCTTGATTCTGCATTGCTAGTTGGATCTGTCTTGTGTATGACTCTCTTATGAATCTGTGTATGTTGAAGTGAGTGGCTTTCAAACGCAAAAAATACATTCAAACTTGGCTGGAAACTGTATGTCTCATATAAATTATTTTGATGTCACATAAAAGTACCTTCCATGACATGAGGAAAATATTAACATCTAAACAAATTACAAACAAGATAAAAATGAGAATTATAAAATGTGACATCTATTCTATATTAATGTATGGCTTAGAAACAAGGACACTAAATAAACATTAGAAGACAGAATTGATGCCTTTGAGATGTGGGTATATCGAAGAATAGGGAGAACATCATGGAAAGAGAAGAAAACAAATAAAGAGGTGCTAAAGACACTTAATATGAAGAAAGAACTACTAAGAGAAATAAAGATCAGGCAAATAAAATACTTTGGACACATTAAAAGACACGACAACTTATTGAAGACCTTACTTGAGGATAAAGTCAAAGGGAAGCGAGCAAGAGATAGGCAGAGATACATGTGGGAGAGTAACAGCACACAATGGACAGGTTACAGTTTGACAGAGTGTACCGCCAAGACAAGAGACGGGATGTTGAAGATCTGTTGCAGCCAACCTTCGTTGTAGAGACGGCACTTGATGATGATCTCCAGCCTTGAGGGAGCCAGTTTGGAGTTCCCATTTAACAATTTTTTTTGGGTAAATGATGATCTGTCATGCGGACCATGTGTCTTGCCCAGCGTGTCTGTGCCTTTATTAATATCGTGTGTATTCTTACAGATTTAGATTTCATCAGTCCTTCACTGTCTGGTCACCACAGGACTTGTTGTACCACAGGACTGTTGTACCACAGGACTTGTTGTAGCACAGGACTTGTTGCATCACAGGACTTGTTGTACCACAGGACTTGTTGTATCGGTTATAAAATAGGTGATAGTGATGATAGTTTAGTGCTTAATTTTGTTTCAATTGTGGAAGAGTTGTGCCATTCATTGACCACACTCTCTCTCTCTTCCTGAACCAACCGTTTCCCAGAGGCAAGATAAATCAAGACGACTGGAGATATACCAGGATGC
Source organism: Meghimatium bilineatum (assembly GCA_034231615.1). Classification (NCBI taxonomy): domain Eukaryota; kingdom Metazoa; phylum Mollusca; class Gastropoda; order Stylommatophora; family Philomycidae; genus Meghimatium; species Meghimatium bilineatum. The sequence goes on from CM067302.1 coordinate 23,888,975, forward strand.
AGTTGATGACCAGAGTGTACTACGTGTCTCACATTCTTTACTGTTACACAACACTCTGCTGACAAGTGCCTTCCAGCCCGCTGAACATCAGGTGTTTCATCTTCACTTTCCGCCAAATCCAATCTTTGCATGCTCAGGCAGACATGTCCTAACTACTACTACAATAACTACCACTTCCACTATTACTGCTACTACTACCGCTAATACTACTACTACTGCTACTACTGTTATAACTACTACTAATATTTCTATCCTAATAGTACTATTACTTCTACGACTACTACTACTATTACTACTGCCAGGGCCGGATGTAGATTTGATAAGGCCCTAACTATTTAAGATATGGGGGCCTTTTATAAGCCCAGATTATATGTCAATGCCAAATATCATTTTCGGATACCTAGTGGGGGCCCTAAGCTATAGATTGTGTAGCTTATACGTAAATCCTACACTGGCTACTACTACTACCATCACTGCAACAACTATTACTACTATTACCACTACAACAACAGTTACTACTACATACAACTATTATTACTGTTACTTTTACTACAACCAACGAAACAACAACAACTACTACTACTACAACTACTACTAATGAAGATAAAAATAACCAGTGTCGAGATGCAACCTGACAGGTGTAAATGCGAGGGTTGACTGCTACTGCAACCACTACCACTACTTTTTGCACAAGCTGCTATTCGTTCTTCAGGAAGCAACAGACATATATAGAAGGGAGCAGAGAATAGCAACACTGATCCGCCAGGCATAGCATAAGAGACAAGTAAGGAGGTCTGTAAGTGGATTTGGGAGGATTTAATATTTTCTGGGGGGGGGGAGGGATATAGCTGTCCTACCTCATCGATTAAAGCGACTCAAAACCCTGCTGAAGTCGGATGTGTCAGACCTAAATGCACATAAATTGAATCTTATACAAAATAAACCATGAAACAGCGCCCTCCATATTCTGGATTGAATCATTCATAGTAGCATGTGTTTGCAAACGTATTCGAAAAAGTCAAGTCAAGTAGGAAGAATGAGAATTAGGCAATATTATGAATAAAGTACGAATACGGATGTTCTATGTTTGTGGTCCTGAGGATACTTCAATACTTGTACGGGATGTTCATTGTTGTTGTAATAGTCCTTGTCTCGATTGGTCCGTTCTCAGTGACTCGAATACACAGTTTAAATGTCTTGACAAAATCACATCATTTATTGGAGATGCGGTTGGTCGAGTACGGAAAAACACGTTTACTCAATTTGCAAGGCGATTCGGTGTCGCTAGAACGGACCTGGTTTTTGATACCTAGTTCAATTTCATCTTAGAAGATAAGACCCTAGGGGTATTATCAATATCCCCCCCCCAAAAAAATAATTTTTTTTTAAAATTATCATCGTCCAAGACGCTGGCTTCTAAAACATCATTATATTGAGAAGGAAGTTGGGTGTTTTCGCACATTGTAAAGAGATATGGTGGCATGTAAGAAGTTTTGATAGATAAAACGTGGAGGAAGCGGTAGAAGAGAGCAAGGGCAAATGTCGCCTACGACGTTGTTGGATAAAAGCTATCTTGATTCTTAATTAGAAACTGGCATAACAGCACATGGGGCATTCCCATAAGTGCTCCGCCCTCTGTTCTAGCAGCCATTCGACTCGATGGTGTTTCGAGTCTAATGCCGCAGAAACAAACGTCGACATCAGGGCACAACTCTGGCCCTTGCGACAGGTTTCTTTGTTATTCCGTCCACCAACGCAGTGCCCGTAACTAGTCCAAGTACAACGTCGGCATGTCGGAACAACATAGTAACTGTTATCGAAGGTTACGATTACAAAAGCTATCAAAGAATGCATGCATATATCGCTAGAAGATACAGAAAAACTCGCCCAAAAAAAAAGAGAGGAGATTTCAAGAGATTCATAGGGAAGACAGCGTCCTGGAATTAATATGTCACATAGCAACAAACTTCACAAATTATGTTTCCAGCCTAGACAACAAATTGAACTGTCGGTATCATGCCAACATGGCGGCGTCTTTTAAAAAAATATACCATATTGGTATATTTTTTTAACTCGTAGAGGGCACATAAACTTGTCCTAAACAGTTAATCAAATGTTTTCTATACACGTTTTAACATCGATAAATATGAATTCAAGATATGTAAGCAATCAAAATAGTATAAGGTAGATTATTGTTTGTTACTTTCTCGCACACGACGCTTCATTATACATTTTAGAACTATTTGATTGAAGTAATAGTCCTAGGCCCAACAACATAAAACCACTATTGTTAGATAACTCTTGAAAATTGTAATTCAGTCTGTATGTCCATCCTGAAAAAAAAGGTATGAATTTTTGTCGAATTAATGTGACATCAAAATAATTTACATGAGACATACGGTAGGTAGGGGGCAAGACGGCGCTACCGGTATTTTTCCCGCGAGCCTATGGGAGGTTTTCCGGTAGAACACGTGACTAAGTCAGGCGGCAACATTCCATCTTGTCACACAACAAAATATTTGACAGTTTAAGGAAAGATCGTGTTTAAAGGATGAGGTAAAACATTTTTTCATAGGTCTCAGTCTAATTTTTTTTTAAACTGTTGGCTGTTACATGTCTGCTGTTATCATTACTGTCATATTTTTTTTACATGTTTAAACTGAAACCTATATTGTATTGTTAAGTTATGTGCAACTACGGATCAACTCTACGGTGAAAGTACAGAATAGTTCTCTGCTGTGCTGTAAATAGCACACTGTTGACAACTTTAACGATCGAACGTCATTGATTCCCGTGAAACACCAATCAAAATAATGGCTGCCGTGATGTCACATCCCGACAATCACACAGTTCAACTCTAGACACAGACGAACTTATGCATAATCTATTTGTTTTCCAATTTACACATTTTTTACAATTTTCTATTATTTGTGGTAAGCGATCAGTATTTCTGCCTGCTACACACGGAGCGAGGTGCGCACACACATTAGAAATATTATTTCTAATCCTAACCTTACTCTAAGTACTTACCCGTAAGTTTGCCAAATCACACAACAAAGGTCAGGTAACACCTCGACACTAGAGCAAAGGTCACAGCAGAGAACTATAATGTACTTCAGCCCCTCTTCACTGTGACCTTTGTTCTAGTTTCGAGGTGTTACCTAACCTTTGCAGTGTGATTGTAGAAGTTGTAATCAAAATTAAAGTGTGTTATTTGAAACGGAATATTAATTTGGCATTAACATTTAGATTGGGAGGGGGTATGTATTAGGATAAATTATAAATTAAAAAATGATTTAGTTATAAAAGTTATAAATTTGGTTGATATTGTTTGCGTCGGGAGATGTGACGTCACGGCAGCTATTAATTTTATAAGACATCCATTAATTTCATTGGTGTTACACGGAAATCTGTGACGTCTTCTAGTTAAAAATGTAAACAGTGTGTACTATTTATAGCACAGTGAAGAGTTGATCTGTAGTTTTACCTTAAGTTATTAAGCATATTATCTTATCAAGATACTTTGTTTTTTCATGACATTTTATTTTAGTTGCTAACAACGTGACCTGGGGTAAGATGATGAACAGTGAGTGGGACAAGATGGTGCTGTTGACTGCGTACTCCATCTTGCCCCACTCAATGATTTGCTGTCATATTTGTCCCTCATCATGTTGCAAAGTATTTAAACCAATTAAACAGTTTAATTAACTGTCACGTTACGTTTCTTTTTAGGAATTACAAACGCAAGAATGATAAAAGGAAGCCGCTGACTGAAAATATTATTATCCAGGTCAGGCAACTAATAGAGACTGGTCTGTCAGTGAAGGAAATTTCTCGCAGTATTGGCTATCCTGAATCAACGATTCGGAGGAGAATAAAAGCTGGTTGTGGGTCTGAGTCTCTGGGACGTTTTAAAGCAATATTCACTCCTGATCAAGAACAAGAAATTGTTGAACATTGTATAGCATTGGATTCCAGATTTTATGGATTAACCTTAAAGTCTCTGCGCTACCTGGCATTTGAATTTGCAGAACAGAATGGAATACCACATTCTTTCTCATTGGTAACGAAATTAGCTGGACGAGATTGGGCTAGAGATTTTATGAGTAGAAATAATTTATCTCTAAGAATTCAGCGAAAGACAAGTATAGCTAGAACGATGGGATTCAACAGGCAACAGTTAGCCCAATATTTTAAAAATTTACAAGAGGCCCTCGATCAATATAAGTTTCCAGTACATCGAATCTACAACATGGATGAAAGTAGCTTTCAGACAGTGCCAAACAAATTGCCCAAACATGTTCCTCCAGTGGACAAGCGAGAAGTGACTAAAAATGTTTCAGCTGAGCAAGGAAAGACTGTCACTGTTGCATGTAGCATGAGTGCTGCTGGGCACTATGTACCACCTTTCTTCATCTTTGCACGAAAACATCACGACCGTCTTCTTTTAAAAGATGGACCGATGGGATCAGCAATGGCCATCACAGATTCAGGTTTCATGAACACACCAACATTTGTGGTGTACCTCCAGCACTTTATAAAACACACCAACCCAAGTGCCGACAGCCCTGTCTTGCTACTTCTAGACAACCATATATCGCATGTTTCTCTCCCTTCAATAACGTTTGCTAAAGACAACAACATTCATATGTTAATTCTACCACCCCATAGCAGTCACAGAACTCAACCCTTGGATCGTAGCTTCTTTAGACCTCTGAAGGTCTACTATGACGACTTGTGCGACAACTGGACAACATCTAACCCTGGTCAAATTGTAACTGAGTACCATGTCGCTGAGATATTTAACAGAGCTTTTGAAAAAATTGCTACAACAGATAAAGCTATAGAAGGATTCAGATTAACAGGAATTTTCCCGCTTGACATCAACATTTTCACAGATGAAGATTTCTTACCAGTAACAGACCAAGATCAAGATGTAGACACAGCTGATATTGTTAATTGTGGTGTGGTTTGCTTCAATCAGGTTCCTCCTATTGGTCTACTTCCTATGGACAATCCTTCATCCCCGTTTCCAGAAAGAGAACAGTATGGGAAACGTAACATGCTTGTTTCAGGAAGTCTGGAACTTGGTCCATCCAGTGGCTGTGTACAGTCTTCAGCTTCACTCTGTGACTTAGGGTAGGTAGGGGGGGAAGGTAGACGGCACAATTTTCACATTTTAGCATATTCTGACAGCTAGACTTAACTATGAGATACCAAACTGCCATCAGTGTATAGCTTACTCATCCATCTAACATTAGTGTATAGCTTACTCATACATATAACTGAAGGTATAGAAAGCATACAGTTACGTGTAGACAGTAGAATACACATTTGCAAACATATATAAAAGGACTATCTTGTCCCCATTTTATGGTGCAAGATGGCACAGGCAAAAAGGTGGAACAAATAAATACACAATCAATGAAGAATTGACAAAAACTGCAGAATAATTGGAAAATTATAGAACACAAAGACTAATCCTATGTATATTTATTAACTTTAACTGATTCCACCTGGGGTATTTTTAGCGTTTGAATGGAATTAAATTTTGTATTTTTTTTTTGCACATCCATCAAGAGGACAAGAAATAGTACTTCTAAATATATTTACATTATAATGTAATATATATATATTTTTTTTAAACAGAAATAAACAGAGAATGTGATTATCACATGTTCATTGTGAAAAAAAAAAATTAGTTATTACTTAACAATTGATTTTACAAATCCCGCTGAAGACAGATGTGTTGGGCCATTGGCGCAAATAAAACGGCAACACAACGCATTTCCATTCTCTGGACTACATCAAACTGGAAATCTTGTAGGACCATTGTCCTGTTACAAGAGATATCCAGTGGGAGTTTGAGAATGTCCTGTTACAAGAGATATCCAGTGGGAGTTTGAGAATGAACGATGAAGAAGAAGATTTTACAAATAAAATACAATGTTAGAAATTAGAAATGAAAATTATTTGGAACATGAAATTTGAACTTATGAAATTTCAGAATCAATAGCTTCCACTTCTAATATCGTTTTTGTAGATAATCAAATTACGAGCACAAAAATATGTCATATGTAGGCATAGGGGATCATTCATGTGTTATTCGCAATAAGATTCAACATGGATGCAGGACAAGCCATGAGACTAGGCCTATAATGTCCATCAAAAATGTGGCAGTTTTGTCTTACAAATTTGCTTAAATTTTCAAACACAATGCTAAGCAGTAATTGCCAGGTTGGATTTCAATAATTTCCGCAACCAAAGTAAATAAAATTGTTATGCTATCACAAAAATAAGTGCAATTGAAAGTATGTATAGGCCTATGAAAAATATAAGATAAGATGGTTTCATATACCACCATGTTCAAAACTTATCAATAACTTACACAATTGATATCAATAACACAGAAAAATCATGCCAGAAGTAATGTGGGAGATATTACACTTTGGATTGGAACCATCTTTATGATGATTTGCATACTGAAAATAAATGTCATTGGAGTATGCCACTGGAGTCACTTTGGTATTAAGACATAAGTTACTCACTCAAGAAGTAGCAGTTTCTGACTCAAAACATAGCCATCCCTGACTCAAGACATAGCCATCCTTGACTCAAGACATAGCCATCCTTGACTCAAGGCATAGCCATCCCTGAGTCAAGACATAGCCATCCCTGAGTCAAGACATAAGCCATTCCTGACTCAAGACATAGCTGTCCCTGACTAAATTGAGTCTGCCAGAGTAGAATCAGTTAATATGGAGAAATGAAAATATGAAAAAAACACGGGGGAAAAAAATTGGAAATATAAAAAAACACATTAATATAACAAAAATTGCAGCAGAAATCGGTTCTGAAACTGATAATATCTTTGAATCTTGTAATGCTGCTTGGTATCGAAGTCAGCAATTTCCGAATGATATCGCTGTGTGTGAAGAATGACTCTTCATCCGTTTTACTGAAACATGGAGACTGTTTTATGAAACGTTCGATCGTTTTATTTATAAAAAATTTTGTGACCTTTTTGTGAAAAAATCGTGAAGGTTAATTTGGTCCCTTTTGGCCAAGTTCCTAGTACTAAAAGCCCTGTACTGATTTGCTAAGGGTCTGATCACAAAGCTCAATGTTTTGCCCATCAAATGTGGTCTGGTAGGTCAGCCTTCATTATTCAAAGAGCAGCACAGCATGCTAGCATTCTCAGAGTTTATCTGTGAGCTTGATTCCGTGCACCAGTTTGATTTGTGAGCTTGATTCCATACACCAGTTTGTTTCACTGATGATAGAGCTAGGTACTCCCCTGAAAATCGCTATATATTGCAGTTGGATACTCTTAAGCCATGTGGTATTGATACAGATCATTCATTTATTTAGATGTGCATGGTGGGGCCTTTCTTGAGTTGTTGTTCATGTTCTCTTCAGTCATAGTTGTTTTATCACGTTCTCATTCCTGATAGTTTTTCATGCGTGTGTCTATGAGATTATTTATGTGCATATACATCATTATTACCTTGGATGTCTATGCTGTTAAATTTCTGCCGTCTAATGTATTTGTGATAGTACTTTCATTTTTACTGTTTGTTCACTGTTTGTCTTGTATTTTCTTGAAAAAGACCTTAAGGTGGAAGTGTTGAAACTGTCTTGTATACTGTGATCTATATTTTCTTTATACACGTGCCATATAGACTGTGTATTTATTGTAAATCTCATTGATCGTGTTTTACGGAAGTACTATGTGAAATGAGGCATTTCTTTCAGAGTTTTCCTTCGTACCCTGAAGACACCAACTCTCGGCAAAATGTAATGTTTCAAGATGAAGCCTCCTATCTACAGGGGGTCTGTGTATCATTTAATAGTTCTTTCAATTTCTCATCAGTTCCGGTGTAGACATCTGTGATATTCACACACCGAGTTGCCATGGCGATGGTAAACAAGTGAAACAGGAAGTAGAAGAAACACAGTCTGACCAGGTACTTGTATATCACAATATTTGATTTTTACTATTTATTTTTACTATTGTTTTTTTATTTTGTGTTGTATTTCACAGCGTCAAGTTATAAAGAGATGTCATACAGTGTATGAGATAGGGTCAGAATATGTGTCTTGTATGAGATAGGGTCAGAATATGTGTATTGTATGAGATAGGGTCAGAATATGTGTCTTGTATGAGATAGGGTCAGAATATGTGTATTGTATGAGATCGGTCAGAATATGTGTCTTGTATGAGATCGGTCAGAATATGTGTATTGTATGAGATATGGTCAGAATATGTGTCTTGTATGAGATCGGGTCAGAATATGTGTCTTGTATGGTAGTATTCACTTATTCCGTTATATCTCTCGTCCATGATTTTTTTCTTCTGTTTCTCAAAATTCCGCAGATTACCAGGATGTAGTCCTCAATATGAATGAAATGTATTGTGGCAGAGTTTTCAGCTTAGCTGCAATATTTCCACCCTCTGGCCTGACACATCCGACTTCAGCATGGATTATGAGTCACTTTGACCATCTATGGCTGAAGTCAGCAGCCTTTTTGTGGTGTGAGTGCCGGTGTAGAAATATGCAGCTGATCGCAGTCCGGACGAAACAATGAGTTAATCTGAAATCTTAATTACACGTTATCTAGTATATGTATGTGAAGGTCATACTAACCTCAAAATGATTGGAGTGGTGGGCTGAGTAATTTGAGGTTGCAGGACAGGTCTGGCTTGCTTGCCATAGGTTGCCAACCCATGCTGTATGGGATGGGACTGCCAACATTACTCCAAACCTCCTTAGTCACTTCTTACAACTTGCCAGGCAGGTAACACAATGTCAATATTCTTTTCTGGGAAGTAAAGAAAGCAAGCTTGATGCGGACCACATCATCCCTAGGTATGATGCTTGTCATGATAAACTAAGACTAACACTGAATTCCTCATTACCCCTCAATGGCATGGAAAAAGAACAACTCTCTTATTTTTCCAACTAGTAGAATGGAGCGCCTATGGGGCAGAATGAGAAGTGTATTGAATCATCGTGCTACAGGAACCATCAGTATGCATACTCTTTGATTTGAAATATTTCTGTTGGCGAAAGGCTTAGCTGGTGGTGCCCATCTCCTCTTCAGTTAACGTTATTAGAAATTGCTGGAGGACTGTGTGTTGATGCATCTATTGTGGGTCCCCTATGATGCTGACGGGTTACTGGTTTATAGATATATCAAGTGAGATAATCTTTCCAGAATGTTGTCTTCATAGTGGATACTCTTAAGGCCTCTCTGTTCCGGGAAAGCAGGCCTGCATTGGCTAGAGACATGTTCATACATTCTTCGATGTCATTGGTCCATCGTCTTCTTGGTCTTCCTCATCTTCTCTTGCTAGGCACTCTTCCCTCTAGAATCAGCCTCTCGATACCATCATATCGCTTTAAGAGTCCAAAATACTGTAGTGTCTGTCTTATGACTGTATTTAGAAGCCAGCCTTCATTTCATTTCAGTAATTTCAAAACTTGAATGTTCTTTTTTCTGTCCATGATATTCGTAGGATCTTTCTGTAGCACTTCATTTCAAATGAATTTATTATTTTGGATATTTTCTTGTTTAAAGTTCAAGTCTCGAATTCATTATAGTTATAGATAGATAAATACCATTTGACATGAGGAGACTATGCAACTATAGGTCTGTTCATAGTGTAATGTTGTCATGTCAGAACTAATAACTTGTTATTATCTTGAGTATATTTAGCTACAGTTTGGTTTATTTCTCTTTTAGGTTGATGTCAAGAAAGAATGGGACAGTCAAATTGATGTCAAGAAAGAATTGGACAGTCAAATTGATGTCAAGAAAGAATGGGACAGTCAAATTGATGTCAAGAAAGAATGGGACAGTCAAATTGATGTCAAGAAAGTATGGGACAGTCAAATTGATGTCAAGAAAGAATGGGACAGTCAAATTGATGATGAAGATGAAAAAATGGATAAATGCAGTGATGAGAATACGGAGATGATGAGTGGTATGCCCTGTTTTTCTTTAGTTCACAAATATTTGATATTAGTACGTTCCAACAGATATGTCTGTATCTTTTCTAAACTTAAGCTAAAATCATACTGACCCGCAGCAATCATACTGGCCCACGACAAGAGTACTTGCCCACGACAATCATACTGTCTCATAACAATCACTGAGTTAATAAGTGAAACGATGAAACCACTTCCATGGTATACATGTGAGAGAAGACATAATTTCATGTGAAAAATTATCAGGCAGGGAACTGTTGAGGGTGGAAGGAGCAAAGGAAGTTAAAGAAAATCTTGGGAAAACAGTCTCAAAGACTGGATAGCTCAACACCCGTGTGTTGCCAGGGCTTGAAAGGGAAGCAAGGAATAACAACGCCATTTACCTTCCATGCATGTCATAAGAGGTGACTACAGAGGTTATGGAGTGAAGTGAACCCATCACATATAAGGTCAAAGTGACCCAGAAGTTATGCTGAAACCTGATGTATCGGATAGAATGGTGCAGATATCACAGCAAAGCTGTCAACCATAACAACACATTCCGGACTACATTCTACTAATCTGCAGGAATATGAGAACGAACGCAAGAGGTTAGGTCAACATTTTCCTACACTGACCTGCATTGCAGAAAATAGAAATTACTGCAGGGCTGTGTGTGAGTGTTGATACATCCATTGTAGTCAGGTTATGGTTTTGTGTGTGTGTGTGTGTGTGTGTATGTATATATGTATAATTTCTAAGGGTGTACTGATTAGGAAATTGGAACACCTATGAATGCATAGGTGTCAACTATTACAGATTTTCCATATTAATACAGATTTCAGATTTTTCACCTGTGAACACATCATTTTCACGTCACCTGAGAACAAATCATTCTCGCATGTTGCTTGTGAACAAATCATTCTCATTTGTCACCTGTAAACAAATTCTTACATGTCACTTGTGAACAAATTCTCACATGTCATTTATTTCATGTTCTCTCATCCTTTATTTTGCCCAGGTTGGACAGATGTCAAGCAGGAAGTGGATGATTCAACTTGTGAACATGGACCACATATCTACATAGACACCGCTGAGGTAATGCATTATTTCTTGTAGCATCAATGATTTCCTACAGTCATTCCCCCCATAAGTCAACATTTAAAAAAAAGTGATATAGTTTTACTGATTACAAAACAGAGTGTATCAATGTTTTGACCAAAAGGGCTTTATCCAGAAAAAAATTGTGATTCAGTAGGTTTTGTTAAATGTAAAACTTAATAGAAGTGACGTGGAAACCACAGGGGAAAGGAAGCAGGTAAATCTGAAAGCAGCACTGAAAGTTTTTTGTATATTAGAACTGGCAGTATTCACAAGTGGTGACTTTAATAGATTGTATCTTACCATTGTTTCAGATGCCTTATGGGATTAGTGATGCAGGCAATATGAAAATGGACAACAGTCATTTTACTAGAGCTGATGTGAATATTTCAGGAATGGAAGATGTGAAACAGTCTGGCCTGCATGGATCTATGAAAGGTAAGCGTGGAATGGAAGATGCAGTAGTAGATCTATTGTTAGTGCACAGGTTTCCTAGGCGAGTCGTACAAGGTTCAATTTCCAGTTCAAATGGGAAATATTTTAAAAATTATTACTCTCCTAGATCAATTGAGTCTAAGTCTAATTCCATTTAGTCACATTTTGTCAAAGGTTTAGTTTATTACTAGTCACATTTTGTTGAAAGGTCTAGTTTATTACTAGTCACATTTTGTCAAAGGTCTAGTTTATTACTAGTCACATTTTGTTGAAATACCTTATTTATTAATTCATTCAAGAAATATTAAAGGGCATATTGATGTAATTGAACTCAGGTTTCACCATATATCTTGCAGAAAAAACAACCAACAACAATAGCAGCAACAATAATCAACAACAGCAGCAATAACCAATAGCAGCAATAACCAATAGCAGCAATAACCAACAACAGCAGTAATAACCAACAACAGCAGTAATAACCAACAACAGCAGTAATAACCAACAACAGCAGTAATAACCAACAGCAGCAATAACCAATAATGACAGCAATAACCAATAATGACAGCAGCAACCAACAACAGCAGCAACAAGCAACAACTAATATAATATCAACAACACACTAATAGCAGTAACAACATCAACAACGCATCAGCAACAAAACAACCTTGCAGTTTGTTGACATGTCGTGTCCATTGCTTAATAATACAATCACACAATTTATTTTTGTTACTATATAATTGTTTATAAACTATTCTTGTCTGTAAATGTCATTTCAATCTTCCTTTTTCTATTTCCCACAGACAGTCAGCACAGTTGTACCCAATCACGTCCCTGTATTAACCATGAAATAGCTGGAGACTCATGCAGTCATTGTTTCTCTTCTACACATGATTCTGTCCCAGATATCCAGAAATGTGATATTGTCTCAGACAGTTTATTAGAAGTTAGAAATCATGTGCTCACTCGGAGAGTATGTCACAACTGAACGGGTCAAACTTTTCTGAAGAGATCGTATACAGGAAAACAAATATTTATCCCGTGGCAGACAGGAGATTCAGAGAAAGTAGATTTATTATAGAATCTAACACCCCTAATGTAGCCATACCAGATTGTTGGAATGTGGTTGCAGTTCAAAACCACATTGATCAAATCCAAAAACAATGATTGTAGTGAGGTATCCAATGATTGTATTGAGGTATCAAATGATTGTAGTGAGGTATTAAATAATGAAAGTTGTATTTTAGAGAAGAATTTTCTGGAAACTGTGAAAACATCTTATTCAGGTAACTGTGACAGTAGTTGGTTGTGTAGTCGTGAAGATGTTCGTGGTGGTAAGGTGAACAGTTGTCAAGGGGGGAAGCCAAATACCTGCGATATTTGTGGTGAAAGTTTTAGTATAAATAGTAATTTGAATATTCACAAAATAAAACACATTGGCAAACCATATAGGTGTGATGTTTGTGGTGTAGAATTTGCTTATAGTCGAAGTTTGCAGATTCATAAAATATTTCATACGGAGGAACAGGAGAAGCTCAGGTCCTGTACATGTGACGTTTCTTATGATCAGAACGAGAAGTCGTCTGAAAGTAGGGGTACATTACACAAGGGCTATGGATGTGATGTCTGTGGTGCAGATTTTACTCAAAATTTTGGTTTAAAGGCGCATTTCAAGGTTCATACAGGCATGAAGCCGTACAAGTGTGATATCTGTGCAGAGGAGTTTAGCCAGAGTAGTAGTTTAACCGCTCATATTAGGATACATACAGGAGAGAAACCTTTCAAATGTGATATTTGTGATATGTGGTTCTCCCACAAGGGAAACCTCACAGCGCACACAAAAATCCACAAGAATTTAAAGTTGTATAAATGTGATAATTGTGGTGCTGATTTTTCAAATAATTGACACCTGACAACACATAGTAAGGTGCACGCAGGTAAGAGGCCTTATAGGTGTGACATTTGCGGTAGTGTATTTGCTCAACGAGGAAGTCTAAAAATACACAGGCAGGTGCACAAGGAAGAAAAGCAGCACAAGTGTGATGTTTGTGGTGTAAAGTTCGCACAAAGTCAAAGCTTAATTGTGCATAAAATGTTTCATTCAGTTGAAATGCCTCACAAGTGTGATGTTTGTGGTGTAGAGTTCGCACAAAGTCAAAGCTTAATTGTGCATAAAATGTTTCATTCAGTCGAAATGCCTCACAAGTGTGATGTTTGTGGTGTAGAGTTCGCACAAAGTCAAAGCTTAATTGTGCATAAAATGTTTCATTCAGTTGAAATGCCTCACAAGTGTGATGTTTGTGGTGTAGAGTTCGCACAAAGTCAAAGCTTAATTGTGCATAAAATGTTTCATTCAGTCGAAATGCCTCACAAGTGTGATGTTTGTGGTGTAGAGTTCGCACAAAGTCAAAGCTTAATTGTACATAAAATGTTTGATTCAATTGAAATGCCTCACAAGTGTGATGTTTGTGGTGTAGAATTTACCTCGATTGAGGACCTAGAGGCTCACCAAAAGGCACACAGTAAAGAAATGCCTTACAGGTGTGATTTCTGTAGTATTGGATTCTTTGAAGTTTGTAGCTTGAATTCACATATGAGAGTACACGCAGGAGAAAAACGTTATGATTGCGATTTATGTGGTGTGTGTTTCTCTCTTCCTGGAAACCTTAAATCACATCAAAAAGTACACACTGGAGAAAGACCTTATAAATGTGATATTTGTGGGGTGGGGTTTTCTCAAAGCGGACATCGAAATCGGCACAAAAGAATTCATACACGAGAGAAACCCTACAGGTGTGATGTTTGCGGTGTAGATTTTAATCAGAGTGGTAGTTTAAAAGCGCACAAGCGAATCCATGCAGGAGAGAAGCCGTATAGATGTGATGTTTGTGGGGTTGGATTTACTCAAAGTTGACATTTAAACACACATAAACAAACGCATACGGGGGAGAAGCCGTATAAGTGTGAACTATGTGATACTGGGTTTTCTCACAGCGGAAATTTGAAGTCACACAGAAAAATACACATAAAGAGAGCAGTGTATAGAAGTTTACAGTAGATTGCCTGCAAGTAATACAAGCCTGAATGACAGAGATTAACGTGCAAGTAATACAAGCCTGAATGACAGAGATTAACTTGCAAGTAATACAAGCCTGAATGACAGAGATTAACGTGCAAGTAATACAAGCCTGAATGACAGAGATTAACGTGCAAGTAATACAAGCCTGAATGACAGAGATTAACTTGCAAGTAATACAAGCCTGAATGACAGAGATTAACTTGCAAGTAATACAAGCCTGAATGACAGAGATTAACTGCAAACAATACAAGCCTCAATTGCATAAATTACCTGTAAGAAATGACAATAGTTAATTAGTTGTAAGCCTTAGTTGCAGATACAAGCTGCCAGCAATGCAATCTCGATGGACAGACAGTAAATTAACTGTATAAATGCAAGCCCTAACTAGACTAGATGCAACTAATTTAACAACTAGATGAAGTATGTTGGAAATGGATGGGTGTCAGGACCCAGGTTACAGTGCATGAGCTTGTCCAACTACACTCGAAACCATAAGACATAATTATATACACAGATGGCTCAGCCAACAGAAATACAAATAAAAACGGTTGGGGTTTTGTTGCCTACAGAAACTGCGTGAAGTTGGTTGAGAAATCGTCTGGTATACTCCACTGTCACATCGAGCATGAGGATTGAGATAGAGGGAGTTACAGCAGCACTAAATTGGTTGATAACTGATACAGTATCACACTCTGTAATACTCACAGATTCTCAAAGCATGCTGCGCAAGATAGAAAAATGCATGCTGAGAAAGGAATGGTTTGATTTATTGAATAGGTCAAGTGTCAAGAGCATTACATGGATATACTGCCCTGGTCATGCTGGTGTCAGTGGAAACGAGAGAGCTGACTTATTGGCAGGCAAATTTGGTGACAGATGGCATAATGCTGAGATAAAGCAGACTTGATTAAGGCAGTCAAAAATTCATTTTAAAATTAAGATAAGGTTAATGATGAGGTTAATGAGGCTGAGAATGTACACATACAGAGAATGTCAGAAATGGGAGTGTCTAGAGGTGAAGGAAGATAAAGTAGTCATTTTGGAAAGACCCAAAGATCGTGTAATCAACACCTGACAGGGACTCTGGGTCTACATACACTGCTGGCTGTTGGAGCGGAGCACTTATGGGAGCGTCCCACGTGCTGTGATACTAGTTTCTAATCAAGAAACTAGACTAGATGCAAGTCCTAATGACAAACTAGACTAGATGCATGTCCAAATAATAGATTAGTTGTAAGTCTGTCCAATGATAGATTAGTTGCAACTCCAATAATAGATTAGTTGCAACTCCAATAATAGATTAGTTGCAACTCCAATGATAGATTAGTTGCAACTCCAATTTTATATTAGTTGCAAGAAGGGCACGGCCTAATACCCGACAGTAGGTTAACTACAAGTGATGCGAGTCCCAATGACAGACAGTAGATTGGCTGAAAGCCCTTATGACAGACAGTAGATCGTCTGAAAGCCCTTATGACAGACAGTAGATCGGCTGAAATTCACAATGACAGAAAGTTCATCAACTGCAGGCCCCAATAATAGGAGATTTGCTGAAAGCAACAACAGAAATTGGATCCGCAGAAAGTGATGCAAGCCCCAACAACAGAACGTAGATCAGCTGAAAGTGATGCAAGCCCCAACAGAACGTAGATCAGCTGAAAGCCCCAACAACAGAACGTAGATCAGCTGAAAGTGATGCAAGCCCCAACAACAGAACGTAGATCAGCTGAAAGTGATGCAAGCCCCAACGACAGAACGTAGATCAGCTGAAAGTGATGCAAGCCCCAATGACAGAACGTAGATCAGCTGAAAGTGATGCAAGCCCCAACAACAGAACGTAGATCAGCTGAAAGTGATGCAACTCCCAACAACAGAACGTAGATCAGCTGAAAGTGATGCAAGCCCCAACGACAGAACGTAGATCAGCTGAAAGTGATGCAACTCCCAGTGACAGGCAGTAGATGATGTTGATGAACTTCTCTACCAGATATTCTATTTTGTATAATTCATTTTCATCCTTGCTCAATTGATTATGGTTGTTTTCCTCTGTTTATTGGTAATGGTAGGGTATTTGTGACGCATGTTTACTTGTTGAATATAATGCCTCTATTTAGTGCGGTGTGTGTTCACATCGAGCTATGAATAAATATTTATACAATAATGATATTTGTGTGGGAACTTATCTATGTGCGTGTGTGTGTGTGTGCACACTAAACAATAGAATAGGATACAGTATAAACTCAAGCACACAAAATGTTTTTTTTCTAAACTTTATTTTTCACAAAACCTAAACTAGAATAATAAGTTACATCAAATTTCTTGACACCCAAATACTCGTCTCTGGTATCGTTGAAGATTTTCTCCTCCAGACAACCGACAACTACTCGATCTTCTGACAGATAAAATTTGTTAGCGAAATAATGTTTGGCGTGGTACAGTTGAGGCAAGTCACCTGTAGATAAGAAATTATTAACTAAATGATAATTCATGAGATTGCAGGAAAACGGTTTACCGTTATTATATAAAAAAAACACACACATACATTCATATAAGTTTTGCAGTGACGTATGGGGCAGACGTTAGGGCGTTGGTCTCACAGCTGTGAGGCGTGGAGCAGACGTTAGGGTGTTGGTCTCACAGCTGTCTGTATGGAGCTGTACTCACAGCTGTGTGGCCTGGCAGTAGAGGCCTTCGAAATGAATGAATGAGGCCTTCAATCGTTTCTTGATTATTCCCGTGTTTTCCGTTGGTCAAAATTTATATGCTTGCAATCGCATGCCACAATAGGCAAGGCTACTCCAAGTATATAAATAGTAACCAATGGAAATCATGACAATAATAAAAACGTATGGAATGAAGACCTCATTAATTCAGCTACAATGCCTGTACTGTCGAGAGAGACACTTGTGAGGTCCCATTGGTCGACTCTCAGTAAGAACTCGTACTTTTTTGTTCGAGGGTAAATCTTAAATTTAAAAAAAACACCCTGTGAATGACATAAAGATAAGAAGAGCGTGTAATATTGGCCAGGAATTATCAGCATTGATAGTCTGAATAAAAACAAACCCTGTACATGACGAGATGATAGCAAGGGCGTGTACTATTGGCCAGGAACGTGTAGTATTGACAATTTTTTAAAAATAATCCTGGTTCTTCTTTGCAATTAGTGCCTACCTACGTATTTTATTCTTATAATTAATCTAACTATTATATCATTAATTAATCAATAATTAATTTTAATATTACTTTTTTAGGGTTAGGGGATAGAGGTAGTTATGTTTTATATAAATAAATCTAACCCAAATACTAAATATATTTAAATTAATAAATAACAAACATAAACTGATAAACATAGCCAAGGGAAATAATCACACAGGTAGGTATTAATTCCAAACTAGTTTCCTAAACCTGTACATGACATGACGATAGCAAGGGCATGTACTATTGCCAGGAGCATATACGATTAGCTAGTAACATGCAGAATTGGCCAGTAACATGCAGAATTGGCCAGGAACATGCAGTATTGGCCAGGAACATGCAGAATTGGCCAGGAACATGCAGTATTGACCAGGAACATGCAGAATTGGCCAGGAACATGCAGAATTGGCCAGTAACATGCAGAATTGGCCAGGAACATGCAGTATTGACCAGGAACATGCAGAATTGACCAGTAACATGCAGTATTGACCAGGAACATGCAGTATTGGCCAGTAACATGCAGTATTGGCCAGGAACATGCAGTATTGGCCAGGAACATGCAGTATTGGCTAGTAACATGCAGTATTGACCAGGAACGTGCAGTATTGGCCAGGAACATGCAGTATTGACATTATGTAAGAAATCATGTGACAGTTGACAAACAGAACAGCTAAAAGGACACAAATAATAGCTGACTGTAGGCATACACAAAACAAACTAAATCCACGTTTCTGTCATACGCCTTCTTGCGGTATCTGGGACCTGATCTTCTAGTTCATGGTGCAAAGAATGGGACCACTATCTTCTTTTCAGATATGTCGTAGGAGGCGACTAAGGAAAGCGGTATAATTCTGACTCTGGCTATACTACTAAAACAGCGATAAAACACATTTGCATTTTCTGGACTGAATCCTGCTGGACATCTACTCAAAGCAATTTATCCGTAGGACGACGATCTAAAGATGAAAAATATCTACATGAGGAAAATAGATGGAAAGTAGATATGATAAATAAGGAATATAGATGGAAAGTAGATATAATAAATAAGAAAATAGATGGAAAGTAGATATAATAAATAAGGAAAATAGATAGAAATGATGATATGACTTAAGAAATTTCTTCTTCTGCGATCAGTTTCCTATGCTCATAAGTCTATACAGGAAGGTGGGACGTCTCCATGAATTCAGTCGTCAGTAGGAGGTCCTCACGGTTGCCCCACAGCTTCACCTTCAGATCTGTCTCTTGGGGCCATATTTTGGTTCTCACGTTATCAAAGAGTGGGCATGTCTGCAGAATATGTTCTGGAGTCTGGGGACCCTTTTGACATGGGCATTGGTCAGTTTAGGCAACCTTAATTTTGTGGAGATGTGCTTGTAGTCTGCAGTGTCCTGTGCGAAGTCTAAAAATTGTGTTTTGTTGTGACCTGTTTAGCTTTAGAATAGGGTCCTGTGGAAAGTTACTGCCTGTTCTCTGACTCCATGTATGTTTGTATTTTCTTTTGATGAGAGTTTTTGCTTCAGTCAGTGATATTCTGTGCTGGAATTGTTCCTTTTTTGCACCTGCTTTTGCCAGTCTGTCAGCTCCTTCATTTCCTGCTATTCCACAG
This sequence comes from Meghimatium bilineatum, assembly GCA_034231615.1. Taxonomy (NCBI): domain Eukaryota; kingdom Metazoa; phylum Mollusca; class Gastropoda; order Stylommatophora; family Philomycidae; genus Meghimatium; species Meghimatium bilineatum. The sequence goes on from CM067302.1 coordinate 23,908,362, forward strand.
TGTGCATGGATCCACTGCAGCACAACTTTATTGTTGGCAGATAGTTGATTTAGAAGTTCTACAGTTGTTTTTGTTAGGAGATCTTTAGGTTCCTTGTGGATGGTTACCTTAAGAAATTTGAAATTATCGTCAGGGTGAGCAAAATATGGAGACTGCTGGGACGTTCAAGATGTGTATAACCAGAGAGATACGGGAACTATCGGCAACCGTACAGCAAGCGTCACGTGCTGGAAGAGATCTAGGACCTAAGAGTTTTCCCGGAATGCCTCCTCAGAAAATAAACTAAAACTTAAGGTTAGGGTTAAAATTTAAAACTAAGAGCTATGCCAAAGACCCCCCCCCCTCTTTGTTCAATATCATCAGGTGCATCTCTACATAAAAAATTCTCTGTGATGGACCTCCAATATGTTCTCTATCTTACCTAGATTTCAACCTGTCCATCTTGTGATGTTTCTCTCCAACATGTATCTCTGCCCACCTCTTGCTCACCTCACCTCTAGATTCTACCTTCAAGTAAGATCTTCAACAAGGTGCCATGCCTTTTCATAAAATGTTTCAACTAATATTTGATTTGATTGATCGTTATTTCCGTTAATAGTTGTTTTTTTCATACGAAGTTTTTGTTACAAAATTTATGTTGGTTTTCTTCTATTTCCATGAAGTTCTCTCCATTGTTCTATATATCCACATTTCAAAAGTATCAATTCTGTCGTCTAGCTGTTTATCAACTCTCTATTGTTCTGTTTATCAACTCTTTACTGTTCTAGCTGTTTATCAACTCTCTATTGTTCTGTTTATCAACTCTTTACTGTTCTTGCTGTTTATCAACTCTCTATTTTTCTAGCTGTTTATCAACTGTCAATTTAGTGATGCTGAAAACAGTCTCTCCTGCATGAAATGCTAAGACAACAGTCTCTCCTGCGTGCAATACAAAAACATACAACTAATTGTTGTTACATAAAATAAAAGAAAGTTACCTAATGTAAGAATACATATTGATCTGACATAGTTACCGCCGGCACACGGTAAATGTCCCCAGTTTTTGTAACGTGTCAGAAATGGTTTGATCTCTTCGTCCGTCTCAGGCTCACCTGTAGATAATACAAGATGGATGTCATGATTGTAATAGAAGCAGAAGGTCAAGAGTTAACCCTCCGTCGACCTGTACCAATTCTAGATCTGTAAAATTATATGTACATGTTATTATATAATTCTTAGGGATTTATCGGCTTACCGTTATGGTAGGTGGGTCCTAAAAGCTGAATTACTGGTATAGTAATTGAGTCTAAGAGTTGCAAGTATCGGCGTAACGTGGTAACCAGTTGAACATCATTCAAACATTCTATCCGCAGTCACACACAATAGCGTAGATCTATCCTCAGTCACACACAATAGCGTAGATCTATCCTCAATCACTCCCAATAGCATAGATCTATCCTCAATCACACACAATAGCGTAGATCTATCCTCAATCACTCACAATAGCGTAGATCTATCCTCAGTCACACACAATAGCGTAGATCTATCCTCAGTCACACACAATAGCGTAGATCTATCCTCAGTCACACACAATAGCGTAGATCTATCCTCAGTCACACACAATAGCGTAGATCTATCCTCAGTCACTCACAATAGCGTAGATCTATCCTCAGTCACTCACAATAGCGTAGAAACATCACGCCCAGACATTTCCTTGATGTTATAAATTCTAGAATTTTCTCTGTCGTTGTCTCCCCCTTCACCCTCGACTGTCCTGTGCAGAATAATTATGGAAAGTGAGTCTTATCTCGCTACATGTCCATACCAAATAAACGATATCTCCCCTATATCCATCCAGGGATTTAGGTGGGTAAACTTTACATAAATTTATGAAAGCCTCGAATTCCTAGTTGTGGGTTGTGGTTGATTACTTACCTTTGTAAGAGCCTCTAATTCCTAGTTGTGGGTTGTGGTTGAGTGTGGCAAAGTAGGTTTCATCTGGATAAGATGTGTCCCGTTTGACCCACTCCAAAAGAATCTTGGCCGTGTTATTGTGTAACACATAATCAACGTAATCTCTGTAACATATAATTAACGTAATCTCTGTAACATATAACCAACATAATCTCTGTAACATATAACCAACGTAATCTCTGTAACATATAATTAACGTAATCTCTGTAACATATAATTAACGTAATCTCTGTAACATATAATTAACGTAATCTCTGTAACATATAATTAACGTAATCTCTGCAACACATACGAGGCGTGTTCAAATGAAAACGGGACTTGTGGATTTATTTAAAAAGTATCATACGCAATTTAATATTTTCAACGGAATTGAACAAAGCAACCACTTGTGAATAAGAATGCACCTGGGTTCATCAGAAAAAATCTCCGTATGCATTTAGGCAAGCATCCCACTGTTTAGGTAGACGTCGAATGCCGTCCGAGAAAAAGTTGCGTGGCTGTTCTCTGAACCATGTGGGCTGTCCCAATTGACATATGGAATTCTTCTGCAAGCGAACGAATGCTCCGACGACGGTCAGTCAGTACTGCTTTATCAAGCACGGCTATGGCTTCTTCTGTTGCAACAATATGCGCCTGACCTGGCCGTGCAAGATCTGCCGTTAACTCACGTCCGTCTTTAAACATACGCACCCACTCCATCACTCTGGTCCTCGACAAACATTTGTCACCATATGCTGCCTTCATTCTCCGATGAATGTCTACTGCTTGACATCCTTCAAATGAAAGAAACTGGATCACAGCACGCTGATTCACTTTGGACGGGTTCGGAATCACACCCGCCATATTGTTAACAGTCTTCTGCAGCACATATGCATGCTGGGAAGATGAACACGTGACCGTATGTAAATTATTGGATACTCATTACTAGTGCAAAATGTCATCAATATCAGTGCGCTCTATCACGCGTGGTGTAACAAGTCCCGTTTTCATTTGAACACGCCTCGTACATTTATCTATTTTAGTCAGTTATTTCTTAATCTTCTTCGGCGCTAATTCTCTAACTCCCACTGTGTCTGTCTTGTAGCAGGACAATGTGTCTGTCTTGTAGTAGGACAATGTGTCTGTCTTGTAGCAGGACAAGGATCCTGCTAGAGTTTCAACAGGAAAGCAGCGTACTTCACCCAGAAAATATAGGCAACAATATTTCTTAATGTTTACTTAACAAGAAATTGAAACAGATCACCGTGCTAGGAATTATGTGCACTAACCACTTGACCATCGCGTCTTCTTATACTATTCATATACATTGGTTCTCACAATCCTGCCGGCATGCAGTCTGGATAAATGAACGAGTTATGTTGTGCTACACCGTGACACCGTGGCATGGCAGAAAGTCAGCCCCATATCTGATACACCGTACAGCAGATTCTTGAGACTAACGGGAATTGAACCATGTCCGTTCTAACGGCACCTAATTGTCTTGCAACTCAAATAAACGGGTTTTTTTCGTAATTGACTAACCGCATCTCGGACAACCTGGTTCAATTCCCGTTAGTCTCAAGAATTTTTAATTTATCCTCTTGCTTCCTACATGAATTTACTGGTACGTCATATACACTGTTGTGATCAATAATAGTCTACGCGATCCGGCGCAGCTCGTGATGGTGATAAGAGCAGTACAATCTACAATCTATGGTACTGGTGGATGCTGGTAGCGAGAGCAGTACAATCTACAATCTATGGTACTGGTGGATGCTGGTAGCGAGAGCAGTACAATCTACAATCTATGGTACTGGTGGATGCTGGTAGCGAGAGCAGTACAATCTACAATCTATGGTACTGGTGGATGCTGGTAGCGAGAGCGACCTGGCGCCCTGCTTGATGCACTTATATCATAACTATTTGATACATATATCATAACTATTTGATACATATATCATAACTGTATGATACATATCTGATATCTATGTTTTAACTACAGGTACATCCGTCACATCGGCTGACTAGATATAAAAACATTTCTTGCTGACTTGCCATTAGCGCTGTAAAATCATCATCATCAAGTGGCATAGCCTGATTAGCATGTAGCAGTCATCACAGACTTTCGAAACTTCTGTCTATCTTGAGCCAGTCTTCCTGCTTCTGTTACTGTCATGTTCAGGTGGTCTTTGATGTCTTCGGGACTCTCCAAAAAATTTGCGTTTTTACCCCCCCCCCCCAATCTATAGGTAAGATAAGAAAAATAATTGTTTTTGGAAAGTCCCGAAGATCACACAATCAACACCTGAATGGGACTCTGAGTCTACATTCCCAGGGATGGCTGCTGGAACGGAGGGCGGAGCACTTATGGGAATGCCCCGCGTACTGTGAAGCCAGTTTCTAATCAAGAATCAAGTCTTGCGCCCATCATCTTCTTAGTCTGCCTCTTGTTCGCCTTCCTGGCAGTATCCCCCCACCCATTGTTATATTCTCTAGGTTGTCATGGCGTTTGATATGACCACAATACTGTAGTTTTCTGGAAAGTACCATGCTGTTTAGCCAGTTTTCTTGTACAATCATTTCTCTCAGGATGGCCACATTGGTGATCTTTTTGGTCCATGGTATTCTGAAGATTTTTTCTGTAACATTTTGTTTCAAATGCAGCGGTTTTATTTTTCACTTTGATGGCGATTGTCCAGGATTGACACTCATACATTGCCACTGGGAATACGCAAGCTCTTAGGAATGTTATTTTTGTTGTTTTGCAGCAGCTCAACCATAAGTATCAGCCGCTGTGACGCGATAGCCAACTTTCCTCTGATTTCATTACAGTCCCCGTTACTGTTGATAAGAGAGAACCAAGGTATTCAAAACTAGCGACTCTTTCTAATTCGTTGTTGATACTGATTGAGAACTTGCTAGTGGTTTTATCGATTGTTATAATCTTGGTCTTGTTTGCTTATAGAAACGCTGTAAAATAAGTTGTGCTATTATGACTGAAAGAGATGAGGAAATTATTAACATCCAAACAAATTACAAACAAGTTAAAAATGAGAATTATAAAATGCTACATCTATTCCATATTAATGTATGGCTCAGAAACATGGACACTAAATAAACAATTAGAAGACAAAATTGATGCCTTTGAGATGTGGGTATATAGAAGAATAGGGAGAACATCATGGAAAGAGAAGAAAACAAATAAAGAGGTGCTAAAGACACTTAATATGAAGAAAGAACTACTAAGAGAAATAAAGATCAGGCAAATAAAATACTTTGGACACATTAAAAGACATGACACCTTATTGAAGACCTTACTTGAGGGTAAAGTCAAAGGGAAGCGAGCAAGAGGTAGGCAGAGATAAAAGTGGGAGAGTAACATTACACGATGGACAGGTTACAGTCTAGCAGAGTGCACCACCAAGACAAGAGACAGGAGATGTTGGAGATACGTTGCTGCCAACCTTCGTTGCGGAGACGGCACTTGATGATGATGATGACTGAAAGAGAAGTGTGACTGACTGACTGACTGACTGACTGACTGACTGACTGACTGTTGTTTACCTGTTGACTGTAATATGTACAGAACCCTTGATTGGACGGATACCAAACGGGGGAGTTGTCCTCCATCTATCGTAGTTTGCCCTACAGAAAGAACACAAATTACAGAAATGATATACATGACGAATTGGAGTGTTTCTTCTTCTGCGTTCGTTCTCAAACTCCTGCAGATTACCATGACGTAGTCCAGAGAGCTGAATACACGTCATGGTTGACATGTTTGCTGCGATATCTGCGCCTATCGCCATGACACATCATATTTCAGAATATCGAATCGATCAGGTTGACTTCTATGATTGTTGACTTGTCGTCAGGAGCAAATATAAATAACCAAATGGTCAGAGGGTGTCCGACAAAGTGGATGGTGCCGCAGTAACCTAATGAACAAATAGTAACGCACAATGAGGTAAACAGTTTACTAAAACACTTACCTGGCCTTTTAATAAACATATATTTAAAAAAGTATATATTAAAAAACATACAATAAAACTAAACAGGACAATTCTCCACGTATCGGCTCAAATTGAACCTTTTTCAAGAGACAAACAACAGAAAACGACAAAATAAAAAACAAAATAGATGTCTATTTTTCATCAAGCCCCGTCTCCATAGCGCAGGGATGGCAACGCATCTAGTTAAAGTGAAAATGCGTGCATTCATTATAAACAAACCGAAAGTGGGAAATTAGAGACACTATAGATGAGTGCAAGAATAATAAAAGTAAAAGATAAGAAAAATACCCCTTTTGTCACTCTATCAGACAGGCAGGTTTTAAGAACATAGTCACAACAGGCACGACTGAAGGGAACAGAGACAGATGGGGACGTGAGAAAATATTCATGTGACAACCTAGCAAGGCCTGGAAACAACGATCCTGACAACAATACTGTGAACAGAGAACCATGGTCACCTACGCCAACAAGAATGGCATATGACAATGACAGATGAGCAACGATGAGGCTGTGTGGTGGTGGGGTGAGTGGGTTTGGGGAAGGAAGGACACAAGAAGAATCAACATTTGAAAACGCATGGAATGAATGTGAAACCAAACACAGACATAAACATATATATAAAACCAAACCTAAACATACATAGAAATGTATACACACACCAAGAGTTAAGAAACAAACACACAACAAAATGGACACAGATGTGTGAAGGATACCCACACAAAATGCACAGTCATGTAAATGTATCCACACACAGGAAAGGGCTCACACCAGAATAGGCATACACATTGACACAGAATGGAGATACGTGCATTAACATAAAAAGCGCTCACATAAATATACATATATATATGTATACATAAATATGAACATTCATGCACATAAACACTTTCTCACATAAATAATAACATGAACACTCGTACACATAGAAACATATACATATATTAATGTAAATATAAACGTTCGTTCACATAAAGATAATGCTATAACAGCGTCAGGAGCAACACTGCACAAGGGGCATTCACACAAGTCATCTGTTTAGAAATTACGTCAGCCATTACGTCAGCCACTCGACATCTAAACTTATATAACTTTCAGTGTCCCAGTCAGCGTCCCAGTCAGTTGATGATTGTGTCAGACATCTAAACTTATATAACTTTCAGTGTCCCAGTCAGTTGTTGATTGTGTCAGACATCTAAACTTATATAACTTTCAGTGTCCCAGTCAGTTGTTGATTGTGTCAGACATCTAAACTTATATAACTTTCAGTGTCCCAGTCAGTTGTTGATTGTGTCAGACATCTAAACTTATATAAGCTCAATGTCCCAGTCAGTTGTTGATTGTGTCAGACATATATACGTATATAGCCGATCCGACCATTGACACATAGGTTCCCAAATACCGCACTGGCAATACTTAGGGCAACATTCTCGTCAATTGTCGCAGTATGCGATAAGATTCTGCCAAGATATACGAACTTATTGGCAGTATTTAATTTTTGTCCCTTTACTGTGATTACTTGTTCTGTGTAGGAGACACCTGGCGTTGGTTGTTACAGTACTCATGTCTTCACGGTGCTGATGGTGAGACCGAACGCATCACAGGCCACAGAAAAGAGATCCATGCTGTCCTGCATGTCTTTCAGACTGGTAGAATTTAATGTACAATCGTCGGCGAACAAGAGGTCGCGAACAATGTCCGTCTTAGTTTCAGTCTTGTCGTCATTTAACATGGCAGAGAACACCATGCTCAAGAGCGTCAGAGCCAGGACGCAATCTTGTTTGACACCGTTATTTCTATAAACGGGGTTGAGTGTGCGAACTGGCGAACCATGTTGGGGAGTTAATTTATGAGATGATGGCGTAAGCCATAACAAACGCCATGACAAGCCATAACAAAAGCCATGACAAGCCATAACAAAAGCCATGTAATGATACATCGAACTCCAGCCATATAACATCCGTAGTCACCGTTTACCAGGTATAGCAGGTAAGCTCACCTCTCTAAAGCAGATAACCCCACCCCTCTATAGCAGGTAACCCCACCCCTCTATAGCAGGTATAAGGGTAGCTGTTCTGTGTGACAGCAAACATGACGGTAACCATACACCTCCTCTTTATATGCGGATGCAATCTATGAAATATTTCATGAAATGCAGATATTTACACATGAAATCTCAGGAATAAACGTTTATTTACGTTAATCCAACCAACTTAATGTAAACACATTTGTAGTGCTATTGAAACTACACACTCCAAGTATACATGCGCACTGCACGCAACATACACGCTCAGAACACGCATACGATGTACAATTTCATCGTTTGCCACACACACTATGTACATACTTCACACAAAATACTGGCCACACAAAAACTCTGACGATAATACCTCACACAAACACCGAGATAAAATTCCAGCTTCGGAAAGCAACCACAAACGTTGGAAAAGCTAGGGCTTTGGCAACACATGACAATAGGTATTAGTGTCGCCACTGTTGTTAACCTATATCTTTCTGTCTGCCTGCCTGCCTGCCTGTCTGTCTGTCTATCTATCTAATGTATCTAATCTATCTATCCCTTTATGTCCTTTCAGAATCAGGGATAGAAGAGTTGTCTGGAGACGGCCCTCTTGTGTGCTGATTATGTTGTGGAATTTGTCGCCTCTTTGACTTCGGTGGTCCATCGTTTTCAAGGTCGGCCTCTAGATCTGCCTTCACTGTATCTGCGTAGCATAGCTTGCTGTGGTATGCTGTCTGATGGTAGTCTGCTAATGTGTGCAAACCATTTGATCTGTTGTCTCTTAATGTATTCCAAGATTTGGGCGGTGCCGGTTCCGGTAATATGTCGTGTTAATTAATTGCCAATACTCACACAAACACCATCGCCCCTCCCATCATTCACAAATGCCTTCTACTCGCCAAACTTACGCATCGCACTATTCTTACCGTTTTATCGTTCCTTCCAAATCATTAGCCCCATCATAGGCTGTCAGAATCTTAACCAGTTCATGGTTGGTCTTCAAAGGAAACTCTTGTCCAGTCAACGTAAAGAAATACTTCCAACTAGGAAACTCCCACAATTCCTCCATACACAAAATCTCTGGCTCTAACACAGTAAACCACGCCCACTGAACATCTATTCGTTTACTGGCAATGAAAACATTTGGTAAACACTTGCTTATTCCCAACATGGCGTTGTAGAAAGTATCTGTTGATTTCTTGTCCACATGTATGCAGTAATAGTTCTGAGGACGATAGATCGCCCTGAGAAGTCTTTCCACCATTTCTGGTTCCTTGAAGACAAGAATTGAAAAAGCTAGAGGGAACTCCTGTTCTTCTTGTGTTAATGACGACATAATATATCCTCTTTGAGTTTGGAATTTCTTGCAGTCTGCAGTTAAATTGACGTATGCTGATTCATCAAGTGCTGAGCCTATGTTTCGCGCCAAACCTTTAGCTTTTTCCGTGTCTATTCTGGAACCACTAAACAGCTCTTTGCAATTGACTTCTTTTACTGCTAACAGTTCCGCTGACCGAACAACCATCTGTTTATTTTGTGTGACATGTTTATGATCGATGATTGATAGTTTATTTGCCGTGTCAACTTTACGTCGTTCGCTGACAATATTTAGAGAATGTGAAATTAATGAAGTTTTATGTGTTACGTTTGAAGTGGAATCGATGATAAAAGAACGAATTGTATCTTGTGATTTCTGAGGAACATGGAAGCTCACGAAGAAGACGATGACCACAGCCATGAGTACTGCTAGACAACGAGTGCGAGTCCATTTGGACAAGACCTTGTGAATCATCATCGGGTTGTCGCTAGTGCCCGTGATCTTTGTGCTCCCTGTGGAAGAGAAAAGTCAAATTTGTAGTACACGTTCAAGCATTTGGGTACCAAACAGCCTTCCATCACAGCCGATGATGACAACAGTATCAGACGTGTGTTGTTGCATCTGTATGTATGTGTGTGTGTGTGTGTGTGTGTGCAGGAGATGATTACAACAGCAGACTCGTGTTACAGCATATCTGTGTTAAAATTACTGTACTATTTCGTTTACACAACAAACCCTCACACAGAAACTCTGAAGATATCACCAATGACCTACCAGACTCAACAATCATGCAACAGCAAAACCTAGTAGATGACATGCCTATATAGTTAGCATACACTCGTGTAGAAGACAGCACCCTGAACTGAACTATCAGAACCCCCCACCCTTCCTCACTGAGTAGCAGGGTGTGACATTGTTCACAACAAAGAGTTGGAGTCTTCTGGGTACGAAATAACGATAAACATCTCCATTGTATAATATCATCAACATAACCGGTATAAAACATCAACATAACCGGTATAAAACATCTCCAACATAACCGGTATAAAACATCTCCAACATAACCGGTATAAAACATCTCCAACATAACCGGTATAAAACATCTCCAACATAACCGGTTTAAAACATCTCCAACATAACCGGTATAAAACATCTCCAACATAACCGGTGTAAAACATCTCCAACATAACCGGTGTAAAATATCTCCAACATAACCGGTATAAAACATCTCCAACATAACCGGTATAAAACATCTCCAACATAACCGGTATAAAACATCTCCAACACAACCGGTATAAAACATCTCCAACATAACCGGTATAAAACATCTCCAGCATAACCGGTATAAAACATCTCCAGCCATAACCGGTATAAAACATCTCCAACATAACCGGTATAAAACATCTCCAACATAACCGGTATAAAACATCTCCAGCCATAACCGGTATAAAACATCTCCAACATAACCGGTATAAAACATCTCCAACATAACCGGTATAAAACATCTCCAACATAACCGGTGTAAAACATCTCCAACATAACAGGTATAAAACATCTCCAACATAACCGCTATAAAACATCTCCAACATAACCGGTATAAAACATCTCCAGCCATAACCGGTATAAAACATCTCCAACATAACCGGTATAAAACATCTCCAACATAACCGGTATAAAACATCTCCAACATAACCGGTATAAAACATCTCCAACATAACCGGTATAAAACATCTCCAACATAACCGGTATAAAACATCTCCAACATAACCGGTATAAAACATCTCCAACATAACCGGTATAAAACATCTCCAACATAACCGGTATAAAATACCTCCAACATAACCAGTATAAAACATCTCCAACATAACCAGTAAACATGTACACACAGACAACACTAATGATACAAATATTCATCAGCACAGAACAACATGTAAACTACATCTTACATCAAACTAAACAAGCAATAAACTGAATACGACGTGTCGGTTTTTTTGTTGTTGCTATTATAAATTAAAATCGATTCTAATTACTCTCAATTTATTTTTTCACTGATAAACGTAACCTTGGGATTGAATATTAGAGTTGTCAAAACTATAACTGCCATTTAATTGGTTAAAAATTTCCTGGAATGTCTGTTTTCTTATCAGTAAGTACGTGGGGAGTTTTAACACCGTTAATACGGGTAGATTCACCAACACCTCCATTCGCAAATCGGAACATTACTTTTAGTACGAGGAACTTCACCAAAAGTCGAGTAAGGATACCCCCCCCCACCCTAAAAAAATCTTAGCGAATGTTTAGAAAACGATCTAATGACCATTTCTTTAAGGTAAACCGCCCTATCCACTCCGTTGAAAGCATATCTACGGCCCTGAAGCGCTTTATATATAATAAAACTAAATGTCACTATGTAATAGTTGTCACCACGACGTGTACAGATTAGTTATCACCACGGCGTGTACAGATTAGAGTAGTCATTACGACATGTACATATTAAAGTAGTCGCCATGAAGTGTTGCCTACATATTAAAGTAATCACAACGACGTGTACACATTAGAGTAGTCACCACGACGTGTACAAATTAGAGTAGTCACCACGACGTGTACAGATTAGATTAGTCACCACGACGTGTACAGATTAGAGTAGTAACCATGACGTGTACAGATTAGAGTAGTAACCACAACGTGTACAGATTAGAGTAGTCACCACCACGTGTACAGATTAGAGTAGTAACCACGACGTGTACAGATTAGAGTAGTAACCACCACGTGTACATATTAGAGTAGTCACCACCACGTGTACATATTAGAGTAGTAACCACCACGTGTACAGATTAGAGTAATAACGACCACGTAACGTGTCTAGTTTGCCTAATCAATAGATTGCTAGACTGCAGACATTGAATATTGAGTCAATTTCCTCAAACATTTTTTAGACGAATTTTTGTAGTGAAAGGTTGATCGCGATAACCATTACAGTAAACAACGAAAACATGTCATTCACTCAAAGGTAAGCACACTGTAATGTACACAACAACGAAACGGAAAGGGAAGCATTTTCTGATAACATTAATGATATGTTAAACAACAACACAGAATAAATCTTACTCGTACTAGGAGATTTAACGCACATTTGGCAGCAGTAAGATTTGGAATATAAGAATACATTGGACCGCTCGGAGACAAAATAAACAAGACAAACGACAAAAGCTACAGATTAATTGAAATGTCCATTCAACACAACCTATTTCTAGCTAAAACATTCTTCAAGCACACAGAATTTTAAGTTTACACCTGGTACAAGTGGAACAATAAACTGCAAAAGCCAGACCTATCTATCTATCTATTCGCTAAGTCGTTTTTTTTTTATCTTTCAGCGTCAGGAGTAGGAGAGTTTTCTGAAGGCCCTTTTGTGTGATGAGTATATTGTGGAATTCGTCGCCTCTGTTATTTCGGTGGTCCATCGTTTTCGCGGTCGGCCTCTAGGTCTGTCTTCACTGTATCTGTGTAGCATAGCTTGTTGTGGTATGCTGTCTGATGGTAGTCTGCTGATGTGTGCAAACCATTTGATCTAGTGTCTCTTAATATATTCCAAGATTGGGGTGGTGCCGGTTTTTTGTCGAATATCCTTTCCTCACTCTGTCTCTTAGCGATATTCCTAGAACTCTGCGTAGAAAGTCCGTTCTACAGGTACGTAAAATTGTTTTCTCTACATTATATGAAAAAAATTTCACATCTAATCATGTTTTATTCTCGCGCGAGCAACGTCGGGCATTGATTCTAGAAAAAAAGAATGGATGCGAATATGTTTCTACATTTCTAGGAATGTAGCCAAAATGGGGACAACCCCCCCCCCCACCCCAACTATTTTTTAAGGAATATGTATCTAAGACTCTAGCTATATATATATGTTATTTTTAATTTTCCACCCACTATCTCCTGTTTATTCATTGTCCAAGACTCCCATTCACATTTTAGAATATGTGGTATTAGCTTCTTCGGAACACGCGATAGTAGTGTATTCGAATAATTCCAAGTCAAATATTTACATCCATTCAATTCTTGTGTATGTGTGTGTGTGTGTTATTCTCGTCCGGGCAACGCCTGCCATTGTTTCTATTACGTGTGTGTGTGTATATATATATATATATAGGGTTTCGGCTTGGTGGCCACAATGTGCAGATCGCTCAAGTGACAATTTTACCGGAATTGAATATAGCTGCAGTCTATTGTGCTACCGGGCCGTTCAGAAAGCAATGGGCGAAACTTGCAACAGGGTAATAACGTTTCGCTAATCACTGGAAAGCACACAAAATAACATACACAAATCGACGTTTCGACCAAAAGGACTTCATAACAAAAACGACGAGTAAGAACGACACTATTGGCATTCACATGACAGAGCTAAATATCACATCTCTTGTTAAAGGTCTCCTGGTCGTATCCGTCCCTGACTTCAACCAGTAAGTGGTAATCAAATATGTAAGATATCCGGCCCTGACTTCAACCAGTAAGTGGTAATCAAATATGTAAGATATCCGGCCCTGACTTCAACCAGTAAGTGGTAATCAAATATGTAAGATATCCGGCCCTGACTTCAACCAGTAAGTGGTAATCAAATATGTAAGATATCCGCCCCTGACTTCAACCAGTAGGTGGTAATCAAATATGTAATATATCCGTCCCTGACTTGTAAGATAAATATGCAGGACAAAGAATATCTTAAATACCTGGAAAGGTCAACAAGATAATCATTTGAAGTAGGAAGTCAACAGGTGGTTAATGGGGGGGGGGGGTGCGTCTACTATGAATAGAGACATCACTTGGCACAATAAGTTCATTACGCACCTGCCATCATTATCAGATACAATGTATAAACAAATGTATATATAGACCAATATGTGTGTATATAGGCTATGTGTATGTGTAAATATGTAGACCTATATATGCTTATCTATATGTTTAAGGGTAGCGAGCAAGAGGTAGGCAGAGATACAAATGGGAGAGTAACATCACAAGATGGGCAGGTAATACTTCAGAGAACTACGACACAATCATAGAATAACGACACAGTCAGAGAACTACGACACAATCATAGAACAACGACACAGTCAGAGAACTACGACACAATCATAGAACAACGACATTCAGAGAACTACGACACAATCATAGAACAACGACACAGTCAGAGAACTACGACACAATCATAGAACAACGACACAGTCAGAGAACTACGACACAATCATAGAACAACGACACAGTCAGAGAACTACGACACAATCATAGAACAACGACATTCAGAGAACTACGACACAATCATAGAACAATGACACATTCAGAGAACTACGACACAATCATAGAACGACATTCAGAGAACTACGACACAATCATAAAGCAACGGCACAGTCAGAAAACTACGACACAGTCAGAGAGCTGCGACACAATCATAGAACTACGACAGAATCAGAGAACTATCAAATGTTTAGCAATTCTATTGCAATGTTTTGGCGATATTTTGCTAATTCTATTTACAATGTTCTGCCAAAGTTTTGGCAATTCTATTGCAATGTTCTGGCAAAGTTTTGGCAATTCTATTGCAATGTTCTGCCAAAGTTTTGGCAATTCTATTGCAATGTTCTGCCAAAGTTTTGGCAATCCTATTGCAATGTTCTGGCAAAGTTTTGGCAATTCTATTGCAATGTTCTGCCAAAGTTTTGACCTGTAAAGTAAAAAGGTTTAGTAGGCGATGCACCGTCACTGTTAGCGTGGTATATTGTCACCGATATTGTCAGCGTGGAACTGACACACAACACTTGTCAGACGACACATAGAAAGGCTACCACAGACTACGGAAGCTCATCTGAGATAAACGCGTTCCAAAATCATGTGCTAGGGAAATGCGCAAATAACGCAGCTCCGATGTATAACTAGCGGCACAACATAAATCAGGCTCTCTAGCTAAAATCACACAAATATTCAGGGTGATTATGCGACAGCGGGCTTGTAAGAAGACAATGTGAACAGTCGCTTCATACAAATACCGCATGTGAACAGTCACCTGAGACAGGTGAAACATGCGAACAGTCACCTGAGACAGGTGAAACATGCGAACAGTCACATGAGACAGGTGAAACATGTGAACAGTCACCTGAGACAGGTGAAACATGTGAACAGTCACCTGAGACAGGTGAAACATGTGAAAAGTCACCTGAGACAGGTGAAACATGCGAACAGTCACCTGAGACAGGTGAAACATGTGAACAGTCACCTGAGACAGGTGAAACATGTGAACAGTCACCTGAGACAGGTGAAACATGCGAACAGTCACCCCAGATAGATACAACATATGAACAGTCGCCTCAGACAGGTAAACATCTAAATAGTCATTGCAGACAGGTAGAACATGTAAACAGTTACATCAGACAGGTAAAACATGTGAACTGCCACCTTAGATAGGTAACCCGTCGAAGACGGATGTGTCGTGTCAGTGGGGCAAGTAAAACAGTGATACAACGAATTTTCATTCTCTGATCTACGTCCTGATTGAAATCCAGTACGATCACTGTCAAGCTGCAAGTGAACCAACGGGAGTTTGAGAATGAACGCTAAAGGAAGGAAGAAGACAGGTAAAACTTGTAAACAATTACACAAGTAAAACATGTGGACAATTACCCCAGACAGGTAAAACATGTGGATACCCACATCAAACAGGTAAAACATGTGGACACGCATCTCAGACAGGTAAAACATGTGGATACCCACATCAAACAGGTAAAACATGTGGACACGCATCTCAGACAGGTAAAACATGTGGACACGCACCTGAGACATATACAACATGTGGACAGGCACCTCAGAATGCCCGGAAAATGAAATACTGAGACACTGGTCCAGAGAAACAACAGTAGAAGAACAACTCTACGGAATCTCTGTACGAGTTACAAAACACAATCAAGTTTATAGAAGAAACAAAACTTCAGATATAAGCATGTTCCAGGCGAACGTCAAAAGAAGAATGACACATAACATATCCTGACGCAACCCTAGACTGATGTCTGATTTTGTAGCGTGTCTCGGGAAATGAGACCAAGTCACGAGAAATCATATATCATTCAATCGATCGTCAAACACTTATCTAAGTTGACATATTTTATTTGTTGGTCCAGGTTTCTATCATACGTGTCTGCCTTACAGTAGTCTAACTTTGGGTCAAGAGTTATCAGTGGCGTCCTAAGTTCAGTGACGTAGTTTCGTATGTCTACGTTTCAAGAGCGCGGTACAATACATAAACAAAACATATTCTCAGTTTTTGTTATTTTTTTTGTAAAATTTGGCGGTGAGCAAAAATCCTGGTTGTCTTGGGTGACTCTTTTCCCTGTTACCTTCCATCGTTGCCATGGACGGTTCTTTTCCCTGTTACGTTCCATCGTTGTCATTGATGGTTCTTTTACCTGTTACCTTCCATCTTTGCCTTGGACGACACTTTTCCCTGTTACCAGCAACCACTGCTTCCAACCAAATGGTTGCAAAGACATAGATGATTGACTCTGGTTGTATCATATGTACTCTGTCCCTCTAAGCGATGCCGCACACAGACAGCAAAGAGCACCACTCATATCACATAGTTCAGAGAATCCCCAGGAAACTACGAACAAATGTAGTTTGTAAACATATTACATAACTCGGAGAATCCCGAGGGAACTACGAACAAGTGTAGTTTGTAAACATATCACATAGCTCCCCAGGGAACTACGAACAAGTGTAGTTTGTAAACATATCACATAGCTCCCCAGGAAACTACGAAAAAATGTAGTTTGTAAACATATTACATAACTCGTAGAATCCCGAGGGAACTACGAACAAATGTAGTTTGTAAACATATTACTTAACTCGTAGAATCCCCAGGAAACTACGAACAAATGTAGTTTGTAAACATATCACATAGCTCCCTAGGGAACTACGAAAAAATGTAGTTTGTAAACATATCACATAGCTCCCCAGGGAACTACGAACAAGTGTAGTTTGTAAACATATCACATAGCTCCCTAGGGAACTACGAACAGATTCCGCCACAAATGAACTTTAAACAATGCGTCAGGGGCCGAATACGAACCCTCTTCATAGCCCCTCTTGAGTACAATCCTAACGGCTTCGCTGAAGCACTGCACCAGACATATCACTCTAACTTTAATGATCATTAAATACTTACCCATGTTTTTTTTTCAAATAACTAACAAACAATATAGCAAATTATCTTGAAATTCCATGTCTAATTTGTACAGAAAATGTGGAAATAATAGATCCTGGATATGCTAGAATATCGCCTACAAACTAACGACTGTGACCAGTGGGTACACACTGCAAAGTGCCGAATAAAGAACCTCTACCCTGTTTTTGCAAATAGGACACTAGATAAAGACGTGTTTTTATCAGGCACACTTTTCTCTGCCATATTTCCTGTGTGTGCATTCATGCTTGTTCGACGGTTCTCAATTTTTGTTACGTAGGATCTGTGGGGTTTCCGCAGTTTAATTTTATTTTTTAATTTCAGAAATATATGAAATGATAATGAGATGCTGATATATAGAGATAATGTATGCCTTTCAGATATATATATATATATATATATATATATATATATATATATATATATATATATATATTACGGGAAGTAAAGACTGCGAGGGAGAGGAGATGGCTATCGCCCTCATTTACAGAGCCTCCGAAATGTGAGATCGCTAACATTTCACACCCCTACGGCATTAATAAATGCTAACGGCTACTTTACTTTTATATAGACAGAATGTATGCCTTTCAGATGTGGATAATTTATATGGTTTGGACATGTATGTAGACATGATTCCTTGTCAAAAAACAATGCTACAGGGAACCGTCAAAGGGGGAAGAAGCAGAGGAGGGCAAATAATTACATGGACAGAAAACATCATGGAATGGACAGGACCAGAGTTTTTCTCACTCCTCCGTATCGTTGAAGATATAAATCGCTGGAGGACTCACTCATCCGCATCGCTGAAGATAGAATACGCCGGAGGACTCTGTATGCCGAATCAAATGTGATGTCACTACGAGCCTGTGGTCTCACCAATGGCCCACCAGACCATGCAACAGAAAACCTTAGTAGATGACATGCCGTTATATTGAGGTTATCTACTTAGAGAAGCTTCATGGCACGTCATCTATACAATTATGATTCTCATGCTTTTTTTCCCAATGTATTTTGTGCCTTTTGATTGTGTACATGTATGCACCCACTGTGGTTGGGATGGAGCCAGAGATGTACTGTGCAGCACTGGGGAGGACGACACTGACAGCACTGTTTTTTTCCTATGGTTGAGGCTCATCATAGGAGCACAGTGACTCAGGAAGTGACTATCCTTTTGACTTGAACATCGTGTCTATACAGACATGTCTGCTTTTAAAGCTACCATCAAAGCAGGTTATGGTGTCTATATAGAATATCCAGACAATACATCTGATGAGTTGTTTGATGCCTGTGGGGGAAATTGTTGTAAGTATGAAGCTGAAATAACAGCACTAGAAGTTGCCTTGTATCACCTGAAGACCATATTTGATGCCTTTCCATCAAAAGTCCAAAACGTTGTGATTTTTACAGATTCTATGTCTGCTCTTCAAGCACTAGAATGTGATGGACATTGTAAACCTGAGCTAGTTGAAATATATCACCATACCAACCAGCTGCTTACATCTTATGAAGTCAGCATTGTTATGCAGTGAAGTCCTGGCCACTCAAACACGCCTGGCATAGACACGGCAGACAGACCAGCAAAGATGGGAGCAGGGAATATGTTATCTTTTGCACACTCACTATTTAGTTGTAACATTTACTGATTTCGTGGCAATTGCACTGGCCACCCCTCCAATGCTTGTTCCGGACTGTCTTGCGTTATTGCGTGTTGCGAATGAAGCTGTCTGTATTGGCACAGAGGTGTCGAAGATATTGTTTGTCGTTACAGTCAATTTCTCATTCCGTCTGCAACCTCCACACACGAGCCTAAAATTGTTTTCCAGGAATACAGCAAGATCAATGATATTTCTGTTTCCAGGATGCACCACGAGGTAGTACTTTTAATATCTTGAATATCTGCTAACCCTGGGCGCGCACGAAAGCAATGAGGGACTCTTTGCAAACCTCTTGCCCCCACCCCCCGTCCCAACGGTGTCTGAATTCGATGGTTACGAGAGTGTGAGAATCATTGGTCTCATAGTGACAAGATTACCTTGACAACAATGGTTTGCTTCAAGCGGTGAACCGTAAAAGGTGAACCGAGAAAGAAATAGGGAAACGGTAACTTCTGGGGTGCAACCGCTCGGCAGTAAAGTACTGTCTCCTGGGGCGCGACCAAACGGCGGTAGAAGGCCTGTTCTCTGAATAAACTAGACCTTCATTTGTTCCTTTTCTTGATTATTCCCCCCGTGTTTTCTGTTGACCACTATTTATATACTTGGAACCACGTGCCAATAATAGCCAAGGTTACTCCAAGTATATAAATAGTAACCAATGTTTACCGTTACATTAATCTAAAACGTACAGAATGAAGGTCTGTTTACTCTTTGCAGTTCGGTCTTATAGTACCGTCGTGGTCACGCCCGGGGTCATATAACATTCCCGGAACACATGAACGGAGATGGAGTGTTACAAATAAAATATAACAACAACAGAGACACGAGACAGACGATGTAATAAAATGTACTAGCAGCGACACACAGCGACAGGCTACGTTAACAAAAAATATGGGCTGGGGGTGGGTTTGATACACACTCGCCGCATCTCGACACATGAGAAGGTTGTCACGGGCTATAGAAACTCACCCGAATTAAAGGCTCGTCGAAGACGGCTGTGTCGGGCTACTGGTACAATGAAAACGGCGGCACAGCATATTTCCATTTTCTGGACTATATCCCGTAGAAATCTTGCAGGAAACTGTTTTGTAACCAGAGAGATCCAGTGGGAGTTTGAGAATATAACAGTATCACTGTTCTGCAACAAACGAAATCCAGTGGAAGTTTGAGAATAACTCAAACAAACAAATTAATATAAGGAATATCAGGTCTCCAGATATATGGAAGAATAAGGAATACCAGGTATCCAGATATATGGGAAAATGATAAACAACCTAAGATACGCAGATGACTCGGCTCTCTTAGCAGGAAGTGAGCAGGAGCTACATAGATCATCAACATCGAGAGAGAGAAACAATCATGAGAATGATCAAAACCAACGAGAAACAAATATTAAACATAAACAAACATGGAGAGAAACTACAACAAGTAAAACAGTATCAATGTCTCGGACATATTATGCACAAATGATGGCAGATGTGAAACAGAAGTTAAAAGGAGAATAAGAATGGCTAAAAGTACCTTCAATGACATGAGGAAAATATTAACATGTAAAATAAACCATAAACAAACTTTAAAAAAAATTCTAATGCTACATATAGGCCCTACTCTACATTAATGTATGTCTCAGAAACATGGACAATTAACAAACAACTGAAGGTACAATTGATGCCGTTGATATGTGCGTATACAGAGGAATCACAAGAACTGCATGAAAAGAGAAGAAAGCGAACAAAGAGGTTGTAACAACACTTCGTGCGAAGAAAAGAAAGATAAAGGGAAATGAATATCGACCAAATAAAGTATGTTGAACATTGTAAAAGAGGTGACACCTTGTTGAAGACCTTACTTGAGGGTACAGTTGAGGGAATCCAAGCAAGAGGTAGAGATACAAATGGGAGAAAAACATTACAAGATGGACACATTACAGTCTAGCAGAGTGCATTAGACAAGACAAGAGGTAGAAGATGTTGGAGGTCGGTTAAAGCCAATCCTTCGATAAGGAGAAAGCAACAGATGATGATGAATCGAGCTAATACAGTCATCCTGTTCATTTACCAAGAGTAGGGTTTGAGTAAATCTAAAAGTTCCATTTCTATGTCGAAAACTGTGTACGCTACTTGGAAGCGCCTGTCTCTACTTGAGTACATGAATTATTGATCCGGCAATGGTCTGTATGCTAGAATCAATGAATCGATGCAAGATTTTATGTTTGCTTTTATGTATACCTCAATGCATTTGTTCTTGCGTGGCCACCCAGGTATCACTTGTTGATTATAACATTTGTGAATGCAAGTGTGATGTGTTGTTGGTTCCACGAGTGTGATGTATTGTTGGTTCACATACGTGTGATGTATTGCTGGTTCACACAAGTGTGATACGCATGTGGTTGCGTCTGTGGGTGTCACCAATGGTCCACTAGATAAACCACCCATGCAACAGAAAACCTTAGTGAATGACATGCCGTTATATTGAGGATATCTTCTTATAGAAGCTTCATGGCACGTCATCTATACAATTATGCTTTTATTTGTTATTGAAATGTGTTTCATGTTTATCTGAATATATATGTATGCATCCTCTGTGGTTGGGAGGGAGCCAGAGATGTACTGTGCAGCACTGGGGGGGGGGAGGAAACTGACAGCACTATTTTTTCCTATGGCTTAGACCCATCATAGAGGCACAGTGACTCAGGACGTGACAATCCTTTTGACTTGAACATTTGGTTGCATGCCTGGAGCAATAGAGAAGTTCGACATAACCAGTAGTCAACTGGTGGCGGGGAATGAGCACAGCGAACCCTATCTTGGCTACAGTCGCTAGGAGCAGTGCATAGGTTGAAACCTACCTTCCTGAAGGTATGATAGTTATTCTCTGGCTCTGGCCCGGGGTGTGCCGAAAATCCACAGACTTCCCAGCAGTATAATGCCACTTAATGGCATTGGGATAAAGGTCATGAGCCCATGGACCGCTGGATCAGCAACCAACCAACCAACCAGCTACAAGTGTGGTATATTGTTTATTCACACAAGTGTAATTGTTCTTTAGTTTAATTGGTTACTAGTTATCAATAAATTATGTCAACGATGTTGTGCTCCCTCCCCCTCGCCCCCCCCCATACTAACAATTATCAATAACTCAAGGATCCCGACTTAAATATGTAAAAAATATATCCTCTCTCCGCAACAAGCAAATTTACACAGAAAAAAATGATTTCTCTCTTGGCAACAAGCAAATTTACACAGAAAAAAATGATTTCTCTCTTGGCAACAAGCAAATTTACACAGAAAAAAATGATTTCTCTCTTGGCAACAAGCAAATTTACACAGAAAAAAACTACACAGCTGCTACATGTTTTGCGTGATGATGTTAGAAAAATGTATCATGTTTAGACAATTCGATTTCTGTATAACAATAATATTGTTGACGCTAACGTTTGCATCTAGCTGTCTGTCCATATGTCCGTGCGCCAGTCCGTCCGTTTGTCTGTCTGTCTGTCCGTGCGTTGGTTCGTCTGTTTATCTGTCTGTCCGTACTTCATTCCGTCGTCTATCTATCTATTTGTCTATCTGTCTTTCTGTGTGTCTGTCTATATGTCTTATGTATGTTTTTCTGTCTATCTTTCTGTTTGTCTTTCTATCTGTCTGTCCGTGCGTTAGTAAGTCCGTCTATCCAGCTGTCTGTCCGTTCGTCATTTCGTCCGTCTGGCTGTCTGTCTGTCTATCTGTCTGTCCGTGCATCAGTCCGCCTGTCTATCTGTCCGTTTGTCAGCCAGTCCGTCTGTCTGTCTATGTGTCTGTACGTGTGTCAGTCCGTCCGTCCGTCTGTCTACCTGTTCGTACGTCTGACAGTCCGTCTTTCTGTTTGTCTATCTGTCCCTGCTTCAGTCTGTCCATCTATCTGTCTGTCTGTACGTCAGTCCGCCCGTATGCCTATCTGTCCGTGCATCAGTCCGTTTTTCCGACCGTCTGTCTTTCTGTACATCTGTATGTCTGTCTCTCTGTCTGTTTGTGCGTCAGTCCGTGCACATTTCTGTATGTCTGTCCGTGCGTCAGTCCGTCCGTCTGTCTGCCTGTTTGTGCGGAAGTCCGTGCACATTTCTGTATGTCTGTTTGTGCGTCAGTCCGTGCGTCTGTCTGTCCGTGCATTAGTCCGTCCGTCTGTCTATCTGTCTATCAGGTCCGCCGTATATAAGGGGATTGTGGGATTGGGGAGGCGCTTTGAGGTGGTCAAATTCCTTCCCTCCCACCCTCTCCTTAGAAATTCAAAACACGACGTGTAAAACTAGGAACTTCACCAAAAGGCGGGTAGAAATCCCACAATACTCCTCCCGTAGCCATTTTTTCACAGAAATGTCATCACAACTTAATCAATAACGCCGATCTGTCAACCGAAAACATGCCATTGGCATATTTCTCTTGAAGAGATCGTATATTCGGTCTGCTGTCTGTATCAATGTTTTTTCCGCTCTGAATCGGTGAGTATGGCAGGGGTTCTCCAGCTCGTCGATGAGATGCTTAGAAATCATGAAATATCTGATTTTTAACCAGAAATGTAAAAACTACAAGAAACATAGCGCTCTAAACCAGATATAAAATGTTGAGTATTGGTTTCGATGGTTTTCATGTTAATGAGTTGGTGGTGTTGGTGTTTATGGTTGTATTTGTAGTGATATTGGTGTGTTCGTGGTTGCGGTTTTGGTTTTGGGGGTGATAATTGTGCTGTTGGTGGTGACGTGTTTTAGTTTGATTTTTGGCATCGATCAGCTAAGATGCACTGGATGCTCTCTCAGTCGTTTCACTCTAACGATATTGATCTTGAACTAATCAGAAGTTGAACTGATCGATTTCCTGCCATAGTGACACAAGTTATATGTCAACAACAGCAAGGTATTGAACTAATTTTAAACATAACTCATTCAGTTAATTATGTCCCCATAGAATTTTCTCAAGACCACAAGATGGTGTTGCGTTGCGTTTGTGTATGTAGAAAGCTAATGGTACTGCATCGCTCTCGGTGAACCCATGGAAAGCGGATAGCCAAGATCCCACAAGTACCTACTCGTGGTGCATCCTAGAAACAGAAATACAGCTGCTCGTGTTATTTCCTAGGAAATATATTTGGGAATCGCGTCTGTGAATGTGGAGGCAGCAGATGAAACGAGAGGTAACTACAAAAAAAGAGGCAGACACAATCTCAGACACCTCTGCGTCAACAAATTGCAGCGGCATTGTGGACTCACAGTGATGTAAGTATGTCCGGCTGGATCATTGGAGTGACGGCTAATTGTATATGTCACGAAATGGTTAGATGTCGGGACGAATAGTGAGAGTGGTGTGCTAGTTTCCGTTAGGATAACATTCAGTTCTCAATGAGATGGCAACGCTGGGTCAGAGGGTCGCGATACGTGTTAAAGAACGGGAAAGTGTTCCATGAAATTGGAACTAAACTTTTGTTCATTTCGAGCACAAACGTCTAGTCACAAGCGTCTAGTCACAAACGTCTAGTCACAAGCGTCTAGTCACAAGCGTCTAGTCCTCGGTGCTCGTAAATATGTGTCAGACTTGGACGACGGGTGCACAAAGTCTGCGAATTAACATCGGCTAAAAGGGCCAACGAATCCGATACTAACTCTACCGTCGAGACTATCCTACACTGGAATCATGCTAGCGGAGAGAAAAGGTTCCGTACGCGATAGGCACAGCACAATACGTTTAATTACGTGAGACGTATTCACCAGCAGTGAAACAGCTCGTGCGAGATTGACTTAGTCGACCCAAGCCTAAATCCCTGATTACCACCTCTTCGGAGACTGCCACACAGGGACATGTTTGACCTGTAAAGATCAAGGGCACAGTGGGCATGAAGATCGTCACGGCGTAGAGTTAACATCCATCGCCTCGCGACAGTTGGGAACGTTGCCACACGCTAGGGAAGCCCACTCGAAGTAAAGACATGCCGATAACAGATATGCATGACCTTCCGATGTTATAATAATGCAGTCATGCTGCAAATTGGCTTTGTACTTCACGCTTCTTCAAGAAGAAGTGTATGTATGTTATGTAAGGAGATCAATGTTTGTAATATGAGCCGACTTCATTGTAATTCAGCCAGACCTATACGTGCACAGTCTCCTCCAGTAAATGTTACAATGTGAGCATGCTAATGATCACTTTAGTTCGCTGGTAAAATACGCTCTTTATTCTATCCCAAAGGCGTATAGTTTTACTAGTCCCGCAGTTAATGCCAAATTTTCCACAACCTCAGCTTAGATATGTATATCTAACTATCTCTCTCTATTCGTTAAACCCTTTATTGCCTGTCAGGGGTAGAGGAGTATGTTATAGAATTTGTCGACTCTCTTATTTCGGTGGTCCATCGTTTTCGTGGTCGGCCTCTAGGTCTGCCTTCACTGTATCTGTCCCTGTGTAACATCATCTCGCTGTGGTATGCTGTCTGATGGTAGTCTGCTGATGCAGTATTCAAACCATTTAATCTGTTGTCTCTTAATGTATTCCAAAATTGGGATGATGCCGGTTCCTTGTCTAATGTCCTTATTCCACACCCTGTCTCTTAGCGAAATACCTAGAATTCTGCGTAAACATGCCATTTCAGCTGTCACCAGTTTACGTTTGTCTTGTGCAGTCGTTGTCCACTTTTGGCATTGGTTGACATAACAATCGTTTCGAAAAGTGTTATTTTGGTCTTTAAATCTACATTTTTGTTTCTGAAGATTTGTGTCGTTTGCCCTATTCCTTGGTATGCTTTTCTACATCTATTGTGTATTTCTTTGCTGCTCTTAAATGTATTATCCATCACAATTTTCACTTCTAGTAGCTTCGTTCGTATGTGTTGACAACTCCAATGTATTTGGTGCCTTTGATGTTCCACACATTGTTACCTGCTGGCATACCGTAAGCAGCGACTAAAGAGTAAAGAGGATTGAGTGGTGAAGGTGGTTATCCAATCGCACAGTCTAAACAACACATAGGCTATGCTGAAGTCTGATGTATTAGGCAGCAGGCACATATATTGCAACTTAGCTGTAAGCCATGTCACAACACATTTTGTTCTCTGGACTATCTGTCTATGTTCCTTCAGCGCCGAACACGGAGCTCTCCATTTGGCGCGATGTGATGCTACTGTGTGTAATTCTTACATGTTTTTGAGACCCATAGTTTTTTAGACCCATAGTTTTTGAGACTCTTTGATGGTTGTTCTTATCTCTCTTTGTCTTCCGCTTTTTCTTGCGTCATCTGGTACCCATCTCCAGTAGTGTCAGTCTGTTTTCGTTCATTCTAAGTACACATCTGATATACGTTCATAATTTTCTTCATATTGTTGTAGAAACATAGGCCCTATTGATGTTTGGTGTCTTCTCTTACTTGTGTGTTTTAAATTTTTCACAACCAATATTCAAGAGTTTTCTAAGACATTTATTTTCAAATGAATTTAATTTCTTCTCCAGTGCTTCTGTTGTTGTTCCAACCTTGGCAACCATATGTTGTTCTCTTCTTCTGTTGTTGTTCCAACCTTGGCAACCATATGTTGTTCTCTTCTTCTGTTGTTGTTCCAACCTTGGCAACCATATGTTGTTCTCTGAATTACATCTTCACAAACGAGAGAATGAACCCAGACGCAGAACATCTTGGAAAGCTATTTGGGAATCGCAGTGGTAACACTGACAGAATGTTAATGCGTGCACAGATAACGTACGCATGTAGTTATGTGTATAATCGATAAGAGACAGCACGAAGAACTGTATTGCACGTTGCCAGGACACACAAAATATATAATCATAGCGATGTTTATTTATGTAGAGTGTCCTGTCCTTTACAGAACGTTCTCCTGACTGCCATTCTGTCAGTCTCTTGGTTCTGTACAAGCTGCTCAGCTGCTTGCAGTGGCATGTTCAGAACGTCCGCGATATCCTGTGTTCTTCGTAGTCTTGGTCTGCCTTTTGTTCTCTTACCTGGAAATGTTCACTCCATGATTAATCTTTCTAAACCAATGTGTCTTTTTTATATGTCCTAAATATCTTATCTTCTGTATTTTTTTAATAGTGTGAGGAGCCAGTGTACTTCCGTGTTCAAGTTTTTACGACTGTTTGTGTTCGTTCGTCTTTCTTATGACTTTTCTATAACATTTCATTTCGAATTCTGTTTATTTCTTTTCCATTGCAGATTCCATTTTGCGCATGCGGTTGTGTCTGTGGGTCTCACACCAATGGCTCACTAGACAAACCAACCATGCAACAGAAAACCTTAGTAGATGACATGCCTTTATATTGAGGTTATCTTCTTATAGAAGCTTCATGGCACGTCATCTATACAATCCTGTAGTCGTAACCTTCAATAACAGTTACCATGTTGTTCCGACAGGCCGACGTTGTGCTTGAACTAGTTACGGGCACGGCGTGGGTGGGCGGAACAACAAAGAAACCTGTCGAAAGGGCCAGAGTTGTGCCCTGATGTCGACATCTGTTTCGGCGGCATTTGACTCGAAACACCATCGAGTCGAATGGCTGCTTGAACAGACAGGTGGAGCACTTATGGGAATGCCCCGCGTGCTGTGAGCCCAGTTTTCTAATCAAGAATCAAGAGGATCAAGAATCATTGCAGATGTCATTGCCCACGTCTCACAACATTGCCCACGTCTCACAACATTGCCCACGTCTCACAACATTGCCCACGTCTCACAACATTGCCCACGTCTCACAACATTGCCCACGTCTCACAACATTGCCCACGTCTCACAACATGTATGTTGCCACTGATAAAATATTTATTTTTATGTTTTCCCCTTGCCATAAATTGTTCATCTGTGTCGTTGTTTTTGGTAGTGCCATTGCTAATCTCTTTCTGATCTCTACTTCTTCTTCTTCTTCTTCTTTCGTTCACTTGAAACATGGGGTGCAAAGGGAACGCATTGCTCTAGGCGGACCCAGGGTTAGCAGATAACCAAGATCCCAAATGTACCTCCACGTGGTGCACCCTGGAAACAGAAATACAGCAGCTCGTGCTGATTCTGGCCAAATCATTTGGGGATCGTGTCCGAGAATGTGGAGGTAGCAGATGGAAAGAGATTTGACTGCACAAGAGACAGACAATATCTCCGACACCACCAGCATCACCACATATAGTAACACTGTCGACATACAGTGAAGCTAGTCAGTCCAGTCCGAACATTGGAGGGGCGGCCAATGTAAAATGCACGTAAAGGTAAATGCATGGCGAGAGACAAATATGTTTCATACAGAGTACAATGAAACAATGAAAGGGCAGAACAGCGCTAGAGGGCAGCGCGAACTGCAAATAGAAAGTGAAAAGTCCCTAGGAAAGGGAACTACAAGCTCCGTCAGCTCGAGACGGGCTTCTAGTTACCAGAGTTCCTAACAGGCAGAGACCCAGACCCATCCATCAACCTTTTGGTAAAGCAAAAGACCTAACCCAACTCTAATGTCGAGCCTTCCTAAACCGGAAATATGCTTGCAAAGAGAAAGGGTTCTGTACCCGATGGGTGTAGGCAAGAAAGGGACAACGATGGCAGTCCTGGCCCAACTCTACTGTCAAGGTTTCCTATACCGGAAGTAACTTGCAGAGAGAAAGGGTTCTGTACTCGATTCGCTCAGGCACAAAAGGGACAACGATTTAGCCCTGGCCCAACTCTACTGTCAGGTTTTCCTACACCGGAAATACACTTGAAGAGAGAAAGGGTTCAGTACCTGATGGGCTCAGGCGCTATTGGGACAAGGACGCTCAGCTCGAGAACGCCTTGCTCTCAAACGCGTGGTGTGAGACTCGAACTTGGACAAGGGGTACACGATGTCGGTGAATGACACCTCGGCTAAGAGGGCGAAAGAGCCAGGGTCCAACTCCTCTGTTGAGTTCTTCCCCTTAAGGAACCAGGCTCATGGATGAGAAACGGTTCAGTACCCAATGGGCACAGGCACAGCACGTCCAATTACACGAGGCAAGTTCATAGACAGTGGAACACCTCGTTCGAGTGAGACGAGAGCAAGAAAATCGTCTGGGCGAAGAGTCTTCACTACGCGTGCCTGGAGACAGATATAGAGGCTGTCACAGGCTAAGGGTAGCCCACCCGAATTGTCAAGGCATGCCGAAATCGGATGTGCTAGGCCTACAAGGCGCATAACGGTGGCACAACGTAATCACGCTCCCGGCGGAAATCTCACGTATATCCGTGATGGTTACAATGGAGCGAACGAAAAACAAACAAACAAACTTGAAACATGTCTATATCTGTAATTCTGTCTCCTGAATAAAACTCACTGTCTTTTGTAGTTCATGCAGTGTCCCATAGAGCTTTGATTCCAGTGTTGTTTCCTCTGGCCAATATGTCTGCCTCGGCGTTTCATGCTCAGAACACTCTTGAAGTATATGTTCACATGTTGGTTGTTTGTCTTCTTTCAAGAGCTCTCCATCTATCTTGATATGACCAGCTTTTTGTTTTGGTGAGAGGGTAAAGAGTGTAGTGCTGCACTTATCTGTGTTAATGCTGACGCACCATCTATTTGCCCATAAGATTAGGGCATCGATAGCTCTTTGTATTTGTTTAGTGGCCACTGTCGCATGTTCTTCCGTGCACCAGATCACCAGGTCGTCAGCATACATTGCCACTTTGATCCCGTGTGGTAGTTCAGCAACTGGGTCATTGATGTAAACCAAGAAAAGTGTGGGTGACAGGACTCCTCCCTGGGGGACTCCATGACGCAGTAGAACTTTCTTGCTCTTGCGACCATCTAATTGTACCCTGGCTCTTCTATTATGCATGTATGCTTTTACCTATTTGTACATTGTAGAGAACTGATTTTTATTGTACCCAGATTACCAAATATGTACTCAGTCCGTCTCAACGACGCGGAACACAGCCTGTTGAAAGTACCCCTAATAGCATTAACTCCGTAGCTCTGTGTCATCTCCATGAAACTTTGTCAACAAAATTTCCGAGCGGAATACGAACCCGAGATATCTAGCGCACATAGCGAACATCTCAACTACTACATACTTCTTCTTCTTCGACGTTCATTCTCAAACTCCCGCTGGATCTCTCTTGTAACAGGGCAATGGTCCTACTAGATTTCCAGCAGAATGTAGTCCAGAGAATGGAAATACGTGTTTCTGTGTTTTATTGTTCTAATGGTTCTACACATCCGTCTTCGGTGGTATATCTGCATACATAATAGTGCAGCATACTTTCCTCCGGTTTCATATGTCATTATTCTGATTTCATACTAATATCCGGGTGTTGATTTTTCTCTTGACACATCCACTCCTCCAGTCGACACAGATGTAAATGAGTACCTGACGCTCGAGTTAAGGGAGGTAAAGACAGAAACAAAGGGAACTGGCCATCCCATCTAATATTACAGCTTAGTACATGCCGAGTTATCTTTATCCCCGACGGCAGGTTGCTACCAATGGGACATACCTGTAATTACTTTCTTACATACACACACACACACAGACAGATTATGGGTAGGAGGCTGTCTCATCCGTTAGGAGGATCATACATACCGTTCTCACAGCTTACATTTCTCTTCTCACAGCTTACATAACTCTTCTCACAGCTTACATAACTCTTCTCACAGCTTACATTTCTCTTCTCACAGCTTACATAACTCTTCTCACAGCTTACATAACTCTTCTCACAGCTTACATAACTCTTCTCACAGCTTACATAACTCTTCTCACAGCTTACATAACTCTTCTCACAGCTTACATAACTCTTCTCACAGCTTACATAACTCTTCTCACAGCTTACATAACTATTCTCAAAGCTTACATACCGCTTATAATTGAAGTTTTTTTAGTATGAAATAAATATAAGGAAAAACCTACTATTGCACACGGTAAAAGTACTATTCAGTAACATGTAAACAAATTACAAACAAGTTAAAAATGAGAATTTTAAATTGATATATCTATTCTATGTTAATGTGTGGATCAGAAACATGGGCACTAAATAAAGAATTAGAAGATAGAATTGATGCGTTTGAGAAGTGGGTATATAGAAGAATAGGGAAACATCATGGAAAGAGAAGAAAACAAATAAAGAGGTGCTAAAGACACTTAATATGAAGAAAGAATTACTAAAGGAAATAACCTGGCAAATAAATTATTTTGGACTTTTACTTGAGGGTAAAGTCAGAGGGAAGCAAGCAAGAGGTATGCAGAGATACAAGTGGGAGAGTAATATCACAAGATGCACAGGTTACAGTTTAGCAGAGTGCACCACCAAGACAAGAGACATGGGACGTTGGAGACCTGTTGTAGCCAACCTTCGTTGCGGAGACGGTACTTAATGTGATGATGATGAAAAGTACTATTGCATACGGTAAAAGTACTATTGCACACCGTAAAAGTACTATAGCACATGGTAAAAGTACATTTTAACGAATTGTGTCGCTCCTTATTCCTGGGTATTCAAACAAACCACAAACACCACAGAAGACGGATGTGTCGGGCCATTACCGCAAATAAAACGGTGACACAGCGCGTTTCCATTTTCTAGACTGCATCCTGCTGGAAATCTAGTTGGACCATTGTCCTGCTACAAGAGAGATTTTAGTGGGAGTTTGAGAATGAAGGCTGAAGAAGAAGAAGATGAAGAAAGAAATCAGAAACAAGAAAAACCAGTCCACCACCATGTGCATGTTTCTGCATGTAATCGTATGTGTGCAAGATAAATAACATACAATACCTTTTGTTTAGAAAGTGGCAAGCAACACAAAGTTTATAACGCAATCTGACATTATTACAAAGCACACAACGCAAACACTTATCAAAGTCAATCCTCACCTGTTGCTCTCAGGTCGTACGATGATAACACGATGGTACATCCTTTTATAGTAGTTCTCAATGTAGTACATCAGGGCCGCAGATATGTTTCCAGTAAGGAGAGATTTTGCAAAAAAATGGTAAGAAAAGGTTTTCCGCCTCCTTTTCGTCTGTAAATTCCTATTTCTGGTGAGAAATTTGATGGCCTTTTCGTCTGTAAATTCCTATTCCTGGAGAGAAATTTGATGACCTCTTCGTCCGCAAATTTTTATTTCTGGAGAGAAATTTGATGAAATTTACGCTAAAAATCTATAAGGCAGAGGTTTTAAAAAAATCAATCAGGGAGAGTTTTTATCAACGTTTTGGCTAAATTCCTGGCACTAACAGTCACGTTCTTATTTGCTAAGGGAATGGGGTTCAACTCCGAATCCCCCCCCCCCACCATAACTATTGGCTTGGTCTCTAGGGGCCGAGGAGGAAATATTTGACATAATGAGGGAGTTGACCGGGGGGAGGGGGGTGTAGAAATATACTTATTTGAAAGACAAAACAAAATTGGAAGTATATCCTTTTTTAGGACGTGGACATCAAGACATAATTTTTTTGAAATTAGTGATTTCTGGGCAATATGAATACAGTCAGTAGTTTGCCATTGCTTTCTGAGCTGTACGGATGCACAATTACATACAGTGGAATTTAAACCGGTATTTTGGCCATCACAGAAAGATAAAGCGTGAAGCGGGGTAATAAAGTTTTGCTAATAATATGAAACAAACATAGGCACACACACAAATTAACGTTTCGACCAAAATGCCTCTATCAAGGAAAACATACACATATAAATAAAAAACGACAATTAGGGACGACACAGCATTATACTAGACATGTGAACGCAAATTGCATCGTCCCTACTTGTCGTTTTGTATTTATATGTGTATGTTTTCCTTGATAAAGACTTTTCGGTCGAAACATCGGTTTGTGTGTGTATGCCTATGTTTGTTTAGCATTATTAGCAAAACTTTATTACCCCGTTTCGCGCTTTACCTATTGGATTTCAGTTTTGCTGCAGTGAAATATTTTAGATTTTCCATCACAGAAAGTCTTTGCTCTACACAGCTACAGAACCGGACAGCAAGATAAACAGCGAGATAAACAACGAGATAAACAACGAGATAAACAGCGAGATTAATAAAGATCAAGTTTAAAAACACTCGGTGACTGTTTATCTCGCTGTTTATCTCGCTGTTTATCTCGCTGTTTATCTCGCTGTTTATCTCGCTGTGACTGACCGAACAAATGTTGATGAACTAATGTAACTCTTTACCTGCAGGGTTGTCCTACCCAGCTTTATGATATTTAGAAGTAACTACAAAAATTGAGATTTTAGTGGCTCAAAGGAAGAAGGGGCCTGCATAGATTGCTGTTTAACGGATTGTTACAGGTAGTTAGTTAATTGCGCAATGCCCTCCTTATTGATTGCCCCTACATATTAACTGCCAGGAAAAAAAACTTGTACAGATACCCGTAACCGTCCTCAACACAATATATGGATTACTAAGCCAACTTCCTAAGACATGCAGTTTTTCTAAGAAAGGTATTGTGCTGGCAAGAGTAAAACTATCCGGCAGAATTTTAATACCGACAACAATGGCATCATGTGGGCCAAGGAAGAAAAGTTGTCCTAAAAAGGGACCACATGCTACCCAGATTGAGAACCTGTCATTTAGACAGCTAGAAACGCTACATAGTAGCTAAACAATCTACACGGGCAGTAATTTTCATCATAAACTAGACTTGCAATGTGTTACCACATGGTATTACATCCATATTGTAAATTTGTCATTCTAATAGTTCGATGTACACAACTTTCGAACTCAGATTAATAGACTCGTAGGGTATCTGAGATGGTAGGATATCTGAGATGGTAGGGTATTCTGAGATGGTAGGGTATCTGAGATGGTAGGGCATCTGAGATGGTAGGGTATCTGAGATGGTAGGGCATCTGAGATGGTAGGGCATCTGAGATGGTAGGGTATCTGAGATGGTAGGGTATCTGAGATGGTAGGGCATCTGCGATGGTAGGGCATCTGAGATGGTAGGATATCTGAGATGGTAGGATATCTGAGATGGTAGGATATCTGAGATGGTATGGCATCTGAGATGGTAGGGTATCTGAGATGGTAGGGTATCTGAGATGGTAGGGTATTCTGAGATGGTAGAGTATTCTGAGATGGTAGGGTATCTGAGATGGTAGGGTATCTGAGATGGTAGGGCATCTGAGATGGTAGGGTATCTGAGATGGTAGGGTATCTGAGATGGTAGGGTGTTCTGAGATGGTAGGGTATTCTGAGATGGTAGGATATCTGAGATGGTAGGGCATCTGAGATGGTAGGGTATCTGAGATGGTAGGGTATCTGAGATGGTAGGGTATTCTGAGATGGTAGAGTATTCTGAGATGGTAGGGTATCTGAGATGGTAGGGTATCTGAGATGGTAGGGCATCTGAGATGGTAGGGTATCTGAGATGGTAGGGTATCTGAGATGGTAGGGTGTTCTGAGATGGTAGGGTATTCTGAGATGGTAGGGTGTTCTGAGATGGTAGGGTGTTCTGAGATGGTAGGGTATTCTGAGATGGTAGGGTATTCTGAGATGGTAGGGTATCTGAGATGGTAGGGTATTCTGAGATGGTAGGAGGAAAGATTATATCATCTCCATCTTCCCATATTTTATGCAGCATACGCCATTATATAACCACTGTGTACTGTTTAAAAGGGGTACCTTACCCCAAAAAACTTTTTTAAACATTTAAAAAAAAAATGGCTCTGATGTATCACCTTCTGCGTTCGTTCTCAAATTCCTGAAGATTAACAGCATGTAGTCTGGTGAATGATATGCATTGTGTCGTGGTTTGCAGCTGGATGAGTTATCGGTTCCTTTTGGCCTGACACATTCTACGTTACCAAGACCTCTGGGTCACTTTGACTCTCTTTGGGATGTTAAAACACACAATTTCCAAAACGCTTCCTTAGATGACTCTTGCGACATGCATAGTAGGCAACGGTATCGTTATTCTTACTCCATTTCGGGCCCCATCACCACACTAGCGGCTTCTAATCTATTTGTCTGGTAATTTAATTTTAAGTCGCTCACCCACAGACGAGCAAACCCGAGTTTCAAATCCACTAGTTATTCATGTGTGTCATGTGACGTTTTCTCTCCAGAACGTTGTCTCCCTACTGAACTCCCTGAACCCTTCTCTGTCTTGAGCGATCCGGCTTGCATTTTACAACGTTGTATTCATGTTTTCTTTAATGTCGTCAGTCCTTGTCTTCTTGGCCTGCCTTTCCTCCTCCTCCCAGGTGCTCTGCCGTCCATTATTTGTCTTTCTAAATAGTTGTGTCTCTTTATGTGACCAATCAGGTGCAGTTTTCTGTTTGCTATTGTGTTTAGTAACCAACACTTTAGAATATTCAATGAATGTGTTTATAGTATCTGAGTTTCTCTTTTTTCTCTTCCATGGTATTCGAAGTATTTTTCTGTAGCATTTCATCATTCGCAGTTATTCGAATAACTGAGTTATTCATCCAGTTATACAAATGAGTTATAACAGATTATTCGATTAATATTCGAAAATTCGTAGAAAATTATTTGCAGCGTGTAATAAAAATTACTTGCGTCGTCCACCCAACCTTTAGGGGTTGGGTAGCAGGGCTCATGGTTCATCCAACCGTTAGGGGTTGGCTACCAGGGCTCATGGTTCACACAACGGTTAGGAAGTTGGCTACCAGGGCTCATGGTTCACACAACGGTTAGGAAGCTACCAGGGCGCATGGTTCACACAACGGTTAGGAAGCTACCAGGGCTCATGGTTCACACAACGGTTAGGAAGCTACCAGGGCTCATTATCTAAGAAAGTCAAAGAATAGCGCCATCACTACTGAGCAGATACAGCAGGTGATGCTATTCAGGTAGTTTTTGGTCAACCTCTGACTAGGCAGCTGAGCACTTCTGGGAAGCCATGTGCTATGACGTTGCTTGACAATGTTAGTTAACTAAAATATACTTTTTATATGGTGAAGTACGTCCTTTCAACCGCGGACGCTAGTCCAATTTGGTTATATCAGAGCGTTACAACCATAACACATAGTATACCCGGTGGTTCTAGGTAACAATAATAACTCGAATTAACTTTAACCTTATATCTCCGGTAAGCTTGTGAAACGTCTATTTAGATTCACCCGCCGTGCCGTCAAGTCGATCAATTATCAATTCTGTATCGACTTCTAAATATATGACTTTTTAAATATACATGATCATTACGAGAGAGAGAGAGAGAGAGAGAGAGAGAGTTGTACAGAAGAGGATGCATTGATAGGACAGAGATACACAGCTCTCTTCATGAATATATTATATGGCGGTATGGTTATCTACCCCTGTGTGTATTTCTCATCATCATCATAATTTATGCATCTTTAATAATTATTTAATATAGTTCACATGCATGTCAGTTGAATAATTTTGCTATTCTTTGCTCCCGTTTCGGGCCCTGGAAACAACATACTATATTATGTTATATTCTTGATAAGGGCTTTTGATCGAAACGTCGTTATGTGGGCATTTCTCAGAGTTTTTCCAGTGATTATCACAATTTCACTACGCTGTTTCTAAGTTTCGAATATCGAGTTACAGTTTTGTTGAAGTTGTTACCTATTATCAATTTGTGGTACCACTGATGGCCATATCGAATTCTCCTATTTAACACTGTAAGGTAAGGAAGGGCCCATGATAGCAACCTGTCGTCGGGGATGAAGCTAACTCTGTGTGTAATAAGTCACTTCAACTATTTGGGGGGGGGGGGGGTGGTCAGTTTCCTCCATAGGTACGTTTACCTTTCCCATCCCATGCGTCAGGTATGCGTCCATTCTCATTACGCTCATGATCTTCATTTCTCCTTAGGCCTCTTCTGGTGACATTTATAGCTTTCCTCAACATCTCATTTCACACACTGTGATCTATTTCCTAGTGTCTTTGTCAAGTGTGCATGCGTGACATTTATAACACACTAATTGGTATAAACATACTTGTTTATCAAATGTCGTTTTGTAGTCATGCAAATTGGTGGGTGTTTATGTATTGTGACAGCTGGTAAGTCATAGCATTTGTTGTCTGACATATTGTTTGCATCTTTCTATTGAGTTTACCATTCTCTGTAAAGTGAAAATAGAAGTTGTCAACGTTTTATTAAAGAATATTGTTTTTAATGTCTGCAGTTCAGCCTATTTGCAATATTATTGAATATTTTCGTTTATCTGTATTTTAACAAGACCTTTTGATCGAAACTTTTGGAAGCGAAGCATGAAGCAACTGAGATGCGATTTTTTTTTAGGAAGAATGCTGAAATTCCATGAACAACCAAGAAAACTAATGTAGAAGTTCTCAGAGATACTGGAGTAAAACGACAAATTATAGCAACAATTAGAAACAATCACGATTTTTTGGGCATGTGATGAGAAAAGTACAATCTTAGTCTGAACATTTAGTAACCACTGGAAAGATCATGGGGAGAAGAGAAAGACATAAATTTCTGGATGGGTAGTCACTATGGCACAAAATGAAGTCACCAACTGAACTTAATAACAACATAAGAGACAAAGAGTTATGGAGAGCATGATCGCCTACGCCACTCGGCATGGAACTTGATTGATGGATTGTCCTATGATATTCGTATTCCCAATTCGACTTTTTAATATTTCCAAAAACATAAAAAAAGAATTTTACATTTTTTAACGAACTAATCCAACTAGCTTGAAAAATAGGGGGTGGGGCAGCAAGGCATTAGAACCAGCAATAAAATAGCGGGTGCATAGTAACATACTATTTTCACATTTTTAGTCATTAAATAACTCGACAAAACACTGAACAGAAAGTGAATCACACTAAATTAATAATTATGACTCAGTGACCTTGACCCAAACAAATCAACTTCCTGTTTATCTCTTCCACTATCGTTTGCTTCTGTAGCAGATCGGTGATAGTCATGCAAGACATTTGTTGTTATGTGACTTCATTGTTATGAATCTTTCACTTTCGTTATAATGTTATCGGCTATTTTATTTTAGTTCGTGAAAAATGTTTATTGCGTTTGTTTCATATGGAAACAAGAACTACCAAGTCATTTAAAACTTGCAATTGTAAGTAGTAGTCCGTCCAAAAGTTGCCAAAACTAAGACGTTAGAACCAGTTATGTAATTTGTATTTTTCCCCACATTAGGACTAGGCTTACATCTTTATATATAATTAGATGGGCATATGGTGAGAAGAAGTAAACAAACATAAGAAAGAATGCTAGTCACTACATAAAATGTACGGCCTACCTGCGTACCTCGACTTATGTTAAGGAATCGCCTATGTAACAACAGGGGCCTGGACTCTAGTTCAGGGTACAAAGAATAGGGCCACTGTCCTCTTTCCAGGCATGTCGTAGGAGATGACTGATGAAAGCTGGGTGATAGACTGACAAACTGCTATCTGTGAAAAATTTGTCATTGTTAGTCTCCATTTCTTTTGTTAAATGATCCCCCATGGATGGTGTAGTGATGTAGGACAACCTACATTGTACCTTTGTCTTCTTTGCGACAGTCCCTATGTGGCAGGGAATGCTAGATGTGCTATCACTGTGGATCGATCAACAGATCTGACAGAAGAATGATTAACTCGTTGTCCCAGAAGTGTGTGCTGCTCTCCTGGCAGGATGTGAGACCTGGGATACTGCTGCACTGAAATACCTCTTTTTGAGTACTAAACATGCATCCATAGAACCCATGAACACAACTATAATACCATTTCATGTGTCTGTGAAAGTACAGAATAGTTCTCTGCTGTGCTATAAATAGCACACTGTTGACAATTTTAACTATCTAATGTCATGGATTCCCGTGTAACACCAATCAAAATAATGGCTGCCGTGACGTCACATCCTGACAATCCCACAGTTCAACTCTAGACACAGACAAACTTATGCATAATCTGTTTGTTTTACAATTTACACATTTTGTACAATTTCCTATTATTTGTGGAGAGCGATCAGTATTTCTGCCCGCTACACACGGGGCGAGGTGCGCGCACACATTAGAAATATTATTTCTAATCCTAACCTTAGTCTAAGTACTTACCCTTAAGCTTGCCAAATCACACAACAAAGGTCAGAAAACACATCGAAACTAGAGCAAAGGTCACAGCGGAGAACTATAATGTACTTCAGCCCATGTGTCAACCTCGGTTACACAACTATGATACCATTTCATGTGTCACCTCGGTTACACAACTGAGGGGGACCTGTACTTTTGTCAGGATGGCTATTGGCTGTCAATAGCTACTTGCTCACAGCTAAAGGGACTACTTCATTGTCAATGCCGCATCCTGTCAAGAACTACTTGCTCATAGCTAAAGGGATTATTTCATAATCATCACAGTGAAGAGTGCTTGTTCAATCACAGATGTGAATCCAATTTATTCTTCTTCATCGTTGTCGTTCTCAAACTCCTGCTGGATCTCTCTGGTAGCAGGACAATTGTCCTACTAGATTTCATTCTCAAACTCCTGCTGGATCTCTCTTGTAGCAGGACAATGGTCCTACTAGATTTCATTCTCAAACTCCTGCTGGATCTCTCTTGTAGCAGGACAATTGTCCTACAAGATTTCATTCTCAAACTCCTGCTGGATCTCTCTTGTAGCAGGACAATTGTCCTACTAGATTTCATTCTCAAACTCCTGCTGGATCTCTCTTGTAGCAGGACAATTGTCCTACTAGATTTCATTCTCAAAC
Source organism: Meghimatium bilineatum (assembly GCA_034231615.1). Lineage (NCBI taxonomy): Eukaryota > Metazoa > Mollusca > Gastropoda > Stylommatophora > Philomycidae > Meghimatium > Meghimatium bilineatum. The sequence continues at coordinate 23,948,148 of CM067302.1, forward strand.
TCCTGCTGGATCTCTCTTGTAGCAGGACAATTGTCCTACTAGATTTCATTCTCAAACTCCTGCTGGATCTCTCTTGTAGCAGGACAATTGTCCTACTAGATTTCATTCTCAAACTCCTGCTGGATCTCTCTTGTAGCAGGACAATTGTCCTACTAGATTTCATTCTCAAACTCCTGCTGGATCTCTCTTGTAGCAGGACAATTGTCCTACTAGATTTCCAACAGGATGTAGTACAGAGCATGGAAATGTGTTTTCTTTTAATTTTATTTGTTCCAATGGCCCAGCACATCCATCTTTGGTAGGTAACTGCAGTGTGGGAATATTTTAAGGTTGTTGAATTTTTTTTCCCCTAACCAATCTTCCCACTGCATTCTTGCGTTGAACAATGTGAGTGTATTATTACTGTATACTCTAATTTATCAATTTACAAGCATAATGTTGCTTTATTTTATGTAGGAGATGTAAAAACCTGTAACATACATTCGTCTCACAAAGTGAAACATTATTTCAATAAAAATAATCATAATAATCAGTTTTATTCCAGGCGCAAAGTGTTTCCTATCAGTAACATGCTTGTCAGCATATTGATTTGTCACATCACAAATATGTTGTATAATACTATCATTTGATACAGATTCCCAGATTTTAAAAATGTTTGCATGATCAATGTTTTGTCAGAAAACAAAAATGGTGACCTTACTGTATCACATATGTCTGACCAGGAATGTGAAACAAGTGCGCTGCAAATATCATCTGAATTATACTATATCCTCCGAATCAGGACTAGTATCACAATGGAAATTAACAATTTCTATATCACTTCTTGTATCAAATAAATTAATGCTAGAATTATCAGAAAAACTTTCTTCTAAATGTTTATAAATTTCTAATTCATTGAGTCTATGCTTCGCCATATTTGTAGGTCAAGGCGAGATGGCTACACAAAGAAAGGCCTGCTATGTCAACACACAAAAACAAAATTGACGCTTACAAATCTATGAAATTACAAAATCTCAATTGTTAGAGATGACCTTTAGACAGCTTGAACTAGCCAATTAGAGTATTTGACACAGTCATGTGCTTTCAGGGATAAATTATAAATACATGGCTCATCGCTCCATAATGAGGTGTCCGCAAAATGGAGGTAACTTTTCATAATATCCTTAAGGATACTTCCTCAGCCAAGGGGTTAACTACGCATGTGGTTGCATCTGTGGGTCTCACCAATGGCCCACTAAAAAAACCACTCATGCAACAGAAAACCTTAGTGGGTGTCTTACTGTTATATTAAGGTTCTCTTATGGAAGATGTAGCATGTCATTTATACAATTATAGACTCCCTCTGAGTAGAAAGCTCCTTCAATAGGCATTGCACTAAGCCAAAAGTGGAAGTCTCCTGGGTATGAAAGAAAACTCAGAAAAATTACCCCACTGCACATAGGAAGTAAGAGCTAATCACTTTCAATACCTGGGGTTAACAAACAAACAAACCATTAATATTCTACCATTAATACCTTTCTGCAGAATGACATCTTTGTTGAAATTCAGAAATTTGGTGTTATATCTATATAACAGCAGCAGGATCTGACGAGATGGATGACACAGATAGTAACCTTGAGTCACAAACAGGTAATGATACAGTAATCTTGAGTCACAAACAGATAATGATATAGTAATCTTGAGTCACAAACAGATAATGATACAGTAATCTTGAGTCACAAACAGATAATGATACAGTAATCTTGAGTCACAAACATGTAATGATACAGTAATCTTGAGTCACAAACAGATAATGATACAGTAATCTTGAGTTATAAACATGTAATGATACAGTAATCTTGAGTCACAAACATGTAATTATACAGTAATCTTGAGTCACAAACATGTAATGATACAGTAATCTTTAGTCACAAACATGTAATGATACAGTAATCTTTAGTCACAAACAGATAATGCTACAATCAATCCATCAATCAAGTGCCATGCGAGTGGCATAGGCTATCATGTTTCTCCATGATTCTCTGTCTCTTGTGTTGTCAGTAAGCTCAGTTGGTGAACTTCTACCGATCCACAATACTAGTCCATCTAGCAACTTTTCTCTTTGTCGTCCCGTCTCTTCTCCCCTTGATCTTTCCAGTGGTTATTAAGTGTTCAAGCTGTGTTCTTCTCAGCACATGTCCTAGAAACCTTGACTGTCTGCCCCTAATGTTTGATATGATTGATCTTTTTACGCCAGCATCAATGAGAACATCTACATTAGTTTTCTTAACTGTCCATGGTATTTTCATAATTTTTCTCAGAAACTGTATCTCTGTAGCCTCTAATTCACTTTGAAGTTTTTGTTTACAGTCCATGCTTCACATCCATAAAAAAGAATTGCTTCGATATAACATCACAGCACTCGAATTCAGGTCTGCATTGATAGCCTTAAATTGCACAAAATAGTTCTCATTTGTTGGAATGCTGATTTTGCTTGTGCTGTTCGGCTCTTTATCTCACTTGAGCATCTACCTTCTGTTGTTAACAGTGTGCCATGATACAGTAATCTTGAGTCACAAACATGTAATGATGCAATAATATTGAGTCACAAACAGGTAATGATGCAGTAGTCTTGATTCTTGATTAGAAACTGGCTTCACAGCACTTGGGACATTCCCATTAGTGCTCCGCCCTCTGCTCCAGCAGCCACCCAGTGTATGTAAACTCAGAGTCCTGGTCAGGTGTTGATTGTGTGATCTTCGGGACTTTCCAAAAAATTTACTTTTCTTTCCCTCACCTGTAGATAGTCCCATTTCTAACATTCTCTGTATGTGTACGTTCTCAGCCTCATTGACATCATCTGCAAAAGTTACAAACAGGTAATGATGCAGTAATATTGAGTCACAAACATATTATGATACATACGCTAAATTCTAAATGGATGATGACACACTAATCTTCCGTCACAATCAGGTAATGACATTGTATCCATTCAGATAGTGTCCCAAACAGGTAAACTCAACAACCTCAAACCTTTTTGACATTAAGCTCTTTGCAAATTGTTTTATTTGTGCTTTCTGGGTGCTACACCATGCACATTGCTCTTATATGTGTGTGCCAGGATTTGATTTTTGACAAAAAACTTAAAGAACTTCAATTTGATGCTTTCTAGAAATAGAAATTCCAGCCTTGTTGCTTACAGTCATTGTTTTTCTGCAGTTGCACCTAGATTATGTAGTTCTTACAACCAGATAAATATTGATGGGATTTTTTCTCCTGAAGATTTCAAACTGTTTTTATGTTCTCTATGTTTAATGTGTGTCTGGGCAGTTTAAGAATCTACAGGGACCTTCATGTGGTTCTCATACATTGAAGAAATGCTGAAATCTACAGGGACCTTCATGTGGTTCTCATACATCGAAGAAATGCTGAAATTTGTGAGGTGATTCACACTTAGCAGACAGATTAAGTTAATCATAGAAGAGATAATTTTGAGTCCCATCAAAGTCAGATCCTTGCTATGAAGATGGGGCTTGGTTAGCCAATAGAGGCTGAAAATAAGACTGACTTAGCCCTCCAATATTCGAGCAAAGTCCACAGTCGGACTTAACAAGTGCTGACGATGGAGGCTAGCAACCAATAGGTGCATCACAGCAATGAAGATGTCATGCACAGGATGTAATTAGTGAACGAAAGGATAAGAATCCATTTTAAGCAGACAGGCTAGTCTTTTATTTGAATGTGTTCTTGTGAAGGTGAAGTAAGATTATCTCTAGTCTGTTTCTCTCAACCTAGCACAAATCTCTAGTATGTTTCTCTCAACCTAGCACAAATCTCTAGTATGTTTCTCTCAACCTAGCACAAATCTCTAGTATGTTTCTCTCAACCTAGCACAAATCTCTAGTCTGTTTGTCTCAACCTAGCACAAATCTCTAGTATGTTTCTCTCAACCTAGCACAAATATCTAGTATGTTTCTCTCAGCCTAGCACAAATCTCTAGTATGTTTCTCTCAGCCTAGCACAAATATCTAGTATGTTTCTCTCAACCTAGCACAAATCTCTAGTATGTTTCTCTCAACCTAGCACACATCTCTAGTATGTTTCTTTCAACATAGCACAAATCTCTAGTATGTTTCTCTCAACCTAGCACAAATCTCTAGTATGTTTCTCTCAACCTAGCACAAATCTCTAGTCTGTTTGTCTCAACCTAGCACAAATCTCTAGTATGTTTCTCTCAACCTAGCACAAATATCTAGTATGTTTCTCTCAGCCTAGCACAAATCTCTAGTATGTTTCTCTCAGCCTAGCACAAATATCTAGTATGTTTCTCTCAACCTAGCACAAATCTCTAGTATGTTTCTCTCAACCTAGCACAAATCTCTAGTATGTTTCTCTCAACCTAGCACAAATCTCTAGTATGTTTCTCTCAACCTAGCACAAATCTCTAGTATGTTTCTCTCAACCTAGCACAAATATCTAGTATGTTTCTCTCAACCTAGCACAAATCTCTAGTATGTTTCTCTCAACCTAGCACAAATCTCTAGTATGTTTCTCTCAACCTAGCACAAATATCTAGTATGTTTCTCTCAACCTAGCACAAATCTCTAGTATGTTTCTCTCAACCTAGCACAAATATCTAGTATGTTTCTCTCAACCTAGCACAAATTTCTAGTCTGTTTCAACCTAGCACAAATTTCTAGTCTGTTTCAACCTAGCACAAATCTCTCTAAAGCACAATATTTTTCTATCAGTTTTTCTTCTTATTTCGTTTAAGTGGAATGTGCATCTATCATAGAATTTGTCTCTTCTACAAAACTGAAGGTGTTTTGCAAATATTCTTCTTCATCGTTCATTCTCAAACTCCCGCTGTATCTCTCTTGTAGCAGGACAATGGTCCTACTATATTTCATTCTCAAACTCCCGCTGTATCTCTCTTGTAGCAGGACAATGGTCCTACTATATTTCATTCTCAAACTCCCACTGGATCTCTCTTGTAGCAGGACAATGGTCCTACTATATTTCATTCTCAAACTCCCGCTGGATCTCTCTTGTAGCAGGACAATGGTCCTACTATATTTCATTCTCAAACTCCCACTGGATCTCTCTTGTAGCAGGACAATGGTCCTACTATATTTCATTCTCAAACTCCCGCTGGATATCTCTTGTAAAAGGACAATGTTCCTACTAGATTTCATTCTCAAACTCCCGCTGGATCTCTCTTGTAGCAGGACAATGTTCCTACTAGATTTCATTCTCAAACTCCCGCTGGATCTCTCTTGTAGCAGGACAATGTTCCTACTAGATTTCTAGAGGGATGTAGTCCAGAGAATGTAAATATTTTGTGTTGTTGCTTTATTTGTGACAATGGCACAACATATTTGTTTTCAATGGAGTTTTGTAACTCACACAGGGATATGCAGAAATTTACTTCCAGGGCTGTTTCTCTGAGTCAGTGCGTCTGTCTCATCAGTGTTTCTCCAAGTCAGTGTGTCTGTCTCATCAGTGTTTCTCTGAGTCAGTGTGTCTGTCTCATCAGTGTTTCTCCGAGTCAGTATGTCTGTCTCATCAGTGTTTCTCCGAGTCAGTGTGTCTGTCTCATCAGTGTTTCTCTGAGTCAGTGTGTCTGTCTCATCAGTGTTTCTCGGAGTAAGTGTGTCTGTCTCATCAGTGTTTCTCTGAGTCAGTGTGTCTGTCTCATCAGTGTTTCTCCGAGTCAGTGTGTTTATCTCATCAGTGTTTCTCCGAGTCAGTGTTTCTCTGAGTCAGTGTTTCTCCGAGTCAGTGTGTTTGTCTCATCAGTGTTTCATATCTACAACATTCTTGAAGCATACACTGTGTTTATGGGGGGAAGGGTCGAGAAGTGCTCGTCCATATCTGCACATGGTAACTATGCTGCAAATATTTGTATTCATGTGACCATGGTGATGGATGTTTCCTGTTCTGAAATATGGTTGCTAAAATAGTTAAAATTGACTGGTCAAATATCACCTCAAATTTCAGGTAAAAAATATCACCACAAATATCAGGTAAAAATATTACCTTTTTGGAAGATGTTTATCTGGCATACAGAAAATGTGACAAGCCCAATGATACTTTCCATCTGATTTTTTCCCATAATCTTTACACCAGCACTGATATCATCCGCTGCATGGCTCTACCGTGTGCTTAACAATAAATGACTATTAAAGTTAAGTTATTATTAAAGACTTGATAATTTATTAAAGTTAAGTTATTATTAAAGACTTGATAATTTATTAAAGTTAAGTTATTATTAAAGACTTGATAATTTATTAAAGTTAAGTTATTATTAAAGACTTGATAATTTATTAAAGTTAAGTTATTATTAAAGACTTGATAATTTATTAAAGTTAAGTTATTATTAAAGACTTGATAATTTATTAAAGTTAAGTTATTATTAAAGACTTGATAATTTATTAAAGTTATAAAATAACTGTTCAGAACTATTAAAGTTTTCTTCTCTCATTTCTTCTTTCTTTCACAGACTCAGTAGAAGACGCAGACGATGGGAAAAATGTGTATATTATAATGCAGGTATGTTTCAGTGCATGTTTTCACTCAAGATCTAGGAGTTGGTTTTGAAACATTAACTGCGTGTTTTCCTGTTACAGAGTCTAGGTGATTTTTTATTGGTGGTTGAAATAAAAGCCGCTTGGTCATAGTAATCACCATGACAGACAAAAATTCAATCCATGCCATGGTATGAATCTGATACATGATGGTTCTAGCAATTCAGCACTTGATCCGCTTGGTATGTTATAGTACAGGTGTGGATGTCTGTAGCTATGTCAGTAGCGATGCGTGACAGCGACGGAAGGTGAAGCATGTGTGACTGGTTAGCTGTGATCTTGGTGACCAGCATGCAAGTACCAGAACCAACGAGTTCTCTCGTACCTCCTGGCTTACTCTACTATCAATATGGATACATATATCCAGTGGATGGGGTAGAAACACTGAATGTATTAGTTACCAACACCACAGTTGGATGTGCCATGTGATTGGCCCAATTAAAATGGTGACACTGCGCATTTCTATTCTCTGGCCTACATCTTGCTGAAAATATAGTAGGACCATCATCCTGTTGTAAGGGAGATCTCTGGACCACATCCTGTTGTAAGGGAGATCTCTGGACCACATCCTGTTGTAAGGGAGATCTCTGGACCACATCCTGTTGTAAGGGAGATCTCTGGACCACATCCTGTTGTAAGGGAGATCTCTGGACCACATCCTGCTATAAGAAAATTCACTGGACCACATCCTGTTAAAAGAGAGATCTCTGGACCACATCCTGCTATAAGAAAATTCTCTGGACCACATCCTGTTATAAGAGAGATCTCTGGACCACATCCTGCTATAAGAAAATTCTCTGGACCACATCCTGTTATAAGAGAGATCTCTGGACCTTACTTGAAGATAACTTGTTTAAACTTCAGAATTGTAGACATTTTGCATCAATACTTTCTGGTTGTGTCAGAATTCAACAGGTGAACTAACTACATGTAATAATATCCTACGACTAACACAGTGAAAATAAGCACTTTTTACTGGTATAGGATTATAAGGCACCAGTTAGTTAGTCGTCAGATCATCATCACTACAAACTGGACACGTCCATAGTTTCTCCGATCTATCTCTGAGTGTATTAGCCATTACACTTCTGCTGACAGTACCGGTCCTATACTGGTTGACTATCATTCTTCTGCACCCCCCCAAAATGTTTACTTCTAGCAACACCGCGTTTCAATCCCTGATCTGTAATCCTGGCCATTGAAAAGGAATCATCATCCACACTAATCTCACTCTCGCGTGTTATATCTCTTAAGGAATTCAAAATGTCAGCTCGATCCATTGCCCTGTGCCACAATCGCGCTTGACACCAGTTGATGTGCTCTTTCATTGCCTCAAGCCCCCACATACCTCGGCACGAAAGGCACCAGTGTATTTTAGTGGTGTAAGATAATACGGTATAAGTGTATTTCAGTTTAGGATGCTAAAGATGAAAAAGGAGAAGCTAGACATTTGGTGACATGCTTTTGTTTTTAATGTTACAATTTCACTGTGTAAATCTGTGGTATTTTATTGATTCTGTACACTGTTAATGTTTACCACAGCAACTGGGTTCAAACACTTCCAGCTCTGTAGTCAGTCATGTGATGACATTTACACCCTCAACCGTTGGAATGTTGTCAGGCTCCTCCACTCTGATGCCTCCACCATCATCTAGAGACAGGAAGGTGGAAATGCAGGAGGATTCCATTGTGGATTCTGATGGGTAGTTATAGACTGTGTGCATTTGTTTGTTTGTGTATTTGTTTGTTTGTTTTTGTTTGTGTATTTGTTTTTGTTTGTTTGTTTGTGTATTTATTTGTTTTTGTTTGTTTGTGTGTTTGTTTTTGTTTGTTTGTGTATTTGTTGTTTTTTGTATATTTATTTGTTTTTTTTTTGTGTATTTATTTGTTTGTGTATATATTTGTTTGTGTTTGTTTGTGTATTTGTTTGTTTGTTTTGTGCATGACTGGAAACTGCAAGAAGTGGTGGTGCAGAGGAGTGTTCCATGAACAGTAAAGTGATAGGAGGTTGTAACTGCACTAAAACTGAAATCCAACAGGGGGGAACTAGGAAACAGGGTGATGAAGTTTTGTTAATCACTGAATACACACATGAGAATTAACTTTTCGACCAAAAGGCCCTTATTAAGAACATATTGACAACCTAAAAAATGATGTTTAAGGATGGCCACATCATGTTAAGTACTGATACATTTTTATGAGACAATAAGTTTTATTGAAAAAAGTGGTGTTGTACCTATATTTTCTCATGTGTTGCTGGGTTCAAACGGGATGTGAAAAATAGCAACAAAAATGTCATGCATGTTGTAAAAGGTGACTAAGGGTTTTTTTTAGAGGAGGAAATGGAATTAGCTGTCCTATCCTTAGATCAAAGTAGTCTAAAAGTCAGATGTGTCAGGTGGAACAATCAAGCTGTAAACCATAACACAACACATTCTCTTCCTCCGAACTGCACTCTGCCAACCAGCAGGAGTGTATCTAACCAGCAGGAGTGTATCTAACCACCAGGAGTTATCTGTCTGCAACATGATTATTGTGTGTGCCGAATTTTGATATCATTCTTGTGGAATGAGTTTTCTGGTGTTTTTTTAACAAATGAAGTCTGTAAAATTGGAAGTAAACATCACATCTACAGCATAATCACAGCACAGGAGTACCATCGTTTGTACACATTCTGGGTTGAATAACTTTCACAAACTTTCGTTACTACATGTTTTCCTGTTAAAGGGTGCAGGGATGTTTCTTGGCTGTGGAAATATAGGCCGCTTAGTCATAGCTGTCACCGCAATGTGTAGAAGAAGAATTTTTTTATTGCACATTCGAAAGAAAAAATCTGTATCCCAACTGAGGATGGAACCTGGGACCTCAGGCTCCCGAGACCAGTGTTCTAGCCATACAGTCACCACACTCCACTTTTATTAAACCCAGTAATATATATTAACACTGACAAATATAAACATTTCTATCATGGAAGTGTGTCATGTTTTTTAATCTGTTTTTAATGATATATAACACATATATATATGTATATCATCATCATCAGGTGCCATGCCGGGTGGCGTAGGCGGTCATGGCTCTCCACAGCTCTCTGTCCACAGTATTATGTATCAAAGTCGTTGTTGTTTCCTTGCTGTGCCAGGTTGTCAAACTGTCTAATATTTTCTCACGTTGTCGCCCTCTGTCTCTGTTGCCTTCAATTTTTCCTGTTGTGACTGTTCTCTAAACCTGCCTGTCTCATGAAGTGGCCAAAAAAAAGAAGATTGCCTTTTTCTTATATTGTTGATTAAGGTCCGTTTCGCATTTAACTCTTTCAACACCTCTACATTAGTTTTTCTGGCAGTCCATGGTATTCTCAGCATTCTTCTATAGAACCACATCTCTGTTGCCTCTAATTTCCCACTTTCCAGTTTGTTTATTGTCCAAGACTCGCACCCATATGTTAGTATAGGCGTTATATAGCACTGCAGAACTCTCTTTCTCACCTCTAATGACAAGGTCATATTACACAGTATATTTTTCAATTTTCTGAATGTTGTATGTGCCTGTCCTATTCTGCTTCTTATTTCTGTTGAACTTCTTCCATCTGCTGTAATAATTGTACCTAAATATTTTAATTGGTGGACCTGTTTTAATACTATATCATTCACTATGATCTTGCAAGGTGTGTTATTTTCTTTCTTTGAAATAACCATTACTTCTGTTTTCTTGATATTTAGGAAGAGGTCTTTCTCTTTACTTTCTGTGACCACTACATTAATTAAATCTTGAAGGTCTTCCTCACTTTTTGCAATCAGAACAGTGTCATCCGCATATCTCAAATTATTTATGTTATGTCATCCCACTGGTATTCCTGGGATATCTACTATTTCACGGAATATGTTTTCACTGTATAAAGAGAACAGGTTTGGTGAAAGCACGCATCCCTGTCTGACTCCTTGTTTTATTTGTTGAAAAGGGCCAAATTGATTTTCTACTCTTATTGCTGCTGTTTTTTGCCAGTACATGTTCTTAATTATTCTTAAATCCTTGCAGTCAATGTTCAGATTCTCTAGCATGTGTATAATTTCGCTATGTTTAACTTTGTCAAAAGCTTTAGTGTAGTCTATAAAACAGAGGTACAGATCTGTTTTTACCTCTATAGACCTCTCTATTAGTGTTCTCAGTATATAAATCGCATTGTTGGTACCTTTGCCTTCTACAAAACCACAGTGTTCTGGACTTATTTCTAATTTTATTTTGTTTCTCACTCTCTTCATGATGATTCTGAGAAGTATTATGGTTATTTGCTCATGATGCTGATTGTACGGTGTTCTTCACATTCTGTGAAGATGTATATATAAATATATAAAACAGGGTTTTAATTATTGCTAATACATATAACAGGAAATGTATTTCATTCTTCAGAGAGAACAACATGGGTGCCTGCTTAATATGTGGAGACAAGGCATCAGGCTTTCATTACTCTGTTTACTCCTGCGAGGGCTGTAAGGGATTCTTCAAGCGATCGGTACAGAAGAACCTGCAATATTGTTGTAAGGATCAAGGCATGTGCTTCATCAACAAGTTCTCCAGGAACAGTTGCCAGTTCTGCCGTTTCCAGAAATGCCTGCTTATGGGGATGAGGCGAGACGGTATGATTGCTAATACTTTTAGAAAATTCCACAATCTATAATACCTGAGACTACTGTAAAACTGTAGAACACAAGTACTGAAGTGAAAAACACAAGGTCCATCAGTTTTACAATCAACTATCAGACTAATGGGTGTGATAACATACAGATAACAGTATACAAGACAGTTCCAACCTCAAGGTCTTTTTTAAAATGATGTACTTCATTGTTATCTTGGATATCTCCCAGGTTAAATATTTCTAGTTGCCAGTGGAACATGATGATGATGTTCCTCTTTGGTAACAAAAGATGAACATGGTATAACTAAAGGTCAATTAAGTTTGATGTTTGTGAGCTAAGGGATATATGTTCCAGTGTTGGGTAACAACCCTAAACAGGAAGTAGGTGGCTGCGGTAACACCTGGCAAATGTCAAGATAAACAAAAATAGGTAGATGTGTTACCAAAATAAAACATAAAACAACCTAACAACGAGATACAGGGACGGACAACATTTTGACTAAAAAGCCTTCAAAGGGAGCCGCGTTAGCGCAGTGGTTAGCGCACTGGCTTCGCATATGAGTGGTCCTGGGTTCATTCCCCAGCTGAGGCGGAAATGTTTTCAGATCGCAACGGCTCCCAGGTCGACCCAGCCTTAAATGGGTACCGGATTAATCCGGGAAGTAAAGACTGCGAGGGAGAGGAGATGGCTACCGCCCTCATTTGCAGAGCCTGTGAAATGTGAGATCGCTAACATCTCACACCTCTACAGCATTAATAAATGCTATGGGTTACTTTACTTTACTTACTTCATCAGGACAAACGAAAGACAACAGTACAACGAATCTTACAAGGAGACAGACGTGGTTGATAGGGAGGAAAGAGGAGGAGAGATAGCGAATAGATAGCGGAGGGAGTTCATGGTTGCTGATCAATCTGTCCATGGGCTCATGCCCTTTGACCCAATGTTTGTGAGTTCATGGTTGCTGATCCAGCGGTCCATGGGCTCGTGCCCTTTGACCAGATGTCTGTGAGTTCATAGAATGATTAATCAAGAGTTCAATCTGAGCTTGGGAAACACCTGTTGCTGTGTTCTTCTGCATTCTCTCTCTGATAACCAGCAAGTACAATATGGTTTCTGTTAGGGAGTGTGAAGTACGTTGTGCTGCTGGCTTACAGCAGAGCTGCGATATTTGTGCCTTCCAGCCAAGAACATTTGATTTCGGCATGTTTTTATTTCAGGTTGGTTTGTTGTTGATCCAGAAGTCCATGGACTCATGGCTATTGACTCACTGCCATTGTGTGATATATGCATGTGTTTGTCATCAGGTGTGTCATCAGTATAGGGTGATCAACAAAAGATGTCGCAGAAGAATGATGAGATAGTTGGCCCAGAAGTATATGCTGCAATCCTGACAGGGTGCGATCTCTGGGTTCCCCCATTTGGAATGCCTCATTTTGGGGCTAAATATTCATCATGCGCCCCCCCCCCCCCCAAATCAACCATACTTTTAAGTGACAATAAATCACAGTATGAGTGTGGATGTCACACCGGTTACTCAACTGTTAAATCACAGTACGAGTGTGGATGTCACACCGGTTACTCAACTGTTAAATCACAGTACGAGTGTGGATGTCACACCGGTTACTCAACTGATAGAACATCTGCTTTTGTCAGGAAGCCTATGAGCTGACAAGATCTACCTGCTCACAGCTAAAGCATCATCATGTGGCAAGAGTTACCTGTTCACAGCTAAAGCATCATCATGTGGCAAGAGTTACCTGTTCACAGCTAAAGCATCATCATGTGGCAAGAGTTACCTGTTCACAGCTAAAGCATCATCATCATGTGTCCAGATCTTCCTGCTCACACTTAAAGGGATTACTTCATCATCATCATCATGTGACAATGTAAATTCATATAGTTATATTTCTGCACATATTGTTGTATGTTGCTGCCATTGATTGTGTTGTTCATTCAACGTTGGTTTCAAATTTTCTCATCAAACACACAACTCAATTTCTGCTTCTTATAACACTACTACCAACGTAAGCCTTTTGTAGGCAATCTGTTTACATCCACTGGAGGAATCCAGGGTCTTTTATCCAATAACAGAAACCAATTTTGAATGCTTATTTGGGAAACCAAGTGAGAATGGTCATGAAAGAAATATAATGTGGTGTATTGATTTAAGGTGGTGTGTTGATTCATGGCGGTGTTTTGATTTGTGGCGGTGTGTTGATTGTAATGTAATTGTAATTTACCAGCTGTGAGAGAGGACAGGTCACCGGGTGGCAAACACAGACACAAGCGAGCTAAACTGGAAGATCAAGGGTCAGTTTCCTCGCCCGATGACCCCATCCCGCTGTCGGCACATGGTGATGTAGACAGTTCGGCAATTGATCCACTTCGTGACAGTTTATTGGCAGCAAAACCACACCTGTACCCTAAAGCTGAAAGTAAGTTTGTGTACTAGCAAACATTACACCTGTACACACAGACATCACACCTGTACACACTCACAGATATCACACTTGTACACTCACAGACATCACACCTGTACACACAGATATCCCACCTGTACACACTCACCTGTACACACTCACCTGTACACACTCACCTGTACACATAAACATCACATCTGTCTTCATGTCACACATCCTAAACAAGATGTACCAGTCTTTCAAAACTTCTGTCGATCTTGAGCCTGTCTGCCTGCTTCTGTTACTGTCATGTTCAGGTGATCTTTGATGTCTTGCTTCCATCTTCTTCTTGGTCTGCCTCTTGTTCGTCTCCCTGGCATCATCCCCTCCATTATGGTTTTCTCTAGGCTGTCATGGCATTTGATATCGCCAAAATATTGTAGTTTTCTGGAAATAACCATGCTGTTTAGCAAGTTTTCATTTACATTCATTTCTCTCAGGATGGCTACATTGGTGATCTTTTTGCTCACAAGACCAACCTGAGCCACAAAGAGTCTTCCACAGTATGTACAAGGAGTAACAGGCCCAATTCTACCATCGTTTGTTGTTGTGTGTCGTCTACGATGTGCAGCCCTTGAACTTGTGTGTCGTCTACGCAGCCCTTGAACTATCACTTTCTTCTTTGTCTTTATACCATTCCTGATCTTTTCTCACCATGCAACACAATTCATGGCATCCTGTCACATACAACACAATCCATGGCATCCTGTTGCCATGATTCCGTACCAATGCCTGGATCATGCATGTACTGTTTACATGTCTTTTTACCGAACCTGAGTTTGACCCTGAGATCTTTTCCCAGACTGCAACTCTCCATAAAGAAGATCCTTTGGTATTTTGTCATCTTCCTATCCTCATAGTGTGTCCAGGCATCAGAGTCTGTGCAGACTCAGCATAGAACTAAACTGTTGCCAATTAACGAGGGCTTACAACTTATAACTTCCATCTCAGGATTTTATTCTGAGACCAAATAAAGGCCATGGATGCTTCTCATACTGGCACAATACCTGGTCTGAAATATAGAGGACATGTGTTACCCATACAGAACGATTCATCTATCTGCTTGCCTTGTCAACACCAAAGGAAAGGTAATACCAATAATAACAAGGCAAACTGCAGGAACTGTCTGATCATCAAAGCTGTGCTCTATCCACCTATTGATGCGACCAATCTAGACCAGCTGGATGGGCGTGTGTTCAAACACTATCTGACATTGTATGAGACAGAGAGAGAATGAGTGTATTGAAAATAATGTAATTGTTTATGTTTGGTATCTGCAGATGCAACCGACAAACAGGAAACTATTTCTGTAAATGAGCTGATGCATTATGGTTATCTAGAATTACGTTACATCATAGACTGGGCAAAGAAAGTACCGGGTGAGTTCAGAAGATCTAATCATCATCATGTGCAGTCACTGGTTAGGTGAATGTTAAGGTATATTGAGTTATGCATTGGTGTCATGTCTTAAGCTGTTACCTTTCAGTGTTCCTCTGTTTGAGCAGCCATTCAATTCATTGCTGTGCCGTAGTGGAGTCGGTGATTATGTTGCTTCACAACTCTCTGTGTCTTGTTCTGTTTATCAGTCAGTCGGTGACATTAATTTATGTACAAAGATGTCTTGATTTTTTTTCGTGTGTTTTTGTTTCTTGGGAAAATTTAACAAGGAGTTCCCGTTTGGACCAGAATTTGGAAACAGTTCTTGGTATTGTGTTTCTTGTTTAGTTTCTACATTGTTTTGTTTATTATTTGATAATTTAATATTATAGTAACATTGTTAAATTTATATAGTCTGTTATCGCTTTGTGATATTCTCCCATGCCACGATGATAACCCATCCAGTAACTTCTTTCTCTGTCTCTTCTTCCCTTGATCTTTTTGTTGGTGACAAAATGTTCCAGTTTTGCTCTCATCATTACTCTGTCCAGTGTTTGATCAATGTAAATTCATGTAGTTACATTTCTGTACTTACTGTTGTAAAATTTACACCGTATTGCCCTTGCAGCGGGTGCTTTCAATAAACTACATAACATCTGGACGTCAAACAAATCAACTACGTAACATGTGGACGTCAAACACACTAAGAAACACCACAAAACTCAGGTTGTTTAACTCCAACATCATCCCTATTCTATCATATGGATGCGAAAGTTGGAAAGCCACAAAAGCCACAGATGAGAGACTAGATACCTTTGAAAACAAATGCCTATGTACCATTCTGAATGTTAAGTGGAGCGACTTTAAATATAACACTACTGTAAGAGAGGGAAGCAAACAAACCTATATATCTTTCTTCATTAGACAAAGGCGTTGGACTTACTTCGGCCATGTTCTCAGAATGAACAGCCTAAGAATTCCCCAGAAGTCACTATATTGGGTGCCACCTGGAGTAAGAAGAAGAGGGAGACCTAGAGAAACTCTACGAAGAACCATTAATAGAGAAGGCATGTCAGTGAACCTAAACAACACGCAACAATTGAAAGACCTGGCAACACAAAGACAGAAATGGAAAGTTATGGTTTCTGCCCTATGCGCCGCCTATGGCCCTGGAGGAAGATAAGATAACTTACTGTTGTATTAGGTGGCCCATGTTTGTTCCTTCTGTCTATTATTTTGCTGTTGATGCTGTATTGCTGCTCCAGCAACTGTTGCTTCCTGTTCTTCCATTGCCAGGTTTTGCAGATCTAGATTTTTCAGACCAAATGGCTTTATTGAAATCTTCCTTCATGGAGTTGAATGTGCTACGATTGTCTTACAGGTGAGTGCATTCAGTGTTCTTATACAGGTGAGTGCATTCAATGTTCTTATACAGGTGAGGGCATTCAATGTTCTTATACAGGTGAGTGCATTATCTGCTCTCATACTCTGTGTACACTTCTGACTCTAGCTGCAGACAAACATTTCCTGTGATCATACCTCATATTTATTTATCAGTGTTGAATCGTTTCTCCAGTATGTTGCCATTGTGTGAAAGAGCAAATAATAGTAACACTAAAACTTGCCACACATATTATAAAAGTCAACTAAGGTGGGTTTGGTGTATTGTTTTGCTGCCCCACACCATGATCTCCGTTGTGATAGAGCCATGCCTTGACTGATAAGGAATCAACCCTTCTACTGCAGCATGTCTCAAGATTGTAGAACATCATGGCAAAGTTCCCTCCACAGTAGTAGACTGTCCAGCTGGTGACATTATGTTTACATTCATATTGAGATCAAACCATTTCCGCTGTAACTGTCCAACTCACAAACCCATACACAAGAATTGAATATATGGCATTATTAGTTTTCCTTGACTTCTTCACCATTTATAGTCATTTCTTCACCATGTATAGTCATTTCTTCACCATGTATAGTCATTTCTTCACCATTTATAGTCATTTCTTCACCATGTATAGTCATTTCTTCACCATGTATAGTCATTTCTTCACCATGTATAGTCATTTCTTCACCATGTATAGTCATTTCTTCACCATGTATAGTCATTTCTTCACCATGTATAGTCATTTCTTCACCATGTATAGTCATTTCTTCACCATGTATAGTCATTTCTTCACCATGTATAGTCATTTCTTCACCATGTATAGTCATTTCTTCACCATGTATAGTCATTTCTTCACCATGTATAGTCATTTCTTCACCATTTATAGTCATTTCTTCACCATGTATAGTCATTTCTTCACCATTTATAGTCATTTCTTCACCATTTATTGTCATTTCTTCACCATTTATAATGATTTCACCATTTATAGTGATTTTGATGTTTTCTGTGAAAGATCAATGGGACTTGACAATAAAATCAAGTTCTGTGAAGACATCATCCTTCCCTTGGAATACTGTGAGACTATGGGCTGGGGAAAAGAGTTGGTGGATGGCACGATAGATTTTGCTCAAAGACTTAAAGACATCAACTTGGATCTAACAGAGTTTTGTGTCTTAAATGGGATTGTCCTCATGTATCCTGGTAAGTCAATCTGTGTCGGTGAATGTTCTGGTGCGTTGGTGAATGTTCTGGTGAGTTATCACGTGTCGTCATCATGTGACATAATCTTTCCAGAACGTGGTCTTCTTTATGGATTCTCTGAACACTCTGCGATTCTGGACGAGTTGACCTGCCACAGCTGGAGACATGTTTAAGTAATCTGACATATCACTGCACAATCATCGTCTTGGGCACCCTCTTCCCCTGATGCCGCTAACTCTGCCTTCAGCTATTAATCTTTCCATGCTATGTCTCTTTATGTGACCAAAAAAACCACAGCTATATTTTTAAGATGTTGTTAAAGAGCAAGCCGTCTTTGAAGTTTATTGATCTTAACACTTCTTTGTCTTTTTAGCTATCCATGGTATACTTAAAACTCTTCTGTAACATTTCATTTCAAAAGAAGTGATTATGTTTGCTATTATTTTATTGAATGTCCATGCCTCACAATCGTAAATTGCCACTGGAAATATGATTGTTCTGATCATACATAGTTTGGTTATGCTGCTTGTACCTTGCCAAAGATTTTTTATTTGCACAGGTTTCAGTGTTGCCATTTCAATTCGTCTCTTGATATTGACAGCAAAGTCTCCTGAACTATTTATGTTTGTATCCAAATACTGGAAATGTGTTACGTTCTCTAGTTCGAAATTGTCAATTATTATCTTTGGTTGCACTTTCAGTTTATCCATTGTCATTCTTTTTTGTTTTCTTTATATTTAAGTACAGGTTTTAGGCTTCACTTTATTTTGTTGTTGTTGATAGTAAAATTTGCTTTAGACCATCTTCGTTTGTTGTTAAGAGAACTGTGCTGTCAGCATATTTGATTTCTGGGATCTGCTGATGGTCCATGGTAAGAGGTTGGAATTCTGCATATCCCTGGTATATCATGTTGTCTTTTATGTTTCGCATTATCTTTTCAGCATAGATGTTGAGCATGTACAGTCATAGTGTGCATCCTTGTCTTACTCCTTTCTGTACATTAAACCATTCTGAAATTATTCCGTCCACTTTTTACTGCTGCCTCGTGTTTGTGGTACAGCATTCTGATTAAATATGTGAGATGTTTCGGAAATCCCATGTCGACCATAATTAGTGATGACATACACAATCGAACACCTTGGTGTAGTCGTTAAAACGTGTGTACGTCCATATTGAATTCCTTGCATTTTTCTATAAGGATTCTCATGTTGAAGATATGGTCTCTGGTGCCTCTGCTAGATCTAAAACCTGCATATGCCTCACATGCAGATGTACTGGTGTATTATTGGGTGTGTTGATGAATGTTCTTGTGTATTGTTGAATGACCTGATGTGGTGGTGAATGTTCTGATGTGGTGGTGAATGTTCTGATGTGGTGGTGAATGTTCTGATGTGGTGGTGAATGTTCTGATGTGGTGGTGAATGTTCTGATGTGGTGGTGAATGTTCTGATGTGGTGGTGAATGTTCTGATGTGGTGGTGAATGTTCTGATGTGGTGGTGAATGTTCTGAGTAAAACATGCCCTACTAAATGTAAGTCCTGATGAACGTATCTGCCATTGAAAATCTTGTAGCCACACAAGACACTGTGCTATTGAATCCAAGGTTCTGGCTGTTTTATACGTGTATGCACATATATGTAATTTCTGATGTTTTTACATACATAATTATGTCCTATATGTCCATGTTTCACTTCTCCCCCAGATGCTCATGGTATTCAGGATAAAATAAAAATAGCAGATGTCCAGTCCAAGATCCTAGAAAGTCTGCGACGCCACATCTTGAATGAGTACCCACATGAGGCTAAGAGGTTTGGCAAAATTCTTCTGCGCTTACCAGCTTTGAGAACTATTAGTGCAAAGGCTGCAGAAAGATTTTTGTCATTGACATTTGACGGATCAATTCAGTTGAGTGAACTTGTATTAGAAATGATGAATTGACCGGTCAGAAATTCGTATGGATACAATATTCAAATTTACCAGTGCAGTCTTTGTGGGGACATGATCTTGAAAATCTATGTTACATGTGTAGTTGTGATGGAAGGATGGTATTCGCAGATCTGTAGTTGGCTCTCGCTAGGTTTTGCTGAAGGCACCATCAAGGCAGATGTTTACCAACAAAACAGATGTGCACCAGCAAAAAGGGTAGTACATTTTCATTTATACATAAGACATAAGACATAAATCTGGTCATTTGTGGAACCAGAATTCATCCAATTTCATGTAGATCCAAAAATTATCCGGTCATCTTTGGAACCAGAAATCAGCTGGTCATCTGTAGAACTAGAAACATCTGATCATGTGTGGAGCCAGAAATCATCCGGTCATCTGTAGAACTAGAAAAATGTGATCATTTGTGGGAAAGCTGTCAAGGAATCCTGCTTCACCAAATCTTTGAGTAGTCTTCGGATGGCAGATAAAAGTTGTGACAAAGGCACTGCTAAGTCTGGCTAGTATATCACAGGACACTTCTCATGGAACACACGTCAATGAACATCCTTCCTGCACAAAGTTGAATTTTGAGTTGTGGTGTACCATCAAATGTTGGATTGTTGATGCTCGTCTGCAACCAAATTGACGTAGCAGTGCACTCATACACTTTATCTGCTCAAAAGATTTTCATAAGTTTGAAATATGGTCACTCTCAAAATTGTGAGAGATTGGAGTAGAAATTGAAAGGGTATAAAAAGAGAAATATAATAAATCTACAAAGAGACTGTTTACATAGACTATATATATAAATATATAAAGAGATATAATAGATATACAGAGAGCCTGATTAGGCAACACAAGTGAACTGGCAGCCCATGCTCTGATGGACACATTGAGATGGGGTTTGAATCACCTATGGACAATGTTCCTACTAGATCACTCTTGTAGCAGGACAATGTTCCTACTAGATCTCTCTTGTAACAGGACAATGTGCCTACTAGATTTTCAGCAGGATGTAATCCAGATAATAGAAATGTGTTGTGTTGCCTTTTTATTTACATCAATGGCCCGACACATTTGTCTTCAGTGGTTTGTAGAATTATGAATGCTGAGATGTTTGTGTGAGAAACATTCTTCTAAAACATTTCATTTCAAGGGAAGCAATTTCCTTTGCCACTGTTTTATTGAGTGTCCATGTTTCATAGTTGTAAATTACTGCTGGGAATATGCTTGCTCTAATTAAGTAAATTTAACTTTTAGCACTACATTAGACATGTGTAATTTTCCCCCTCCCGTTGCATTCTTGTTTTGACTGTGCTTGTTATTTATGGAGGGTATTTGGAAAATGCAATAACTTTTATGTTTTCTGAGCTGTGTGTATAAATTTTAAAAATAAAAATAAAGGAATGATTACTGAATGTAATGGTGTACGTCTTGTTGGCGTATGTGAATATGTGAGGACATGGTGAAGATGAAAAATGAATAAACCCAGCGACTCACATTTTCTTGTCCGATAAATTCAATTCAGGATAAATTCACTAATTAAATACATAATCTTATTCTATTTCTGATGTCATTTCCTAGCCAAGCTAACGTGTGTATATTATATCATCTGTAACAATAAATGCAAAACGTCAACCTGACATTATCAGCTAGGTCTAGTGGTTGTATAAACTTTGATATATTCAATGTACGATCAAGTATTATATTTCTGATGTACGATCAAGTATTATATTTCTGATGTACGATCAAGTATTATATTTCTGATGTACGATCAAGTATTATATTTCTGATGTACGATCAAGTATTATATTTCTGATGTACGATCAAGTATTATATTTCTGATGTACGATCAAGTATTATATTTCTGATGTCATTTCATAGCCAGCATTACATAAACACTTCTTCTTCTTGAACCCCAGGAAGTTCCACCCTTCACCGGAAGAATACACAAACTGTTAATGTATTAATTTCTGTTAAAACAAATATTTAAATGAATAATCTCTTGTGTATTATTGGTTATTTTATGATGAAATTTATGTTGAGACGAATATCACATTGAAACATCAACTGTTTGCAATCTTATACATGTTATGATACATTAGTAATTTCATCAACTATTTATTAGTTGTAGTAGGTATGTGCAAAACTTGGTAACTTGTTGACTATAATTACTTCAGGACACCTTGAGTACATATAGACTTCTTATGGTCCGTGACACTGGTTATCATGTCTTTCCATAGCCTTCTATTTCATTTACTGTCAATCATTTCCAATACTGATTTTCTCCCATGTCACAATGCTAGGTTGTCAAGCATCTTCTCTCTTGATCTTTCCCTAACTTCTCTTGCAATTCAACTTGCCTGTTGTCACGATGTGTTCCATCTTTCCTCTTCTCATAATGTGTTCAATAC
Source organism: Meghimatium bilineatum (assembly GCA_034231615.1). NCBI lineage: Eukaryota > Metazoa > Mollusca > Gastropoda > Stylommatophora > Philomycidae > Meghimatium > Meghimatium bilineatum. The sequence continues at coordinate 23,970,114 of CM067302.1, forward strand.
AATTTGGACTGCTGTCTTTCTGATATCTGTAAGCTGCTGTCTTTCTGATGTCTGTAAGTTGTTGTCTTTCTGATGTCTGTAAACTGCTGTCTTTCTGATGTCTGTAAACTGCTGTCTTTCTGATGTCTGTAAACTGCTGTCTTTCTGATGTCGGTAAGTTGTTGTCTTTCTGAATGAGCTTCTTTCACGATATCTTCATTACGCTTGTTATCTGTTCTCTGTGTTCTCAACATTCTTCTATAAAACCACATCTCTGCCGCCTTAATATAATTTTTCACTGATCTGGTGAGTGTCCAAGATTTACATCCATACATCAGAATTGTATGTATATAACTTGTAAGAACTCTCTTTGATATAGACTTGAGAGAAATGAATCAAGTGTGTAACTGTGTGAGAGAAAAGGCAATATTTAACCACAAAAATTTGCTCTAAATTTTCATTAATGAAACTTCATGGTGTGTCTGGGTATGTCTATAGGCGTGTTGGAAGCAATGCAGACAGCAGCAAAATAGTTGAAGCAAATTTGATAGTGGGGGGGGGGGGGGGGGTGAGCATCATGTAATACAGGAAAAACTAATCTCCTATAGCTGAACTAATAAAAATATGGTTACATGAGTCCACCTTTCATTGCAAGTGGATAAAACACGGAATGTATTAGTTGCCATCTCCCGAAGTTGGATGAGTTGAACCATGCATGACAAAAAATGGTGACACAAGACATATCCGTTCTCTTGACTAAATCCTGCCAGAAGTCTAGTGGTAACATTGTTCTCCTACCAGTGGGAATTTGAGAATGAATGAAAAAAATATGTTCCCTACCTTGCCTTTATGTTTTAAAGAACATTTAATACAGAAGTTGTGACAGGATTACCTGAACAACAGCATCCATTAGCCATGCACTGTTATATAACTAAAATTAACTCAGTCTGAGGTTGAAAGGGTCATCATCATCATGTGCCATGTTACGTAACGTAGGGACTACTTGATCTCCACAACTCTAGCAGCTTCACTTTTGACTTTCTACCATCCAATGATGTCAATCTATTCAGTATTTTCTTCCTTCGATGTTGTCTGCCTCTTTTTTCCCTCAGTTTTGAAGGTTGTTTCATTATACTCCAAATCTCCTGGTGCCCATAATGTGGCACATGATGATGATAAAATAATCCCTTTATCTGTGAGCAGGTTTAGTCCCTCAAGAGAGACTTTCCAGTGTGTCCTAGGGTTAGCACATCCTACCACAAGAACAGCACATACTTGTGTCAGATTTGTTGACCCATCCGGAGAGATGTCACACTCGTCATCAACTAGGAGTCTGACACAAAAGGAAAAGCTGCAATGTCCGCTGACCTGCATATCCTGGTCATCCATGCAGATTATTCCATGGAAGACAAGTAAGACACTGTGACAGGATGTCAAGATGATGTGACAGGATGTCAACATGATGTCAAGATGATGTGACATGATGTCAAGATGATGTGACATGATGTCAAGATGATGTGACATGATGTCAAGATGATGTGACATGATGTCAAGATGATGTGACAGGATATGTAGCACCTTAACAGGCAGGCTAAATATTATTTTTTTGTTTTTAATAATCAATTATTGCTCACTACAGATGAAAATCGTTACATGTGAAATGAAGTGTCTGATAAAAACTGCAATGTTTACTAAACTAGATTTTTTGTAACTGAAGAAATTAGGAAAAGAGTTGGTGTAATATCATGTATTGAATATATTGAGAGACAGCACATAAAATAGTTCGGTCACCTTATGAGAATGAAGCCAAACCAAATACCAATAAGAGCACATCACAAAAAAAGTACATTAGGACGTAAAGCCAAAGGTAGACCAAGAAAATGGTGGATAGAAAACATTAAGATAGCCTTGAACAAACATGGACTAAATGCTACTTAGGCGACACATGTGGACTTAGAACGACGGCTTAAGCTCCCACCCCTACACTTAACTACAAGTGGCAATATCATCAATCATTATACACGTGGGGACAGACAATAAACAATGAATTGTTGATATGGGAGCTAATTTGTCTTAGAGATGTAACATTAGATTAAACATGGTTGTGTCCCTTGAATGGTTGCTAAGATAGGATAAACATGCAGTTAGTAATCTAGTTTTTGCTGACTTGCGTTCTCGACAACTGCGGGAACAAGTCTGCTTTGGTTATTTTATGGCGATACTATAACTACATATAATATTATTACACAGAATTCATAATTACTTAATCGAAGAAAATGACTGAATTGTATATTTGTGACGGTGTGGTACAGAGCTCGAATCACATCATAGGCAATTGTATTTATATTGCCCATTCCTAAAAGTCATTGCAATTCACACAGGCTTGCGGACTGGGTTTACGAAATTTTGTTGCTTCCTGTGTGAATGAAACAGTTATGCAAGAAAAGTGTGGCTTATCAGGGATCATGTGCAGCTGGGGCATAAAAATGTAATCCACCAGCCATTGGTTAACAACAAAGACAACATCATTTTACCGCTGTCACATAAAATTGTAATCCATTAGTTAACAACAAAGACAACCTCATTTTACCGCTGTCACATAAAATTGTAATCCATTAGTTAACAACAAAGACAACATCATTTTACCACTGTCACATAAAAAGTTGGGGCTCATGAAGCATTGTATAAAAGTGTTAAATAAAAGGAGCAAAGCTTTCACTTATCTTCAGGGAAAGTTTCCTCAAGTTAGCGATGCAAAGATAAAGGATGGTATCTTTGTAGGACCTCAGATTAGGAAAATTATTGTAGACAATTAGAGAACTTGTTACATACTTGTGAACTTCTTGCATGGATGGCGTTCAAATCTGTTGTCGCTAACTTTCTGGGAAACCATAAATACTCGTACCTGACTACTCGTACCTGATTGTTGGATATCATTAATTTGTTACGTGTGTTACCGTGACTCATACTTGATTGTGTCTTCTTCTGCGTTCGTTCTCAAACTCCTGCAGATAAGCAGGATGTAGTCCGGAATGCGTTGTATGTGTCATGGCTTACAGCATTGCTGCGATATCTGCGCCTTTCGGCCTGACACATCTGACTTCAGCATGGCTTTGGGTCACTGACCCTATAATGGATGGGACAGCCAACTCCATCCCATAACCTCCTTAGTCGCCTCGTACGACATGCGTGGAAGGTAAACACTGTTGCTATTCTTTGCTCCCCTTTCGGTCCCCCGGCAACACACGGGCGACTTGATTGTTTGATAACATTACTTTGTTACTTGTGTTACCGTGACTCATACTTGATTGATAACATTACTTTGTTACTTGTGTTACCGTGACTCATACTTGATTATGTGATAACATTACTTTGTTACTTGTGTTACCGTGACTCATACTTGATTGTTTGATAACATTACTTTGTTACTTGTGTTACCGTGACTCATACTTGATTGTTTGATAACATTACTTTGTTACTTGTGTTACCGTGACTCATACTTGATTGTTTGATAACATTACTTTGTTACTTGTGTTACCGTGACTCATACTTGATTGTTTGATAACATTACTTTGTTGCTTGTGTTACCGTGACTCATACTTGATTGTTTGATAACATTACTTTGTTGCTTTTGTTACTGTGACTCATATCTGATTGTTGGATATTTTTGATAATTATAATACTCATTATTTATACCATGTCCACGCTTCAACCTGATGGTATGAAGATAACCCGTTCACTTCGCTGGCACTTCTTTCGATCACTGTAATGGGATCATGCCCTAGTGTGCCCACATATTTTAGAACCACTGTAGTCTCAGTCTTCCTTCCCTCCCCGCTACCATTTTCATTTTTTTTTTTTTTTTTTTTTTTGGCGTGGTGGACGAAAAAGCGTCTCAAAGCAGGATTAGTGTTCATTTAGATCATTTGTAACTTTGACTTGTGAATCCTGCATCTACATTCACATTAATCTATTAACCTATCTCATCATGCAGTTTATGTTTTAATCTACTTTACTTTCATCTACTTCCCGCCTGGGTAAAATAGATGTCTTGATTAGAAACTATCACCATATCGGATGGCACATTCCCATAAATGCTCAATTATTATTATTTAATATATTATTTTTACTCATAATTTTTTTACATTTATTGTTGTGATTGGGAGCAAAGAATAGAAACACTATTTACCGTCCATTAATGTCGTAAGAAGCGAAGCGACTAGATGAAGGTCTTAGGTTGGAGTTGACTGTCGCGCTCCATATAGTGTCAAAGTGACCCATAATCATTGCTGATGTCGGGTGTGTCTGTTCGAACGGCGCAGATATTGCAGCTAAGTTTTAAACCATGACACTGCGACACATTCCATTGTCAGAACTACATCCTGCTAACTTGCAGGAGTTTGAGAATGTACATAGAAGTACTAGCCTGAAGCATCCAATTTTATTGTTATTCGTCACGGTCATAACCGTGGCCGTCGATAATAAAAGACTGCGCTAAATTGAGAATCATCCTTCTAAAGTTATGCATTTCACTTTCCCCGACATTATCATTTGCTGTCGTCTCAAAGTATGCACAAACTGACCAATAAACTCACGGGGAAAAGTATGCACAAACTGACCAATAAACTCACGGGGAAAAGCAAAATTCGTTATTTAGAAGGATGTTCCAGCAAACCTGCGTGTAACAAAGAAGACGCGCCATAATCTTCATGGAGAGCCATAATTTATTGTGGGGTAAAGTTAAAGTCGAATCTTTTTATAGCGCATATGTTTATAACGAATTTCCCTATTTAACAACACTTCTAAATCCCGGAATACAGTTATTGTTTATTGTTTGTACTGTCTATAGCGAATTTCTGCTATTACGCAAATATCTTGTTGGTCCGACAACAGTTGTTATAATGAGATTCGAGTGTATATAGCAATTTCTGCTACTACACAAATATTTCGTCAACCTGAATCCATGTTTAATAACGGGATTTGACTATTAGTGTACTCTGCCCAAAACTTCCTAATGAAGGGTTCCAAAAGGGGAACAAAGAATAGGGATATGTTATAAATGTCGTAAGAGTCGAATAAGGAGGTTTGGTAGTGGATTTGGTTATTCAATCCCATAGTGTGTCTATGGGTACTGTCTCCAGAAGTATATGTTGTTCTGAACAATGTTTTCAACTAGCAACATCCAAGTGTCAACAGTCTAATTTCCCGCCTATCACTGTTTAACAACGTATTTACCGTTTGGCTGAGATAGCTTGTAAATTACTACTAAAATCGTAACCTTCACAAATTGTTTATGGTTAAAAGTTCTGATATAACCAAATTTGAAGTACACATCCCAGGTTGAAAGAAGCGTATCTCACCATTAGAGAAACTGTAATTTTATATTATATATCTATAGTAATTTTAAATAAGTCTTGCGAAGCTATAAAAATATTTTAGCGGGCCGTGCTTGGCCTGCGGGCCGTATTTTGCCAACCCCTGGTATAAAGTTACATAAGTTTATCTTAACTTGCAATTATTTTTATTAGAGTATCCGATATATTATAGGAATTTCAATAGAGTTATCACGCAGATTTTAACTGTAGAGAAACGAAGGAGAGGGTAGGTTTCTAAATGTAGTTTTAGAAATATTTCAGAAAAGATTGTCAGAATTCATACATAACGTACCATTCGTGTACCAGGTAACATAGCAAATCATCTGGGTTCAGTGGTTAGAGAAAGTAATGATGCAGAATTCCTCGGTTTTTCAAGAGTTCCGCTTGGCTAGGTTATTTTTGCCTTTTCAACTCTGCCTGTTTTTCTCTGCTAAGTTTTACAAATATTTTTTTTTTAAATTCGCTTCTGTACACGGACAGGCAAACCAGCAAAGGGGATGCGGCTTTAAGAATCTTGTTGGAGGTTTGCGGATGTTTCTGTTCAGATCTTTCACGCCGAATTAACCCCAGTGAGCGCTTTTCAGGTATCGAGTTTCGTTATGCTTCAAATAACTGCCAAAACAGTCATCCATTTCGAAACAGGTAGAAGACTAGATAGAGAACCAGCCAGTTTGAAATGAGTAGTTAAACGGACACTCCAGGAATCAGACATAGGTTGTCGGAAAAATGATAAATTGCGTGTCACCTTCGTGTATGCTAATTGTGAAATAAGGGTTAAAAAGATAAAGGGAATAGCCTGGTGTACTTTCATTGAATTTGTTTGTGTTTGTCAGTTTGTTTGTTAATTCAGTTCTTCAAGACGTGTGTTTGTTAATTTAGTTCTTCAGTAACAATCCAGACTACCCATACCGATGTGACCGTTGATATTATTACTGTTCGCTTTCTATTATATGTTATAAGTTTACTGTCTTTCTTGACAAAAGCCTTTTGGTCGAAACGTTGACTTGTGTGTGTCATTGTGTGTGTTATCTAGTGTTAGCAATACTAATTTACCTATTTCCTGAATCTACCTGCTTCAGATGTAACAAGGTTGCTTCAGATGTAACAAGATTGCTTCAAGCCTAAGAAGGTTGCTTCAGATGTAACAAGGTTGCTTCAGATGTAACAAGGTTGCTTCAAGTCTAACAAGGTTGCTTGCTTTAGATGTGACCAGGTTGCTTGAGATGTAACAAAATTGCTTCAGATGCGTCAATGTTGCTTCAGATGTAACCAGGTTGCTTCAGGTGTGACAAGGTTCCTTCAGATATAACCAGGTTGCTTCAGATGTAACCAGGTTGCTTCAAGTCTAAGAAGATTGCTTCAGATGTGACAAGGTTGCTTCAGATGTAACAAGGTTGCTTCAGATGTGACCATGTTGCTTCAGATGTAACCATATTGCTTCAGATGTGACACGGTTGCTTCAAGTCTAAGAAGATTGCTTCAGATGTGACAAGGTTGCTTCAATTGTAAGAAGGTTGCTTCAGATGTGACACGGTTGCTTCAAGTCTAAGAAAATTGCTTCAGATGTGACACGGTTGCTTCAGATGTAACCAGGTTGCTTCAGATGTGACAAGGTTGCTTCAGATGTAAGCAGGTTGCTACAGATGTGACCAGGCTGCTTCAGATGTGACCAGGTTGCTTCAGATGTGACAAGGTTGCTTGAAGTCTAAGAAGATTGCTTCAGATGTGACAAGGTTGCTTCAAGTCTAAGAAGATTGCTTCAGATGTGACACGGTTGCTCCATATGTAACAAGGTTGCTCCAGATGTGACAAGGTTGCTTCAGATGTAAAGTGAGTATTGGATACTTGTATATTTATTAATCCAAGTTGATATAATTTGAAGAGTGTTAACTTAGCACTGCAAATCTGAATTGATCGGAGATAGATGGTGAACTATATGTCAGATGTAACCTGGTCACAAACCCTTGCCCGCTGCAGCATCCTTCCTAGTCTTGTAGGCATCCACAGTCCGGATATAGCTAAGTACTACCTCACACCTGCAGAACAACTCAGACAGTTTTAACACAGTGACTTGTTTCTACCTTCTTGTTCAAGTCTCCATATTCCTTGGCAGGTATTGTTACGTGCATTAGAAGTTGAACCAAGCGTATCAGAAAAATGAACGTGAAATTAATCTCTGCGTAACCATAAACGAAAGTCAATGAAGTTATCTAAAGCATTTAATTGAAATAAATAAATATCGCAGACCGCACACATTTACATATTTTTTTTTAAAGTGTATTTTTAGCGTTCAGATAAAGACAGTGAGTCTTTGATCAAAAGAAAAACCCCACGAAAGATTTGAAAAGATATGGAAAATGTTGAAAGATCTTGTCCCTAAATCTGTGAATGGTGTCGGATTGCCCGATAAAAGCGGAAAGAAATCAATTGACATTAGCTTAAATGAAGTGAGTGGTAGTCACCTGGACCAGGGCTTACACGAGGGTTCTATGACAATCTGTATGTTCGCCGGTAAGGATTTCAATAAACGCGCTTGATTGAACTGTTGGTATGACGACACGTTTTCTTGTCAAAATGCTGCTGTGTCTGTCTGTCTGAAATTACGCGATACAATCATATTCTTGTATTCATCTATAACTTATTTATTTCGGAGCTGGAAAAGAGTAGACAGAAACTGAAAGTGGGGCTTACAAGACGTAGAGAATTGACTTAACTATACCAGATTTTCCTCCTATCTAGTTCATCAGCCGTAACCATTGGCGTAAATACAACGGCCACATAATTTATTTCCATTGTCTGGACTAGATCCTGCAGGACACCTAAGTATGACCAGTGTCCTGTTACAGGAAACATCAAGCGGGAGTTTGAGAATGAATTATGAAGTAGTAGGAACTCTCAGACTGAAGTCGGATGTGTCAGGCTGAACGGCGCAGATATCGCAGCCACTTTGCAAACCATGACACAACACATTTCGATCTCCGGACTTCACCCTGTTAATCTGTTGGAGTTTAAGAGTGAATGCTGGAGGATGTCAAGTCGATGTCTTGTTTTGACATGAAAACATTCACCGTCTAAATTCAAGCTATTTCACTTTGACATTCGATCCAGCCGAAGTAAATGGGTACCATATCTCCTAGGAAAAGTAAGGCCGGCGTGTGTCACGTTTACCACATCATCCTTGGGTATGCAATTGTTCAATGAAAATACCGGCATATCACCCTAGACGGATGTGTCGAGTCATTGACACAAATAAAGCAGCAACGAATTTTCACTCCTGCAGGGAATCTAGTAGAATTGGTTCTGCTACAAGAGAGATTCAGCGGGAATTTGAAAATGAACGCCGAAGAAGAAGAATATAATGCCCAATACACATCAACGTCATGGAAATAGAAATGTGAATTACTTTGACTTCTAGAGTTGAACCAAGTACCTTGACTTACTTTGACTTCTAGAGTTGAACCAAGTACCTTGATTTACTTTGACTTCTAGAGTTGAACCAAGTACCTTGACTTACTTTGACATCTAGAGTTGAACTAAACACCTTTAATGACATGAGGAAATTATTAATATCTAAACAAATTACAAACAAGTTAAAAATGAGAATTATAAAATGCTACATCTATTCTATATTAATGTATGGATCAGAAACATGGACAATAAATAAACAATTAGAAGACAGAATTGATGTCTTTGAGATGTGGGTATATAGAAGAATAGGGAGAACATCATGGAAAGAGAAGACAACAAGTAAAGAGGTACTAAAACACTTAGATATGAAGAAAGAATTACTAAGAGAAATAAAGATCAGGCAAATAAAATATTTTGGACACATTAAAAGACATGACACCTTATTGAAGACCTTACTTGGGGGTAAAACCAAAGGGAAGCGAGCAAGAAGTATGCAGAGATACAAGTGGGAGAGTAACATCACACGATGGACAGGTTACGGTCTGGGGTGCAAAGGGAAAGCATTAGTAGTATAAGGCGCGGTTTTGGAGGGGTTTTTGCCTGCGGCAAAGAATATATAGGGATTAATCTGGAGCAAAGACAGATAATAAGTATTATTTCCAAGAAGAGGGCGACTTGGCTGATCTTTTCTGTGGTTTTCATGAGGTATTTTTTTAAAAACTCGAATTTTTAAATTTTAAGCTGGCTTTATGGTTACATTTTTTTCTATTTTACGTATTATTTATTGTAAAGACAGATAATAAGTATTATTTCCAAGAAGAGGGCGACTTGGCTGATCTTTTCTGTGGTTTTCATGAGGTATTTTTTTAAAAACTCGAATTTTTAAATTTTAAGCTGGCTTTATGGTTAAATTTTTTCTATTTTACGTATTATTTATTGTTTATTTGTTGGTATTTTCTTGTTGTTTGTTATGTCTGGTTGTTTATTTTTAGGAGTAGTTGCTACCTGGCTACGTTTTAACAGAATTAGCTGCCTTTGTGTTGTCTGAGTTATCTTGCATATGGTGTTAGAACGTGCTTAGACCTGTTTGGTGTTCACCTCTACGCGAACCTTCCGCGAGCAGGGACTATTTTATCAATGGATTTTTCCCTTCCTATTGTATCACTACGCCAACTAGTTTATCTATGTTTGTATGCATATGTGTAAACAGCATGTATTTCCCTGAACTAAGTGACTACCAATGAGTGTTATTTCATGTATATATGAATGTAGGTTACTAATAAAACATACACAAACAGAAGGTGCGTGTTAACTATGTATATTTATGTGATATGTCTATGTGAAAACTACAAAAAGGTGAAGACAAACCTACTTTTTATGTAAACTATATAATGAATGACCTACTTGAATATTATGTATTACAATTTTTATCTATTTAACCATGACGAAGCTACTAATAAAAGAACCACAAACACAATTTTATGCTAATAATGTGACAAGTTTATTTAACACAAGGGGAAAAACTGAATAAACACCTATTTAACACAACTAAAAAGCTTCATGTTTTATGTATGTTTGTCTGTATATAGGTGGCTAGCATGTATTTCCATGAAATACATAACTACCAAGGATGTCTGTCACATGTAACATGTAATATACCCCAAAATGACTTTTAAACCTAAAAACAGACAGATTGACCACTAGTAATTAGAAATAATGCCTGTTATAGATAGGACCAAAAGGTTTTGAGTACAATACTTTTGAGCGGAGACGGGACGCCATTACACATGACAAGTTGCTTATACACGGCAGCAGCACAACAAAATACACACATCAAAATAGAAAAGATTAGGATTGAACACCATTCTTGTATGAGATATAACACATCGACACACACATACACTGGTTCAATTTGGTTATAGCAAGACATAACAACAATCATCGTCAGATGCCACGCCGAATTTTTTTATTTTTATCTAAATTTTATTGTTAATTTTGTGTTTTTTTTTCTGGAGTTTTCGTGTTGTTTTGTTCGTTTGAGGTTTTCTAATGTTTAATGTAGTACCGCCCTATATCTCCGGTCTTTATGTGTTGTTATTGTTGTGATGTCTTGTTATATAAGTAAATTGTCATAATGCGTGACGGTCTCTACATACAAGAATTATTCTCAAAAAGCCTCTATCTCTTCTGTTTAGATGTTACATATGCCTAAACTGTGTTTATTTTTGTTGTTGCGTCTTGCTATAACCAACTTGGTATAATTGTGTCTGTCTAATTCTGTGTTTGCTGTTTGTTGCAACTCCCTTATATAACCAAGGGAGTATGATGTGTATAAATATGCCGTCTCCTTACACAGAATGACTCTCAAAAACCAGCGGCCCCTATCTAACTTGTGCTATTTCTAATTAATAGTGGTCAACCTGTCTATGTTTTAGGTGTATATGTCATTTTATTATTCGTAGAGGGCTACATAGAGCCTTCCGAGTAGTTGGTGATTATTACGTAAACAATAACCGAGGGTTTGTTGTAACGTAGGTGGTGGTAGAATACACAGGTCGGTTATTGCCAGGTCGGGTGTTACGTGTGATAAGCTTTCTTGGTAGTATAGATAAAAGGGAAATACACAAGGGTCACATATATACAGACAAATGTAGATAAAACATGAAGCTTTTGAGTTGTGTTGAATAGGTTTTATTCACGTTTTCCGTTGTTTTAAATGAACATACATATAATTAGCATGCAAATTGGATTTATGTATACTTTATTAGTAACATACATTCATATATACATAACACTCGTTGGTAGTCACATAGTTCAGAGAAATACCTGTTGTTTACATATATACACACAAAAACTTAGATAAGACAGGGAGATTTTGAATAGTTTAATTCATGTTATGACATGGTCGTCCACATAGTTAACAGGAAAAATTACTTGGCTAGTAGTTATACATTTCAGGGAAATATATAATTTATACATATATAGATGGAAATGTAGTACCATTTTAGTCTTCTATTCGTCGTTTTACACAAATATGCACACAGTTAACAGACAAATTATGCTAATGTGGGTTTTATGAGTAGCATACATTCATATCTACATGAAATAACACTAGTTGGTAAGCACATAGCTCAGGGAAATACATGATGTTTACACATATACATTCAAAACATAGATAAAACATGAAGATTTTGAGTGGTGTAATTCATATTTTCGGCTTGGGATGTGTCCCATAGCAGGAAAATATGTTTTATTAATAACAGAATGGTATTTTAAATAGATAAAAAGGGATGACAGAGGTCGATCCGAAATAACAATGAGTATATAACAATTAACCTGGAAGAAAGCCCTAATACAGATTATTTCCGAGGAAAGGAGGGCTTGTCAGAACTTTTCTGGGGTTTTCTTGATGTAATTATTTAAAAAGTCGAATTTTTCATAATTTTTAGTTTGGTTCTGTTCTATTTTATTTCTATGTTATTGTTTATTTGTTGGTGTTTTTCTTGTGGTTTGTTATGTCTTGTTGTTTATTTTCTTTGGAGTTGTTGTTACATGCCAAAATTTTAACAGAATTATTTTCCCTTTTGTTGTCTACGGTACCGAACCTGTTCAGAATTTCCATAAAGCAAACATCGTTTATCATGTTATCAAGTAGGATACACCAACTTACATACCAACAGTTTATCACTAATTTCATACATCATTTGCCTATATCTGCTATATATATATATATATATATATATATATATATACACACGAGAACTTTTAAGAACAATTCGTTGTGCGGAGATGGCAAAAATCGATGCGCATTAATACACAATTGGTTGTATCAGTGAGTTACTACAAGCAATAAACACAGAATTTGAAACACATAAAAACAATAGAGGGCGGAGATGTACTTGAAGTGTATATTAAACACTAGAAAAATCACTGAACTAAACAAACAATAACATACGATAATGTGTAGAGAAGTCACCTTCAACACTGAACAGAAGTTCACTGTTGTTGAAAGGTTAACATTCAACACATAAAAAAAGCAATCTATAACTTATGGTACAGATATAACCTTAAATGTGTTAGTTTGCCCTAACATTCACCCGACAGCAGTACAAATTACGATTCAAGTCATTTACTATGACCTAATGAGAACAATATTTTTTACTATATTAACAATACCATTGAAGTGTTTTATAGTATATCATTTACAGAACAATGCGATTTATACAATTACAACATTAGAGTTATCAAATAGGTAAACAAACAAGGTATTAATGTCATATGCCCAAGAGCTTAGCTAAATACTAAATTATGTCCCTTGCATAAACAGTCGTATTCTATTCTTAATAGGTTCTCTCTTCTACTATGTCAATATTTTCTCAGTATACTCACACGAACTTATAACATTTTCTACCATACTATAACAGGTTCTAAATGTTCTCCTTAAAAGTTCTGAAACTATTTTCTCCGTGGCCTCTTAAACTTCTTTGAACCATCTAAATGTTGCGCATTGGTGCGCAACAATACTTTCTTATTTGAACCATCTAAATGTTGCGCATTGGTGCGCAACAATACTTTCTTCTTTGAACCATCTAAATGTTGCGCACCAATGCGCAGTTCTGCCAAGCCCTCCTTTCCTCGGAAATAATCTGTATTAGGGCTTTCTTCCAGGTTAATTGTTATATACTCATTGTTATTTCGGATCGACCTCTGTCATCCCTTTTTATCTATTTAAAATACCATTCTGTTATTAATAAAACATATTTTCCTGCTATGGGACACATCCCAAGCCGAAAATATGAATTACACCACTCAAAATCTTCATGTTTTATCTATGTTTTGAATGTATATGTGTAAACATCATGTATTTCCCTGAGCTATGTGCTTACCAACTAGTGTTATTTCATGTAGATATGAATGTATGCTACTCATAAAACCCACATTAGCATAATTTGTCTGTTAACTGTGTGCATATTTGTGTAAAACGACGAATAGAAGACTAAAATGGTACTACATTTCCATCTATATATGTATAAATTATATATTTCCCTGAAATGTATAACTACTAGCCAAGTAATTTTTCCTGTTAACTATGTGGACGACCATGTCATAACATGAATTAAACTATTCAAAATCTCCCTGTCTTATCTAAGTTTTTGTGTGTATATATGTAAACAACAGGTATTTCTCTGAACTATGTGACTACCAACGAGTGTTATGTATATATGAATGTATGTTACTAATAAAGTATACATAAATCCAATTTGCATGCTAATTATATGTATGTTCATTTAAAACAACGGAAAACGTGAATAAAACCTATTCAACACAACTCAAAAGCTTCATGTTTTATCTACATTTGTCTGTATATATGTGACCCTTGTGTATTTCCCTTTTATCTATACTACCAAGAAAGCTTATCACACGTAACACCCGACCTGGCAATAACCGACCTGTGTATTCTACCACCACCTACGTTACAACAAACCCTCGGTTATTATTTACGTAATAATCACCAACTACTCGGAAGGCTCTATGTAGCCCTCTACGAATAATAAAATGACATATACACCTAAAACATAGACAGGTTGACCACTATTAATTAGAAATAGCACAAGTTAGATAGGGGCCGCTGGTTTTTGAGAGTCATTCTGTGTAAGGAGACGGCATATTTATACACATCATACTCCCTTGGTTATATAAGGGAGTTGCAACAAACAGCAAACACAGAATTAGACAGACACAATTATACCAAGTTGGTTATAGCAAGACGCAACAACAAAAATAAACACAGTTTAGGTATATGTAACATCTAAACAGAAGAGATAGAGGCTTTTTGAGAATAATTCTTGTATGTAGAGACCGTCACGCATTATGACAATTTACTTATATAACAAGACATCACAACAATAACAACACATAAAGACCGGAGATATAGGGCGGTACTACATTAAACATTAGAAAACCTCAAACGAACAAAACAACACGAAAACTCCAGGAAAAAAAAACACAAAATTAACAATAAAATTTAGATAAAAATAAAAAAAATTCGGCGTTGCATCTGACGGTGATTGTTATTATGTCTTGCTATAACCAAATTGAACCAGTGTATGTGTGTATGAGATATAACACATCGACACACACATACACTGGTTCAATTTGGTTATAGCAAGACATAACAACAATCATCGTCAGATGCAACGCCGAATTTTTTTTATTTTTATCTAAATTTTATTGTTAATTTTGTGGGTTTTTTTCTGGAGTTTTCGTGTTGTTTTGTTCGTTTGAGGTTTTCTAATGTTTAATGTAGTACCGCCCTATATCTCCGGTCTTTATTTGTTGTTATTGTTGTGATGTCTTGTTATATAAGTAAATTGTCATAATGCGTGACGGTCTCTACATACAAGAATTATTCTCAAAAAGCCTCTATCTCTTCTGTTTAGATGTTACATATGCCTAAACTGTGTTTATTTTTGTTGTTGCGTCTTGCTATAACCAACTTGGTATAATTGTGTCTGTCTAATTCTGTGTTTGCTGTTTGTTGCAACTCCCTTATATAACCAAGGGAGTATGATGTGTATAAATATGCCGTCTCCTTACACAGAATGACTCTCAAAAACCAGCGGCTCCTATCTAACTTGTGCTATTTCTAATTAATAGTGGTCAACCTGTCTATGTTTTAGGTGTATATGTCATTTTATTATTCGTAGAGGGCTACATAGAGCCTTCCGAGTAGTTGGTGATTATTACGTAAACAATAACCGAGGGTTTGTTGTAACGTAGGTGGTGGTAGAATACACAGGTCGGTTATTGCCAGGTCGGGTGTTACGTGTGATAAGCTTTCTTGGTAGTATAGATAAAAGGGAAATACACAAGGGTCACATATATACAGACAAATGTAGATAAAACATGAAGCTTTTGAGTTGTGTTGAATAGGTTTTATTCACGTTTTCCGTTGTTTTAAATGAACATACATATAATTAGCATGCAAATTGGATTTATGTATACTTTATTAGTAACATACATTCATATATACATAACACTCGTTGGTAGTCACATAGTTCAGAGAAATACCTGTTGTTTACATATATACACACAAAAACTTAGATAAGACAGGGAGATTTTGAATAGTTTAATTCATGTTATGACATGGTCGTCCACATAGTTAACAGGAAAAATTACTTGGCTAGTAGTTATACATTTTAGGGAAATATATAATTTATACATATATAGATGGAAATGTAGTACCATTTTAGTCTTCTATTCGTCGTTTTACACAAATATGCACACAGTTAACAGACAAATTATGCTAATGTGGGTTTTATGAGTAGCATACATTCATATCTACATGAAATAACACTAGTTGGTAAGCACATAGCTCAGGGAAATACATGATGTTTACACATATACATTCAAAACATAGATAAAACATGAAGATTTTGAGTGGTGTAATTCATATTTTCGGCTTGGGATGTGTCCCATAGCAGGAAAATATGTTTTATTAATAACAGAATGGTATTTTAAATAGATAAAAAGGGATGACAGAGGTCGATCCGAAATAACAATGAGTATATAACAATTAACCTGGAAGAAAGCCCTAATACAGATTATTTCCGAGGAAAGGAGGGCTTGGCAGAACTGCGCATTGGTGCGCAACATTTAGATGGTTCAAAGAAGAAAGTATTGTTGTGCACCAATGCGCAACATTTAGATGGTTCAAATAAGAAAGTATTGTTGCGCACCAATGCGCAACATTTAGATGGTTCAAAGAAGTTTAAGAGGCCACGGAGAAAATAGTTTCAGAACTTTTAAGGAGAACATTTAGAACCTGTTATAGTATGGTAGAAAATGTTATAAGTTCGTGTGAGTATACTGAGAAAATATTGACATAGTAGAAGAGAGAACCTATTAAGAATAGAATACGACTGTTTATGCAAGGGACATAATTTAGTATTTAGCTAAGCTCTTGGGCATATGACATTAATACCTTGTTTGTTTACCTATTTGATAACTCTAATGTTGTAATTGTATAAATCGTATTGTTCTGTAAATGATATACTATAAAACACTTCAATGGTATTGTTAATATAGTAAAAAATATTGTTCTCATTAGGTCATAGTAAATGACTTGAATCGTAATTTGTACTGCTGTCGGGTGAATGTTAGGGCAAACTAACACATTTAAGGTTATATCTGTACCATAAGTTATAGATTGCTTTTTTTATGTGTTGAATGTTAACCTTTCAACAACAGTGAACTTCTGTTCAGTGTTGAAGGTGACTTCTCTACACATTATCGTATGTTATTGTTTGTTTAGTTCAGTGATTTTTCTAGTGTTTAATATACACTTCAAGTACATCTCCGCCCTCTATTGTTTTTATGTGTTTCAAATTCTGTGTTTATTGCTTGTAGTAACTCACTGATACAACCAATTGTGTATTAATGCGCATCGATTTTTGCCATCTCCGCACAACGAATTGTTCTTAAAAGTTCTCGTGTGTATATATATATATATATATATATATATATATATATAGCAGATATAGGCAAATGATGTATGAAATTAGTGATAAACTGTTGATATGTAAGTTGGTGTATCCTACTTGATAACATGATAAACGATGTTTGCTTTATGGAAATTCTGAACAGGTTCGGTACCGTAGACAACAAAAGGGAAAATAATTCTGTTAAAATTTTGGCATGTAACAACAACTCCAAAGAAAATAAACAACAAGACATAACAAACCACAAGAAAAACACCAACAAATAAACAATAACATAGAAATAAAATAGAACAGAACCAAACTAAAAATTATGAAAAATTCGACTTTTTAAATAATTACATCAAGAAAACCCCAGAAAAGTTCTGACAAGCCCTCCTTTCCTCGGAAATAATCTGTATTAGGGCTTTCTTCCAGGTTAATTGTTATATACTCATTGTTATTTCGGATCGACCTCTGTCATCCCTTTTTATCTATTTAAAATACCATTCTGTTATTAATAAAACATATTTTCCTGCTATGGGACACATCCCAAGCCGAAAATATGAATTACACCACTCAAAATCTTCATGTTTTATCTATGTTTTGAATGTATATGTGTAAACATCATGTATTTCCCTGAGCTATGTGCTTACCAACTAGTGTTATTTCATGTAGATATGAATGTATGCTACTCATAAAACCCACATTAGCATAATTTGTCTGTTAACTGTGTGCATATTTGTGTAAAACGACGAATAGAAGACTAAAATGGTACTACATTTGCATCTATATATGTATAAATTATATATTTCCCTAAAATGTATAACTACTAGCCAAGTAATTTTTCCTGTTAACTATGTGGACGACCATGTCATAACATGAATTAAACTATTCAAAATCTCCCTGTCTTATCTAAGTTTTTGTGTGTATATATGTAAACAACAGGTATTTCTCTGAACTATGTGACTACCAACGAGTGTTATGTATATATGAATGTATGTTACTAATAAAGTATACATAAATCCAATTTGCATGCTAATTATATGTATGTTCATTTAAAACAACGGAAAACGTGAATAAAACCTATTCAACACAACTCAAAAGCTTCATGTTTTATCTACATTTGTCTGTATATATGTGACCCTTGTGTATTTCCCTTTTATCTATACTACCAAGAAAGCTTATCACACGTAACACCCGACCTGGCAATAACCGACCTGTGTATTCTACCACCACCTACGTTACAACAAACCCTCGGTTATTGTTTACGTAATAATCACCAACTACTCGGAAGGCTCTATGTAGCCCTCTACGAATAATAAAATGACATATACACCTAAAACATAGACAGGTTGACCACTATTAATTAGAAATAGCACAAGTTAGATAGGGGCCGCTGGTTTTTGAGAGTCATTCTGTGTAAGGAGACGGCATATTTATACACATCATACTCCCTTGGTTATATAAGGGAGTTGCAACAAACAGCAAACACAGAATTAGACAGACACAATTATACCAAGTTGGTTATAGCAAGACGCAACAACAAAAATAAACACAGTTTAGGCATATGTAACATCTAAACAGAAGAGATAGAGGCTTTTTGAGAATAATTCTTGTATGTAGAGACCGTCACGCATTATGACAATTTACTTATATAACAAGACATCACAACAATAACAACACATAAAGACCGGAGATATAGGGCGGTACTACATTAAACATTAGAAAACCTCAAACGAACAAAACAACACGAAAACTCCAGAAAAAAAACACAAAATTAACAATAAAATTTAGATAAAAATAAAAAAATTCGGCGTGGCATCTGACGATGATTGTTGTTATGTCTTGCTATAACCAAATTGAACCAGTGTATGTGTGTGTCGATGTGTTATATCTCATACAAGAATGGTGTTCAATCCTAATCTTTTCTATTTTGATGTGTGTATTTTGTTGTGCTGCTGCCGTGTATAAGCAACTTGTCATGTGTAATGGCGTCCCGTCTCCGCTCAAAAGTATTGTACTCAAAACCTTTTGGTCCTATCTATAACAGGCATTATTTCTAATTACTAGTGGTCAATCTGTCTGTTTTTAGGTTTAAAAGTCATTTTGGGGTATATTACATGTTACATGTGACAGACATCCTTGGTAGTTATGTATTTCATGGAAATACATGCTAGCCACCTATATACAGACAAACATACATAAAACATGAAGCTTTTTAGTTGTGTTAAATAGGTGTTTATTCAGTTTTTCCCCTTGTGTTAAATAAACTTGTCACATTATTAGCATAAAATTGTGTTTGTGGTTCTTTTATTAGTAGCTTCGTCATGGTTAAATAGATAAAAATTGTAATACATAATATTCAAGTAGGTCATTCATTATATAGTTTACATAAAAAGTAGGTTTGTCTTCACCTTTTTGTAGTTTTCACATAGACATATCACATAAATATACATAGTTAACACGCACCTTCTGTTTGTGTATGTTTTATTAGTAACCTACATTCATATATACATGAAATAACACTCATTGGTAGTCACTTAGTTCAGGGAAATACATGCTGTTTACACATATGCATACAAACATAGATAAACTAGTTGGCGTAGTGATACAATAGGAAGGGAAAAATCCATTGATAAAATAGTCCCTGCTCGCGGAAGGTTCGCGTAGAGGTGAACACCAAACAGGTCTAAGCACGTTCTAACACCATATGCAAGATAACTCAGACAACACAAAGGCAGCTAATTCTGTTAAAACGTAGCCAGGTAGCAACTACTCCTAAAAATAAACAACCAGACATAACAAACAACAAGAAAATACCAACAAATAAACAATAAATAATACGTAAAATAGAAAAAATTTAACCATAAAGCCAGCTTAAAATTTAAAAATTCGAGTTTTTAAAAAAATACCTCATGAAAACCACAGAAAAGATCAGCCAAGTCGCCCTCTTCTTGGAAATAATACTTATTATCTGTCTTTACAATAAATAATACGTAAAATAGAAAAAAATTTAACCATAAAGCCAGCTTAAAATTTAAAAATTCGAGTTTTTAAAAAAATACCTCATGAAAACCACAGAAAAGATCAGCCAAGTCGCCCTCTTCTTGGAAATAATACTTATTATCTGTCTTTGCTCCAGATTAATCCCTATATATTCTTTGCCGCAGGCAAAAACCCCTCCAAAACCGCGCCTTATACTACTAGCATTGCTCTAGGCGGGCCCAGGGTTAGCAGATAACCAAGATCCCAAATGTACCTCCACGCGGTGCACCCTGGAAACAGAAATACAGCAGCTCGAGCTGATTCTGGCCAAATCATTTGGGGATCGTGTCCGAGAATGTGGAGGTAGCAGATGGAAAGAGATTTGACTGCACAAGAGACAGACAATATCTCCGACACCACCAGCATCACCACATATAGCGACACTGTCGACATACAGTGAAGCAAGTCAGTCCAGTCCGAACATTGGAGGGGCGGCCAATGTAAAATGCACGTAAAGGTAGATGCATGGCGAGAGACAAATAGATTTCATACCGAGTACAATGAAACAATGAAAGGGCAGAACAGCGCTAGAGGGTAGCGCGAACTGCAAATAGAAAGTGAAAAGTCCCTAGGAAAGGGGAACTACAAGCTCCGTCAGCTCGAGACGAGCTTCTAGTTACCTGTGTTCCTTACAGGCAGAGACCCAGACCCATCCATTGGCGTTTGGTAAAGCAAGAAGACCTAACCCAACTCTTATGTCGAGCCTTCCTAAACCGGAAATATGCTCGCGAAGAGAAAGGGTTCTGTACCCGATGGGCTTAGGCAAGAAAAGGACAACGATGGTAGTCCTGGCCCAACTCTACTGTCAAGGTTTCCTATAACGGATGTACACTTGCAGAGAGAAAGGGTTCCGTACCCGATGGGCTCAGGCACAAAATGGACAACGATTTAGCCCTGGTCCAACTCTACTGTCAGGTTTTCCTACACCGGAAATACACTTGAAGAGAGACAGGGTTCAGTACCTGATGGGCTCAGGCGCTATTGGGACAAGGACGCTCAGCTCGAGAACGCCTTGCTGTCAAACGCGTGGTGGGAGACTCGAACTTGGACAAGGGGTACACGATGTCGGTGAATGACACCTCGGCTAAGACGGCGAAAGGGCCAGGGTCCAACTCCTCTGTTGAGTTCTTCCCCTTAAGGAACCAGGCTCACGGATGAGAAACGGTTCAGTACCCAATGGGCACAGGCACAGCACGTCCAATTACACGAGGCAAGTTCATAGACAGTGGAACACCTCGTGCGAGTCAGACGAGAGAAAAAATCGTCTGGGCGAAGAGTCGCCACTACGCGTGCCTGGAGACAGATATAGAGGCTGTCACAGGCTAAGGGTAGCCCACCCGAATTGTCAAGGCATGTCGAAATCGGATGTGCTAGGCCTACAAGGCGCATGACGGTGGCACAACGTAATCACGCTCCCGGCGGAAATCACACGGATATCCGTGATGGTTACAATGGAGCGAACGCAAAACAAACAAACAAACAGGTTACGGTCTAGCAGAGTGCACCACCAAGACAAGAGATGTTGGAAATCCGTTGCAGCCAACCTTCGTTGCGGAGATGGCACTTGATGATGATGATGTCTGCTGTACACAAACCTCATACGCATATTGCTGGTTAGGGGGCATAATCTCGCGATACACATACGTGCACGCATACATACATACATACAGGGCCGCCCCTAATAATTGGGGGCCCTATGCGAAACGGATTGCGCGGGGCCCAGTCTGGGTAGGGAAGAGGATAATAAAATTAATTCTAATATTAATTTATGGGCCTATGAAGTGCGGGGCCCAATGCGGCCGCATAGGTTGCAATGGCCTAAGACCGGCCCTGCACACTTCGTCCGAAAGTGGAGCAAAGAATAGCAACACTATTTACCTTCCACGCATGTCGTAAAAGGCGACTAAGTAGGTTATGGGATGGAGTTGGCTGTCCCATCCCATATAGGTCCAGTGACCCAAAGCCATGCTGAAGTCGGATGTGTCAGGCCGAAATGCGCATATATCGCAGCAATACTGTAAACCGTGACACAACGCATTCCGTTCTCCGGACTTCATCCTGCTAATCTGCAGGAGTTTGAGAACGAACGCAGAAGAAGAAGAATAAACACGCGTGATGCAATAGTAGATCTTTGTAGAGAACCGCAGCTGCGGCCATAATGGGGAATTTCGTTACATCCTTTGATGTTCATTTCCCTCTCGTCGAAGCTCGTTTTCTGTGACTGAATTATAGAAAACATGACACGAGTCGTTAAGAGTTTATACTATGATAATTTGTCAATGTTTTGGATAAACGAGAGGATGGAAAATCCAAGCCGAGGATTGGTAGAGTGCTTTTGTGTGTGTTGGAGCTGTGAATTGCTGGTTAAGCCAAGCATTATCCGCACACACACATTATTTATTGTTTGGTAGAAAATATGTGTCGCTCGTAATGCCTTTTTGTGAACTGAGATTTTGTCAAGTTTCTTGTCTGTCGTTGATGTCTCAAATTGTGTAATTGATGTTTGCGCTGCACGGTGCAGCATAGTATTGCACGAAGCAGTAGTTTACAAGAAGACATTTCTGTATACTGAGTTGTCCGAGTGTTACCAAATGGGGGCATTGTCCATCTTTTTTACGGAAAATTTACGCGCAAATTCTTGTTCGTCAGCGTCCATTCTCAAACTCCCGCTGGATCTCTTTTGTAGCAGGACACATTCTCAAACTCCCGCTGGATCTCTTGTAGCAGAACACATTCTCAAACTCCCGCTGGATCTCTTTTGTAGCAGGACACATTCTCAAACTCCCGCTGGATCTCTTTTGTAGCAGGACACATTCTCAAACTCCCGCTGGATCTCTTTTGTAGCAGGACACATTCTCAAACTCCCGCTGGATCGATATTCGATTAATACGGGAAGTAAAGAGAAGGGTTACCGCCCTCATGTAGCAGGTGCTACTGAAATGTGAGATCTCTAACATTTCTCAAGACATCCCATTCTCCGGACTACTTCCTGCTAATTTTCAGGAGTTTGAGAACCAACACAGAAGAAGAAGAAGAGATTTAAAAACATATATAATGGCAGGACTAGAAAACCTTACAAAGACAAAGAGTTAATTATCAAATTCTATAGCCATTAAATCAACATCAAATTCACAATTTACCCAATATTTTTGATAATTTATACTCTGAACAGGTTGAGGGATGTCGCCACCTCTATTTGGTAAGTGCTTAAGTCGACAACAGTCTGTCAAACTATCTGTCTAATGTAATCTATCTATCTATCTGTCTGTCTGTCTGTCTGTCTGTCTGTCTGTCTGTCTGTCTGTCTGTCTGTCTGTCCGTCCGTCCGTCCGTCCGTCCGTCCGTCCGCCCATCCATCCATTCATCCATTCATTGATTCATCCATCCATCTGTAAACCTCTCTTAGCTTCCAAGGTTCCCCCACAAACCTCCATCATGACACCCCTCTATATTTCCCGTCATGCACTACTTTTAACTACTTAAATTTAATAACCCTCACAATTATATTTATTCCACCAAATCTACCTTTCCTTGCTCATTTCTTCCACCAAATCTACCTTTCCTTGCTCATTTCTTCTACCAAATCTACCTTTCCTTGCTCATTTCTTCCACCAAATCTACATTTCCTTGCTCATTTCTTCCACCAAATCTACCTTTCTTTGCTCATTTCTTCCACCAAATCTACCTTTCCTTGCTCATTTCTTCCACCAAATCTACCTTTCCTTGCTCATTTCTTCCACCAAATCTACCTTTCCTTGCTCATTTCTTCCACCAAATCTACCTTTCCTTGCTCATTTCTTCCACCAAATCTACCTTTCCTTGCTCATTTCTTCCACCAAATCTACCTTTCCTTGCTCATTTCTTCCACCAAATCTACCTTTCCTTGCTCATTTCTTCCACCAAATCTACCTTTCCTTGCTCATTTCTTCCACCAAATCTACCTTTCCTTGCTCATTTCTTCCACCAAATCTACCTTTCCTTGCTCATTTCTTCCACCAAATCTACCTTTCCTTGCTCATTTCTTCCACCAAATCTACCTTTCCTTGCTCATTTCTTCCACCAAATCTACCTTTCCTTGCTCATTTCTTCCACCAAATCTACCTTTCCTTGCTCATTTCTTCCACCAAATCTACCTTTCCTTGCTCATTTCTTCCACCAAATCTACCTTTCCTTGCTCATTTCTTCCACCAAATCTACCTTTCCTTGCTCATTTCTTCCACCAAATCTACCTTTCCTTGCTCATTTCTTCCACCAAATCTACCTTTCCTTGCTCATTTCTTCCACCAAATCTACCTTTCCTTGCTCATTTCTTCCACCAAATCTACCTTTCCTTGCTCATTTCTTCCACCAAATCTACCTTTCCTTGCTCATTTCTTCCACCAAATCTACCTTTCCTTGCTCATTTCTAACATTTACTTCATATATATTCTGTCTTAACATAGACAAACCTATCAATTACAACTCCAAGTCATCTTACAAATATCATTTTCATGTCTTCCTTCACGCATTCATACATTTATTGATCCAAATTCAGAGAACACCCACTAAACAGTCTACAACATCCTGCAACATCTACAGATGATGTACCACTAAACAGTCTACAACATCTACAGATGATGTACCACTAAACAGTCTACAACATCTACAGATGATGTACCACTAAACAGTCTACAACATCCTGCAACATCTACAGATGATCTACGTTCAAAGACTCTTCCTCCTCCCGACAAAGACTCACATTATTACACGTAGAGATTGTATTACACGTAGAGATTGTATTACACGTAGAGATTTATCTATTACTATAGCTCCATCTGCAGAGAAAAACCGTGCAAATCTTCAGATTAAGCTCGGTATGAGGTCAGTACCGTATCGGCTGTGTCTCCATCAGTAGCCATCCGTTTGTACTGGTAGATTGTTGTAGTCTCCCGGAGCATTTGTTTGTCTGTTGAGTTTGTTACAGAACACAGTCAGGTTTATAGAAGAAACAACACTTCAGATATATAGCATATTCCTGGCTAACGAGAGAAGAAAACATAATAATTTCTCTATTTGCGGGATCCATGTTT
This sequence comes from Meghimatium bilineatum, assembly GCA_034231615.1. Taxonomy (NCBI): domain Eukaryota; kingdom Metazoa; phylum Mollusca; class Gastropoda; order Stylommatophora; family Philomycidae; genus Meghimatium; species Meghimatium bilineatum. Next base: position 23,995,470 of record CM067302.1, read on the forward strand.
TCATTTGAAATGAATTAACTTACAGGGCTAGTATTGAATAAGTTATAAGTTATCTAATCTAACCGGGGACATTTAATGGGTAACTGTAGCTCCTGAAGTGTGCGCACTTTTCAAATGCCATATATTAGTGTTGGAAGTAGCATAGGCATGGAGCAGATCTGGCATAAATGGCGACAAAACTATTCTTGACTACTAGATAATGTTGGAATATTTCACTGCCTGCCATACTCGGTGTCATAAGGCTTATCAATATATATATATATATATATATCTGTCTGTCTGTCTGTCTGTCTGGATATTTATCAATCCTGGTATTCAATTTCTATATACGAGCATGTACATTCATTTTCCTCTCTGAAGGTTGCAAAGTCAGTAGTCGATCTCTGACCAGGTGTTTTTTTTTACAAAAAGTAAAATTGTTCTTTTTTTTGTATATTTCATGAAGTACGCATTCTTATACTGTGGGTTTCTAATCATTCAAACACACCTACCGAATGCCTGTCTAGGGAAGCCACATGCCCGTTTATGGGAGCCACATGCCCGTCTATGGGAGCCACATGCATGTCTATGGGAGCCACATGCCCGTCTATGGGAGCCACATGCCCGTCTATGGGAGCCACATGCCCGTCTATGGGAGCCACATGCCCGTCTACGGGAGCCACATGCCCGTCTACGGGAGCCACATGCCCGTCTATGGGAGCCACATGCCCGTCTATGGGAGCCACATGCCCGTCTATGGGAGCCACATGCCCGTCTATAGGAGCCACATGCCCGTCTACGGGAGCCACATGCCCGTCTACGGGAGCCACATGCCCGTCTATGGGAGCCACATGCCAGTCTATAGGAGCCACATGCCCGTCTAAGGGAGCCACATGCCCGTCTATTGGAGCCACATGCCCATCTATGGGAGCCACATGCCCGTCTATGGGAGCCACATGCCCGTCTATGGGAGCCACATGCCCGTCTATGGGAGCCACATGCCCGTCTATGGGAGCCGTATAGTCAATAGACGCCATAATGCTAATCATCCTCTTCTTTTCTACAACTTAAATAGTTCACACAAAGTTATATATTTACTATAAACATTACAGAAGGATAATAGTTCACACAAAGTTATATATTTACTATAAACATTACAGAAAGATAATAGTTCACACAAAGTTATATATTTACTATAAACATTACAGAAAGATAATAGTTCACACAAAGTTATATATTTACTATAAACATTACAGAAGGATAATGGCAGGTTCATTCTTGTTTTGAAAGTTATTTATCCTTGATGCTTAAACAATTCCACGTAAGATTTCGTGTTCACCAGAAACATTCGTTCGCTGCTTCGGATCTGAACTTTGATGTTTAATAATGATTCACTTGTTATTTCAGACGCTGGCTTCAGACAAATCATGAGCTTAGAAATAATTTATGATGATCTGTTCTCAGAACTGGGAATTCCCTGTTACAATGTGGCACCATTATAACAACATGGCATATTATTTTTTTCTGTGGTGTAGGGAACTTGATTATTTAGTGACTAGCAGTGAATTAGTAAATAAGCCAATGTTTTCTGGTTAACATCCTGAAGGTTTTCTATGAACGGGTTCAACGACGATATTAGGGGAAGTCAAGAATAGGTCCCTATTTGACAATATATTACATAAGATATAACAAGATTCAAAGAAAAACTGAACGGTGTTTTCTTTTAATTAGGTTCCTGGGAGGGGGAACGGAACATATCTAATCCCAAAATGGGAGATCCTGGGAGGGAGAACGGAACATATCTAATCCCAAAATGGGGGATCTCGGGAAGGTGAACGGAACATATATAATCCCAAAATGGGAGATCTCGGGAGGGAGAACGGAACATATCTAATCCCAAAATGGGAGATCTCGGGAGGGAGAACGGAACATATCTAATCCCAAAATGGGAGATCTCGGGAGGGAGAACGGAACATATCTAATCCCAAAATGGGAGATCTCGGGAGGGAGAACAGAACATATCTAATCCCAAAATGGGAGATCTCGGGAGGGAGAACGGAACATATCTAATCCCAAAATGGGGGATCTCGGGAGAAGATAGGCTGAGAAGAATGTGTCCACTATCTTTACCATAGTTTTCTTTCCCTTTAGATATTTATCTTCGCTTCCATCTTCATCCTCTTTAACAATGTCTCTGTTTCTCCAACCACCTCTGTATCGTCTACTCCTTTCATCTTACCTCACTCGTCCCTCGTATCTCCCTCTTCGCTTTCTTCCTTCTTACCTCCCTCTTCCCTTTTTTCCTTCTTACCTCCCTCTTCCCTTTTTCCCTCTTAACTCCCTCTTCACTTTCGCCCCTTTTACTTCCCTCTTCCCTTTCTTCCCTCTTACCTCCTTCCCTTTCTTTCCTCTGTCCTACCTCTTCCCATTCTTCCCTCTTACCTCCTTCTTCCCTTTCTTTCCTCTTACCTCCCTCTTCCCTTTCTTTCCTCTTTCCTACCTCTTCCCTTTCTTCCCTCTTACCTCCCTCTTCCCTGTCTTCCCATTACCTCCCTCTTTCCTTTCACTTCCATCTTATAGTTTACCATCTCATCTACTCCTTATCCCCCCCTTCCTACAATTTCACCAACAGCAATCTTCATTCTTACCCTTCCCTCTTCCTACCCTCTAACACAACGGATGAGTGTGTGTAGCCATCCCTTACATTGATGAAATTTCTCTTCGGCGTCAGTAAAAACTGTAAAAATGTACAGCTGAGAAAACCGGAGAAATTGAGAGAAGATTACAAACATAAAACGGACGAGTGTGCTCATTGAACGCATCTGATGGCATGCGGCTCACTTTCAAGTGGGTCGTTCATCGATGGCAGATAGCGTTATGATATCTCGGATAAAACATCTCTCACGCAGATTTTTGCGTTGGTACATCGTTTTTGTCATACTTTCTGCCCTTTTCTCTATGCATTCTTTCTTCTACCTGCTTCAGCTGTTGGCCGTTTAATTTTTAACAAATTTTTTTACATTTAATTTTTGTTAATCTAAATTTTATTTACGTAAAATGTCACATCGTCCTCTCTGTCTTATTTCACATTAAAATTGTCTGCTTTATTTTACGTTATTAATTGTCTGCTTTATTTTACGTTATTAATTGTCTGCTTTATTTTACGTTATAATTGCCTATTTATTTTACGTTATTAATTGTCTGCTTTATTTTACGTTATTAATTGTCTGCTTTATTTTACGTTATTAATTGTCTGCTTTATTTTACGTTATTAATTGTCTGCTTTATTTTACGTTATTAATTGTCTGCTTTATTTTACGTTATTAATTGTCTGCTTTATTTTACGTTATTAATTGTCTGTCTATTTCACATTATTAATTTATATATTATAAAGAACCTGTTTGTAACAAGAACTCTACATTCTACATTTATACATGAGTAGAATAGATAGAATAGATAGAATAGATAGAATAGGTAGAATAGATAGTGTGTGTGAATGACTAGAATAGATAGTGTTTGTGAATGACTTATTATCCACACAAGAAAAAATGTTGCATAATTTGTAGCCAAACATCTACACAAGAAAATATGGGGAAAGTAGATATATTTTTCAACAATCATCATCATACACATATAACATGGACATTTAACAGCCTCGCAGCAGATGACAATCGTCACATGTGAAATGAAGTGTCTGAGAAAAGCTGCAATGGTTAACAAACTAGATAAAATAAGAAATGAAGAAATTAGGAAAAGAGTTGGTATAATATCATGTATCGAACAAATTGAGAGACAGCAAGTAAAATGGTTCGGTCACCTTATGAGAATGAAGCCAAACCAAATACCAATAAGAGCATATAATACAAGAATATCCGGGCGTAAAGACAAAGGTAGAGCAAGAAAACGGTGGATAGAAAACATCAAGATAGCCTTGAACAAACACGGACTAAATGCTACTTAGGCGACACATCTGGCATTAGAACGACAGCTTAAGCTCCCACTACTACGCTTAACGGCAAGTGTGAATACCATGAACCATCATTCACTTGGGGACAGACAATAGACTGGTATATTCTTCCTTATGGATTCTCTGAACACTCCGCGATTCTGGACGAGTTGACCTACATCAGCTAAAACATGTTTAAGCAATCTGGTATATCACTGCACCATCGTCGTCTTGGGCACCCTCTTCCCCTGTTGCCATTAACTCTGCCGTCAACTATTAATCTGTCGATGTTGTTATGTCTCTTAATATAACCCAAAAAAACACACATCTTTCTTGCTAAGATGTTGCTAAGCAGCCCGCCATCTTTGACGTTTATTGATCTTAACACTTCTTGATTTGTATTTTTAGCTGTCCATGGTGCCATTGCCATTTCACTTTATCCGTTGCCAGAATTGTTGTTTTCTTCAGAATTATTCCCTCTATATATCAGACAATTTCAGAATGACGCAATCAAAATGTGCATGTCATGTGACGTAGAACACATTGTCAAAACAGTTAACAATGTGTTAACGTACAAGGGTCGACGAAGCATAGGGGAAGGGAAATCATTGAGAGAGATATCATCCTGGGCTGGACAGGTCAAGATTTTTCTTCAATTGTCCGCGTTGCTGATAACATTCATAACCGGAGGACTCTCTGTGTGTGTGTGTGCGTGCGTGTGTTTATGCTTCCAATGTGGTACCCCTACGGCCCTGAACGTGTGTGTGTGTGTGTTTATGCTTCCAATGTGGTACCCCTACGGCCCTGAACGTGTGTGTGTGTGTGTGTTTATGCTTCCAATGTGGTACCCCTACGGCCCTGATGGGTTATGGGATAATAATAATAAGACCCACAATCGTACATGCCAGGACAGGAATAATATGTCATATTATTGTAACAACACACGATAACATCTACAATATTCTTGTAACAACACACGATAACATCTACAATATACTTGTAACAACACACGATAACATATACAATATTCTTGTAACAACACACGATAACATCTACAATATTCTTGTAACAACACACGATAACATCTACAATATTCTTGTAACAACACACGATAACATCTACAATATTCTTGTAACAACACACGATAACATCTACTATATTCTTGTAACAACACACGATAACATCTACAATATTCTTGTAACAACACACGATAACATCTACTATATTCTTGTAACAACGCACGATAACATCTACTATATTCTAGTAACAACACACGATAACATCTACAATATTCTTGTAACAACACACGATAACATCTACAATATTCGTTTCTTCTAACGACCTCATTTTTTTCATATCAGAATTTTAAAATCTGCTTGTGCATTTCATTTTTTTCTTCATCACAGAATTTTCCTTTGAACTAAATATGATACAATCTTCTTGACAGGTGCATTTGTCTTCAATACATGCCTGCGGTATGTCTGTCTATACATATGCATACATATATATATGCGCATATATATAAAACCAGATATTAGATAGACTGGCAGATATATGGACGGAATGAGGGATAGACTGAGGGAGAGCTCTGGTTTCTGTCCTATGCACGGTGTTCAGCGCTGAAGGGACGCAGATATTTGTTGTCTCTTTGAGAACCCCAGGAATTACGACCGATTAGCTCTTACTTCCTATGTGCAGTCTGGTGGTTTCTTTTTAGCTTTCTTTCACACGCAGGAGACTTGAGCTTTCGGCTTAGTGCAATGCCTATTGAAGGAGCCTTCTGCTCAGAGGAAGTCTATAATAGTATAAATGACATGGTACACAGCTGCCATAAGAAAGCCTCAGTATAACGGCATGTCATCTACTAAGATCTACTAAGGCCATGTTCTTCTTCTTCTTCTTCGGCGATCATAAAGGCCATGTTCTTAGAATGAACAGCCTAAGAATTCCCCAGCAGTCACTATATTGGGTGCCACCGGGGGTAAGAAGAAGAGGGAGACCTAGAGAAACTCTACGAAGAACCATTAATAGAGAAGGCATGTCAATGAACCTAAACAACACACAACAATTGAAAGACCTGGCAACACAAAGACAGAAATGAAAAGCTATGGTTTCTGCCCTATGCGCCGCCTATGGCCCTGGAGGAACATAACATAACATAACATCTGCTAAGGTTTTCTATTGCAAGGATGGTTTTTCTACTGAACCGTTGGTGATACCAACAGACGGAAACGCATGCTTAGGAACATAGATAGATAGATAGATAGATGGATGGATGGATGGATGGATGGATGGATGGATGGATATAGTTTCATAGCAAAAGCGAGAGTTTGTAGTTGTAAATAACTAAATTAAATGTTTCTAGCACTCCTGCAGCCATTATCGAACTTTTAGATATAAATTGATCGAAATTATCAATATGGAAAAAATATTACACCAACAGGAAGAAGGGATTAAAGACACCAGACGCTTATACTGCTTTAGGCAGTGTACTTTTAGCTCGGCGTCAATCAGATCTTTGTTCTAACTTTAAATACTGTTCTATCGTATTTCACTAAATATGCTAAACCGTCTGCGTGAATGTTCCTTAAACGATATCAATTTGACGCTTCTACGTCTGGCAAGTTCCTTCTGAAACAGCAATTACAACTGTGCGATGTCTCCATAAGTAGTGGCACAGTACGCTGACGCGGGTACATTTAAGAGGAGTATGAACAGTGCACGCACAATTTGCCCACACACCAAGTTGACAACACAACAAGTTGACAACACAACAAGTTGACAACACAACAAGTTGACAACACAACAAGTTGACAACACCCAGTATTGGAATTGGGAGGGCTGGGGAAACAGGTCAAATATCATGATTTAGAAATAGGTATATGTGTTACCAATATCAATGAACAACAAATAGTAGCTACAAGTCGCAGCGAGATACGACGTTTCTACTGAAATGCCTTCATCAGAATGAAATATACCAGACAAACAAACAATATACTTTGCATACGAACAGCATGTTCTGTTTTGATAATTATCATCATCATCATCTTCTTGACCTTGGTGTATATGACATGTCAGGAAGATGGTGATAATTTGGTGTTATTTGGGTGTTTAAATTTACATTTTTGTTGTCAATAACATTTGTATACAAAATGTCGTCTTCTTTGAATATCGTTTTGATTGAATGTCACACGGAATTCCGTGACAAAAATACACTATTGCAAAAACTATTGAGCATTTTGGTGATATGACACTCGTTTGTGTATTGTGTGTTGTAGTCTTACACTCGTTTGTGTATTGTGTGGTGTAGTCCAACACTCGTTTGTGTATTGCGTGGTGTAGTCCAACACTCGTTTGTGTATTGTGTGGTGTAGTCCTAGTGTAGTTGTGTAGATGGTCCTCGTGTGTGCTGAGTATATTGTGGAATTTGTCGCCTCTTTTATTTCGGTGGTCCATCGTTTTCGAGGTCGGCCTCTAGGTCTGCCTTCACTGTATCTGTGTAGCATATCTTGCTGTGGTATGCTGTCTGGTGGTAGTCTGCTGATGTGTGCAAACCATTTGATCTGTTATCTCTTAATATATTCCAATATTGGAGTGGTGTCGGTTTGTTGTCTATTGTCCTCATTCCTTGCTGTCTCGTCTCTTAGCGATATTCCTAGGATTGTTGCGCAAGCATGCCTTTTCAGCTGTCACAAGCTTACGTTTGTCTTTTGCATTCGTTGTCCATGTTTGGCATTAGTAGCACCGCGTTGGTATAATCATCTTTAGAATACTGTTATTTTGGTGTTTAAATCTACATTTTTGTTGTCAATAACGTTTGTATGCAAAAATGTCGTCTGCTGTGAATAACGCCACGACACCAATCATTTTTATTGGATGTCGCACGGAACTACGTGACATAAATGCACTATTTATAGAGCGTTCCTTTGACAGAACACGGCTATGATATTATAGATTCTCAGGTCTCAAGGATCATCAGGGTGAAGTCTACTATCTTCTCCAGGTCAGCTATGTTATATTCTCAGGTCTATCGTCAGGGCGAAGTTCAATGTCTTCTTTTGGTCAGAAAAGCTGCCCCATAGCTTTTTGCTGAAGTCTGTATCCTCTGACCAGGTCTGCTGTCTGTGCTATTTGTATGTCCGGCAATCCTAGTATGTGTTCAGGAGTCTTGATTCCGGATCGACATGGACACACATCTGTGTATGAGATCCACATGGATATTCATATGTGTATGAGATCTCTGTAAAAGTGACCCAACAGTCTGCAGTGACCTGTTCTAAGGTGAAATATTGTGGTCTGTCGGAGGTGATGTATTCCCTCGGGTTTGTCTTCTGCTTTCATTTATTTCTTCCACTTTGTCGGTGTCTGTGTATGTGTTGTGGGTTAGTGTTTTTATTTCTCTGTATGACTGTGGGTGTCTGTGTATGTGTTGTGGATTATTATTTTTGTTTCTCTGTGTGACAGTGGGTGTCTGTGTTGTTCCAACTTGTGGCTGTATGGATACCTATTTGAATTTCCTTGCAACTATACCTGGCTATCGACAGTAAAGGCTTACCTGCAAAAATAAAACAAACATCCATACGAGTTAAATTTGATTATTGCCGTTATTTTCGTTGGCATTACTATATGTATATTTTGTTTTGCCTGTCAACGCTGACAAACGAAATGTAAAGAAATAATGAAAAACATGGCATATGAAGGCTTGTTATGATTACACTCTTCGGTTTTTCAGTCATTAGCCACGAAATATATCGTGTAGTTTATATATAAGTTTGTAATTCCAGTAGGTGTTAATATACAACTTACATTATCACCTTAGTTCTAATCCCGTGTATCAGATTTTCCAATCAGTCTTCTGTATACAAAAACGTTCCATCTTGAACATAACGTGTTCTCCGGATATTATTTCACACTTAAAAAAGCCAGACTTGGAAGTTTGGGAAACACTACGAAACAAAATAGTTTTGTGATTGAAAAGAAATGAAACTTAATGAAAGATAAACATATCCCCCCCCCCCCCAATTAGTTGCTATTTTCATTGCCTAAAACTGCGTTTGTTCGTCTTTGTTTGTGTTTATGAGCAGTGGAGTTTTAGCCTGGTTTTGATCTGTGCTGCTAGTTTGACAATTTGAAATATAGCCTATTATGTTTGTCTTGTCTCTGCCAGTTGTGCCGTAAAACATGTTCAGGGGCCGAAGTATATGTTCTATTGTCAAATATGTTTGCTGTTGTAGTAATCCCATGGGGCGGTGGGGAGAGGTGGGCTGTAGAATTTCTTAGATATTGTCGATCCATTTACTCCTTGGTCTTCCTCCTCCCGGACATTCTGCTGTTATACCTCTCGACCGGAGGCAGTCACGCTCCAATGTAATTAAATGTTTGAACTCTTTTATTTGTTGCCTTCCGATGTAGTCACTGAGTGGAGTAATTTCTGCCATTTCTATCATGTTATCTGTTCGCATTCTAATCATTCTTGTCATGCAGACAATCTTTCTCAAACACCTCATCTCACATGATGTAATATTACTTTCTCAAACACCTCATCTCACTTGATGTAATATTACTTTCTCAAACACCTCATCTCAGGTGATGTAATATTACTTTCTCAAACACTTCATCTCACTTGATGTAATATTACTTTCTCAAACACCTCATCTCACTTGATGTAATATTACTTTCTCAAACACTTCATCTCACATCTAATCTTACTTTCTCAAACACCTCATCTCACATATAATCTTACTTTCTCAAACACCTAATCTCACATCTAATCTTACTTTCTCAAACATCTCATCTCACATGATGTAATATTACTTTCTCAAACACCTCATCTCACTTGATGTAATCTTACTTTCTCAAACATCTCATCTCACGGGATGTAATCTTACTTTCTCAAACACCTCATCTCACTTGATGTAATCTTACTTTCTCAAACACCTCATCTCACGGGATGTAATCTTACTTTCTCAAACACCTCATCTCACGGGATGTAATCTTACTTTCTCAAACACCTCATCTCACATCTAATCTTACTTTCTCAAACACAACATCTCACGGGATGTAATCTTACTTTCTCAAACACCTCATCTCACATCTAATCTTACTTTCTCAAACATCTCATCTCACGGGATGTAATCTTACTTTCTCAAACACCTCATCTCACGGGATGTAATCTTACTTTCTCAAACACCTCATCTCACATCTAATCTTACTTTCTCAAACATCTTATCTCACATCTAATCTTACTTTCTCAAACATCTTATCTCACATCTAATCTTACTTTCTCAAACATCTTATCTCACATCTAATCTTACTTTCTCAAACACCTAATCTCATATCTAATCTTACTTTCTCAAACACCTCATCTCACATCTAATCTTACTTTCTCAAACACCTAATCTCACATCTAATCTTACTTTCTCAAACACCTAATCTCACATGCTGTAATCTTACTTTCTCAAACACCTAATCTCACATGCTGTAATCTTACTTTCTCAAACACCTCATCTCACTTGATGTAATCTTACTTTCTCAAACACCTCATCTCACATATAATCTTACTTTCTCAAACACCTCATCTCACATGATGTAATCTTACTTTCTCAAACATCTTATCTCAAATGCTGTAATCTTACTTTCTCAAACACCTCATCTCACTTGATGTAATATTACTTTCTCAAACATCTTATCTCAAATGCTGTAATTTCACTTTCTATTAGCTCAGATGATACATTCAATCCTGCACCACTGTTACCACTGATGTTTTAGAAATTACCCCAGATCGCCCTGGACAACAATGCAGATAAGACCATACTATCTAATGTATCTATATAATACAGTACAGACCTGAGTTATGTCTACATCATGGAAAAATGAGCCTTTTAGTAATATCCCCCCGCCCCTTTTCGAAAATCGTTAAAGGAGGGGATGGTTTACCCGTGGTTTGACTAAATGTCTAGACTGAAAGCTATGTTTCGAATCCTTAGGGTAATTCCTACAAGAAAACCCCAGACTAAGATAAACTTATCTTAAATAACAAAAAACACCATATTACGGCTAAAACCCCTAGGTATAGTGAGGAAAAAAACCCTTCTTTGGCATCTCTGTCCTATGTCTTTCCCGGCGCACTTATCGCTCAGACATCGCTTATATCGAAAGGGTACTGAGATGAAAAAAACCCACAAGTTGGCATTGTCGGAGCTATTCCCTGCGGCTATTTGGCCGATATATAGCGTGCTATTTACCCGACAAACGACTTATAAATCTAGCGTAACTTTAACAACGTTTAGACATCGTCTCGGCTTATCCTCCGTTGCCCGTGTGCGGAATTCCACCTCTATGAAATGTACACCGCATTATCTGATATCAACGGGCGTAACTCTGATCTTGGCTTCATTTAATCCAACAGAGTTGTCTTATGAAGGCAAGATAATGGGGAGTGAGTGGATATATCTCGGAGTTAATGAGCTGGTCTGACATATTGCTTTATTATTCCATTTTTTGGTATGGTTTTAATTATTGCAATTATACGTATTTTATATCTGGTCCCGTCTCCAAGCATAATTTCATAAATGATCTGATCTATCGTATGGAAGTGAAACATGGACACTAGTTCAACATTGTCATAAATATGTGTTTTGTTCTGATGTTCATTAAATCATTCTCAAACTCCCACTGGATCTCTCTTGTAGCAGGACACATTCTCAAACTCCCACTGGATCTCTCTTGTAGCAGGACACATTTTCAAACTCCCACTGGATCTCTCTTGTAGCAGGACATTCTCAAACTCCCGCTGGATCTCTCTTGTAGCAGGACACATTTTCAAACTCCCACTGGATCTCTCTTGTAGCAGGACACATTCTCAAACTCCCGCTGGATCTCTCTTGTAATATGTTTTCCAGCAGGATGTAATCCAGAGAATGAAATGCGCACAGAATACTTTATTTCGCAGTTCAGCCAGAATCTCTAGGTTTCTTTCTTTCTGAAGCTCTCCTTATATTCTCCTAAATATCCACATCTCAAAAATTATGTCTTGTAGTTTATTAATTGTCCATGATTCTGAGTCATTATATTAATATAGTATAGATGTTACCTTTCATAATTCGCATTGTTAATGTGTTTGTAATATGTCAAAATCACTACTACACATCGAGTATTTATTGGTTTACCGGCACGGCGTGCGGGAACATATGACACACTAGCTGCAAAGTTAACTAAGAGAGCCAGGCGGGAAAGTGGAGCCCATTTAGATGTATACATACAGAAGAATGTTGAGAGTCCCATGGGCAACTAGAACAAATTAATGGCAATGGCCTTTTAATATGTCCAACGCCCGTGTCTACACATCGAGTATTTATTGGTTTACCGGCACGGCGTGTGGGAACATATGACACACTAGCTGCAGAGTTAACTAAGAGAGCCAGGCGGGAAAGTGGAGCCCATTTAGATGTATACATACAGAAGAATGTTGAGAGTCCCATGGGTAACTAGAACAAATTAATGGCAATGTTCTAAAGGAGATAACACCAAAATAAAGTTACTTAATGGGATCGGAAAATAAAAACACGGTCCACGTTTATTGAGATGAAAGTTCACAGTTTGTGTGAGACATGGAAGTTTAGAATATGAAGTTACAACATCTGGAAAATATTGAGACAACCAGTGACAGAGGATGTCAACCAGTGACAGAGGATGTCAACCAGTGACAGAGGATGTCAACCAGAGATGTTACTTGTCCAGAGTCAGTGAAGAAGTTGATGTACAAAACCAAGGGTAGAAATATGATATACAGAACTAATGATAGAAAGTAGATATACAGAACTAATGATAGAAAGTAGATATACAGAACTAAGCATAGAAAGTAGATATACAGAACTAAGCATAGAAAGTAGATATACAGAACTAAGCATAGAAAGTAGATATACAGAACTAAGGATAGAAAGTAGATATACAGAACTAAGGATAGAAAGTAGATATACAGAACTAAGGATAGAAAGTAGATATACAGAACTAAGGATAGAAAGTAGATATACAGAACTAAGCATAGAAAGTAGATATACAGAACTAAGGATAGAAAGTAGATATACAGAACTAAGGATAGAAAGTAGATATACAGAACTAAGGATAGAAAGTTGTGGAGAGCAGTGATTGTGTGCTCCCTATGAAAGCACTCTCCTTGTGACTGCACACAAGTCCTTCTATTGCTGGACATAATTTTGACAGTTCTCATTGAGAATGAATTACATAGACCGTCTCGTTCTTCAGAATGTTCTTTCGAGGTTCATGTCAGGCCCCTTTCATCTCTTTCTACAGCTTGGAAAAATAACATAGAACGTAACAGTTGTGCCATGGTTTACAGCTCGGAAACGAAAATAGAACGTAACCGTTGTACCATGGTTTACAGCTCGGAATCGAAAATAGAACGTAACCGTTGTACCATGGTTTACAGCTTGGAAACTAGCAGAACGCAACCGTTGTGCCATGGTTAACAGCTTGGAAACTAAAATAGAACGTGACCGTTGTGCCATGGTTTACAGCTTGGAAAATAACATAGAACGTAAACGTTGTGCCATGGTTTACAGCTAGAAAACTAATATAGCACGTAAACGCTGTACCATGGTTTACAGTTTAGCTGCGATAGCTGTACCTTTTGGCATAACACATCCGACTCAAGCATGGCTTGTGTTACACTTTTTCCTTCTATTGAATGGGATTTCCAACTTCATCCCAATACCTCCTTAGTCGCCTCTTGCAATTAGTTAGTTAGTATCTCTTAAATCATTGTTGAGACAAAGTTGCTCCATTTTATCATCAACAGTTTCCTGGCCTGCGACGTTTGTTTTCAAAGCTGTTTCTTCTTCTTCTTCTGCATTCGTTCTCAAACTCTTGCAGATTAGCAGCATGTAGTCCGGAGAACGGAATGCGTTGTGTCTTGGTTTACAGCATTGCTGGGATATCTGCGCCTTTCGGCCTGACACATCCGACTTCAGCATGGCTTTGGGTCACTGACCGTATATGAGGTAGGACAGCCAACTCCATCTCATAACCTTCTTAGTCACCTCGTACGACATGCATGGAAGGTAAACAGTGCTGTTATTCTTTGCTCCCCTTTCGGGCTCCGGCAACACACGGGCGTCAAAGCTGTGTGACTTTTGGTCTTTTACAATTCCTCTGGCATTTGCTCCCATTTCGACCCCCGGCAACACGCGAGATCGACAATCTACAAATTTTTCATATTCAAAACAATACTGGAGTCGTCTTTTCTCTATTCGTGATATTCTCACAATCCATCTACATCTACTTTCAAAATCTACATCTACTTTCAAAAGAAACAACTTTATTTGCTACTAGATTAATTAAACATCCATGATTCACAGCCATAGATTAATACTGTAAACTGATATTTCATTTTTTTTAAAAATATTAAATAACCCAACTTGTCTGTTGTGTTGTGTTGTGTTGTGTTGTGTTGTACGTAATCTAACTGCTGTTGTTGGATCTATCACAAACATCTTGTGTTGTGTTGTGTTGTACGTAATCTAACTGCTGTTGTTGGATCTATCACAAACATCTTGAACATTTTCACAAATCCATATTCTCAAAAGTTCTGCTTATAAACAACTGCACATAAGAAATAAAAAAAAAACATTGTTAGAAACAAAAGCAAAAAGCCCCCCAAAAAAACTGATTTGTTTGTGGATACCTTGGTTATTCCGGCTCCAGCATGTTTATCCGGGTATTAAATGACGTCATAGGAATGTGGCTTGGTACTTGTGAAGCTATCAACCATCTTTGAAAGTCCAACAATGTATGACACGCTGTTTTATCTGCATAAATTTACATGAGATTGTTTGATCTTGTGAACAGACTTATATTTGTGATATGTTTTGAGAATATTTTTTGCATGCCTTGATGTCAATAGTTGGTTTAACCTGTGTTATTATGTCCCAATTATTAGCATCCATATTTTGTCAGAAATATTGCCATCCTTATAATGTTAGAATAATTATCATCCTTATTATGTTAAAGTTATTATCATCCCAATTATTCCAGAATTGTAATATTGCTATTTACATCTAAAAAAAAAGCTCAAACATGACTTATCAATGGCTACCTGACCGTTGTGGCATCACTGGAAATGAGAGAGTTGACTACCTGGCAAAAGCAGGAGGTAAAATGGAACAATTCAGCTATCCTCTGCCATACACTGAGGTCAAAACACTAATCCGCAACCATTTATACATCACAGTTGAAGAAAGATATGGATATTGACACGAAACCAGACCCCATACTCCAACTTTATAGGCAACAACAGACCATCATCTTTCGACTTAGAACTGACCACTGCAGGCTACAGAGTCACCTGTAACAGATCAGGCTGGCATACACAAATGAATGTACATGCGGAAGAGACATACAAACCACTGAACACATACTCCAAGACTGCCCAGAATACACAGAACTGTGAGACAAGACATGGTCACACACGACCGAACTGTGAGACACGACATGGTCACACTCGACCGAACTGTGAGACAAGACATGGTCACACTCGACCGAACTGTGAGACAAGACATGGTCACACTCGACCGAACTGTGAGACAAGACATGGTCACACTCGACCGAACTGTGAGACAAGACATGGCCACACTCGACCGAACTGTGAGACAAGACATGGTCACACTCCACCGAACTGTGAGGCAAGACATGGTCACACTCGACCGAACTGAGGCAAACACTTTAGGGCAGCTGCTCTGACCTGGAGAAGACTGGGAGTTTCATCCTGGCAACTGACCTGAAGATCTAACAAGACAAAAAAAGATTTCTGAATGCAGAAGAAGAAGAATATCCCCAAGAATTATGAGAGAGTAGCTGTTACTTTCTATTTACAACGGCGTGGTGTCTCCGAGCTTCATTTCATTGGTCGTTTGCACAAAAGGGCACAATCATCAACAATCAGTGGCATCAATCATGTACACAGTGACATCAATCATGTACACAGTGACATCAATCATGTACACAGTGACATCAATCAGCCAGCGGTGCCGAAGACAGATGTGTCGGACCAATTACATATATAAATGGACTATATCCTGCTGGAAATCTAGTTTGAGCAGTGTCCTGCTTCAATAGAGATCGAGTGGAGATCGAGTGGAGATCGAGTGGAGATCGAGTGGAGATCGAGTGGAGATCGAGTGGAGATGTGATAATGAACATGGAAGTAGAACAAGAAGAAGAAGAAGAAGAATCATACAGCAGGAGTATTCTTCAGAGAAGAAATGTTCCTGTGTGGAGTGAAGAAATGTTCCTGTGTGGAGTGAAGAAATGTTCCTGTGTGGAGTGAAGAAATGTTCCTGTGTGGAGTGAAGAAATGTTCCTGTGTGGAGTGAAGAAATGTTCCTGTGTGGAGTGAAGAAATGTTCCTGTGTGGAGTGAAGAAATGTTCCTGTGTGGAGTGAAGAAATGTTCCCGTGTGGAGTGAAGAAATGTTCCCGTGTGGAGTGAAGAAATGTTTCTGTGTGGAGTGAAGAAATGTTCCTGTGTGGAGTGAAGAAATGAAGGACGGGTAGGAAATAAGAGGAAGAAAAGAAACAGAAAAGTGAATGAGAAGAGAATTATACCAAAAGAAGAAAACAAATCTGTTTCTAAAGTTATGGGGAAAGAAAATATCACTTTCAACTTGTCAAATATGAAGATCACAAGAAACGAAGAGAAATACGCTACAAAATTGACATGAAAGACATCTTCAAACTTTGACATCTGGCCAACAAACCAGCACAAAAAAAGCAATCCTAAAATTCACTTCACAAAATCGGATATTTATCAACCACTAAGGATATTTTGGTGAAAATAAACAGACGTTTGAAATGACATTTGTATTCCAAATATGTCCGTGAAATCTGGTCATTTCTATCCTCGGTTTCCTATTTCAATTGCTAATATCATTTCTCCGACATCGGTAGCAGTAGGGCTCCCAACAGACAATAGTTGGAGTGACTATTTGAAATTGTAATCATTCAGTCTTGTACGACAGTCTGGTCAGACCTACTGTCTGTTATTACAACATTTGCATATTTTTATATTTATTTATGTGCATTTCCAACTTCCGTATTTTCTTATCTCTGTATAATATAGGTATTTTTAGTACTTTATCTTCTTCGATTTTTAATATTTCTAGTCGGTGTGGTACTCCATACTTCTGGACTGTTTGTTTCATACTTCTGGACTGTTTCATACTTTTGGACTGTTTGTTTCATACTTCTGGACTGTTTGTTTCATACTTCTGGACTGTTTGTTTCATACTTCTGGACTGTTTGTTTCATACTTCTGGACTGTTTGTTTCATACTTCTGGACTGTTTGTTTCATACTTCTGGACTGTTTGTTTCATACTTCTGGACTGTTTGTTTCATACTTCTGGACTGTTTGTTTCATACTTCTGGACTGTTTGTTTCATACTTCTGGACTGTTTGTTTCATACTTCTGGACTGTTTGTTTCATACTTCTGGACTGTTTGTTTCATACTTCTGGACTGTTTGTTTCATACTTCTGGACTGTTTGTTTCATACTTCTGGACTGTTTGTTTCATACTTCTGGACTGTTTGTTCTCATAATTCTATACTGTGTATGCCATATGTCTATACTGTTTGTTCCACAGTTCTATACTGTTTGTTCCACAGTTCTATACTGTTTGTTCCACAGTTCTATACTGTTTGTTCCACAGTTCTATACTGTTTGTTCCACAGTTCTATACTGTTTGTTCCACAGTTCTATACTGTTTGTTCCACAGTTCTATACTGTTTGTTCCACAGTTCTATACTGTTTGTTCCACAGTTCTATACTGTTTGTTCCACAGTTCTATACTGTTTATTCTATACCATAATTCTGTACCATGAAAAGTTAGTAGATTATGCATTGATTCGACAGTAATTTTTGTGTCTGTAAATATGTTACCTTACCTAAGATTACAACTTGCTGACCAACAGGAGTTTGACCCAAGATTTCAACTTGCTGACCAGTACGAGATTGACCCAAAATTACAACCTGCTGACCAGCAGGAGATTGACCCAAGATTACAACCTGCTGACCATGTACCAGTACGAGATTGACCCAAGATTACAACCTGCTGACCAGCAGGAGATTGACCCAAGATTACAACCTGCTGACCAGTACGAGATTGATACAATCATCTCAAGGGAAGAGAACAACTTGCTGTCAATGTTGTGTTTCGATACTGGAATGTGGAGTTTACAACCCGCTTGACATGATGTATTGTCTCCATCTGTTCTAGCTTCGGTGATCTACGCGGAGCAGGTTCCAGTCTTCTGTAGCATGAATATTCAGATACAATGATAAACTACATGATTATCCTGAAGTACCGTCTCCGCAACGAAGGTCACAACAGACCTCCAACATCATATGTCTCTCTTGTCTTGGTGGTGGTACTGTAACCCATCTTCTATCCCTCACTTGCATCTCTGCCTACATCTTGCTCCCCTTCGCTCAACTCTACCTTCAAGCAATATCTTCAACAAGTTGCCATGTCCTTTAATACCTCCAAGATATTTTATTTGTTCGTTTGTTTCTTCTGGTAATAGTTCTGCTTTCATACTAAGTGTTACCGCCGAAGACGGATGTGTCGGGCCATTGGCGCAAATAAAACGGCGACACAACGCATTTCCATTCTATGGACTGCATTCTGCTGGAAATCTAGTAGGACATGTCCTGCTACAAGAGAATTCAGCGGGAGTTTGAGAATGTACGCTGAAGAAGAAGATACTAAGTGTTGTTAGAACATCTTTGTTTGTGTTTCTCCTCTTTCCATGGAGTTCTCCCGATTCTTCTATCTATCCACTTCTCAAAAATGCATAAATTCTGTCTCGTGGTTGTGTGTTCATTTATTTATAGCACATCAACAGGTGGTAAGGAAATAATGTAAGCACATCAACAGGTGGTAAGGAAATAATGTAAGCACATCAACAGGTGGTAAGGAAATAATGTAAGCACATCAACAGGTGGTAAGGAAATAATGTAAGCACATCAACAGGTGGTAAGGAAATAATGTAAGCAAATAAAACGACGACACAAATCATTTCCATGCCTGGACTACGTATCCTGCTGGTAATCTAGTTGGACCCATTGTCCTGCTACAAGAAAGATCCGTCTGGAGTTTAAGAATGAACGCTGAAGAAGAAGAGTCATGAGAACGAAATACGCTGGTCATGGTTTACAGTTTTGCTGCGATGGCTACACATTTTGACTTCACGGTCACTTTATCCTTATATTCTTCTTCGTTCGTTCTCAAACTCCTGCAGATTAGCAGGATGTAGTCCGGAGAACGGAATGCGTTGTATCATGGTTTACTGCATTGCTGCGATATCTGCGCCTTTCGGCCTGACACATCCGACTTCAGCATGGCTTTGGGTCACTGACCCTATATGGGATGGGACAGCCAACTCCATCCCATAACCTTCTTAGTCGCCTTTTACGACATGCGTGGAAGGTAAACAGTGCTGTTATTCTTTGCTCCCCTTTCGGGCTCCGCAACACACGGGCGTTATCCTTATATGAGATTGGACAGTCAACTCCACCCCGAAACTGTCCTAGTCTCCTCCTACGATATACATGACAGATAATAGTATTCTTTGTTCCCCTCGTAGTCCTCTTTAACACACGGACTGTTTAACTAATATGTTAAGGGGGGGGGGGAATCTTCAAAGAAAATCCTAGATTGGCAACATCAAGGATTAATTTAATGACGATTTGTGTACTCTTGTCCCATTGACTGAGGACATCGGTACTTAATAGATTTGTGTACTCTTGTCCCATTGACTGAGGACATCGGTACTTAATAGATTTGTGTACTCTTGTCCCATTGACTGAGGACATCGGTACTTAATAGATTTGTGTACTCTTGTCCCATTGACTGAGGACATCGGTATTTAATAGATTTGTGTACTCTTGTCCCATTGACTGAGGACATCGGTACTTAATAGATTTGTGTACTCTTGTCCCATTGACTGAGGACATCGGTACTTAATATACTTTTTTTTTCGCTGATGCCTCCACTGTGTCAACCCTACGACACTGCGCCGTTATAAATCTTATTCTTAATAATAGATAATTTTTCTACACCTAACTATTATCTCACAAGCAGAACTTCTGAAAAAAAAATCAGGTGTAAATGATTGCCCAGAAAAACGGATTGAGTTCTCGTTTTTCAGTTAATTGTCTCCGCTTGTCCTCCCACGTTTCAGAATGGCACGAATCACAGATCCCGTAGTTAAACGAATGTAGGCAAGTGCAATTCGGTGCAAATTCATTTCCTGCAAACCCCGTCGCCGATATCGTATGTAAATTAGCACACCAGGTAATTCAACTTTGCAGATTACTTACCTCTTGTCTGCTTGTGACGCTTAAATTATATCTGGCGTCTCGGCTTTTATTACAAGTGTCAGGAACGGTTAACGATAATCTTAAGATCAAAACCGTTTGAAAGACTAACTTACATGTCTGTCCTTTTATGGTTATACGATCGGGACTTCATCTTGAATGTTATTACATTGAAAGACGGAAGTGGTCCAGTCGGTAAAGCACTAGCTTCCCAGCATAATGGAGAGATTGGGGGGAAAAATGAATTAACGTAGAAACTGGGTAACATCTGTGTTATCGTTTGTGGCTTTGCTTGTACTTTGTTTGTGTCAATGAATCAGTTTAGAAGGCTGGGTTTCCTATTAACCAGTTTGTCTCAGGTGGCAGGCGTAAATTTGGGAACTGTTACTTTACTTATAGTTCAAAAAGCAATGGCAATCTAATAAACATATACTGTTGCCTATACAAACATGACAGCAAAAGAAAGATCCGTTCTCGGAGAACAACTCGATACTAGAAATGCGAGGGCTGGGGCAACACACGGCAAACGTAAAAATTAACGTAAATTGGTACACATGTTAGCAATATTTGTAACTAAAACATACTAGCAAGGAGACAAAGTGACAACGACGATTCGACTAAAAGGCTTTCGTTTGTTTTTACAGCAAATGAATAATGAGTTTCATGCTGAGTTTAATGATGAGTTTAATGATGAATTTAATGATGTGTTTAATGATGAATTTAATGATGAGTTTAAGGATGAGTTTAATGATTTTTTAAATCATGAGTTTAATGATGAATTTAATGCTGAATTTAAGGATGAGTTTAATCATGAGTTTAATGATGAGTTTAATGATGAGTTTAATGATGAGTTTAATCATGAGTTTAATGATGAGTTTAATGATGAGTTTAAGGATGAGTTTAATGATGATTGTTATGCTGAGTTTAATGATGAGTTTAATGATGAGTTTAATGATGAATGTTATGCTGAGTTTAATGATTAGATTCTATAATATGCTAATGTTAATAACAAATTTGAAACCTCTAGATTCTTCCCAAGTCGATCTCTGGTTCTCGTAGTAGCTGTTCTACTTCATCAATAGCCAGCAGCACTTCTTACATACCTCCTACACTTAATTACATCTCGAATACATCACCTGAGTGATAGAACAACATCATACCTCCTACACTTAATTACATCTCGAATACATCACCTGAGTGATAGAACAACATCATACCTCCTACACTTAATTACATCTCGAATACATCACCTGAGTGATAGAACAACATCATACCTCCTACACTTAATTACATCTCGAATACATCACCTGAGTGATAGAACAACATCATACCTCCTACACTTAATTACATCTCGAATACATCACCTGAGTGATAGAACAACATCATACCTCCTACACTTAATTACATCTCGAATACATCACCTGAGTGATAGAACAACATCATACCTCCTACACTTAATTACATCTCGAATACATCACCTGAGTGATAGAACAACATCATACCTCCTACACTTAATTACATCTCGAATACATCACCTGAGTGATAGAACAACATCATACCTCCTACACTTAATTACATCTCGAATACATCACCTGAGTGATAGAACAACATCATACCTCCTACACTTAATTACATCTCGAATACATCACCTGAGTGATAGAACAACATCATACCTCCTACACTTAATTACATCTCGAATACATCACCTGAGTGATAGAACAACATCATACCTCCTACACTTAATTACATCTCGAATACATCACCTGAGTGATAGAACAACATCATACCTCCTACACTTAATTACATCTCGAATACATCACCTGAGTGATAGAACAACATCATACCTCCTACACTTAATTACATCTTGAATACATCACCTGAGTGATAGACATCATACCTCCTACACTTAATTACATCTTGAATACATCACCTGAGTGATAGAACAACATCATACCTCCTACACTTAATTACATCTCGAATACATCACCTGAGTGATAGAACAACATCATACCTCCTACACTTAATTACATCTTGAATACATCGCCTGAGTGATAGAACAACATCATACCTCCTACACTTAATTACATCTTGAATACATCACCTGAGTGATAGACATCATACCTCCTACACTTAATTACATCTTGAATACATCACCTGAGTGATAGAACAACATCATACCTCCTACACTTAATTACATCTTGAATACATCACCTGAGTGATAGAACAACATCATACCTCCTACACTTAATTACATCTCGAATACATCACCTGAGTGATAGAACAACATCATACCTCCTACACTTAATTACATCTCGAATACATTACCTGAGTGATAGAACAACATCATACCTCCTACACTTAATTACATCTCGAATACATTACCTGAGTGATAGAACAATATCATACCTCCTACACTTAATTACATCTCGAATACATCACCTGAGTGATAGAACAACATCATACCTCCTACACTTAATTACATCTCGAATACATTACCTGAGTGATAGAACAACATCATACCTCCTACACTTAATTACATCTCGAATACATTACCTGGGTGATAGAACAACATCATACCTCCTACACTTAATTACATCTTGAATACATCACCTGAGTGATAGAACAACATCATACCTCCTACACTTAATTACATCTCGAATACATTACCTGGGTGATCGCGGCCTGGCAATAAAAACTTCATGCAGTCAGCGCAGTCTAAAGTCGGTCCATGGTCATGAATCAAGTCAGAATTGTATAAAAAGAACAGATTCAGTCGTGTGTTACAAATACTTCCATCACAAGAAGTCAGAACAGCCTTCACAAGCAACGCAATTATTGTATTCTAGACCTGTCTTTCATCTCTTTTTTGTAATCTGTTTGCAGAGTTAGAAGACTTATACATGTTGTAGTATCCACCTTGTGTTGACGGGTCCGAATAGTCGACAAAATGTAGCATGCTTTTGAAACTTTTCGACCTAAACACCTTTATCAAGTGAAGAATACATGACAAACGTATCACGTTGTATGATCAGGAGTCGGAGTGTTTGTTTTATTCTCATATATAAGAAACATATCACTCCCACCATAGTCAGATATTCAACACATGTACTTCGACACGCGTGTCGTATAGCCTACACACTTTACACATCTCTGAAATGAATAAAACATTTTGGCTTTGATTAATTTTTTTCACTAAATTACACTTGAGTTGATCCCTTGGGCAAAAACACACACCCACAACAAAATATCCAGATTCTCTTAAAGGAATCATCAACCGTAGCTACAAGTTCCTTTCTCCGCCAGTGTCTTTCATGTTCACACTTCAAATGTAATCTTCAACAACGCGCGCATAAAAAATGTGAACGCTTCTTCGGCCGAGTCATTTACGTATTCCAAGTTTTATAGACATCGTGAGAAGGTTTTCTATATTCCTAGTTTTATAGACATCGTGAGAAGGTTTTCTATATTCCAAGTTTTATAGACATCGTGAGAAGGTTGTTTTTTTATTACAGCGTGAATGCTTATAAGAATTATGTTACCTTATGGTAATGCGACAGATGAATCAGCCATTTGTGTCAGTGTTGCGATGTCAGATTACAGGATGTCTGTGACGAAGAGTGATGAGATGTCAGGTTACAGGATGTCTGTGACGAAGAGTGATGAGATGTCAGGTTACAGGATGTCTGTGACGAAGAGTGATGAGATGTCAGGTTACAGGAGATGTCAGGTTACATGTTGTTTGTGACGAAGAGTGATGAGATGTCAGGTTACAGGAGATGTCAGGTTACATGTTGTTTGTGACGAAGAGTGATGAGATGTCAGGTTACAGGAGATGTCAGGTTACAGGAGATGTCAGGTTACAGGATGTCTGTGACGAAGAGTGATGAGATGTCAGGTTACAGGATGTCTGTGACGAAGAGTGATGAGATGTCAGGTTACATGTTGTTTGTGTTACAAGAAAGGATTTCGGTATTATTGTATTTGGCCACAAATTTACAATTTCAGGTCACGTGGTGTGGATTAGCATCTAAAAGGGGGGGGGCATGTAACCTATGAATGACACTGCTGTTAAGGTTTAAGGTTGGTGATAGGCAGATCGATAGTCCATTTGATGGCGGACAAACAAACAACAGTAGTGTACCTTCAGATCACCACACACATACACACACACAGACAGACACACACACGACAGCATGATCTAGATCACCAGACACAGATACACACACAACAGCAGTCTTGAGATACCACACACACACACACACACACACACACACGAACGCACGCACACGCACGCACGCACGCACGCACACACACACACACACAACGACAGTTTTTAGATCCAGACCTCTGTGAGACCTCTTTCTGGTTTAAAGAAAAACTTTATCAGACCAGAGCCCTGTCCAAAAATATTATGTAAAATACCAGAGCCATGTCCAAAAATATTATGTATAATACCAGAGCCCTGTCCAAACAAATTCTCAATGATCTCTCAATGGTTGTTTCAAATTCAGGAAAACTAGAAACTACATAGAACTAGGTCACAGAATGTAACAAATTCAGGAAAACTAGAAACTACATAGAACTAGGTCACACAATGTAACAAATTCAGGAAAACTAGAAACTACATAGAACTAGGTCACACAATATTACAAGATGCTATTTTCTTCTTTACAAATACGTTGATACAAAGGTTCCTGCCTGAACGTCTGACTTGCACATTGTCAATTATCTCCAGGTGGCACTGCAGATTTCTTGCTTTACACGAGCCACATGCAACAAACTGAAAAGTGTCAGAGGCCTTAATCAAGTATATCTACGCCGTTGTTTATTAGACGCTCAATGGGGTTGGTACATATTACAACAACAAGTTTCGTCAACTTCCGAAAAGGGAGCAAAGAATAGCAACACTGTTTAACATACATGCATGGCGTAAGAGACAACTGAGGAAGTTGTGGGGTTGAGTTAACTGGCCCATCCTATATATACAATCAAAGCGATCAAAAAGTCGTCTCACTTGGTCTTCCTCTTTTTCTTGTGCTATCTGGTACCCATTTTAATATTTGTAATAGCATCCCATTTTAAAATTAATCTAGGTACATATCCCATATAAATCCATCCATTTCTTCCTGATTGATGTTCACGAAGAATTTAGCACTAGTAGGAAGGAAGAATTTAGCACTAGGAGGCAGGAATAATTTAGCACTAGGAGGCAGAAAAATAGGACTGAAATGC